>OY728148.1:1355987236-1358487236 GCA_963277665.1 Viscum album
ATATGAGGAATGATATTTTGAAATAATCATCAGAAGAGATTACCTCTTCCTCAGTGCCTCATTTAAATTTATTCTTAGGGCACTAGAGATGGTAGTTGAAGAGGACTAGAACCTCTAAATGAAATTAGGGAAGTTTAGAAAGAAAAATGGAAGGTTTTGGTAGAGTTTGAAGGCATAAAATTAAGTGAAGAGTTAAGGGAGGAGGTTCCCTTTTATAATTGAGCTGACGGCCACTTTGGGAAACATAAAAACAATTAAATTATAATAAAATAAAAACCCTCATAAAATCCATAAAAAGGATCAATTTCAAAGATGAGAAGAGATATGTATTTAATATCATGAACCAATAAATTTTAGTCAAGTGCTAATGTCAATTTAAGCATTATCATTTTAGTTAATACTTAATTATTCTATTAATTTTATCTAAGTTAATAAGATTATAAATAATTAATGGTTATAAATACTTAATTATATGGTATTAATTTAACATAAATGAATATTTTAGGAAATTTAAGAGATTATGAGTATCTATTTGTAATTAATAAATATTTTTATAGTTTTTAAATAATTTAATAATTTTTTTTATAAAATGTCAACAGTGATAATTTTGACACTATTCGTTTATTTGACATTAAATAAAATTAAAATAGAAGATAATTTGGATCAAAAATATTTAATACAATTATAAACTTTCATATCCACCTTTAAAATTCATTTATAACTTTAATTAGTTCATATTATATTTATTTTCATATTTTTAAAACAATTTATTTGATATTTCTATAAAAAAATAATGTCTACAACACTATTGTGTCATCATTAATTGTAATAAATAATATCTAAAAATTATAAATAAATTCCTATGATGTTTTTTATTCTTTTATATTTCTTTATACCATCTTTAGTCGATATTATCTCTTATTTATCCATATATTAAAATTAATATACATATATAAAATTAGATTGTGACATTTTTTTACATTCATTAGTGTTTATTAACTTCATGTCATATTCATAGGTAAGTGGCCTTGAAGTTATTAAATTTTAAAAAATAGATGATAAGGTTATAATTTAGCCATAAAATATGATTTTTATAGCTTTTAATGTTAATTTATAATATTATATTTACCCTTAATTACCTAATTTAACTTTAACCATGATAATAAAAATAATTACCAAAGTTATTATTCATAATTCCCAAAAATAAATTTATATTATTAATATAATTTAGATCTAATAATTCAAAATATGGAATAAATTTTTCAAAATTAAAAATATAGAAGTTTCAGTAATTAGTTTAAAATTATTCCTGTTGTTGAAAAACATGTTTTAAAAGATAAAACATTACAAAAAATTAAAATTATTTTACCTATGAATTTAATGTAAAATTAATTCTAATGAATTAAATTATTTTGAATGATAAAAATATATTCATTTATATTTCAATATTATATTTTAACCATATAATTTATCATGATGAAAAAAATTTATTTTTAATTAAAATTTATTTTATTTTTACTATTCATAAAATCTTGAAAGTTATCAAAAAAATATCAAAAAAATTTCCATCATAAATTTTCATATCTCACATAAAAAACATGTTTATTGTTATATATAATTTATTAATGTGTAAAAATTTTAATTTAAAAATGTTTTTGCATTTAAAAGTATAAAAAATAAATTTTTATACATCAATTAGGATTTTATTCATACCCTATGACTAAAATATCCATTGAATGAAGATCAAAAATATTTTTTTTCATTAAAAAAATTAATTTACTCAAAAATAAAAATATCTAATTGATTTATATTTGTAATAAATAAATTATAGCCAAATAATTCACAATTCATATTCATAAGTTAGTTATCATTATTCATGATAAATTAACAGTAAGGATATATCAATAATTTTATAATATGGGCATCTCGGAGTTAATATAAACTAATCATTTAATGAAAAGAAATCAACAGTAGAATATAAATTATTTACAAAAAATATTTCATAAAAATATCTTGGTGTCACATGCTTACATAGAGCACCATGTTCTATACTAGAGTGTTTCCATGGTGTTATCAATCACTATACTTAGTGATGGGAATGAAGTCCCGACTCTATCAATATGTTGAAAATGTACCCTATTTCACGATATTATTCGCATGTAGACTAGATATGGATGTATGCGTGTAATGTATATATCCAATCCATTACAAGTATTCCAATTATGTTTTCATTAGGTGTCATCACACACCTAGCTCATATATCTAGATGAAATATATGACCCATAATATATTTATATATAATAATACTATATATATAGTGACAGGTAAGAACTTCCTTCCAAAGAAGTGATGAAGTAGGTATATTCATCAGTTGTCCCAAAGGAATATATACGGGTGGTTAGTTATTAATTTATTTAGAATATTCTTTAAGTTCCTTCAATGTATTGAACATGAAAATTTTATTACTACCCACTCGAATTTTACATAGACATAGTTGGTGGTAGGCTATTGAGATTTTATCTCTCCCCCAACTTGGGCCACCACTAGCTCCGAGAATAATGTTTTCCTTCTTATAGTACTAGAACAAATATACCATATATAGGTTAATGATTTATATATTTCATTAATTGATGTTTATGGTCAGAGGATCAGTCATGTGCTCGAGATGCTATGGAGAATCATTTTTCTCTTAGTTGTTTCTTATAGCATGACTATATACATTCATCAATTTTCCAATTTTTTTTATTATAGAATGTCATGCATCATGTACTTACATTTACATATAGGCCTTTTTTAATACTATTTGGTTGATCTGTTCATTAATCATTCACTTATTACCTTTAATTTTCAATTATTACATTTTTCTATTTATATTTTTGTTGTTTGTTGAATTTATCAATTTTTTAAATTATTATGCTACTGTTTCTCATTTATTGCATCTATTGTGATACTATGACATGAGGGTACATTTTATCCATTGTACCACTTTTACACACTTTCTTATGGTCGTTAGCCTTTATCATACGATATGGTACGCTTGAGATCATGTGTCCCATCAATCCTGAGGAACAAGTTATGTGGTATCTAGGTTCGCGACGTCACATTTGTCATTATCAGGCCATACAAGTATATAAAAGTTTCTATTTTCAATTTATAAATTTTTTAGTTTTTAAATATTTTTAAATTTCTGGAAATTTTGATTTTCTCTATTAAAAAATATAGTGTATAATAAGGTAAATATTTTCATTTCGGTAAAAAAACGTTTTTATGTATAAAGCATTTGAATGGATTTGTTAATTAAATATAATCATGTAAGAAATTCCTAGGAAATTAATTTATTAAAAAATGGACACTTGGGTATCGAATGTGATGATGAGGAATGGTAGTTGAACACATGACCTCATGAGGAAATTTTCCTCATAGTGATACTGAAAGTGTCCTCATGGGTTTCAGAAGGTTTTCAATTTATCATTATATTTTATATGTTGTTTTTTTAAAGAAATTTTATAACGTTTCTAATGAATAATTTCAACTTTTTTTGAAAGGGTATTATATTTTGAAATAAAATGTGTTTTCATGATATCATATCTTTTATGAAATTTACAATACATCTTATAGAATTCCCATGAAAATAATAGATTCATATTTTGGGGAACTATTTATTATATCAAATGTTTTCTTATATAATAAAATGTTTTCAAAATATATTTTATGGTATTTAAAGAAAATTTATTTATAATATTTTTAAAACCCCTTAATTTTAAATTTTATACCCATCCTAAAATTTAAAATGATTTTAACAGAATTACAATATGTTTTGATGGTGGTTGGTTTCATATAATTAGACAGTTCTAGTGAAGTCCAAAAACTATTTATAAAACATTCATAAAATATGATATGTTTGTATGGATTTTTATAATAATCTAGAACCTAGAAAGAAAATATCACCATGTTTAAAAATAATATATATTTCTCATTTGAAATTTTAATAAAATAATATATTTCATGTTTTTAACACTAGATCTTGGAGTGTGGGTCTTAGACTAACATATTTAATATTCAGGGAATGTTTTAGTAAACTATTTAGATTAAAAGGTTTTGGTTTAAGGACAAATTAAAAAAATATATTTTTTATGGAGGATCTAGGGAAAAATATTCAAGGAGAATTTAGAAAATATATACATTTTTTACAAGTTTTTTAAATTTTTGAGGAGCAAGATTTGAATTTTCTTTATCTATGAAAAAATTATTTGCGGGGAAATAATTATTTTAAGGGTTTCAAATGTGGAATCCCAATAATTAAAGAATTAATTTATTTTAATTAAATTTTTATGAAATTATTTGATTCAGAATTTTAAAAAATGCGGTGTGATTTAACATAATATTAAATAATTTTATATAATAAATATCAATTCTGCTTATAAATTGAGATATTCAAATTATATAAACACTATAGTAATTTTCCATGAAATAGTATTTTATTTTCACATTGAAAATATTAATTTTTTTCTAAATGATTGAATTAAACAAGTTAAAATATATTATCATTGAATATATAAAAATATGTGATTATTTAATTTTAAATATAATTTTTTATTTTTACAAGTAAATAATAATACCTTTTGAAAATTATTTGAAAAAATATAATTGTTTAAATTAAAATAATTATAGATTTTTAAAAAATAATTCTATTTTGATATAAAAATTAAGAGTTTTCAAAACCTACGGTTTTTTATAATATAAGATTTTAATAAATAATTATTTTATAAAAATAATATATGAATCTATTTATAATATTTTATAAATTATAATTTTTTTGTCACCTAAGAGTAGTTATGAATAACATATGATATTAATTAATTTTTCTAATTTCTAGATAAATATTATTATTTTATAATAAAATATAAAATACTAATAATAAAATATTAATTTAATAATAATATTATTATTACTTATAATAAATAATCATTAAAATGATAAGTGTATTTAAAATCTACAACTGTTATTTTCCTTTAGTGATAATATTTATTATTAATATTTTTATATTTATATTTTATGATATAGGTTACATAATTAAAATTAGATATATATTATTATAAAGTTGAAATAAATATATATATAAGTTTCAATGAACGAATATTAAGAGTGGTATATTAATACTAATACTTTTTAGAAAATAATTAAATTTTCAGAGTATAATAAAATTGTCCAACCCAGACCATAAGAAAACCACATCAACCACTTGTTAGACCAATTGTCTATTAAGTGGGGGGAAGGTTGACCAAGAAATAATGGTGGTAGTGTGAGTGATTTCATGGATAGGTCGATGGATGTATAATTCTCACATGAATTGTGCTTTATTGGGAACATGGGAATGGGGAAACACGTTTCAGCACAACTCGTGTTCTCGCATGTCTGTTTGGTATGATGCAGGTGATGATCCCCAACAACCATGGCATAAGATTCTATTAGAGTGGTTGTAAAATAAGCAAGCATCAAATCGTCTAAAAGTTTTTTATGGGACGAGATTCTGTGATCATTGTATCTCCATTTAAAAACATCTATATATATCCTCATTATTTATAAAAAGTATCAATAATAAGATCTCCTCATGAAATAAACGTTAACCTCATGTTAACGGAAGTGAAACACCACCATTTTCCTCATTTTCTTCACCCAACATTTCATTTGTCCTCAAATAGCTTACTGCCCAAGATCCACATTTCCCTCATTTTGCATTTCCATATTATTTCAATGATAAGATTTTATTTATTAAATCATCAAAAAAATAACTCATACCTCTCTTCCTAAATGAGTATATACAATATTAACTCACATCAATATAATAGTATATGTTTTTTCTTTAAATCCACCAAAATTAGTTCCAATGAAAAAAATTGATGGTTATTCCAACACAAGGAATCATCTTAAATAATCTTTGTGAACTAATTGTAATATATATATATATATATATATATACATTATTGTATTGGAGTGATATGGACATGGAAGTGGATACTAATTTAGAATCCATCGCCAGTTTTTCCCCGAGTCTATACCAGTAGCAGCGGCAAAGTAAATATATATATATATATAAATATATTTTCTATATCGATATTAAGACTCGTTCATATCTTCCACCATAATATTGGAAGAACTATAATTCCTTGAATCCTGGATAAATAATTTTTTCAGAATGTTAAATGAATTAGATCTGAATTCATATCCTGAGAGTTATATTTCATATAGGTGTCGTTATAATTTAAAATTCTTGAAATACATAGTTCTTATCATTTTTGAAATCACCCTTTTCAATTTTATTATTTAATAAAAAATGTATAGGAAAGGATCTATGTATAAAAAGTAATTTTAATCTATAAAATGCAAAGGACACAATTTCTCCCTTCTCATGTATTCTATATTTTTCAAAGACTAGCAGTTAAGATTTCCTAAGATTGGCTTGATTTTAAGATTGAGGTAACGAAATTAAATTTTATAACTACTTTTTTTTATAATATTAAAATAAAATCCATAATTTTAATAATTTAATGCTTAAATATTTTAAATATTATGTAGGGGTGATATATTTTTCAATATTTTATTTTTGAAAAAATTATAACTTTTATTTCTTTCTCAAACACATATTTTTCTGAGGTTGATCTATTTTGATTACTTCACTTGGCATGTTTTTCAAAGCCCTTATCCAAATAGAAAATGAGATATTTTTATATATTTACAAATAATTATTATAAGGTACATTTAATTTTATGTGGACTTATTTTTACAATTCCCTAATAAAAGGGAAAATGTTTTTTTTCTATTTTTCTTTATACCTCTTTCTAGAAATTTTTTTTCTAATATTTTATTTATAAATTCACAAATTGGTTTAAACATTTTAATATAATTATATAATGAAAAAATATTAATTAATTTTTATGGATGTCTATCATTATAATAGGTATGTCCATGGAATGTGTATGTCATTAAAATTCCATTAATGTTTATAAATTTTTCTATTTTCAAAATAAAAGTTGATAATGTGATAGAATATTTCAATTTTTTTTGGAAATGTGGATTTTATCATTTAGTGTAGGTAAATTTTATTATTTATATATTTATTATAATTTTTTAAAATAAATTACGTATGTGTAATTTTATTTTAAGGAATCTTTAGTGGTCTACAACCATTAATGGAGAGGCTTTGAAAGAAAAAAATATTTTCAGAAATTTGGTACTTTTGTACAAACTATAATAATGAGGAATTGGGAGTGAAATATTGAACTCAATGAGATATTATCCTTAAAGTGACACTAATAGGGGCCTCATGTATTTGTTTATATTTCCCAAGTATCATTATATTACTTAATAATGTTATTATATTCAATGTGATGTTTTAATGTTTTTAAGGAGAACATCAAGTTTAATTCGCCATTTTTTAAATTATAAACAATAAAAAGTCTTAAATGTGTTATATCATTTAAAATAATATAACTATATTTATTATTAAATTTTATTTAAAAATATATACTTATTTTTTTAAAAATAATTTATTATATCCGCTATAAATTATTTTATATACAATGAAATGTTTTCAAAAATGAATATTAAGGTATTTTATTAAATAATGTACGCTATTTTTAAAATGTCTTGATATGAAATTTTATGCTCACCCAATGATTTAAAATCAATTTTAATGGATTAATGGATGTTTTAAAGGTGTTTGGTGTCATTTAAATTTTTTTCAAGTGAATAGGGCTAGTTTTTTATGACACATTTTTAAAACTATGATATGTCTGTAAGGTATTTCCTAATCCTCAAAAACCTAGGCTGAAAAGACCCTTAAGTATATTTCCCTGTTGAAATTTTTTGCGAAACAAATATAAATTATTTTTTTAGAACCATATCTGGGAGTTATTTTTTTAAGATGTCATTGAAAATGACACAACTTAATTACAACAAAGAGAACCATAACATAAATTATAAAATATGACAATTCCAAAACAAAAGTAAAACTAGATTATATCGATCATCATCATTGGATCCGAAAAAAATACTCCATATCCCAATTCAACCTCTGTACTAAACTAGGCACACCATCATGAGGAAGAATGAATCTAATTATTTATAAATGAAACCTTGAGAGTTTCATACACTAAATAGTGTATATAAGTTGTAAGAGAAATGAAACTCACTATGATTCCACCAAGAAGATTGTGTTATTCCTTTCAAAAAATAATTAATTCATTCAATCATTAAATAAAATTAGGAATGGTATGTTTTTTATACATACATACATACAATAAAACATCACATTAATTTCCATTTATAAACCTCAGATTATTTTCCTTTTAAATACAATAAATCAGATAGAAAACAGTTATTCAATTCATGCCTCTTTTTTAAAAATATATTTTTTAAATATATTTTTAAATAACATAATAAACATATAATTTTCAATATAATTGTGAATATTTTAATTAAAAAAGAAAATATATGAATGATAGAAAAAAAATGTTATTGAACTATGGAAATAGTCATGAAAAGTGAAACATGGTACTATAGATTCTAATTTAATTGTGCAGCTCAAAATGGAGAAATATCACTATGGTATATCATTGAGTATCATGGGAAATTTATGAACAACTATTATGGTGATCCTTCATATACTCGTGTGGAATAGTTCTGGACTTTCAATGGATTCATAGTATACAATAAACCAACTACTCTAGCATATCATTACTAAAGGAATTCCATCTTGCCCTCCAATTCCATGGGTGATTTATTCTATCACATCAATACTAGATAAAAACAACCACTCAATCTATTACTAAAATTATTGGGATCCCTGAGAAGTCAGTTATAGGATGTGAGGTAAGAATAATAAATCCATAAGATCAGAAAATAATGTAAATCACACCTCACCTTTAACTATCACAAAGAAACAACCCTAATTACCTCATTTACAAAAAAACAAACAAGGTCTTGCTTAGGGATCATAATATATATTATTTTCTTATTCAGAACCTTAAATAATAATGTCAACCTAATGATAATTTGTAATACATTGAAAAAAAATTCAAACAGGTTCCTCAAATCATAACACATTGTATAGTGACCCATGATTAAAATACTTGGATATTACATTATTTTATTTGAATATTCATCACATAAAAAAAGGACATGCCTGAGGATCATAAAAAATTTTTATCTTCAAAAATTTTGAAAAAAATATTCTAACATTGTGAAATATTTTCAATTATTTTCACAATGATATTCCCCTTTAGTACTTCTATTGAAACCATTTCTCCCAAATCTAGGTAAAGGAAACATTAGAAATGGTGATCTCAAATTCTCATTAATGTTAAAAAAGGGAGATATGTAATCATTATAATATGAAAAAAGGGATGATAAAAGGATCGTGACATTCGATAGTCATGTCGTGTATATCAATGATCATTGTCCATAGTCGTGTAATAAATATAGAAAATTCATAATACATTAATCATAATGTAATCAATATAAAAATCCTTGAAATCATAACATGGTAGTAAGGAATTTTAATTTTTTCATGCAAATAATTATGTAAAATTATTCCCTATATGTCATGGATCTTTTCAGAAACTTATTAGGGCACTTTATGGGGGCTACACCTACTATACAGGACACACCACCTTCCATAGTTGCATCCCATTCTTTATAATAAGATGGGTTCACCCACAAACCATCTTATTAATCATGTTTTACCTTCAAGACCATCATAGTAGTCATGGTTCACTCTCAAGACCATTATAGAAAAACAAGTCCTTTACTGAACTGAGTTCACTCCTCGTTTTAGCCATGTCTATCTCATGAGAGAAAAATCATTGACCACTGTATTAGAGGGAGATATTGTTCCCACCCATCACATAATGAAATAATATATACGTACTCTACCTGATCAAAAACATTCATCATATTTTAACCCATGAAATGAATTTTGTATCATAAACATATCATCATATCACAACCTATTGAAAAGAGTTTGTTTTCATAATCATTTCATTAAATTATAACACATGAAAAGAATAAAGTCTTATAAGAATATACCATGTGAAAGATAAATAGGTTTTAAAAATATAAAACATATTAAAGGAAGTGAGTTTCATAAGAATTTTATCATGTTAAAACCCATGGAAGAGAAATGGGTTTCATAAAAAAACATTTCTTCTTAATCATAAACCCTTAAAATAAATAATAAGAACGTTTTCTTTGGCAAATATACCTAGTAAGTAATGATTAGAAATAAAAATATTTCATCCTATATGGCAAATAGTTTTCATAGATCTTGTAAAAATATTTCTATTGAAAAAAATAATTTCTTTTAAAAAGACATTGACTATCCTTTTCTTTGAAAATATCCTTTTGAAAACATATAAAGGGAGCTTTGAAAGTAATTCTTAACACTTCTTGAACATAAACCATTTTTGAAAAACAATTTATTTTTAAATATATTTGAATTAATATAAATGAATCTTTTAATTCTTTGAAATCATTTTCATGGAATATAACCTTGAAAACATATAAAGGAATTTTAAAAACATTTATAAAACCTCTTCATTGATAATATTTTTTAAAATTTATAAAAGATTCTTGAAAACATTATAAAAAAATTAACACATAACGCACTTTTCAAATCCTTTTTCTTAAAAATAAGATTAAAATATCATTTAAAAACATTTTTAAAACATTTTTTGAAAACAAGACATCTTAATAAAACATATCTCTGAAAGAATCGAGAAATAAAGATGGGTTTTCTTAAAAACATTTTCCTAATTATCTTATGAAAAAAATAGTGGGTAAATGTTAAAATTAAATGAAAAAATCATTGATATAAATATTATAATAAATATAATGATATATCATGATATATGGATCATAATATTTCCTTGATTAAAACATAATCACAAACAATCCATATAACTGGCGAGAATGTAGTAATAAATGGTTACCACTTTGATAAGTTTGAATCATAATCCCTATTAGGGAGTAAAATTATATGAAGAATTAATTATCATTTAAATAAGGTGATTCATTATAATAATTTCCAAATTTCATTATATACACCTTAAAAAATAAGAGATGTTTATTACTTAACATGTTCATCAAAGAAGAAAAATTGATACAAAATTAACCTATCAATTTAGTAACATTTAAAAAATTTTCCCAATGAAATATATATCATTATAGGGATATGTAAATACCCATAAAATATTTTATAAGAATAATATAATACAATAATGGTCAGTATATGCACCACATAAAATAAATGAGTGGTTAATATGGCATATTTCTTGGATAAATAAATGTGATGCTTGAAAATCCATACCTTAAGCCTTGGATTTCTACATATAAGATTGAAAAATGAATAATAAGTACAAATTTATTATAGATATATAACCTAACCATTTTCTTATATATTTTAGAAAACCAATTCTTGACGTACATGGAAATTACATTACTTTTGAGGAATACTTAATACATAAAAAACCAATACTCAAGGATAGTAATAGTTTAGTGTCTTTGGAAACTCGGAACATAATCTTCTAATAATGGTGAAAGATCTTAAACATATCCGAAAAAGATATTCCCCTTTTATTTTCTTACCTAAAACCTTTCTTTATATCCTGGGGAAAATAAAACATATAAAGGGTGATCTCAAATTCTCAGTAAGGGTAAGCATGGAGAAAATAAAGGAAACCATATACATTTCAACATAAAAACATGAACATAATATTTAAACATCAAAATCTAGATAAATGACATAAAACATGGAATTACATATGGCATAGATCATAATAGAACATCAATAATGATAAAATATCTTGTAAATAAAACTTTTAATTGTGGAAAAACATTAAGCACATGATATGATTTCCATAGTATCCAAGGCATTGCTCCTAAGACTATCTTAGTGGAAAAAGTCTCATACTGAATTGAGTTCAATCCTCATTCTTGTTCTGTATCACTGAACTGGATTAACTTGTCATTCCATCAATGTCTATCTAATGTGATATAAATCTTTACCTAATGAATTGGAGGGAGATATAGGTCCCACCCATCTCATAATGAAATCTTTCTTACTTGTGCCACAACATGAACATAAATCATTCGTCATTACCCCAAGTATAAAATGGGTTTCATAAACATCACCCCATCATAACATATTCCATACATAAAAAAAGTTATCATTTAATCATAATAAAAGTGAAACCATGTAAATCATAGAGAAATTATACTTAAAACATACACATAAGAAATAATTCCATC
This sequence comes from Viscum album, assembly GCA_963277665.1. Taxonomy (NCBI): domain Eukaryota; kingdom Viridiplantae; phylum Streptophyta; class Magnoliopsida; order Santalales; family Viscaceae; genus Viscum; species Viscum album. The sequence continues at coordinate 1,355,999,543 of OY728148.1, forward strand.
TTATATGGAAAATGGTTTTGATAAAACACTTGAAATGATTTCATAAGGAAAATATCCTTTCTTCTTCAAAATCATTTTATTTTCACAAAATGCCATGAAATTTTAAAGAAAAGTATTTTTTTGAAAATAGTCATTAAATCATGTAGAGTATGCTTCATGAAAATAATGTGTTATGAAACCGTAAAAATATGTTCATGTCGTATAAGTTAAAAAAAATTCTTATTGAACTTTTGCAGGAAATGTCAAAAAATAACTCGTATGGTAAAAAAAGAAAGATTCCTTCCATACTATTTGGTAAATATAAAAAAAGGGTAAAATGACATTAAACATACATGGAAGAAAATTAAACATTTTATGAAACCATTTTGAGAACATAATGACGTGGATAATAAACATAACCCCAGTAAATACTTACGAATAAATAATCTTGGATAAGAATGAGATTGGAATAATTATGCTTTACCTTATGTCCAATTTCTTATGTATGTATCCGAGACTCCTCTATACTAGGTTTAAACATATTATTAACTTTTAACATAACCATAATAATATTTATGATATCATATATGATTCACTTACGACTTTATATTATCCATTCATTTGTCAATTCCAGGTTAAAGTAGCGTTTTGGGTAAAATTGTTTCATTTATCATCCGTGTTTTGACTTTTAATTATTAATATGACAACTTTGATCATTATTAATTAATTATAGAATATAAAACTCGATTTATATATAATATATATTCATAATATACATATATATAATAGATCGATAAATGGAAAGAAATACACCGTTCATGGAGACGGTAGGTCGTACGTACGCATGAACGTTGTTTTCATTTCCATATTGAGTTGGATTGAATTAAGTAGATGAAAGACATATATATATATATATATATATATAAATCCAGTAGCATTATTATGTCTTATATTTCATGATCACTTATTATATATACTTTATAATCTTTCTTGAATTGTAAACATGGAAAATGAATCTCATCGCGTCGTGGTGACAGTAATCCGTACGTACGCACGAGCGATGATATCGTTCCCATATTTATTGAATGAAATTGGAGTGGATGATATAATATCTTAGAATCAGTATTATTTTATAATATTCATATAGAGTTATTATTTACACCATATACCCATCCATGTAAGGTGGTGGTGGAAAAACTGATTACACTATGGCGTGGAGACGGTATTCTGTACGTACGCACGCACGGTGATTTCGTTTTCTATAGGATGGATAAGTGGTGAAACAGGGTTATTTCATATTTATAATAACATATAATTATATAATTAATACTTATGTTATTACTTTTTAATGAAACAACTAATGAATAGTAAGTAGAATAAGAAAGAAACTTGAAATAGTCGGTAGAAGAGATTACCTCTTTCTCAACGAACCTCCTTTAAACATCTTCCTAGGGCACTAGAGTTAGTCCATTGAGAAAACAATAACCTCTATTATATAACTAGAAAGGTTTAGAAGAGTAATTGTCTGGGGTTGGACGAGCTTCATGGCTCAAAATGGTGTGAAGAGAAGAGGGAAGGGGTGCCCTTTTTATAAGGGAGGAGAGGGGCACTTTTGGAAACCCTAAAAATATTAATTTATAATAAATTCAAACCCCACATAAAATCTCCCAAAATGACCCAAATACTATCTTAGATGATATAGGGTTGTAATCTCATCAACCGATAAAATTTATACATGTTTTTAATTTTTTTGAAACATTATCAACTTGATTTATCCTTATTTAATCTATTTAATTTTATTTGTTGTTATAAGATTCTAAATTATAAATTGTTATAAATAATTACATATGTGTTTTGAATTGTCCATAATTGAATTTTTTAGGACATGTTCGACCAAATAAATTTTAATTTATAATTATTAAATATTTTTGTCGTTTTAAACAATTTCATATTATGTTATTTTTGTAAAATAACAATAGTGTCAATTTAGACACTATTCATTTATATGAATTTAAATAAAATCTTCACAGAGGATATGTTCGAAATAAAATATTTAATATATTAAAAACATGTCATATTTATATATAAAATTATTGTAGCACATTAAATAGTTCATATAATATATATTTTAATATTTTTAAGACCATTTATTTGATATTTCAATCAATAAAATAATTTTAGCATCACTATTGTGCCACCTTTAATGATAATTATTTAATCCCTAAAAATTATAAATAAATTAAAATGATGTAGATAATTTTATTAGATTTATGGAGACTATTCTGGTTTGAAGTTTCATGAAGTTTATCACTAAATTAAAAATATTATACTTATAAGATTTAATAGATTGACATGTTGTCACTTTCTTTGGTTTTAATAATAATTAAACTATTTTCATTGTAAATAGTCCATAGAATTAATCTAATCCGACCATCAGGTGATATGGGTCTACTTTCAGCCATACAATAGAATTTTGGCATGTGTTATGGTAATTTTATAATCTTATGTTTACCCTTAATTACACAATTTATCTCTAACTGAAGTAAATAAAAATTATAGTAGTTACTATTCATAATATCAAAAAAAGTAACCTATAAACATAATTTGGACCCACTGAAAAAAAATTGAATCCATTTTTTCAAATTCAAAACATATAAGGTGCAGTAATTAAATTAAAATTGATCCTGTTGTTAAGAAAACGAGTTTTCAAAGTTAAAATATTGCCCAAGATTGAAATGTTTTTACCTATGGATTCAATGTAAAATTAATGGTAATGATATAAATTATATTAAGTTGTAAAAATATATTCTATTTATACTTTAAAGCCATTACATATTATAATTTATACATATAAATATTTGTGATGAAAAAAGAAGTTTTTAATTAAAATAAAGCATGTGTTTACTATTCATTAAAATATGAAAGTTATTAGTATAATATGAAAAATTTATCCCAAGTAAATATTTATATCCTGATTCCAATGAAGAATTTTATTTTCTCAAATTTAAATTACAAATATGTCAAGAACTATATTTAAGGTCGGTGTGCCATCAAAAGGCTGCAAAACTGCATTTTTTTAAAAATACTTATTTTATCCGAAAATCTTATTTTGTTCTCATAACATGTTCTAGAAAATGCGTAAGATGAATAATAATGTTATAAAATTTTTAATGTAGTTACTACTATTCATAACAGCTAGTCTATAATAATATTATAACAATATATCATTGTTTAGTGAAACCCGGTATTGCGTACAACACACGATATCGAGGAAGGTCGTGATGGTGTGTAATGCAAGCTAAGTTAGAGATGCATGTAGTACAAGCACCGTTTAGTGTAACATAAAACAAAAGACATAAATGCAATTAAAAATAATAATTATCATTAAATCTCAGGTTGTTACACTCTACCCCCCTTAAAATTAATTTCACCCTTGAAATTCATCGGGGTTATAAATGGTTTACTACTTGAAGGTTTCTTTCATAGAAACCTACATCGTAAAAAAGAATACTAAAACCTAATTTTAAAAAGTGAATTATGAAACATACCAGTAACCCAAATTAACTCATCACTGGGTTTCCACATAGGAGAACATAGGTGAAAATATGGATATGGAAGAGAAACCTAACCATCAAGTTATGATGGAGAGTGGTAGAGAACATGGTTATAGAAAAGCCAACAATCACAAAGCATTAAATATGTGATGATTTAAGGTACCATCTGATTCATTGGATATAATGTCACTATAACAACATGTTTGGTTTTCAATATCATTTCCCTAAAGATGAATAATTTGAATTAGTAGAAATACATACTTTATTTCGGTATAATCTCACCGTTGTTCATGCCTTGAACAATTTCCACTTCATCTCTTAAAGAAATGATGTTGAATTTTTCACTAGTGAAGTGTTAGAAGATCATGTGTTAGAATGATGGGTCATTCCATACGTCTCAAAAAAAAGGTTACAAAAAGTTATCAAATATACATAAGTCCATATATGGTGAGGTTAATTGTATATGATTCCAAAAATTGACTTCAACTTCATCTATCATACTGCTTAATAAAATAAAACTATTTTATACTAACCAGGGAATTCTTGTAGGCCAGTGGTAGGAAATAAAGGCCTGTCGCACTTCGGTTGTGGGTTCGATTCCCACAGCCTTGTCCGACACAACGAGTTGTCACTCGTCCTGTCGGTTGTCCCTTTTTCTAAAACTACTTTATTAAAAAATTCCTACAATAATATCAAAAAAAGATATATCCTTAAACAATACTTTCTGATTCCCAATATAATCTAGTCTAACCTTAATATTTAACAAAAATACTTGTTTCCAAACTTATAGTATAAAGAGAACGATTGCAAGAATGGTCATCAACCAAGCATGTGAATACCATCATTTATCTCCCATATATCATAAGATATATCATGTTGATCACATTCCAAACGATTGAATACCTTAATATTGTATTCTCTTGCAACATGAATTACCATTGAAGCATAGTGAAATCATGAATTCTATCAAAAGGTAACTCTTTCCACATAACAAAATCCCAAAATTTCTATATACTCAAACCATGATATCAATTTCTATTTATATCAGTCAAGAGATTATTAAAATTATTTTCTCCTTATCCCTTCATTATGCACATATCATCTACTTTCCAAAATATTTGAATTGGTTTTCATGGTTACTGGTACCATATAATTATTGAAAACCATAATAAACCAATACATAGATATTCTAATATTCCACAGTACTATAAATTACATTCCACAACAATATTTTGGAATCCCGTTACATGAAAACATAATCATTCTACTACATCATTGTCATATTCAACATCCCCAATAGTGATCGCATGTGAATTCCCTTTGTCATTTTCCTCAAGAGGTTTCTCACGTCTATCATCATTAACCCTTGGATTATGGAATTGATTAGCATAATTCCCTATTTCATTTCACTTGAAGCATTGAAGTGTTGGTGGAGCGTTCTCTATTGGCCTTTCTCTATTCACGTCATTAGAAAACTGTTTTCCATTACTTCGGCACTCTGGTGCTTGATGACCTTCTCTTCCATACTTAAAACATTTTCGAGTACCTTTAAGACAGTCTCCTCCATGCTTCATTCAACACTTTGAGCATAATGAAACATTCACATTATTTTCACCATTGTTCTGAGGTTTTTCCTTGAACTCAATCTTACGTTTCTTGTCAAAACAATGAGAAGGATATATTACACCAACTTCCAGTTCTACCTTGATAGACCAATGCACAATTTCTTCATATCTACATAAGTCTATTATAGAAAATTCCCTTCGAAGGCTTGGTTTTAAGCCACTGAAGAATCGATCAACTTTACTTTAAGGTTGGATGATAAAGCCAGATGCATACCATGCAAGTCTTATAAAATTCAATTCATATATACCAACAGATTCATCATCATTCTTCTTAAGCTCAAGTAACTCCTTTTCCATCTTTGTTCGAAGAATACGAGGGAAGTACTTACTAAAAAACAAATTCTTGAACTCATCCCATTCCATTGATTCAATTTCATCTTAGGGCCTTGTATTCTTAATTAGAGTCCACCACTGGTCTGCTTCACCTTCTAAACGGTAAAAATCCAAAATGAATTTTTCATGCTCTGAACAGCGAAGTATGGAAAATATCTTTTCAATGATACTAAACCATTGTTCAGCAACAAGTGGATCAGAAGACCCACAGAATGAAGGTGGATGTTGCCTTATGAAGGACTCAATATAATATTGTTCCCTTCTCTACTCAATCGGAAGTCCAGAATGATTCATAGCTTGTGTAAGTATAGCAATAATATTTTGCACTCCATCTCCCATAAAATTGGTTTATTCAGAAGGAAAATCATTCCATTTTCCATTACAATGATCAACATTGTTCCTTCGGGTTCCAACCATCGTCTAAAACCCAAAAAGAATAGTGTGAGAGGAAAAAATTCTCCTAGGGAAAACAACATTATAAAGGGGGGGTACCATCAATATATAACATCTTTGGATTAATTCTAAGATCATTACTATAACTCTATAACTATAACCTATACTTATACTTAACCTTAGGGACATCCCTATACATATCATAGAAATATCTCTAGGGATCTCACTAAAGTTCTCACATCCGAGTTTCCAATGGTTGATTAAACCTTTACTCTGATACCAACTATAGAGACCCAAAGCCTACGTACATGGACATTACATTACTTTTGAGGAATACATAATACATAACAAAAACCAACACTCAAGGATCGTAATAGTTTAGTGTCTTTGGAAACTAGGAACATAATCTTCTAATAATGGCGAAAGATTTTCAACATCTCCCATAAATATCTTCCCCTTTTGTTTTCATTCCTAAAACCATTATTTATATCCTGGGGAAAAGATAACATATAAAGGGTGATCTCAAAAGCTCATTAAGGGTAATCATGGAGAAAATAAAGAAAACCAAATACATTTGAACATAAAAACATGAACATAATGTTTAAACATCAAAATCATTAGCAATGACATAAAACATGGCAGTACATGAGGCATAGATAATAATGGAACATAAATCATGATAAAATAGCTTGGAAATAAAACTTCTAATTGTGGAAAAACATTAGACACATGATATGATTTCCATATTATCCAAGGCATTTCTACCAAGACCATCATAGTGGACAAATTCCCTTACTAAACTGAGTTCACTCCTCGTTCCAGTCCTGTATCACTGAACCAGATTAACTTTCTGTTCCAGACATATCTATCTCATGAGATATAAATCTTTACCCAATTCATTCGAGGGAGATATAGGTCCCACCAATCTCATAATGAAATCATTCTTACTTGTGCCACAACATGAACATAAATCATTCATCATTACCCAAAGTATAAAATGTGTTTCATAAACATCATCCCATCATAACATAATCCATTCAAAAAAAGATATCATTTAATCATAAGAAAAGTTAAACCATGTAAATCATAGAGAAATTATACTTGAAACATACACATATGAAATAAGTCCATCATATATGGAAAATGGTTTTGATAAAACACTTGATAAGAATTCTTGAGGAAAATATCCTTTCTTCTTCAAAATCATTTTTTTTTCACAAAATGCCTTGCAATTTTAAAGAAATTTATTTTTTAAAAAATAGTCCTTAAATATTGTAGAGTAAGCTTAATTAAAATAAGGAGTTATCAAACCGTAAAAATCTCTTCATGCCAAATATGCTTAAAAAACATTCTTCTCGTACTTTTGCTGGAAAGGTCAAAAAGTACATTGTATGGTAAACAAAAGAAATATTCCTTTCATACGATGTGGTAAAAGTAAAAAAAAGGTAAAAATGAAATTAAACATACATGGAAGAAAAATAAACATTTTATGAAAACATTTTGAGAACATACAGACATGGATAATAAACATAACCCCAGTAAATACGTACGAATAAACAATCTCGGATAAGAATGAGATTGGAATAATTATGCCATACCTTATGGCCAATTTCTTCTGTATGTTTTTGAGACTCTTGTATAGTGGGTTTAAACATATTATTAACTTTTAACAGAACCATAATAATATTTATTATATTATATATGATTCACTGATGACATTATATTATCCTTTCATTTGTCAATTCCATGTTACAGCAGTGTTTTGGGTAAAATTGTTTCATTTATCATCCGTGTTTTGACTTCTAATTATTAATATGATTAAATAGATCATGATTACTTAATTACATAATATAAATCATGATTTAAATATAATATTTATTTATAATATACATATATATAATAGATCGATAAATGGAATGAAATACACCGTTCATGGAGACGGTAGGCCGTACATACGCATGAACGCTGTTTTCGTTTCCTTATTGAATTAAATGGAATTAAGTAGATTACATACACACATATATATATATATATATCCAATAGAATTATTATTTCATATATTTTATGATTACTTAATATATATACTTTATAATCATTCTTGAATTGTTAACATGGAAAATGAATCTCATCGAGTCTTAGTGAGTGTAATCCGTACGTACGCACGAGCGGTGATACCGTTCCCATATTTATTGAATGGGATTGGAGTGGATGATATAATATATTAGAATAATTAGGATGTTAAAACAATCATATATAGTTATTCTATACACCATATACCCATCCAAGCAAGGTGGTGGTGGAAAAACTAATCACACCACGGCGTGGAGACGGTATTCCGTACGTACGCACGCGCGATTATTTCATTTTCCGTAGGATAGATAGAAGGTGAAATAGGGTTTTTTTATATTTATAATAACATATAACTATATAATTAATACTTATATTATCACTTTATAATGAAACAACTAAATAAGTGGAAGTAGAAAAATAAAGAAACTCGAAAGAGTCGGTAAAAGTGATTACCTATTCCTCGACGGACCTCCTTTAAACTTCTTCTTAGGGTACTAGAGTTGGCCTTTTGAGAAGACCAGAACCTCTATTATATGACTAGAGAGGTTGATAAGAGAAATTCTAATGGGTTGGATGAGCTTCAAGGCTCAAAATGGTGTGAAGAGAAGAGGGAAGGGGTGCCCTTTTTATAAGGGAGGAGAGGGGCACTTTTGGAAACCTCAAAAATATTAATTTATAATAAATTAAAACCACACTTAAAATCATCCAAAATGAATCAAATAATAACTTAGATGATCTAGTGTTGTAATATCATAAACCAATACAATTTATACATGTTGGTAATTTATTTTAAACATTATCACCTTGATTTATCCTTATTTAATCTATTTAATTTTATTTGTGGTTATAAGATTCTATATTAATAATTGTTTTAAATAATGACTTATGTGTTGTGAATTGTCCATAATGGGATTATTTATGACATTTTAAACCATATAATGTTTAATTTATAATTGTTAAATATTTTTTTTGGTTTTCAAAAAATTTTATATTATGTTATTTTTATAAATTAACAATAGTGTCAATTTTGACACTATTCATTTATATGAATTTAAATAAAATACTCAGAGAAGATATGTTCAAAATAGAAGCATTCATATATTTATAACATGTCATATTTAGCTAGAAAATTAGTGAATCACATTAAATAGTTCATATAGTATTTATTTTAATATTTTTCAAATTATTTATTTGATATTTCAATCAATAAAATAATTTCAACATCACTATTGTGTCACCTCTAATAATAATTATTTTATCCCTAAAAATTATAAATAAATTCAAATGTAGATAATTTTATTATATTTCTTGAGAATATTCATGTTCTATGTTTCATGAATTTTATCACTAAATTAAAAATATTATTCTTATAAGATTTAAGAGAGTGACATGTTGTCACTTTCTTTGGTTTTAAAAATAATTAAATTATTTTCATGATAAAAAGTCCATAAAATGAATCTAATCCGACCCTTAGGTGATATGGGTTGACCTTTAGTCAACCAATAGAATTTTGGCATGTGTTAGTGTAATTTTATAATATTAGGATTACCCTTAATTACCTGATTTATCTTTAAATAATGAAAATAAAAAGTACCGTAGTTACTATTCATAATAAAAAAAAATAAAAGTAACCTATTAATATAATTTGGACCCACTGAATCCAAAAATGGAATAAATTTTTCAAAATTCAAAACACAGATGCTTCAGTAAATAAATTAAAATTCTTCCCATTTTTAAGAAAATGAGTTTTAAAACTTAAAATATTGCCAAATATTGAAATGTTTTTACCTATGAATTCAATGTAAAATTAATGGTAATGATATACATTATATTAAATGGTAAAAATATATTCTATTTATAATTTAAAACTATTCAATATTATGATTTGTCCATATAAATTATTGCAATGAAAAAAGATGTTTTTAATTTAAATATTGCATGTTTTTACTATTCATTAAAATATGAAAGTTATCAGAATAATAAGAAAAAATTATCCAATTTAAATTTTTATATCCTGATTCCAAAGAAAAATTTTATTTTGTCAAATTTAACTTATAAACACCTCAAAAACTATATTTAATATGGGTGCAATCAAAAGGCGGCAAAACTGCATTTTTTGAAAAACACTTCTTTTACCTGAAAAATTTATTTTGTTCTCATAGCATGTTCTAGAAAATTATGTAAGATGAATAATAATGTTAAAAAATTTAAAATTTAGTTAATAATATTCATAACGACTAGTCAATAATAATATTATAACAATATATCATTGTTTAGTGAAACCCGTTATTGCATACAACACACGCTATCGAGGAAGGCCGCGATGACGTGTAATGCAAGCCATGTTAGAGATGCGTGTAGTAAAAGCTCCCTTTGGTGTAGCATAAAACAGAAGACATAAATGCAATTAAAAAGAATAATGCTCATAAAATGTTGGGTTTTTACATATATCAGACCATATATTATTTGATTATGACTTCATATTACCAAATTATTAAAAAATATAGGTTACTTTCTCATTTTGGGTAATAATTGATTTGTTCTTTATTTATATTTTGATTTTTTATTCTAAATCATATTAAATAGATTATGATTTAATTATTTTCATAACTTAAAAATAAATCAAATATCATATATATTATGTATATAAAAATTTATAATAAAATATAGATGATATAAATATGAAATGGAGTACACCGTTAACTGAGATGATAGGTCGTACACATGTAGGAACATTGTTTCAATTTTCATGTCATATTAAAATAAAACAACTAAATGACATATAATTATATATATATTATAATTATATTATAATTATAATTTAGTATATACCATATAATTTTACAAAACCCATCTTTAATACATTATATGTAATGTGTGAACGAATCGTGTTGCATTGAGGTGGTGGTAGTCCCCACGTCCAAAAAAAAAGTTTTCATACACCCAAAAAATGGAAATAATTAAGCTAAGAGTGGTATTATAATTAATGAATCATAATTAAATCATATATATAATATATGTAATATAAAAATAGTAATTATATCATTATTACCTACCGTTAAAGGTACACTACTGGAAAAATACCCTATACCAACGGTTTGGAGGACAGGTGCCAAGTAAGCTGTGATAATAGGTTTATACCAATGGTTTTGGGAAAACCGTTGGTATAAGTAATATGAAAATCTATACCAACGGTTCTCAAAACCGTTGGTATATGTATTTCAAAAAAAACATTCAGTGGGATTTGATCAGAGGGCCTCTATTTTATAATTGAATGACTTAACCACTAACCTAACATGACTTTTGTGAACATAATTTCATAAATATATATATATTGTCATAATTATTTTAAATTTTTATTTATATAATGTTCTAGGTAAGAAGAGTCAATAGAAAATCGAAGGACCTATACCAACTGTTGTCAAAACCATTGGTATAGACCTTTTCCAATGGTTTTGAGAACCGTTGGTATATGTCCTTTTATTTTGGGACCTATACCAACGGTTTTGGCCAAACCGTTGGTATAGGGTCTCTATAATGGACCTTTACCAACGGTTTTGGCCAAACCGTTGGTATAGGCCCAAATTAATGAACTATACCAACGTTTTGGCCTAAACCGTTGGTAAAAGTAATATTTCCAGTAGTGGTACAAATGGAAGAACAAACGACTTCGGTTCGCAAAGCAGTAGTCCGCCATATACACAAATGATGACTGTGTATCCCATTGGATTAGTGTGTGTGTCTAATTTTAGGTAAAAACATTGAAATTAAAAATCTAATAATTTTCTATTTACTGAATTAAATATATAATCATGTAATAATAATAAATTAAGGGTTGGAAAAAGAAATAAAACATAAGTGTTTGTGTAAAGATATAACCTCTTCTTTTGGTAATTCATTTTCATTTACATCAAAGGGATTCCTTGGATAGATTTATTCACAAATTTATGACTCTATTATTAAGAGTGGTAACTTTTAAGGATATGTTTTTCATGTTTTGGATTATAAAAATGGATTTATGGGTTTGGATAAGTGAGTGGGGTCAGTTCTCTTTTATTGTGGAGGAGGAGTGGTGTTCTTGTAAATATAAAATGGTGTACACATTGAGAGGTATCCCTTAGAAAATATGACTCATATAATGAATAATTTTTAAATAAATGGAGGATATGATCTATATATGTCCATCCAATGGTTTTTGGACATTTTCCTAGTTAATTTGTCCCCTTTTTTGAAATATTAACAACAAAGTAAACTTTTCTTCCCTTAGTCATTGTAATTAGTTTTAATTACTTTATGTAATATTTTTAAAAAAAAATAAGATGAATTGACTATAAATTATATATTATTTTGATTTAAAATATAGATTCCATTTTTATAAATTATAATCAAATAAGTGGAAGAAAATAATTTTAAATTGTCTCATATATGGGATTAAAAAACATGTTTTAAAGTGAAAAAGTACAATAGATTAAAATGTTCTAATATACAATTTCAATGTGAAAATTGAACTAATGACCTAATTTGTATTAATTTATGTATAATTGAACTAATTTTTTTAAAAACAAATTAAAAAATAATAAACTTATATAAATAACATATATGAAAAATAAATTTTCAATTAAACACCAGTATTTTTCAAAATACATCAATAAATAGATATTCTTTGAATAATACCAAAACTTCACACAAATTATATTTGATATTACACTTTCTAAAAAGAAGGTTAATTTTTCAAATAAAAATTATAAAAGGTAAAAATTATATTATAAATAGTTGGTTCATTAAAATATTGTAAAATTTCCATTTAGAATAATACAACGTTTTATTCCTAAATTTTGCATAATTACTATCTCTAGAATAAAAACACATAATATAAAAATTAAATAGTTGAATTAATAATATATATAAATTTCATTAAAATAATATATCAGAAGTGGTCTGATTTATTTATTTATGTAAACATGTTTTATTTCATAAATCTAGTTTTCTAGAAAAATATTTCATATAGTATAAAAGGGGTTTATCTTCTTTTCTTATTAATTGGGTAACAAATAGTTCATCTTACATACATGTGTGTACCATATTTTAATAATTTAATTAATATCATTTTGAACCACCATTCCTACAGAATGTTGAAAACTATAATACATTTGTAATAATGATATTAGCAGTACATTATAGTTTGGTAAAACAAGGTCTTCTGTTTGATCTATTTTATCAAACAAACCCAGTATTATGTGGAACACATGAAGAAAAAAATTATATTGTACCTCATTATAATATAAGTGTTTTTTTTGGTGATAGATAAACATTTTTTTTCAATAAAAAAAATAATAACATGGTTCTTTCCTATAAAAGAAGATATATTCAATGTTGTGTGAAATGTAAAAAACAAAAATTATAAAATTAATTTGAATGAAAAATATTTCACAAAATATCAGAGTGTTATATTCTAGCCACCATAAACATAATTTCCCACTATAAATTAATCTAGGAAATCAAAATTTTAATTCATGAATGTCCCTTTTATAAAAACCCACATCGTAAAAATGAACACTAGGACTCCCTTTTAAATGTGAAGGTTTAAAACATAACAGTTAATCAATGTAATACAATATTATATTTACACATAGGATAAGAGGATTAAAGTGAAAACATGGGCATGTAAGAGAAATCTTACTATCAGGTTCTGATGAAGAGTGGTAGAGAACATTGTCAGATTAATGTTAACAATCTCAAAGTCATAAATTTGTGATTATTTAATGGATCTTTTGACTCATTAGAAAAGAAAAAACTAAGATAACATATTTAGTTTCAATATCCTTTTGCTATAGTCAAATAATATTCATGATAAGAAATACTAACTTGGTTTCATTAAATTTTGTAAACACAATATCATCCTGTTATTGTTCCTTGATCAATTTCCACTTCATCTCTTATTCCAAAAAATAAAGGTGAATTTTTTTTTTCCTAAAAATCCAACGGATTAGAACATATATAATATTAATTACTTATATATTTATTTAAAAATTAACACAGTTATTAAATACAGATAAATCTTCATATGGAGAAGTCATACATTAATCTCTAACAACTCATCTAAATATTAACTTAAACCATTCCATAAATGATTATCCTTATAACACTCTTATGAGTTGAAAATCCAAAATATCACAGTGAAGGTCACTAAAATTAAAAAAAATAATCTTAAATTTGATCTGTAATATATCTTAATGTGGATCTTTATTTTTTACATTACAAACATGTGAATACTTTCATCATGAATTATATTGATACGTGGAAATAAAGTAAATTACCATAAATCCTTACTGAAAACATAAATTATTTATTAGGGATGTGAACCATAAAACCAAAAAGTTGAAAAAATTATCCATAATAACATATACCACATTTTTTAAAACAACCTTAATCATTTATAAGGTAATTAGTTCCATCCGATTAATTTACTCATATCCAACATATCATTATCAAAAAATAATTATCTCAACATCTCGAACATATTGAGGGTTATATTTCCCTTAATCACGAGATTCCCATGAATAACAAATTTCCATTAAATAAATTTTATAGTCCCCCAGAACCCTTCAACATATTCGTTTAAATATTTTTGAAAAAAAACATTAACTAAACAATCATTAGATATTTAATACTTTATATAACATAATTCATGAATCCAAATATATAAAAACTTTAACTATTCCCCTTAATCCTTAATTAATTTTACTATGATACATTACCCTATAACTTAATACCTCTTTCCTTCCATATTTCACATGTTTTCCGATCATCATTATAAATTTAACCCTTACTCATATCACATTGTTGATTCTCTTCATGACAATTCCACTCAGGAACTTTATTTTTATAATTCCCATTATTTTTACATTAGACTAATTCAAAAATCTATGATATCATATAGAGGAAATTATTACCATACAATGTGTAAACCTAACTCTATAATTTTTCATTGTAGTTACATGATTCAAGTCCTTATTTTCTATAGTAAAAATATATTCCTATTACTCTAAGACAGTTACCTGGCTTCTTCCTCTCACATTCTCAACATGAAAAAAATTAAATCTAATTTCCATTATGGTACCCACTACCTTAATTATGGGTGATATATTTATTCAATTATTTTGTGAATTTTAGAGTTAATTAATTTATAAGTTGGTAGTCATGTTCCATGAAGATTCATTATACATGATCCCAATATCCATTACTCCTTTCATCATCCCATTTGAGTGATCATGAGAAACTTTTTCACCGCATTCAACATTAACCTTTTTCATTGTATTTCCCACCAATGATTAAAACTATAAATCATAGTCTGGGAAACAATTATCTATGATACACACCAAAACCCTAATAAATAACTAATAGTATGTCTAAATTAGGAATCCTCATTTATTCTATGGCATCTTAGGATTATCCTTAGATACATACCTATGCATATCCTTAGAAATGTCCCTAGGGATCTCATTAATGTTTTCTCATCCTAGATTCTAATGGCTGACCAAAACATTCCTTTTCTACCAAATATAGTGTCCAAGGATAAACATAGATGGATATGACATTAGTTTATATTAGTATTTTGAACATTAAAAATGTACATTCTTAAAGATCATAATAGTTTAGTTTCGTTGGAAACATGGGAAAGAATATTCTAACATAGTTCAAGATATTCATTATATCCTATAAAGATATTCCACTTAAATAATCCTACTCAAAACCATTATTCAAAATGTGTGTAAATGAAACCTAAGAAAGGGTGATCTAATATATTTAGTAAGTGTAAAAAAAGGAAGTATGTAAGCATAATCATGAGCATAAGGGTATAATAACATTATCATAAAATTAAAAGATCATACCCTACATATCAAAGATCATAATAAAGAATCATGGCATAAATATTGGTAGTTTATAAGAAATTAATCATAAGGTTATAAATATAATAAGTCATGAAATAATTACATAAGAATGTGAAATGAAATTTGTTCCATAAACATAATCTTGTAATACCATTACATAGAAGTCATTTCTTGGTCGCAACACTTATCAAGGATCATCATGTGGGATACACCTAATGGGAAAGGAACAAAACCATCCACAGTATAATACATTTTCTAATAGTGTAATGGGTTCACTCCCTCCACCATCTTAGTAGTGAAGGTTCACTCCTAAGACCATCTTAGTAGACAAAGTCCTTTACTGAATAGAGTTCACTCCCTGTTCTGGCCTTGTCTATATCATGTGATATAAATCATTAACTGGTGAACCAAAGGGTTATATATGTCTCACCCTTCACATAATGGAATCATACATTCTTGTGACACAATATCTTAAACATTCATCATATCATGACATATGAAATGAAATGGGTATCATTAAAATATTTTCATATCATATCCTATCGAAAAGATCTAGGTTTCATAATCATTTCATCAAAGTGTTAACAATGAAAAGAAGTAGATTTGAAAATCATATAACCTATGAATGATAATTAGGTTTCATAAAAATATAACTACTGAAAGGGATTGGGTTTTCTAAGTGTTTTATCATGTTATAACTTGTGAATGATAAATGGGTTTTGAAAATAAATTTTCATCTTAATAATTAAAAATTATAAGAAAGAATAATAATATTATTCTTGGATCATATAAATAGTATGGAAAGAGTAAAACCAAAATATTTTATCATAGATGTAAAATAAATTTTAAATTATTTTAAAAACATTTCTGGATAAAAATATATTGTCTCTGAAAAAACATTTGAATTCTTCTCTTTGAAAATAACATTTTCAAACAATATAAAGGATGACTTGAAAAAAAAATCACAAACAAAATGAACATAAAATAGTTCTAAAAACTTCTTTCATTCCATATATATTTGAATAAATATAAAATAATACTTTAAATATTTTAAATAATTTTCATGGAAAATAACCTTGAAGACTTATAAGAAAATATTGAAAACTTTTTCTTTGCAAACATATTTGAAAATTTATAAAGTAATACTATATAAAATTGAATTTTTTTAAAAAAATTATACAATTTTAAAATAATTTTATTTTAAAATGATATTATAATATAATTTTAAAAAATTGAATGCTTTTTTAGGAAACACGATTTTTCGAATAAAACAGATTTCTAAACGAATTGAGAAATAAAGTTTGATTTTCTTAGAAAAATCATATCTATATTAAGAACCAAAGATTGTAAAAATGGTATAATTATATTAATATATCATGAATTAATATATTAGAATAAAATTATATATATATCATGAAATGTGGATAATAATATTCTTTCAATGGAAGAATAATCATAATCAATCTAAATAAATGATGAGATTCTTTAAATAAACTGCTACCACTTTGATAACATCAAATCATAATCCACATAAGATAATAACATTCAATGAATATTAAATTATCAGGATTATTAGTATATTTAAGAAAAAAATTTAAAATGGATTTATATACAACATAAAAAATAATATAGGTGCATAACATAAAAATGTTTTCAAATAGTGAAAATTATTACAAAATTACCATACTGATTTGGTAACATTCAAACCATAAACCTTATAAATGATAGATCACAAGTGGGATATTTAAATACCCATAAAATTAAGGATAATAATATTATAATAAATCCATGTTTAGTATATATAACATTCAAAAAAAAAGAGTGGTGAAATAGCATATGCCTCGTCGAAATGAAGGTGAGACTAGAAAACTCATACCCTAAGTCATTAATTTGTTCATAAACGTTAAAAAATATTGTATAATATGTATAAATTTATTATAAATATAAAAAATAACCATGTTATTATATATAATACAATATATTATTTTATTATGACTTTATATTACCCTTTTATTAGCAGTTTCATGTTATATTTACATTTCGTGCAATAACTGCTTTGTTTTTTATATATTATGATATATTATTCTTCATATTTCTACTAATATCACGTTTTACTTGTTTCTAGAATGTAAAAAATTATTTAAATATGATATATTTTTATCATATAAATATTTATATCATTATATAAAAAAAGTAAATATGAAATGGAATACACTGTTCATGGAGACAGTAGTCTGTACGCACCAACGAATATTGTTTCCTTTTTCTTTTCATGTTAATACAAAGAGAGTGAATTAAATAAATAAATATATATATATATATAATAATTATTGTATCATTATTATTTCATATTTATCATATAATTTTACTAAACTCACCCTTAATACATTCTATGTAATGTGTAGATGAATCACATTGCTTTGAGGAGGCGGTACTCAACACATCCACAAATGTTGTTATTGTATTACCGAAAAATTTAAATCATGAATCTATGTGTTATATAATAATTCCAGAAGAATAAATAAATAATAAATATCATATATATCATATAAATATAGTAATTAAATCATTATTATCAACTATAAAAAGTTGAAATTGATGAAGGAACCATGTCAGTTCACAATGCAGTAGTTTCCCATACACATGAACAATGATTGTGTATCCTATTTTATGAATGTGTGTTTGAATTTAGGTAAAAAAATAGATTAATAATATATAATTACATTTAATATACATATTTTGTTATATAATCATGTAATACAACAAAATTTTGGGTGTAGAAAGAAATAAATAAAAGTTCTTGTGGAAGGATTTTACCGCTTCTTTGATTAAATCCTTTTGGTTTTCACCAAAGGGCTTCCTTGGTAAGATTTCTACATGAAGTGAGGCCTACATGATGAATTTATAAAATTTTATAGGATTATTTTTTATTTTTAACCTATTAAAATTTATTTATATGTTGGAATAATTGAGGGACTAAGTGACCTTTTCTTATGGATGAGGAGTGGCATTCTTGTAAATATAAAAAGGAAAAAATTATTTTTAAGTCTCCCATTAATCATTTTCCACCAATGATGGTTCATTTTAGGCACAATAGAGGATATTTTTAAATATTTCTATTAAAAATATTCTGAACAATTATTTAGATTATTTTTCTCCTTATGATAATGATTAAACACCATGTAAATTCGTTTTTTCCTTAATCATTGTAATTAATTTAAATTACATTGACTAATATTGTTGTTTAAAAATAAAATTGGATTTACATTAAAATAATATTTTTTATTACTTCAAATATGGAATCCATTATTCCTATTTTAATTCATATAAGTGGCATAAATTATTTCAAAAAAAATCATGTAGATGGGATGAAATAATTGGGTTTAATGGGAAAAAACTCAAAAAAAAAATGTTTTTATATCAAATACCAATTTGAAAATGGTTAAAATGAAGTAAATTGGATTAATTTATGTATAATTGATATAATTATAATTTAAAATCAAATTAAAATATTATTTAACTATATAAATAAATTATACCAAAAATCAACTTTCTATTAAAATTCGGTATTTTTCAATGTTAATCAAAAAATGAAACTTGTTAGAAAAATACCAAAAATCACCCAAAGTAAATTTTCATATTCCTATTTCAGAAATGGTTTTTATATTTTAAAATAACAATTATTAAATTTTAAAAATTATATTTGAAATAGGTGCACCCTTAAAAGGTGGTAATGTTAACTTTTAGAAAAATACATCTTTTTATTCATAACATTGGATTTATTTTTATCTCTTATCAAGAAAACACATAATATGGATGTTAAATTTTTGACTAAATATAATATATATATATATCATTGAAATTATATATAAAAATTAGTATAAATAATTTATTTATGTTGATTTATTTTATTTCATAAATATATTTTTCAAGAAAAAGATTTTGTATATTATCAAAAGGGTTTTATTTTCATTTGGAATAAATTGGTCACCAAAAAATTCATCTTATATATATGTGTAAACCATATTTTCATTGTTTAATTAATAATATTATTATTAATCATTATAATGGATCCGTGTCAACAATATTAATATTCATAATATATTGTAGTTTGGTAAGACTAGGTCTTTCATGTCTTGAAATTTGTAGAAGTAACATGGAATTGATTAGAAATAAACCAATCATAGTGTTTCTTATTCTAAATTATAATATAACTATTGTGTTTTGAACAATATTAAATTGTTCTATATATATATATATATCAATAATACAATGACGATTGTATAAAACAAAATCAATTATTAGTGTTTTGTGAAATCAAAAAAATTGAAAAGTTTTAATTAATTAAATATATATATATATATCAAAAAATCCTGGGGAGATTACATATTCATAAAATATAAATAAATATATAAAAAATATAAAAATTTATTGGCATAATCCATGATAATTATCTCCCACTATACTATATGTATGAACTCATGGTATCGATGCACAATAAAAATCTAAATGAAAGGGTTCTCATAGTGACTTATATAAAAATCATTCATTGTCATCCCCTTATAAATATATGCATGTACATACATATAAAAATAATTTATAACTAGTCTCTTGAGCATGTTTATCACAAGTTTCTCCCACCATACCATTCATGTCTTAATGGGGATAAAAATGGTCTATTCCAACTCAATAAAAAACTAAACAACCTAGGGTCCACCATATCTATATATAAAAATGGAGGATACTAAGGCATGAACTACCTCATAAATACACTCTAGATAAATAATGTCCATGAGCCCCTAGTCTATACCCTATATGAGCTATATTAAAATCATGCTTATTTAGTCATTAAATAGATTACAAGGTTATATAGAATACTCTGTATAACTCAAATCTTTTATATGTGGCTAATGCTCATCCCTTCCCTTTGGGGGCCCAACTAACTCAATCCTCAATGCTACCAAATTTAGTCTCTCATAACAGACAAACAGAGCCCTCTATGTGGAATATAACTTGAAATCAAATACCATTATCAATATATATATATATATCCATATATTATTAATAGTTAAATATATAATCCAAATCACATATCATGAGCCCATACACTTTCTTACATCTAATAATGTACCATACTATCCATCCTCACAGTTCTTGATACTATTTTTGGGGCCAAACACCACAAAAACATCATAAAAAAAAATTACACATTACCGATAACACTAGTAACCATGGATCTATTTTTGATGAGTTATGTAAATCCAATAGGATATATATATATATATAATGTATATTATTTTGGATACATTTAATAACTAGAATACCTTTTTAAAAACCAATATAGTAACCCCACGTAAGAAGATGCATGTCAGGTTAGTTTTCATGCCTATAATGATTCATAAAGACCAACTATTTCCCCTCAATCATAGAATCAAAGACCATAAAAAAATTAAATCAAAACATCATGTTTATCAATTTCAAATAACAAAACTATAAAAAGAAAAAAAAATATAAATGCCAATTCCCCTAAAAAATTGTAAATAATATCATACTAGTTCTAGTTATGCATATAATATTACATATAGACCATGTATTTATACCTTTAAGGATATTTATGTAATAAAATAAAAAATAAAAAATCCACTTTGAAACCACATTGTAATTTTCCATAACCCAGACCAATAAACGGGTCTCAGCCATGTGTGCCTCATATCTCAATCATGACATCCCAACACCAAAGCATACAAACAAGATTATGGGATCAATAATTTATTGTGATGAGGATATGTGTCTTATATTAATATTTATAACTAATAGTAGAAACCAAAAATTAAATATTCCACACAAAACAACAGGGGTCCTGCAAGTAATTTATGACAATATATGAAAACAAATTTCTATAATTATAATAAGTTTATATAAAAGTAGACTAGATAACCAATATGATGATCATATAGAGAACTAACTAAAATGTATAAAATAATTTTTTGTTTTATAACCAAGGGAACAATCAATCAATCACAAAAAACCATCAATGTCTCACCTATGAATCGAATTTACACATATGATATGAACTCCATACTTCAGGACTTTTCCCTTCCTTGATTCATGAGGCATAAACATTCCATTATTTTTGATGAACCTATGCAGGGATACAAGAGTCTATACACACTAGAAGAAATTCAATGTATTCCAACCAAACTTTTTAACTAATTTAAGTCACCATTAGCATCGCCCAAAAATCATATGTCATAAATCTAGAGAATATGTTTTATTTACCAACAGACATTTCGTTGTAATACTCATGGAATATTATTGATCAACATATCACCAAAACATGTATCATAAATATATACCTCACTAATCGACTAAATAGTCTTAATCAATTCCACACATCACAAGTATTTCACTACCAAAATGGTATCTCAATCATCCCACAATTATAAAGTCCAGCTCGGGAGTATCCCTCTTTTTATCCATTGGTCACCTACGTAACTATATATTTCTCATGTGTATAGGATACCAAAAAAAAATTGTTTAGTACCACCTCCTAGCCCCTCCCCTATGTTTACATGAACCAAATGACCTCATCCCCATAGTGAGTGTAATAAAAAATCTATTATGGTCCCAATATAAGGAAATATTTTTTTCCACTATCAACATTGGTAAATGCCACCGCACATCATTTTAGAAAAAAAACCATTTCCCCATATTCAAGTAGATTATACCTATAAATTATCCACAGATTCCAATTAAGGATCATGGCTCATAAAGACATGCAGTAACATTCACTGAAATACATACATCCATCAACTAGTGTATAAGTTATCAATTCCTTATACCATATTACTACCATCACAAAATAATTTTTTGTAATTAATATTGAATAATGAAAACCATAATTGTCTCCATTATTGGTCACAAAAATGACCCAACTCATTCTCAAAAATCACATAATGGATAAACACACATTTAATAATTGGAATATCTAATCCCCACTTACCCAGTACAATTATGAGGCAACAAATTGAATAATATTATATGAATCAACTATGATTCAATGAATTTGAAAAACAAGTGAAGATGACCAAAAATAATATCCTATTATAAATTCACCATAACATTGAAAACAAAAATAATTAGAATATATATGATGATGGGATTCACTGGTGGTGACTTCACAAGAACGATTTCAGAACTAGAGGTTGGTAGTTCAAATCCAATTTAGAAAGGGAGTTAAATATGATAGAAAGACACATTTTTATCCTTTATAACTAGGACCAAATGAGACCCCCATTTTTAATAACATAAATAAATTAATTAAAAAATTAAAAAATAAAAATAATTCCATAGGTACCCACCAAGTACCTGATAAAATTCTCTATGGAACTCAGTGTGACACGTAGAGGTAGTGTGGCTCTTTGAGGTCCACTAGAAACCTAGAGGACAAAAAGTAGCTTATTGGTGGGTACCAAATTAAAAACGTGCAGGCTAATACAAGAGTCAAATTAACTCACCCAATAGTGATCTCATTACACTAGTAAATAATTATCCCAAAAAATCTCAACTACACTCTAATTAATAAAATAATTAATACAAAAAAATTAAGTAATTTTTCCCCCCTTTTGTGTCACTATACACCACATTAAATGAACATTTCATCATAAACATACCCCATAAAAAACTAGTATGCCATCGCAATAATTCAAGAAACCCACTGATAATTATTTTCATTTATCAAAAAGGTTTATTCCGCTTTTCACAAGTATTAATAACCATTTTAACTTATTTATAGTAGAAATTCCACATAAAACAGGTGTGCATTATTTTGAAATCACTGCAATAAAGAACTAGAATATGTATATATATATATTAAATTATTATTAATTCACACCTATTACATCAATAAAACCACAATAACATAAATTCCATCCCTCATTTACTCATAATTTATTTTTACAATAATTATAATATCAACTAAATATTTTTGATAACATTTTTAAAAAAATGTCTATTTATTCATGAATCCCACTAATTTCTGCACTTTCACCCACATTTGATTCTCAAAAAGTAGTAAAAATATTATCCTAAACTTTTCCACAGTCATAGAACTAATTTTCCAATTCAATAACCTCACACAAAATCAATAAATTTTTAAAAAATGAATATATATTATACCATCTAAATTCAAACACCAAAAGATGATAATTTGTGACCTACATCATGATAAAAGAATTTTTCTAGATAATAAATGGACCCATAAATACTCTAATAATTCAATGAATAACGTAATTGATGAGTAATATAAGAAAATAGAGTATATTAACTAATATTAATGAATAAAAATCACCTCCTACTAAAAATGATAGTTATATAGAATTTCTCAATGAGTGAGGGTGTAATAGCACTAGATTATTTTCAATATTAATTGAAATGAAATGAAAAATAATTATTATAATATCGTAGATAAAAGAGATATATTAGACCCTTCATGGGACATTAAAAATCATACATATAACTTTAATGAAGAAAAATACCTTGTTTAAGGAAAGAAAATTATTATAAAAAGGAAACATTTTTACTTATTTAAAAATAGTCTAGGAGAATAAGAGGAGACTATCCAAACCTCACCACAAACCTAGTTGCATACAACCCATCATGTCCAAATCCACCTAGCACACAATTTCTAGTTTAGTGGGCTTATAAAACTTCCACCATAAACTTGTACATAGTACCCTTCAAATGGCTACCTAGTGGCCTCTTCTTAGTTATTTCGCTATGGTTCACCTTCAAATATTATTATCAAATTCTCTTATCACCTAATAAACCCAAAAAATCTCAAATAAAGAAAAAAATTAACTAAATAAATCTATAATTAAACCAAATAAATACTTCAATAATTATGATGGTATTACCAATTATATTCACAAAAGTCTCACTTGTATACATATTATAAAATGACCATTATGAAAAAGTGGTACTAAATATTATTTAGTTAATAAATACGTAAATGTTAGACACTTTATAGTCATTAATAATAAAAAATTTATATGGAACCTTTTATATATTATAAAACCATGTGGTCATATCACATCTTTTTTAATCATTTAAAAGATATTTCTCATTACCACACAAAGTGACCATTCCATAGAAAAACTCTTTCTATCATGAACAAAAAATAATTGAAGGTTATAATTTTATAAATTTATTAATCAAGACAAGTTATTTCATAACATTACATGGTTTGAATAGAACTTGACCAAAATATTATCTATAAGCATTCATTTAGTCGTTCAAAATCCTATGACCCCACTCTAGTAATTGAAAAACTAAGGACATCTAGTACCTATAACAATATATACAAACCTTTTTTGGTTCTATAACATTTATCGTTTCCATAAATCATAGAAAATTCCCAAAAAAATCTAATCCACATAATTGTAAGGATAAATATACAATCATCATGTATCATCGATATTACTAATGGCTAAACCTCAGGGGTTAAGTGACCTTCAAATGGATTACTTTAATAATAATTTCTCAAAATATTCCAATGCTAATTCATTATTAAATAATAATTATTATACTTAACATGAGTCTAAACTTAATTTATCACATCACACCTACTACACATTAGGTGGGAGGGACCATTATATAATTCTAAAGGTAAAAGATCATCCAATCCACTCTCATAGTAGTATAAAGATGATTTTATATTCCCTCATTTCTTATTACCTAATTGTAACACACATGACTTCTACATCATTATACAGATCATTTCATTGCATAACAAGTTACATCCTACCAATAATAATATGAAACTCCTAATAAAATAGTTGGTTATGCCTCATATGGGTGTTATATTTCCTAATTCAAATAATATTTGGACGATTTCATTAATATATTATTAAAAGAATCATCATGTTGGGATTTATAAATGGAACACATGTTGCTATAAATATTTTCCCATAACACAAAAATTATACCAAGGCTCTTATCTCAAAGGCTTTATCATGCCTGGGTAAAACCATATTTCAAAGGATAAACCTATACAACACTACCCTACTCAAGAAGAACATGAAATGTACCATTATTCTATACTAACACACTAAAATCAAAAATATCCTATGTAATTCCTCATATGTGATAGTCCCTCGCACCTATTACATAACATATAAAACTTATTGATTAAGTACTATTAACCCTATCTAATGATCTAATCATATATAACTATAATAATCTTATATGAAATCAAACTAAATGGAAACTATTTATAAAACCCCAAGTAACCAAATGAATAAATAAATATGAGCAAGGGTGTCCCACCATTTAATAGTAAAACCAAATCAAAGGGGGATTTATGTTGTTCCAAAAAATATTAATACCCTAATGGGGTAAATCAAGGTTTTTAATTTTTTTATCAACCCTTCATAATTATCTTGTTTCATAATTGCTATGAACACTCTCTACCATACATATTATTTGAAGCATCACAGTAGAAAATAAAATGGACATAATAAATTTATTTGGTCCACCCAAACTAGGATAATCTAAATAAAAGAAAGACGCTGATGTTTTTATCACCTAAAACTCTATGGAAATGAATTTTTTATAATATAGAAGGATAAAATTAACCCTCTAGTTTTATAACCTTAACCAAATAAATATATAATGTATATCTCTTTCTAGATTATGGAAGACATTACTCAACCTAATATATTTTTTATTCATACATTAAAATAAAATAGATATTAAACAATATATGGTTTTTTATCACTCCTACTTCCTCTTAATTCTAATAATATGGCCTCCCAAAACACCGTCCATTTATTCACAGGATCTTCAATTTGAGTATGGATTTAGTATGTTTTTGTTCTAAAAACTGCATATTCAATTTTATACCCCTTCTACCTTTCTTATTTCAAATAAAAATAATATCTATCTAAATTTTGTTGAGATATTATTTGTGATAAATTTTATATTAATCTATACCCCTTTTAAAACTTTATTAAATGAATATACAGATAAAAACTATTTCCATATTTTAGTGTAAAAACTCTATAGACAATAATGATAATTCCTCTAATATTTAAGGCCATAAATTAATACGAAGTTGTTAAAAATATTTATCTCCAAAATAATTGGTTAAATCCCCACATTTAAATTTAAACCAACATATGTATTGAAACCCACATTGTAAATGGATATTTTTAAAAATTCAATGCATTTTTATTGATATTAAAATAATTTATTTTATTTATGTACTAGTTAAGAATATGTTTTTAATTTCATAAAAGAATAGCTTTATTAAAAATAAATTTTTTTCTTCATGTACTATATAGTTTTATTATAAAAGTTAAATTAAGTAATTTTATAAATTTATTTTGATAAAATAGTCTCTTTTTCATATCAATATTTCAGAAATATCTTAAAAGGAATTGTTTGGAATTTTTAAAATAAATTAATTTTTTGGAGAGTAGTTAAATAATAAAGGATTACGAATAAGGAAATATTTATGATATCTTCACCATATAAACATTATATAATTTTTTAAAACTTATAGAACATGAATTTCATGATAATATAATAAAAAAAATCATATATTTATTTTTAAATTGAAATATATTAATTCTAATTTCAATAAAATATAAAATATTTTATTAGTAATAATAAAATTATTGTGCAACATTAGATTTATCAAATTGATATTTTCAAGATAGTATCATGGAAAAAATTAGTCTTTTATAGACTATAAGATATATATGTTAAGAACAATGATTTTTTTACATATATTCATGCATTTTAAAACTAAATATCAAGATAATTATCCAAATGGTTACCCAATACTTGCATATAGTGAGAAATTTAAAAATAAATACATAAATATGTTTTCATGATAAAAATTAGAATAATAATACACTATGTAAAATTTTAAATCATAATATTAATAGAAAATAATATATATATATATATATACATTTTTAATTTATTTTTAATATTAAATATAAGATTAATTATCCAAACAACAAACACAGTGCTTGTGAAAGAAAAAGAAAAGTTGAAGAAAATGGTTTTAAAAATAAATAAAATTATAAAATTTAGATAAAATAGGGTCTTTACAAAAATTAAGCATCGCAATATTATAAAAACAACTATTTATATTTTTTTATTATTAATTTATATCTATTAATATATTTTAAATGTATATGAAAATGTCCCTTAGGATAAGTTTGAAGTGAATTTAATGTTAATAATTCATTATAAATGGGTTAAAAAATTTAAAATCATATTTTCAATAATTTTGGATTTTTAGGGGTCTATAATATCATATGTTTTATATTTTTTAACCAATTAAGATTTTAAAATTACAATATTTACCCTTAATATCTGAATATTTTTTTAAACTCATATATGTATTTTCATGAATAGGGCAGTCATTCTAAAAATTAAAAAACGCATCCCATGGTAACTCTGTATCTCTATAATATACAAATATATTTCTATAAACATTTCATTCCATTATTATAAGTCTTCTTTATTTGTAAAATTAATTTCCTTAGAGTATTTAAAATCAATATGATGGAGGTAGTTTGATAACCTATGTACATTTTTCCTACCTCTTTCATCCACATTTTTTATCATTTGTTATCTTTAAACAAGTTAAAAAGTTTAGTTTTTCTGAAAGATTATTAAATTTATATATTATTGGGATTTATTCGTTCAATTAATGAAAATAGATCATTTAATACATTTCATTTAACAGTTTTTTAAAATTTATAACAAAATCAACATATGGGTTTAAAAAATTATTATTTTTTATTTCAATTCCCCCCTTTATATTTTCAATAACATAAGTAATCATTAATGGAAACCATAATATACTATATTGGTTATAAAAAATAACACTAAAATAGAATATATTTTTTGTTTTCCCTTTCTTATGAGCTCTATTGAAAAATATTTATCATACTGGTAGTTGTACACGACTTAAGTGAATGATTAGGTTCTTGTAAAATTATGAATTACATTAAACATTTTAAATTTTTTTAAGATTTAAAAAAAAAATCAAATAATTTCTGGATTAGGATCATATAGATGTATGTTTTCCATTATAACAATGAAACTAAATGTAACCAACCATAGTCATTTTTAACAGTCATGAAACCATATTATTAATATAGATTCAGTAAACGCTATCAATATCAATGCATGATGTACTAATTTGATTCTATAATGATATAAAAAATAAAACTATAAAATTAAATCGATAATTTATTCATTGTATAGTGAATTTTTACAACTACAAGTATATTGCAGTATTTTTTCAATATTGAACCAAACGACCTCAAAATGACCCAAGTAGACAATACCAATTAGGTAAATTAGTAAAACATAATAAAAAATCAAAAAAGGAAAATTACAATGATATGATCATTAAAGGGGTTAATAATAACTTAATTGAATAATATAATTTTATTATTCCATTTTATAGAGATCAAACTAGGAGATTCGAGACATGTGGTTAGGGGTTTTCTTTTAAAACTTTATTTTTTAATTTTTTTGACTTTATTTAAAATAGACTTATCAAAAAATCTATTAAATTAAGTTCTCACCTTTTTATTTGTTATAATTATTTTATTCAACTATTTAATTTTTCTCTCAACTAGTAATTGTTTCTCCATTCTTTTAAAATTAAAATTCTCCTAATTGATTAATAGAAAATTATACTTGTTTTGAGTTCAAAAGTAATTTTTCAGGATTTTTATCTATAAAGGAAATAGTTTTTTGGTTTTATTCATGTTATGGTTCTTATAAATTATTTATAACTGTGGGATGGTTTTAAATAGAATAAACAATTTTTGGCAGTAATTTATTCTCTTAAGATATGCTTTTAAAATTAACTTTTTATTTCATTTCATTATGATTTCATAATATTGTAATTAATAGGTTAAGTTACTATATGATGGATTATTTTATAAATATATGGTTTAATTATTCCAAAATGAAATCTTCCATAATATACTATGTATGTTGTTGTCTTGAAATAGTGATATGAATATAATACTCCATGTAAGAGTCAATATTTTTATACTGAATTTGTTCCACGCTCTGAGATTGTTTTATGTAATGATTTTAGTAAAAAACATAATTATAGGTTTTGAAGCAATTAAACTTTTTTTAAAATATCAAATTACATTATTTAAAGGAATTGATTATTATACGGTTTTCTAGTATTTTGATTCCCTGATTTATTTTAGATTTTTTTAAAAATCTTATTAATCAATATTTTCTCATTCTATGTTTTCAAATATTTTTTCAGAGTTTATGAATGATTAGTAACAATAATTAATTAATCATATAGATATGAATATTTTCATGAATAAAGAATTTATATATTATTATTATTATTTTATTAATGAAAAAAGTGCACTAATAAAGGTGGTCATTTTATATTGTAATGGGATTATAGATTCTTCAAAAATATAAATCTAAAATGTATTAAAAATATAATTGTTTAAATATTTTATATAAATTGCCTAATTATGTGATCTTTATGATACTTATGTAGATGATGATCTATCTTTATTAATCATTTTTCATCAAAACACATATCTTATATATCAAATAGTTATATTATGTTTTAATATTAATATTATTACATACAATATGAAACTCATAGAATTTTCCAAAATTCACACAACATTCCTAAGAATAAATTTCCAAAAATTATTATAGAATCCCTCCAAGACACATTCATCTATAAATACACACATTCTTTATTACCAAAATGACTCCCTTATTGGTCTCTTGTGAATACGTATCAATAAAAATGATTAAAATCCCACTCCAAAGTTGATTTTTATAAAAATATCACTAGAATCATGCCTTGTACAGTCAATAGACAATATCCATGGTGAGAATGTGTATTCTGGATTGCATGAAGCTTTCTTTATACTAATAATCACCTATAACATCCCTTCCACTTACTACCCCCAATGATCCAAATTGGGGACCCTATAATACTCCTTCTCTAAGGAAACACAACATCCTACAAGAAAAAATGGTTAGAAGAAAAAAATATGGCTTTAAGAAGATATTCCTTATGATACTACTGATCCCATGGTCTAACCAGAACATTACAAACTAGATGGATCTGGTGAAATCCAATGAAAAAAAATAATTTCTTCACTAAACCATGGTATTAAATCTCTATTATAGACCATTAATCATTTCCATGTTTATTCTTTAACCTAACATATTTATAGTGCTCTAAATAATTCCACTCTCCTTGAGGAAGAGGAGACCCTCGTCCTTAAAAAATCAATTTTATGTTTCCCAGGTCAGAAGAAAATAATATTTCTGGCTTCAATTCCCACTCTCGGTCTTGGTAGAAGAATAATGTTATCCATAAGTTTCACCATTAACCAGGTTCCACTCTCATATAAGGGAAAAGAACATGTAATTAGAAAAATATATCAATTGAACTATTTCACCCAAACATGAATAACATACCTCATACCATCTTTAAATTTAATAACTCAAATAACATCACCCTTATAACATATAAAAAACTATATAACAATATAAATCATGAAATATAATCAATCATAGACATTTCCCCTTATATAATATTCATGGGTTCCTAAGTTATGACGCTTGTCCGGGTCTCTAGAAATAACGACATACACAATATCCTAAAATTCCTTCTATGATATCACATCATGGTATTCTACTAGGATAAAGATATCATACCAATATATGGGTTATTTAGGGAAACTTATATTAAACTAATTTTACCATCTACTCAAGGGGTATCTTAATCTGATAAATAATGTTATATGTGGATTCTATCCAAAAACATGTTGTATATGGTCCACTCTCACAAAGAAAAAGGGTGGATGTCATTCCTGATACTCTCTCATGTTATTTAATATAGATAGATCGACAATCAAAATAGCATTTATCGTGGAATATAAATCCAAAAGCAAGTTTACTTTGAATTTGTTTTTGAATAAGTGGCCATTATATAAGGCAATTTCTAATAATTGAACCATTACAGAATTATTTTTTTTAAACTCTTGGATAAATATTTGAAAACATCAATGTGGAATATGAAAATAATACCAAATAAATGATTCAAAATATTTCTGTCATAGTAATTTATATTCTAGTTTGAAAGAAAATGTAATATGAATCCAGTCTTTCAATAAAAAACACATTAATCATATAAGGGTCTCCTAAATCTCATTCCTCCCATGACCCACCGAACCCACAAAAGGGTCTAGGTGTAGAATAAATATAATATTCACATTATAAATCATAAATAATATAAATTAAATAGGAACATGTAATCCCGAGTCTATCATGGAAAGGTCTTGTAGTAAATTTTATAGGAGAACATTAACTAATTTAATATTGATAATTTTAAATGTTGAACACCATTGTTATAAATAAGAACATATAAAATCATAATAATATGAATGTAAATTGAATATTATTTATTATTTTTGATGGAAGAGAACATAATATCTTGATACTATAATCTAAGAGTAAATTAAAAAAACTAAAATTCGCAATCCACATTCTTGGAAAATCAAAAAATATTAACACCAAAAAATGTAAAAAATTATTGTTCTCGGAATAATTAGAGTTTCTCCCTATAGTTTTCATCTAGGAATAAGAATAATGTTCATTTAAATATATTACTATTCATATCTCTATCAATTATTACCAAAATATTAAAACAAAATAGAATAGTCTATAATAACACATTATGTAAACTTTAACTTGATCATCCATAATATCTTAGAGCATCGTATACCACATGACCTAAGGTGATCCTCTCTATATGTATATAGTTTTTGACTAAAATTTTGGGGGTCACCTATTATCATGAAGACACTCATACCTCTATCAAACAACATTTAATAAAAATAGGAAAAAAATAAATAGTCATCATCCATAATAAGAAGTATAATATTGAAATTACTATGATAATCCAACCAAAATGATACATCACATACTATAAAAAATTATTAATGAATAGTAATTTCATACAATTAGTAAAAAATAAATGCGTCACCCAATACATTATAATACTAAAAACAAAATCAAAAATAAATAAAATAATTAAATGTTTTACAAAATATTGGATGAGAATTTACTTAATCATATCCAAATAAAATCCATGTTTCTCAGTTCAACTATTGAATTGTATGCCATTTACCTTACAAGAATCCATGTCCATAAATTATTCATTCCTCGAATGGGAATATATAGGGTTTGATCAATATATATAGTAGGACACCACTAACAATTCCTCAAAATAAATATAGTAATATATAGGTTTATACATAATATAATTAGTCAAAAAAATTATAAATATAACTATTGTTTCATTAATTAGTTAATATAAGCAACCTAAGTGATAAATCACACCTTGATCAACCATTTATAGTGTTGAATGGGTATTCTTATAGTTTAATCACAAATATATATTAAATGTATAGATAACGAATTTCATGAAAAGGGATTATAAATTATCGCCATAAATAATTAGTAGGTTTGAATGGGTTATCACTACACAAATTCTAAAATTAGTTAGTGGGATATCTTTATTAATATCAAGAATCATAGGGGAGAAAGTGTTATCACTGTATAAAGAAAGTTAGGTGAATTGGTTATCATCAAGTTATAATAGAGGTGAATGATTCATCATAAAAATCAAAATTGGATGAATGGATTATCACCAATATACACATTAGTATGGGTGAGCATTTCATTTTCACTAAAATGAAAAAATAATGGAATGGAACATCGCAATAACAAATAAATAATAAAAGTGATCTGGATTTCCCCAAGATTAGTAACAATAATGTAAAATGGGTCGTTACTATCCTAATATGAGCATGATTCAATGGTTCATCACCAATAATATACCAATCCAAGGTGAATAGGTAATATTTATAACTTAAAAAGAACTAACAATATGAAAATTATCACCATATACATAACTAAAATCCATGATTAATGGGTTATCAGTATCACACAACAACAAAAATATAGAAAACGTTATCATCAATAATATAATTATATAAAAAGATGTCTATTGTATATCTATAAGAATAATAGTAAATTAATTTGAATTGATAATTACGACTAACAGAGTCAAAATTATATGAAATTGGTAATGACTAATTTTCATAAGCATAAACAACATTTTGGATGAATATTTAATCACCAAACATGTAAAAAACAACATGGATGAAAATATAATCACCAAATACATAGGTAAAAGAAATAGTTAATTAATAATCATTATATGATGAAATGATATCATGGGGGGATATATAATCACTATAATAATAATAAAAATCAAGGGTGATTTGGTCAACATAACTAACACCAATTTAATTCATATAAAGATATATCAACCAAAATAATTATTATCACCCCAGTTATTGGTCAAACTAATGAAAATTACACTCTAAGATACTATTAACCTTGATGTTATGAATCTAGGATACATTTATCATATTTTATGTTCCCTTAGTAGGTAATAGGATCCTAAATAAACAACCACCTCACATGTGTCTCACAATAATGAGCTCTATGTATACTAATGTCCTAAAATAAGTTAGATTCCCCAGTAGCATTTCTCGCACATAAGATTTTATTTTATAAGAAATAATCAAAGACACCTCAAAAGGATATCTAAATTAAATAATAATCATGGAAAACCGCTTTTTAATTATATATTCTTAATATCTCAACACATTCTAAAGGATACATGTTAATAATTCATTGAATCATTTTATATATGTATACATTTTCTACTATAAGGATCATAGATTGAACCTAGATTTGTTTATTCAATTATTATTTTTCTTGGATAGGACTATTGTAAAGACCTGGAAATTCTGTGGAATGTTTTTTTTCTTAAATTCGTGGTATTTTTACGAGTCCGCAGTTTCTGACGGCACTTGATTCTGAGGCCCGGTGTGCCCGGAATAATTTTATGATATTTTGTTTGGGTACGTTATGTAGACATATGAGCGGGATTTTATATCTTTTTAACTGGTGATCGAAAATGAAATTTGAGTACATCGATGAACTCACAGCCCCATTATTCGCTTAAGAAGACCTTTAACGCAGTTGGGTTTGGTCGAGACTGGAAGTTAATTTTGGGAATTCATGATAAATTAAATTAAATAATGTGTTTCATAATTTTATTTTTTTGGTGGTTATTATCTCCAAAGGAAAGTTGGCGGTGGGGCCCACCCCCAGATAACCTCCCATGAGAGGATAATTTTGTTGTGGGGCCCACATGAACACCAAACCCCCCAACTCCCAATGTAACTCTCTTTTAATTAAGGGAGTCTCTTAAACTTATAACCCTCCCTTTTAAATTTTGAAAACTCTCCCCTCCCACATTCCCTCATTAATGTTCCAACACCATTAATTAATTAATTGAGATTTCACAATAAATTAATTAATTTTTAATATTATTAATTCTTTTGAATTCATTTCAAATTCATGGAAATATTTAAATGATAGGGAGGATTTTGTTTTATTTTGGTTGGCATAATCCTTTTGGAGAGCTTGGGAATATTGGTGGATCCCTGGAGAAATAGGGACCCTTCCTCCAACAAAGAATATTGGTTCCTCTGAAGAAAGATGACACAACACCTTATATCGTCTTCAACAGGAGCGTGGGAGGGAAGCACCGCCACCCACGAAGTACACCGAGGGCATCACCTCGAAACGACTTCATTGAGCTATACTCCCTTCGACATAGATTGAATGACATCTGTCTTCCACGACGCCATCTTTTGTGACTCTTCAATAAAAAACGTCAAATAATAGGTATGGGGAAATTTTATTATATTTTTTTTATGTAAGAATTATATAAACAAACTTCCAGGTTTATTTTGGAATGATGTTGGCTAAAATGTAATCACATAACGTGGAGGGTGTGGGCCCAACGAACATGGCCTGATGACCCTCCATAAATTCTTGTTTGTGTTGACAATAGAGGTGGAGCCGGACTGGCGAGATTTCGTCGCACTGCGTGGAGGAAAACCGTAGCCCGCAACCACGGGCCTCCCGAGCTAAAGAACCGTCTGACTACTACTGGCCTGGATGGTGGACCGCGGCACCCGCAGGTGCCCCACGGAGGAGAGGCAGCCTGCAACCGCGGGCTTCTAGGCGGGCGAACCGACCAGGATGAAGGGTTTTGGCACCGCGCGGAAGTGAACCGCGGCGCGCTATGCGGGCCGTTCACGCCGGGAAGAACCGGTTGGCTGTGGGCAATGGGGAAGGATGGTCTGTGCCGCTTGGCACCACTGTTGAACCAAATAGGCCAGCATTGCGGGCCTGGTCCGCGGGTGGGTCGTGCCCAACCGGGCCGGGCCGACCCCCCAACTGGGTCCGACCTTCCGGGTCGGACCCGCCGGGCCGGGTCTATGGGTGGGCCGCGCTACACCAGGCCAGGCCGACCCCTAGCCGGGTCGGACCCACCGAACCATCTCGGGCCGACCTGCCAGCCCACTGGGCTTGACGTGTAGGGCCCCTTTCACTTAAATGTGAATAACTCTTAGACTGTTCGTCTGATCGATGCGCCATCTATGGCACTGGGATCCTCCTAACGGGACTATCAATTTGCGATACTCGATTCGAGTTTTGGACAAATTTGGAAAACGGGTGGGTTTGGATCATGCGTAAATCCAACCGGGCCCCTAGAACGGAAAAGCTAATAACTCTCAGACCGTGCATCTGATTGACGCGTCGTCTGTCGCGTTGGGTTTCTTTTGATGATCCAAAACTTCGGAAAACATCAACTTAGGACTTTGTGATAGTTGATGTATCAACCCCATTGCTTGAGGAGAGGACCCTCCTAGAATTGAGCGTGCAGTGTGTGGGAACCCTAGAGTAGGTTGCGACAGCGACAACTACTGTACTGGAATCCTCCGTGGGTTCGACGACGACGACTATTGTACCAGAATCCAGTGTGGGTTCGATAGTTCTAACTTCTGTTCATTTATTCTGTGTGGTACTGACAGAATATTTGGTCATGTATCTTGTGTGGGTCCAACATCATAGACGAGATAGCTGGTCCTGTTTCTTATGTGGGTCCGACAGCTTAGACGAGATAACTGGTACTGTATCCTGTGTGGGTCTGACAGCTTAGATGATCTAGTAGATACATCTGATCATCTATATCTCTCTACTATTACGGCATACATGTGTGAGCTGAGTCATGTCTTTCAACCATTATCACCATGGTGATTGACTTTACTTCCTTTGTGTAATTGGTTTGTGCTTGGGCTCGATAGTTGGAGCCGGACTGAGATTTGTAACATAGGTATATGTACTGGCATATACCTAAGTAGGGATGGTTGATACATTGTGATTGTATCTTTCTTCTTTTGTTTATACTCGGTAGATATTGTGAGACCTCGCGGGTCTCGGGGTCCCTACTGAGTATCGTTATACTCACCCCTGCACGGGCTATGCTCGCACCTCGTTGTGTTGGATAGAGATGACAGATAACACTGACGGAGGCCGAGAGTGCCACGACTTGATGATGCCCAGAGGTGGACCTTGCGGCGAGTCGGCACACAGAGGAGACTGATGTAAGTGACTACTGAGGTGGACATATGTACCAACCCTTTAGGTAGGAACCCCATAGGATGATCTAGGAGTTTCTCTTTACATTCAAATATTTTTTTCCTTTTTATATTTACTTGTTTTTTAGTTGGATTTGTATACTGGCATATTTCCTTTTCAGAACATGCTTTTGTATTCAGTGTTACTTAGTGTTTACTTCCTATTGCGCACTATTTTGTGTTTGTTTAAATTTATAAAGGCAATGCCTTCCCAGCTTATGGATTTATGCCTTTAGTGCTAGCTGCCAGCCCCTAGCCTATGGAAGGTGGGCTTGTGGTAGTCACGGCACGGGCCCCGAGGACGGGTCGTGATAGCTTTTCCCTCATGAAATAATTAGTTTTTTTATTAATTATTTTTTCTCAGTAGATAATATTTGTTGGATCATCAGAATAGGTTCAATAATGATTTGGATTTATTATAGTAGTTTTAGTAAATCTCTATTAATATTATTAAGATACCCATATGTAATTATAATATCTTATATAGAATGTTTACTATTTTTTGACAATATAACTATCATTGGATCACTGTTTAATTTCACATTTATGATATAGTTTATTACGACCATGGGGTTTTATGTGATTTACAACAGTGACCAGTTGTCTATGGAATTCATATTTTGGCTTGGTGTGTGAAATGAAATCTCTTTAGGTGGGTACTCAAGATCCAATCCCTTAATAACTAGGGGTTAATTATTTCAAATGTTTTGTTTTTGACATTTTTTTTGGTCAGATGGCATATATCAATAAAATATTTCTTTGTAGATTGTTTTTAATTTTCTATTATTGGATTCAAGAATATATTTTATTATAATTGTAATTCCGAATCTCGTATTATGTATTTCATCTATATGATTTATATAGAACTATTTGGTTTTGATTTATATTATTTTTGAAAATCTATGATGTTTTTTCTTTCTTGTTTAGTTTGAGTATAGGATATTTTATATTTTATTACTTAATGTATAGTAACTAGTGATATTATCCAAAATTATATGACATGTTAGTCTAAGAGGTAACTTAGGTATGTGAAGTTATGTCCTAGTCATGTATTTGTGTGTAATTCTTTAAAATTCTTAGTATTTTTAGTGTGAACATTTCCTTAATTAATTGTGTGAAAATTTTATCAAATTAAGGAATTTTATGGACATTATCATTGTATATTTTTGATACATTTGGTTAATTTTCCACAAAATTTCATTCTTAGGCTATTTTCATGTTTGCCCTAATCAATTCATAGAATATAATAGAGCATGACAGACATCGGAATATAATTTTAATAGTTAATATTTATTTAATTTTATACCATTATTATCTACAAATAAAATATAATCATGATTATAATTTCTAATTTGATAAATTATAAACTTTTTATTCACTAATTTTCTTATTTTGACACATGTGTTTACATATTTTTTATCAGATGATTTGATTAAATTATTTTTTAATTTAATTTGAAATGTTATAAATTCAATTTATGGAAGATACTTTTTTTCTCATTATGCCTCCTTGTTGAGCCTCTTGTATGAAATTATCTACTTTTCCCACACTCTGCCTATTTTCATATCTCATTTCATCCTTCATAAAACATATTCTTTGTGTTTCATATCATTATTGTTGAACACCTATAATATATCATTGGTGGGATTATATGGATAGGTAACCAAACTAAACAAAACTTATGTAATTCATTAATATCATTATTTAAATAGTACATCACACATTGGTGACATATTCCATGGACGAAAAGGTTTAGTGTCTTGGAATTTAGTTACACATTCATCTTGTTTTATAACACTTATAAAATAATTTCCAAAATTATGCTACTTTATACACTTTCCATTAAATATTAATTATTTAACCATCTCTATAACTTGGTTAAGGGAAAGAAAAATAATGTGTGTTCTCAAACGATTAATAAGGTAAAAGACATAACAAATAATATTATAACCTAATGATAACCAAAATATAGAGAAAACATTAATATCTAAATAACATATTATAATACCATGTATTATAAAAAATAATATTATAGATCCACAACAAGTCATAAAAATATCATTTAAGATTCATAAATGTCAAAACATATAACATGTGAACATGGAATAAGGTGATAGATACATCAAAACAACATAATCATGAAAACATGTCATTTATTAGATATCAACTACAACTTGAAAAATGGAAAAATAGGATAAAAACATGGAAATGTTTCATACAATAAAAAACATGAAACATTTTCACATGCATAATTATAGGAATACATGTTTGAAATACCCATTATTCTAATGCATATGTGAACAAACTAATTATGTCCAGGCCTAAAAATGTCATCAAACCCATCATGCCAACACTTATGTGAAATACCCTATTTATTACACACCTGA
Organism: Viscum album; assembly: GCA_963277665.1. Classification (NCBI taxonomy): domain Eukaryota; kingdom Viridiplantae; phylum Streptophyta; class Magnoliopsida; order Santalales; family Viscaceae; genus Viscum; species Viscum album. The sequence goes on from OY728148.1 coordinate 1,356,039,444, forward strand.
ATATCTCATTTTATGTATGATTTCACTAATTCATTATAGTGGGATATAAGACACAACCATTATCCTTATAATATTGGTGTTCCACTTAAAAACAATCATCATCATCATTTAATAACCAATTTAATATGAATACTTTTCTAAAACATATCACATAACTTCAAATTATAAAATAAAATGATATAAAACAATCATTATAGAAAATGAGTATAAAAATAATAAATTATATAACATAATTTCATGCGATATATATAATTTAATTATAATTAAATTTAAATCATGAAAAATGTTTTCTAATTTTTTTTAATCATTGTAAAATTTATAGTTAGATGTATCTTTTCAAAATATCCCCTTTATTTTTAAGGGAAATGAAAAAATACCATCTATGAAAATAATTTTGGTATAAAAACGGTTTTTCCCAAAAATAACTAAATATAATCAATTAAAATGGAAATTCATTTAAATATTACATTCAATAATAAATTTTGTAACTCAAAGAAAGTATTCTGAGAAACCATGTCATTGAGGGTTACCATTGATTTCCACATAATCATTTAACCTATGATATAATAATTATAAAAAATTGAGTTACTTATTTCATAACACTATTAGTATATAATTCTATTTATAATATTAATTAATAATATTTATCTTCTTGTGTAAGATTCATGTAATATATTTTCAATATCATGTGTTAATAATCATAACAATTTTTAACTAGGTATGTAAATATGGTATTTATCCACCTTTTTTTAGAAATATAATAATTTATTATCCATTAAAGGTTCATAAATTCATGTTTTATAATGACATATTGTTTTATAATTATATTTCTTGTGAGTTTTAGTCATGTTTTATTAAAATTAAAATGGTTAAAAACTAGTTTAAGGTATTTAACGATATCGATGGATTACTTTATAACAATCATTGATTTTGTTTTATTCAAAAATTACATTATTAATAATATATATTTAATATAAATATCATATATTCAGATAATATATAAACTAAAACCATTCATGTTTGAAAGTGAAGTAAAAAATTAAACAATCTTTCTCGTAGAGGCGGTAGTCCACACAACGTGCAATCCACATTTTAAATTTCGTAATGGAAAATGGATGGGATAATGATTATTGTAAAAACATTATAATAACATAAAATGTAAAAAATTATACTTATGTTATGATTTTAATGTGGTTAAATTAAATTTAATGGGGAATAAAACCATATAAACAAATAGGAAAAGAAAGATAGGTTTAGAAACTTGTACCAGAGTTCCTAGATTATCACTATTGTGAACGAGATTAAACTATTGAGAGGTTGTCTATTTAGAAGATAATAAAATAATTAATGTGTGTTATTGTATAAATAAGATGTTTGGGTAGTTTTTGGGTTACAAATTTTTATTTTGGAGTGGGTGGAGAGAGAATATAAGTTCCCCATTTATAAGTGAATATGAGTGGTATTTTCGTTAATACTTAAAACTATTCAATAATGGGAAGTCTCTCACAATCCATGTCACTCAAAAATTGATAAATAAATCTATCTAAGCTAATATGAGGATTTTAAAAACACAATAAATTCTAAAATAAATGTGTTTTATTAATTTTATTACAATTATTTATAAGGGTACACACTTTTACCATTTCCATTCACACCATGGTTACTAGTTTTTACTTATGAAATTTATTCTTTAACACTAAAAATAAAATAATCCATCTAAATAATTTTGATCAAATGATTAAAAATATTAATTCTAATTTATAAAATAATAATAAATTGTAAATATAAAACTCATTTTAACACAAACTCAAGAAATGCACAAAAATCTCTTTTTACATTTGTTTTTAAGAAAAAATATTTCTTATTATTGTATAAATATAAATGAAATTGATTTAACTGAAATTAAAAAAATTAATTTTATTATATAATTATTTATTTTTAAAAATAAAATAAATCATAAACTTTTTATCATTTGTTAAAAATTTTTAAATGAAATAGTTGATTCTTTATTCATGAAAACGCTAGATAAATTTTAGAAATGCTGAAAATGTGTTTATAATTTCAACATCATATTTTAACAAACATTAATGTAAATTTTAATATATAATTATATATGAAATAAGGTTTCAAAAAACATTCAATATTTTCATATGAATAAATATATTCATTAAATTGGTGCCATTACAAAAATAAGTATTTTCACTATTAACGTAAAAGATAACTACAGAGTAAAAATATAAAAATTCCACTTTAAGATGATATGATCATGATAAATAAAAAATCCTTTAAATTTATTAAAATTGATATTTAAAAATTTATATACTTAAAATTGATTTAAATCATTATTTATCATGAAAAAATATATTTTTTAATCAAATGATTTATATATATATTTACTATTATTTTAAAATTTTTGTTAATCAGAAATATATCAGTTGTAAAAAATGTAAATTTTACAAAATATATTTCAAACATAAAAAAATATTTTATTAGTTTATTACTTTTACTAATTGTGTTAATATTTAATGTGAATTTTAATTTTTTGTTTTATAAATATATTTATTTACATTCATATTTCATAATTATGTTTCTAATTTTTATACCTACTAATTTTATGACTACCTTATAATAGTTTATATTAATCTACTTTTGGTGTTTTTCTTGAGGAAATTCATCAAAATCTTTATGTAATTGTTGAATAAAATTGTAGGTCATTAAATTTTACCCCCTTAAAATAATTTCATTCTTAAAATTTCTTTATGGAATAAAACATATAAGGGTTTTTTTATCTCATCACATCCTCAGCATCCCACATAGCCCCCATAGACTTATGATTTATCTATATAAATATAACTATATAAGTGTTCTTTTTCCCAATCTCCATATCTCTTTGATCCATATTTTCGACTGGGTTTTCCTGATATAAGAGATCATGTAAAAGATTCGTAGTTTCCATGATTAGAACACTTGAACACACTGATAAATACATTCTCAAAAGTTAATGGTTAAACACATCATATACTTGAATTATTTGTGTATAGGGTGTTAAGAAATAGGCCACAACCATAACACAACAAATGATTTTGAAGGGATTGATGTGTATATGGCTCATCTTCCATTTCATCCCAAATATAATAACTCACTTCTATGGAGATATTTAAAGGGATGCCATGTCACTAACATAAATCTCTAGATCTCATGGATGATTATGTTCATAACTCTTCTATCAATATTATTCCACTTTCATATACTGCTAAATTTTTTGAACATTCTCTATAATTTCATACATATGGTCAAGACCTCTCACCTTCTTCTCTCCAACTTCAACATAGTGTGTTCAAGTCCCATATACATTATTTTATTGAGCCTCATATTGTGCCATATGATATCCATAATGGAAAATAATTTAATATGATAACTATTTCATTGGGTGGTGTTGATCCCAATATCCTTGGAAATCCAACAGAGTAAAATCTCATCATATCCTATACTGTTTAAATTTTTCTCTTAGACTATCCATCTGTCTGAGGGTGATATAAGGTGTTTAATCTCATCTCCATATCTAAATTTTTTTGAATACATATTTAGAAAAATAAAGTAATAATTATATCTCAATAAACTATAATATATACTAGTACTCCATATATCATCATAAATTCCCTTATGAATATAATGGTGAGTTTATGAAAGGATCGGTCTTATTTGATGTTAATAATTTTTTTTTTATTTTTAAGGTTAATGAATACAACCCAAATAACATTATGTCCTTTAGAAACTTTGGGGAATCCTATTATGATGTCCAATGTTGTTAATTCCCATTTCTATATTGGTATGGGTATGGATTATAACATACCCATATAGTTTTTTTAATTCAAACATAACTAACTGGAATACTAAGCATCCATATAAATTTTTTTGCAATTTCTCTTTTTATAGAATCCCATATAATGTTTTATTTTAAATATTATATATATTCATAATTATTCGATTTATAGAGAAGTATGATCTATATTAATCATACAAAAGTTTCTACTTTAATTCTACATTATACAGAACACATATCTATGAAATAAACATTATAACTATATTATTGTCAAAGTCAGACACTAGATTATTCTTTGACAATTTCTATATATCTTTGGTATATTTTCCATCATATTTGATCATTTTAAAAATGTATGGTTGATTAGTCTATTGGGAAGGATAAAATTTATCTCCCATCGTTATTAATTCAAGAATCATCCTCTGTAAATATATGAGTATTATGAATTTTTCAACATTTACCATGGATAAAGATTCCTGATCTTTCCATATTAGTGCATTGGCTACCTTATTATCCTTGCCGGGTCGAAATGTGTTGACACGTCATAATTTTTTATCAACTCCAACCATATCCCTTTTTGAATATTTAATTCCTTCATTGTGGATATATATTTCAATATATTTTGTTTAATATATGTGTGTGTGTGTGTGTATTTATATATCACACTTTTCACTGTAATGATGATGTCGCCAAATCATCAATACAATTATGACCATTGGGAGCTCTAAATCATGTGTTGCATAATTTTACTCATGAGTATTTTTTTAGTGTGAACCATAAGTAATTAACTTATCATTTTGTGTGAGGGTGTTACCCTATCCCTTTTTTGATTAATCGTTATATATTAACAACCCTTCTTATAACATAGTAGAGTACATATAGATGTAGTAACAAAACTCATCTTTTGTTCCATAAAATATTATAGGTTATATTTTTTATGAAGGATCTTTACTCCCTTCCTTTCTTACATGGATATCAAATTTTTTAGAATTGATAAATTTGTCACAAAGAGTAGGTAATATCCTATTACTTAAGAAAATTATGGATCTCAGTTTCAATGGGTTTTTTCAGTTATTTCATGGTAACATCCATCTTTAATGGATCTACCATTATTCCCTTTTTAATTATTACATTACCAAGGATTGACACCTTTTGTATCCATAATTCTTATTTTATAAATTTGGCATAACACTTAAACTTTATCATTTCTGTTAACTTAATTTTTAAACTATATTCATGTACTTACTTTCTCAAAGAATACATAAGAATATAATTTATAAAAACAACTAAAAATTGTACAAGGTATTCTTTAATGAATCAATAAATCGTATCTATTAAGATAACAGAGGCATTGGAAACTCAAAAATGTATCACTATAAACTCTTAATTTCAATTCCTTGTATAGAATGTGTTCCGACATATAACCTCCCTTTTTGACTCTTAACTTATTGTATCTATATCGAAGGTCAACCTTTGAGAAGTATTGAGATCCTCTATTTCAATTACATTGATCATCAATAGAAGTTAGAGGTATAACAACCCAAGACTTTTATATAAATTATCACATGATTTTTAATATAAACATCCATTAATTACTACTCAAAGATCATGTGTCCAAGTTCCTTTGGAAGTCTAGTTTCATAATACATCAAAATAAAACTAAAATAAATAGTTTGTGTTATATTCTCTATAATGAGCTCCTAAATACTGTAGAACTCATAAAACATAATGGGATAACCTAGGGAATATGTAGAAAAAATCATTTATCTACAAAACCCAGTAAGAGAATAAACATAAAAAGGGAAACATAATATGTGAGACAAAGGTATAACATGACCTCAAATAATAGAATTAACATGAGTAAGCACATGGGAGAATAAAAAATGAATATAGTGTCATATGGTACATTGAATCATAGGAAATTTAGATTCAATAAATAACATAACATAAATATCAATCAAGGATAACTACTAAGATTATATCAGATGGTGTAAAAAGTATCATAATGGACTAGGTTTACTCCCTAAATCCATACATTATGCCTCATGAGACTGAAAATGTTACCCATTACATTGGAGTTCTATATGGGTGCACCCATCAAAACATATACATGATTACGTGGGCTGAAAAATTAAATCAATCATAAGGAATAAAAATAATAATTAAATATGGAAATAAATGGGATAGATATTTATTTATCGTGTCATATTAAAGATAAATGTCATAATGATTAAATTTTACAGATTAACTTATGAAATGTATTACACCATCAATATAAGGGAAAATAATCTAGGTATATATATGAGAGACATACATACATAATTTTTATGAATTTAATTACAATAATGGTTTTAATCATTGATAAAAATATTTCTAAAATATTGTAGAAAATAATTTTTGAGAAAAGTACCCTTTTCATTTTCAATTCACTTCTCAAAAATCATAAAATTTAAAAAATATTATAAATAAATGTTCTTTAAAAATAACCACGGATATATATAAAGTAATCTTCATAGAGTAGAGTACTCATGATGGAATGTAAGTGAAACGAGTTTATTATGGGGTTTAGGAAAACCCTATTTATTTCCCCCCAGAGTGTGTAGTAGTGGTGGTGGCTAGATTCATCTCTAGGGAGAATTTTTTTATTATAGGTGTCATTAGTTACAAAAATATAAATAAAATATATATATATATATATGAATAGGATGTAAAAAACATGGATTATTAAATTCATATGAGAGACATGTGATTAGGTTTTTTTAGTTTCCATTTTTTATTTTTTACATGGTATTTTCAAGATGAATTTTCAATATTTGATAATTTATAAAGTATATATCTATATTCTTGCTTCTTCATTTTCACCATTGTTAAATTGTGATGATTATGAGAATTATTCTTAAATTTTCCTTATTTAGAATTACCCTACTCCAAATCTGTGAAATGCACTATGATTCTTATATTAATTATCTACGAAATACCTTATCAGGTATTTTAATTCCAAAAGTTACAAATTATATCATTTTTCTTTGTCTTGTGTTTAGTAATCACAACGATATCTACTTGATTACAAACCAATCAATGAACATTGTTTAAAATCAATCCAATGAATACTGTATTTCACAACCATTGCAATAAATAAAGTTCAGATTTGTTCATAAGCACAATCACCCATAAATTAATTTCATAAACATATTATTATGAACTATTTAATAGAGAAAAGAAAATTTTAATTTCAAAAAAATATCCTTGACCAAAGAATTACAATTTCGGTCACCTCCCCTTAACCCAAGAACAGAAAGATTCCCCCTTCCTACACATTAGAGATGAAGTAATGTGAGTAATAAGGGTACATATTACTGTAAAAGTTCAATAAAAATAAAAAAGTAAAAAATATAGAATGTAGAAACATTGATTATTCTCATGATATTGGTTCCATCAATTCACAGCCACACCCATTTATTGATAGAGAGATAAATCCCACATTGTTTTTATCTCTCGTATCTTTATTTTTCATGGTATTATCTTTATATATCACTTAAAATATTTTTCATCTTAAATCTGTGTAATTTTTAAGCATTTTCAAATATCAATGTTGACTCATATTACATAGTAATGGTATTACCATCTATTATTATTGTTTACCATGGTAGTAATACCTATTCTACCATTCTATATTTACCATCATAGACTCATGGTATCGGCATCTATTTACATATATCTACTACCAGTCTCATGGTAGTATAATCTATTATTCCCCAGTGATATTTCATCACATTATTACTTGCAATGATAGTATATTAGAACAATTTTAGCTCCTCCTATCAAAAATATTTATACCCTTTATTTTGTAGTAAAAACATAAACACCATGGTGTAACACCCAACTAGGTAGGTAATCTCTAGTCTTAGTGATGGAATGATTCTGATAGTTTCACGAAAAGGATACAACTTTTTCTTAGTGATGGTCCCACCTTCGTTGGAATATCCACTCCGATTTGCGATGGAAGATTTATTATAGTAGTAAATTTGAATGGTATAACATTGATGGTAAATACATAATGGTATGTGCTAGTGGAAATTCTAGCTCGATCCGTAGATTTATTCCATCCTCCATTTATAGTAGGTCGTGTCCAAAATTCCTTAACATTTTATCTGATTCATCATAACATAGTAATTTTGGGTATATTTTATTCACATATCAGAATCTTTTCAATGGTTATATACATATTTATATTCATATTAATAGAATATGACTTGGAATATCATCCAATAGAATTCATAACTCCTCAATGGAACAAAAAATAACCCCATTTTGTAGTAGTGACTGTGGAATGTCCTCCTCTTTCATAGACGGTGGATCCTCCTCTACAAAATGATCTAACCTTGATAGTGGATGGATGTTGCTCCTATAAATGGACTTTTTAGCATCTTATTGTCTTTATGGAATTGATTCATAGATCTAGGTTGCTTCCTAATGGATTTATTTCCATGGAATGAAAAATTGGATTGTGCCTCAGCTTCTAAAGTTGCTAACATGGTGTATCTGATGAGTTTCAGATAATGGTCGATAGTGTTTAGTAGAATAAGTGCATTAATGTGGAGGTGAGGTGTTCCTAATGCCTGCTAAAATATATATGAGGTAGAAAAATGTTGGTTTTTATTGAGGAACATTGATTGAAAAAGAGTATCCCTATATTGGACTGGTACTTGGACAAACAGTTTGTTTATATTGTAATGGTTTCCATCCCTAGATCAAAAGCATGGTGCATGGATTTTCTCCCTATACACTAGTAAAAACACAAATATTTCACTCCAATCAGCATTGCCCAATGGGGATTGGGACAACCTATACATGGGATCCTTCTTGTGCAACTCAAAATGGACCTTAACACATAGTAGGCCTTCCTATAGGCAATCCTTGTTCATAAAACACTATTGAGGATTGGATAAGTGTATTGGATCCTTTTTGGTTGAGTGTAAGCAATGTTTCCCTTTTTAAAATGAAAATATATTTAAAATACTAATTAACTTCCCATAAAAATGCAAAAATAATTTCGAACTTCTAAAAAATAAAGATTTTATTTTATTTTAATTCATGTAAATTTATTATTTTCAATACCCATAATTTAAATAAAAAATTAAAATAAATGTTTTTATTCAATTAAAATTAAAAAAACCTTGGAATACGATAAAAATTATGCATGCATATATTTGTCCATTAAATTCACCCTCATATGAACTATGATTTTTCTCAAGTATAAAATCTCATCATTTAATTCAAGAGGGTTTCAATTTTACCATTATTAAAATATAAAAGAAATAAAACAATATTATTAACAATGTAAAACAGAATATTCATGTTATATACTAAACATTAATTTAATTTTTGAATTTTAAAAAATACGACAAATCAAAGTATTTTACATTCTCCCTTAAAATTAGTGGAACTTCAGCTTTTATTCCTTCTAGATTCTTAATTCATTATTATCAAGAGTGAAATATCATGATATGCCTCTAATTTTGAATCTTTTAACTCATTACTCAAAATAAATATTTAAATAGTGTTATGATCAACCCATGAGTAGTTTATCTTTAGCCATAGGGTATCAAAGGATCTACTTTCTCAACAATGTAAAGTCAAAAATCCCATGAAATCAAGAGGTATTTTCAATCAAGGTTCTTATGATTATGATGCTCAATTTTGATAGGAATTTAAGTGAAAAAAATCACTAATATTAGGTAGTTTCTATAGTATAAATCATGATATCATTAAGTTAAATCTCATTGGATTTATCCACTTTATTTATACTACTAAAATTTCCCAAGCGTAATGTAAGGACATGAAAAAATGTAAGAATTTATCTCTATTAAAAAAAATTCTCTAATTTCATTAATTTTTACAGAATTACTTTTATAAATAAGTCTTTATTGGAATAAACTATCATCCACCATTGCACCACATTTGATAAAAAACACTTTTCTAGTAATGTTTTTTAACTATTCCAATTCCCAACTATTTCTTATATTGATTATTTTTTTCAGGAATAGAAAACAATAAATTATAATGAATTAATTAAAAACCATTATCAATACCCATATTATCACCCCCATACTTTTTACTTAAAATTTATTTCTTCCGATTAACAATGGTCTTCGTCACCCCCACACTTTATGTAGCAACACTTACTCCAATAACCCAGAGGAAGTGTCTACATTCATACATTGGCATAAGAAACAAGGATTCACATCCAAAAAGACCAAATATTTTATTTGTCTTGGTAAACAAGTTTCATACATGAAATCCAAATTATATTTTAAAATATAAAATATATGAATATCATTTTATATTTAAATTATTCCCCATAGTAGATCCCTTCATATCAATTAAAAAACACTTCCAAAATGTACTATTAAAAAACATAAGAAAGGGGTTAGATTATATTATTAGTAAGGGTAATATCACAATAGAAGCTAGGAATAGTTATGGAATAATCAATATGGAAAGGTAAATAATAGAATCATATTCCATTTAATGAATAAATTGAGTATAATATGGTGGAATAATATGTTAATTATATAACTCTATATGAAAAATCACATGATCTTAAAACATAACAAAAAATATTCTATCTAAAGGAATGTTCACATCGAATATCAATAACTAGGTTCATAATGATGTAATACATAATTCTGGACATCTAAAACATACTATTGAGTATTTGTGGCAAGACATCTAATATCATTGAGATATTTTTCCAAGATAGCTACATAAATGAGTAAGGCCTCAGCCAAAACCAAATATAGTTTTTCCCATGAGACTTAATGATACAGAGAGGGGATATAGTATCCCCCACACATCGCAGACTATTATCAATTCATTCTTCATATTAAATAAGTTAAAATTAATAATAATAAACATTTTTTTGAAAAACATACATACAAAATTTTAATAATAACCCCAATCAATAAAAATAATCATAAACAATCTAGATTAAAATGGTAAATGGTAATAAAATTGTAATTCCACAATCAAACTAATCATAAACAATTCATAAAAAAATAATAATGGTATCAATACAATATATCAGCAGTGGAACATAAGTAAAATTGATAGTTTAGGTCATTGACGAATAAAAACACCAATAAAGAACCATATAATTTTTTTATAAAAATAACCTTTTAATTTTGAAAATAATATTTCAAAACATGTAATATATATATTAAAACATTGATGTATCATAATGGTGGAGAATTTCATTCATTTCATATACATTAAAATAGGAATTCATTTCACATTTTTGGAAAAATCCAAACTGACATTGTTATAAAAGTGACAGGATTATTCCATTAAAAATATTTTTTAAAAAGTAAAAATGAGTTTTTTATTGAATAATTTTGAAATGTTTAAAAATATTTTTGAAAAGATTTCCATAAACCATTAGATTTGGTTAAAAATAGTTTTTATCCAAAAAGGGAAATAATTCTAGATTTTCTAGAATGAATTTTATTTATCATTTAATGTACCAAAGAGTGGGAAAATGATACTATTACTTGAAAAATTTAATTAATAACCAGTTTTTAATAATATATATTTATTTTAGGATATAAATATGAAATTATTCTCTTATGGTAGTTGTAAATATAAATAATCCCTAATAATAATGAGATTGTCAAATAAATCCTTACAACTTGGTAACTTATAAATATCATACCCCAAAAATAAAATAACATTAAATGAATATTTAAATAAAATCAATAGAAATTATTCTATGATACAAAATAAAAAATTAATTATATTTACCACAAAAAAAAGTAATAAGTGGTCAATATGGAATATGTTTCACCAAAGTAAATGTGAGGCGGGAAACCCTTTCCTTGAGTCTTACTCAACATATAAATTATTTATCTTCCAAAATAATAATGTTATTTATTAATTTAATTACATAAGAAAAGTATTCAGGTTTTTTAGTCAAATTATTTCAAATATATTTATGTTATATATTATTACATAATCAATTAATTATATGTCAGATGTTTTGATGATATTTGGATTATGTATCAAAAATGACATTGGTAGGTTGACTGCGGTCAAAGAGGTCATAATTTAATCATCTCAAAAATAATAATCATAACATAGTTATTATATTTATAATTAAATTAAACTTTTAAAAACAATTATGAAATATTATAGGAAAAAATGAACATCGGTATAATCATGGAGATAGTGGGTCGTACAAAAGCACGAATAATGTTTATATTTTTTATTGATTATGATGGAAAGAAGGTAAGTAATATTTAATATTTACATATTGATAATAAAATATTATATAAAATAATATATATTTATATACAATTATATCTATTATACATTTGGTGCGATGATAAAAACGGTCTCACATTGCATTCTGAAGGTGTGAGTCTGAACGTACGTGAATGGCATTACCATTTTTCAATGTAAAAAAGAAAAATGATATATATTATATTTAATAATAATAAATAATTCTTTAATATCACAAATTGTTCATTTATACAACATGTATTTATTAAATTTAGCCTTATTACCAACCATTTAATGATTTTTTGTAAACGAATCACATCGCTTCATGAGACAATAGTATGTTTTACAAATGAGTAGCGTTATCGTATCCTTAGTAGAACGTAATGTAAATTTTTATATATGATATGATGAATCAATAGATATAATTACGTAATAAATATAATATATGTACTTTTTATCCATCATCATACACAACTGTGTGTAATTTTAATTGAAAAATGAATGTCATTTTTTCATGAGGTGGTAATCCTCCGTACACACAAATGATTATTTTGTAACCCATTTGAGAAAAGTGGATATGCACATAGGTAATTTTCTTAACATGAAATTTTATAATTGTATTAAATATACTAATGATATTCTATCATCCTGGTTTAATAAAAATTTAATAATGTTGAGGATAAAATAAAATTAAAATACTCCTTGAAGAACCGTACAACTTCTTCGGATATCCACCTTAGGTTTTCATGAAAACCATTGAAAGGTATAATCTATAAAAAAATAAGTATTATAGAATTTAAAAAAAAAATTGGAAAGGAATTCTGGCACGTATTGGGTGAATAAATATGGTTTTAATGTGTGATGAATAGTGGATAGAGGATGACCTTTTATATGTGAGGGGAGTGTCACACTTGTAGTTTTTGAAATTAAAAATGGGCACCCAAGTCCATCACATGAAAAAGGGTAAATCAATGGATATTATCATTAATTAGACATTATATAATTTAAATATGTCTATTAAATAGATATTATACATGGTTATAGGATAATTTAACCATTTTTTTAGTTTAACCCCCCAGTAAATCATTTTTTACCTTGATCACAGAAATTAATTTTTAATATTATCACAATTAGGTTGAGTCAGAAATTAATTTGGCCTCATTATGAAATAAAAATAAAAATTATTCCAAAAATTGATTCCAATTTCTCAAATTCCTATAACATAATTTTCAAAAATTAATTTTAAATTTACACGACAGATGCGATGAGAATGTGTGTTTTAAAAGATAAAATATTCAAAAGATTACAATGTTTTCATATAAAAATTTAATATCAAAAACATTAATTGGAATTAATTGGATATATATATATATATTTAATAATTTTAATTTAAAAAATTATAACATATTTTTCTCACTATGTAATTCAAACCAAAAGTATTTTTTAATTATTATTTAGTATTTTTCTTTATTCATCAAAAAATGAAACATTTTAAGAAAATACCAAAATATCACCGTAATATAATTTTTATATTTTCAATTGCATTTTTTCCCAAATAAATATTCTCAAATTATTATAAAATCAATTTCAATTATGTACCCAATGGATGAATAAATTTCCCTTTATAAAGATACAGATTTTTAGAAAAAATTTATTTTTCATTAAAATGGTTATTATTTTATTTCTAATCAACTGATAAACATAATTTTAATAATTTAGTTTTTACTATTAACAACCACCATATTAATATATAGGTTATTATGTTATAATATATTATGGTTCTTTTGGACTTGGTTTTGTGTGTTCTAGAAGCTATGGAAGAGATTAAATTTAAATAAATATATTTCCTAAGTTGTTTAAGCTTGGTGTTGCATGTCATATATACTATTGAATAAACTTTTATTATTTTATAATTTTTTGGTGTTTTTCTTTTATCTTTGAAATATCATCAAAAAACTAGGAGGAATGTTGGAATAGATAAAATTGGGAGAAAATATGGCTCATCTCAAATAGTATATTCATTGTCTCTATGTGCTACATAAGGAACAATATAAAAAGTGGTCTTGGGTATAAGGGTTTATCAACAAAATTTCGTCAATCATTTAAAATGTGGGTTTACAAAATCTTATTTTAGACAAGTTTTAATGAATTTTTAAGAATATTACATGCCCTAATATCACCCACTAAATTTTATCAAGATTAAATATGAAATATTTATTTTATATATCCTCTATAGAATGGAATATTTAACATTTCACAATCAATTATGGTGTGAATAATGATAATAATGAATTAACATTAATTTTTAAAATTCTTATCTTGGTAAATAGATATAGAAATATCATTTACTTGAATCAACTAATTTCTTCGACCATGAGTTTTTTATTTTAATATCGAAGCTTCACACTAATGATTCAATTGTACATCTTACTCATTCAATATAAATGTCAAAAAAATCTAAAATATGGAATCATATGGTTCCTATGAAACTCATGTCTCCTAGATAATTGATGTAAAGAATGAAATTCATGTATGGTCATGTAGTTTATAGTATAACATAGATTATGTATTTTTTCTTAATGAAATTTAAGAAAAATACAGAGTTTTTTAAATATGAATAAAAAATAATTAACTATTAGTTCACATGAATCATTTTCTCCACTGTATTCACATTATTTGGGGATATATATTGACATAGTTTATGGTGGTCATATAAAAACACATAACAATATAGGAACTATTCTATTAATGATCAATGGGGTGATGGTTAGAGGTGTATTTATCATAAACTCTTATATGTATTAATAAAAAAATATATATAGGGTTCCCTCTTAGAATTGACGATATTTAAAATCATTTGATCAAACTAAACTCAATGAAAGAAATCAGTAGATGGGTTTGAGAAGTTTGAGTCCCTCTACTAGTTTTTGAGATAGATTCCCAAGAAACTTTTTCCACCTTTCCTATTGATTGTGAATAGGTTTCATTATTCTTTTTTATTGATCTAAATGGAGAAAAATGGATCGACAGTAGTCAAAATAAGGGTCCCTGTCACATGGAACTAATCTTACATATCATTAACATTAATTTTGAATTATATATTAGAACATGGTCACTAGGTTTAAAAGAATTTTTTAAGATAGTTTTTGATGCGATACTCTATTTATGTCCATATAAATTCAATAATTTAAAAAACATTATATTTACTCTAGGTATTGTAGTTAAAGTTCCCTACTTTTTCCCACAATCAAAAAATCAAAATAAATCTTTTTCATAACCCAATAGGCTTGGTTATCCAACTCCACCATTAGATGAAAACTTCTCCATAAATACACTATAAGGGGTTCAAACATATGGGTGTCTTATAGGATGTATGTTATACCCATAAGGTATATTCATGTTTTATGCTTTAATACTTCATGTTGGTTCTAACCATTTTTTCTAAAATACATTTATTATCCTAATTAGACACATCATCTTAGCCATTTTTTTGGATGATTGTAATACACCTCATAATAATTTATCATAGAATCCATCAGTTTTTTTCAAAAATATTTTCTTGGTTGCTAATGATATCACTTCTCACTAGAAACCTACAAATAATATTGGACATATCAAAATAACATACATGTATTCAATAAAGAATCCATGTGGCCTTAGATTTTACACAATTTGAGATATAATTATTAATACCAAGGTAGTTCTCTGCTATAAATTGCATAGTGTTTGTGTTTTTTGACAACACTCACATGGAATATCATAGAGTTTACATGGAAAAGGGACCTTACAGGTCAATATGACAACAATGTTTAAGCTGGTTTCATTTCCCAGTGTTTTCTAAAATTTTGAAACATAAATTCTAGAATTGGTTTTTTTGGAAAAGGATGGTTTTATATGTAGTAGTATAGGGTTCTTGGACCATAAAGGTTAGTTTTCAAAATACATAAGAGGTATTCATAACAGAGAGGAAAAATGAAAAAATTAAGAATTTCGTATAGCGGTGCTATGTGGACCATGAATCACGGTACGTGGAACACACAGGGGAAAAGGCCCACGGCATGAAAAAAGATCACCAGGGGTACGACCATTTTAGATAAGTGGAAAATATATTTTTGTAGAGTAAATTGGTCACCAAGAAGGAAGAGTGAGGGTATAAAGATGACATAGGTAAAATGGTTCGTTGAACGAGCAGTATACGATGAAGGAGGCATCATATCGAATGTTTATGTAAAATCGATTAGAGAGATTTTAGAATATATTTTCCTATATAAGGAGAACTGATCCCTTCACCAAGAATAAAAATTTTTTCTTAGATATATGGAAGTAATTCATTTATGTCTGAAGTGGTTTTCAGGAATTCAACTCTATGAAGAAGAATATATTCACAATAAGGATTTCACAAAAGAAAAAGTTCTCTGCGAAGATAGTTCACTTAAGAGGTTTTGTGTGACTCTATAATGCTCAAAAGAAGAAGGGTCTACATAGGAAGATCTATACCATATAAGATGTTATAGTCCTTGGAAGAGGATGTAGTATGGGGAGGAGAAACGATCCATGAATCATGGATTTTCTGTGGATGATATTGTTCTTCGGGAGAAGAAGTGGTCATCAAAACGATATAAAGTCTATGGAAGTAGAGTTAGTTCACGGAGGAGCAGTTGGTCCATGAAGAAATCATGAGATGCAGTGTAGTGTAGTTCCTGAAGGATGCATGCTAGTTTATAGAGGAATAGTTCTTGAACTAATAGTATGCTAAAAAATGGATTACATCTATGGGTAAAAATAAGACTTCAACAGACTATATATCTATAGTAGGGGATACATAATTTCATGGAAATAAAGGTACCTAAGAGTCCATAAATTGTTTTTGGATCCATCCCAGTGTAGTGAGTAAAAGGGATTCAATTCAACTATTCTGAAAGAAGCGGTGACATGTGCCTAAAATATTGTAAAGGGAATGTTTCTCACATAGAGTGACTTTGTCTAAACTCATGTATTCCACAACTAGGGAATATTAGTTGATTTAGGTATGACCAACACATTATCGGCGTTCGATCCTTGGACTATCCCTTAATGGTAAACCAAGTAAAATTGTTGTGTTACCTCTTTTCAAGTTTTTTTTTATTTACTACCCTTCTACTCAGAGAGGTTTAACCAGTTCCTTCTAATATGGGAAAACTATTTGTCACTTTTCAAGAAAAAGATGGCACCCTGAGTCACCCCTCCCATATTAGTGTATTTTTGGGTCCTTTAATAATATATAAAAAGTAATTTGTAATATTTCCTAAATGACCTAAGAAAGGGTCCCATAATATAAATACCCCATGATTTTAATATTTTTTAAAAAATATGGTTTTTGAGTCATATCATATCTTTTCAATATATTTCTAGAAAATCTAAACTTCTCATACTTCTTACAAACCCAGGAGAATATTTAAATATAGTTGGTCAACAAATAATATATTCCAAAAATTTTCTAAGTATTATTTAAGGTCCAAAGTGTCTTACATATGAATGTGTATGAAAAAATTATAATAAAAATTAGATTTCACTTGCTGGTATTAACCTACCAATTACTTTATTATTATAGATTTCCCAAAAAAACGGATCTTCCCAAATATAGAATCTATCTTCAGCCTTAAATTTTTGTTTTTTCAAAGATTTTAGGTGATATGGTAGATGGAATTTGGAAATAAAATTTACTATTAATGCATACCCTAGTACATCACCTTTCATGATATAGTGTTTTTCTACCAATATCTAATCAATGAGTTGGTTTAGTTCAATAATTTGTATTGCAAAAGTGTTTGTAAGTCCTCTAAGGTTATATATCACCTAATTCTCAACTCCCTCCTTATCCTTGATCTATATGATTAACTCTTTCAAGAGTGATTTCCATCTTATTATCCTTGGATTAGAATCATCCTTCATTATTAAGTTTCTATGTGTTTTATGATTAGTAAATAAATCCAATTTAGTTCAAAGTAAATAAACCCCAATTTTATCCAGTGAAAATGAAATAGAAATGAATTCATTTCCAGTTGTTCTGAAATCGAGCTATGTTTAATCCAAGGTTCTGGAGAAATATGTTATGACTTGAGGTTTTTTTTATATTATTTGTAGAAGGTATACTACTAACTATTCTATTGATTCATTAGAATTTAGTTCAAATGGGTTCTACAAATTTAGGGGTTTCATAATTAGTCGGATGATTAGTTTCTACTTTATCTCATCAAATGAGTTTAAACAATCATAGTTAAAGACAAGTTCATTTACTATTAAAATTATCATAGAGAGATGAATATAAATCTTAATTAATACAAAGATGAACATTCTATAATATATAAAATGGATAAGGAATGATATAATATGTATTACACAAGGGAGATATCGAGAAGAATTAATAATTTCAACTTTATACTTTTTTTCCTCAATAATATTTTCTAAAATATTATTACATAAAAACATATTATTTCCAACAATAAATTGGGAATTATAGATGTTATGAAAAATATCAATAAATGTTTTTAAGTATTATTTCAGTTTTCTAAAGTAAAAATCTATATAATTTACAAAATTAGGTAATTTATTGAGATATACCTCTTGCAATTACTTAGTATGATGTTAGAATATTCTTACTATATATCTCAGAAATGTTCCTAAAGAATTTAAAAACCTAAAATGATTCCTATTTTATGAAAAGGTATGGAAAGGATATGTGAATGTGGTCTTCTCTTGGTTTTTTGGGACATTTGGTACCTAAAAATAACCATAAAATCCATCAACAGAATAATAAGTTTTCCATCACTCTATCTATTCTAGCATTTAGTTGATGAATGATATATGGAAGTGATCTTTTCTTATAACTTGATTTGTCCTTCCATAGTAAATGCATAATATCAAATGGTTCTAAACACTATGAGGTATTAATTAATTATCCTCAATTATCGAAATTGTTATACTAGAATTGTTGGGATCTTCATGAATGGTTCTAACCCATTGCGAGTCATAAATTTGGTATATTATGTTTGCTGGTGGAAACTTCTCTATTTTCGGTCTAACTATTTAAATAATGGTGGGGTTATACCTCTATTGGGGTTTATTAAAATGCATTTAATCTACTTCTAGTAATATTCTATATGAATAGAACTTGAGATAAATTTTAGGGATGTCCCATAGGCTCCACCCTATGGCATGGATGTTCCTTTTGAAAATGTTATTCAAATTTTTCTCATGATATCTGGATAGATTGTTAGCAATTATCACTTGAAATAATTCACTTTCTATATGATACATATACTTTAAATAAAATGTGATGGGAATTAATAACATATTTGAGGGTTTCTATAGAGATGTTATTTAATTCAAATTCCCAACATATAAATATTAAATTTCCATATTAAATGGAATCATATCAGTTTTCTCCATTAAATTATAAAATAAATCAGATGTTAATTAATCTTTAATTTTAAATATAAAATTCTAATGATTTTGAGTATTCTTGTTTTACATGGAGTTTTTTGTATAATGGTGATCTATAGAGAATAAGTTTTTTCAAATAGTACGTTAGTATTGAATGGGATCATTACATTATTCATTTGTTTTTGGAAATAGGTAGTGCTTGTTTTAAGGATTACTCTTGGATTTAAGGATTCTTTATTTTACCTTTCTATCCCCAAGTTTTTTTTGTAAGTGTTCCTTCATGTACATTTAAGATCATGTTTGCCATTTTCAATAATGGAATGTCTAAAATAATGGGTTAATGTCCTAGTGATTTATCTTTCTCCACAGTGAGAACGTAAAAATCTTTTTGAAAAATTAGTTCTTCCACTCCCATAAACACATCCTCAAACACTCACACTGGAAATATTCTGGATCTATATTCCAATTGTATAACCACTATTATGGTATTTAATTCTCCTATTTTTAAAATATTAAAAACATACTGAGGAAGAACATTAATGGAAGAACCACTACAACAAATATAATCAGGAAATTTCAAAGAAACAATTGTGGTGGGAATATAAAATATCCCTAGATCATGAGATTTTTTGGGTAATGGTGGTTGTATCATGGTTGAACCACTCCTCCCAAGGCCAATCGATTCATTACTATTAGGAATATTTATTTTTTGAAAGATATCCATTATACATTTTTCATATTTAGCGATTATATGGATGGATTCTAAGAGGGGTAACATAATTTCAACCAATTGAAACGTCTCTTGTATCCCTATTCGGGGTTTCTCTTCTAGAGTCTTCATTAATTTAGTAAACCTATAAAGCAATCGAATAGTAATTTATTTCATCTCACTTTCCAAAAATTTAAATGGATTTTAGGGACTTCCATTTCTAAATATTTTCATGGTTTCTTCTTCCTTGTATTTATGTTCTTATTTTGGTGGTGTGGTTTAATCTTCCATAATCTATCTAGAATTTTTAGAATCACTTTCTCTTAATTATCATGAGCTTTATTGGGTTCTGGTAGTTGAATAGCTTTTCTAATAATAATGATGATCAAATATACACACTAATTTTGGTTTGGTATGGTCTGAGATGGATTTTTTTCTGGGGTTTTAGATAGCATGTACAAGAAAATATCAAATTTAACCAAAAAATCATTAAATATATGTTAGGTCATAATATTTCCTTAATATCATCATTATATTAGTGTTTAAATAGATGATGGATGTATAAAATATTTTTATTGAAAATTGGGTGTTTGATAAGATTCTTGTTGGTATTGTTCCGTGTATTACTTTTGGAAGGATGGTGTATTGTAGAATTAATACAAGAAATGGGATAAAAGGGTGGACTTTCCTGGTTTGGATGTCCTCCAAATCACTGTTAGGATAGCGTTTTTCACAATGGTTTTTTGAATTGAAATTAAATTGGCTAGAAAGTGGATTCACATCCCTCAATACCCTATATCTCAACACATTGATCATTAAAGTGATAGGGTAACGAACACAAACCATATACTTGAGGTGGGGTTGGGTTTTAATTCACTTATTTTACATACATATATCTTACTAGACTTGTCAATTAAGCATGCTTGGTTTCAATTAAAGGTCATGAGTCAAATGTTCTTACCTTATATATAACAATTTTTATTTTTCCTATTATTCCAAAGTATTTTTAATGTTTTAAAATATTCTAGATTAATCTATTAGCTTCACTCAGTGACTTATGAAGTAAATATATTTAGTATAATTAATTTTAGATGATGCTATAGTTGTCTAGTAGTACTTAGTATAAATAGATATGGAAGTTTTGTTGTTTCACATCTTAATTAGGACATACTCCACAAAGCTTATTGAATATCTCACAATATTTGTAAAGGTATTTTCTATATTTTTATCGACTGTCATAGATCTCCTTCTTTATTTTTGTACTCTAAGAGGATGGAAATAATATTTTCATAAAACTTGATTGGACATCATCTTATTCATGGATATCTATATGTAGAAGTTTATACACCTTCTCTTTAGAATTTCCCTCCAATCAAAAGAGGAATTCCCTCCACTTGACATTTCCCTCGATAAATCTTCATGGCTTGAAGCAAGAGCATATGAAATTGGTCTCTTGAATATATAGCTTCAGATATCATCTTTCAAGGCCATTGAATTTGGTAAATATAGGTATCTTATTAACACATAGTTAAAAAAAATTCTTCATGAATGGTTAATTACTTTTATTTATTTAAATTTTTTGGGCCACAAAGGCTCCTAAATGTTTTTGGGTAGATTTCAATTATTCTAGTTAGAGTGTGATCCCTTGAGTTTTCACTCGATTCCTCTAAATTTATTTATTAAATGTTATTATGGTTCCTAAGTCATGTTAGTAATGTTCTCTATATATCGGGATCTATAAGACATACTCCTTCATAAGAGGCCCGATTCATGTATCATTTTAATGTTAGATTAACCCTCACTACCTAGAAAATGGTTCTATGTTTTGAAATTATATAGTAATAGGGTCTGTAGAAATCTATTTATATTCACCCTGAGGGAGTATTAGTATTATATTCCATATTCATCTCTAGGGGGAAGTGTTTTAATATAGTTTTCATGAGTTAAAAAATTTAATAAAATAACAATATTAATATTAATACAAATCAACGAAACAAGGATTATAAAATACAGATGAGATACAAGTGATTAGGATTTGGTATATTTTCCATTTTCAAGATATTATGATCTTTTCAAGATAAATTCCCAATAATTTTTGAATTTATTATATGAATATTTTGATAATATCTTCCTTATTTCCACCCTTGTTCACGTTTTATGATGACGATTAGAATTATCCTCATAATCATCTTATTTTGGATTATCCTCTTTCTAATATTTTAAATTTACATGATCCATTTTTAAATTATTGATGAAATACCAAATTAGGTTTTGTAATTCCAAAAAACCAAAATTAAATCCCTATTTATTAATCATTTGTTTAATAATCTCTAAACACTCTCCACTTGATTCTAAACCAATCAATAAATGTGGATGAAAATCAATAGATTGAGAAAAAATTTCTTAGCCATATATATATTTGAAATTCATAATTAATAATGCACACAATTTCCCATAAATTAATTTAAGAAAATAAAATACTATAAATAATTTTATTAGAGAAAAGAATTTCCTAATTTCAAAAAAAAATCCTAGAATATAGAATTAAAAATTGGGCCACCTCCGTTTTACCCAGACACAAAAATATTCAACCCATTAAAAAAGTAATAATTAATGGGTTTAAGAGGGTATATCTCATGGTAAATATAGATCAAAAATAAAAAGATTAAAAATAAAGACAGTAGAAATAATGATTGTTCAACAGATCTTCAAACATTCAATTTATAGTAAAAGGTTTTTATTTATTTAGTGAGGAACTACCATATTTTAATATCTCCCATATCAATATTTTTCGTGGTATTCACTAAATATATCATTTAAATTATTTTATATATTAAATCAACTAAATTATTTGGCGTTTTTAAATTTTTGTGTTGACTTGTATTCCAAAATAATGGTAGAATCATATACTATTACTGCCCACTATGGTATAACTCCCTATGTTATCATTTTGTATCTACTACCATACCACACAGTTTAATCATCTTCCACGCATATTTACCAACATTTTTATGGAAGATCATTATATTAATCATCAATGGTAGATCATCACGATAGTACTCCTGAAGGTAGTATGTTATTAGAATGGTATATCCTCCTATCCCATATATTTATACCCTCTATAGTGAAATATGAACATGAAAACCATAGTGTAGCACCCATCTTTGGTGGTGAGATCACATCTAAGGGACGGTAGATGTATGATGGTATCACAAACGATAATAATTCTTAACCGAGGATGGTATCAACATTGAAAATAGATCTTATCCCCTCACTGAAGAAATATTTCTAAATATAGTGCATTCAAACAATATCAAACTAGTGGAAGATATCTGATGGTAGGTGGTGATGGAAATGGTAGCCCAATCGGTATCTTTATACCTTTCTTCACGGATGGTGGCTCATATTTACGATTGCTTAATTGTGTTTCTTGTTCATCCTCACATAGTCATGTTGGGTGAATTTTATGCAATTAGTTGATCCTTGTCAAGAGGGATGTACCTATTTTCCCCCATGGGTATAAATTCTAATGTGGAATATCATCCACTACAATTCAAAATGTATCTATTGAACAAAAATATCACCATGTGAAATGTAGAGTGGTGCTACCCCTCCTCCTTCGTTTATGGTTTAACCTCCTCTTTATAACGATCTAACCATCATAGATGTTATACCATTCTCTCATTCCTAGAATTTGAAACAAATAATTTTCTTAATGGATATCGTTCAAGGATCTATGTTGGTTACCAAGTTTATTTCTGGTAATGTAATTGAAACTCAGAGCGATCTGAAGCTTCTATAGGAGCCACCATGGAATTTTTGATGAGTCTCGTAAGGAAGTTAGTGGTATTGATTGGAAGAGGTACCTCAAATTAGAGGTGATGGTTGTCCAAGGTAAAGAGTAGGGGATATAAGGAAGAACTATACAATTTTTCTAGTGAGTAGCAGTGACCAGGGATGATTTTTCCGACACTGGACTCAAGCTCGGACCTAGTTCCCATTTATAGAGAAATTTGTTCTATCCCTATCTCAAAATCTTACTCCAAGGATGGGATTGTGATAAAATTCTAAAGACACGTATGGGAAACTCTAACATAGACTTCTTGTGTGGAATTTTTCCCACCAATGCTTAGGCCCCTCCCCATGCATCTCACACAGGACCCTTCCACATGGAAATCCTTCCCCTGTCACCTCCTCGATCGGGCGTCCCTCTTGATGGATATCTATATGGATTGTAACATTGTCCGTTGAGGTCTGGTTTTGGGTGGACAATTTTTTTAAAAATAATAATAAATATTGATATCAAATAAATTCTATCCAAAATTCATAAATAATTTCAAACTCTTAAAAAACAAAAATTTTCATTAATTTTAATCAAGAACAATAATTCAGTTTCAAATAAACATATTTTAATTTTAAAATTGAAATAAATCAGATTATTTATTGAAATTCATTATAAATATTTTAGAATATGTTCAAAATTATCCATTAATGTATGTGTTAATAATTATGTCTTTATATTCCATATAACTTAAAATAAATATTCCATTCAAGATTTTATAAGAAAAATCAAAAATTACCATTAATGTAAAATGAAATGAAGATTAATTTTGAATTTTTTTAAAAAATAAAATCATGGGTAAAAATTATTTTCAAAAAACATAGGAGAATATTAAAAAGTGATTTAAATACATTTTTAGAAAACATTGATTTGTTTTAAAAAGATTTTTAACTAAAGAGATACATGAAGTCATTTTTTTAAAAACATATATCAATAATTTTAATTTACAATGAGTGAAAAAAAATTTATTACATGAATATTTAATAAATAAATATTTTGGATAAACTTTAGTTGTTTTATTATACAATAGTCAAATAATTCCCTATAATAAAAATTCAAACCTAATCAATCCTGATTAAAATAAGAATGAAACATAAATGATTACCACTTTGGTATCATTTGAATCATAGCTCCCATGAATTATGTAAATTAATTTAATTTAAAATATCAATAAGAAGGAAGGATTCATGTTATAATATTTAAATGTGTATCATACTCACAATTTAAAATAAATTTGGAACATAATAGAATAATTGTATGAATGAAGTAATTCTTGTGGAGACACACTTTCCATGAGTCTAGACATTATCATCTATGACTTTTTTCTCCAGTACAATAAAATTATATAAATTATTTTATTTCTTATGAAACATTTCCAGGTTTAAAACATTTTTCATTAACCATTTACTTCATTTATTTTAAATATGTGTTTAATTACATAATCTGTTATGTTCACATTAGGAGTGTTGAGGATGCATGATTCATAATTTCAAAAAGTCCTCAGTGTGTTGACCATGGTCAAAGGGTTCATTAAACCACCATATCTAAAATAATAATAATTAAATAAGTATAATATATATATATATATATATATTATACTTTATAAAACCGCTCATGAAGTATATTTATGATAAATGATCTACATTATAAATAATGAGATAGTATGTTGTACATATGCATGAGTAGAATTTCCATTTTTTAGTGATCATGGTGGAAATAAATAATGTTTTTTATCTTTAAATAATGATCATCATATCATAAATGTCATATTAGTTATATAAATACACCCACTAATACCACCCATGTACTTTTTTTATAAAAATTTATCATAACGCTTCAAAATTGGTAGTCCTCCGTACACACAAATGGTGTTATCATTTTCAATTATTGGTAAGGAAAAAAATTATATGATATATTAAATTTATATAATGATTAATATTTCATTAATATCATAAATAAACATTAAATCTTAAATCATAAGTATCCTTATGATGTGATTATGGACAACGAATTACATCAGTTCACATGGTAGTATAACATCATACACATGAACGATGGTTTTATTTCCCATTTAATGGAAGAGAATATATATATATATATTAGTTAATAAATTAAAATAGTAACATATTATTTTATAATTAATATTTATTTTATTATTAGATCATTATTGAGTTAGATTTTAATGAGGTGGGAAAAAATGAATCGGTTAAGAATGTTACCTCTTCTTCCGACCAGATCATTAAGATTATTCCAAAATCCTTTAAAGATTGAATTTATGAGAAAATCAACGACTTTAGGATGTGGTGAGGGAATTTCAGAAGGAATATGAATAGTTATTTTCCAAAATATTGTTTTTTAAGTGGTTAATGTAGAGGATATGGGGTTCCCTTTTATGAGGGCAGTATAATATCATTCATATAAATATCCTAAACAATTCAATAAAGAGAATTCACTCTCAAGATAAGTGCCTCCAAATTTATCAAATAAATTATTAGGGGATATATAGTTCCTATACACTCCTCTAAGATTCAAATCAAACACCTTTATAACAGTTTTTTATATTATCTTTTTAGTTTACAACCCCCCCCCCCCATCGGGTAAAGCAGTTTTAAAATTAATCATTATAAATTATTTTATCCATTTTTAGAATTTATTATAATGAAAAATTAAGATGAAATAATAATAAAACATTGATTATTTTTATTATTATTATGTTTGTAAATAATTTTATCAAATTAAATTCACATAAGTGACAGAATTTAAATTAAAATTAAAACTGTAGATGAATCAAAGAAATAGGTTTTCAAAAAAAGTATTTTTCAAGAATAAGATTATCTTATAATAACTATGTGAAATGTAATAATAATTAAATGAATTTATGTTAATAATTATATATATATAATCTATAATTTTTTTAAATCATTCCTCATTATGGGATACTCTAGTTACTTAAAATTGAGATACATTAATCACATTAAAATATTTTTCAATAAATATGTGTTTAAAATCATAAAAATAAACTTATATTATAACCTATGATAAAGATTATTTAAAATTTAATAATTTGATAACATATAAATAAATTGAAATAATCTTAATTTAAAATCATTTTAACATAATAATGTCACTTGAAAATTATTTAATATAATAAAATACATGATAGTTTTACCAAAAACATTATTTTTTATTATTCACTGAAACATATATATTTCTTTCAAAATACATAAATTTTAGAGTACATAAATCTTGAAAAGTATATTTCATAATTTTCTTAAATTTTATAAAATTACATATCTAAATATTTAAATAATTAATTATATTTTTTAAAAGAAAAATAAATGGAAATCATGTTTGAATAAAAAATATTCTTTAAGAATAAATATTTTTATTAAAAACTGAGTGCTTATTTCCTATTAATTTTTAAATTAAATAGATAATTTATATCTATTAACTAAATTGGTTAATCATATTCATACCCAATAATTTAATTTTTAGTTTATAATATTCATGTTAAATAAATCATGGTTGGTTTGTGTTCTGGGTTTTAAATTGTATATGCCATTGAACATTTTATTCCATTTTAAAAACTTAGTGTGTATCATTATATAGAACTTATTTAAATTGATTCCTCACAATTTTAACATGTTTCTAATAATCTATGTTTTTACAATTGATAATCCATTTTAGGAAAACACACATTGTAAAAAGTGTTAATAAAACTTCATATTAAAAGAGCGAAAAGGATGTAAGAAATTCATCCAGAATAACATATCTATATGATTATAAGTATGAAAATTTTGATAGGATGTTAATATATGGAAATAGAAGAAAATCATAAATAATTATAGAGTGTGATGGAGAAAAGTTCACAATAAATATTATGATAAAAATAAATTTAACAACCAAATAACCATAAATTTGTAATTAATTAAAATGCCATTTATTAATTGGATATGCTGGTAATAGGGAACATTTTATTCAAAATAATTTTCATAGAGTTACATAATTCATTAATTTCAAGATATAGAACATCATAAAATATACTTGATAGATTTTGATTTCAAAAACACATTTTTTTTCTTTCATTCTGATTTGATCAATATCCACTTCACCTCTTACTATAAGGTAATGAATATTCAATATAAAAAAATTTATCCTTGAAGAACTAATATTAACATTTAATAGATCATACAATCCATAAAAGTGTAATAGATATTCCTCCTCTATTTATAAAAAACAAATCGGTTAGCCCAATTTAAGATAACACCCAAAATGAATCGAAATATATTCATCTTTAAAATTCCGTTATAAAACCAAAGGTTTAATTTAGATCATTCTTTAAATAAATAACCCCATATCGAAAATAATAAACTCAACATGAAAGAAGGTGTTAACCTCAATGGCTATCTCATTCCCTTAATCTTATATCTCAAAAATAATATTAACATTATTCCTAGTTAATAATTTATGTTAAATAACATGTTATTCCTAAACCAAATGATTCATTTTCCAAAATAAAACTAATCACCCAAAAATCATAAAAAATCAAAAGTATTTGTTTTGAAAACATGTTTCCAAAAATCAAAAAATATGTATCCACAAAATGTCTTATGTAAAAATAATTTCATAATAACTAGTACATCATATAGGCCAGTTGTATGTGTTATACCCTTATCTTCTTTCGATTGTGTGTTTAGGCCCACAACCTTTTTGGATACAATGTGTTTTCATATAGAATACATATTTTCATTTTTATAAACCTTTAGTAATATAATTTCTATAAGGTTCCAAAATATTTGATGAACATCGTCAAAATATTGTTAGTCAAAAACTTTGTATTGAACCTCTAAATTATTCTATTCAACTTATTTTTTCAACAAAAAAAATAAACTTGATTTATGATAATTACCTCAACATGAAAAACATATTAAAATTATAATTTCCTCAATAATTTGTTTTTAACATAAAATATAAAAAGTAAATTAAATCAAAATTCTTGGTCACTTGTTACATTCAATAAGTTCTTTAAAATACATAAATAAAAACTAATACAAATAATCCTAAGATGTTTCAAAATTCTTATAAATAGTATACCATTAATAAAAAAATTAAAAATATGATTCATGAGTTTAAAAACTAATACACATAATCATTCCACATAAATTGTTTTCATAACATATTCCCCTTGAAATTAATCATTTTAATAGGGAATTTACTTTTTTAATGACCAAGTTCCCTATATATATGACACTGAACAGTTATTGCTATTGTAGGTTGAAGATTATTTCCCAACAAATTTCATATCATATTATTTATTTTTCATTGGAAATTATATACTTTTTACCCTTTTTCGTACACATAAATGACCATTAAATTACTTTACAATAATTTATTTGGTATCAATTAACAATATTTTGACATGTAATAAATTTAATCTTCTATTATTTATCATATTTCACACTTTAACTTCCATAAGACACAATCATCTCATATTTTATTTGCTTTTAAATAAAACTATTTTTGGATTGATAATTGTAACTATATATAGCTCATTCGGAATGATAAAAAGATATCTAACTTTCATTATCATTTATTTAGGCATCTCATTAGGAAAAACATTACATTACCCATCACATTGGTAATTTGAATGATTTCTCCTATTTCCAAAAATTAATTAAAAGAATAAAAAATATTATAATATATTAACTAATTTATGTAAAAAAGGGAAACATTAAAACTTGGGAGGAAGAACATATGAGTGGTAATCATATATTATCTTATGAGTCTCTAAGTTTTAATATAGGTTATCCATGTTAATGTTTCCGGTTTGGTTTTCTAACCTAACAATTTTTTTATGTCCTTCAAAATGTTTCATAAACAGTATGTGAATTTATAATGCATATCATTGAGGAGTATCAAACAAGATTTGAAACAAGGAAAATGGTCATTCATTAGGTGGATATTGAGTTTATCACAATTCTCCCATTATGTATTTACTACCTCTAGGTGAAAAAGTGTTAGATCCATATCAAATTTTAGTATCTAAACATGAATATAATTACTCATAATCTTATCACTATTTCCCTTATTAATATTCTAGTACCATTTTCTCATACATAAAATCCACCTTAGAATTATCCCTATGATTATAACTTAAGTTTTCTCATATGAGTTTTCCAAAGGATAACTAAAACATTTATCTGATTCTAAAAATAGTGATCCAGTCCATCTACACATATTATCACATGATTTTTAAAATAAAATTACATTAATTAAAACCCAAATATTGTGAATCCTAGTGTATTCAGAGGACTAGGTACTTCAGACATAAAAATGGGACTAAAATAAAAATTAATTATTCTATTAACCATAATGAGCTCATAATTACATTAAATCACTCAAAACTAAATTTGATAACTATGGTAATATATATGAAAAAGTTGTGAGCCAAAATATATAATATGTGAATGAACATGAAAAAGAAACAAAAAGTGTGAGTTAAAGTTATAGCATGTTTTATTAAAAGATAAGTCACATGAGTATTTACATACCATAATAACATAAATGATGTGGATTAAAATGATCATGGAATAATAATAAATGTTCCAATAACATATACCCTGATATAAACATGACTCATGTATAACAATAAAGACAATATTAGATGGTGGTAAAATTCATAAAATGGATTATGTTCACTCCAAAATCCCATACATGATTCCACTAGAGACTAAAAACATTACCTAGTGAATTGGGTTGATATCTTGGTTCACATGTCATTAAATATTCATGATTATGTTTTCTACAAAAGCAAATCAGTCACATGTTAAAAATATAAGAAATGCCCATGGAAATAAATGGGTTACATATTATTATATCAAATCATAATAAAAAGTAATTTCATAATGAGGTAATTTGAGAGATAAACATAAGTAATGTATTACCACATAAATATTAGGTACAATAATCTATGTATATATTTAATATTCAAATATAAATAATTTATAATCCATCCTTCTTGAAAATGATATTTGTCGATTTGGGAATTTAAATTATAATATTATACGGAATATTTCTTGAGAAAAATAACCATTTGATTTTGGAATCACTTATTAAAAATATAAAAATATAAAAATTATTAGAGATAATTTTATTTATCAATAATAATGTAAACATATAAATTAATCTTCAAAGATATTTTTGGTCATGTTGGTGGGAAATTATATACATGTTGAGGATGTTAAAGGAAAGATTCTCTTTACTGTTTTGTATAAAAATTCAGACAGTAACTCCCTTAGAAAATTGTAGGAAGATTCGTTTAAAAAAAATTAAAAATAATATCATTGGTAAAAATTAATTTTAAAATTATGCTAATATTAAAATAATTTTTTTTAACTTGAATTTTAGAAGAAAATCATTTTTTATTGAAGACATAAATAAATTCACCTTTTACTAAAAACATTTTATAAATATTTATAATTAATAAATAGAATAAAGTGGTAATATTAATTGAATATTTTATTATTAATAATATGATAAATATTTAAATATTTATTTATATTATGATCAAATAATTTCATGCAACAAAAATTCATTCATAGGAAATCCTAATTAAAATGAGATATAAACATAAACCCTTACCACTTTTGTATTTTTTGAATCATAAATCACATGAATGAAGTAAATTAATTGTAACTTGAAATATCATGAATTATTAATTATTCATGATATAATATATAAAGGGAAATTTTATACACTTTTTAAAAGAAATAAGGTGCATTAAACAACATTTTTCTCATAGAAGGATGTTTTGTGAATAAACCATTTCCTTGATTCCAAAATATTTTGTGTATATTTTATCTCATGTATAATAAAATTATATCAATTATTTTATTTCATAATAAAAGTTTATTTTTTTAACACCTTATACATAAATATTTTACTTTATTCATTTTAATTATGTGTTTAATTACATAAATTGTTATATCCACATCCAGCGTTTTGAGGATGCTCAGTTCATAATTACAAAATGGAACAATGTGTTAATCGTGGAAAAAGGATTCATTGTTTAATAATCCTAATAATAATAATAATGACATAATTATCACCTTTATACATAAATAATTCTTTTTTAAAACCAATCATAAAGGTAGGTTATGAAAAATAACTATGTTACAATTATAGAGAATGTAACTCAAATATAAACAAGAGTAATTTTTTTCAATTAACAAGATGGAAATAAGATAAGTGTTATTCTAAAATTAATAATAATAATTTTAAGATAACTATAATATATTTAATTAAATACACATACATATACATATACATTCCATGTGATGCGGTGATAAAAATGAATTACATCGCTTTGTGGGTTGGTAGTTTTCCATATATACGAATGATGTCATCATTTTAATGGATGGAACTGTAGGAAATAATATGATATATTAATTTTAAAAAATGATTAATATGTTAGGAATATGAAATATAAAAATTAAATCTATTACCCTATATATTCCATTCATTAAATGATGGAAAATTAATTTCATCGGTTCGCGAGGCAGTAGTCGATCATACATATGAATGAATGGTTCATTTACCATTTTATAGAAATTTACAAGGATTTAAGTTATTAAATTAAGATAAAAAACCTAGTATATTCTATATTTTTATGATGATATATGATCATATTTGAGTAATATTTGAAGGAGGTAGAAGTAGAAATAATACAATGATGCTCAGTTAAGAATGTTACCTCTTCTTTGGACTTCCTCATTACGATTATACCTAATTCATTCCTAGATTATATTTCTGCTCAAACCAAGGCATCTTGGATGTGGGTATAAAATTAATTACGGTATATTGGAGGTTATTATCAAAAAAACTAGTTTTGGGATTGTGAAAAAGAGAGTAGAGTGGTGTCCTTGTATGAGAGAGGAGAAGTTACATTCTTCAAAATACACAAAACTTTTCATTAACATGAAGTCACTCTCAATCCAAGATCCTAAAAATATTGAAAAATAATTTATTGAAAATATAAGGGCTATAAAAAACTCAAAAATTTAAAATAAATATGTTTTAAACATGTTATTCCATATATATCATTAATTTAACCTCCTGGTAAACCAGTTTTAACATTAGCTATAGTATAAGATTACTACTATTTTTAATATTTATAATGAACTAAAAAGAAGTTAAAAATATTAGAAAATATTAATTATACTGATTAAAAATATATAATGAATTTTATAAAATTCAATTCATAGACGTGGAATAATTTAATCTAAAACTAACCTTGCGAATGTGTTTAAAAACTGTTTTTCAATAAAAGAAATTAAAGAATAAGATCATCTTGTAATAATTATATTGTAGGTAATCATAAATATAAAAATATAAAATAGTAATTATATATATATATATAATTTGTTTTATGAAAATAATTCTAAATTATTTTTTACTTAAATTATTTAAAATGAATAAACATTTACAATTTAAATTAGTTTTCTGAAGAAGAAAAATGTGTTCTAAAGCCTAAAAATAAACTTATATAAACAATCCTATACATAAATGATTAAATTTTAATTATTTTGATGAAATATAACTAAACAATAAATATTTTTATTTCAAATAATAATGAAATTTTGAAATACATAATTTATTAACAGAAATGTCAATTTTATAAAAAATGTGCATTTTTATTTTTCACGGAAAATTTATTACTTTCCAAAAAAATACAAAAATTTCACCCTATGTTGATAAAAATATTTTTAGTTCAAAAAATATTTTAATTTTATAAAATAAAATTTTTAAATTCTCCAAAAATTATTTATAATATTTTCTCACAATGATAAATAAAAATCGTTTTTGAATAAGATGTATTTTTGGAATTATAAATGTCTATTAAAAATTGAGATATTATTTCCTATGAATTTGTAAATTGAGTTTGAAATATTTGTCTATTTAATATATTTTTTAATCCCATTTATACCTAATAATTTAATGGTTAGTTTATAATGGTCATATATAATTAATCATGTTTTTTTTGGGTTCAGTGGTGTATGTTACATACGCTATAGAACATATTTTTCCCTTTTAAAAAACAACAGGTGTAATAGGAGGATACTTTTTAAAATGAATTTATTAAGAAAATGATAATTAATGCTATATTTCATTAATTCATACTTGTTTTTGAAAAATCATATTGGTAGACCCACAATGAAGAAATGGGGTGTATGAGACCATTGCCCAAATTTTTTTGCAATTTATTCTTTAACTCCTCTAATTCAATGGGATTCATTATATAATATATTTTTGAGATAGTCAATTTTTTAGATATGATATGAATTGAAAACTAAACCTCACACTCTTGGTACAGACCAGATAGTTCATTGGTAAATACATTCATATATTCCCATATAATTGGAATATTATCAATTTTGACTTCATCCATAATCAATTCATCAAATGATCCCCCATAGTTGGGTACCATAACATACATTATATATTTTTCTTCTATAAGGAGTTGATAAACATCTTTTCATAGATACTTAATAATAAAATGATTTGGGATATGATAGGAGACTTCATTATCCAACAGTATATATATGATTTCGGTGGGG
The DNA here is from genome assembly GCA_963277665.1 of Viscum album. NCBI lineage: Eukaryota > Viridiplantae > Streptophyta > Magnoliopsida > Santalales > Viscaceae > Viscum > Viscum album. The sequence continues at coordinate 1,356,074,132 of OY728148.1, forward strand.
AAATAAAATCCGTAACCAGTTTTATATCAAAATAAACCAAAGTAAGAGTAATTAGATGCATAAGAATTAACCACCCAAACATCTCAATCAGAGTAGATTTTTAAATCTTAAACATGATAATTTTTCCACTAAGGATAATCATTGGTAGTTCAATATAAATTTCATGAGGTTGTGATTCAACATTTATAGAATTAAAAAAATAAGGTATTCACAAATATATAAGAGAGATTAACAAATCTATGCATCACCTAATTATCATGATCTAACATATTGGTAGTGATCATAAAATCCCTTTGTTGTTCCTTTGGTTTGGGATTTTTAGAGCTTATTTTATTTATTGGAATGATGTTTGGGAAACTAGTTCATATGATATCTATAATTTATACACTTAAAGCATTGTAGTGTGTGTGGATCATTAATAGGAATTGTATTTACTTTTGTTGTTTTAATCATCCTCTTAGAATTAGTTTGATTGTTTTGGGACTTATTTTTTTGTTTAACACACTTAAAACACTTTTATATTCACTTTATACAATTACATAGGTATTTCCAACCACACTTATTCTATATATTAAATTGGATTTTCTTCCCACCATGTGCCTCATCATTATTGCATACACGAGACTCCACTTTCCATTTATTTTCAATGGAATATTTAGAGGTTACATTTTCTATATCAACTATAAGATCAAATTTAACAAAATAGTCTAATATTCTAATTTCCCCGAAGGCTAAGACCCTTGCAAGACTCAACATTATAATTTTAATAAGATATTGATTTTACTATCAAAATCGTATATAAAACTGGATGCATAACAAACATGTCTTGAAAACTAATATTCATATGAACAAATAAATTCATCCTCTTTTTTACTCATTTACAATAATTCCCACTCAATATGTATTAATAGAGATCATGGATAATATTACTGAGAAATATCTTCTTGAACTCTTCTAATTCCCTTATTTTTATGTCCTCATTTTTAATAGATTCCTCAATTATTCCCTAGCACTATTCTGCATCACATTATTAATAATAGGTATCAAAAATAACCCTCTCATGATCAAACCAATAGAGAATCAAAAAAATATTTTTCAATTCATTGACCCACTACTCAATAACTAATGTATTAGATGGACTGAAAAAAAGAGGTGGGGTGTTTCATCCTAAATGAATCGATAGCGAGTTTCTCCCTCCATTGTGATATTGGGACTTCAAAAATATTTTTGTATATTCCAATAAATTGAGATTGTTGTGTGACAATTTTCATGGTATAATTCTTGAAAAAATAAATCTCATTTGGTATACAACTGGGGAAATATCCACATTGTCCATTTCACTAATTTTTAAATCAGTTCTTTCAAGAGCCCACTATTACATCAGCTAATGAAAAACTTGGAATTCCTTTTATTCAATTAAAAATTTTATAAAAATTGAAAATATAAACATATAATAATTATTTTAAAATTTATTTTCACACATTAGCCTATGAGTATATTGGTTTCAATATAGGCCCAATATTGGATCTATAACTAAATTAGTTATATGTATTCAAATCCTTTGAAATGGTTTTAAATGATAATGTGACTAACGATATAATATCTGCCCAAGAGATGTGTATTAAAGGATCATTTATCATAAACCCGAATGATGATTGAGATATACTTATCCAACTAATATTGTTATATAGATATAGATATACTTCTATGAAAATACATAATACATACTTTACCAAAACAAAATAATATTTTCATATTATTTGACTCACTCCTTATGATTTTCCTTGTATTCTTCATAAAATTAATATAAACAAACATATAAACATAACCAAAATAATATCTAAAATAACTAAAACCCTCTATTTGAATCCAAATATAGTGACCTAAGATAAATATATCTTAAATAATACATTAATCTCACAATTTAAAAAAATCATAAAATAGTTTCATAATCCATGTACCAAAAGTTATAGTGTCTTGAAAATTTTCTATAAAAACATATAATATTATAAAACTTTCTAACATTTTCCTATAATTGTGATCCTATAGACTCAATCCATGATGTCTCACATGATGTAATTGTTGGGAAAATTTCCCAAGGTTACTTTACATTATTTTAGGGTTGATTGTGATTGTTGATAAAGAAGGATTACAAGGTATGCTTTGTAACTCTATATATATTATTGACATGGTATGTTGAAAAATATCAATGATGGAGGAATGAATTCCATGGAAGTGGTAAATATAATTTTGTACATTGGGTGATACAATTTTGTACTGTTTTCAAAAAAATATGGGTTGGAATATTCGATTTTTGGAAGCATCTAAAACAGTTGATTTTCGTGGAGGCCTTTGGAAAATATAGAAAATCCATAAGTTTGGTGAATATGAGCTCCGTGAAGAGTGTTTTGTGAAGGATCAAATAATTTTGATGGTGATCTATGTGAAAAGTGCGGATAGTTATGAATGTTGAAGGTGAATAGCATCTCGAGTGGAGAATTGCAGTGGTGTGAAGATTATTGATGGTGATCTCGGTAATTACAATGAGCATCAAAAATGGGAAGTTTTTGGGGAGATTCACAAAAAAGGGAGCATCCTAGTAGAAAATATGGAGCTTTGAGAAATAGTGATGACAAGTCTAGAAGGTTCTAGAATCAGTGGAAATGTTTATAAATAAGATTCAATACCCATTAGTAATGTAGCGAGACTTAACAAAAATATTAAGTCTCTGGAATCGTGAAAGTGGTTTGCGATGGGTTGTTCTGAATAAGTGTTTTGTGAAGGTGATATACAAATAATTTTTTGAAGGCTGTAAAATCTAACTGATGTTTCTAAGCATCATTAAGGTAAGGAAATTCATGAAGGCTATGTAATATTAGTTAATGGAAGGTGATTTGTAAAGGCTAATTCATATTTGAGAAAAAGGTACACTTCACGGAGGCTATTTGAGATTTGAAAAATAGGTGATATTCGTGAAGTCCAGTTTTAGCATCACAAAAGAGGAACTTTGAGAAGTTAGTGAGCATCGTAAAAGTTATTTAGAAGGAATTTCCCAATACATATGTGGTAAAGTGGTATTTATCAATTAGATGAAATTGGATCTTCAATAGTGAATCCATATACAACTGAGGTTGTACTAATTATTGATAATTAATTGACCTAAATGTCCATAAACTATGTTTTAATCCCTTATAAGAGTAGTGAGAAAAAGAAGAAGAAGATGGTGATGTTTTCTATTGGCAGCAAGCCAGAGAAAGATACATTGTGAGTGACCCTTGGGAATGTAGTGAGTATACCTTAAAACTTGTAAATGAAGTGATCCTAGGTATGGAAGTGATCTATCTCGAACCTTATAATTAGAAGTGAGCTTTTGTGTATTTGGTACGTTGACACATCACCATTGTATGCTCTTTCGACGTATCCAAATATGGGTGAACTATGTAAAATTGTTATTTCTTGTGCATGATTCAATTTTCTTCATTAATTTCTTTCGGATAAAGAGAGAAGTCTGTTATTTTAGAAATGATACAAGATCCAATGTTGTATTATTTTTAAGCTATCATAACCTGATTCACCCCCTCCCCCCTCTTAATGTATTTAACCTAGTGGACCTAACAGTAATCATCTTTATATCATAGGGAATGGAATATATGAAATGGATGTTATCAAATTGTCAAGAAGTTAGATGATATATAATAAATTATTAGTTTATAATCATGAGGATAATAAAAGAAAAACATAAATATCTAAATAATGTATCATAATACCATGTTTTATAATCATAAAAACATCATGAATCCACTTAAGATCAGAAAAAAATAATTAATGGTACATAAAAGATAGAACAAATAGTATCAAAAAATTTCATAAAGTGAAGGATACTTGAAAAGTTATAATCATGAATCCATTGAATTGTAATGTTCCCATGGAGGGGTTTCACCAATGAGATGGTGGGTTTGAATTAGTTGTTATATTTTCATTTTTTATTTTTTTCAAAATTCATCTATGTTTACCTCCTAAAATCTAATCCCCTCTTATTATTACTCATCCTCTCCTAAATGTAGTAAAAATTAAATAGCACTGAAACATAAAAATTTTACAAATATTTTTTTAATATGAGCCTACCCTTTATTTTTATTGGTTAGAATCCCCAATGATAGGTTCTTTATTATAATAACTAGTGGTTACAAAATAAATTTCTTCACAAGAATATAGTTCCACTATTATTTATAGAGTCCCACTAGGACAACATTCTCTCACTTCCTATTATAAAAAATTATTAAAACAATGTAAGAAATATCACTTATGGATATTTGATACATTTACAATAATTCATGGATATCGTTATTTTTAGCCTTCAAGATAAATTAAATAGAATATCCTCACATTTTTTAAGAACATCATGGAACTTGTTCAATCTAAAATTTGAGATTTTTAATTCTCAACTATGTGGTGTTTATATTGTATGAAAAAAATCATTATGTACATTAAAAAATTTTCACATTGAAAATTTGTGTTTCCACATAATGTATGCACAAAAATTTAATTCTTTTGGAACTATTATCAACATATAATTCTCATATTTAATCTTTCTCATATACTTCTATGAATAATATGTGTTTTCTACACTTTATCCCCCATATATAATCTGATAATCATGCCATAATTTATAAGAAACAAATATGATGATAATCAAGTAGTTATATACCAACCTAGAATTAACATACATGGATATTACATAATTTAATATGAATATAATTACATTTCAAAAATAAATTTTGGAGGGCTGTAATGGATTAGAGTATTCAGAAACATGGAACAAAAATATTTTAGTCTAGTAAAAAATCATCAATTTCTTCAGTAATGATCACCCACTTTATTACCCCAACTTAAAACCATTCTTCATAACCTGGGTAAAGAAAACCCATGAAATGGGTAGTCTCATATGCTCTGTAAGGGTAATCAAGGGAGATATATAAACATAATAAGGGAAATATAATGTGATCATATCATTAGAAGATCATACACATCATATCAAATATCATAAACCTCATATCAAATATCATAAACATGAATCGTGTCATAAATATTACTAGTTCATGAGATATGAATAATAAGATACTCAGGAAAATAATCAATAAAAGAATAACATATGAATAAAACATGAAATTAGGGTATACACAAGAGCTTATAACATTTTGATCATGTAGAAGTAAAAATTGGTTCACTCATTAATTTAAGGTAATTAAATCAAGATCTCGCATAATCTTTTGTACATTGAACTAGGTCCACGAATAATGTTGTCAACATGTAATCAGGTTCACACATAACATTGTGAACATATAATCAGGTTCATGCATAAACATATGGACATGAAATTAAGTCCACGAATAACATTGTGAACATTTAATCAGGTTCATGCATAACATTGTCAACACATAATATAGTTCACTCAAAACACTGTGAACACACAATCTGGTTTACACATTAACATCTGAACATGAAACCATCCAACCGTCCAATGGCCCAAGGCCTTATTTTTTTATTGATTTTGATAATCCACCTTCTAAGGGGTGAGGTGGACCCCTTACAAGGCCCGTAGGCCTAAGTATTACATGGACCATAGGCCTTAGAAGAATTAATTTCCCATATGCTTCGAACATTACATACAACCTAGACTAACTACATGGAACTGCTCCTCTGCATCATCTTCATCGTGAAATCAGATCTCTACCATTGCACGGCTATTCAAATAGGATATACCATGCATACACAAATGTTTCCCAATGGCAGGTGCCATACCCTCTCATTATTGCAATCTTTGTAGCTTCTGATGTGGTGACGGCTCCTTGATCATACTCCTATTGAGCTTGTTCCTTGTAGGTTTTCTTGTTTGAAACATCATTTAAGGTGAACCAAAGGCCTTGAGGTGGCCTGAAGGCCTTGCTGGCCTGAAGTCTTGGGTGACCCGAAGGCTATAAAAGAATTGGGGACCAAATCGGTGGCTCGAAGGCCCAAAAGGGTGAAAATTCCTGGCTGCTACAATCCTCCTACAGTTCCTTCAACAGTACTGCACAGTTCACGCTACAGTTCCTGCTATTGTACGGCTTAGTTCTCGCTACAGTACTGCTATTGTGCCTGGTAATTGTGCCTCTAATTGGATTTGATCTCGGGTCACCTGGATTCACATAAAAGACCTCACCAACAGGGCTGAGCCTCATGCCCTATGGACATAAAACCAGGTTCATGGATAACATTATAAAAATGTAATCAGGTTTAGACATAACATTGTGAAAATTTAATCAGGTTCATGTGTAACATATATACTCATTATTCAGCCATTGTTACCCAATAAATTGGAGGGAGATATAGTTACCACATGTCACATAAATAAATCATATATATTTGTTACACAAGATTTTAAGCAATCATCATATCATAATCAATGACATGAAATGGGTAACATAAAAAATTCATTATATCATTACCAATGTAAAACAGATAGGTATAATAATAATTTCATCAAGTCATAACCCATGAAAAGTAGTGTTTTTCAAAATCATATGACTCATGGAATATAAATGGGGGTCATAAATAGTACTCTATCAAAAGAAAACCATTCATGAAATAATATGAATGATATTCTTGGATTATATACACAATAAATGATAAAATATAACAATGTTTTTTCCAATATATTAAAGAGGTTTTTTAAATATTATATGGAACATTTCTTCATAAAAATATCATTTATTATAAAATAATTTCCCTAAACCCATTTCAAAAAACCATTTCTTGTAAAGAAGAATTTACAATCTCATTTAAAACATTTCATGAGTAAAATATATTTTCCCCTTTAAAAAAATTAATTTAAAAATTTAATGAATTTTGAAATCTTTTTTCTATTATAATAAATTTAAAAACACAAAATTTTACTTTTAAAATATTTTTAAAACCTTTTTCATTTAAAACACCATGAAAAATCAAAATTAATTCCCCAAAACCTTTTTGAAAACATTTTTCTGGGAAAATAGATTTGAAAACAAATAAATAAATATATGAAAAATATTTTAATATTCTTAAAACAAAAAAAAATCAACAAAATACTTTTCCATGAAAATTAATTTAATAGATTATTTAAAATCATTCAGTGAAAACATTTTTAGAAAACATTTTTTGGGAGTAAAACAGATTCTTGGCCAAAGAGATAAATATAGTTATATTTTCTTAAAAAAAAACTTTTATAATTATATTAAGTACCAAAGGGTGTAAATATAAAATTAATGTATTAATATATCATTAATAAACATAAGAAAACAAAATTAATGAGTTTTCATGACGGATTTATCATAATATTTAATCAATGGATGCATAATTGTAAAGAATCTCGAGAAATACGAATATAGTAGCAATAAACTATTACCAGTTTTAAAATTTGACACATAATCCACATCATAGAATGACATTAAATGAAACAAAAAATATCATTAAATAATGATATTAATTATATTACATTTTAAAGGTTATTAAGTAATCCACATTGAAAAATATAGGTACATAGCATTGAATTTATCTCAAAGAAGGCAAATGGAGACAAAAAAGTGTTTTCCATATTTGATCACTTTTGAAGCATAAAAACATGAATGAAAAATAATAAAATGGATATGTAAATACACATAAATTTTATGATAATAATTATATAATAAATTCCGGGGAAATAAATATACCACATAAATAAAATGTATGGTGAAGAAGGCATAATTGTGATATAAATAAAATTAGATGAAAAAACACTTACTAGTTGAGTAACATTAGAATATTGATCCCCATGAAAGAATAAAATAAATTAAATCTTTTATTATGTATAAATAAAGTAATTTTATTGTATAAAATTTCATATGAAATTTTATACACCCATAAAATAAATTGAGTGGTGAATATAGAATGTATCTCATGGAAATAATAAGTTAGATGAAATTCTCTTACTTTAAGTCTTCGCATTCTCTGTACACATTAAAAACTCATCTATAATAAATATAAGTTAATAATACATATACCAAAGAACTATATTCATATATATAATACCATATATGATTTTATTATGACATTATAATACCTATTTATTAACAATTTCATGTCAATGATATATTTTGGGTATTAATCGCTTAGTTGTTATCCTGTGTTTTGTTTTGTGAAATATTTTTCCGTCACAATTATAAAAAGATCTCTAAAATTTAAACCATGATATTAATATCTTGCATATTTATTATATAAGTATTTATAATAATAAATAAAATATATAAATATTAAATTAAATACATCATTCATGGAGATAGTAGGTCGTATATACGCATGAACGTTGTTTCTATTTTATTATTGTAATAAAAGAAAGAAAGTAAATGATATATATGAATATTTATATAAATATATATATATATATATAATATTCCTATAGTATAGTTATTTTTTAATTTATATCATATAACATAAAACACCAATACTTAATACAATCTATGTAAAGATTGAACAAATCACTTCGCTTTGAGGAGGCTTTAGTTCACACCACTACAAATGATGTTATCGTATTTACACAAAATGGAAATAATGAAGGTATAATTTATATGATATCTAAAAAATCATAAATTAATAATAAATATCATATATATCATATAAAAAATATTTTCCATTATAATTCCCAACCATGAGAGGTGGTAAATCAAAAAATGAAAAAACATCATTTCGTGATGCAATAGTTCACCATACATAAGAATGATAAATTCATTACACATTCGACATAAATGTGTGCAAGAGTAGATATAACCCTTATAATAACAAAATTTCAGTATATTTATGTTATTGATGTTACAATATAATCATGGAATAATAATAATTATGTGGTGGATAATGAAAATAAAATAAAGGAGCTTGAGGAAGGATGTTACCTCTTCTTTGAGTAACTCCTTTTAGTTTGCACCAAATGGATTCCTTGGTTGATTTTATACCAAAATTTAGTATTATATAATGAGTGGAGGTAATTTTGGATTTTATTTGACAATATTCTGGTCGAGATAAAAGGAATTAGAGGTGTGAATAAGTGGTAGGGGTGAGTAACTGTTTATAGTGCATGTGGAGTGGTATTCTTGTAAATTGTTTTAAAATAAATTCCTATGAAATTTTCCCAATGTAAAGTAGTTACAATAAAATTGAAAATTATATAAAAGGTATTATATTATAGAATTATTTTGATACAGTATATTTTGGAAAATTTTATAGGTAATTTTGGCCCTTATGTTTATGGATTAGCCCTTTGGTAATGTAATTTTTCTTTTAATCGTCGTCATTAATTTTAATCACTCTCACTAATATTTTTGGTAAAAACTAAATTTAACTTATGATAAAAATCTAAATTATTCTAATTAAAAATATAAACTCCATGTTTTCAAATTACAATCATGTAAGTGGAATAAGTTAATTTAAATTTAATCTCGCGAACTGGATGATAATGCATGTTTTTAAAGTAAAAGTGATCATATGTTTGAAAAATTTTAATATCCAATTTAAATGTAAAATTTATTATAATGAAATAAATTGGATAAATTTTTTTATAGTTTATTTAAATAAACATTAAAAACAAAAAAATATATATAATATATCTTTATAAATAAATAAGATAAAGAAAGTTTTTAATTAAAATTTAGTGTTATTTATGATTCATCTAACAATGAATCTTCTCAGAAAAATACCAATATTCACCAAAAGTAAATTTTGATATAAACATTTATCAAATTATGATTATTTTTTAAAATTAAAATTATAAATTTTCGAAAATCATATATAAAATGGTTTCTCCCTAAAAATATGGTAATGTTACCTTTTATTTAAAACATCATTTTATTCATAAAATTGGATTTATTCTTATCTTATGCCTATATAATCTATTATTTGAGTTTAAAAAATAATTGAATATATGATATATTAAAAACATTTTTAAATAGTTTTCTGTTAAATTTATGTAGATAAATTGGTGTTTTTACATAGAAAAAGTAGTTTTATTACAGTTTTTTTTATTTTCAATAGTTATTACATTCATATCTAGCAAAAAGGGTGCATTCAATTCACATGTTGAAATTATATTTTGTTCATAACATCTATACTAATTGGTGGGTAACAAATACAATATTAAATTAATAATAATATTTAAATTATGATGTGTTTAGGTAAAACTATGTCTTTCATTTAACACGATATATCGAAGAAAAGGGGAATTGTGTGTAACACAAGGCAATTATTGTGTTGTGTGTGATAGAAGCAATCAATGTTTTACGTGTAAGATAAGATTAAATCAATATTTTATATAATGAAATCAAAACATAGTGATTTCATATATATATATATATATATATATATATAAATTTTATCAAATTTTGTCTGAAATACAAATTATTATAGAGATTAAATTAAATAAAAAATATAATTGAAAAATCCCATAGTGTTACATTATAACCCCAATTAAAAATTATTTCATCCAAGAAATACATCTTTTTTAGAAAAAGTTTAATATAAGAAAATTCTTTTCATAGAAACCCACATCATATAAATTAATACTAAAACATCATTTTAAAAGGAAAATTTTTTCAACATAAAGGGTACATATAGTAACACATAAGTAGATTTCCACATATGAGAACGTTGGTGGAAAGTGAAAATATAGACATGGAGGAAAAGAATAAATATTTTTTGGGAGTTTTGAGGTTATAAATCACATAAAAGTGAATTATTAGGGTGATGTAGAGGGAATAAAATTCATAGATCTATTATTATTTAATAGACCATTAATTAAACAAATAATATGGTATTTGGACAACATTTTATTTTAATTTCCTTTTCCTAATGTTGAAGAAGTTTTATGAGAACAATCTCACCCTTTTTGGTGACATGATTAATTTCTACTTCATATCATAATCCAATAAAAGAAATTGAATTTTCCATTCCTAATTAATAATCATATTATGATATCCATAAATAGAATGAAAAGTCCTTCTATCTATCGTTTTTTGAAATCACAACAAAATGGTTATCACATGTTATCCAACATTTATAAATCCTCATATGGTTATTATAAAATTAATCTCACAAACATAATCTTATGTTTAACATAAACCATCGCATAAATGTTTTACCCTATAACACTTATAGGATATGAAAATCTAATAATTTATAATGAATCTCATGAACTCATCATTGAATTGATCGCCAATATATCATAAAGTCTCTCTTCATTGTCACCTCCCAAACATGTGGATACCCACATTGTATATTTTATTAAATCATAGTAAATACTAAAGTTACAATAAATCAAATTTTAAAATCTTATTTCTTCCTTATTCAAAATATTCTTAGATATATTACTAAAATAAATGATTTTTTAAACTTCGACCATGATAATATACAATAATTCATCAATAAATCCATTAGTAGTTATGTTGTCACAAATACTATAAATTATAAATTATCCATATCATCATGTCTTTATACATATAAAATAATTTGTCCCATCCTAATGAAAATTTTAAGGGATACATTACCTTAATGAAACCTTTCCATTAAATCAATTTTATTGTTCATTGGTATCATTTACCATATTTATGAAAACACTTACCAAAAAATATCTACAGACAATATATATAATTTTTTATTCATATAACATAATCTTTTAATTCCAAAACATATACAAATAAATCATCCAAATTTAAACATAAAACAATACATAGGCTTAATAAACATATTCCATAATACCTCTTTCCTAGAAAATGAAATATGAGTCATGTCTTAATGTTCCTCAGCCTCAATCTAATCTTTATTCATACATTTAATGTAAAAAATACTATAAGAACAAATCAAACCTTTCACATGTCATTTTCGGTGCCTCAATCTTCATTATTATAACTAATACCCATACCACATTCATGATTCTCATTATAATATTAGAATTTAAGAAATTAATTTTTATAATTCCCATAAATTTTACATTTCAAACATTCAATGTTAACCATGTTCCTTCTAGTTCTTGCTGTTGACTAAAACTAGAAAGTATTGGGTGAGATACACTAATAATATATGGAAACCATATAATCATGAATTTTTATTAGAGGATTCCTAAATCATGAAGCGTAATTTTAAATCTATGACACTTTAGGAATATCATTAGAGACATCCCTAGAAATATCCATAAATATTGTCAAAGGCAACTCACTGTGTTTTTATCATCCTAGATTCCAAAGGATTACTAACCCTTTCATTTGATACCATATATAGTGGCTCAGGCATAAAATACATGTATATTACTTCATTTTGTATGAATATGGAGAAAATTAACAAATACATGCTTGTAAACCTTAATAAATTAGTGGATTTGGAAACATGGAAAAAAATATTCATATTTGGTGAAAGATCATAAATGCCTCTAGTAAAGATCATCCCCTTTATTAATAATAAATAAAAACCACTCTTCATAAAACGTGGGAGGAAATGGAAGAATGGGGTTATATTGTATTCTCATTAATGGTAAAACAATGAAGATATGAAATTATAAAAATTACATGATAACATGATCATATCATTAGAAGATCATACCCTTGATATCAATTATAGCAAACAAGACTCAAGGAATAAAGATTAGAATTTCATAATTCATGAATCATAAGATAATAGAGAACATAAGATATAAAATAATAACATATGAATAATATATTAATTTTTGTCATACACATCATCTTATAGCATTGTGAACATGTATAAGTGAAAATAGTTTCCCTCATTAAGTTAAGGAAATTAAATAAGTCTTTCCCCTAAACTTATGGACGTGCAACTAGGTCCATATATAAATTTGTGAACATGTTCTCTAGTTCACATATAACTTTTTAAACATGTAATCAAGTTCATGCATAAACTTATGGAAATAAAAACATGTCTATGAAGAAAATATTATAAATTTAATTCTTCTCATGTATAATATTTTGAACACCAAATAAGGTTCACTCATTATATTGTGGAAATGTAATCTGTTTCACTCATAAACTTATGGATAGGAACCCAGGTCCATTCATAACATTGTGAACATGTAATCATGTTCACACATAACATTTTGAACTTATAATTAGGTTCCTGAATAAAATATATACTCGTAATCCTTCCATTGTTACCTAATTCAATGAAATGAGATATAGGTCCCACCTGTCACAAAATAAAATCATAAGTTTGTATGCGAAAAGATTATAAACAATAATTATATAATACCCAATGAAATTAAATTGGTATCATAAACAATTCATCATATCATTACCTATGGAAAAATATATGTCTCATAATAATTTCGTAAATGAAAAACCTGTTAAAAGTATGTGGTTTAAAAAGAATATATGTTGTGGAAGAGAAACATGTGTCATAAAAATAATCCATTCAAAATACAAACCATTCAATAAAAAATATGAATTGTATTCTTGGATCATATCCTCGGAAATAAAATAATCTATAACAATGAATGTTATCTTATATGGATAATGATTTTTAAAGATCAAAAGGAACATTTATTAATTAAAATATCATTTCCTCAAAAAATTATTTTTATTTGACCATTTCAAAAATCCATTCCTAATAAATAAGGACATAAAATTTCATTTAAAACATTTCTTGAGGAAAATATCAATTTCGATTTATAATTTTTTTTTAAACATAATGAATTTTGAAAAATAAAAATCTCATAAAATAACCTTGAAAATTTTTAATGGATTCATGCGAATATTTTGGAAAACGTTTTCTTTGAAAAAACAATGAAAATCATATAAAAATATTAAAGAAATTTTGAAAAAGTTTTCAATAGAAGGTATATTTAAAAATAGGAAAAAGAAGCTTTGAAAAAACAATTAAACACATTAAAACAAAAAACATTTATTTAAAATATTTTTTCTTGAAAAAGAGCTTAATATATCATTTAAAAACATTTTTTGAGAAAATATTTCGAATACAATATTTGTGAATAAAATATATTCCTGATCAAAGAGTGAAATATGATCATATTTTGTTAAAATCATTTTTTTTATTATCTTAAGTAAAAAAATTTAGAAAAATGGTACCAATACATTAATATATAATTAATAAATATATGAGATGAAAATTAATGAGTGTTCTTGAGTTATATATCATAATAATTAATCAATGGAAGCATATTGGTCAACAATCCTGATAAATGATACAATTATAGCAATAAACTATATCAGTTATGGTAAACATGACCAATAATAACAGGATAGAATAAAATTAAATGAATAAAAAAATATAATTGAATAAGGATATTCATGATATAACATTTCAAATTGCAGTATATACACCCCATAAAAAATTATACAAGCATAACATGGAATGTATATCAAAGAATTAAATTTGAGAGAAAAATTACTTTATCAATTTAGTATGTTTTGAACAATAAAACCCATGAAATATAGATCATAAAATGGATCAGTAAATTCCCATAAAATTATGTATAATAATCCTAGAATATATTCATTTTTATCATATAAACCACATAAAAGAAGTGGGTGGTGAATAAAGAATATACCTGAGAGAAATAAAAAGTGAGAAGAAATTATCTTACCCTAAGTCTTGAATTTCATTATACACAATCAAACCTCTTGTATAATAAATATATTTTTATCATGAATTTACCAATGAATAATATTAATATATCTAATACCATATATTATTTTATTACATCTATTTATTACATTTTTGTTAACAATTACATGTTAAGGTTACGTTGCGGGAAATAGTCATTTTTTTCTCTAATGTTTTGATTTTTTTATTTTTTGTCTTAATAATTATATAATGATATCAATAATTTAATCCATGATATAAATATAATATATATATAATATATATTTATTTATAATAGTCTTTTAAGGATAAAAGTAATAAAATAAATACTGTGTTCATGGAGTTGGTATGTCATACATACGCATTCATAGCGTTTCTATTTTATTGTCATATTGATTGGAAAAAAGTAAATGAAATATATGTATATTTATATAATATTATAATATTTTAATTATTATATCATATATATCATATAATTATATTAAACTCATCCTTAATATAATACAGGTAAGGTGTGAATGAATCACATCGCTTTGAAGAGGTTGAAGTCCAAACTTCTTTAAATGAAGTTATCATATTTACAAAAAATGGAAAGAAAAAAAGTATTTTTAATATAACAATTAGATAATCATAAATACATCATAAATATAACATAAATAACAGAAAAATATATTTTACATCATAATTTCCCACCACGAGAGGCTGTTAATAAAAAATGAACAACATCTTTTCAGAAGGTTGTAGTTCGTCCTGCACAAGAGCATTAAGTTCATTTACCATTAAATGGATGTGTGTGTTAGTGTATATAAAATAAATATAATAAAAACTTATTTTAATATTTATGATAAATATTTTATTATATAATCAGGTAATAGAATAATTGTGGTTGTGTAAAATGAATATAAAATAAAGGAGCTTGAGGAAGGATGTTAGCACTTCTCTGGGTAACTCATTTTAGTTTGCACCAAAGGGAGTCCTTGAATGGATTTATGTCAAAAGAAAGTAATTTATAATTACGGGATAGAATTTGGGAGATTATTTTAGTAGATTTTAGTCGAGAAAAATGGATTGAGAGGTGTTAATAATTGGGAGGGTGAGTGTCATTTTATAATGGAAGAGTATTGGTATTCTTGTAAATTTTTGAAAGGGGAATTCAACCCACATTTTCCCCTTTTCACGTACCTCAAATAATATATATATATATATATATAATTTTTGATAGGGATTAAATATGCCCAAAAAATGGATTTTGGAAAAACTTTTAGGTCATTTTATCCCTTAAGATAAAGGCTTATCTCTTTGTTAAACTAATTTTTCTCTTAATTGATGTAATTAATTTTAATCACGTTCAATAATATTTTTTTCAAAAATCAATGTTACCCTTTTTATATATTATAAATTATTATATTTCAAAAAGTTATTCCATTTTTCTAAATTCCAATCAAATAAGATGCTTAAATTATTTAAAATTTAATCCCAAAAATGGACAACACTACGGGTTTTAATGTAAAAAAATAAAGTTAAATATTTTTCTAGATTTTTATATCAAATGTAAATTTAAAATTGATTCCAATTTCTTAAATTAGATTAATTCATTTATATTTTAACTAATTAAAAAAAATAAAATATATTATTTAAATTTATAAATATGTTAGATGAAAAATAAGTTTTGAATTAAAATTTTGTGTTCATTACTATTCATTAAAAATTAAACTTCTCCAAAAAATACCAAAAAATCACCCAAAGTAAATATTGATATTCCTATTTGAAAAATGATGTTTATTATGTAAAATATAAACAATAATAATTTCAAAAATCATATTTAAAAGGGATTATCCAATCAAATTTGGTAAAATTACTTTTTTGAAATATATATCTTTTAATTCATAAAATCGGATTTATTATTATCTTATGAATATAAAATATATTGGAAGAGTGTAAAAATATTTGATTTATTATTTAATATATTAAATTTTTTTGTTAATAGTGGTTTGTTTAATTTATTGATATAATACGGTGTTTGTACATTAAAGAGTAGTTTTCTTAGAAAATGAACTTTTTTCTAAATAGTTTGAGCAATAATTTCTAGCTAAATGGGTTCATTTTATTCACATATTCAAATAATATTTTATTCATAAAACCCATACTAAGTTATTGTATAAAATTATAATAATATTTTAAGAATAATATTAATAGATTGGTGTATTTTGGTAAAACAAGGTATTCCATGTAATGTAGGCTATCGAATAAAATTAACATTATGTGTAACACAATCCAAACAATGTGTTTTTTATAATAAAAGTTAAACTAGATTTTATGTGTAGCAGAAGCATAACTCCATGTTGAATATAATTCAATACATACATATTTCATTGAAATATATTTAATAAAATAATATTCAATGTTTTGTGTAATGAAAAATATTAAAATGATTAAATTAATTATAAAAAAACATTTCACAAAATATTAGGATTTTACAAGTTAATGAATGATAAACCAAAAAAACGTGGTAACAATTTTAAATAATCTTTACTATATAAAACACCAAAAAATAAATAACCTCTCTTTATAGAACTTATATTCCTCTATGTATAATTTTAAAAAAATCATATAGAATGACCCAAAAAACTTTAAGATACCACTTCTACATAGAAAACATAACCACAAAGAATATTCACCACATGCCATTAGATATGCTTCACAGTTTCTCATGAAATTTAATTCATGGAGAAAAACTGATTGGCCACATACTATTTTTCAAAAAACATAAAAGTCATATCTTCATAGCATATTCTCCAAAAACACTCTGATAAAATCATATCTTATCATATGAAATTTGTTCATATAGCATAATTTATCATTCCATGGAATACATCATCTCTATAGAATAAACATCCGCTAAAAAGAAGCATATACCCCAAAGGATTTTAATCTAAATTGTAAATTTTAATGCTACATGGATTGATGCATCACGTAATAATAGGTTACTTACCAGAAGTACATTTATCATCTATATAGGTTCATCATATATAGTCTGGGATTATTGATGTTGGCATATCTGCATGGTGATTGTCTCTAAAAATCGTCTTCTAAATACAATAGTGTTTTGTTGTAATTAAATTATTATATTAGATTCATTTAAATAAAATTATATGTCTATAATTATCATCTTCATAGTATCTTTATGTAAATAAAACCTTCTTAAATAATTTATATGCTTTACCAAAAATCGTACTTATCCATCTTTCATTATCCATATGAATTTTCGATTATCCTACATTGTGTATGTGTTAATATGTGGTTCCTTGGCTAGGAAACCATCAGCTATTGGAGGATCATACATAGGATAGGGAAGAATAAGGCCATGTTTGATTGAAATATCATATCCACATCATTGAATAGAGGTAATATGTTTAACATGGGAATAGTAAATTTTGAAATGTGTTATCCTGCATCATATTCTTCATACATCAGGATTGTAATTTCTTAATAAACACATTCCATCAACTCAAAAGTTTCAATTATTGGTTTATCTCCCATCCATATTACCTTGATGTCACCCTTGTATCATGGAATATCCTTTCTATTCCAATAAACATCCCAAGTGCACCTTATACATAGTCACATGATTCTGTGTCCCTTATAATTGGTCTCGGCTCATGTCTCTCCCCACATGCCCCCATGTGTGGCCTCCTTTGGTAGGATCTACCTTGGGGGTTGACCCCATGGTTCCCCTATATGTTTTTAAGGTATGACCTTCAGGGATTCCCGTGGGTTGTTATTATTTTTAATATGATTCCTCCTGGAATATACTTTGAAATAATATATGTATAAAAATGAGATTCCAAGCCTTCCTTAAATAATCATTCAATCTAGTCATTACAAAATTCAATCCCTAAAAATATCCTCTTTAAATTTTGTAACAATATTTAATCGTAATACATCTCTTGGAGATAAATTATAAAATAAAAAAAATTAAATAATCATCAAACTTATCCAAGCATAATTGTACATTAATGACATCCAATTCCATTAGGTGATTCTATAACAATTTTATAGGAATCACCAATTCATCAAACTCACCAAACACATATTGACATAACATTAATAACCAATTCAACACTTAGGATAAAAAATATCCCCTTCTTTATTTTGTTTTCAATATCCCATCACATAAAATTTAATTTGTGTGTTTCATTCTTATTCCCCTTTATTGATAATAAAAAACAAAGGGTAAGTGGGGTTATCTCATATCGTTTTTCTTCTCAGTAAAATCATCTCTTATTTTTAAAAGGAGTGATTTAACATGATACTTGAAAAAGTACCTTTAGTTTATAACCTAAATTTATATATGGGTATACCCAATTTTGAACCCAAGAGAGATATAAGCAAGGTTTTATAAACTGTCTATTAAATATCTAGGAATTTGAAATCAGACATTTAATGATTTAGTTGAGGAGTTAAAAAGACATGAAATACTATAACATTCACAAACTTTATAAAATAAATCATAAAGTTCAAGGTAATAAAATTAATACTCCATTTTAATTGGAGTTCATAAATAAATAACTTCCCATATATAAATAATTATACTAAGAGATGGGAGTGTGAATGAATTACTCAGACTTCATAAAGGCTCCCCCTAAAGAGATGCATTCACTTTCATCATCTTGGAATTAAAAGAAATACCTGATTAAAAACACTTATCCTTCAATTCCATGCATGTTAGAAAAATATACCTATAATAATAGGTAATAAAGGGATACATCAAGATTGTCTTCAATTGAATGGATAAGGATGAACATAAGGTTTCAGCCTTAACATTACAAATCAATCTCTGGGAATTGCTTTATTGAAAATATTTGAAACCTTCTCTTTTCTAGAAATATATTCTATCTTGATATATCCATTTGCTACCATTTTGTTTATAAAATCATAACTGATATCAATATTCTTAAATCTTGAATGTTCTAGTTTATTTTTAGACAACCCAATATGAAATTTATTTTTACATTCAATTTTATAATCTATCAGCTACAGATACATCCAAATTATTTGTGTACATGCATGTGTAGTTGTGTAATATTCTGGCTCAATCATGCTCAGTGTTATGAAATTATTCCTCTTTATATAACAACTAACACAAAATTCTACCATAGAGAATTTTAAACATAAATTTGATTTGTTGTCTCTATAATAAATTTCATAATCAATATCTATAAAGACCAATATTTTAAATATTCATTGTGTCTGTATATAATCCCATAGTTAATAATTACATTCAAAAATATCATAACACTCTTAGAAGTTAACAATTAAGACACTTTAGGATCACTTTGTAATATATAACATATAGTCACTAAATTATTTATTCCTAGACATAATGCAGTTAGATAAATCGGGCTTTCGATGATTCCTATGAATTCGTTCTGCTTAAAACTACTTTTATATTCATCCTTTCATAATTTGATTCCATAATAAATTGGATTTAAAACTTCTTTCTAATTTTTTATTCTAATTTTTTTAGATATTCCCTTGTATAATTTTATTTTGAAAGAAATATAGAATTTGGTTTCAAATCAATCAAAAATCCTAGAACGTATGCCATCTGGCCAAGAATTAAAAAATCAAAATTTCATTTCATTTTCTCAGAAAACTCTCTATGGATACATTCCTTGTCACTAGAAAATATGATATCATCCATATATATAATGTCTATGAGAGTACCATTATGCATTTCTATCACATTTAGGATAGTGACAAATTATTATTTTATAACCATCATAACCTTCAAACAACCATCCATTTTAGAATACCATATCAATGATCCTATTTCAAACTATATAAATCTATTTTAAATTTTCGTAGCTAGCTACCACCATTGTCCAAGAAAAAACCACCAGGTTGTTCAATATATACTTCTTACATAAAATCACCATTTAGATATGCATATTTCACAAACATTTTTATTAACATTATAAGGTTTGTGTACTACTACTACCAAGAATATTCTAAAAGCCTCTGATATTAATATTGGTGAAATTATTCCTTCAAATTGAATTCCTTCTATTTGAAACTATCCTTTTTATATTATTTAGCTTTGTTCCTTAATAATTCACTTTTCTTATTTATATTATTTCTAAAAAACTACTTGGTTCCCAAAACATTTTTATTTTTTGGTCATCACACAAGATCCCAAGAGGAATTAATCTCAATTTCATCAAGTTCCACATTTATAGCTTGTATTTAATCATCATTCTTATCTACTACTACCATTAAATAAAGTGGAATTTGATAAATAAGTGTATTTGGATCTTTAATTTTGATTCTTTTTCTAGTTTTTGTTGAATCCTGGTGATTAGAAATGATATTTTCCACCCCAATTATGGATCACATTCATATTAATCATTAGTATGTTCAGAATCAATATAAGAACTGGTTCTCCCTTTTTCAGTAATCTCATATTTTTTCTCTTCTATTTCCATACCTTCTTTTCCTGAATCCCTTGAATCTATATAAACTGTGGGGTCTAATTTGTTTTTTTGAAAAAAAATTTGATATCACTATAGTAAAATAACTTTTCTATCTATTTTTTCCTATATCTATAGACTCTACCATTAGATAGATAGCCCATCAAAATTTCATCCTTTTCTTTTTATTCATATTTTATAGATTGATTTTTTTATCTTTATAATGGATGGGATCCCAAACATATAATGTATATAACAATTGTATTTTTCTCATATGACATCACATATAATTCCTTTCTTGATTTTCGTCTTTATAGACACATGTTATATATGTGTATTTTAGTTCATATAGATTCTCCCCAAATATACTTCGATATGTTGTGTTTAACTAACACATTCCTACTCATATCTAGTATGCTTTTGTTCTCTCTTTTTGGTACCACATTTTGTTGTCCAGTATATGGTGTGATGTAAAGATTATTGATTCCATGGTAAGATTTATCACATTAAAAAGTATCAAATGTAATATCCTTACCATTATCTGATCGTAGTTTATTTATATAGAGACCCATTTCCTTCCCAGGTGGCCTTTTAAAATTTTTGAACAATTAAATTTATTCTTGAATTGTGTTTCATAAACATCAAATTAGTAAATTGAGTATAATAATCAATAAATATAATGAATACAGGTCACCTCTAGTAGAATTTTATCTCATTGGACCACATAAGATTTTATGAATAAGTTCAAGGTGCCTAGAATATAGAATATCGACCCCCATTGTGTAAACTTTAATCCAATTTCCATTTTTCATAGGATTCATAGATTTTATCCCTTTATCTCATTCTCTTAGTAAAATATCTAATGATATATTACATAAAAATTTTACTTATACTTTTTTTATCGAGAAGAAGAATCATTATATTCCATATAATTTTTTCATCTTTGTCAATGAAGTAACAAAAGTTGATAGAATTGCAAATTCAAAATGTATTACCATTGGTTATTACTCCTTAAGTGATAGTTTTTCCTTCAATTGTGATTTTTATGACATTTAAATTCCTTTTTAATAACACTTCATGTCTATCTTTATAAATTTTGATGATATTAATCAAATTATGCTTCATCCATGAACAAATAACATATTATTAGATATCAATCATGGGTCTTCAATATCTTCTTTTCCAACTCCCTTAATTTTTAGGGAATAGTGATTTTGAAGGGTTACTTCTCCACCTTCATAATTGTCAATGTTTCTCATACTTTTTGTGTCCCCATTCATGTGTGATGAATATCCATGATCCACAATCCATCAATCTGTTTTTATAATAGCTTATAAATAAAATTCAATAGAATAGGATTTTTCTTCATCAATATTTTGAACTCCAAATCCTTTTACAACATTGAATGTTTTTTAGGTAGAAATCTCATAAAATATTATGAAATATTTCCATGTATATTATATTTTACAATAATTTATTATATATAATAATTTTTTTTATGTTGGCAGATAGGCCGAATTCTTGATAACTATTGAATTATATTGAATATTTTATCTCATTTTTTCATAATCTCTCCCCCATTGTTGATGACTCATCTCTGATAGTGAAATTTTAATCGAGCATAAATATTATATATTCCCAAACACTCTACAACACTAGAAGTGTCCTCTAAACCATGATCTACCTAACTTATATGAACTCCTCCTTAATATTGTTTTTGGTGACTTTTTGTATACTGGGATTGTCTTTCCTCTGTGGGAGGACCTTCATGGATAATTTCATTCATACTTTGAAATAAAATATGGTTTCCCACTAGTCATCATGCTCGATACGTGTCTATAATTTAATTTTAGAGATTCATTTTTAGAGATAACAGTTTTATTTTGAAATTTATAGAGTCATGTATTAGCATGTTTTGTTGAACCCCTATTTTCACCAATTTGAGATAATTCTTCCTTGACCTCAATAAACTTAGGAAAATATTATCTAATACATTTATATTTATTTTTTGATTCAAGTCATTTACATTGAATTTTCAACTGTACTTTTTCTTTGAAAGAAATATTTTATTTATGGTATTTTACCCTCTTTTTCATTTTAAGTACTTTTAGTTTGGGGCTTTTTATTTATTAAATGTAAAAAATATTCTTTTTCACATTTTTTAATTTCAATATTTATATTTTTTTTAATTAATTTTTTTTTTTTATTTATTGATATTTTTATTTTTCTTAATAAAATATTCTAATTCATTTTTTAATATGTGTTCTAGATATATTCATTCACAATCATTATCATCAATACCAAAGGTGTCAAACCCTTTTTCAATGTGATTCATGAAGTTAGTTTCATAATTTTATTGGCTGGTTGAGGTGGATTTATCCACCTCTTACATGCTCACCAAACATATTATTTAATTTTAAAAAAATTATTCTTTCATCCACTGAATTTTTTAAACTTTTAAGGAGTTGAACTATTTATTTTCCTGTGTTTCATTATTATCTATATCAAGTTATAAAAACCATTTTTATGAAAATTTATAGAAAAATGACCACTGTCATTATTGTTATAGAACCTTGGTGGTAATTTACCTTTACCCTTAAACTTTACCTTCTTGAATAATTTTTTACATAGTCTATGATTCTGTTATAATCTAAATCTTCATCTTCCTCATCACATTCCTTTGATTATTAAATTTCATTACCTCTAATATGGAGCATTATCATGGCCTCAAAATCCATATCAACTTTGGTGTTCTTGATGGAGACTGGAATCTTTTTCATTCCGCATGAAATGAGTATAAAATTTAATTAATCAATAGTAAAATAATTTTTATCTTCCAAATCTAATATTTTTGGATAAAAACTATAAAAAAATACCCTTTAATTTTTTGAAAAAAGTTTAATCATCAATATTTTAACTAAAAGCCCAAATATTACTGAAAAATTCATTTATGGAAAATTGTGAAGTATTTATCAGTATTTTCTTCTTCAATTGTGTTTATATCTTTAAATTTTCTCCACTAAATTTTTAATTTGGCCTTCCAGCATTTAATATTTCTTTCAAAACTACATTGCATTTTATTTAAAATTTCCTTGGAATATTTTAGTTCTGAAACATTTGTGTAAACATTCTCTAAAAGATACATCAAGATGGTATTTTGGGATTCTCCATCGACTTCCATATTTCTCTTATCGATGAAACTCATAAGTGAATCTTCAATGATAGGTTTTAATCATACATTAATTGTATCATTAACAACAATTATAATGGATAGAATATATGGAAATATATTATTCTTCCAACTTTGATAGTTACTACCATAAAAAGTAGGAACACCCATACATTTGAAAGAATTTAGATTATATATCATTACTAAATAATTTATCATGATAGGGGGAACCTAGTGCTTTTATAATAATTGAATTTATAAGAGAGGGGTTGTGACACTAATAAGAGGGCTTGAAACAATTGTGTTTTTTTAAAAAATTTCATTCTTTTAAAATTAACCTGGTTGAATTGTTAGGATCCAATATAATATTATAATTACTGAAACACTCTCAAATGAAGGAATAAAAAATTAATATAAAAACAAAATATTTTTACAATGATCAATCCCAATGTGACCCTAATCCTTGTTGTGATGGGTAAGAATCCCATGTCAATGATTCTCTACTATAATCATAATCAATTACAATATACATTTATTAAATATGATATATCCCCACTATTAATTACATATTTCCACTAGAAAAATAGTTTTACACTACATATTTTAGAAAATTATTGAAACAAAATCAAGAAATTTCAATTATTAATGTTGGATACATTTGAAACAATTGTTGAAGATATTTCTTTTTAGCCATTGAGATAAATAAATAAACCTATAATCAGTTTTTGAACAACAACAGTGAAATTATTCTTACTCAATGTATGGATTTTGATTTCTCATCTATATTTTAATTATATGGTATTTGAAATATTCTTTGTGTATATTAAATGAATGTCGCATTTAACATTTATGATATTGTATACTATGCACAAAATAATTTACTACTTTTAAAACTCTTATCAACAGATACTTCCCAGGTTTTTTCTTTATCACATATGATATTGGTAAATATCTATTTTTACACATTAGTGACCACACTTAATATAGAAATCAACCCACAATTTATAGGAAAATAATTAGTAGTTAAATCATGGTAAGTCTATAAAACATGGTAAGAAATTTGAAGCAATTCGATTGTATGTGACACAAAGAAAATATATCTATAAATCATATTCATCATATAAAATTTTATATGTTTTCCAGCATCACATTGAATATTATTAATGGAAAAAAACTTCTTGGCCACATATTGTTTCTCACTTGCATAGAACACATCTCCCTATAGAATTTTTCTCAAAAACCATTATTTATAATATGGAATATTTTATTTTTCATCAAATAATTTATTTTTTCATGGAATGAATTTTCTCCAAAAAATTAACATCTATTGTGAAGTATCATGTACCGCAAGTTACTTTAATCAAGATAGCATCTTTTTATGCTATGTAGATGCATTCATCACAGAGAAATATGTTTCTTCCATGAACTGAAATTATCATCCACATATGTTCTTCATATGCATTCACCACATACTTATACAAGCATATTTTCAAGACTCTTTACTACAAAAATACTTTTTTTCATACTTTAGAGACTTTACATACTTAACCTTACATGCCAGCTTCATTCAAAAATAATTCATATAGTATTTGTATCATCCAAATAGAAAATTAATCAATTTATAACATTTAAAAAAATTATATTCTATGAATAAAATCATACTTATCGACATTTCAATTTCAAGAAAATAATTTTAAGATAATTCGTATCATTTTTGTTCATGCGCAATTATTCAATTTGAAAACCCACATCCGCATAGGGCTCCTTCATGAGAGAAGGAAGATGGTGATCGGTTTTGATCTAACAGATAAGATCCCTAAGATCTGATGGAGGTTTTATGGTTTAATATGGGAATGTTAACCCATAAAATACATCATCTCATATTAATTTTTCTATACATCAGGGCCGCATTTTATTAACAAACCCATTCCATCAACTCAGTCGTTACGAGTATTGGGTATAATACTATCCATCTTTCCATAAGGCCACATATTTGTCATGAACCATCCTTTACAATCACATAAATTTCCCAATATAGTCTTGTACATCACAGCACACTTCCACAACCATTGTACATGAGACCCATCTCAGGGCTCTGCCCACATACCACCATGTGTGGCCTCCTATAGTAGGCACTCTCATAGGGGTTATCCCATGGATACCCCTATATATGGTTGAGGGATATCCTTAGGAGATTTCCATGAGTATTCTTCAACATCCTCAGTTTTCAAACGAAAATATTATGTTTGCTAGCAGAAATGATATACCCCATCAAACATAAGAGAACAACCAAATATTATTATTTAAATATTATCATTAATCTAGTTGTTACAATGGTATTAATGAAAAATATTTACTGAAATATGAAAATATTTTTTAAACCTATACTTATAATTAATTCATTGGTGAAAATTTAATTATAAATTAATGGAAACAAAAAATTTAAAATTAATGGTATGGTTTTTTAAAAAAAATCAAAATATAAAAATTGTGTTTATGATATAATAAAATTATTATTTTTGGATAATATAAATGAATTATATATTTAATATATTTAATATAATTTTCCAAAATTCATATTATGTTTTTTCGACACATGATATATGAAAGAAAACTTTATTTTATGCATAAATGGAGTATTTTTCAAAATAAGACATTTTTTCCACCTTTTGAAGGAGAAATGATTTTAAATCTAGTTTTTGTCAATTTTAAAAATTATATTTGACAAAATAATGTTATTATTTATAAGTGGAGTATCAAAATTTACATTGTTATAATTTTTTTATTTTTGAAAATATTCATATTTTTATGAAAATTAAATAATTCAAAATATTTGTTCATGTTTTCTTTTTCATCAAATTTATTTATATTTTTAAATTATATATTTAATTATAATTAATATATAACTAAATCGTGTTTTTATAAATAAATATAATATCGGTTAATGGAATTAATTTCACAATGAAATTGTGTGTTAAAACTTTGTAAATTTGATAACGTTTTTTCATTAAAATCTTGTTTTCTTAATCCATTAATGAGATTAATTTGAAATTAATTTCAGCCACATATGTTTTTTGAATTTTGAAAAAATGTAAATAAATTTTTTTAATTAGTATGATATTTATGATCAAATTGGATCAACTAAATTTTTTAAAAATATCAATAGTAACTTTTTTAATTATTTTTGTTACCACTGTTATAGGTAAATCATATAATTATGGGTAAAAATAATAATTTAAATTATCCTACAACTTGTCAAAATATCATTGGATGAGTTTTTTGGACATAAAATAATCCTTCGATACAAATATAACCATTGTAAGACACATGTATGCCTCTAAGACATTTATTTTATTTTATTAAAAATAATACAATTTTGTCATATTACTGTATTTAACAAGAAAATATTCATAATATGGGTTTATATAAGGGATATGTTAGACTATAAATATTTTTTCTAAAGATAAAATGTAATCCTACATAATGGTAATTTATTTATAATTTTTATAAAATAAATATTTAATTTAAATGGTGACTTAATAATGTAGAAATAATTTCTTCATTATTTTTTAGAATCAAATAAATGATATTAAGAATATTAAAGTAAATATAATTTGATATAATTGATATCATACTTGAATTTTATGTATTAATTTGACATGTTATAGATTATTTAATTTTTTTTGAAGATATCATATACTTATGATTTTTTTAAAAATTCAAATGTTGAATAGTGTCAAATTTGACTTTATTGATATATCAAAATAAATTATATTTTATTAAATGATATATAACTTATAAAAATACCAATATAGGCCAACTAATTTTAATAAGTAATAAAATTTCATCAATGACTCATCTAGTGGTTTTATTTTATTTTATAGTAATTATATTAACCCTAAATGTTTAAATTTCATGATATCATGGTAAGAATTAATAATGGTTAAAACAAAAAGATAAGGATTGAAAAATTAGTCAAAATATTTCTAATTTTAATTTAATAAAGGTTATTCGACCCAAAATAATAATATATTATAAATAAATAATTTTGGAACCATTTGGATTAAAAAATTAATTTATATTAATTTAAAACATTATGGGATTTCAAGAGTTCCCCTCCCCTCAACTTTAAAAGGGAAATTTTTCATCTCTATTCTTCACAACTCAAAAACTATCTTGTTACACCAACATACTGAAAAATACCATCATATAATACCACCATAGATTATAGGTGCATTAATTTAGGCCTAACTCTCTCTTTATTGTTGTTAATGTGTTTATAAAATAAGATCGTCCATAGTAAAGGTAACATTTTAAATAAGGATTTTCTATTTTATTTTTTCTTCCACTTACATCATATATCCATAACCCATGATAAAATAATACCTAAATTATATTAAATATAATTTTATTTTATTATGTTTTTATCAAGAACCATATCCATCTCCAATTACTTCAAATGGGAATATAATTAATCATTCAAGCGTACATGTGAATTATTACCTCCATGAACCAATATAATTCGTTTTCCACTACCGACACTACAGAATGGTGATAGTGGTTGAATTGATGTTTATAAATGATATTAATGAAACATTTATCATTATAAAAAATAATATATTATTTAATTTCTAACTTTCTATTCACAAAAAATGATAATGACATCCTTGTGTACATGTGAACTATAACCTCCACAAAGAGACGTGATTCGTTTTTTGATAACCAATTCACATGGATAATATATATAAATATATTTAAATGATTAATATTATATTAATTATATTATGATAATTCTTGAAAGATAAAATAATATTTTCCTTGTTTCCATAATGATCTTTGAAAAATGAAAACTTTACCTATTCGTATGTACTAATAACCACTTTGACTATTGACATCATACCCAAGTCATTTTCGACTCAAGCACCGAATATTGTCTATACATCCAAAGTGAACATAAATAATTAAGTAATTATAATAAAATGGTAATAATTTATACAAAATAAAAGATAAACGTGAAAAATTTTATCAATAATGTATATAATTAACAAAAGTTTATTATTTAACAAAATTAATGTACACACATGACAAATCGGACTCAAAATAAGGTACTTCATCTCAATTTCATTTTATTAAATAATTTCTAGATTTTATGTGCCATGTTTGTCATATGAGTGGTATATAAAACCCTTTTGACATATTATATCATTAATTTCTATACACCCATGATATTTTAAGTTTATTATTGTTATTCAAATTATTTTTATTCAATTGTTTCTTAAGTGGTGAGAGACACTTAACTAAAAAATCATTTTAGTTATTTTAATAATTAATTTTTAAAAATATTTATCATCAATTTACATGAATTAAATATGGATTTTATTTATTTTTATGTGAACATGAATGTTTTAAAAAGTTATTTTGAAAATTTCATGAAAAAATTAATGTTTTATAGGACACTTTGATTCAAAAAAATATTCCATAAATGTTTTAAATAGGTTATTGAAAAAGGATTTTTTATTTCAATAAGATGAAATGTTTTATTATGAGTTTAAATGAAATTTTAAGAGTTTCATGATGAAAATTTCCAGATTTTATGTGTCCGTACAAAGAAATATTACTGGTGATATTGATTATATGAAAGTTTGATCCCTATTATAGCTAATGAGTGAGCCCGATAGAGATTATATTAAGGGTTGATCCCCATTATAAATCATGAAAAAATAGTTGAGCTAGATATACCTTATTCAATGGGTGCACCACATTATAGTTCTCCAATTCATTGGGTAATATGGAGGTGGAAGTCAACTATTTAATTATTCCATTTGTAATGATGAATGTAAGGGTGATATAATAATGAATTAACAAGTCACCCATGCTATTTTTCTACTAATTTGTTTTCAATAAAACTTTTGTAATTGGTTTTCATGTTTTAAATGGACTAATAATTTACTTCATTTATGTCTCATAGTAATATTTTTTTTCTCATCTCATGTTTTTAAATTTTTTCACTTGTCTTAATATTTGCAAGGGTAAATAATATGTCATGATGAATGAATTTAATATGTTCCTATAATAGAATTCATGTTTTTAAAGTTTTACACTGGTTAAAAAATCAATACTAAGTATAATTGTCCACATGTAATGTATCACTCTACTTTGTAATAGTTTATCTTAATTCACTAAAACTCTAAACTAAAAATATCCTCAAATGTGAATTGTAGTTCAAAACCACTAGAACATGTTATATTTAAGGTTTTTTCATTATATTTAGTATCAAAGGTAGTTTTATAAAAATTTGGAGATTAGTGTTTTTCCTTAAGAGTTATATAAAACGTCATGGGTTTATAATTTTTAGGTTGATCATAATTATGATTTATTAACCTTTGGGATAAAAAATGAAACACATGAGATAAACATTCAGGCTAAAACAATTAATGGATATTTTTTAGGACTTCATCGTATTTTTTGAATTTCATAAGAATTCTATTTTCTTAAAAAAGGAAACTATGCAAGATGGGTAATAACCTATCGCATTTTACAAGTTCATGGGAATCCAAACCACAATAGAAGGGTGATTAGGGTGAATCGCCTACTATTGGACTATATGATGTCCTTGTTAGTGAATTTTTCTTTTTAGGTAAATGAATTTATTGATGAATAATCAGTTCATTTTTGGAACATATCATTTATCAAATAGATATTCATAGGATTGGAAAAGAATTTCATGATTATATAACTAATTATATTTTGGAAGATGTTCACTACTGGAAGGAATTTTAAAGAAAATTATTTTTTGAATAGACTATGTTGGACTTTTGGTATCACTGATGGATTTTAGAGATTAAAATTGTGTTTAGTTAATTAATGGTATATTATTTTTCGGTATTAAAAATATTTTACTAACCATTTTTTTGGTTAATGGTTCAAGATATTAGTAATATATACTTAATATTTTATAGATTGTTTGATTTGTTATATGATGATTCTAGTTCATCAGGCTTGAAAAATTCATCTTGAGTGATCATAATTTGGAGAAAAAATATGTTCTAGTGGTGGGAATTCATTAAAGTGTGAAACAATAATTTTAAAGTAAGTATATTTTCATTATGTTATTATTCTAGGTAGTATATTAATTACTCAAATATATAAAATGTTTCTTAAAAGAAAAGCGTGTTCTTTTTCTTTTTATTAGTGGTCTTTGACCCATCACATATTTATAATTTTGTGATGGTTAACCTTCCCATGACCATGTTATTTATCAGTCTCTATTATTATTTTTTAGTTCATTTTCTCTCCCATGTCCATACTATCATACATGAAACCCTATTATGTGTTATCTTTTGTGACCTTTGTACATTCTTTTCTTTATTTTAAAGAATAAGTTTATTTTGTTCTTTTTCTGATGTGGGATTTTAAAAATGGTATTTTGAAAATACATTCCTTAGATACCAAGCCTGAGCTCAAATTGTAAGGATACAAGTTATTAATGGAGGTAGGATGTAAAATCCCAGGTTTATAAAAGGAAACATTGTGTTTTCTAGGATAAATGATATTCCACAACGAGCTTAAACGAACAATAAAAATATTTATTTATAAGTTCCCATTAGAATATCTATTAGATTTAAAGGAAGGAATAGTATTAATTGAATTATGAAAATACTATTTAAATATATATATATATATATACTTATTGCGTGAAATATTAATTATAAATGATCATAAATATATTTTTTAAAATAAAAGGAAATGTTTTCTGAAAACAAAAATTTAATGTAAACATATGTGTTTATTAAATAATAAAATAAGTGTTTGGATTATATTAATGATATATATAAGTAATATATTTAATTTAATCTTTTAAAATTAAAATTATATGTTATTGACACATGATATAAGAACATATTCAAATTTGTACA
This sequence comes from Viscum album, assembly GCA_963277665.1. Taxonomy (NCBI): domain Eukaryota; kingdom Viridiplantae; phylum Streptophyta; class Magnoliopsida; order Santalales; family Viscaceae; genus Viscum; species Viscum album. The sequence continues at coordinate 1,356,106,336 of OY728148.1, forward strand.
TAAAATGAGTATTTTTCAAAAAAGAAACCATTTTTACCAACTTTAATAAAAACCCATTTTAAATCCAGTTTTTTCAATTTTAAAAATTATATTTGTGAAAATAAACTTCTTTTTTATAATTGGAGAATCAAAATTTAATTTGGTTTATTATTTTTTTATTTTTATGAGATCTTTCATATTTTGATGAACATAGAAAAATACCAAATATTAGTTACAACCTAATTTTTACTCAAATATATTTTGTGTATTTAAATAATGATTTTAATTAGTTTTAAATTTTTATACTATATTTTTTATATTATTTATTCCAATTTGGTTAATTGGAATCAAATTAAAATCTAAATTGGAAATAAAAACTTCATGAACTTTTGATCATTTTTACGTTAATAACTCTTTTTTCAATACATCAAGAGGGATAATTTTTAATTAATTTTAGCCTCTTTTTGTTTTCAATTTTAAAAAATTCACACATATAATTTTATTCTTTATGATATTTAAGATCTAATAGTATCCACAATATTTTTTAAAAATATGAATAGTTACTTTAGTAATTATTTGTATTACCATGGCTAAGGGTAAATCATTTAATTAAGGGTAAAAATAGTTTTATAAATTACCCTAAAACATATACTAATTTAAATATATGAGTTTTTTTTCATCAATATGTAATCCTTGAGCCTAAATATAACATTTTGTATCCACTTATATGACTATAATACAGTTATATCATTTTATTCAATGAAAAGATATTTTTTCACACACTTGTTTTTAACAAAAAAAATATTTTTAATGAGGTATTATATAATGGATATGTTAGACTATAAATGGAATTTATAAAGATAAATTTTTTAAATAAATCATCATAATTTTTTTATAATTTTTAGGAAATAAATAATTAAATTAAATGGTTACACCATGATGTTGTAGTATTTACTTCATTAGTGTATGAATCAAATAAATGATATTAAATATATTAAAATAAATATTAATTGATATATTTAATTCCATCCAAGAATATTATGGATGCATTTTACATGTTATATATGAGTCTATAGGCTGTTTTTCCTAATATCATCTACTTTTTATGATATTTCTAAAATGCCAAATGTTGAATAGAATCAAAATTGACATTACGGATATTTTAAAATAAATAATATTATACTAAATGATATAAAATTTATAAAAATCTCAATTTCGTCAAAATTAATTTTATATGTCATAAAATTTAACCAATTACTCGTTTAGTGGTCTTTTATCATTTTATTGTAATTATATTAACCATCAAAATTGAAATAACAAGATATCACAATTAGAATTAATAATGGTTAAATAATATTAGGATTGAAAAAGTATTCAAAACTAATATATTTTTCATAGTATTATGTTTATTTGACCCAAAGTAATCATATATTATATATAAATAATTATTGAGACTTATTTATTAAATTAATTTATATTAATCATATAATATGAGGAATTCCAAGAGTTCCTATCCCCTCTCCTATTAAAGGGAAATAATTATTCTATATTCTTAATACATCAAAACCATATTTGGTTCACTCAATATCCAGAAAACTAACTTTCTAGAATCATTGTCCAGATTCTAGGGGTCTAATTTTAGGCATAACACCCTCCTTATAGGTTTTAAGGTATTAATCAAATGGGATTGTTCGATGAAGATGTATCATTTTAAATAAAGTTTTTATATTTTATTTATTCCTCTAATTAATAATAATTTCCTTCAACCATGATGAGATTATAAATCATGTATCCTAAATATACTAATTTTGTATTATCTTTTGTATCAAGACACATATCTATCTCCAATTTCCCAAAATTGAAAATTAATTAATTTTTCACGGGTAGGTGTGAACTATCAATTCTATGAACTGATATGATTATTTTTCTACCATCATCTCTCAATAATTACTATAATTATAAAATTAAAGTTTTTATATTATAATAACTAAATAATTATCATTATAATATAATAATATAACAATTACTTTCTTACATTCCATGTACAAAAAAATGATAATGTCGTTCACGCATACGTGTGAACTATCACCTCTATGAAGTGATGTTATTCAATTTTAATCAAAACATAAAATAGAAAACATGTATAATTATATTTAAATTATTAATATGATATTAATTATATTATGATAATTCTATAATGATAAAATAATATTTTTATTCTTTATATATTGATGATTGAAAAATGAAAATGTTACTCATGTGTATGTATGACTTACAGTCTTCATGATTGAAATGTTGTTCAATTTTAATATACATATTTAATGGTTGGAAATAAAAGTATAATTGATTTATTAATGTGTTTTTTATTTCATAAATATTATTTTGGTGATGATGGACTATGGAAAACTTTGACTATTGACATCATACCCAAGTCATTTTTGACTCAAGCAGTGAATATTATCAAAACATCCAACGTGAACATAAATAATTAAGTAATTGTTATAACATAATAATAATTAATATAAAATGAATAATAAATTTGAAATAGGTTCTCAAGAAAGTAAATTATTAGCATAATATTATAATTAAGGAAACTAAGGGACATACGTGATGAATCTGACTCAAGGTAAGGGACTCCATCTCAATATCCTTTCATTGTGTCATATCTTGATGTTATGAAGCTTTATTAATATATAAGGTGTATATAAAGTCATTTTAAAAAGTTGTATGATTAATTAATATACTATAATGATATTGGAAGTTCTGTTTTATGTTTTTTTGTAACTATTTTTCATCAAGTGATTATTAAGTGGTACGAGACACTATATATAAAACATAATTTTAGTTGTTTTATGTATTTATTCTCATAAATATTTTTCATTCATGTACATGAATTCAAATGGTTTTTTGGGACTTATTAATATAGACATTAATTTGTTAAATTATTAATTTTTAATTTTCTTTTAAAAGCTTTCAATGTTATATGGGCCACTTAGATTCAAAAATATCTTTTATAAATGTTTTAAATTAGTTTTTTAAATAGATGGGTTATTTCAATAACATGAAATGTTTTATTATGAGTGTAGATGAAATTTAAAGAGTGAAATATTGAAAATTTCTAGATTTTATTAGTTTATACTTGGTCATTTTACATGTCATCCCAATACAACTTATATGATTGGTTGAGTCCCATTATAACTCACATTTGTGCCTGATATAGTTTATATGAAGGGTTAATCCCCATTATGGATATTGAAAATGGGTCAGCCCAATATAGCTTATATAGTGGGTGATCGCCATTATATATCTCCAATGAATTAGTAACTCTGGTGGTGTAAGTTGACTGTATGGTTATTCCATACATAAAGGTGAATTTAAGAGTGAAATGGTAATGTTGTCCCAAAGAACATATGTTATTTTTATATGCTAGCTAATATATCTTTATAAAAAGGCTTTTTAGTGGTTTTTATGTTTTCACTAAACTAAAAATTTACATTATTTATATCCCTTGCTATAATTTTTTTTCTCATCGCATGTTTTATAATTTTTTCAGAGGTATTAATATTGGTTTCATAAAATAAGATTTCATGATTAAATAAATGAAGATCGGTCTTAATAATAAGTCATGATTTTTTAAAGAGATTCCTTGGGTGAAAAAACAGATACTGGGTATAATTGTCCACATGTAATTTATGAGTCTATTATGTAATAGTTTTTCCTGATTATCTAAAACTATGAACTAAAAGTATCCTCCAATGTGAATTCTAGTTCATAAACCATTGGAATAAGTTATGATTATGTTTAGTTACTTAAATTGTCTTTATTTTTAAAAAGATACCTACTCTAATATAAATATAAATAATATGAGTATAAAATTGATATTCCAATTCTTCCCTAAATAGTAGGCCAATACACCCATTAAAAATTAGAATCCCTAATAATATCTTATTCAAATGTCATAACAATGTCTAATATTTAAACTTCTCTTTCAAATTTCCTGGAAACTAGAAATGTTCAACAACATATTTACACATCTATATGAACAAATACAACACTTAAGTTCAAAAAAATTATTAAAATAAAGTGCATCTTGAATCATGGAATAATTTGATATAAAACATAGAAATAGGTAATAACTAAATAAAATTAAAAATTTTGAAAATTTACAATCACATATAATCATATGGGAGAAAACTCAATATTCACTTGCTTATGTGAATAAAATCATTATTTATACATATGAAAATCTGAGAAAACTCATCATACTAATACCAATGTGAAAAGACCCATTATATCCACGCTTGACTATCTAATGAGGTATAATATTATAATAATGCATTGGAGGGAAATATAGGACCCCCACCAGTCATCATCTATACATATCTATTTCACTTAAAGAAAATCATCAATATAACCTAAATAATCCATCATAAAATAACATGTTTCAAAAAGATATTACAAAGAATAAACATAATAAATCATATGATATAAAAATATAATAATCCAAAATGGGTAATAAAGTAATAAAATATAAAAAAACATCATGACAGATATTTAATTTGAAAATAATGATAAATAAAACATTAAAATAGTTTTTTGAAAATATTTTTTACATATCATTGTAAAAATCATAGTTATGAGTCCATTTTAAAAAATCCCTCATTGTTTTGAAAATAATTGAAAAGAAAAAATTACATGAATTTTATTTTAGTTCAAAACACTTTTTCAAAATAAATATAGAAGTAATATCTAATGAAATGGAGCATCTTTTAAAAATAATGTTCAATAATAAATTATATAACTGAAAGAATTTTTTTTCATTACCATGTCCCTTAACTTTACCCTTGATTTCAATGGAATTATTCAACCCACTATATCATAAATATAAATATCATAATTAATTATTTTTAAAATCTTATTATTAAATACATCTATTTATACTCTATATTAATAACAAATTTATTCATGTATTTTTTAATCCCTTTTCAATATTGGGTGTAAAATAATCTTATTTTTTCAACTATGTACATAATATTGGTGTTGATACTACTTTTTCTCCGAAATATAATCATTTAAACCCCATTAAATTTCTTAAAAATATTTTTATTATGATTTATAATACTATAATTCTATTATATGGTAGTTTTACTCAAATTTCATGTAAATTAAAATGGTGAAGAACTAGTTTAGTGTTTTTTGTTGGTATTGATGGATTTCATTACAACAATTAATACATTTATATTATTAATTAACAAAAATAGTAATGATATATTTTAAATATAAATGACCTATATACTTAAAAAATATAAACTAAAACAATCTATTTTGTATGTGAAGGAAAAAATGAAACATTTTTATTTTTGGAGGCGGTAGTCCACACAATGCACAATTCAGATTTTTATTTTTATCATAATGGAATATGGCTGCCTGAATAATGATTATAGAATAATTATAATAACATAATAGTTTAATAATTATTCTTATTTTATCATTTTAATAAATAAAAATGATATTTTATGAATAAGAACACATGTAAATATATAGAACATTATGATTTTTAGGAACTTAAACCTCACTTATTTAATTATGACACATGAAAATGGGATTGAACAATTGAGGGGTTTCTATTGGAGATCATTGGGACTTCTTTAAGGTGGATATTATTGTAGAAAATATGTTCTTTCATTTTTTTCAGATGCAAATCTAGGTTTTTTTGAGTGGGGATAATAGAGGATAAGATTTCCTATTTTTTATGTTAAAAATAATTACATTTTTTAAAATACTCAAAACTATTAAATTACTGTAAGTCACTATTAGGAAAAGTTAATCAAAATTTGATAAATAACGGGGTACATGGAATATAGGTATAATATAAACCACAAAAAATCAACAAGAAACATTTATTAGACATGTTACTTCTATGTTTGCTTTATTTTACCATTTTCGCTATCTCTATGATGAATTTTTTTTACCTAGTTAATTTTTCCATTAAGACTAAAAAATATTCCTAATTTAATAATTTAGACCCAGTGATTTTAAATATGAAATAAAATTTTAAAAATGAAAAGAAAATATGTGTATAGAAAGTTAATTTTAACATAAACATAAGTAACGTGCAAAAAACAATTTTGAAAACACATTTTTTTTATAAAATGGATTCATTATTAGGGTGTGATTGTCAATTAAATTTATTTAAAATAATTTATAATAATTAATATTATTGATATAGTATTTATCTAATAATAAATCAATCAATTTCTTCAATAAATTATGTTATAATTAATTAATCCTAATAAATTAAAAATAGTTTTCATTAAAATGATAAAACAATTATCAATTTTCATAGTATGGGTATATAATTTTGATATATACTTTTAAAATCACTTACTCTAATTTATAATATATAATTTTATATGAAATTAGGTTTCAAAAACCATTAATGTAATTGTATAATAAAAAAATTCCTAAAATTGATGACATTAATTGAATGTATATTTCCACTATTTTCATGAAAATCTATTACATCTGAAAAATTCCAAAAAATATTCTTAATCTAATATGATCATGAAAAATTTATAAAAATTTAATTTTTTCGAATTAAAATCCATAAAATTTTATACTTAACCTTATAATAAAATCATAAAATATAAGGAAAACATGTTTTTATAAAAAATTAATTAATTATAAACTATTATTTTAAATTCATTTTTAATATTAAATATTAAAAATTTAAATATATCAATATATTTAAATAAATTTTAATAAAAAGATAGTATTTTCTTATTTTCCATGTATTTCTAAATGTATTGATATTTAAATTGAGTTATATGTAGTATTGTTTTGTTTTTATAAATATATTTATTTGTATATATTTCAAAACTATATTAATGCATTTTATACCCTATAATTTAATAAAAACCATATAAAAATCTACATTTGTTTTGTATTTCTGTTGTGTTGGGAGAAAATCATCAAAAATAGTATTTAATTTTGGAGTAAAAGCATAGTTCGTTACACTATGTGTCTGCTCTTGTACAAAAAAATTGATTGGATCCACACTGTTACTAAATATCCAATAAAAATGATCCATTTTTTCATCCCTATAAATTTCTAACTTGGAATGGATATTATTACACTCAATATCAATTATCTATAAGTTTACACACATCATTTTTTATTACTAGTTACATTTTATCTCTTTGATTTCTTGGAAACTATAATATCTCTAATTATATTTTTATTCATTAGTTTTAGAGATTCATTTTCTAGTTGTTTCTGCATTAATAATGTTTGTTGTCTTTAAAATAAAAAACAATAATATGTGTTTTTTCAAAAATCACTCCTTTTCAAGATTGATAAGAGAGATATTAGATAGGTATATCAATGATTTGATTGATATTCATTGGAAAATACCTTAAGAGAAAAATAACGGTGTTATTTCTTCAACCTTAATTATTATTTATGGATATTGATCTTATTTATTATGTTAGTGGGATCACCTAGAGTAAATGAATATGTATTTTTACTAAATCTTATAAATAATCTCCAACTCACTCTTGATGAAACTATAGGATTAATACATTGGTGATTCGGTGTAATAAAGATCATCATTACCATAACTTGAAGGATTTATCTCATAGAGGAGGTTATAGTAAGAATGTATAGGGGAGATTTAGTTTGGTTCTTTCACATTTATTTTTTTCTTTTCATTGTATCAGGGTCCATTTTATGAGTTTTTCTATTGAAGGCATATATATTTCATCTATATCTTGGATTGATCGTATATCCATAGAGTAGATAGATTATCACTCATAGAGATCATATATTGTTCTTTAATTCTCGATTCAATACATATATATTAGTTACATACTTTTTCATATTAAATATTTTGATGTTCATACCTCAAGTTCATAATATAATTTTAACTGAAGCATAAAAATTGTAATGAAATCCATATTGGGAATGGTCCCCTATAACCATATAAGTTTGTTGGTTTATTTTCTCTGATATAAAAAAATACTATCACATGATGGTTTTACTTTTTTATCACTAATTTTATGACATCCATAGAGTATTTAGCTCATCGAATATTTATTATAGTTTCTCTTCTATAATGATGATCTATAAATTATTTTATAATATTCTTAAATATATGTTTGGTGGTTTTCATAAAATCATTCTAGTAGATATTATATGTTGTCTGTATATTTGGTGAGGAAACTCATAATAAATTAAGACGGATTCTCAAAATGTTCTCACATGGTTATCCCTATGAAGAGTGGCCATAAGGATAGACCCTCCAATTACTAATTAATATCATTAAAATTATTCATTGATGTATTTATGAAAATAATGGAAATTTATGCTTTTTGTAATATAAACTATTTATAGTGCATCATAATATGTATACAATTAAAATAATAAGAAAATAATTATTATATCCCTTCTATATTAAAGAACAATATTTGAATGACATTGTATTTAAAAAGGCCTACCTAAAAAATCCATAGGCATGGTAGTTTTTTGATGATTTCATTTTGGAAAATTCAGTGAATGATAAATATATCACATAGGGTAATGACAAAATTATACATCATAAAAGATGACATATAATTAGATAATGGTATTATATTATGCTAATGTTTTTGTATTAAGCTTTGTGTAGCTACTACATTAAATTCTTTCTCTATGGCTTCTTTGACATCTTTTCAAATGTTGATCTGAGACATAAATTATGTTCACATAATCTTATTGAGAAATGATTATGTAGGTCAAAGACTAGGATAGTACAAAATCACAATAAATTGGATTGAATTTGGAATTTAGAATAAATAATATTATTTTTTGTGAAATAGTTATTATTAAGTAATGTTAATCAAATAAATTGAGTCAAGGGTTAGTCGAGTGTAAAATTATTGAGTTGAACTTTATCACATATTTTTAAGGTTATAAATAAATTAACATTTTTTCATTTATTTATTGAATTGATTAACATAAATATTTATTTAGTTACAATAAAATTGAAATAATTTTTTATTCATGTATATAATTAATGTAATATTTATTTGTTTATTTACAAAATTAATAGTGTTTTTTAAATAAAAATATTAATATTCGAGGTTTGATAAATTTGAAGTGATAATGAATTGGTTTGTTAATAGCTCAATAGAAATGATATATTTTATTCATATCATGTTAAAAATTATTAATTTATTTATTAAAAATGTTATTTATTAAGAAAATCATTGAAATAATAATAATATTATTATTATTTGACATGATTTTTTATTGAGATTAAATATTTAGATAATTTTTATTGTTTTATCATAAAATTTTTAACGTTAAGTATAAAATACATGATAAATGATTTTTCATTTGGTATTTTCTCTACACAATGGATACATTCTCTCTAAAATTATCTCATACCCAAGAGAGACTCATCATCTCTTTCTCCCTCTAAAGAACATAGAGAACAAGAGAACACATTGCAGTGATTAATGATGAATAGCATGGAGTACTTGAATACTTCATGTTTTCACTTGGGGTAAAAATAATTCCACTTATAGATTCATGGATAATGTATAGATACACCATAAGATATCTATTCTTAGATTCTCCATTGAAACATTATGACAACATGAGTGGAATGAAAAAATAATAAAGGGGACTATCTTTTTTTAGGTAATCATGATATAAAATAATTATAAATTAGCCTCATATATTTTCTCTAAAATATTTTGGGGGTGTTTACATCATATCATTCTTGATTTAACCAATTTTATCGATGATAACATAAAACATCCACCCATTGGATGCTTCAGTTATGCAGCAAGATCCTTATGTGTTATATGAGTTGTATTATTCCAATCTATTATTTTTTATATTTATTTGATCAATTTCATGAATTGATTTTTCAGTTTCCATATGTAGATTTCATTTTATTACCCCTATGTTTAGGATAACATGCTTATCCAAATTTATATTCCCATGAATAATAAAAAATATTATAAGAATGATCAATGATCCCATCTATATGTGATAAGACAGTTTTTATCATGATATTGTTGTAGAATATATATTCTAGGAATTACATTTACATATGATTCAATATGGGTAGTTTTGTTTTATAACTAAGATCAATTTTAAAATTCTATACGAGCCTTAGCCTATATATGATGTAAATATGTATTATAATGTATGAGCGGGGAATTCATAAGGGAGACGCGAAATAAAATTCGTTCCACTAACATTTTTAACTATGAAATCATAGATTATGATTGGACTAATAAATAAGAATCCTTTTTATTTTATTTTCATGCCACTGCCATTGCAAGTATTTGGAAATGGATATCATCCATGATTTTGTCATTAATGAAATATTACATGAGTTTTAACTTGAGGTAGTGTGTTTCACTCACATATTTAATGCAAAAAATAGATAAGACATTAACACATACAATGCAACACATGATTTAGTGCATGAATATTCAAGGAGAATGCTCAAGGGGATTTATAAACCACACTCACATATGATGGGATTTTTGTGTGCTTACTAGATTCTTACCTAAGAGTCTCTAAAACACTAATATCTTTTTATATCTACCTTTGTATCCTGAGATTCTAGATTATAAATTGTGATAAATAGTTTCATCTGATTTTAAAATAATTTAGAAGCCTATGGATAGACTATGGAGGATGAATTATTTTTCCTTTACAATGATTTTCATTGATCCCAATGGTGTTTTTAGCTGTCACATAGGCCCTTTAGTGTATGGTACACCAATATTCTTCATTTATAGTTTAGATTTTTTTTTCATATTAATAAGAATGGTAATATTGGTAATGGGATTTAAATCAGTTATTTTAAATAAATTATGTATTAATAGACCCCTAAGTATCCCAGAAGTTATATCATTTCAATCCATGTGATTAGATTTGCAAAATCATGCGTTATATGAAGAAATTATATATCATATTTCAAATTTATAACCAATTATAAAATATGATATGTTATATTATTTTTTATGATATATATTACATCATATAATATAGGATATACTAATCCACAACATGGTTTAAATCCATGGATTTTCTATGATTGTAGCATACTAATCCCTCTCATCATAGAATACGATTACCTACACTATATATCCAAAAACAGAGCATTGTTTCATAAGAATGATATTATGAATGATATTAAATACTATATTGAATTTCACATGTAAAGATAGAAATTTTTTTAAAAAAATATCTTTAATATCAAACCGTGGTTTTATCTTATTTGAAAATCAGGTTTTCAATCATAACGTTTTATTGATGGTTTGTAGATCTACAAGATATGAATCACAACCCAAGACTTCCTCTAAATCGTACAATATTATTTTATGATTGAACAATTATTTTTAATTATATTAATTTATTAATTTTATTTTTAATTTATAAATAGATTATATATATTGATAAAATGTATGTTGGGGATGTTTATAAATTTATAATGAGTTTATAAATTAATTAATAATAATTAGTTTACAATTCAATAAAAATTTATATTTATTATCAAATATTCCATATAAATTACTAATTCTTAATATTAAATATATTTTTTATAAAAATTATGTTGTATACCAAATGAATGTTTATTTACGAAATAATAAGGATAATTTATAAAGAGTTTATAAATAAAAAAATAAGCCCCAAATATAAAATTTTTACAGTTTATGATTATGAATAGTTCGTAGTTAATTAATTTTTAAGTGTTCAAATAGAAACACATATTTTGAGATTATTTAAAAAACATTAAAAGTGGATTGATTTTTTATTAGACAAAGGTTTAAATAATATTAATTTTTATTATATTTTTGTAATGCATAGTTTACTTAATATCAATTTTTTAGATAAGTGTTTATAATTCCAATAAATACCATATATTTGTTGAAAATTTTATATAAATGAATATTATAAAGGAGTTTGTATTATGAGATGAGTATATAGTGTTATTAAAAATTATGGAATATGTCTAAGGAGTAGGATAAAATTATAAAGTGTTTGTAATTATCTTTATTTTATGAATTATTCACAAATTATATTCCCTATTTAATTATTTTATTTATTTCTTTATTTAAAGGTTATTCCATTATTTATTTCTAGTTTTAAATTTTTTTATAAAAAAGTGTATTCCTTAGGATGAATAATTTAATCAACATATAATAAATTTCCCAACCCTTTATTATATTCTTGGAGCCAACGAGCCCGTACCCGAGTGGTAAGTGATCCTGCTTGGAATCCAAGAGACCAGGGTTCAAACTCGGGTGGAGGCGAATTTCTGGGGTACTGTAGCACTTACTGTTCGGTACTATAGTAGTCGGAACTATTCACCCTATTTGGGCAGTCAAGCCACTAGTTTGGGCCTACGGGTCTCCAGGGCCTTCGGGTCATCAAAGGCCTTCAGGCCACAGGGCCTCCGGGTCACGTAGACCATGGAGTAGCCCAGTTCACATAGAACAGGCCCCAGAAGAGGATCATAGAAACAGGAGTAGCAGCCACCAGATGTAGAGCTAACTGGATTGGAAGAATGAGAGGGTTTTGCACCCGCCATTGGGACCAGGCACTATGCAAATTTGTACGAGGAAATGCTATCAGATCAGTAATGCAAGGTGGGGAGCTATGTGATCAATGACGCAGAAAGCTGGGGAGGGTCAGTTCAAGTGGGTTGGGCCTATGGGTCATGTATTGGGCATGGTATGCCTCTAGGCCTTTGGTTCATGTATTGTGGGTTTGTCGGGCCATGTTCCTTGGGCCTACAGTTCATGTACGGTTTCCCCTTAAAGCGTTAAAAGATGGATTATCCATAATAAAAATAAAAAAGAAGGCCTTCAGGCCATTTAGGCAGTATTATATTCTTGGTGTGTTAACATAAGATTTTGTTTCAATCTACCTTTACCTAAATTTATAGTTAATGTTATGGTCATTATTTTATGTATTGAGCATATTTTATACACATTCGGTATTATAGTTTTGATGAATTAGATTCTATATTGATTTAATCCTCCCTTGTGAGAGGATGTTGGGGTCAAACTTCCCACTATCCTTAACACTATGCTTTATTCTAGAGATGTGAGGGTTAGGAATATGTCACTCCATGATATATCATTTCATAATTATAAATACCTTATAATTATATTATATTATATGAAGAGTTCCTGTACCTAATTATGGATTTGAGTATTAATATGTGTAAATATGTTTGGATTCTATTTTTGGGAGTAGAACAGAAACTCTAGGTTGAGTAATGTATTTCTCTTCAATATGGTTCAAACATGTTGATTTGTTGGAAGGAAAATTATTTTAAACTAAATCTCAAGTATCATGCATATATAAATTGAATAACATGAGATTTTATGTTCACATTAAATTCCCTTTTAATATTTTCGTTTAGATTCCATCTAAAATGGAACTTATCCATACCAAGATCATTCTGTATGGCTGATCATAACCAATATGTTTCCATGAATTAAATTATATATCGAGTGAAAGTAAAAAAATGATTAAACAAATTGGTAGAATCATTATTTTATAAATTTACCTTTCCATACACTTAGTAGGTAAACATTAACCATTAGAATACAGAAGAACATATATTGTTATATCCATAAAATGTATTAGAAAAAGTGTTTTCCACTCAACTATATAATAGTCATATATGGTATTATTGAAAATTATTCTCTACCTTTTACGGTCCTAGAATATTTATGGTTAGAACTAAGTGTAATTCATGATGAAATATGGATCATAGTTGACAATTTTTTATTATTTATTTTAAATGTTTAATTTTTTAATGGAACACAATTTAATAAAATTACTTATTGATTTGTACATAGAAACTTGATACTCATCTCATAAAAAAGTCTTATATGAATAAAAATATTCATCATCCATATATTTAACATTGTGATTAATTCTTAAGAAGAAGAATTATTTTAAAAAACACTGATGAATGGTAACATAAGAAATTTTCATTTTTAAAATGAGTTATATGTGTTTTAAAACACCTTTCTATTTGACCATGTGATGACATTGTGAAAAAAGAGAATATATAAACATATAAAAAGATTAAGTGGATTAAATTAATGTTTAAAATGAATTAGATGTAAAATGTCCTAAGAAATGTTCTTATCATCTAAACTATCTGATTATTATTTCCAATTATTCTCAATATTATTTAGTATCAAAAATAATTTTTGTCAAATAGGTTTCCTTTGAGGATTATTCTAGTTGAGTAAATAATATTTCATTCATATATGAAAATATTCTGAAAAAGATGAATGAATTAAAAAAATGTTTAAATAATTTTATCAAGTGTTTAGAAAATATAAACCATTCATATTATGTCAATATTCTGTGGTTGTTTTGACAATACGAGTGGATATAATTTCAAATTAAAAAAATTAATATTGGTTGGAGAGTCAAAAAGTTATTCTTCATGTAGCCTTAAAATTTCATAAATTACTAAGGTTTTTATTAAGAGTATTGATTCCCCAATATGAAATTGTTTGGGATACCTAAAGTGTATGTAATAATATTTAAAATTTCAATAATGGGTATCAATCCTATGAAAACAAATTCTATTATTTTGATGGGTACATGATACCAAATTTATACTTTACAAGATTTTTTTGTATACATGTGTCTAACTTCAAGGGATGAATTAATAATGATTATAGTTGGCATTCAGATAAGGAAGAAAGTATTTTTCACATTAAATATTTTAGTATAGATGAATTTATCGAAGGATGTGTATCTTTATTACATTTTTCTGACATTATAAGAACATTTTCCTTTAATAAGAGTTATAATATATAATAGGATATAGTTAATTATATATAAATGGTTTATAGTTCCTTATATTCAATAAAATACTTTCAAAGGATAAAATGATAAGAATATTTTATCTAGGATAAAGCTTCTATTTATAAATTTATTAAAATATAAATGGTAATTTTCTCTCAACATATCGGTTATATATTTTTAAAAATTGTATTATTTTTATAAGAACATTTTACAAATAGATATAATAACATTAATGGTATAGATACAATATTTTATTAATTTAACATTCCTACTAAATAGAAACAATATATACTTATTAATAAAAATGATTTTTTGTATCTTATAATGATATTATAAAAAATATAGTGTCTGATAGGTTAATGGAATTATTTTTAGTAATTATGAAGTCTGTAGATAACAATTAATATATTATAAGAGACCAAAATTATTGTGACTCTAGCCTAATATTTTAAATATTTTAGGATATATGGAAGTAATGAGAAATATATATTTTTATGGTTAGTTAGAATGAAAACTGAATATAACTACTTAATAAACAATTATTCTAGTAAAAAATACAAATTGACTATGACTTTATCCTAGAAGAGTCTTGGATGTACTGGTAAATAATACTGTACATAGTGATATTATTTTTCAAGGGTAAATGTTTGATCATATTTTTTCAAATGATTTTTCTGTTTAAATTATAAGATATATATGTAAACAATATGTGTAATTAAGATCATAACATTTGATGTTGTGAAGTTAAGGATTTCAAATATGTTTTAGCGTTAAAATTTTAAGAATCATATTCTAACATCTCACCATAATTCAAAAATGATTACTTCATAGATGTTACTCACTAAATAGTATAGTGGAAATGTTTTATTGTACGGATTTATATATATTGGGAAAGAACTTAATATAGATATAACAAGATAAAATATTCTCAGAAAGTGCACCAAAAAAAGAGTAATCTGAAAATCATTTATATATGATATTATTGACATATCCTTATTTACAATTTTATTGAGTATTATTAATAGGGTTTTACGAATATAAAATTTATTTTTTAAAATTAAATCTCCAATTTATCCTTTATTTACATAAGTTTAATAAATGTATATATATATATAATATAATATGATATGATAATTGAACTCTCAAAGTATGAAATTGAGTTATCCCTAATAGATGTTTTTCATGGATTATTAGAGCTAATGATTAGATAAAAGGTTTAGTAAAAGTAATATTCTTATATGAGATATGTATTATGATTATGAGGCATTAATATAAAGGAAACGTTATTTCTTGTGTGTGATGGATGACACATGAAGTATACCACACCGAGTGTCACACACTATGTGGTTGGCATACTAGGGTGGTAGATCATTGATATTCCTCTTTTCTTACGATTGGTGAGATTCCTAGAATGAGAACATTAATACTTTTATATCATTATTATGAATTCCATTGAGATGTAACCAATCTGAAGTATTTTTCAATTTTTTTGATCAATACATCAATTAGAGCTCAACTATGTTGTGTTTATTTCTATTATGTGTTAAATATAACATATTGTCCCTCAATTAAGAAAGACTAGGGACTATGTAGTCACACCTAAATTATATATATGATGTGATTATCTATTTAGATGATGTGAATATGATATTTTTATCCATAAAGATGAATCAAATGTGATATATTCATGAACTAGTATAGTATGTACTCTATAATTGAGATTATTTGAGTTGAATATAAGGGATTGACATTCATCATGTCACTTGGTCACCAAATGACTTGGAAAAAGGAAATTTATAATAATATACATTATCAAGATATGTATCTGGAGTATATAAGAAATGATGTACATGTATTTGATAGAGATTATACAATATCTCTTTGTATTTTGAGAATAATTGAAGCTTTAGTTAAGGATTCACTTTGCTTACATGTACGAATCAATGGATTTGTATTATTGTCAACATTATAAACGATAATGGGGTTGGACAATAGGGTTGACAGAATGTGGATTTATTTTGACTTAGATAGTTACTCTAATAGTGTATTATAGTTAATATAAAATTGTTTTAGATGGGATTTCATGAGGTATATCATATAATATGATAGATGGTTGAGTTTTTTTATATATTTCTGAAATAGTTATAGATGATATCGAAAATATTTTTCAGATATGGTTTCATAAATTATATTATTTTATATGACATAAGTTATGATAAAAAAGACTTTTATTCTTAATTGAAACGGGGATATGAAGAAGATATGTGCCCTAAATCCCATTTTCATATTATACGCTTCAGGAAGTTATATTTTATAACTGAGTAAAATAAAAAAATTTTATTTGAACCATATACTACATTTCATCCATTGTTTTATCATATCCTATTATTGGGGTGGTCATAATGAATACAAGAAATTATATTTCATGTAATTAACTTCATCAACTTAAGTAATATTAGAGTATTATTTTCCCAAGTCATAAGTTTCATCTGTATGGAATTTTGTATACCAATGTATAAAAATGTTTCGATATTTTATATCAACCATGATACTATAATTAATAAATTATTAAAATATTTTATACATGATGGAGCGTGTTTCATTCATCCATGCAATGTATGAACTACTTAAGGCATTAACACAAGTTCAATAAATCTTGAATTAATTTCATAGTATCTAACCATATTCTTGAGGGGGCTTTATATACCCTACATATATACTATGTAATGTATGTTTCCTTTCTTGATACCAAGAGAAGAGTCCCTAAAACTATAATCTCTTCCAACATATTTATTTAAGTAATAATATACTAACTAATAATAGTGGATAAGAATTCTGATATAAGAATTGGAGGATTTATCATCCTATAAATGCAACATGGTGTAGGGTTATTGTTTCCTCTATTGTAGTCCCTATCAATTGCACATATAATGATGGATATCGTAGAGAATCTTTAATGTTATCAATGTTGTTATTCTTCAAATCCAGTTTTGTAAGATTTCATATTTCTAAGCATATAAATCTTTAATATAGTAATTTAATAAGATTTGTTACATATTTTATGTCTTCATAAACTCTATGGTATCCCATCAATGGATACATGGAATGTAACAATAAATTACATGTATCATAACCATAATAATATTTCATAAGGAATATTTACATGCCAAAAATGGCACTGTATTTGGTTCATCGCATAAGGTCATTAAATTATTATTTTTTGACATCCAGTGTAACATTCATATATGAAAGGGATTGCATAATGTGTTGATAGTGCACAAATTTTGTGTCCCTATAGGATTACAATTTATAATAAATTTCTTTAGGGATATGAGGTTTGTTTTTAGAATCAATACAGATAGGGTATTTACTACTATCAAATTGATATACTAAGACGTGGACTATGTTTATGTGACCCAAGAGTAACATAGATAAATATTAAATCATTTTATATAAATATTCAAGAAATTTTAAAATAACACATACTTGAGGCCCATAAATGTTTAATGTATTTTGAGCCTTGATATATAATAATGTTATTTCCTAAAATATCTTAAACATCTCCCCCAAACTTCATCTAACATAGTACAGCTCTTATATAAACATTACAAATAACCCATCTTCATAACCCGAGGAAAGGTTAAATAGTAATGGGTGATTTCATAATCCCCTTTAGGGGAAACAAAATAGATACCAATCAATGATCATAAGTTATCATAATATAAGAATAAGTTATTAGAAATATATCATAACATACAATAATCATAAACAATATTTCAACGATATTTAATCATTATTCAAAAAATAAGGTTTTTTTCAATCAAAATACATAATTCATAAGAGTATGAATTATTCAGTAATCAATTATGAGAAATGAAAACATATTATAAGTATGTGACATATTTGTTTACATACAGACATGTATATTAAATCATTTCATTTGTAATGTATTTCTACTATTACAACCATTGATGATTAAATTTACTCCCCATTATAATATTATATTAGTTAATTTTCATTCATAAGACTATCATAGTAGCTTGATTCTCATAACAAATAAGGTTAATTTAGAATTTCATTCCCTTTTATCTCATGAGATATCCGTATTTATGAAATGCATTGGAAGGATATAATTTTTTTGTTCAATCTATATCATTTTAAAAATTATACATATGCCTTCCATAAGATTATAAAAGAATTAAAATATTATCAAATAATAACCAATTAAAAGTAAATTAGTTTTATAAACATTTCATACTTTTATAATATCATAACCCATGGAAAATAATGGATTTCATTAAGGTTTCATCATTACTTAATTAACCTATGAGAATTAAACTTGTTTCAAATAATCAAAAATAAATCTCCAGTATCATAAGACATCAAGAGAAAGATATAGGATGGTACCATAATATTTTATCCCCTGTTAATCATAAAAATACTTAAAATATGTTAACATATATTAAATATACCTTTAAAATAACATTCGAATATTTCCTTGAAAACAAGAGAAAATATCATTTTCTTGGGATAAAATATTTACTAAAAAATTCAAGAATATTAAGAAATTCATTTTTTTTGAAAATAAACAAAAAACATTAAAATTTAATATTCAAATCATGAAATGTTAATGTTTCTTGGAAAAATCATTCAGGTCATATACATTAAAATATTTTTCACCCACACACTTGTAAAAAATAAATAATATAATTTTTTGGAAAATAATTTACCGTAAAAAACATTCCTTTTATATTATTTAAAAATAAATTAAAATGTATTAAAAATATACTATTCAAAAAAATTATTGGTAATAACATTCAAAAAACTATGTTGAAGAGTATGGATATGGAAGAAAAAAATTATATTATCAAAGATAAATAAAGTTTGAGTTTTCTTTAAAAATATATTTTTGATGATTTTATGTTCCAAAGAGAGAAAATGATACTAATATATTAAAAATACCAAAATTAATATACAATAATAATATATATGAGTTTTAAAGAGAAATATATATATATAATTTTCCTTGATGGAAATTTAAGTCAAACAAATCCTAATTAAATTGAGATAGAAACATGATTCCCATAAAACATTGGTAACATTTGAATCATAACCCATAAAAAATAAATACCTTCAAATTAAACATTAATTAACATGAATATAAATGTATTAATTATATATCATATTAAATGGAATTTAATACATCTTATTAAATATGATAGGTATATAACATAACATATGCCCCAAAAGAAGAAAAGTTGATACCGTAAACACTTTCCACATTGACATCATTCAAATGAAAACCCATTGGATGGGATATTTTGAATTTTAATTTAAAATACCATTAATTAAAAAGTATTAATGATATACATGTAAAATTTTGAGTATACACACCTCATAAACATAAATATGTGTATAACATCAAACATGTATCAATGAAACAATATTGGGAAAAAGAACTCTTATAACTTTAGTAATCTATATATAAAAACCTCATTAAAGAGATTAAATATATGAATTCACAAATTCATTAAAATTTCTTGAAATTAATTATAAAATACATTAATTTGGAGTTTATACCCCAAGAAAAGGACAAAATTTGGGAATATATCATATATCTAATGGGAAAAAGTGAGATGAGTAGTTGTTACCTAAAGTTCATTCTTGATTTGAACGCATCCAAATAACCTGTATAGTAAATATATATTTATTATAAATATATTCTATGAAAATATTTATTCATAATATATTTTTTATCACTTTATTTTAATTTCACATTATCCTTTTATTCATAATTTTTTCATTAAAATTTAAATTCGAGTGAAAACCAGTATGTTTTCCATGAATGTTTTGGTACTAAGGTTCTGATACTTGAAATTTTTATAAGATTTCATCAAATATAAAATATTAATAAAGAAATAAATTTTATAATTATTCTTCATATACACATATATAATCATTCATATAAATTAGTGATGAGAAATGAATTACATCACTTCGTAGAGATGGAATTTCATAAAAACACAAAAGTGGTGTTTCCACTTTTCAATGGATGAAAAAAAGATAAATTATAATTAATAATTACAAAATTATTATTATATCATTAATATCATATATATTCATAAAATATAACCTTATAAACATCCATATAAATCATCGGTGAGAAAGGAATCATATATATTCGTTGAAATGGTGGTGCATACCTACGCCCGAGCATTGTTATAATTTTCTAACAGATAGAAATGAATAACAATATATAAGATATTTTAATTATAAAATAATAAATATTTCATAAATATCAGATTTAAACATTAAATCCATCATAATACCCATCCATTAATGTTGGTACTGGAAAATGAATCATATCGTTATATGGAGGAGATAGTCCATATCTATCTTTGATTGCTACTTTAATTTTTCATTTGATGAAAAAGTGATAGTTAATGTATATTAAATAAATATAATAACATCATATTATATGGTATATACTTATTTTATAATATTTTAATAGTTATAAAATAATTTAATGTAGTAAAAGAAGAAGTAAAATGAAATTGATCTGTTAAGACGATTAACTCCTCTTTGAGAAACATCCTTTGGATCACTTCCCAAGGACCCTAGGGTTTGTCTTTCGAAGACTCTAGAACCTCAAAAACATGTATAGGGTTATTTATAATATTTTAATTAGTTTTTGGTTTAGATGAAATTCTATAGGTGGTTTGAATAATGGAGGAGATGTGGTATTCCTTTATAGAGAAGGAATCGATACCCCTAGAAATATTTAAAAGATTTATATAAAAAAAATACTTTTTTAAGTGAAAGTCGAACTAAGTTGAAAAATAATAAAAGATAATATAATTTTTAAATACCTTAAATAAATAAAATTTAGATAGGTTTGTGTGTAATTTTGAAACAAATCTTCTTTTTAAACTCTCTGTAAACCAATTTTAACTTTAACAGTCGTAACAACTCCTTCAAAACTAAACTATTATAAATTTTCATCTAAGATAAAAATTTTCTCAAAAATGTAAAGGGATGATATTTTAGTTCATTTAACAACCACATTTTCCTAATTCTATGTTTTTATGATTTTTAAAACATTTCAATATATATTATTTGTATGGACCTGACACGAGTTTCTTAGAGTCGGGGCCTTATTTGATTATGTTGGCATACATACAACGTAAATGAATCTTGAAAGACTGGGTAGCTAATTTAATTGGAAACAAGTTACGTACATAAGTTTAACATTACAATGAGAAGGGAAACAATATACTATTTTATTCCACTAGAAACATCACGTCTCTTAGATAATGCTTGCAAGTCATTCATAAATTACTTCTTCATGATCTAAGAAAATGAAACATAAGAAAGGGGTGATCTCAAATGCTCATTAAGAGTAAGAAATACAGAAGAAGATAAAATAAACATTATAAATAGTGAATAATTGAAAACACATGCCTTTAATAATAAACATGAAACACATTATGGAAGGGATATGAGGTGATTAAATAATGCCGTAATAAAACATTACCATGGGTATTCTACTCATCAAATAACCACATGAAATTTCAATTACACGATTAATATTGAGGGAAATGCATATACCCGACATTTTGAATCATTTTTTCATGGCCTCGGCCAGGACATCTAGTGATTTAGGCCTCGGCCAAAATCTATATCACATTGGGAAAGGCCTCGGCCAATTCCACGTCTATTTGCCTCATGAGACCTACCGATGCATCTACGGGCTATGGAGGGCCCCAACCATCACATAATAAGTCTAATTCATTAATATTTCGAGCAGGGATAAACATAAACAACATGTACATTCATATTGAAACAATCATATGAAATGTAACTATCTTTCCCCAATCATTAAACAAAAACACTAACCATTCTGACTAATATGGTGAATGGTTTTAGGATAGATCATCCACAATAAAGTTAGTCATAAACCATTAAATAAAATAGGTTAGATGACTTCATAAATGGTTAAACCCAATAATACCATGGAATCAACAACAGTGTTTAATTAGATGAAAACACTCTTATAAAATCATTAAGCAATTCTGGAGATAAATACTTTTTTATTTTGAAAAGAATAGTTCTTTTGGAAAAATAATTGTAAAAAACCAGAAGTGATGTAAGATAGTATTTTAATAAAAAAATTAGTGATTTTATAAATATAATGGTTTCCAAAAAAATATTATATATTTCCCCCGAAAATAGGTAAGAATTTGAGAAATTTCATTGAATCGGGCTTGTATTTTTAAAACAATTTTGAAAGTTCCTTTTAAAACGTGTAACTATCCATAAAATAAGGAACTTTTCTGGATTGTAAACATATATATAATACTCACACAGAATATATGATGAGTACATAATAATACATAAGAATTACATCGAGGTAATTAGACAATAAAAGTATCTCGAATGAAAGTGGAAGTTCGGGTGGAAAAACCCTTACCTTAACTCCAAACGTGTTCCTATCTTGTACTTAATATCCTCGAATATGAAATCATACTTGTTAATAACTTATTTCATAACCTATTAGACATATTTTTAGTTTACCATAATTCTGGTTAGTTCATTTATGTGTTGATTGACAAGTTATTGTATTGAATTTCGTCGTTCTCGAGTGTTTGTTTCCTCTATTTTCATATTCGGTTCACTTGATTTTAAGTAATGAAGAGGAATGGATGTAAATCTACAGAATTGAAATAAAATATTATTTACTAACATCCAGAATTTTTAATGTCCTTTTCTATAATTTGGTTGCATGGAAGGAGGATGAATCATTAGATGACCACCACTTCGATTATTCGGCGGTATTTGGAATATTATGTAATAGTTTTGTCACATAACATAATTATATGTACATACTCTGGTTCCTGAATATTAATTAGGTTATAACACATATATTATTGTCTGGTTCAACCATGAATATGGTTCCATGACCAGTAATGATGAATAAATTGATGAACGAAACTTCATAGTCCATGAAGGTTATAAATCGGAACCTCATGGACATCAATTTCGTTTATAAAAATAAAAGGGAGGCGGTAAGCATATTTATGATGGATCTTCCATTAACATGATTTAAATAAAGTATATAAATGTTACTGAAGTAATAGTTATCATTTGGAAAGAGGAGGTGAGGAGAGAATAACAAAAGAAGATAAATTGAAAAGAAACTAAATAAAAAAGAAGGGTAATTTACCTCTTGAAATAACCTCCTTGAGAAACTCTTTAAGGGAAGGGTTTTTGGTCTTCCAGAAATACAAAAAGCTTCTTGGAAGTGGGGAGAGACTAGGGAAGGGAAATGGGGTAGAAAATTGAGGAGCTTCAAGGTTTAGAGATGTGAAGAGAAGAAGTAGTGGGGGGGGGGGGGGGGGTTATAGTGGAGAGGAGTAATTTTTGAATATTTAATTCATTATTTTATTATTTCCCTCAAGACAACCAATAGTATTGTTTCATGTGACCCCTAATAATAATAATGGCATTTGAGTTCAAACAAAGTGTTCTTACATCATCCTTTCATAACCTATGATGTTGTAAGTGAATTATTTATAATTTATCGAATTTTATCGTAATTTACCATTCATAAAAAATTCTTGAATTTCAGAAAAATCCAAAAAATTCACCCCTACCATTTTTCGACGTGTAGAATTCAAAAGTGAAGATAATTTTTGAAAAATAATTTTCTAATTATTATTAATTTAAATTTTAAATAAATGCATACTTAATTAAAAAATTAACAGTTCAAATTCTACAACTACTTTTTTATCATAATGAAAAATTATTCAAGATGTTATTATCTTCTATCCTTAAGAAAATAAAATAATAATAAAATTTACTATTAATTAGGGTCATGTTACTACTCATATTACTATTCATAAGGGTATGTTATTATTTACTAAAAAATCATGTTTGTTCTATCGAAATCCAAATGACATACAGAACACAACTCTAGATGTCCATTTTTTGAAATTCAAAACATAGAAGAGGCGATGTTGTGTTTTAAGGTATAAATTATAAATTTTCATTTTATATTTATTTTAAAAAACTTTGGGTGTCACATTCTCCCCTCCTAAAAAAAATATTCTCCTCATAAATCACAGAATACTACCTAAAATGATTTGGGTATGTCTTTAACATAAGCTCCTCAGGCTCCCATGTTACTTCCTCCATCTTATGGTTCCTCTATAGAACCTTCACCATAAGAGCCGTCTGATTTCTCAATACTTGTTCTCTAGTATCAAGAATCTCGATAGGCTCCTCATAAGAAGATAGATTGGGCTCAAGTTCCACTTCTTCATAAGTGAGTACATGTGTTGGGTCTGGCATGTACTTTCTTAACATTGATATGTGGAACACATTATGATCCTTAGAGAGACTTGGCTGCATTGCCAAACGGTAAGCTATGGCTCTAATTCAGTCATGAATTTCAAATGGTCCGATGTAACTGAGACTTAATTTTCACTTCTTACCGAATCGTATAATACCCTTCCATGGAGATACCTTTAAGAAAACATGATCACCTTCTTGAAACATCATATCCTTCTTTCGGTTATCTTCATAGCTCTTTTTCCTAGTATGAGAAATATTGATATGGTCCTGGATAATCTTCACCTTTTCCATTGTTTCTTCAACAAGTTCTGGGCCCATGAGCTTTCTTTCACTAACATTATCCCAGCAAGATTGTGTACGAAATTGCCTCCCATATAATGCTTCATATGGTATCGTCTGTATACTTGAATGGAAGCTATTGCTATAGGAAAATTCTACGAGAGGTAAATACTAATCCCACATGCCTTGAAAATCAATTGAACAAGACCTCAACATGTCTTCCAATGTTTGAATTGTCTCATTTGATTGTCCATCAGTTTTTGGGTGGTAGGTAGTGCTCAAACGAAGATCAATATCTAGGGCCTTCTGAAGACTTTTCTAGAATCTTGATGTAAAACGTGGATCACAGTCAAAAATAGTCAATAGGGGTACTCCATTAAGTCTCACAACTTCATTAACATATATTCATGATAGACGTTCAAGTAGTAGATCTTCTCTTATAGCATGAAAATGTGCTAACTTGGAAAGACGATCAATAATGACCCATATTGCATCATTCCTTCTAGGAGTATTTGGTTGTCCCATGACAAAGTCCATCGTGATATTATCCCATTTCTACTTAGGTATGGGAATATGATTCAATACTATTCCAAGTTGTTGCCTTACAGCTTTCACTTGTTGAATAACCATACATCTTGACACAAAATCAGCGATCTCCCTCTTCATGTTGTCCCACCAAAAATGTTCCTTCAAATATATATACATTGTAGTGCTTCCAGGGTGTATAGAGAAATTGTAACTATGAGAATAATTCAACAATTCCCTTTTTAGATCAGGTATATCGGGAACACAAAGTCTCTTCCCAAATTTCAAAATTCCATCTTCATATACGAAGTCACTCAATCTCCCATCATTCACATCTTTATTCTTCTTTTGAAACTCCCCATCATCAGCCTGAGAATTTTTTCTCTTTTCTAGTAAAGATATTTTGGAATCCATTTGAAAAAGTATTGATGTTTCACCTTCCATGGTTATTCCCATATACATATTTACTACATCCATGAAAATAGGATCCCTTTCAACTATCATCTTGCTCAAAACTCCTTGATCCTTTCTGCTCAAGGCATCTGCCAACTTATTTTCCTTCCCCGGGTGGTAGTGTATCTTGCAATCATAATCCTTGAGTAGTTCAATCCATCTACTTTTCCTCATGTTGAGTTCTTTCTGTGAGAAAATATACTTTAAACTCTTGTGATCAGTATAAGTCTCAGATTTTTTACTATAGAGATAATGTCTCCATATCTTCAAAACAAATATTACAACAACTAACTCAAGATAATTAGTAGGATAGTTTTGATCATTAATTTTTAGCTATCATGGGGAATAAGAAATAACCCTATCATTTTGAATAAGGACACAACCAAGTCCTTTCTTTGAAGCATCACTATAAATAAAAAACCCATCAATCCTCGATAGTAGAGTCAATATAGGAGAATTAACTAATATTATCTTTAGTTATTTGAATAATTCTTCACAATATTTTTCCCAAACAAATTTAACCCCTTTATGTTTGAGATTCATTAGTGGGTTAGCCAATAAGGCCAAATTCTATACGAAACGCCAATAATAAGCTGCTAAGCCAGTAAAACAATTGACCTTAGTTATGTTTGTTAGTGTGGGACAATCTTGGATTGCCTTTGTCTTTGAAGGATCAACTAGGATTCCATCCTTACAGACAATATGGCCAAGAAACAAAATCTCCTGAATCCATAATTCACACTTGCTAAACTTCCCATATAATTCATGTCTTCTAAGAGTCTTCAATATATTGCGCAGGTTATTTTCATGATCTTCATAGATTTTAGAGTATACAAAGATATCATTAATAAATAACACTAAAAATCATCAAAATATTCCTTGAAAACTCTATTCATTTGATCCATGAAGACAGAGGGAGGATTAGTCAATCCAAAAGGCATCACTGTAAACTCGTAATTCCCGTACCAATTTCAAAATGCTGTTTTCGGAATGTCTTCCTACTTTACACTCAACAGATGATATCCAGATCGAAGTTCAATCCTTGAAATGTATTGAGATCCATGAATTTGGTCAAATAAATCATCAATGCGAGGTAGGGGATACTTTTTATTTATTGTTATAGCATTGATCTCCCTATAGTCGATACATAACCTCAAAGATCCATTTTTCTTATTAACAAAAAAGACATGGGATCCCCATGGAGAAACACTGAGGAGAATAAATCCCTTATTACTCAATTCCTATTCTTGTTTCTTTAGTCCCACTAATTCCACAGTTTCCATTCTAAAAGGTGTCTTCGATATGGGCCTTGAACTAGGAACTAAATCAATTGAAGACTCAATTTCTCGTTCTCGAGGATGTCCAGGTAAATCTTCTAAAAACACATCAAAATACTCTATCACAATAGGTAAATCCTCTATTTGAACACTCCTTCCCTCACCCATAGTTATTTCATACTCTTCTTCCCCAATAATTGAATTTAGTTGAGCTATTCGGGGTGGATCTAGATATGAATCAGGTGATGATGATTCTGCTCTAAAGATAAGGTGTTCTTAATCATTGTCATCAATGATTGTAACCTCCTTCTTCATACAATAAAATTTTCCATCATGGTCCATAATCCAATCCATACCTAGGATTATATCTAATTAAATCATGGGTATGACGATGACATTAGAAGATGAAGAACATTTATATGCTCTAATGGGAACTGATTCGCTGAACATTGTATCAATGATACTTCCCTTAGGAGTTTTGACTGACAACTCCCTTGTTAAATCAAATTGGAAACATCTAATTTTCATAGAAAACTAGGAAGATATGAAACAATGTGATGATCCATAATCAAATAAATCATTGGCTAAAGATGAGGAATCAATTAAAGTACTTGGCACTATGTCGTTAGGAACTTCAACCACTGCAGTTGTGATTAAATTATCTTGTCCTTGATCCCTTGGCCTTCCCTATTGAATATTTCCTTGACGTTTGGACAATCATTAGAATAGTGTCTCATCTCCAGACAACTATAGAATTGAACATCATTGGCTTCATTCTTCACTTTTCAATCACCCACAAGATGGAATTTCTGACCAAATTTGTAGCATACTCATTTTCCTTTTTAGCATGCACCAAGGTGTTTATTTCCAAAATAGTCACATGGTGGAAATTCGACTCTTCCCTTATTCCATGTTTCCTTATTTTCTTTCCCAGGGTTTTCAGTATCCCTCTTCTTTTCTTTCTTTCCCTTAAAGTCATAATACATAGAGAATTGTTTTACTTTCTTGATGGCACATGAAATTATATCCTTATATGATGAAAAAATTTGAGAGACCAGTGCCCACTGGGGGAATGGATTTAAGCAATCAAAGAATCGATCAATTTTAATCCATGGATTTTTTATGTAGTCTACAACATGTCTTGTTAATCATATGAGGTTAGCTTCATACCTTGCCACATTATTATCTTCCTTCTACATCATATTCAATAATTTTCTCTCCATTTCTGCTTTTTGCTCATGAGGGGAATATTTTTCTAAGAATGTTTCTTTAAAATCCCTCCATTGCATCTCTTCTATCTCATCCTCCTCCTTTTTGTTTTGGATTAAGGAATACCACTGATCCGTATCTCCCGATAGACGATACACTGCCATGAAAACCTTATCACTTTCATTACATCCCAAGGTGAGATATGTCTTCTCAAGGGAACATATCCACTGCTCTACTACAAACGAGTTTGTAGTCTCGTTGAATGATTGAGGTTGTGGTCGCATAAAGCAATCTAGCATGGATCCTCTACATGGTGGATCCAGATGCTCTATATGGGTAAGGTTACTATGCATAACCTCAGTAATTTGTCCAAGTATAGTTATGAGCTTCTCATCACTAGAGCCAATATCATTATCTTTCATCGAAGGAAAATCTTTACAAGGGACACATGCATTCGTGTGATTTCCATTACGTCCACTAAGCTCCATATCTAGATAATGGAATACACTATATTAGGTTATAAATCATAATGTATAATCTTATCTTAAAAATACTCATAATAATTGACATCCTACACACGACTAATCCCATATTAACAAAAATGGTTTCTTTGAGGAATATTTTACATTTCAACCCTTCATAATGTCTTGTAGAAAAATGTGAATCTTCCTGAGCATATCCCTCATGAGTTTCATAACCAAGAGTGCAGCAAGGCCCGTTTTTGTGCACCAGTTCCTGTTAGAGTCTAGGTCAAAGCAGTGTTTTGGGGTTTTACCCCTAGATACATATGTTCCATAGCCGCCTCTACCTACTCGTTTCCAGACATGGATGTATAGCTTGAAAGATCCACATAATATATTCCTTACCAAAATACCAGGATGTTATTGTATGTATATCCTCAAAGACTAACTTAGGGAATCTTACCTAATTCTTCGTTTTCTAAATCTAGTTCTCAAGAATTCTACTAAACTTTCCACTGATACGAACTATAAG
Organism: Viscum album; assembly: GCA_963277665.1. Lineage (NCBI taxonomy): Eukaryota > Viridiplantae > Streptophyta > Magnoliopsida > Santalales > Viscaceae > Viscum > Viscum album. The sequence goes on from OY728148.1 coordinate 1,356,136,251, forward strand.
GATCCGACCCCAGTTTCCTAGAGTTGGCGGCTTATTTGATTATGTTGGCATACATACAAAGAAAAATAATCTCGAAATACTGAGTAGTTTAGTATTATTGGAAACACGTTACATACATAAGTTTAACTTTACAACATGAAGGGAAACAAAACACTATTTTATTCCACTAGAAACATCATGTCTCCTAGATTATTCTGGAAAGTCATTCATATATTACTTCTTCATGTCTTGAGAAAATGAAACATAAGAAATGGGTGAGCTCAAATGATCAATAAGAGTAATCAATATAATAGAAGATAAAATACACATTTGACATGGTGAATAATTTAAAACACATGACTTTATTAGTAGACATGAATCACATTATGGCAAGAATATGAGCTGAGTAAATAATTTCATAAAAAACATAACCATGGGTATTTTACTAGTCGAATAACCACATGAACATTAAATTACTAGCTTTATAATGAGGGAAGTTCATATTCCGGTCATTTTGAATCATTTTTTCATGGCCTCGGCCAAGACATCTATTGATTAAGGCCTCGGCCAAAATCCATATCACATTGATAAAGGCCTCGGAAAATTCCACGTCTATTTGTCTCATGAGACCTACTGATGCATCGAGTGGATATATTGGGCCTTACCCATCACATAATAAGTCCAATTAATTCTTCATCTGAGCGGGGATAAAAATAAACAACATGTACATTCATATTGAAACTATCATATGAAATGTAACTATCTTTCCCCAATCATTAACCATAAAATACTAACCATTCTGAGTATTATGGTGAATGGTTTTAGGATAGATCATCCACAATAAAGTTAATCATAAACCATTAAATAAAATATGGTAGATTACTTCATAAATTATTAAACCCAATAATACCATGGAATCAAATAGTGTGTTGAATTAGATGAAAACACTCTTATAAAATCATTAATCAATTCTAGAGATAAATACTTTTTTATTTTTAAAAGAAGAGTTATTTTGGAAAAATCATTGTAACAACCCCAAAGAAAAGTATGATAGTATTGACATAATAAATTTATTGATTTGATAAAGATAATGGTTTATAAAAACATATCATAGAGTTCCCTTGAAAATAGGTATGAATTTGAGAAATTCCCTTGAATTGGGCTTGTATTTTTTAAACAATTTTGAAAGTTCCTTTTAAAACGTGTAACTATACATAACATAAGGAAAGGTTATAGTTTTTAAACTAATATATAATACTCACACAGAATATATGATGAGTACATAACAAGACATAATAATTTCATCGAGGTAATTATGTAATGAATGTATCCCGAATGAAATTGGAAGTTCGGGTGGAAAACCCTTACCTTAACTACAAAGGTGTTCCGCTCTTGTACTTACTCTCCTGGAATATAAAATTATACTATTAAATAACTTATTTAAGAACCTATTAGATATTTATTTAGTTTTCCATAATTCTGGTTAGTTCATTTATGTCTTTTTTGACATGTTATTGTATTGAATTTCTTCATTCTCGAGTGTTCGTTTCCTTTATTTTCATATCTGGTTCACTTGATTTTAAGTCATGAAGTGGAATGGATGTAACTCTCCAGAATTGAAATTAAATATTATTTATGAACATCTATGATTGTTAATATCCATTTCTTTTATTTGGTTACATGGAATGAGGACGAATCATTAGAAGACCACCACTTCGATTATTCGGTGGTATATGGAATATTATGAACTAGTTTTGTCATATAACTTAATTATATGTACATATTCTGGTTTATGAATATTAATTTGGTTATAACACATATATTATAGTTTGGTTAAACCATTAATATGGTTTCATGACCATTAATGAAGAAGAAATTGAAGAACAAAACTTCATCAGCCACAAAGGTTATAAATCGAAACCTCATGGACGTCAATTTCGTTTATAAAAATAAAAGGGAGGGAGTAAGCATATTTATGATTGATCTTCCATTAACATGATATAAATCTATTATATACATGTTAATGTAGTTATCATGATCATTTGGATATAGGAGGTGAGGAGAGGATAACAAAAGAAGAAAAATTGAAATGAAACCAAATGAAAAAGAAGGGTAATTTACCTCTTGAAATAACCTCCTTGAGAAACTCTTTAAGAGAAGGGGTTTTGGAGTTTTGGAAAGACCAAAAGCTTCTTGAACGTGGAGAGAGACTAGGGCGGGGAAATTGGTAAGAACATTGAGGAGATTCAAGGCTTAGAGATGTGAAGAGAAGAGGTAGTGGTGGGGGGTTTTATAGTGAAGGAGAGGAGTAAATTTTGAATATTTAATTCATTATTTTATTATTTCCCTCAAGACAACCAATAGTATTGTTTCATTTGACCCCTAATTGTAATAATGTCATGTGAGTTTGAACCATGTGGGCTTACATCATCCTTTCAACACCTATGATGCAGTAAATCAAGTATTTAGCATTTATCATATTTTATCGTATTTTACTGTTCATCAAAAATTCGTGAATTTCAGAAAAATTCCAAAAATTCACCCATACCATTTTTTGATGTGTAGAATTCAAAATTGAATTCCATTATTGAAAAATAATTTTCTAAATATTACTAATTTAACTTTTAAATAAAAGCATACTTAATTCATAAATTAACAGTTCTAATTATACAACTACTTCTTTATCACAATGAAATGTTAACCAGGATGTTATAATATTCTAACCTTAAGAAAGTAAAATAATAATAAATTTACTATTCATTAGGGTGATATTACTATTCATAAGGGTATGTTAGTATTTACTAAAAAATAAATTTTATTCTATTGGACTCCAAATGACTTACTGAACACAACTCTAGAAGACCATTTTTCGAAATTCAAAACATAGAAGAGGAAAAGTTGTGTTTTAATGGATATATTATAAAATTTAATTATATATTTATCTTTAGAACCTTGAGGTGTTACATTATTTAATATAAAATAATATTAATGTCAATTTCTTTATCATCATATAATCATTTGGATGCTAAACAGTAAGGGATGACTTTTATTAAAATTAAAAAAAATTAAAATAATATAAATTTATTTTAATTCATAATGAGTATTTATTTTAATTAAATATTTATATTTAATCACATATCTAACACTAAAATTTATTTAATATGTTTTTTAAATTTTCTTCCTTTATGTGAGGGCTATATATGAATTTAAATAAGTTTGTTATTGTATAACTACAAAATACAAAACAAAAATGGTCCATATAATTAATTAATAATTATATTATTTATTAAATATGATAATATAATTATTCCTTCTCAAATATTATCTTATAGATGAAAAATATGACTTCTCGAGTTCTTTGCAAATTCTAGATCAGCACTGAAAATGATTTTCAGATTTATCATGAAATAAGTTATAAATTATATTTTTTTAATTATTTATATAACTTAGTTTTCTTATATTATTATTCATTACTAATTATATATGTTCGTTATGTTTTTTATATCATATTTATGTCCTGTTGATATCATAAAAGATAAGATATCTAAAAAACTATAATCTTTTAGTACTCGTAAAAAAATTAACTTCTTTATAATTATATAAAAAAATAATCCTAGACATAATTTGGATTTATAAATCTATATATAAATTATATTTATTCAAATTTAATTTCTTTAATTGTCTTAAATTACTTTTAATATAATTTTATAAAATGAAATATAAAACAATTTTTAGAAAAATGTGGTTTTAAGCCCAAAAACAAACTTATACAAAAATAAAATATAACACTAAATCCAATGTAATTAATTTTATAATTTATAAATATATTATTTTTATGTTAATTTAAGAACAAATTAGAATAATAATGGGATATTTAAAATTAATAAATTATCCTTTTACAAAAATCAGTATATTTAATTATTTACTAAAAATTTATTCATTTCAAAAAAAACCAAAATTTCACCTTATGCTATTTTGGTATGATGATTTTAAAATATTATAACATTTTATTCAAATAATTTTTCATAAAATGTAATAAGTCAATTATAATGTTTCTTTAAATAATTCAATAAAATACATTTTTCAACATAACATGTTTTTTAAGATTAAAATGACTTTTCTGAAAGTTTATTACTTATTTATTATGCATCAATCAAAAAAATTGAATTATGTAAAATATTTTTATATATATTATTAATTTTGTTAATATTATTCATGTAACACCCCAGGTAAAAAAAGAATATGATATCTTTATATTTATCCATATTTGTGAATAAAATATTAATATTACCTTAAAGGGGATGCAATGCTCGATGGCGTACCCAATACGCAACAACGAGTTTCTTGGGAATCTTACGTTGCACTCTAATAATAAAATAATATTATTTTAAGTGGTAGTTGACATCTAGCCGTTGTAATGGTGGGAATGAACAGAACTAACTACAAAATGATTATATATGTTTGTCAAATATTTTTACTTTTTACAATAAATGTTAGAGGATTAAAAATGGGAATGAATCCAATTTTAAGCGTAGACATTCTAATATTCTTTTAAAGGTCGATTAACCGCCTTTTGATGGAAAACCTCTTTTAAATCCACTTTTTGACATTTTTATGTGTTATATTTGACAAAATAAAATTCTTCTTTAGAATCGGGACATCAAAATTTACTTTGTGTAAATTTTTTGTATTTTTCCGAAAAAGTTCAATTTTTAATGAATAGGGAAAAATGTGGCATTTTAATTCAAAACCTCTTTTTAATCTAATTTATTTATATGATCAGATTACCTTTTGAATTGGTTTTAATGTGAAATTAGAATATATTTTTACCATTTAATACAATAGTGGTTGTTGGAATTAATTTCACTTTTAAATCGGACTTAAACTAGTGTCAATCTTTTGATACTTTTTGTTTCATAAAAACACGCTATTTGCTCTAAAGGCAGGAATTAATTATTAAATTAATTAATGCAACTAATATGTTTTGAATTTTTTAAAACAGACATTATTTTTGAATTACAAATAGCAAATATAGCTTAGGGTTAATTTTTTGTAATTTTCTGAAAAACTTCAATTTTTGATGAATAGTGAAACCACTAAGTGCTACTTATAAAAACTGATTTTCCGTTTAAATGAAAACTTTTCCATCTTTGTTTTTTGAATTTCAAAAATCTGACATACATGGTTTTCATTAAGAGGTAAAATGTGGTTCAATGGAATTAAAATAATTTTTTGGTGAATAGTAACTTATTAAGTTTTTAATAGCGATTGGAGGTAATTAGAGTAGTTTAAGGTAAAAATAATGTTTTAATAAAATTAGATGAGCATGACACATATCCGACCCTCATTGGATGTGTCATGGCCGACCAAGAAAATCCGTGGGTCAACTTGGGGACCCCATGGAGCCACTTTGGTTGGGAAATGACATAAATAACTTTTTATTTAATGTTAAAGTAAAAATGACACAAACATGAGATGTTTTACTAAAAAACATTTTACATGGGGTTATACAAGTCACATTTTTGACTGTAAATATTAATAGGAAATATAAAATAATTTCCTACATAATATTATTTTTATTATAATTTTTAGACATTAAATAAATTATATTATTTATCACATCATGATGATGCAGTGATGACCTCATTATTTAACGATTTAAATAAAATGGAATGAAAATGTAAAATCTAAGACCTAAACATGTCCAAAACCTATTGGATGGGTGGATTTAGAACCCTAATCACCTTATCCTCTAATTTTATCAATTTGGGACTTTTTAAATCCGAAAAAAAATTTAAAATAAAGGAACATTTCTTTACTTTCAAAGATTGCCCCTCCTCTCCTCTTATAAAAGGCCCTCACCTCTACCTCCTTACCAACACTTCCAAAGCCTTTAGATCGGCCAACCCCTGCCCATTTTGTCTCTCGACATCCCTCTCTAACTCCGTTAAGCCTCACTTTGGGAAGAAGTCTTCCCAAGGAATCCTTTGAGCTCCAACCAAAGGGAGTTACCCGATTTTAAGGTAATGTCTTCACTTGAGTCCTTTTATTTTATTTTGCTTCTCCAACCCCCTAAACTATTTTTATTCATTTATTTTGTAACAAATACAGTATCTTTAATATACTAGGATGTTTTTATAAGAATAATTCGAGCTACACTTACACACACCTTCGTCTAATGGTTAAAGAACACACTGTTTCTGTGGTTGGCGATTTTCTACCTCACGAAACGATGATTGTTCAATATTCTTTTAACACATTAAAAGGTGGCCATTAATATGTCACTATATTTATATATTATATATAATATGTTTATGTTTTACTTAAGCTTATTTATTTTTAATTTATGGAATATCCTTTATGGTTACCATTATGAGTAAACGTGATATCTTCATTTTAGGAAGTGCGGACTACCGCCCCCTCAAAGTGATTTGATTCGTTAATGCCATATGTGGGACGTATAAAGGATTTAATTAATGTTACTCTATATGATATTATACTGGAAATATAATATACCTTTATATCATTATGATTCCATTCTATAAAATACGAAATAGAAATGAATGTAGCGTTCATGCGTACGTACGGCTTACCGTCTCCATGAGCGGTGCAATTCATTTTTTTGCTCTAAATGATTATTTAATATTATAAATGCATGTATATACTAGATATATATGATATATATGATATATAAATCATTATTATAACTCTGGATTAATGGATACATGAACAACTTGTAATTATAAAGATCATATTTTGACTCAAGTACCAATGATCGTTTAAACGACCGTTATTAACTAAAATAATTACATAGTGTTCATGACATGGTAATAAGTGATATAAAAGGAATAATGAACTTGAAAAAGATTCATATCGAAGTAGAAATTAACTCAAGTTTATTATTTAGGAGATTAAAAACGATCGAGTCAAGTCGGACCCGATGTAAGGGATCCTACTCCTCTCTTTCTTTTTAAGTACACTCTTTTATGTCATTCCTTTTAAGCTCATATTTCTTATGATTGGGATTTTCTTTTATATTAATCATATTTTAGTTATTATTTTTATATAATGAGAGACCCTATTTTCTCTCATCAATCCATTTTGGAAGTTTTGAGTGTCACCGATACGCTGCCGAAGTTTCGTAAGAGATCTAACCTCTCTCTTTCTTTTTAAGTACTCTCCATTATGATTCTTTTTTTAAGCTCCTCTTTGTTATTATGGGGGTTGTTACTTTATATTCCTCTTTATGTAAATTTTATTGTAATATTATTATAGACCCTATTTGATCTCATCAATCCATTTTTTGAAGTTTTATGTGGCGTTGTTAGGCTGCCGAGTTTTCGTAAGGTATTTTTCATCTCACTTTTATTCCCGTGGGATTTATGCTACATTTTCCACAATTTCCTTTGATTGGTGTATGTACTTCTCATTATTTTACTCATTTTATAATATAATTTCATTTATGAGTATTTACATCAATTTTTCTTTGTCTTTCTTTCAAGGGGTGTATGTTTCGAAAGTTACCCAAGTCGGTAAGGGAACCTTTCACCCTCCTATTTTTAAAAGACTTATTTTGTTATGTCTTTTAATTCACATAATATTATGTTGTGATATGTTCTTATATATCCTTATTGATGTAAATTTTACTTCTAATCGATGAGATATCATTTTTTTCTCTCATCAACTCTTTTTCTGAATTTTGAAGTGACGTCGTTAGGCTGTCGAATTTTTGCAAGGGAACTTCTTTACCCAATTTTGATTCTTTGGGATAAACTTGTACTTCTTGAATATGTCATACTATAAATATGTGTGAATGTCCTTTGATTGTTTTACACTTAATATCCACTTATAATTGGTGTATTCGTTTGTCACACATAATTATGTAATTGATTTATCCTTAATCAGAGGATACCATCTTTGTATGGGACTTCGTATAAATATTCATTCATTGAGGCATATTTTGTTTTATACACAACCTTCTTTTATACGCTGTATAAACCCCTTTGACTTTTATGTTTATCCAATAAGAATCTTCTTTATACGAAGCATTTTACTAAATGTCAAAAGGGAATGTTTTTGTCGTATGTATGTGGCGATAATGACTTCTCCGCCGCCATGACTAATATTTGAGTTTCGGCTTCCTCTATAAGCCATACCTTTTTTTAAAGAAAAATAAATACCATGTTTTAATTTTTTTTATTTTGGTATTGAAAATGGTTTTCATAATTTTTTTATATCAATGTGTTGTATTGATATCTTGTGATTGAAAAGTGGAAATGTTATGTTGCATTTATGCATGTTTTATGTGATACGATTATGTTATGGTTCTTGGGAATTATTATGAAGACAAGTGGTTCCATGAAATACTAAGGGTGGGTGAGCCCGATATAGCTCTCCAATGCATTGGTTAACGCGAAGGAATAAAACGTTAAGGTTTCTCCGAAGATATTTAGGGAATATACTGTGGTGGGTATTTCAAACATAACCAAGAGGGTTACTCCCTACGTAAGAATGTTATGAATGCCTCAAGTTACCTTTTATGTCTTATGAATTCTATGATTTATTCATGATTTGAGTAGGTATGTTAAAGTGCCTATGTTTTATGGGTAAAGTATGATTTCATTCTTATGTATATATGAACTCGTGTTTCCTTTCCATATTTTTATATCCCTTACTAAGCTTTTTATGCCCATCCCAAGTTTTTTTGAAATTTTTTTCATAGGTCAAGGTAAAGGTACATGATATGATGATAGTTTCAAGGAAGTGTCAAGAAAGAATCCATGTTTTATTTTAAATATGCTTCCATTGATGGTAAAAAATGAATACTATCTTTATGTAACCACTTTGATTAAATGTGGAATGTAATGCATGTTTTATGATCTAATTCTCTAAAACTCTAAACCTAAAAAGATCCTCAATGTGTAATCTTGTATTAACTCAAGATTAAGTAAGGTTTATGGTCAGGGCCTTATAGTTGGTATCAGAGGTCGGTTTAGATAACATTAGAGGTTAGGGTATTCTATAATCATAAGTGACATTACCATAATGGTTAGGAATTCAGAAAGAGTCCACGTTTTAGATAAAGTGAATGAGTAAGAATATCTTAGTATTTATCTTCCTCATTAGTACATGATGGTTTTGTTGATATACTCAAATTGAACTTTTTGGTTTTAGTAAATGGCTGGATCTAGCAGGCACCAAAGTAACAGTGGATGTGAAGGAAACTGTGATAGTTTTTTGAGCAAGCAACTGAATGATTTGGGTGCTGCAATGAGAACTCTTTTGTTTATCCTCAACCAACTATCTGGAATCATTATTGACCACCTAAACCTTGGTGATTTCTATAATGAATCGTATATGCGAGAAACAAATCCCAACGAAACTATGGGTAATAGTCATAAAGGTAAGTATGTTCAAAAACTTATGTGTCAAAGATGTGGAAAGAAACACCTAGGAAAATGTTTCAATGGGACAGAAATATGTTATAGATGTGGAAATGAAGGTCATAAAGCAAGAACCTACCATGGAAAAAGGAAGCATCCAGTTGACTCGAGGAAAGGGAAAGAAGTTCTTTCTGAGGGATCAGTTGAATGTTTCAAATGTGGTGTGCATGGTCATTATGCAAACACATGTCCTATGAAGAAGTTTCGTTAATGGGATCACCAAGATCGTTCAAATATTCATTTACCAATACATAATGCCATTCCGATTGAGGATGAAGAAACTGACAATGACCAATCAAAGGTATGGATTATTTCATAACTTTTGTTTTCCTATTTTGGAATCTTAGGATATGATTCATGATTTTGTATGTAGGAAAGAATTATTTCAGAATAAGTTGGAAAGTAATGGTTAATGGATCATGAAGAATGTTGAATGAGTAAGAAGTCAACATATAAGGGATTCAAGAGTTATGGTGAAATTCTTAAGAGTATTAAGTCTCTTTTGATGATGGGGTTACATCAGAAGACTTTTTATAGTATGTGTAACCCTGATGTTTAATATATAAAACTTTTATTCAAGGAATAGTTATCTGTTCTTTTGTGGACATAGTTATAAAGAACCATTTGGGTTTATATGATCCTTACTTTTGAGGTAATTATGGGTTACTATATGTTATGATGGAAGTGAAAGGCATGAGATTAAATTGAGGTTAATTTATTTTATGGTTATTTTTGATGATTTTATCTCTTTTTGGGAATGATTTGAGAATTATATAGTTTTGGAAAAAAGTACAACACGCAGACCATGTGACAACCCGTCGCGTCGGAAGAAGCTGCGGTAATCGAACCCACAACCAATCTGCAACTGGTATTTATCGCCTACCACTGGACTACGTGAAGTCCCTGGTTAGTTTGACTGATTCTTTTTAGTTAGATGATTTTATGAATTAAGAGTAAGTTGATTTTGGGTTATCTATGGAAAAATATTAACCTATCATGGAGGATATGTGATTAGGTTAATTACTTTTCAATACGAGACATTAAGAGCAACTGATGTTGTTTGGAGATAAATGTTACAATTTAACTGGGAAGACTATGTGACTAAATCCTTCAAATATTTGGGTTTCAATTTTATTTTGTTTTACTTTTAAGAATTTTGTGGACAAATTGTTTATCGAATGGTCCTCATTGAACTTTGGGTTTTGTTGGACAAATTTTGGAGATTAAGAGTAGATTTTCTTTTTATAAAGAGTTATCCTTTTCTGGATTATCTAATCTTGTACTAACCTTTTTGGTTTTGTTTTTGGGTAAAGTATAAAGACATGAGAAGTATATAGTTCTCTTTTGTGGATTAGGTGATTCTCTAAAAGTTTATTATAGTACTCTTAATGTGAACAAGTCTTCCTAAATACTCGTCTTTTGGAGAAAATATGAGTTTGTGTAAGGAATCTAATAAAAGTTGAAAGTCAACATGATAAGTGAGTATGTTTTCTTATGAATAAATTTCTCAATAAAAAGTAACTTAAAACAAAAATGTTGTCTATTAAATTTTCTTACTGGGAAATCGAATACCGTTTAACCCATCACAAGTTTGTGATTTTCTTATGGTTAACATTCTCCTAAACATATTTTCTATCACTCTCCATCAGAACATGACCCTATGTTTTCTCCTCCATGTCCATGTTTTCCTACATGGAATCCTAGTATGGGTTAACTCGGGTGACCTCTGTACTTATCTTTGTTTATTTTAAAGTTATTGTTTTACCGACTCTTGTTTCGATGTGGGACTTTCAAGGATGTTTCCAAGCCCAATTTTAAAATTGCGAGGACGCAATTCCCAAAAGGGGGGAAGGATGTAACACCATAGGTAAATAAAGAATATGAAATCTTTATATTTATCCATATTTTTGAATAAAATATTAATATTACTTTAAAGGGGATGCTATGCTCGATGGCGTACCCAATACACAACAACAAGTTTCTTGGAAATCTTACGTTGCACTCTAATAATAAAATAATATTATTTTAAATGGTAGTTAACGCCTAGCCATTGTAATTGTGGAAATGAACAGAACTAACTACAAAATTATTATATATGTTTGTCAAATATTTTTACTCTTTACAATAAATTTTAGAGAATTAAAAATGCGAATGAATCCAATTTTAAGCGTAGACATTCTAATATTCTTTAAAAGGTCGATTAACCGCCTTTTGATGGAGAACCTCTTTTAAATACACTTTTTGACAATTTTATGTGTTATATTTGACAAAATAAAATTCTTCTTTAGAATCGGGACATCAAAATTTACTTTGTGTAAATTTTTGGTATTTTTCAGAAAAAGTTCAATTTTTAATGAATAGTGAAAAATGTCGTATTTTAATTCAAAACCACTTTTTAATCTAATTTATTTATATGATTAGATTATCTTTTTAATAGGTTTTAAAGTTAAATTAGAATATATTTTTACCATTTAATCCAATAGTGGTCGTTGGAATTAATTTCACTTTGAAATCGGACTTAAACTAGTGTCAATCTTTTGATACTTTTTGTTTCATAAAAACACGCTATTTGCTCTGACAGTGGGAATTAATTATTAAATTAATTAATGCAACTAATGTGTTTTGAATTTTGTAAAATAGACATCATTTTTGAATTTGAAATATCAAATATAGCTTAGGGTGAATTTTTGGTAATTTTTTGAAAAATTTAAATTTTTTGATGAATAGTGAAACCACTAAGTGGTACTTATAAAAACTGATTTTCCGTTTAAATAAAAATTTTCCATCTTTGTGTTTTGAATTTCAAAAATCCGACATAAATAGTTGTCATTAAGAAGTAAAATGTGGTTCAATGGGATTAAAATAATTTTTTTGGTGAATAGTAACTTATTATGTTTTTAATCGCGATTAGAGGTAATTAGAGTAGTTTAAGGTAAAAATAATGTTTTAATAATATTAGATGAGCATGACACATGTCCTACCTTTATTTGATGTGTCATGGCCGACCAAGACAATCCATGGGTCAACTTGGGGACCCCATGAGCCACTTTGGTTGGGAAATTACATAAATAACTTTTTTTTAATGTTAAAGTAAAAATGACACAAACATGAGATGTTTTACTAAAAAACAATTTACATGGGGTTATACAAGCCATAGTTTTGACTATAAATATTCATTGGAAAGATAAAATAATTTCCTAAATCATAGTATTTTTATTATAATTTTTAGACATTAAATAAATTATATTATTTATTACATCATGATGATGCAGCGATGACCTCATTATTTAACAATTTAAATAAAATGGAATGAAAATGTAAATTCTAAGACCTAAACATGTCCAAAACCTATTGGATGGGTGGATATAGAACCCTTATAACCTTATACTTGAATTTTATTAATGTGGGTCCTTTTAAATCCGAAAATCATTTTACAATAAAGGAACATTTCTTTACATTCCAAGATTGCCCCTCCTCTCCTCTTATATAAGGCCCCCACCTCTACCTCCTTACCCACACATCCAAAGCCTTTGTCTCGGGAAATCCCTTCCCATTTTTTCTCTCCACATCCCTCTATAACTCCTTCAAGCCTCACATTGGGCAGAAGTCTTCCCAAGGAAGCCTTTGAGCTCAAACCATGGGGAGTTACCCGATTTTAGGGTAATGACTTCACTTGAGTCCTTTTATTTTATTTTTCTTCTCCAACCCCCAAAACAATTTTTATTCATTTATTTTGTAACAAATCCAGAATCTTAAATATACTAGGATGTTGTTATAAGAAGTATTCGAGCTAAACTTACACACACCTTCGTCTAATGGTTGAAGACCATGCTGTTTCTATGGTTGACGATTTTCTGCCTCATGAAACGATCATTGTTCAATATTATTTTAACACATTTAAAGGTGGCCATTAAGATGTCACTATATTTATATATTATATATAATATGTTTATGTTTTACTTAAGCTTCTGTATTTTCCATTTATGGCATATCCTTTATGGTTACCATTATGAGTAAACGTGATATCTTCATTTTAGGAACTGTGGACTACCGCCCCCTCAAAGTGATTTGATTTGTTAATGCCATATGTGGGACGTATAAAGGATATAATTAATGGTATTCTATATTATATTATACTGGAATTATAATATTCCTTTATATCATTATGATTCCATTATATAAAATACGAAATAGAAATGAAAGTAGCGTTCATGCGTAAGTACAGCTTACCGTCTCTAGGAACGGTGCATTTCATTTCTTACCTCTAAATGATTATGTAATATTATAAATGCATGTATATAATGGATATATATGATATATATGATATATATATCATTATTATAACACTTTATATAATGGATTCATGAAAAACTTATAATTATAAAGAGCATATTTTGACTCAAGTACCAATGATCGTTTAAACGACCGTTATTAACTAAAATAATTACATAGTGTTCATGACATGGTAATAAGTGATATAAAAGGAATAATGAACTTGAAAAATGATCTTAAGGAAGTAGAAATTAACTCAAGTTTATTATTCATGATATTAAAGAATGATCAAGTCAAGTCGGACCCGAGGTATGGGATCCAACTCCTCTCTTTCTTTTTAAGTACACTCTTTTATGTCATTCCTTTTAAGCTCATCTTTCTTATGATTGGGATGTTATTTTATATTAATCCTACTGTACTTATTATTTTCATATGATTAGATTCCCTATTTTCTCTCATCAATCCATTTTGGATGTTTTGAGTGGCGCTGTTAGGCTGCCAAATTTTCGTAAGAGATCTAACCTCTCTCTTTCTTTTTAAGTACTATCCTTTATGTTACTTCTTTTAAGCTCAACTTTGTTATGATGGGGGATGTTCTTTTATATTCCAATTGCTGTAAAATTTATTGTAATATGATGAGAGACCCTATTTGATCTCAGTAATCCATTTTCGGAAGTTTTAAGTGGCGCCGTTAGACTGCTGAGTTTTTGTAAGGGATTTTTCATCTCACAATTATTCCCTTGGGATTTATGCTACATTTTCCACAATTTCCTTTGAGTAGTGTATGTACTGCTCATTATTTTACTCATTGTGTAATATAATTTCATTTATGAGTATTTACATCAATTTCGTATTGTCTTTCTTTCACGGGGTGTATGTTTCGAAAGTTACCCAAGTCGGTAAGGGAACCTGTCACCCTCCTATTTTTAAAAGAATTATTTTTTTATTTCTTTTAATTCACATACTATTATGTTGGGATGTGTTCTTCTATATACTTATTGATATAAATTTTATGTCCAAGTGATGATATACAGTTTTTATCTCTCATCAACTCTTTTTCTAAATTTTGAAGTGACGCCGTTAGGCTATCGAATTTTTTCAAGGGAACTTCTTAACCCATTTTTGATTCATTGGGATAAACTTGTACTCCTTGAATATGTCATACTATAAATATGTGTGAATGTCCTCTGATTGTTTTACACTTAATATCCACTTATATTTTGTGTATTCGTATGTCACACATAATTATGTAATTGATTTATCCTTAATCCAAGGATACCGTCTTTGTATGGGACTTCGTCTCAATTTCCTTTAATTGAGGAATATTTTGTTTTATACACAACCTTCATTTATACGGTGTATAAACCCATTTTACTTTTACATTTATCCAAAAGGAATCTTTTTTATACGAATCATTTTACTAAACGAAAAAAGGGAATGTTTTTGTCGTATGTATGCGGCGACAATGACTTCTTCGCCGCCCTGACCATTATTTAAGTTTTGGCTTCCTCTACAAGCCATACCTTTTTTTTAAAGAAAAATAAATACCATGTTTTACTTTTCTTTTATTTTGGTATTAAAAATGGTTTTCATAATTTTTTTATATCAATGTGTTGTATTGATATCTTATGATTGAAAAGTGGAAATGTTATGTTTCCTTTATGCATGTTTTATGTGATACGATTATGTTATGGTTCATGGGCATTATTATGAAGACGGGTGGTTCTGTGAAAAACTAACGTCGGGTGAGCCCGATATAGCTCTCCAATGCATTGGGTAATGCGAAGGAGTGAAATGTTAAGGTTTCTCCGAAGAGATTTAGGGAATATACTGTGGTGGGTATTCCAAACGTAACCAAGAGGGTTACTCCCTACGTAAGAATGTTATGAATGCCTAAAGTTACCTTTTATGTCTTATGAATTCTATGATTTGTTCATGATTTGATGAGTTATGTTAAAGTGCCTATGTTTTATGTGTAAAGTATGATTTCATTCTTATGTATATATGAACTCATGTTTCCTTTCGATAATTTTATATCCATTACTGAGCTTTTTATGCTCATCCCAAGTTTTTTTGAGATGTTTTTCACAGGTCAAGGGAAAGGTACATGATATGATGATAGTGTCAAGGATGTTTCAAGAAATAATCCATGTTTTATTTTAAATATGTTTCTGTTGATGGGAAAAAATGAATACTATATTTATGTAACCAATTTTATTAAATGTGAAATGTAATGCATGTTTTATGATATAAGTCTCTAAAACTCTAAACCTGAAAAGATCCTCAATGTGTAATCTTGTATTATCTCAAGATTAAGTAAGGTTTAAGGCTGGGGCCTTATAATTCATACCTAATAGTTTAACTATCAAGTAATAATATATCGTGGTTCGTTTTAAGATCTGCGTTGTTTCAAGAAGGCTATTAAAAAACATATAATTTATTAAAATAGAAATATAATCTAAAATATAGAGGTGTTACATTAATGCACCTAAAATGTGATGATCATTTCCAAAAATTTACTCGATCACCCCAAATTTTTAAAAATTCATATATTCTTAAAAATATTAACTCCACACAACCTATTCAATATATTTAGTAAATCCAAAAGAAATATATGTCAACCTAAATCAATTTATTATTAAAGAACTAATCAACTTTAAGGTAACCAATACTATCTAAATTACATTATCAATATAAATCATCCATTTATCTGAATTAGACATTATTATGTCAACATATAAAACATATTAATTGTTATTTATCCCTTAATAAAGTGTTTTTAATAAATTTACCATACCCCTAAATCACTTTACATGGATTTAAATATCATTCATCAAAATTGTTTTATAATCATTAAAGAAAAACTATAGCATTAAAATACTTATATGTTTCATTATTCTTATAACCAAAATATGATTGGTAAAACAATTACCAAATAAAATTCATTAAAACCAATTTAGAAGCACCTAAATCATTCTACATAAAAGGTTTTCATATCATAGGCCCTTCAGTGGTTTGGGAGTTTTCCCTTGGATTATGTAATAGACTTATAAGGTTCCTAAATTACAAACACATAAATATTAAACTATAAATAGCACCTTAGGATAAGCTTTATTCCCCTTCAAAGAACTTTTCATTTTTACCCTAAACAAAACATACTCTATGTCCTTATTTTCCATTCCTAAAACATCCTACCTTTACTTTAATACATTTCCTTGGGTAATTTTTTCATATTCTCAACAAGTACAAAGATGAATCCACTTTATTCCATGGTCTTCAAAAAACAAGATTTTTCCCTTATTTTGTTCATTAAGAAACTCAACTATGTTCATGATATTAATCATATATTGATAATATATAGTTATACATATTCACCAGGTTTTTTATTCCATCTCTCATTTTATTTGGTTTTCCATGAGTACAATTATTCAATTGTCTTTCTATTTAGAATTAACATAATTCCCCCTAGTTCTATCTATTGAACAAAACCAAAAATCATAGTCTGAGCAGTAATAATCATTGCGAGAAATCATGTTATCATGAAAAATTACTCTAAACATTTTAAAAGCCTAACATATTATTTTAAATCTATGAAACGTTAGGTTTAAACAAGGTCATTCATGGTCATATTCTATTAAATTACATTATAAAGATTCAAAAATAAAATTTGAATGAATCCAATCATATCCCTCGTGTGTCTCTATCTATGTGTATAGTCTTAGCTCCACTCACAGTACACTAGTGATGATTGAGTTAATACCAAATATCCATATCTCAGAGTTTTTACCACCAACTTCATTTGTTGCATTACAACATTCACCTTCCAATATTGCAACTGAGAATTTATTTTCTATGAAAACACATAATCACTTATTTACAACATCTTTAGGATGTTATCATATACATAAACATATCCATGTTATTTTAAATAATGTTATCTAATAATAATATTCAAAAATTACAAAACCCTACTCAAATACCAACAAATGTGACCGAAGTATGACATACATAAATATTCCATCATTTTAGATGAATATAAAATAAATATTACAATAGTACATAATCAATAACAATAAAATATGATGGTGTTTCGAGGCTAGATATATAACAATGTTAATTCATGAATAGTATTCAACATATCATGAAACACTTTTCCCACATAGAACACATCATATACATACGCTACATAAAATAATTCTTCATAACCAAAGAAAATGATAAATAAGAAGGTGAGAACACATATGATTAGTAAGGGTAAACCAAGCAGATACCAATCAATGATCATAAGTGAACATATTATAAGAATAATGGTATGAGAAAATGATCATAAAATAATATAATCATACTTAATAAGTCAAATATATTTTACCATGAATCATCCCATAATATTTTTTCAATCATAAGACATAATACATAAGATTGAGGAATCACCAATAATCAATCATGATACATGAGAACATATATTAAGCATAATATAAAAGTTTTTGGCTTACCTACAAGTCTAGAAAATCATTTCCTTAGTAAAGGATTACTACCAAGTCTATCATAGTATATTGGTTTCTATAACACACTTAGTTTTTTTTTAATTTAGTGTTTTTTAAATGAATTAAATTTCATTAGTAGCTTACATTAAAAAGAATACTGAGTATTAACAAATTGGAAAAAACTATTAATATTGTTATTTAAACATGACTGTTATAACCTAGACATTAAACATAGTGAAATTAATTTGAACAAATAAATTTTAAATATTATGTATAATGGTTTTATATAAATAAAAAATATTGAGAGAAAACACTTTATTATTTTGAAAGTATTTATATGTTTCAAAAATATGTTTTTCTCAGAAAAATGTTTTTTATTCATTTTTAAGAACATTAATAAATTAATTTCTCAAATAATAGAAAATATATTTTATAAAAAACTAAATTTTTTAACTCATCATATAAGAAATTATTCTAGAGGGTTTTTTAGAATTTTTCTGAAAAAAATAATTTTTCGATGAATAATGAAAAATACTAGGTTTATTTTTAAAAACATGCCTTTTCATTTATAGAATTTATAATGGTTTTTATTATAAAATGAGTTAAAAAGTAATGTTATTTAAATTATATATAAATTATTAAAAATTAGTTTATAGTAATAATTTTTCTAGTAAATTGGGATATAAAAACTTTTTTATCATTCGATCATTTTCTCTTTGGAAAATCATATTCTCATCAAGACTGCAGGTTTAATTTTAAATAAACATTTTCCACTTATGAGAATTAAACCAGGAAAATTGGATCACATATTTTGAATCAGAATATTTTATATTATATATTATGTTAAAAATTAATTTTTGACCATAACTAATATTTAAAATAGTAAAATTTCTTTATTGTAGTTAAAGTAAAAATTAGTTTACTCAGGGTTAAACTAAAAATTTATTGGTTTAAAATGACTCAAACCCTTCTAAAAGCCTATTTTATGGATAAATTTCAACATTATAATATATAATTATCAATAATAGTTAATTTTGGAGAATTGTTGCATAGGTAATACATCAGTACAATATTTTTTATTCAAAAACTACAAGTGTGTCACTCACCTCACTTATAAAGGTATTCCATTTCTCTGCTCCTCTTCACATTTCCAAAACTCATTCCATTCGAAAATACCTATCTATATAAATTATATAATTCCCTTATATCATACTATAATCCTTGTTTTGGTCAGAAATCTATCATAGGAAATATTTTGGTGAAAACCAAAAGTTGTTTTCTGAAGAAGAGGCAACATCCCTAACCGAGTATTCTATTATATTTCTTCTTCCACCTCCGTAAATTCTAATAAACTGTGATAATATAATATAATATGTTAAATACATTTAATTATATTTTTTAAATTTAATTTCACATCCTAAAACCATGTTATCTTACATAAAATGGGCTACAAAATCATCATTCTTTTGTACGGTGGTCTACTTCTTCAAAAACTGATGTTTTTTGTTTTTCATCACCACCTCTCATGGTTGGATATAATGATTTATTTAATTTTTATGTATTAAATATATTATATTATTTTACCAATTTAATTACAATACTATATATACCTTCTTACCTTTTAACCCATTGGAAAATAATAACGTTAATTGAGTGTATGGCAGAGTACCACCGCATGAACCGACGTGATGTGTTTAACATTTTTTAAAAAGACGGTACTAAAGATAAAAAAAATTAAGACTTATAATATTTTTAATATATTAGTACTTATTTAATTATGATACTAAATATAACTTATTACCTTCCATTTTGTGGGGTATATAACAATGTCATTCATGTGTACGGGGGACTACTGCCTCGGGAAGCGATGTTATTCGTTTTTAAAATAAACATTAAATTAAAGGTAATAAAGACTGAATTAAATAAATATATGTGATATATATAACATAAAAATGATTCTAAAATTTTTATATATCGTTTATTATTATTTTTAACATTATTTCAATAAAATTAAAACAACATTCATGTGTATGTATGACTTACTACCTCAATAAATGGGGTATTTCATTTTCTATCTACAACTTTTATGGATTAGGATAAATGCACATATACTAAATATATATGATATTTATATCATGTTTAATGTTTTGGTGAATATTTGACCATGATCAATGTGACGCCCCAGGTATTATGAACTGGTCCAAGTGAACAACGTTATGCTTTTAGTAATGTATCTTGTTTTATTTGTTGTGATTTTAATGATGTATCTTGTTTTATTTTATGCTTTGAGTGCTATTAAAGAATTTGAAACAAAAAAATATGAAGAATACAGTAAACTCGTATATATTTAAAAGTTACATTACAACAAGACCCAACTAATTGAAAATACCATGCACAAGACCTAACACTGCCACAACGAGACTACTAAGAATAACAACTTGAGTAATCGGATAGTCGTCGTCTTCAGGGTCCATCAGTGTGAAGAATATAACAGCCAGAGCCAAGACACACATACTCAACACCAATGGTATGAGGAGAGCCATTCTTTCTGGTTCAATTTTTTTAATTTTTTAATATACCCTTGATTTTGTAATGGTCCTTAGAGATATGACAGGTAAATATATATAGCCATTGGATTTTCAAAACGACCTATGGGTTACCGTTGATATAGTTTATCATTATATTAAAACATTTTTTAATGCTCTTATAATTTTATAATATTATAATATGTATAATGTATATTTCACAAAAGAATCATAGTTTTAAAATTTTAAAGAGTATTCTTGGAAATAAATCCTTTTGTTTTAACAAAATCCCGATGGATACTTATATATTGAAAACTGAGTATTATTTTTATAAAAGATATGTTTAAAGGATATCTATAATAATTGTATCTTTTGACCACTAAAATTATGAATTGGGGGGACTATTGATCTTTTTAAATTTGATAGGTGCGTATTTTAATGGTCCAAATAGTTATACTGGTTTTGCATGAAAAATATGAGAGGTATATATTTTAAAATATTTATAGAAAAGGGATTTAAATTTAAAGTTGAAACTAATTGTTTTTTTATTGTATATTTACTCATTTTTGGTACAAATATTCATATTACACACTATTTCAAATTAAGTATACTTAAACTAGTTATTTCAAAAGTCTAATCAAATTTTTATTAAAAATTATGCTGATATGGAATATTTTAAATAAGCTAGTAATGGGATTTAGATTTTTTTTAGTTAAAACTATTTGGTTTATGGTATTAACTCTCTTTAGTATAAATATTTATAGAACAGATTATTTTGAAATAAGTATACTGGTTATTTTATAAATTTAAAATAAGTTTTTAACAAAAATTTATGCTGGAGCCCAGCCATCTCGAGGGCATCCCTTAAGGGACAAGACCTCTAGGCCGAGACCAGGCCCCAAGGGACTAGAGGTTTCCAACCAGGTCCCGAAGCCCGGTTCGAGCATGGTTTCATCCAGTCACACGTGGGCTCGTGTGTAAGGCCTGTGGTGCGCGTTGTGTAGGGGTGGACCTAAGCCTTCATGGGGTCTGTGTGTAAGAACCCCGTGTGTGTGTGTTCGTGTTATCAAACCGAAGCCGGTGCGCTTTGATTTATAAACCTCTACCCATCCGCGTTCCGTTTCGATGTGGGACGCGCTCCGTGTGATCAGGACCGTCTGATCGACTCCCGTGTCGATCTCGACCGTCCGTCCCTTTTAGCCGCGCGATCGCCACGCCCACTCCTGCGGCCGTTCGATCTTCCCTGAGATCTAATCCTGGCCATCCTTTCCTTTACCGCTTCAACCCCCTTCGTCTTCTTCCTTACAGCAGCACCCGACTAGTAGGCATGCGCAAGGACGCCTCGTCCTCTCCCCTACACTGCTCCCCTTGACTTCCAAACACCCCCCTCCTAGGGCTCTATTCCCTCGTCTTCCCCATGTCGGTCTAGCCTCTTGGGTCGAGTCACCTTTGGATAACGAGGCCTATATAAACGCCAGTGGCCTCATGAAACCATGGAGGTTCCTCATCCTTCCCTCCCACGAACTCCCAGCAAGATCAGTGACGTACCCTGGTCCGAGTTCTCTCCTCAAGAAATGTAGGGGTCCTTGCATGCTTTATTTATTTTAAAAGAACATCCGTTTTATACTCTCGGTATATATACAGTTTAATTTTTTTATGTTTATATACTTAATATAAAACCTTCGGTTTTTATTGCCTTCAAAGAGTTTGGCCTTCGTGTTTCAAGTGGGGTACATTTGTAAGGGTGCGTATATACCTTGAATCTATTTTTACAAACCTGTATATACTGCTTATATGTATATGTACAAATCCATCTGTTTATATATTGTGTATATACGGTTTCATATATATATAAACTGTATATAAATTTTATATATGAACTTTTACAAATCCCCCGGGTTGTATAATGTTTTTACAAATGGTATATACAGTTTTATTTTACGGTTTTCTAAAAATCTCAAACTTTTATTTAATGTATATGGTATGTATATATATAGTTTCATGATTGTTTTCTCATAACTTAACTCGGCCTATTTTGGGTATCAATCATTAAATAAAATTTTATATATATATTTGCAAACTATGATCTTTTAGTTTAAGTGAAGTTATGTTTGTAAAACCAAAATTTTATTCATATGGTTACATTTATGACAAACCTTATATGGATATAGTTTTCAACCATGTAAGCAATTTATGGTTGGAAACCTTCAGTTACCTAAGGGATTTAATAGACTTTGTTTTTGAATTTTTTAAAACCCCTATATACACTTCGGGTATATATGGGTATGTGTATATGTATATATATGAATAATTTCCAAATCCCATTATATTATTTTATAAATAATAAGACTTAATTTATTCTTTTATGCAGGTAAGATTTTATTAAGATATGATTTGTGTGATTGTTAAACCAACATGTTTTTCAAATACACAAAAATGGACTTGTTTTATTAAAGAGGTTTATCTAACATTGCCCAGATGAGTTTATGATAAAATATGTATTTTGGTTCAAGGGAATGTTTATCACTGTAACTGATTTCAAGTGTTTTACTTAAGCATTCCTTTTTCCATGGATTTATAATGGAAAAGATTCATCATTTAGTATATCATTTTTTTATATGATTTAGTGAAAAGTATGTTTTACTAAGCCATGTATGCCTTTGATTAGTTATTAACACATGTTGCAAAGTTAACTATCATACATTGTATTAGAGAAAATTGTGGTGGTTCATTATTTATTATTGTACATAATGCATGCTTATGACATATCACTAAATGAGCTAAGAAATTAGATTACCAAAAGTGGTATGGGACACCTTGGGTAAAATGAAAATGAATGAGATATTCAAGGTGGTATGGGACATCTTGAATATACAAACGGTTTAAGTAAATCATGAACGATGTGGATCACATGATAATAAAAGAAAATTTAAGGGTGCGCCCTGATAGCGCTCCAATGCATTGGGTAAAGACTTAATCTCTAGAGATGACCTTTTAGACTGATACCTTGGTAAATAACCTTGGTAAATTTTAATGACACCTTGGGGATGGACTTTGGTGAAACGAAATTATTGTCAATATTGAATGTTGATGCCACATAATTCAAGTTATGTAACATGTTCTTTCAAAGATAACGTTCTTTCACGACTTATGCCTTTATGTTTTCATAAAGTTCTTATTTCACTGTTATAAGCTTGGAGCATGATTGGTGTTATCACTTAATAGAATAGTAACCAGCATATGAAAATTTAGTTATTTCCTTTATGCGCAACTCTGATCATACAGTACTCTTAACTGTTTAGTTTATTCTTAAGTAAATCACATGTAGTACTTGTTCATGATAACCATTATTACTCCTTCGAGAATTGACATAATTGTTTCCTGTTCTTCTTGAAAACCTTGATTGAGCATTGTTATGTTATGTGTTACAATATTCATTTAGTGAATGTTCAAATTTTTTTAATATAATATTTTCAAATGTTATAATGTTTTCATTTCTTTTTAAAAACCCCATTACTAAGTATTTCAATGCTCACCCTATGTTTTGATTTAAAATATTCAGGTATCAGCTTTTAAAAGATGAATTGTTTCAGAAGTTGCCGGTTCCCCAGAACCCGAACCACAAACGATCCTCTGTATGGGACACGATGTGTTTTTAACAAAGTGTGTTTTATTTTATGATAACACATCATGTTCAGAAGGCACCGATTCCTGGGTTTCTGGGGTCGGGGTCTCTATAGTTGGTATCAGAGGTTCGGTTTGGATAACTCTAGAATGCCAGAAACTAAAACAAAAATATATATATGTATATGTACTTCAATTTATTAAAAATTGGGTTTTCTTAAATTTCAGATGGAAAACGAAGGCAGAAATCTCTTATCTCTCCCCGCAGAGGCCCTAGAGACCATTGTGTCTTTAGCTAGCCATGAGGATTTTCTAAACTATGCCCATATCTGCATGACATGAAAACACCTTTACGACGTATCCAATTCACCACGGGTGCTTCAGTTACACCAAGGGGTAGGAATAGATTACCTCCTTATGATGATAACCTAGTTTCCCTCCTACGTACATCGAGGAAGGTACTATGAGGGACTTTTCTGAATTTTCACGGCAGGTGAGAGCTTTGGAACTATGATTGGTAACACTTTTCAAGAAGCTGCTGCAGATGAAGACCTCCAAGAAGGCTACCTTTGTCAGATTTTAAACTACGGCTTATGGGGTCAGTTGTTGAACTTCAAGAGGTTAGAAGACGACTCCACCCGACTGTCTTACAGACAACAAGTGTATGATGATGTCTCTCAGCTTCATACCCCTCATGGTAGACTCATAAGACGTTATAGGTGCCCCCATGAGTTTTTCATTTAATGCTCATCCTGTGTTTGGTTCGAGGAGTTAGGGAGTTTTTCTTCTCTATGTGGAGTTCGTTTAGTCAGTGGATAAGGGAAACTCAAGCACTAATAATAATAAACGTATGTTTTTGAAATTTTGTCTTTCCCCTTCCTTGTCTTTACTTTGTTTTTTTCCTTGAATGATTTTCAAGTGATTGAACTCTTTCCTTAAAACTTTCAGATGGAAGGACAAACCCACCTGTTATCTCTTCCCACTGAGATTCAGGAAATCATTGCTATTAAAACGTGTGAGGACGAGTATGACCCCTTCGCAAATTTGTGAAGATCGTGCAAGCAGTGGTTTGAGGTAACAAACGGTCCGAATATTCTCCGCACCTTCCAGGGGAATTCCTACATCTATTACCGCATTGGCTCTGCACAGCTAGCCAGACGTGAATGACAAGGAAGTTACCACGAAGCGCTCTTTTTATGTTTCACCCTACGACGAAACTACACGGCCAGAGTGAAATTTCATGAGGATGAATTGGAGGGAAATCTTCGTGCGGCTTATATGATCCAACTTCTCAGCATTAGCTTGTTTGATCGCATCTATGGATTCGATGTCCTCGACCGAGACATAATTAGGTGTGTCCTTTGTACGTTGGTCTGTAATGACATTTCAGAACTTTGTACTGTTCGAGCTTCCCTTTGGAAGCCTCAAGGCCCGGAACATAAGTGAAACCCCTCATGTCTTAGGTGTATCTGGATTAGGGAACTGGAAGAGGTGAGTATCGCTACGGGGATTCCGCTAAATGCACTTGTTGACCCTAT
Source organism: Viscum album (assembly GCA_963277665.1). Classification (NCBI taxonomy): domain Eukaryota; kingdom Viridiplantae; phylum Streptophyta; class Magnoliopsida; order Santalales; family Viscaceae; genus Viscum; species Viscum album. Next base: position 1,356,162,116 of record OY728148.1, read on the forward strand.
ACGTTGGGGGAGATGGTGAGAACGTTGCAGAACCTTGTAGTGTTGTGAAATAAATTGTGAGGACGCAATTTTCTAAAGTGGGGGATAATGTTACGCCCCAGGTTTTATGAACTGGTCCAAGTGAACAACATTATGCTTTTAGTAATGTATCTTGTTTTATTTGTTGTGCTTTTAATGATGTATCTTGTTTTATTTTATGCTTTGAGTGCTATTAAAGAATATGAAACAAAATAAAACATGAAGAATATATAAAACTAGTATATATTTAAAATTTACATTGCAAAGAGACCCAACTAATTGAAAATACCATGCACAAGACCTAACACAGCCACAGTGAGACTACTAAAAATAACAACTCGAGTAATCAGATAGTCGTCGTCTTCGGGGTCCATCAGTGTGAAGAATATAACATCCAGAGTCACAGAACACATACTCAACACCATTGGTATGAGGAGATCCATCCTTTCTGGTTCAAGTGTTTTGATTTTGTAAAATGGCCCTGCTTTTATAATGGTCCTTAGAGATATGACCATTAAATATATATACCAGTTGGATTTTCAAAACGACCTATGGGTTACCGTTGATAAAGTTTATCTTTATATTAAAACTTGTTTTAATGCTCTTATAATTTTATAATATTATAATATGTCTAAAGTATGTTTCACAAAAGAATCATAGTTTTAAAATTAAAAAGAGTATTCTTGGAAATCAATCCTTTTGTTTACAAAAAATCCCGATGGATACTTATATATTGAAAACTTATTATTCTTTTTATAAAAGATATGTTTAAAGGGTATCTATAATAATTGTATCTTTTGACCGCTAAAATTATGAATTGGGGGGGGGGGGGCTATTGATCTTTTTAAATTTAATAGTTGTGTATTTTAAAGATCCAAATAGTTATACTGGTTTTGTATGAAAAATATGAGAGTTATATCTTTTAAATGATTTATAAAAAAGGGATTTAAATTTTAAGTTGTAACTAATTGTTTCTTTATTGTATATTTACTCATTTTTGGTACAAATATTCATATTACACACTATTTCTAACTAAGTATACTTACACTAGTTATTTCTAAATTCTAAACAAATTTTTATTAAAAATTATGTTGATATGAAATATTTTACATAAGCTAGTAAAGGGATTTATATTTTTTTTAGTTAAAACTATTTGTTTTATTGTATTAACTCTCTTTAGTATAAATATTTATTCATCACATTATTTTGAAATAAGTATACTAGTTATTTTATAAATTTAAAATAAGTTTTTAATAAAAATGTATGCTGGAGCCCGGCCAGGCCTAAGGCATCCCTTTAGGGACTAGCCCTCTAGGCCGAGACCAGGCCCCAAGGGACCAGAGGTGTCCAACCAGGTCCCAAGGCCCGGTTCGATCATGGGTTCGTCCAGTCACATGTGGGCCCGTGTGTAGGGCCCACGGTGCGCGTTGCGTAGGGGTGGGCCAAATCATGCACGGGGTCCGTGTGTAAGACCCCCGTCTGTGTGCGTTCATGTTATTGACCCGAAGCCGGCGTGCTTTGATTTATAATCTTCTCCCCAACCGTGTTCCGTTTCGATGTGGGACGCACTCTGTGCGATCGGGACCGTGCGATCGACTCCCGTGTCGATCTCGACCGTCCGTCCCTTTTAGCTGCGCGATCGCCCCACCCACTCCCGTGGCCGTTCGATCTTCCCCGAGATCTAATCTCAGCCGTCCTTTCCTTTACTGTGTCAACCCCCGTCGTCTTCTTCCTCGCAGCAGCACCCGTCCAGTAGGCCCGCGCAAGGATTCCTCAGCCTCTTCCCCACACTGCTCCCCTTGACTTCCAAACACCCCCCTCCTAGGGTTATGTTCCTTCATCTTCCCCGCGTCAGTCTAGCCTCTTGGTTCGAGTCACCTTTGGATACCAAGGCCTATATAAACGCCTCTGGCCTCATGAAACCGTGGTGGTTCCTCCTCCTTCCCTCCCACGAACTCCCAGTAAGATCAGCGACGTACCCTGGTCTGAGTTCTCTCCTCAAGCAATGTAAGTGTCCTTGCATGATTGCTTTCTTTTAAAATAACCTCTGTTTTATACTCTCGGTATATATACAGTTTATTTTTTTATTTTTATATACTTAATATAAAACCTTCAGTTTTTATTGCCTTCAAGGAGTTTGGCCTTCATGTTTCAAGTGGGGTGCATATGTAAGAGTGCGTATATACCTTGTTCCCATTTTGAGAAACCTATATATAATGCTTATATGTATATGTACAAATCCAGCGGTTTATATATTGTGTATATACAGTTTCATATATATGTAAATATTATATACAGTTTATATATGCACGTTTACAAATCCCCCGAGTTGTATATTGTTTTCACAAACGGTATATACAGTTTTATTTTACGGTTTTCTAAAAATCTCAAACTTTTATTTAATGTATATGGTATGTATATATATATTTTCATGAATGTTTTCTCATAACTTAACCTGGCCTATTTTGGGTATCAATCTCTAAATAAAATTTTAATATATATATTTGCAAACTATGTTCTTTTAGTTTAAGTGAAGTTGTGTTTGTAAAACCAAAATTTTATATATATGGTTACCTTTATGACAAACCTTATATGGATTTAGTTTTCAAACATGTAAGAAATTTATGGTTGGAATCCTTCAGTTACATAAGGGATTTAATAGACTTTGTTTTTAAATTGTGTAAAACACCTATATACACTTTGGGTATATATGGGTACGTGTATATGTATTTATATGAATAATTTCCAAACCCCATTATATTCTTTTATAAATAACAGGACTAAATTTATTCTTTGATGCAGTTAATATTTTATTAAGATATGATTTGTGTGATTGCTAAACCAACATGTTTTTAAAATACACACAAATGGACATGTTTTATTAAAGAGGTTTATCTAACATTGCCCTGATCAGTTTATGATAAAATATGGATTTTGGTTCAAGGGCCTGTTTATCACCGTAACTGATTTCAAGTGTTTTCCTTAAGAATTCCTTTTTCCATGGATTTATAATGGAAAAGATTCATTATTTAGTATATCATTATTTTATATGCTTTAGTGAAAAGGATGTTTTACTAAGCCATGTCTGCCTTTGATTAGTTATTGACACATGTTGCAAAGTTAACTATCATACATGGTATTAGAAAAAATTGTGGTGGTTAATTATTTATTATTGTACATAATGCATGATTATGACATATCACTAAATGAGATAAGAAATTAGATTACCCAAAGTGGTATGGGACACCATGGGTAAAATGAAAATGAATGAGATATTCAAGGTGGTATGGGACATCTTGAATATAGAAACGGTTTAAGTAAAGAATGAACGATGTGACTCACATGGTATTAAATGAAAATTTAAGGGTGCAACCTGATAGCGCTCTAAAGCATTGGGTAATGACTTAATATATAGAGATGACCTTTTAGACTAATACCTTGGTGAATAACCTTGGTAAATTTTAAAGACACCTTGGATATGGACCTTGGTTAAATGAAATGATTGTCAATATTGAATGTTGATGCCACATAATTCAATTTATGTAACATGTTCATTCCAAGATAATGTTCTTTCATGACTGATGCCTTTAATTTTTCATAAAGTTCTTATTTCACTGGAATAAGCCTGGAGCATGATTGGTGTTATCACTTAATAGAATAGTAACTAGCATATGAAGATTTTGTTATTTCCTTTATGCGCAACTCTAATCATACATTACTTTTATCTATTTAATTTATTCTTAAGTAAATCACATGTAGTACTTTTTCATGATAAACATTATTACTCCTTCGAGAATTGACATAATTGGTTCATGTTCTTCTTGAAAACCTTGATTGAGAATTGTTATATTATGTGTTACAATCTTCCTTTAGTGAATGTTCAAATTATTTTAAAAGAATTTTTTCAAATGTTACATTGTTTTCATTTCTTTTTAAAAACCCACATACTGAGTATTTCAATTCTCACCCTATGTTTTGATTTAAAATTTTCAGGTATCAGCTTTTAAATAATGAATTGTTTCAGAAGTTTCCGGTTTACCAGAACCCGAACCGCACACGATCCTCTATATGGGACATGATGTGTTGTTAAGAAAGTGTGTTTTATTTGAAGATAACACGTCATGTTCAGAAGGCACCAACTCCTGGGTTTCTGGGGTCGGGGTCTCTATAATCAAGGTAATAGGACAAACTTACAAAACCAGAACATATGATAAGAACGGTGAATTTATTACCCGAAACTTAATTTAAAAAAATAATTATTTATAATAATGTATTAAAAAGTAACAAGTACATCATGTATGGATTGATAAATATGATTATGTTTCTATAATATATTTATAATAAACTTATTGTAACATCCCAAGTAAGTAATGAATAATAGATATTTTTATCTATGTCTATTAATGATCTATATAGTGTTTTAGAGGCTTAAAATGAATATAAATCCAATCTTAAGCATGGAATACACTAATATTTTTAAAAGATTGTTTTACTGCCTTTTGATGGCAACCCATTTTTAAATCTATCTTTTGAAAATTTTATAAGCTATTTTTGTCAAAATAAACTTATTCTTTATGATTGGGACATCAAAATTTACTTTGTGTGAATTTTTGGTATTTTTCTGACAATGTTCATTTTTAATGAATAGTGAAAAATACTGCATTTTACATCAAAACTGCATCTTAATCTAATATATTTATATGATTAGATTATCTTTTGAATTGGTCTTAATTTGTAATCTGAATATATTTTTACCATTTAATCCAATGGTGGTCATTGGAATCAATTTCACTTTGAAATTAGACTTAAACTGGTGTCAATCTTTTGATACTTATTGGTTTATAAAAACACGCTATTTGCTATGACAATGGGAATTAATTATTAAATTAATTAATGTGACTTATATTTTTTGAATTTTCTAAAATAGACTTCATTTTTGAATTCGGAATATCAAATATATCTTAGGGTGATTTTTTGGTAATTTTATGAAAAACATCAATTTTTTATGAATAGTGAAACCAGTAAGTGGTACTTATAAAAACTGATTTTCCATTTAAATGAAATTTTGCCATCATTGTGTTTTGAATTTCAAAAATCCGACATACATGGTTGTCATTAAGAAATAAAATGTGGTTCAATGCGATTATAATAATTTTTTGGTGAATAGTAGCTTATTAAGTTTTTAATCGCGATTAGTGGTAATTAGTGTAGTTTAAGGTAAAAATAATGCTTTAATAAAATAAGATGAGCTTGAAACATGTCCTACCCTCATTGGTTGTGTCATGGCCGACCAATACAAGCCATGGGTCAACTTGGGGACCCCATGGAGACACTTTGGTTTGGAAATGACATAAATAACTTTTTATTTAATGTAAAAGTAAAAATGACACAAACATAATATGTTTTACGAAAACAATTTTTACATGGGGATATAAAGATTAGATTTTTAATTATAAATAGTAATTGGAAATCTAAAAAGATTTCCTACATCATAGTATTTGTTTTATAATTTTTAGACTTTAAATAAATTAATTTATTTATGACATCATGATAATGCAACGATGACCTCATTATTTAACGATTTAAATAAAATGGAATGTTAATGAAAAATCTAAAACCTACACATGGACAAAACCAATTGGATGAGTGGATTTCGAAGCCTTATCACCTTATCCTCGAATTATAGCAATGTGGGACCTTTTTAATCCGAAACTCTTTTTAAAATAAAGTAACTTATCATTATTTTCCAAAAGTGCCCCTCCTCTCCTCTTATAAAAGGCCCCCACCTCTACCTCTTTTCACACACTCCTCAAGCCTTTGGCTCGGCCAAACCCTGCCCATTTACTCTCTCCACATCCCTCTCCTCATCCTAGAGGATTTACTTTGGGAAGAAGCCTTTCAAAGGAAGCCTTTAGGCTCAAATCAAAAGGAGTTACACTTTTAAAGGTAATTCATTCTCTCATGTTCATTTTTTTATTTTGCTTCTCCAACCCCCTAAACTCTTTTTATTTACTTATTTTGTAACAACACCAGTATCTTCAATATACTAGGATGTTGTTATAAGATTTATTTGAGCTACACTCTCACACAACTACATCAAATGGTTAAAGAACATACGGTTTCCGTGGATGGCGAAATTCTGCCTCCCGAAACGATGATTGTTCAATAATCATTTAACACCTTCAAAGGTGGCCATTATGATGTCACTATTTTTATATATGATATATAATATGTTTATGTTTTCCATAATCTTCTGTTTTTTTCATTTTGGGCATACCTTTATGGTTTCCATTATGGGTAAACACTATATCTTCATTTTAGGAAGTGCGGACTACCGCCCCCTGAAAGTGATTTGATTCGTTAATACCATATGTGGGATGTGTAAAGGATAAAGTTAATGATATTATATATGTTATTATACTGGAATTATAATATACTCTTATATCATTATGATTTCATTCCAGAAAATACGAAATAGAAATTGAAGTAGCGTTCATGCGTACGTACGGATTACCGTCTCCATGAATGGTGCATTTCATTTATTACCTCTAAATATGATGTAATATTATAAATAAATGTATATGATAAATATATATGATATATATTTTATCTAAATCATTAATATCGTTCTGGATATAACAAACCTTTGACCAAATTAACAACATGTAAGTGTAATAAGTCTATTTTTGACTTAAGAACCAAATACCAACAAAATGAACATTATTAACTTAAATGATTACATGATGTTCATAACATGGTATAAAAGGAATAATGAACATGAAAATGTTCTTAAGCAAGTAGAGATTCACTCAAGTTTATTATTCAGGAGATTAAATAACGGTCGGGTCAAGTCGGATACGAGGTAAGAGAACTTCTTAACCCAATCACCATTCTTTGGGTTAATCTCCTACTTTCAAATTATGTCATGATATTATTATGTCCTATCTTGTATTTGTACTTTTTTTATGTGTACTTATAGTAAATACACAGATTAGATCTATTTTATTTTTAAAAAAATATGTGTATGGGACTTCGTCTCAATCTCCTTTCATTGAGGCATATTTTATTTTGTACACAACTTTCTTTTATACGGTGTATAAACCCCTTTGACTTTTACATTTATTCAAAAGGAATCTTTTTTATATGAAGCGTTTACTAAATGACAAAAGGGAATGTTTTTGTCGTACGTATGCGGAGACAATGACTTCTCCGCCGTCATGACCATTATTTGAGTTTCGGCTTCCTCTACAAGCCATACCTTTTTTAAAGAAAAATAAATATCCTGTTTCAGTTTTCTTTTATTTTGGTATTGAAAATGGTTTTCATAATATTGTTATATCAATGTGTGGTATTGATATCTTGTGATTGAAAGGTGGAAATGTTATGTTTCCTTTATGCATGTTTTCTGTGATACGATTATGTTGAGGTTCTTGGGCATTATTATGAAGACGGGTGGTTCCGTGATAGACTAAGGGCGGGTGAGCCCGATATAGCTCCCCAATGCATTGGGTAACGCGAAGGAGTGAAACGTTAAGGTTTCTCCGAAGCGATTTTGGGAATATACTGTGATGGGTATTCCAAACGTAACCAAGAGGGTTACTCCCTACGTAAGAATGTTATGAATGCCTCAAGTTACCTTTATGTCTTATGATTTCTATGATTTATTCATGATTTTATGAGGTATGTTAAAGTGCTTATGTTTTATGGGTAAAGTATGATTTCATTCTTATGTATATATGTACCCATGTTTCCTTTTCATATTTTTATATCCCTTACTGAGCATTTTATGCTCATCCCAAGTTTTTTTGAAATGTTTTTCACAGGTCAAGGGAAAGGTACATGATATGATGATAGTGTCAAGGAAGTGTCAAGAAAGAATCCATGTTATATATTAAATATGTTTCCATTGATGGGAAAGAAGAATACTATCTTTATGTAACCACGTTGTTTACATGTGGAATGTAATGCAAGTTTTATGATCTAATTCTCTAAAACTCTAAACCTGAAAAGATACTCAATGTGTAATCTTGTAATAACTCAAGATTAAGTAAGGTTTAAGGATGGGGCCTTATAGTTGGTATCAGAGGTCGGTTTAGATAACTTTAGGAGTTAGAATTCTATTTAATGATTATCCAAAAATATTTTTTTTATGTTCAAATTGAAGTGATATAGCATTTGAAGATTACCATGTTGCTTCATCTAAGACATGTTTGTTCAGAATGGTTTTCCGCAGAGGAAACAGGGAAGCAGTGCTAGGAAGGAATACATAAGGAATTAACCTTCCGAATCAGCATCCATAAATGGTTGGAATTGGAACTGAATAGTTTTTTGCAGTAATGGCATTTTTGACTCAGGTAATAAATGGTGGTGGTATCCATGCACGAGATCAGCCAGACCAACCGTAGAGGAACATGTCAGTGGTGCAACATTTCATGAGGCACCATCCCCCATCATTTAGAGGATCAACTTACCCTGTGCTAGCTGAAGGGTGGATTAAAGCACTGGAGAAGATTTTCGATGTCATGGGGTGTTCAGTCAATCAAAAGGTTAGTCTTGCTATTTACCGTTAGGAGGGTGAGGCAGATCAGTGGTGGTCGATGGTTAAAAATATCAGGGACACTGATGAGATTGATGCTCTCAACTGGGATGAATTCAAAGGTATGTTTCTTGAGAAGTATTTTCCTAAGGATGTTCGACTTAGGATGGAAAAACAATTCTTGGAATTGAGGCAAGAGGAAGACTCAGTGGCTGCCTATGATGAAAGGTTCACTCGATTGGAAAGGTATGCTCCAAATTTTATCTGAGACCTTTATAGTAAAATCAATAGTTTTTACTCAGGATTAAAGCCAAAATATCGAAGGGCATTATCTTCTCGTGAGTTTAAAAGTTATGAAATGCTTGTTCCATGTGCTGAGAAGGTGGAAATGGAGTTTGCCGATGACCAAGTGTTCTATAAAAACCAGCAGAAGAAGAGACCGAGGTGGCAAGAGAAAGGTAAGAATTCTTCAAAAAAGTCTGATGGTAAGAAAACTAAGTTTCCAGTTTGTGATAAATGTGGAAAAAGGCATGCTGGGGAATGTCTTCTGAATTCTGGAAAGTGCTACCGATGTGGTAAGATGGGACATAAGGCTCGTGATTGCACTGAAAAGGATCAAGGTGAAGGTAAGAACAAATTTTATTTACAGTTAGTGAAATGTTATAAGTCCAATGAGATGGGTCACTATGCAAATGAGTGTCCGAAAAAAAGCATGAGTGATGGGAATCAGTTAGACTATAAGCAGAAAGGGGTGGTGAAATCCATTGCAACTACTTCAGCAGATGTCAGGCCATCAAATGAAGTTGTATCAGGTAATTTGTTTGTTTTTTCAGATTATGCCAGTGTGTTTTTTTGATTCGGGGTCTACACATTCTTTCATCTCGGAAACCTTTTCTACTAAAATGGAAATACCATCCCAAGAAATGACTCCTGAACTTGTGGTAAAAACACCTGGGGGAAATGTTGAGGCAAAAAGAATTTATAATAATCTTCCTATCCTTATCTGTGGAAAGAACCTACTTGAAAACCTTATTGTTCTACCTCTAGTAGAGTTTGATGTTATCCTGGGTATGGATTGGCTCTCTATTTACCATGCTAAGATTTACTGTAGAGCTAAAGATGTTTCTTTTCAGAAAGACTTTCAGTTTTTTTATAAGAATGAACAGTTACTTTTGATAACATATCAAGAGGCCGAGAAACTTGTAAAAGATGGAAATGAATGTTACCTTGCACACATTGTTGAAAACAAGAGAACTATTCAGATTAATGATGTGCCAGTGGTAAATGAGTATCCTGATGTTTTTTCTGATGAGTTGCCTGGAATAATACCAGATCGGGAAGTTGAGTTTACTGTTGACTTAGTTCCTGATGCTAAGCCAATTTCAAAACCCCCTTATCGAATGGCACAAATTGAACTTTTAGAGTTGAAGGAGAAATTGCAAGATTTATTAGAGAAAGTTTTCATTCGACCTAGCACATCACCATGGAGTGATCCTGTTTTATTTGTTAAAAAGAAAGATGGTTCTATGAGACTTTGCATTGATTATAGGGCCTTGAATAATATCAATGTTAAAAACAAATATCCTTTACCTCATATCGATGATTTGTTTGATCAGCTCCAGGGAGCTCAGTATTTTTCAAAGATTGACTTGAGGTTGGGGTACCATCAATTGAAGGTAAAGGAAGCAGATGTTCCGAAGACTGCATTTCGTACAAGATATGGCCATTATGAATTTGTAGTCATGCCTTTTGGGCTAACCAATGCACTTTCTGTATTCATGGACATAATGAATAGAATTTTCCATGAGTTCTTGGATAAGTTTGTGGTGGTTTTCATTGATGATATTTTGGTGTTTTCTAAAAGTAAAGAGGAGCATGAAAGACATTTAAGGGTCATTTTGAAAACCTTAATAGAAAATAAATTGTATGGGAAATTCCGAAAATGTGAGTTTTGGTTGCAACAAATTTCTTTCCATGGTCACATTGTTTCAAAAGATGGCATAATCGTTGATCCTGCAAAAACAAAAGCTGTTGAAGAATGGCCAAGACCCATGAATGTTACCGAGATTCGTAGCATTCTTGGTTTGGCGGGCTATTACCGAAGGTTTGTTAGAAATTTTTCACGGTTATCTAGTCCAATGACTAAGCTAACTCGGAAGGGTGTTAAGTTTATCTGGACAAAAGAATGTGATGATTGTTTTCAGGATTTGAAAAGAAGATTGGTGAATGCTCCAGTTTTGGCACTACCTTCCAGGAATGGTGAGTTTGTTATATACAGTGATGCTTCATTAAAAGGACTTGGTTGCATCCTAATGCAGAATGATCAGGTAATTGCGTATGCTTCACGACAGTTGAAAACTCATGAGGTAATTTACCCTACACATGATTTGGAATTAGCTGATGTTGTTTTCTCTTTAAAAATTTGGAGGCATCATTTGTATGGAGTGAAGTGTGAAATATATACTGATCACAAAAGTTTAAAGTATATATTCACTCAGAAAGAGTTAAACATGAGAGAGAGGAGATGGATGGAATTAATCAAGGATTATGATTGTACAATTCATTACCATCCGGGAAAAGCAAATAAAGTGGCTGATGCTTTGAGTCGAAAAAGTAATGCTTCATTAACAATGTTGTGTTTCGAACGTGATCCTTTGGTTATGGATTTGATGAAAATTGGCATAAAAGTTGTTGGTGCAGGAAGTCCTTCTGTTTTGGTTCAGGTATCAGTGAGATCTTCTCTATCAGATAGAATCAAGCAAGCACAGAAGCAAGACAGTGAGTTGCAGAAAAAGGTAGTGCTGGTTCAGAAAGGTATGTTGCCTGAATTCAACATTGATAATGATTGTGTTTTGAGATTTGGGAAGAGATTGTGTGTGCCTTGTGATTCACAGTTGAAGAGAGAGTTGTTATGTGAAGCTCATAGTTCTCCGTTTTCAGTTCATCCAGGCAGTACTAAGATGTATAGAGATCTGCGGGAGTATTACTGCTGGGATGGAATGAAAAGAGATATTGCTGATTTTACTGTGACGTGTATGACATGTCAACAGGTTAAAGAAGAGTGGTAGTTACTGAAAGGGATGCTTCAGCCTTTACCAGTGCCAGAGTGGAAATGGGAGAATATATCCATGGACTTTGTTGTGGGATTACCGAAAACATATCGAGGTAATAATACAATCTGGGTTATTGTCGATCGCTTGACCAAATCTTCTCATTTCCTTGCTATACGAGATACTTTTTCCCTAGATCAACTTTCCTGTTTGTATCTTAAATAGGTAGTCAGGTTACATGGAGTTCCTCTCTCCATTGTATCGGATCGTGATCCCAGGTTTACTTCTAACTTTTGGAAAGGCCTTCAGAAGTCGTTGGGTACTGAATTAAATTTTAGTACAGCTTTTCATCCTCAATCAGATGGGCAGTCAGAATGAACAATTCAGACATTGGAGGATATGCTACGAACTTGTTCTATAGATTATTAGGTATGTTGGGACCAACATCTTTCTTTGGTTGAATTTTCATATAATAACAGTTCTCATTCCAGTATACAGATGGCACCATTTCAGGAATTATATGGGAAGCGGTGTCGAACACCAGCTTTCTGGGATGAAGTGGGTGAAAGGATGTTGATGGGACCAGAATTGGTAGAAGAGATGGCAGAAAAAGTTCAGTTGATTCAGAAGCACATGAGAACAGCTCAGAGCAGGCAGAAGAGTTATGCGGACAACAGGAGGAAGGATTTCTCTTTTGAGGTAGGTGATCATGTTTTTCTCAAAGTATCACCATGGAAAAGTGTGATGCGATTTGGTAAGAAAGGAAAGTTGAGTCCAAGGTTCATTGGGCCATATGAAATTCTGGAGAGTGTTGGATCAGTTGCATACCGGGTGGATTTACCTCCGAGTTTATCTCAAGTACACAATGTTTTTCATGTTTTGATGTTGAGAAAGTACATGCCAGATTCATCTCATGTTTTGAGTCCAGAGGTAGTTCAGCTGGAAGAGAACCTATCTTATGAGGAACAACCGGTCCTGATTCTTTACCACAGGGAGCAAGTTTTACGGAATAAGGTGATTCACCAGGTAAAGGTTTTGTGGAAAACCACAGGATTGAAGAGGCAACATGGGAATCTGAAAATGCAATGAGGGATAAGTAACCCCATTTATTTGATAAGTAAATAAATTGCGGGGACGCAATTTTCTAAAGGGGGGAAGGATGTAACATCCCAAGTAAGTAATGAATAATAGATATTTTTATCTATGTCTATTATTGATCTAGATAGTTTTTTAGAGGCTTAAAATGAAAATAAATCCAATCTTAAGCATGGAATACACTAATATTTTTAAAAGATTGTTTTACTGCCTTTTGATGGAAAACCATTTTTAAATCTATATTTTGACAATTTTATAAGATATTTTTGTCAAAATAAACTTATTCTTTATGATTGGGACATCAAAATTTACTTTGTGTGAATTTTTGGTATTTTTCTGACAATGTTCATTTTTTAATGAATCGTGATAAATACTCCATTTTACATCAAAACTGCTTCTTAATATAATTTATTTATATGATTAGATTATCTTTTGAATTGGTCTTGACGTGTAATCTGAATATATTTTTACCATTTCATCCAATGGTGGTCATTTGAATCAATTTCACTTTGAAATTATACTTAAACTGGTGTCAATCTTTTGATACTTATTGGTTTATAAAAACACGCTATTTGCTCTGACAACGGGATTTAATTATTAAATTAATTAATGTGACTTATATTTTTTGAATTTTGTAAAATGGACTTCATTTTTGAATTCGTAATATCAAATATAGCTTAGGGTGAATTTTTGGTAATTTTCTGAAAAACTTCAATTTTTGATGAATAGTGAAACCACTAAGTGGTACTTATAAAAACCGATTTTCCATTTAAATGAAATTTTTCCATCATTGTGTTTTTAATTTCAAAAATCCGACATACATGGTTGTCATGAAGAAGTAAAATGTGGTTCAATGAGATTATAATAATTTTTTGGTGAATAGTAACTTATTATGTTTTTAATCGCGATTAGTGGTAATTAGTGTAGTTTAAGGTAAATATAATGCTTTAATAAAATAAGATGAGCTTGACACATGTCCTACCCTCATTGGTTGTGTCATTTCCGACCAATACAAGCCATGGGTCAACTTTGAGACCCCATGGAGACACTTTTGTTTGGAAATGACATAAATAACTTTTTATTTAATGTAAAAGTAAAAATGACACAAACATAATATGTTTTACAAAAACAATTTTTACATGAGGTTATAAAGATAAGATTTTTTATTATAAATAGTCATTGGAAAGATAAAAAGATTTCCTACATCATAGTAGTTTTTTTATAATTTTTAGACTTTAAATAAAGTAAATTATTTATGACATCATGATGATGCAGCGATGACCTCATTATTTAACGATTTAAATAAAATGGAATGATATTGAAAAATCTAAAACCTACACATGGATAAAACCAATTGGATGAGTGGATTTCGAAGCCTTATCACCTTATCCTCGAATTATAGAAATGTGGGACCTTTTGAATCGGAATCTCTTTTTAAAATAAAGTAACTTATCTTTACTTTCCAGAAGTGCCCCTCCTCTCCTCTTATAAAAGGCCCCCACCTCTACCTCATTTCACACACTCCTCAAGGCTTTGGCTCGGCCAACACCTGGCCATTTACTCTCCCCACATCCCTCTCCTCATCCTAGAGGATTTCCTTTGGGCATAATCCTTTCAAAGGAAGCCTTTAGGCTCAAATCAAAAGGAGTTACACTTTTAAAGGTAATTCATTCTCTCATGTTCATTTGTTTTATTTTGCTTCTCCAACCCGCTAAACTATTTTTATTTACTTCTTTTGTAACAACACCAGTATCTTAAATATACTAGGATGTTTTTATAAGATTTATTTGAGCTACACTCTCACACAACTACATCAAATGGTTAAAGAACATATGGTTTCCGTGGATGGTGAAATTTTGCCTCCCGAAATGATGATTGTTCAATACTCATTTAACACCTTCAAAGGAGGCCATTATGATGTCACTATTTTTATATATGATATATAATATGTTTATGTTTTCTTTAAGCTTCTGTTTTTTTTCATTTTGGGCATACCTTTATAGTTTCTATTATGGGTAAGCATGATATCTTCATTTTAGGAAGTGCGGACTACCGCCCCCTGAAAGTGATTTGATTCGTTAATACCATATATGGGATGTGTAAAGGATAAAGTTAATGATATTATATATGTTATTATACTGGAATTATAATATACTCTTATATCATTATGATTCCATTCCAGAAAATACGAAATAGAAATGGAAGTAGCGTTCATGCGTACGTACGGCTTACCGTCTCCATGAACGGTGCATTTCATTTCTTACCTCTAAATGTGATGTAATATTATAAATACATGTATATGATGAATGGATATGATATATATGTTATCCAAATCATTAATATCAATCTGGATATAATGAACCTTTGACCAAATTAACCACATGTAAGTTTAAGAAGTCTATTTTTGACTTAAGAACAAAATACCGACAAAATGAACATTATTAACTTAAATGATTACATGATGTTCATAACATGGTATAAAAGGAATAATGAACTTGAAAAAGGCTCTTAAGCAAGTAGATATTAACTCAAGTTTATTATTCAGGAGATTAAAGAACGGTCGGGTCAAGTCGGATACGAGGTAAGGGAACTTCTTAACCCAATTACCATTCTTTGGGTTAATCTCCTACTTTCAAATTATGTCATGATATTATTATGTCCTATCTTGTATTTGTACTTTCTTTATGTGTACTTATAGTAAATACACATAATAGATCTATTTTATTTTTAAAAATGATCTTTTTATGGGACTTCGTCTCAATCTCCTTTCATTGAGGCATATTTTATTTTATTCACAACTTTCTTTTATACGGTGTATAAACCCTTTTGACTTTCACGTTTATTCAAAATTAATATTTTTTATACGAAGCGTTTACTAAACGAAAAAAGGGAATGTTTTTGTCGTACGTATGCGGCGACAACGACTTCTCTGCCGTCGTGACCATTATTTGAATTTTTGCTTCCTCTACAAGCCATACATTTTTTAAAGAAAAATAAATACCCGGTTTTACATTTCTTTTATTTTGGTATTGAAAATGGTTTTTATAATATTGTTATATCAATGTGTGGTATTGATATCTTGTGATTGAAAGGTGTAAATGTTATGTTTCCTTTATGCATGTTTTCTGTGACACGATTATGTTGAGGATCTTGGGCATTATTATGAAGACGGGTGGTTCCGTGATAGACTAAGGGTAGGTGAGCCCGATATAGCTCTCCAATGCATTGGGTAACGCGAAGGAGTGAAACGTTAAGGTTTCTTCGAAGATATTTACGGAATATGCTGTGATGGGTATTCCAAACGTAACCAAGAGGGTTACTCCCTACATAAGAATATTATGAATGCCTCAAGTTTCCTTTATGTCTTATGATTTCTATGATTTATTCATTATTTTATGAGGTATGTTAAAGTTCTTATGTTTTATGGGTAAAGTATGATTTCATTCTTATGTATATATGTACCCATGTTTCCTTTCCATATTGTTATATCCCTTACTGAGCTTTTTATTCTCATCCCAAGTTTTTTTTGAAATGTTTTTTACAGGTCAAGGGAATGGTACATGATATGATGATAGTGTCAAGAAGTGTCAAGAAAGAATCCATGTTTTATTTTAAATATGTTTCCTTTTATGGGAAAGAAGAATACTATCTTTATGTAACCACTTTGTTTACATGTGGAATGTAATGCAAGTTTTATGATCTAATTCTCTAAAACCCTAAACCTAAAAAGATCCTCAATGTGTAATCTTGTAATAACTCCAGATTAATTAAGGTTTAAGGCTGGGGACTTATACTTATATTTATTATAAATGTGTTTTAAATGTGTTAAAAAACCGATACTTATGGTAAGTTATTTTTGAATACCATTTTACTTCTGTGAGACACATGTTAAATTCACCACCTATTTATTTTATGTGGTATATATACTACCCATGAATGTTAATTATGTTTAAATAACCTGAAAATTATTTGGATTTAAATATAAAATTTATGATTTATTTTTCATGGGGTTTACTTTAAAAAACATGCCAAATCAGTAAGGGATTTTTGTCTCAATTTCCCTTCTTTGAGACATATGTTGAGTTTTGTTCCTAAATTATTTTATGAGGTGTATATACAAACCCTTAGAAATTTAATATCATGAATTTATTTATTCTAATAATATTTTAATTTTAATTTTACTCTATTCATGAATTGGACTTATAATTCGTTGTATCCAAACTAGTAAGGGTTTTATGATACAATCTCATCATTTATCGGCATTATTTATGATTATGTTTTTAATGACGAAATATTAGGATCCATCTAACAAGAAACTCATGAAGGTTATTATGAATTGATTATGGCATTATAATGAATATTTTTAACTAATTTTCCTCTATTTATGTACTCAAGAGACCAAATTAATGTTTTAAATAAAAAACGCCTTTATTTTACACTTTAGTCAAAAATTATTTTTCTTCCAAAAAAATTTATTCTAAAAAAATAAAAATATATTTAGAATATTATCAAAATGATTTATAATCTAAAGTTTTACCCATGTTATAAATTTTTTTTAAAAAAATAAAAATAATATTCATGTCACTTTCAAAGAAACAATTCCTACTTGGATTTTACCAAAACAATTGAAAGGAATATTTGTTCAAACGTACATGTCATGAATGGTATTTTATAATATCATGACCAAATCATTTTTTAAAGCTAAATTTATATGTTTCCAAGTTTAGTTTAAAATAAAATGGATTACAAAATATTTTATAGATTTATATTTCTAAAATAAGTGTTTTTAAAAAGGGAAATTATATTTTCTTCAAGAAATGTTTTAAAATATTTCAAAATATTCCTTTATAATTTTAAAAGGTACGTTTGTAAGAAAATAATTTTGAAAATTCCTTGTGTTTTAAAATGTTTTTTTAAAAGTGGAAAGGATATTTACTCATGAAATGTTCCAACTAATCTTTCAAAAAAAATTTCTTTCTAATATGACAACCTTTGATTTTACTAATTCTTTAATCCAGATATTATCCAAGGATACAATTCATATTATTTATCTAAATGGTTTGTTTTTATGATGAAAATGTTTTTTTGAATCCCAATTAATTTTACATTGATTATCCCTTAACAAATATCTTATGAAACTCTCTTCTTCCCCATGGGTTATGATTTTATGACATTATGAAATGATTATAAAACATGTTAATTTTCCACTTGTTATGTTATGATGAATTTATTATGAATCTCATTTTTTATGGGTTATGATGTAATGTATTTTTTAAGATTTTAATGTAACACATATGTATAATTTTCATTATTTGATAATGGTTATGTTATAAGTAAGGAAAATGTCTTTTTATAACAAATATGTAGGGGACATATATAACCCATTTAATGAATAGGGTAAAGGCTAATATATCATGTTATAAATAGGATTATAATATGGAGTTAACCCAATTATATAAGGTTCTTTATCCACTACGATTGTTATGTGAGTTATCCATGACTACTATAATGGTTTGGGTAGTAAATTCAATCACCTATGATAGTCCGGGGAGTGAACCTCAACTACTATAACGGTTTTCTAAGTCAACCCATTACGCTATGGAATCCTTATAAAATATCCTTGAATAATATATAATTTATTATATATTCTTACGTGTATTCTATAATTCCATACCTTATTTCAGTGTTATACACCCATCGCTCACATTCTTTTATTTTCTTATGATTCTTGTATTATGAAAAATCGAAAAATTTACTATGAATCACGTTTATAATCCATCATATATAGTGTATGGTTTCAAAATAGTTTTCTGTTGTCATCATACTGATATGGTCATGTTATATTCATATATACCTTTTTTAACATTACTTATCATCTGATCTAACACTTTCTTATGTTTCCTTTCCTTAGAAAATGAAGAAAGATATCGTGAAAGATATGTCTAAGAAGGGTGGTAGTTATGAATAACCTCGTGAGAGATGATGTATATCACTTTTGTATTAGTTTTTTATGTATCTGTGTTTCTAAAGGCACTATACCTATTTTATCTTAGTGTGGATCATTATGTTATGTATTGAATATTTATCTATTAAGATGTCATATTTTTTTATGATAATTTTGGGTCTCTACAGTCGGTATCAGTGAAATGTTTAGTTAGCCTTTGTAAACTAGAATAAGTAAAATTTAGTGAGATCATTGTAGTTATTTCTAAGGATATGTTTAAGATAAGTCTATTGATAATTCCAAGGATGGTAAAAAGTGTAGTAAAATGTATTAGAATTTTTTGTAATTGATAAAAAGATTTGATTCCAAGAAATTATATCCCATTTGAGATAATATAAGTGGATGTGGCTCCAGAACAAAAGTTCATAGGGTAATAATTCTAAAAAGTTAACATTGATCTTGATAAAATAATCAACAGGTGCATGAAAATGGGTATTTATACAAACATATTTTAAATAATTAGGATATGGTTTGGAAATTCACGTACTCCTTCTAAGACATTATGTTGAATTTTAATAAGGATTATCAGTGACCTTAGTTAAGCCTATGGTCTCATAAATTGAAAATAAGGTTTTATGATTTATATATCATATAAGTGGTTTCTCAGGATTAAGTGTTTTTTCACTATTATTATTGTTTCTCACACTACTATTTATGGATTCATTCAATATTTGGAACCAGAAAAGATCATGTTAACACTGAATTTGATGGACAATCTAATGGCTATGAGAAATGAAATTTCATGATGATTGGAGGGAATTATATTGTGATTATTCCCAATCATATATCATGATGTATTAATAAAAATGTTAACTTCGGTGAGATTCATAAATTATAAAATAAGAGAAATATGGACTTTATGAATATTTATGTGTTAATAATCATGGTGGAAAGAGGATTTGGCATATTACATGTCTAGAAGTTGAGATTTAGAACCTGTAAAAATATCTAAAATTTAGGGTATGATGTTTTCTATATGTAAATTATATTAATAAAGAAACTAGTTTCATTAAAAATTTATGTCTTATATGTGATGAACTTGGGAATTTTCTGATTCAATTCTCTAACCTAAGGGTTATCCTCTAGTCTATGGAAGGACCTATGTTGTACCAAATTATTTAAGTAAAAGGAATTAATTTTTTATGTATTTAGATTCAAGAATAATGTTGTGGGAGTATTTTGTCAAATATATTTATAATATTCATGAAATATATAGTAATTATGTAATTTTCGAATCATATATCTCTACATGTTAGATTTGCTTAAGAGTTATGGATTCCATCATGGGTATATATGTTTTAGGATTGATCGTAAGTTAAAATTCTTAAACACCCCTATTTAGTTTTTACATTATAAGAGTTTATCAATATTATGAATATTTTGGGATAAATTTATTGAAATGCAAGCCTTTGTGTTTTAAAATGTTTTATTGGATATTTTATTTTAGTATGAATTTCTTTTACATTTTTTGGGAATAGGATTAAAGGTGTTGGAAACTTTTACTGCTTATCTTATCATTGATGTTATGGTAAATAAGGTTTATTAAAATTTTGAAATAATTTTATTAATATAGTTTTTGAAAATAAATACCCCACAATTCAAGAAATAATGAGTTTCTTCTGATAAGCCCATGGGGATTAAACCCACAAATAAAGGGTGATGAGGGTATACCACCTATGATTAGAAAACATTAATGTTTATTTCTGGTAGGATAATATAAAGTTATATATTTCTGATTATGTATCTCAATTATTTATATGTTATTAAGTCAAGGTTGATAGTCATTGGTCTAAAAGGATGCTATAAAAATTATCAGTACCATAAAGAAAATAGGAATACATCATCATAGGTTTTGTCATTTTACACCCCAGAACATCTAAAGGGAAGAATTATATATGAGTTTTTTTAATCACTATACATATTTAGAACACTTTATCTCACTAAGAGAAGATTTATATTTGTATATGATTTCTAGGATATACATTAATGATGTTTTTAGGGTTTTGTGGATTATAAAACTCTCTTGAATCTAATCAAGATATGAGGTTTACATCAATGTTCTTAATATGAAGCTCTATTACAACATTGTGTATCATCCTCAGCTAGACAGTCAACCTGAGAGATACATTCACAGAATTGAGGATATGTAAAGATCTTATTTAATGGATTTAAAATGTGATTGGGATCAACACCTTCCCCTAGTATATTTTTCTTACAATAATATATTTCAATCAAGCAATCAGATATATCTTTACGAATCCCTTTATGTAATAATGTTTAAAACTCCAACATATTGGAAAGAAGTTTTAAAAATAAATTTATTGGGATGAAGAAATGTTAGAGAATGTTAGAGTCATTCAGAAACACATAAGAGAATAACCATGTAGAAAAAATGTTATGCTGATAATTTTTGAGGCTCTCTATAATTTGATATTGATGAGAACGTGTTTCTTTAAATATCTCCATGGAAAAAATAAATTAAAACTATGCTCTATGTAGATTGGACCCCTTTAAATACTAAATTGTATCAGGACATTATATTGTCATTTAGACCTTCCACTTGTCATCTATCATTTTCACAATGAGATCCATGTATCCCTCTAAAGGATGTATATACATGATCCATCATTTGTACTAAACCTAGAGAGCATGCCATTAGAGCATGATATTTCATTTGAGAAATAACTATTGGAGATTGAACATCATATCTAGAATTTTCTATGAAACAAGACTACTCAGATGGTCATATTTCATTTGAGAAATAACTGGTGGATATTGAAGATCATATCATTAATTTTCTATGAAACAAGACTACTCACATGGTCAATGTTTTGTAGCGAAACAGTCAGTTTAAGGAAGCTATGTGGGAACCTGAGGATGTAATGTAGTTGAATTAACCTCAATCATTTATACCAAAGTAACTAAATATTGAGGGAGTAACTTATTTTAAGGGGGATAGAATGTAACTCTATTACTTTTAATAATTTTTTTATAAATTCAATTTTTTATAGCTTATGTTACACGCAAAACCATGTTTTAACGAAATTGGACACACTATTCATATTATTTTTTAAACATGACCCTTATTACCAAGATATTAAACATGGAAACATTAATTATAATATACAAATTTTAAGTATTGATTATTATTTATTTATATATATATCTCTTATTTATAAAAACATACATCATTTTTGGTAAATTCTTTATATGTTTTGAAATACTATTTTTAAAAAAATCAATAATAAATTATTTGTTGAAAATATTAAGAAATTAATTTTAAAAAATTAAAATCATTATTTAATTAATATTTTTAGAATTATCATAGGCTTAGTTTTATTGATTTTTCTAAAAAGATTAATTTATCGAAGAATAGTGAAAAATTATGAATTTTATTGAAAACTACCCTTTTGTTTAAAACATTTATAATTTTAAATTTTGATTTTAAATGGATATAAAAGTAAAATTATTCCAATTATATATATAAATATATTATATAGGTAGTTTTAATCATTTTTATATTTAATTTTTTATATAAATATTTTAAAAAAAATTAAACCTTTTCACATTGGAAAACCGCTTTTACATCGTGACTGCGGGTTTAATTTCAAATAACAATTTCCAATTTTATGAATTTCATTTAGTGATATGGATTATATATTTTTAATCATAATAATAATTATTATCTAATAATGTTAACTTAATTTTTTACCATAATAACAAGTAAGGGCAATAACATTTATTTACTGTGGTTAAGGTAAAAATGGGATTATTATTGGGTTAAACTAAAAGGATAATAGTAAAAAATGACACCAAAGTTTTTCAAAAAAAATTATATGGATATATATAAACCTTAATATTCATAATATATAATAATGGTAAATTTCGGATCTTTTTGGCATGAAGAAACTATGGGTATACCTTTTTCATTTCAAAATTTGCAAGTGTGCTGGTCACCTCACTTATAAAAGGCCACTCATTCTAATCTCTCATTCATACATCAAGAAACATTTATATCATAAAATAATTTCCTATATCAATTAATTAAATCAAAATTCTCATCCTATAATCCATATTCTTTTCATAAATACAATTTATGATGACTTTTGTGGAAACTAAAATATGTTTTCTGAAGAAGAGGTAACCTCCCAAACCAAGAGGTTTATTTAATTTATTCTCCCACAAACATAAATTATTATTAAACCATGATGATATAAAAACCTCAGTTTATTAAATATAATTATATATTGTTTATTTTTTATTCGTTACCTACAATAATATTTACTTCCATCAAATGGGTTACAAAAGCATCATTCCTGTGTATGGCGGACTACCGCATCATGAACCGATATAATTCATTTTCCATAACCATATCTCACGGTAGGATATAATGATGGATTTATTTTTAAAATATAATATTTATGATATTATTATAACTATTTAATTATAAAACCACATCTATCTTATAACCATAAAAACCATAGGAAAACTATAACATCCCTCAAGTATATGGCGGATTATGCCTCACGAACCAATATCATATATTTTTTTTTTAATTTGACGGTAATAAGGATATATTAAAGTAAATAATATTATATTTATAATGTAATTATACTTATGTAGTTAATGTATCATATATACCTTATAAATTTCCTTTCTTTTTGGGGTATGATAATGTTGTTGGTATGTACGGTAGATTACCACCACTCGAAGCGATGTGATTCATTTTTCACATACGCTTTACATAGATGATTATAAAAATATAATTAAATAAAAATATTTTATATATATATTACATAAATTTTTATTTATAAATTTATTGTATCAATTTTACTTCATTAATTCTTTACTTGATGAAAATGGAAACAATTTTCTTGTGAACGTACAACTTACCATCTCCATAAATGATGTATTTCATTTTCTATCTATAACTATTATGGATTGAGATAAATACATATAAACTGAATATATATGATATATATATCATGCTTAACATTATTTATATGATTTAACCATGATAAAATTAAGATATCCAAATATAACAATCTAAAACATACATGATAAACAAAGTAATTGTTTGGCTAAACATAATTTTAAAAAATAAATGTAAATAAAAATCTAATGAAAAGTAATAATTAAATAATATTTATATGAAACATATTATTATAGTTCCATAATATATTTATAATAAAATTGTGTGAATTATATATTATTTTTCAAAATATTTGAAGGAAGTCCAGACTTATCGTAAGGTATTTTTGTCTCACTTTTTAATTCTATGAGACATATGTTATATTAGACAAAAATTTAATTATTTGGTATTCGTACTAAAATTTAATTTAAATTATGATTCTTCCCCATAAAATTATTTGGATTTAAATATTCATTTTTTGATCTCTCTTTTATGTGGTTTTAGTTTAAAAGATACAAAAGTAGTAAGTGATTTGTGACTCAATTTTCGTTCATTGAGACATAGTTTTTTATTAGGCACATATCCACATTTATGAGGTGTATATATAACCCCATTTACATTTAATATCATTAATTTTTTATTCACATGATATTATACGTTTAATTTAATATTATTCTTTCATGGGGCTTACCATTGTGGTTCCGTTTTTATAATACAATCTAATTGTTTATTAGGATGGTTTATGATAATGTTCTTGATAATGAAATATTATGATAAATCTATTAACAAACTAAATAATTTTATTAACCTATATTCTTTTCATGAAAATAATTTTTTTCCTTTCACTTTCATCTTTTTATGAAATTAAGATTCCAATTAATTTTTTTAAGAAAAATTATTTATATTTCTCTCTTTGATCAAAACCCTTTTTTCTCTTAAAACCATGTTTTCTAAAAATGTTTTCAAAAATGTTTTTAAAATTATAAAAATTATTTATTAAATAAATTTTAACCCATGTTTTAATTTTAAATAAAAATTAAATGGATTGTTCATGTTATTTTTAAATAAACAATGCCAGTTTATATTTTACTAAAACCGAGAAAGAAATATTTATTTTAAATTTTTTATTTTGAACAGTATTTTCCACCTTCATGAAAACCTAATTTTATTAAACAATCTAAATTTAAATATTTATTTTAAAATAAATTGTTTTCCAAGAATATTAATTAATTTTTAGTTAATTTTTTTTAAATGTAATTGATATTTCTCTCAAGAAATGTTTTAGATTATTTTTAAAACTTCCTTTTTAATTTTCAGTGGTTATATTTACCGAAAATTATTTTGAACCTTTTTATACTTTAAGAAGTTCTTTTTAATGTGGAAAGGATATTTTCTGCAAGAAATTTTTCTAGTGATATTTCAAAATAATTTTCCATCTAAGATGACATCCTATGATATTACTTATGCTTTATTAGGGATATAATCCTACGATACCATTATTATTCTTTCATTGAATGGTTTATGTTTATTATTACAACATGATTATGAAACCCACTAATTATTAAATTGGATATACCATGATAAAATGATTATTAAAACTTCTTTTTTTCTATGGGTTATGGTTTGAATAAATGTTTATGAAACCTATGTTTTTTCAATGGGTAATGTTATAGTGAATATTTTATAAATCCCATTTATTTTTAAGGGTTCTAATATAATGAATTTCTTATGATCTTGTGGAACACATATGTATTTTTTTTTATTTTAAGGTGGTTTTGTTATAACTAAGATTATTGGTACATATATCTCCCAACAAACAATTGGGTAAAGATTTATATCTCATGAGATAAATAGGACAAGAATATAGTGTATATACAATTAAAAAAAGGCATTGTCCACTACTATATTCATGAGGGTAAACTATGATAATTACAATGGTTTAGGGAGTGAACATTGTCTACTATGATAGTATTCAGAGTGAACCTCAACTACTATGATGGTTTGGGGAGTGATCCCATTACACTATGATAGCCTTGTAAATGATCCTTGAATGTAATGGAAATTATTTTCTATGCTTATGTGTATGACAAAATTCCATGTATTATGTTAATTTTACTCACTTGGGGATCATGTTATTGGATTTCCTTGTGATTCATATCTTATTAACTATCAATAATTATGTTATGGCTCACATTTATGATCCATGATATGCAGGGTATAGTTGAAAAATATTGTCCTCATATTATCAAAACCTATATGGTCATGTTATATTGATATATCCATAGTTAATCCTTAATAATAATTTGTGACCATAATTTCTTATGTTTCCTTTCACAATGATATGAAAATGGTATTATGTTTGATATGTATAATAACGGTTCTAGATTTGAGGAACTTAGTGGGAGATGACGTATCTCACTTATGGACTAGTTTTTAAGGTTTCCATGTTTCCAAAGTCACTATACCTAAATGATTTTTGTGTTTATCATTATTCAATGTTTTTAATATTAATATATTAATATATAACAATTATATATCTCAAGTTTTGGTCCGTACAAGTTCAATCCCCATTTTATCATTTCCATAGTCAATGTTCATTACCAAGACTACCATAGTGGATATAGCACCTTATGGAATTGGTTTCACTCCCTATTCCATTCCTTATTATCCCATGAGATATCAATATTTACCCAATGTAATAGAGGGATATATAATTCAAGTAACACCTGTTTCACGATGAAAATAATACATATCTATGAAATAAGATCATAAAAAATTCATCATATCCTCATATCCTAAATATTAGAATGGAAATAGGTTTCATAAATATTTCAGCATTTTATTATAGCATAAACTATAGAAAAAAATAGGTTTCTTAAAAGTTTTATTATAACATAATAAAATACTATGAAAGAAAAAAATTCCATATAATCAACATTAAATTAGCATCATCATAATACATCTAGATAAAGAATGTGTATGTTATAATATGATCATATCCCTAGTTGAGTATAAATATACATGAACGATGTTTAAATATATGAAAATTTCGTTAAAATATCATTTGAACTATTCTAGGAAAACATGAGAAATATCATCTTATTTTTATGTAATTTAAAATAAAAAATCATAGGATATAGAGAAAATAATTTTCATAAAAAATATAAAATTAATGAATTATTTAAATAAAAAAATTTTATAATTATTGGAACATATTTTCATGCATTATATATTAAAAGAATACATTTATTTCACCCTTCTATAAAAAGACAAAAATTACATATTTAGAAAAAATGGTTCTGTTAAATATTTATTATTCAACCATTATAAATAAATTCTACTCTAGAGGAAGTTAATGTTTTAAAACATCTCATGTATAGGAAGTAACCTTAATATAACAATTTTTATGAAAATTTATAAAGAAGAAAAATATTGATGACCAAAGAGGAAATGTGGTCAAATTTTATTTAAAATATTTTATCAGTTTTTTATGTATGAAAGAGATAAAATTGGTAATACTAATTTAAAACTATATAAATAAATTGATGAGAATATAATGAATTTGTTTAAAGTATACTATCCATAAAATTTTCATCCATATAAACTCAAGCATAAACAATCTTGATTAAAATGAGATTGAAACACAAATCACTTACTACTTTGGTAATATTTTAGTCATAATCGCCATGAAAGAAATAACTTTAAATTAGACTTTAAATTCCATGTATGTTAATGTATTAATTATTTATCATAAATAATTGTTGTTATTAAACAACATATAATATTATAGGTTTATAATATAACATGTGTATGATATAAGAAATTTTGAGACGACAAACACTTGGTCTTTTGATATCATTCAAATAATAATAAATTGGATGAAATATATTAAATTTTAACTTCAAATACCACGAATTAATAATTTGAGAAGACATTAAATTTCAAAGGACTAGTATATATATCTCGTAATCATAAATAGCTTCATAACAGAAAACATGTCTCGGTTAAACAATATAAGATGAATAACCCTTAAAACATTGGTTATCGATAAATTAAAACTATATAAAAATAGAACATTATATATATATTTATAAATACATATAACTATAATAAATATATTCTAAAAAACTCATGGGATGTATATACATCATACAAATGAATCGATTGGTCAATATAGAATATGTATCAGGGAAATAAAAGTGATACATGAAACCGTTACCACAAGTGTTGTTTCACATTTTATGCATTAAAATATACACTATAACTAATTAATATTAATTATAAATATAATATAAAACTATATTCAAATAAAAATTAATCTTTATCATCCCTTTATTATTTCTCATTATCCTTTCATTTAATAATTTCTTTATTTAAATAAATATTCGAGTGAAAACTATTCTATTTTCCATGCATGTTTAATATGACGGTGTTGGTCCTTGAATATTATTTATGGTTTAATAAGATATTTAATATTAATTATGAAATAAGTATCATATTTATTTATCATATTATATTTTATAAACATCCATATAAACCGGTGATGAAAATTGAATTACATCGCTTCGAAGAGATGGTAGTCCATACATATGAACAAGTGACATTTCTAAATTTTGATGGATAAAATGTAAGAAAGGTAAATAAAATTACCTTAAAAGAGTCATTATATTATAATTAAAATAATATCTATTAATTAAATATATTTTTATTATTATACATGAATTAATAAATGAATATCGAATCACATCACTTCGTAGAAGTGATATTCCACACTTATGCCCAAAACACGTTATCGTTTTCCAAAAAATTGTAAGGTGAAAATGTATAAGAAATATTACAATTTAAGGGAAAAATATTTAATAAATAATATATATGAAAATTAAAACCAGAAAAATATCCAAACATAATAGATGGTGATGGAAAATGAATTATATCACTATGTGGAGGTGGTAGTCCATGCGTACGCAAAAGTGATACATTAATTTACCATTTTAGGTAAAAAAAGATATATGTCATTTAATCAAAATAATATTTTCATAATATATGGGATATAATTATTTATATTTTTTTATTGGTTAGGATGGAGTTTATGGAGGTAAAAGAAACATTACAAGGAAATATTTTAGTTACGATGATTAACTTCTCTTTGAGAAACCTCTTTCGGATCTATTTCAAGGACCCTGGGGATGGTATTTTGAGGATACTATACCCTCTAGAATAGGTATAAAGATATTTAAAAGTTTAGTTTTTAGGTTATGGTTCAAGTAAATTACACGATGTGGGGTTGATAATAGAGGATAGGTGGTTCATTTTATAATCAAATAATGGAAAGACTCAGAATTACTTAATAGGTTTAATTAAAATAAATTATTTTTCCGGTAAAATTGTAACAAAGTGGCCAAAACATTGAAGATAATATATATTAATGTTTAAATACCATAATTGAATAAAATTTTTATAGGTTTATATTTCATTTTAAACCTTATATTTTGGAATAACCTCTTCGTGAACCAATATTAACCTTAACTGTGGTAATAAAATTTTCAATACTAAAGTTATATAAATTTACTTATATTATAATAATTGGATGAAAAATTTATAATTATGATATTTCATAAAATATATTATCCCTATTCTCCTATTTATATTTTATGATTTATTATATCATATAATAATATTTTACTTAACAGGAAATACAATTGAAACATTTTAATATCTTATCATGATTTTAAAAATATCATGACAAACAAAAATTTCAAATATATTTGGTTACAATATCCCTTAACCATAATAAATATCTATAAAATATTTTTTATTTCTAAAAACATCAAAATAATTACATTTTGAATAATTTTAAAATCTTTTATTTAATTTTTCATCCCTTTCCAAAAGCATGATGCCATTGTGAAATAAATGATTTAGACAATAATAAAAATTTGAAAAACAATATTAATGAAAAAAAAAATTTTAATAATAATTATAATTTATTTTCATTCAATATGTTACTTTACTATCTTCTATATCATGATAAATTACTTAATATGTTATTTTAACATTTCTAGCCTTATGTAAGAACTAGACAAGCATTTGGATAAATTTCTTATTATATAACTCCAAAATTCATAAATATTGGACCATATAATCAATTAAATATCGAATAAATTAATAAAATTCTAAAAAAGACTTATTTCATCAAAAATATTATCTTTAGGATGCCAATTTTGACTTTTATAGTATAGTGTAATCATTGCATCGACATTGAAAACGATTTACATATTTATCAAGAAATAGGTTAAATATTCTATTGAATTAATATAAAAAATATTTTTACTAAATTATCATTACTGAGTCATTAAATATGTTTGATAAATTTTAATATCATATTAATTTCCTTTTGAGATCATCAAAGATGTCATATTCCATAAAAATTGTATTTCATTACTAGTCACCAAAACAAATTTCTTCTTTAGAAAAATCAAAAAAATATTATCCTAGAATAAATTTGAATTTTTTATTCAAAAAATATACCATATTTTATTAAATATAATTTTATATGTTTCAAAAATTACTTTTAATATAAATGTGTAAAATTAAATGAAAAATAGTTTTATAAAAATGTGTGTTCTACATATTAAATAAACTTATGCCAAAATAATGTATAAAGATTATTACCATGTAATTAATTTTATTATTTATAAAAAATGACTCTTATGAGAATTTAAGATAAAATTTAAATCTAAATTTTACTTTTCATTGAAAATAAATGACAGATTTAAAATGGTCTTGTTCACTATTTGATAAAAATGAACTTTTTCTGGAAAATCCAAAATTTTCAGTCTTTGATAATTTTGATATGATGATTTAAAAAAAGATATAATTTTAATAAAATAAAATTATAGGTATATATTTATCATAAATTCCATGGAAAAAATAAAATATAATCCATTTTTTAAAGAATTAAAATCATTGAATCCTAAAATGACTTCATAAAAAGATTATTTATTATTTATTATGAATCAATAAATAAATTTAAATTATTAAAATAATTATATGTATATATATATATATATTTCATAATATGGTTAATCTTATTCATACCCATAAATTTAATGAATATGTTATAATATATCATTTTTTTAAACACGGTATTGTGTGTCAAGAAATCTAACGAACACTTAAAATTAATAAAAATGAAATATAATTTAAAATATTTGGTTCTTGAATACATTGTATTTAACTATCATGGACAAGTGGTGTGAAATTTTTCAACCCCTAAAAGGAGAACACCAAGTGGTTTTTTCCATGTCTTGCGTGTCAGTTTCAGATGTAGTAGATTTATTATAAATTCATTAACCACATGACACGTAATAGTCATCATATAAATCCTGTACTTCTTGTGAATTTATAGTGGTTCACACTGGGTGTATTTATTTATTCTATGTTTTTAAGTCACAAGTTATATGATTTCTATTTATTTTTACCCATGTAACTACATTTAATGTATATCTTGATATATTGGGTTGACATACATATCATATAAGTACACAGTACACAATAAAGGCCTTACATAGGATGCATCACACTATAAGTTGAGTAATAGTATACACCATGTAATTATTAATGTTTTATAAATAGGATCCTAATATTAAATAGAGGTTACACATTTTGTGTCCTCCTGGATTCATATTGTGTGCCGAAATAATTTTTTAAAATAAAAATATAAGGCCTCAACCTTAAACATCTCTTAATATTGAATTAAATGAATAATTCACATTGAGGATCTTTTCAGGTTTAGAGTTTTAGAGAATTAGGACATAACTGTTACATCTCAAAAGGTTACAAAGTAGACACTTCTACTAAGTTTCCATCGAATAAAAAAACTCTTAAAAAGAAACATGTCTAGTTCCATGTTTTATATAGCATTACTTTCCCTTGATCCCATTCTTGACACAATTCTACATTATGTCCTATGAAAAACATTTCAAAAAAAAACTTGGGGTGAGCATAAAAAGCTCAGTAAGGGATACACAAAGAATGAAAACTGTTAGTTTTTCAAACATCAAGTAAACCATGTATACTTTATCAAAGTAATACCTTAACCTTCATGAAGTAGTAAAAACTCTTCACTGAATTAAATATCATTACTTACCATTTTGTAACCCAATGATTACCATAAAACCCATATAAAGAACACATACCATATAAAGGTAACTTGGGACATAAACATACTTAAGTGGAATAACCATACGGTCGACTTCCACACATATCACTTAATAGAATAGCCATACGGCCAACTTCCATACATACTTAATGGAATAGCCATACGGCCGACATCCATACCCAATGCATGGGAGGTTATAACGTAACCACCCGTCCTGGTATTCACGACACCACCCGTCATATGGTTTATCACGTAACCACCCGTCAAATGTCCAAGTACCATTATAAAAATCATAAGACATAAAACAAATATAATGGAAAGAAAACTTTTCCACACTTTGATCACAATATATCACTTAAATATATTGATATAACAAATCCATTATAAAAAACCATTTTCAATACCAAAAAAACATAAAAGAATATATGGTATTTATTTCATTTTAAAAAAACATTACGGCTTGTTCAGGAAGCCAAAGACCAAATAATACTTGCGGCGGTGGAAGAGGTCATCGTCACCACGTACATTAAAAGAAACATTCCTTTTGGTCTTTTTGTAAAATGATTCGTAGAAAAATATTACTTTTGTATAAAAGTCAAAGTCAAAGGGTTTTATACACCGTATAAAATAAAGTTGTGTATAAAACGAAAATTTCCTCAATGATAGGAGATTGAGACGAAGTCCCTTACCTCGGGTCCGACTTGACTCGATCGTTCTTTAACATCCTGCATAATAAACTTCTCTTAATTTCTATTTTCTTAAGATCCTTTTTAAAGTTCATTATTCTTTTTATATCTCTTATTTCCATGTTATAACCAATATGTAATCATTTAAGTTAATAATTTTTTTTTGTAGATATTTGGTTCTTAAGTTGAAAGTAGACTTCTTACAATTACATGTTGTTCGTGTGGTCAAAGGTACTTTATATCCTGAATGAAATTCTTGATTTGTATATCATATATATCATATATATCTAGAATATACATGTATTTATAATATCACATAATCATTTAGAGGTAATAAATGAAATGCACCGTTCATGGAGACGGTAAGCCGTACGTACGCTTGAACACTACTTTCATTTCTATGTCATATTAATGGAATTAAAAATAAATGAGAGGTATGTATATTTTAATTCCATAATTATATTAATCATTTATATGTAACATACATCATATATATCCATTATATATATGTACTTATAACAGTACATTACATTTTGGGATAAGAAATGAAATGCACCGTTCATGGAGACGATAAGCCGTACGTATGCATGAACGCTACTTTCATTTCTATCTCATACATTAATGGAAGGAAAAAATAATTATATAGAGGTATATTATAATTCCAGTATAACATCATATATAATAACTTTAAATCCATCCTTTATACGTCCCACAGATGGCATTAACGAAGCACATCACTTTGAGGAGGCGGTAGTCCGCATTTCCTAAAATAAAATTATTGTATTTACCCACAATGGAAACCATAAAGGTATACCAAAAATGAAAAATAAATAAACATAAGGAAAACATAAACATAATATATATCATATATAAACAAAGTGACATCTTAATGGACACCATTAAAGGTGTTTAAAAAAAGATTGGACAATCATCTTTTCGTGAGGCAGAAATTCGCCAACAACAGAAACAGTATGTTCTTTAACCATTAGATGTAGATGTGTGTAAGTGTAGCTTGAAAGATTCTTATAACAACATCCTAGTATATTTAAGATACTGGAGTTGTTATAGAAGAAATTAATAAAAAGTGTTTAGGGGGTTGGAGAAGCAAAATAAAACAAATGGACACAAGTGAAGACATCACCTTCAAATCGGGTAACTCTCTTAGATTTGAGGTTAAAGGCTTCCATGGGAAGACATCTTCCCAAAGTGAGGCTTCGAGGAGTAATAGATGGATTTGTAGAGACAAAATGGGACGGTTTTGGCGGAGCCAAAGGCTTTGGATGTGTGGGTAAGGTGGTAGAGGTGGGGGCCTTTTATAAGAGGAGAGGAGGGGCACTCTTGGAAAGTAAGGAAATGATACTCTATTTTCGAATGAGTTTCTGATTGTAATGGTCCCACATTGATTTGTTTCGAGGATAAGGTGAGAAGGGTTCTAAATACACCCATCTAATAGGTTTTTGACATGTTTAGGTCTTATATTTTACATTGTCTTTCCATTTTATTTAAATCGTTAAATAATGAGGTAATCGCTGCATCATCATGGTGTCATAAATAATTTACTTTATTTAATGTATAAAAATTATAAAACAAATACTATTATTTAGGAAATCATGTTCACTTTCCAATTAATATTTATAGTCAAAAATC
The DNA here is from genome assembly GCA_963277665.1 of Viscum album. Lineage (NCBI taxonomy): Eukaryota > Viridiplantae > Streptophyta > Magnoliopsida > Santalales > Viscaceae > Viscum > Viscum album. The sequence continues at coordinate 1,356,196,225 of OY728148.1, forward strand.
AGATTTGTATAACCCCATGTAAATGTTTTTTAGTAAAACAACTCATGTTTGTGACATTTTTATTTTAACTTTAAATATAAAGTTATTAATGTCATTTTCCAACCAAAGTGGATTCATGGGGTCCCCAAGATGACCCATGGATTTTCTTGGTCTTCCATGACACATCCAATGAGGTTAGGACATGTTTCAAGATCATTTCATATTATTACAACATTATTTTTACCTTAAATTACACTAATTACCTCTAATCGCGATTAAAAACTTAATAAGTTACTATTCACCAAAAACTTATTTTAATCCCATTGAACCACATTTTACTTATTAATGACAACCATGTATGTCGGATTTCTGAAATTCAAAACACAAAGGTGGTAAAATTTCATTTAAACGAAAAATCAGTTTTCTAAGTACCACTTAGTGGTTTCACTATTCATCAAAAATTGAAGTTTTTCAGAAAAATACAAAAAATTCACCCTAAGCTATATTTGATATTTCGAATTCAAAAATGAATTCCATTTTACAAAATTCAAAACATATAAGTTTCATTAATTAATTTAATAATTAATTCTCGTTGTCAGAGCAAATAGCGTGTTTTTATGAAACAATAAGTATCAAAAGATTGACACTAGTTTAAGTCCAATTTCAAAGTGAAATTAATTCCAACGACCACTATTGGATTTAATGGTAAAAATATATTCTAATTTAATTTTAAAACCAATTAAAAATATAATCTAATCATATAAATATATTATATTAGAAAGAGGTTTTGAATTAAAATACAACATTTTACACTATTCATTAAAAAATGAACTTTATTGGAAAAATACCAAAAATTTACACAAAGTAAATTTTGATGTCCCGATTCTAAAAAAGAGTTTTATTTGGTCCAATAGAATATATAAGAGTGAACAAAACTATATTTAATGACAGTTTTCCATCAAAAGGTGATAAGTGAACCATTAGTGAAAACTAGGGCATATACGCCTAAAATTGAATTCTTTTCATCATTTTAAGCCTTTATATTTTATTAGATAAAATTAAAAACATTTAAAAATCATATATAATCATATTTTAGTTATTTCTATCCATTCCTGCCAATACAAAAACTATGTGTTAACTACCATTTAAAATAATATTATTTTATTACTACTGTACAACGTAAGATTTCAAAGAAACTCTTTGTTGCGTATCAGGTACGCTATCGAACATAGCATCCCATTTAAAGAAAAATTAATATTTAATTCGAAAATATTAATAAATATGAAAATGTTTTATTCTTTATTTACCTGGGATGTTACATCCTTCCCCCATTTTTGGAATTGCGTCCTCGCAATTTTATTCACTTATCAAAATAAGTGGGGGTATTTATCCCTCATAGCATTTTCAGATTCCCATGTTGCCTCTTCAACCATATGGTTTTTCCAAAAAACCTTTACCTGGTGAATTACCTTATTTCGCAACACTTGCTCTCTTCGGTCAAGAATATTGACTGGTTGTTCTTCATAAGAGAGATTCTCTTCCAACTGAACTACCTCTAGGCTCAAAACATGAGATGGATCTGGCATATACTTTCTCAACATTGAAACATGAAAAACATTGTGTACCTGAGATAAACTCGGAGTTAAAGCCACTAGGTAAGCAACTGATCTAACTTTCTCTAGAATTTTATATGGTTCAATGAACCTTGGACTCACCTTTCCTTTCTTACCAAATCGCCTCACACTCTTCCATGGTGAAACTTTGAGAAAAACATGACCACCTACCTCAAAAGATATACACTTCCTCTGGTTATCTGCATAACTTTTCTGTCTACTCTGAGCTGTTTTCATGTGTTTCTGAATCAACTGACCTTTTTCTACCATCTCTTCTACCAATTCTGGTCCCATAAACTTCTTTTCACCCACTTCATCCCAAAAAGATAGAGTTCGACACTGTTTACCATATAATTCCTCAAATGGTTCCATCTGTATACTGGAATGAAAACTGTTATTATAAGAAAACTCAACCAAAGAAATATGTTGGTCCCAACTTCCCTGATAATCCATCGAACAAGCTCGTACCATATCCTCCACGGTCTGAATTTTTCGTTCTGACTACCCATCTGATTGCGGATGAAAAGCTGTACTAAAATTTAATTCAGTACCCAACAACTTCTGAAGGCCTTTCCAAAAGTTAGAAGTAAACCTGGGATCACGGTCAGATACAATGGAGAGATGAACTCCATGTAACCTGAATATCTCTTTAGGATACAAAAGAGAAAGTTGATCTAGAGAGAAAGTATCTCAAATAGAAGGAAATGAGAAGATTTAGTCAAGAGATCAATAATAACCCAGATTGCATTATTACCTCGAGGTGTCTTCAGCAATCCCACAACGAAGTCCATGGATATATTCTCCCATTTACACTATGGAACTGGTAAAGGCTGAGGCATCCCGTTCGGTAACTGCCGTTCTGCTTTAACCTGCTGACAAGTCAAACACTTCACAGTAAAATTAGCAATATCTCTTTTCATTCCATCCCACCAGTAATACTCCCGCAGATCTCTGTACATCTTAGTACTTCCAGGATGAACTGAAAACGGGGAACTATGATCCTTACATAACAACTCATTCTTCAAATGTGAATCACCAAGATCACATAATCTCTTCCCAAACCTCAAAACACAATCATTATCAATGTTGAATTCAGGCAACTTACCCTTCTGAACCAGCTCTTCCTTTTTCTGCAACTCACTGTCTTCCCTCTGTGCTTGCATAATTCTGTCTGGTAGGGATGATCTCACTGATACCTGAAACAATACAGAAGAACTTCCTGCACCAAAAACTTCTATTCCAAAGTTCATCAAATCAAAAACCAAATGATCTCGTTCTAAACGTAGCATGGTTAATGAAGCATTATTTTTTTGACTCAAAGCATCGGCCACTTTATTTGCTTTTCTCGGATGGTAATGAATTCTACAATCATAATCCTTGATTAATTCCAGCCATCTCCTCTATCTCATGTTCAATTCTTTCTGAGTGAATATATACTTTAAACTTTTGTGATCAGTATATATGTCACACTTTACTCCATACAAATGATGCCTCCAAATTTCTAAAGCAAAAACAATAGAAGCTGATTCCAAATCATGTGTAGGGTAATTTACCACATGAGTTTTCAACTAACGTGAAGCATAAGAAATTACCTGATCATTCTACATAAGGACACAGCCAAGTCCCTTCAACGAAGCATCACTGTATATAACAAACTCACCATTCCTAGAAGGAATTTCCAAAACTAGAGCATTCACCAATCTTCTTTTAAACTCCTGAAAACAATCATCACATTCTTTTATCCAGATGAACTTAACACCCTTACGATTTAGCTTAGTAATTGGACTAGATAACCGTGATAATGTTTCAACAAAACTTCAGTAGTAACCTTCCAAACAAATAAAACTACGGATCTCAGTTACATTTGTGGGTCTTGGCGATTCTTCAATAACTTTTGTTTTATCAGGATCAATAGTTATGCCATATTTTGAAACAATGTGACCCAGGAAAGAAATTTGTTGTAACAAAAACTCACACTTACTGAATTTTCCATATAGTTTCTTTTATTTTAAGGTTTGCAAGATAACCCTTAAATGACTTTCATGCTCCTCTTTACTTTTAGAAAACACCAAAATATCATCGATGAAAACAACCACAAACGTATCCAAGAATCATGGAAAATTATATTCATAAGGCCCATGAATACAGCAGGTGCATTGGATAACCCAAAAGCATAACTATAAATTCATAATGGCCATATCTAGTACGGAACGCAGTCTTCAGAACGTCTGATTATTTTACTCTCAACTGATGGTACCCCGACCTCAAGTCAATCTTCAAAAAATACTGATCTCCCAGGAGCTGATCAAACAAATCATCGATATGAGGCAAAGGATACTTGTTCTTAACAGTAATAATATTCAAGGCTCTATAATCAATGCAAAGTCTCATTGAACCATCTTTCTTTTTAACAAACAAGACAGGACCACCCCATGGTGATGTGCTAGGTCGAATGAAACCTTTATCTAATAACTTCTACAATTGTTTCTTTAACTCTAAAAGTTCAACATGAGCCATTTGATATGGGGGTTTTGAAATTGGATTAGAATTAGGATATAAGTCAACAGTAAATTCAACTTCCCGATCATGAATAATACCAGGAAACTCATCAGGAAAAACATCATGATACTCATTTACCACTGGCACATCATTAATCTGAACAGTTCCCTTGTTTTCAACGATATGAGAAAGATAACATTCATTTCCATCTTTTACTAGTTTCTCAACTTCCTGATATTTTATCAAAATCAAGGGTTCATTCTTGTACACAAACTGAAAATCTTTATGAAAAGAATCCATTTTTGCTCTGCAGTCAATCTTAGCATGATAAACAGAAATCCAATCCATGCCCAAAATAACATCAAACTCTACTAAAGTCAAAACAATATGGTTTGCTGGTAGATTCTTTCCACATTCAAGGATACGAAGGTTCTTATAATTACTTTTTGTCTCAACATTCCCTCCAGGTGTGTTTACCATAAGTTCAGGGTTCATATCTTGAGATGGAATTTCCAACTTACTAGAAAACTTCTCATAAATGACAGAATGTGTAGACCCTAAATCAAACAACACATTGGCATAATCTGAACAAACAAAAAGTGTACCTGATACTACTTCATTCGATGGACCAACATCTACTGAAGTTGTTGCAAATGATTTCACCACCCCTTTCTGCTTGTAGTCTGGCTTCTTTCCCCTAGTCGAGTTCTTTGTTAGACACTCATTTTCATAATGACCCATTTCATTACACTTAAAACATCTTACCTCTTTCTTTTCATTGCATGCTTGATCATCTTCGTTACAGTTACGAGCAATATGACCAGACTTACCACACCGAAAGCACTTACCAGACTTAGATAAACATTCTCCATGATGAATTTTACCACACTTCTCGTAGGATGGATATTTGGTTTTCTTACCTCCTTGCTTCTTGGATTAATTCTTCCCCTTTTCCTTCCAAATGGACCTCTTATTCTGTTGTTTGTCATCGAACACCTGATCATCGGAAAACTCCATTTCCACCTTCTCCACACATCGAACAAGTTTTTCATAACTTTTGAACTCACAAGAAGCTAAAGCCCTTCTATACTTTGTCTTTAACCCTGAGTAAAAATGGTTTATTTTAATATCAAGATCTCGTATCAAGATTGGAGCATACATTGCCAATCGAGTGACCTTTGCTTCATAAGCGGCCACTGAATAATCCTCCTGCCTCAATTCTAGGAACTGTTTTTCCATCCTAAGACGAACCACCTTTGGAAAATATTTCTCAAGAAACATACCTTTGAATTCGTCCCAGTGATGTTCCTTAATCTCATCACTATACCTGATATTTTTCACCATTGACCACCACTGATCAGCTTCACCTTCAAAATGGTAAACAGCAAGACTAACCTGTTGATGTTCTGAACACCCCATGACATCAAAAATCTTCTCCAGCGCTTTAATCCACCCTTTAGCTTGCACTGCGTCAGATTATCCTCTGAATGATGGGGGATGTTGCCTCGTGAAATGTTCCACCACTGATATGTTCCTCTACGGTTGATCTGGCTGATCTCGTGCATGGATACCACCACCATTTATAGCCTGAGTCAACTATGCCATCACTGCAACAAACTGTTCAGTTCCGATTCCGACCATCTCAGGTTTCTGATTTGGAAGGTTGTCTTCCTCCTGATGTCGTCCCAACATAGCTGCTTTGTTTCCTCTGCGGAAAACCATTCTGAACACAGAAATATCTTAGTCTAAGCAACATGGTAATCTTTAAATGCTATATCATTTCAGTCATACCATAAATTAACTTATAATTTAACAATTTTCTAACTCCTAAAGTTGTCTAAACCGACCTTTGATACCAACTATAAGGCCCCGTCCTTAAACATCTCTTAATATTGAATTAAATGAATAATTCACATTGAGGATCTTTTCAGGTTTACAGTTTTAGAGAATTAGGACATAACTGTTACATCTCAAAAGGTTACAAAGTAGACACTTCTACTAAGTTTCCATAGAATAAAAAAAACTCTTAAAAAGAAACATGTCTTGTTCCATGTTTTATATAGCATGACTTTCCCTTGATCACATCCTTGACCATATTCCACAATATGTCCTATGAAAAACATTTCAAAAAAAAAAATGGGGTGAGCATAAAAAGCTCAGTAAGGGATACACAAAGAATGAAAACTGTTAGTTTTTCAAAAATCAAGTAAACCATGTATACTTTATCAAAGTAATACCTTCACCTTCATGAAGTAATAAATACTCTTCACTGAATAAAATATCATTATTTAACCTTTTATAACCAAAGGATTACCATAAAATCCATATAAAGAACACATCAAATATAAAGGAAACTTGGGACATAAACATACTTAAGTCCAATAACCATACAGTCTACTTCCACACATATCACTTAATGGAATAGCCATAAGGCCGACATCCATACCCAATGCATTGGAGGTTATAACGTAACCACCCATCCTAGTATTCATGGCACCACTCATTATATGTTTTATCACGTAACCACCCGTCAAATGTCCAAGTACCATTATAAAAATCATAAGACATAAAAAAAATATAATGGAAAGAAAACATTTCCACACTTTGATCACAATGTATCACTTAAATATATTGACATAACAAATCAATAATAAAAAACCATTTTCAAAACCAAAATACATAAAAGAGTATATGGTATTTATTTCATTTTAAAAAAAATTACGGCTTGTTCAGGATGCCAAAGACCAAATAATACTCGTGGCGGTGGAAAAGGTCGTTGTCACTATGTATGTTAAAAGATACATTCCTTTTTGTCTTTTTGTAAAACGCTTCGTAGAAAAAGATTCCTTTTGTATAATAGTAAAATTCAAAGGGGTTTATACATTGTATAAAATAAAGTTGTGTATAAAACGAAATATGCCCCAATGAAAGGAGATTGAGACGAAGTCCCTTACCTCGGGTCCGACTTGACTCGATCGTTCTTTAACGTCCGGAATAATAAACTTGAGTTAATTTATATTTTCTTAAGAAACTTTTTCAAGTTCAATATTCTTTTTATATCACTTATTTCCATTTTATAAACATTATTTAATCATTTAAGTTAATAATGTTTGTTTTTTCGATATTTGGTTCTTAAGTCGAAAGTAGACTTCTTACAATTACATTTTGTTCATGTGGTCAAAGGTTATTTATATCCAGAATTACATTCCTGATTTGGATATCAGATATATCATATATATCTAGCATATAAATGTATTTATAATATCACATAATCATTTAGAGGTAAGAAATGAAATGCACCGTACATGGAGACGGTAAGTCGTACGTATGCATGAACGCTACTTTTATTTCTATGACATATTAATGGAATTAAAACTAAATGATAGGTATGTATATTTTAATTCCAGAATTATATTAATCCTTTATATGTAACATACTTCATATATATCCATTATATATATGTACTTATAATAGTACATTACATTTGGGGATAATAAATGAAATGCACCGTTCATGGAGACGGTAAGTCGTACGTACGCATGAATGCTACTTTCATTTCTATCTCATACATTAATGGAAGGAAATAATAATGATATAGAGGTATATTATAATTCCAGTATAACATCATATATAATAACTTTAAATCCATCCTTTATACGTCGCACATATGGCATTAACGAATCACATCACTTTGAGGGGGCGGTAGTCCGCACTTCCTAAAATGAAATTATCGTGTTTACCCACAATGGAAACCATAAAGGTATACCACAAATGAAAAATAAATAACCATATGGAAAAAATAAACATAATATATATCATATATAAATATATTTACATCTTAATGGCCACCATTAAAGGTTTTAAAAGAAGATTGAACAATCATCGTTTCGTGAGGCAGAAATTCGCCAACCACAGAAACAGTATGTTCTTTAACCATTAGATGTAGATGTGTGTAAGTGTAGCTCGAAATCATATTATAACAAAATCCTAGTATATTGAAGATACTGTAGTTGTTACAAAAGAAATTAATAAACAGAGTTTAGGGGTCTGGAGAAGCAAAATAAAACAAAAGAACACAAGTGAAGACATCACCTTAAAATCGGGTAACTATCTTAGATATGAGCTCAAAGCCTTCATTGGGAAGACTTATGCCCAACATGAGGCTTCAAGGAGTAAGAGAGGGATGTGGAGATACAAAATGTGCCAGGGTTGGCCGATCCAATGTCTTTGGAAGTGTGGGTAAGGTGGTAGAGTTGGGGGCCATTTATAAGAGGAGAGGAGGGGCATTCTTGGAAAGTAAGGAAATGTTACATTATTTTAGAATGCGTTTCTGATTTTCATTGTCTTACATTGATGTGTTTCAAGGATAAGGTGATAAGGGTTCTAGATCCTCCCATACAATAGGTTTTGGAAATGTGTTGGTCTTAGATTTAACATTATCTTTCCATTTTATTAAAATCGTTAAATAATGAGGTAATGGCTGCAGCATCATGGTGCCATAAATAATTTTCTTTATTTAATGTCTAAAAATTATAAAACAAATACTATGATGTATTAAATCTTTTTACCTTTCCAATTATTATTTATAGTCAAACATATGATTTTTATAAACCCATGTAAATTTTTTTTTACTAAAACAACTCATGTTTGTGACATTTTTATTTTAACATTAAATAAAAAGTTATTAATGTCATTTTCCAGCCAATGTGGCTTCATGGGGTCCCAAAGTTGACCCATGGATTTTTTTGGTCGGACATGACACATCCAATGATGTTAGGACATGTGTCAAGATCATTTCATATTATTACAACATTATTTTTACCTTAAATTACACTAATTACCTCTAATCGCGATTAAAAACTTAATAAGTTACTATTCACCAATAAAATTATTTTAATCCCATTGAACCACATTTTACTTCTTAATGACAACCATGTATATCGGATTTTTGAAATTCAAAACACAAAGGTTGTAAAATTTCATTTAAATGAAAAATCAGTTGTTTAAGTACCACTTAGTGGTTTCACAATTCTTCAATAATTGAAGTTTTTCAGAAAAATACCAAAAATTCACCCTAAGCTATATTTTATATTCCGAATTCAAAAATGAAGCCCATTTTACAAAATTCAAAACATACAAGTTGAATTAATTAATTTAAGAATTAATTCTCGCTGTCAGAGAAAATAGCGTGTTTTTATGAAACAATAAGTATCAAAAGATTGACACTAGTTTAAGTCCAATTTCAAAGTGAAATTAATTCCAACGACCACTATTGGATTTAATGGTAAAAATAAATTCTAATTTCACTTTAAAACCAATTCAAAATATAATATAATCATATAAATAAATTAGATTAAAAAGTGGTTTTGAATTAAAAAACAACATTTTACACTATTCATTAAAAAAATGAACTTTATCGGAAAAATACCAAAAATTTACACAAAGTAAATTTTTATGTCCCGATTCTAAAGAAGAGTTCTATTTTGTCCAATAAAATGTATAATAGTGAAAAAAACTATATTTAATGACGGTTCGCCATCAAAAGGTGATAAGTGAACTTTTAGTGAAAACGTGGGCATATACGCCTAAAATTGAATTCTTTCCGCATTTTAAGCCTTTATATCTTATTAGATAAAAGCAAAAACATTTAAAAAAACATATATAATAATATTTTAGTTATTTAAATCCATTCCCGCCAATACAATGGCTATGTGTTAACTACCATTTAAAAGAATATTATTTTATTACTAGTGTGCAACGTAAGATTTCAAAGAAACTCTTTGTTGCGTTTCGGGTACACTATCGAACATAGCAACCCATTTAAAGTTAAATTAATATTTTATTCGAAAATATTAATAAATATGAAAATGTTTTATTCTTTATTTACCTAGGATGTTACAAAAAAGTTATTTATTTTACTAAAATTACAAAGAATTTGATATTTCTCAAGGACTATTAGGATACAATATTATGATAAAGAATTATTAATTTATAATTTTATTAATTTATTAATCAATATAATTAAACCTCATTATAATAGATTAAAAATAATTCTAGTAATACTACAATAGCTTATAATTACCCTTCTAGATCAATTTTTTGATATTTTTAAAAGAAACATTATAGTAATGTGGAAAACACAGAAGAAATTGGATCAAATATAACATTACACAAAGAATAACTATAACCCCATTGAAAATTCAGAATTTTATAAAATAAATAAATAAATTATGGGTAGATCTAGTGGGATAGGTCTACATAATGATAGGATCCAGATGATCCCATTGAATACCTCGAGCAAAGAGTATACTCTATATGGTAACTGGTTCCAAACTGCAACTCTATCCCCACATGCTAACACCATCATAAATAAACAAATAATCTTTAGAATCCTTCACCCTCAAAAGTCTTTTTCATCATTCCATTAATGAATAAAAATATATGAGAATGAATGATAACTAGAAACCACAAACAACCTCTAAAAATAAATCATCAATTAGAGAACAACATGGCCAAAACCACACCACTATAATAGAAATTTAGCCTAGGAAACATAGCATAATCTTATGATAATTCCCCAATATATATAAAGAAAACCATCTAAAGAACCACCACTAGATAAAATTCATCAAGATCCCACAAAGGCCACGTAATATCAGCACCAATATGTAAAACAATATGTAAAAAGTTATAGGAATATCATGCTTTCTATATATGGGCTCTTTTCAACTATAATTTTCATGTCATGCTTTTAATATTTTATATTGAAACCAAGTAGATCACTCAACATATTATTTAACAAAAGGATTCCATTGAAAATTTATGGCCAAATAATAAAAAACCCCAAAGAGAATAAGTGAACGACTGAACAAATTTGAACTATCCCAATCATGACTAGATCATCATACACATAATTAATATGGGATCCTGAGCAAAGGGAAATTAAATAATAACAGAGAAGAAACAAAAAGAATAGATCGTATAGGGAAATCCTAAATCAAAAAAAAAATATAGTTCATTTAAGACACTAAAAATACTAATAAATAATCTCCCTAAAACTATGGGACCCACTATGAAGACCAATATGGTTTCACAATATAGAGTTGGGAGACAAGAGAGTTTAAGTGGAAATACAGGTTCCTGGAACTACAATCTACATGAATAAAGATCCATTCATTGATGAAATGTCCACTAAAGATATAAACTAATGAACAAATAATAAGGTGTTTTAAGGTAGAAGAAGAATATACAGAGTAATAAATGTGACTACCAAGGTGGGAAAGTTGGGCTCGAAGGGGGAAGCATGGGAGAACTAGTTAAGGGAAGATCAATCTACATAGCCATCGAAGTATATGGAAGGATCCCAATATTATGTGAAGGTTGGATATAAAGGAGTATAGTTGATGGTTGATACCATCTTGTTGTGTTCATTATTTAAAATTTTGATTGTCCTTGGTATTCAAATACTTATACATGTGTTGGATTTATATAATTTAATTATTTATTTCATTGTTTTGTATGATAATGTTTTAATAAGTTTAATATTATGATCATTTTAACAATTCATAATTATTAATTATATAATGGTCTACTTATTCATGGATTATTTGATATATCCCTAAACCCATAGTACCAATCACCTAAGTGTTAGTAAATATTTTTAAAGGATGGTATTCCTTACTAAATGAGATAGTTTGGGATTTTATTATATTTGAATCCAACAATGGAGATAAATAAGATGATAGAGAAATGATGTAATCTAATAAATGGTTAGTCTCAAGGAGTTATTTCACCATGGATCAAGGTTTGTTTTTTACTTCTTAGTATACCAACTAGTAGAGAAATTTTCATGACATGCCATATATATATTTATATATTTAATTTATTGATGCAGCATGACCATATAAGACATATTTATATATATCTATATGCAGCATGGTTTATATATCTATTTTTCTACACATGACCATAGATTTTATATAAATTAACAAGTATGAAATTATAAAATACAATAAAATATATGAGACATATTTTATCATGTATAGTTATCTACACATATAAGATAAAAAAGAAATTAAAAATTTATAAAGATAGAAGTAGAATACATTATACAAGAAAAAGGTATAAATTATTTTATTGATATGACTAATTTATTGTAAAGAAACCAAATTATATTATTATTCACGCAAAGAAAATAATAAATAATATTTGAAAATAAGTTAAGGAATATCCCTTTAAAAAAATATTATATCTAAAATCACCTTCTAGAACTTGAGGTATAGTTCAATAATAGTTCAAAGAACTTGTTTGGACCCTATTTGTGTTCTATAAATTATCTAATAGTTATAATAAAAGTCCAAATTTTACCCAACGATGATAAAATCATGGATTTTTTATCTTTATAAAGACTTATTATTACACGAAGGAAAGTGTTAAGTCAATCTGAGTTTGTGATTTCGGGATTGATGATTCCACTCAATAGATTAAGTGGTAGTGAGCTAATATAGTTGGAAAGTAAGACCAAAAAAATTGAAAATTTTTATAAGTACTCCAACATGGTTATTTTATGGGAAATATGAATTATTTGAAATAGAATGTCCATGTGATTGAATATTATTAATCAAAAATGCACTGTAGTTGGTATTTGAAAAATAGTGGGAGACTAATTAATTAATGACTTATATCCTAAAAATTAATCTATATATTGTTTTAAAATTTAATTTTATTTGATGTATAATATGAAAGAAAATTTACCTCATCACTTTACTTATGATACAGCTTAGTGAAAGATAATTTTCCAACCTATGTGATCATTCATGTGTGGTATAAGAACCCTTTCATTATAATACACTAGGAAATGATGTTTTATAAACTACAATCCGTTGTTACTACTAGGACTAATATGGATTAAATTGAGGAGTTGAAAAATTTATTCTAGAATAACATGGAAGGCTTATTGGATGTTTGATGTCTCATGTTATCATCCTTAAATATTGATAAAACGAACCTCTATAAATACATGGTTGATTTATTCATATTGTCTCATTACCATGATCTCTATAAATAGATATATAAAGACAATATATGTATGAAATCTCCAAGGAAGTCTTTACCTACAAGCATGGATAAGGATTTCTAGTTGGAATTTATGTTGTCTATATAATTGGCCACTTTGAAAATTTTAAAATATAGTGATTCTGTATACTAAAATAATTATGTATGGACCACATTCTCTATATAAATCCTTGTATATTGTCATTTTTTATAGTTACTTTCAAAAATAATGATATAGAAAATACCTCCTCAGAGACTTTATATTTATTCTCCAAGTGGATAAATACAAGAATCATAAAAAATCAATCCTTCTAGTGAAAAGGATAAAATGAAAGGTGATAAATTCTAATGAAATTTTTGAGCCTAAGGAACCTTCATAACACACTTCATATAAATGTAATATACAAATAGAAGCTATGTAGTTGGATGTTTTATATTTTTATTTCTGAAATGATTGTTTATTGGAATAAAATGTGTTCCTTAGTGAATAAGAAATGGGTAGCTTCTATTATAATAAATTTTAAGTGAAATATTTATGTTTCTATTAATTGTGTGTTAGATATAGAAAATGGTTCTCATATTTTAATCAAATATATATATATATACCATGATAATTATAAATTATTATTAAAAAGTATCTAGATCTTTATGATTTCATAATAGGATGAATTTACATGCTATATATAAGATAAACCATCACCCACTGCTGATTAAAATGGTTTTATTTTGTAATAACTATATGTGTGTACTGATTTTAACTAGATACTTCATTTATATATCCTATTTAATTTTTTTTATTTATAGGTTCATATTGGAAGAAATAAACCTTTTTAACCATATAATATGTTTTCATATGTCATATTTATATGATGGTATTTATAAACTAAAATATCAAAATAATGCCTTTTATATTCATAATTTATCATGTTCACCAGAAAAAATAGATTTGGAGTCATGGACTTGGTCAAATAAAATATAAGAGATTAAAAAAATTATATCATGAAGGAAATGAAGATTTTGTAAGATATAGGTAGATAGTGTCTCAAAAAAACGTTGATCAATTATCTTAAATATTTTGGGACACTATCTCAACTAACTCTTCCTAATAAACCATGGATGAATAGTGTAAGTGAAAGGTGTAATATGACCTTCTTAGTCACTGTGACATTGATGATGAGTCCTGATAATATTTCATTATCTTTTATATTATATTCCTTATTACTAGTAGAATAAACAATAATTGATTTCCAACAAATACATAAAGTATAATCTAATATGAGTTAATGTTTGTGAACAAATCCATTTTTTCATATATTTATGTCTAGGTGTGAAATTTTATTTTTAAGGATAATTCTAGTAACAAACTATAATTATGAGGAACAAAGTATATCATTATAGGATATATAAAGTAAATGGCATGAACTTTTTTATTAAATACCTCAGATAAAAATATAATCATTGTAAATTTATCCATGTTCTTATAAATTGAGAACATTTACTTATGATATACTATGATGAAGTTTTAATTCAATAAAGTTGATGCCCAAGGTATAAAATAATTTCAAAAAATAATAAATTATGTAATAAATAGTTGAAGCTTTTGGTCAAGGAACTCAATAAATGCATAAGAGTACTTAAGAGGTAATAAATATATATATATATATATGTGTGTGTGTGTGTGTTTGTTTATCACCAAGTAAGTTAACACATTATTTCTTAAAAATAATGAACATCTTTCCTACAGGAAAGTAATTAAAAATGAAAACATTTAATATTAGAAATAATTTAATAATTTTGAAATAGATTACATGTAGAAATACCAATTTTGAGTTTTATTGAATACTATTATTGATTTAAAGATCATTGTGGTAAAATGGGTATTCAAGAAGAAAATGTACACTGATTGAAATGTTAGTACCTTTAATCCTTGACTTTTTGACAAATATTTCAAAAAAAAATCACGGAATGAACAATGATGAAACCCTTTCACTGATTTTTATGCTAAAATCCATTTTAATTATATATTCCATAGTATCCTACAATATTTTTTGATTTGTTAAATGCATATTAAGAGCACCATCCTTAACCGAAACCTATTATAAGATGTCTAGATCACACAACCATATGGTTTTGTGACACCAATGTATGTCTAAAAATTATGCATGTTACATAAATCCATTTATGGGTTTAAAAACTATCAATATCATGTAATATTTAGTTTTATAAATATTCAAATAATTTTCATTTAAAAATAATTATTTTGATCCTCGTGTCTATATATTTTTAATGGGAATTTAATATTTTTTCTATTATTATATAATGATGGTAAATTTATAATAGTAATCAAGATATTAGTCTTATTATTAGTTTTTACATTTTTGAATAAATACATATACATAAAATGCATACGTCAAATAGATTACATTCTAGGGATCAAGATCCATCATGATAGATAAAAAATTTAACTTTACCAAATTTAAGGTACAAACATTGATTAGGTGTTAAAAATATACAGTATGGAAATATCCAAGAAAGGTTTGTTTACCTATACCATATGTTAAACACCTAGAAACTTGTCTTTTAAACAATATTCTATGTATAATTCCTTCATAAAATATTACATAAATAAATCTTAATTCCAGTTTAGGTATAGTTACTTGGAAAATAGAAACATAATATAAGAAACATAATATATGAAAAATAAACAAAAATTATTTCCAACACTATTAAAAGGATTCTATAATATCTCATCATAGATAACCTAATTATATAAGATTTCAAAGGTATATTTATTGAATTAAATGGGTGAGAATAAATCCCTATAAGGGACAACCAATATAAGATAACATCGTAGGTGAAACATGAAACATTACATATGAACATGTACTTAAGAGCTAGTGATGTAATGTAAGTACATGAGCATAATAACATGCACCATAACATAGAAATTTTGATTCCAAATTATCATGATGAATTATTAAATATATCACCAAATATTAGCATTAAGGTGTCAAAAAAAATTACCAAGTACATTTGACCAAGGTATAGAAAACATTACCTATTAATTCTACCATGGAAACATGAACATTTAATTTCTAGAGACTATTATTTTCTCAATATTTCTAATTTCTATCAAGGATAACTTATTATATGTGAAACATTATGTGTTACTCATCGATCAAAGTTCATAAGTGTATATCATTTTAACCAACTAGTATGGAGTGAGAGTTTTATACATTGATGTCCAAAAACAATACTTATAACATAAATATAAATTAATTCTCCAGAATTAAAATATTATTCGGAATTCATGATATAAAAAATATTTCATGGAAATTTGGGGGTTGATTTTAGTAGTGTAATGGGTATACAAAAGGGATATTGGAATCGATCTAACAATAAGAAAATTGTGTATCTCATTAACAAAACATCATATCTACCATAATGAGAGGATTTATACATAGTTGAAAACATAATAAATTTGGTATAAAAATTCTTATACAAAATAATTACTTGAATTAAACAAAATTGTAAGTGACCCCATACCTTGAGTGTATTCTTCTTAGAGTAGTACAAAGACTCTTTATAACCTTTGAAACAACAAGGAGAGACTCTTGAGGGAGAGATTTAGAGATAATTCGTGGATAATGTAATTGGAGTGGAGATTTATGAAATATTGTGTGGGTGTTTATATATGATGAGGGGTTTTTTATGGGATAAATAGTGATTATTTTTTATTAAGGATAACAACATTTGTGTCGCATTAATTTTAAATAACTTTCTTGATAAACTAATGTTGAAAAGTTTAGTTAAGGATGCTAACTACCTAAAAACCCATTTTCATGACCCTATTTTTTAATTTTTACCATATAATTTTAAATATTCAACCCATTTTCTTTGATAAATTTTATAAAATTGATAAAAAATAATCTTAATATGTTACATGTATAATGCATAAAAACAATTTTTTTATAAAATATTTTTGTTTCCCAAATTCTAAGTATGTGTTCTCAAAAGTCAGGAATTATTTAATATGTTTTTCCTTAAATAATGTTTTGATCAAGAATAAGGATTACAAAATTATAAGTTATCATCATATCAATATTAAATCATAAAAATCATAGTATTTCATAAAAAAGATATTTTTTAACTTTATACACCAAAAACCATCTTTTTTAGAAAATTACAATAAACACATCTAAAGATGATTTTGATATGAAAAATCAAAATATATTTTTTCATTTTATCAAGATATTTCAATATATTTAACATTATAAACTTCTAAAAAATTGTACTTACTAAAAAATAACAATATTATGGCATAATAATATTTCTAATCATTAAAAAATTCATATGGATTCATTAATTTATATTATAATTTATTTTTTTATAAGACTATTTTATTAAAATAACTATTATTTAAAACACTTTAAATTTTTCATAAAGTATATTTTTATTAGAAATTAAATATATTTATAGTTTCTAGAAAAATAAAATTATTCTTATTTCATAAAACAATCCCAAAAATAACATTATTGGTTCAATAAAAATAATAATAATAATGATTAAATGTCTTATTGAATTATAGTCATAATGAACATTGTCAATTTTAGGTGTTTATAACCCTATAATATTCCTTATTATATTAGTCAATATTTACACTTGATGTGTAATAAAATGTTACATTATTTCTATGTGATTATTTTTTAAAATATAATAAAATGGTTATTTAAAAACAAGGGCTCTATTATTAATAAAAGGATACTTTTTGTTGTTAAATTCCCCCCACAAACTTAAAAAATCCCCCTCAATATTTTTGTTTACATCAAAACAAAATTTGGGTATTTCTACTCCATCATTTCTTCGGGATTCAAGGTTCCTTTATTGAACCTGTGATTTCTCCATAGGACTTTAGCAACCTAGGTAATTTTATTTATCAACTATGTTTCTCTTCAATAATAGATATTTAATTATTATTATTCATATATATGTTCATATTCCAATTATGTTGCATTTATTTCATGTATATGTTATTGGTTTGATATAGAATTACTTAGTAGTGACACATGGATATCTTGGACATTGGAAAGAGTTTTAGTTAAATATAGTCAATATAAAATCGCTCTAACATTCTATAGATTCGCATAGGGTATAATGTACATTGTACTCAGTTCCCCCTTTTTCAGAATCTCATGAATCCTTTACAAGGTGATATTTTTAAGAACACATGATCTCTAATATGAAATTCTAAATCCTTTCTTCAATTGTCTTAATAATCCTTCTATAGACTATGAGAATCATTAAAATTCCTATTTATCACTTCTATCTTCTCTATAGTCTGTTTTACAATTTCTAATACCAATAGTTTTCCCTCATCATCATCATCCCAACACGTTGGTGTTCTTTCCCTCTTCCAATAATGTGCTTCATATGGATCCATTTTAATACATTATTTGAAATTTTTATTATAGAAGAATTAAATGATTGGAATATATTGGACCGAAACACCTTTAAGATAAAGTGAGATAATACTTAACATGTCCTATAATATTTTCATAGTCCTATTATACTTCCCATTAGTTTGGGGATGATAGGTTTTTCTAGGTTTAACTTTTGGGTTCATAGCCTTCTGAATGATCCTCAATAACATAGATATAAACCTTGGAATGAGATTGGGAACAATTAACATCGGGGCCCTATAAAGATCCACCAATTATTTAACATAAAAAAGATCAAAGAGGCCAAGAGAAAAATACTTCAATATAATAATGAAATGGGAAGACTTGGTTAATTTATCAATGATTACTCATATAGAACAGTTTTCCTTTAATATCATAGGAAGAAGAGTAAAATGTGAAAAGTGATGTTCTAATACTTCAATAAATGTATGGGATGTGGTTTCATCACACTCTTTATAATTTTTTTACTTTTCCTTCACATGATTAAATATCAAAAAACATACAGTATAGTCCATAATCTCCCTTTTTATATTATCACACTAATATTTATTTTTAATATCTCTATATATTTGATGCATATAAGATTTAAAGAGAATGTAGAACCATGAGATTCATACATAAGTTATTTATTATGGTCTAGAATATATGGGATACATAGCCTTTGTCTTAACCTATGTATTCTCTCATGATCAAGAATGAACTTGGTAAACATTTATTTTGTCACCACCTATATCTTCCTCTTTATCATCGGATTATCTCTTTATGAATTATTGATCTTCTATAATATTAATGGTCAGGAAATCATTTGGGATCAGATTGAGGATGTACCTTCCCTTATTAATTATATGGATATAATTTCCAATTCCTTGATTAAATGATTCCCTTTTGAACTGAAATCCTTTTTTTCATTTTCTAAAAATGCCACTTTTTGGTGGAGTGAGAACCTTACAAAAATCGAAAGACAATTTCAAACATCACACACATAAAACATCATTCCCACAAACTTGATTCCGAAACCCACATTCAAATCAAAAGTTCAAATTCAAAAAATGGGATCACGGGAAAAGCGTGCTGCCCGAGAAACCCACCTTTGATGAAGACCAAACCGCATCGTCACTCGCTGGACAAACATCACAACACTGTCATCACCATCACGTCTTCATGTCACCATATTCATCCACTACTTCTTCTTCACTGCCGGCCTCATCCGAAGTCCACTGCCTACACCAAACTCCAATCCACCACCGTCATCAGTGTCGCCGATCAAACACCACATCATAGCAACACCACTGCTTCTTGAAGGATTCATAAAAATCAGCACCGATTCTTCAAAAAATCACCACTACAACACCATCGCACGTTCTTCTCAAAGACCAATGTGAGATCTTCATGATTGGAATAGCCAGAAAACCATAATCAGGAGACACCAGAGGTGAAATGTGAAGCTAACAAGCTTCGAATCGCCGACTCCCAGAGGAGAAAAACCAACCGTCGCTAATCAACATGAAACGAGACATCAAAATGAAATCAAGAAAACAACAAACAACCAAGCTTCACAGATTTCCAGCGGGCCTTCAATGCGGACCGTTGCGCAGCACGAACAAAAGCATCTGAAACCAAAACAATTGAAAAAAAATGAAAACAGAAATCACTGAAATGCCTTTTCCATCCACCTGAACACCAGCAAGATGAAAGAAAGGCTAGCAGATGCCAGATCCACAGTCCCGCCACTGCCTCCAAGGTCTCACTCAAAGCCCACAATAAACCTCCCACCGAACCCACATCAAACACCGATCCGGGGCTAAAACCCACCGAACTGGGATTCGACCACTGAACACCACGTTGTCATGAAGATCCCTCAAAGATGCGAGCCGCAGGCCACGAACTGCTGAACTGGGTGGACGAGGAGAGGACGCCGCTGAACTGAGATGGAGAAGATGAAGGCGGCGGCAGTGGGAAACCCTACCTTTCTAGAGCCCCTTACGAGCTCATCCCCAATTAAATGATTCCCTTCAATCCTCATAATTTCAATAAATTTTGGTACTTTCATAAATAGTGAATCTGTGAAATTATTATATTTTATAGGGTAATAGTAAATAGAATAAGTATAGTATTTAATAATATCAAACCATAACCTATGTCTCATATTTAGTTCTTTTTCGTTAATATATTGTTTATACATTGGTGGTTTTTGTATATATCACACTATTCTCTATATGAATAGTGTCTCCAAATCTATAATGTGAATAAAAACATGGATAACTCCAATTCATGGGTAGGATAATTCCTATTAATAGGCTTGAACTGTCATGACGCATAAAAAATAATTTTTCCTTATTTATGTGTTCACATACATATCCTTTCAAGGACACGTCACTATAACTAAAAAGTCCTTATCTATTAGAGGGTAATGTTCGAACAGGTTCACAAATAAACCATATCTTCAACTCTTTAAAACTATCTTTACACTCTTTTTACCAGAAAAAATTAACTCGATTTTGAGTTAACATGGCTAGTGGATTATAAGTTTATAAAAATTATATAACAATCATTCTATAGAACATAGTTATTCCAAGGAAAATAGGAATCTTGGTCATTATTGATGGATGAATCCACTAATATACTGCCACAATATTAGTTAGATTCATATAGATTCTATCTCATGATACATTGTTTTCCAAGAATTCCTTTTTTAAATTTGAACTCTCATTTAATAAATTTATAAAAAACATCTCTTTCCTTAATGTTTGTAATATTACCCTTAGGTTCTATTCATGATTTGGAATATATTGTAATATAATATATAAATTCTACTAAAAAATTATAAAGGTATTAACTAATGATTTTATTAATCAAAACTATAAATATTATGAGGGAATTTTTCAGACTTAGTGGAATAAAATTGGACTCATAATGTTCATACCTTGTTCAAAAGTCTGTTTATGGGATATTATCTTTCTTCACCCTTGATTGATGATACCTATGTCAATGATCAATCATAAATAAGAATTTATATCCATGTAGTTGGTCGAATAAGTCTACAATTATCATAATAGTGTATTTTATCTTATTATGATCCCATTAATTTCTATGTAGTCAATTCATAGTTTTTTTTGTTCTAATATTCTTCCTAAAAAATATATAAGGAACTCCCTATGGAAATAACACTTTAATGGATAAAAACCTTATTCTAAAATATCTTTTAGTTTCTTCTTCAATTATTATAAATTCTTGAGTTCTATTTTATATGGGGTGTTTTATTTTGTATTGGATTTAGGTATGAGTTTAATAGATACTTTTACCTTTCTTTATAGGGGGTTTAGATAATTTTTCTGAAAATACATTAATTTATTCTTACAAAATGGTTAAAAATTTATATCTTTTTTACGTTCACTTTCCTCCCCTTATTTTTAAATCATTTCTATATTGAATGACATAGGAGGTAGTTCTTGATAAAAATTGTGTTGGGATATCTATACTCTCAAAATTATTTTCATTTTACCTCACAATACATCTAAAATATTCTCACATCTATAATTTATCATTTAATTATACTTTAGTGGATAATAAATAAATATTATTTTATTAAATTCCAATATTTAAATTACTTCTGTACTTTTGATGATATTGTTCTCACTAAATTTATTTGGGGAATCTTTATATAGTATTGTGGTATGAATTGAACCAATAAGATTTATAACTAATAACTATAATTCTAATAGTTATGAGATCAGTTCTATATTATTTGTAAACATAAAAAATAATTTAATGCATTGAAAAGCAATAAAATAATGTACATGAAAACCATTAATGAAAAAAAAGTATACCATCTACAACATCCTATAGTTATTTGACACCATACATCCTAAAATCAACAATACCACCTTGATTTGATGGCCTCTATGGTGATTTATTATGATTTACCTTCACCATTCCCATGAATTGGAACTAGTTGTAAATGTGGCCAATCTCTCCATACATGAATAATTTCACTATAAGACACACATAGTATATATTTATTTTTTTATTAGAGTTAGAATGTTGGGGATTTACATATCCTAATAAAATTGAGTAATCTGGCTAGCCTTTCCACATTTTTATAAATTCATGATTCCTTGATGATAGTTCCCAATGTTCCATTTTACATAGTTGTCACATAATGGATGTTTAAGTTTATTCCCATTCATTCCATGTTCGGGATTTATATGAAATATTACACCATACATTTATTTTTTATCATAATATTTGTACATCTCCAAATTTCATATCTACCTTGATATAACATATATCTATTTCTTAATACATCCTAAAGTATCAAATTTACAAAAAAAAATAATATTTCATCTCAATACATCTAATAATCTATCTATATTACCATTAGAATCTATGTAAAATGATAAAGCATAATGTACAATCATGGTTACGTTCATCTCATAACTTCCCACTAATTCAATTTCATTTTTATTCAATTTTATTAATTCACTATCCATATCTTTCATTATGTCCAAGGATAATTCTTATTTAAAAAGAATATTTTCAAGTCTTCTAACATCACAGAATTAGTTTCCTCTTTAGGCTCTATATTTTTTGTAACACCAACCATAGATATTTTTCACCCACTAAGTGACATACCACAAGGATGACCTTCTATTTTTCAAGAAAAATAAGTACAGAAAATTTATTTTATATAACATTGTTCTATTTTTCTATGATCAATGTGTCAGAGGGTCCACTATCAGATTTTGGATGCTATCATGTCAAGTATTCAATTTCTAGTTGTTCCCTCCTCAGTTAATATAGATACTATATGTGGTTAATTTTATAATTCAAAACATCACATAGTTGAATCAAAATCATCATGAAATTGTCAAAACTGAATTCAATGGTATTAATAATGATCTTTTAAAAGATATAATTTTCTTGGTTCTATTTTTAGATAATTTTTGGGAAAATTACTAGACTAGGCACTAAGACAGTGGGTGATACTGAGGCTAGGAGTTCCTAGAATGATCCATTGAAAATTTTAATGTTTTAAATAGAGTTTCTAAGTGGTTTTCTTGAAAAAAATAAATAACTATTAAATAGGATCACAAATCAAAAAATATGATGGCATCATTGTTTTAAGAGTGGTGGGTTTACCCAAGATTCTACTTTAGTTTATACGGTACATATATCATGTGAGAAAATCCAAAAATGGGATAACCATAAATAAAATAATTAAATAAGATTATTTTTTTTATGTCCTTAAAACTCTTGAAAGGTAACTTGGATTTAAAATCTGAGACCACCATTTATCTCATAAGGGCATGATTTCTTTAGGCAGATCCTAACATCAACCATCGATGTCCGGTTGTGAAAGCTGGTTTTTGGGACGTTAACATAAATTAAACAATTCAAATAAAAATTCTTATTTTTATCATAATTATAACTCAAAAATGGAAACTTGGATTAAAAATATGAGACCACCGTTGAGTTAGAAATGATATTTTCTCTTTAGGCTAGACTTAACCTCAACTGCAATGGGTCAAGGGTAAAAGTTATTTTTTTTATTTTTAAAGGAAAATAATATAAACTAAAAAAAGTTTATTTTATTTCCTTTTAAGTTTTTATAGCATGGAAATGTAGCGACTCTCAGGCATGGGGGGCTGTTTCACCGCTGATGACAAATCAGATGTCGGGGTTTGAACAAGTGGTGATAAATCAATGAACATCGGTGAAACAAGGATCCTCATGGGGACGTGACTTCAATATATATTTAAAATTAATCCAACTAGAGGTAGGGTTTTGAACATGATGAAATTGTTTCCCCACACATTTTTTCTAAACAACGTATTTGGATCAATCCACTAATAGGTTGATCCACAGGTTGTTGTTCTTATGGGCTGTATTTGTTTATCTCATGCTCTAAGTGATAGATATATAGTGTTAATAATCTACCTCTTTATTTTAACCCAGTGAAATCAGGCCGACATGAACAAGGTGGGATCCCTCCATTGTGGGAATTCTTGTGTTCTTCAAGAATGAACCCCTGGATCAAAAACAATTCTACTTTGAACCTGCAGTAGAGATTATGATGACCTAAGGACCTCGAAAGAACTCTTGCATAGTAACATAGACCACCGGAGTGGACCTGGTGTCCCACAGAAGGCACTACCAATGGTGGAAGATGGTGGTGTCCAGTGCGGGTGATGGAGTGAATCAATGGTGTGTCGTCGTGTTGAAAAAATTCCACAATAGGGGGCTAGGGGCAGCGCACAGTGGCTACGACTCGTCAGCCACGGTAGAGAGAAGAAGGTGCACTGGAAGTGTGCCATGGTGATGATGTGGCCCGTGGAATCCAGTCACAGGTGAATGATCATGCCACTAGAAATGGTCAAAGGCGTCACCCGCAGATGCAGCGGTTGTACCGCATAAAGTATCTGTAGGGTTGTAGTCTAGATGGACCACAGTGGCGGCTGACCCCATGACAACATTAGGGTTATTTGAAAGAGGAATATTTCCCACAACAACTTTTTCGAATCATCAATGATGTAAAGACTCATATATTTAAATAAATTTCATTCATAAATTCTTTGGAATTTTATGAGTCTATAGTTTTTGATGACACTTGATTCTGAGGCCCGGTGTGCCTGGAATCAATTTATAATGTTTTGTTAAGCTTAAATTAACGTGTATAAGTAGTTTTCCTGAAAAAATGGAATAACACTTGATCAGATACTTAGATCAGAAATCTTAGGGCACCATTGCACTTAGGATGGCGGGTTTACCCTGGGCACAACTAAAGTTTAGTCGGCGCGGACCTCCTGTGAAAAATTCCAAAAATGGTATAACCGTAAATAAAAGAATTAAATAAATTATTTTATTTTTCAAATGTTTATAACTCACAAACGGTAGCTCAGATTAAAAATCTGAGACCACTGCTGAACTCGTGAGGGTATTCTTTATTTAAGAAGATACTAACTTTGGCCGGCGTGGGACACCAGAAAAAGATAGTTTTTGGCTGAAAATATAATAATTAATTGACACTTATTTTATTGTAGAATTCATAACTTCTAAATGGTAACTCGGATTGGAAATTTGAGAGTATCGTTGGGTTCATTGGGGAGTTTTTCACCTAGGAAGAGCCTAACCTCGACCGCAGTGGGTTGAGGGTGACTGATAATAATTTTTTCTGATGTTTTGTTCAGGTACATTCCGTAGACATACGAGTGGTATTTTATATTTTTTAACCAGTGCTCGAAATTGAAATCCAAGGGCACCGATGAACTCGCAGTGCCGATATACTCCTAAGGGGACCTTTACCAATGTTTCATTTGGTCAGGAGGAGAAGATAAATTTTTGGGGATTTTTATTAAATTAAAAATTATGTGTGATATAATTTTTAAGTGGTGGTTAATTTCTCCAAAGAGAAGTTAGAGGTGGATCCCACCCCCCACATAACCTCCCATGGGAGGATATTGTGTGGTGGGGCTCACACGAGTTCCAAACTCTTCAAATTCCCCTTAAAATCCTTAAACCCCTTGAAATCCCAAATTAAGGAGAATGAAACTTCCTTTATTAATTGGGTGCCTCTTCATCTCCTCCCTCCTTTTTTAATGAGCAAACTCAACATTTAATTAATTAACAGATGTGGCTTAATGAATTTGAATCACTTTTAATTCATTAAGCCATCCTTTAAATCAGTGGAGTGTTTTTATTTCATATTGGTTAGACATATTATCTTGGGAGGATTTGGTGGATTAAAAAGGAAGTGTTCTTCCCACGAAGAACACAAAGAACATCTCCAACGTGGAACAAAATCCTCTCAATGAAGAATGTCATTTCCACTGAAGAACAATGATGTTTCATGTTCTTTTCCTTGACCCCCTTCTGAGTTAAAGGAAAAGATGCTTCCCGTAAGGAATTTTGAGGGCACACCATCATCAAATGTTTCTCGACATCAACGAAATTGACGTCCTCCCTATTTCCCACGACTCTGCTAAGCAAGCACCTTTTACGAGGTAGGGGGATTCGATTAATTTCATTATGGAATAAAATTATAACTCACTCTTCGTTAAATACGTTGTTTCGTCATTGGACAAATGATATCATCTAATATGGAGGGCATGGGCTGAACCAACAAGGCCCAGCGTTCCTCTGTTGCTTGTCAGTTTATTTGGCGACAGAGGTGGAGTCGGAAGGGTGTGGTGCCATCACACCGCAGCCGAGAAAGAGACCATGAACATAAGGCGGCGGCGACCGAAGGTCGCGGATAGGCTAAGCTGCGGTGGTGGAGGACTGGAACCATCATGCTAGCCGCATGGAGGACATCGCGGCCCTCAGGCACCCCATTGGGCCACGCTGTGGAGAAGATCGTGACCAGATGTGTGGGCCACATACTGGACGAACAGGCCGGCTACGGCCGACCGGGCAGGAGGAGAGCGGCGCCCATTGGCACCATGCAGTTGTGGAACCACAGCCCAAAATTGTGGGCCGCTCATGCCGGAAAAAATAGGCCAGCTTCGGCCAGCCGGCAAGCAAAGAGGGGCGACGCCACCGAGCGAGTCGAACCGGCACGCAACCACAGGCCGGCTCCGCCGGTGGGCCATGCCCACCGGGCCAGGATGACCCCATAAATGGGTCGGACCCACTGGGTTGGGTCCCTGGGTGGGAAGTGCACCACAAGGCAGGGCTGACCCCCAGTCTGGGTCGGACCCGCCAAACCGAGCCGAGCCGACCCGCCATCCCACTGGGATTGACGGGCTGGGCCTGTTTCTCTTAAACGCGAATTACTTCTAGACCGCGCGTCCGATTGACGCTCTGTCTGTGGCATTGGGATCGTCGTGATAAGACGGTCCTTTTTCGATACTCTAAGTGAGTTTTGGATGACTTTAGAAATCATTTGGGTTTGGAATGAAAATAATTCCAACCGGGCCCTTGGAAGGGAAAGGCCAATAACTCTCAGACCGGGCGTTCGATTGACGTGTCGTCTGTCGAGTTGTGTTCCTTTTGGTGAGACCGAACTTCGGAATACATCAACTCTAGACTTTGTGATAGTTAATGTATCAACCCCTTTGCTCGAGGAGCGGACCCTCCTGGAATCGAGCATGTTGTGTGTGGGAACCCTAGATTTGGTTGCGACTATGATGACTACTGTATTGGGATCCTATGTGGCTTCGGAAAAGACAACTACTATACTGGGATCCAATGTGGGTTCGACAGCGAAGACTACTGTACTAGGATCCTACGTGGGTTCGGTAGCGACGACTACTGTTCTGGGATCCTACGTGGGTTCGGCAGCGACGACTACTGTAATGGGATCCTATGTGGGTTTGGCAGCGACGACTACTATATTGGGATCCTCCGTGGGTTCGAAAATTTTGACTTATGTTCTTGTATCCTGTGTGGTTCTGACATCTTAGATGAATCAGTGACTACATGTGATAATCTCCATATCTATATAAGAGATGTATACATGTGTGAGCTGAGTCTTGACTTTCAATCATTATCATTGATGTGATTGACTTTACTTTCTTGTGTGGACAGTGTTATTCTTGGGTTCGAGAGTAGGAGATGAACTGATAATGATAACATAGGTATATGTATGGGAATATACCTAATTAGGGTTGGTTGATACTTCTTGATTGTATCATTCTTCTGTGGTTTATCCTTCGTGGATTCTAGGAGACATTCGGGGGTCTCGGGGTCCCTACTGAGTATCGTTATACTCACCGCTGCATGGGCTATGCCCGCACTTTGTGGTGTTGGATGCAGACGATGGGTAACACTGATCGAGGTAGATACTTGTGCAGTTGGACGGTACCCGAAGGTGGAAGACTTGGCAAGATGTACATGGAGTGGACAGACATACCTGAGGTGCTGAGGAGGCCATCTGTACCCACCCTTCAGGTGGGATTTCCAGAAGATGACTCAGTAGTTGATTTTTACTTATTTACAATTGTACATTACTGTTGGGATTGTATTTCTGACCCCTTTCCTTATAGAACTTTCTCTTTTATACATTTTTACATAGTGTTTATTTCCAGTTTTTGCCTCTACATCTTGTGTTCAGACTATATGTGTATTACAGGTTAAAAGGTAATGCCTTCCCTTTTATCAGGATTACGCCTTTGGTGCTATTCTCTTACCCCTGGCCTATGGAAGTCGGTCTTGAGGTAGTCACAGCACGAGCCCTGAGGATGGGTCATGACAAAGGAACACTAAACATTGGATGGGTTGGAGGTGGTGGGCCTCCATGGGAGGACCTGCGTGCTGGACCTGGGTGGCCAAGCGCGCCGAACCCATGACAGCCCAGCGGGCCAGACCCACGGCCCACCTAGGCCCAACAGACTATGTCGGGTCGGATTAGACCTGGGTCAGGTAGGGTTTATCGTCCTCAGGTCTGGCATATTCACCTATGGTCAGGTCGGTTCTGTCGGGTCTGTCAGGCCGTGTCAGACTGGACCCAGGCCCCTCCTCCCCCTTTTCAGTAAAATGGTCATAAAAGGAAAACCGTACGTCCAATGGATGATACATTTTAGGTGTTGGGACCCTCGTGACAAGACGGTCTGTTTAACATACTCCAAGTGAGTTTCTAGGTAGGTTGACTTATGACCAGTGGATTGAGGAGTATATTATCATGAAATCAATCATGAGATGAGTGTAAATCCTACAGCTAGATGTGATGTGAGGGATGTGATGAGCGAACCTCAGTGGCACAGTATCCAAGGGGACCATAGTGGCCTAGAATATGAGCAGTGTCCAAGGGGAACTCAATGTCCTAACAGACAATAAGTATATGCCCAGACCACTATGGATCAGTAGACGAGCAGTAGCTGTGTAGACCTTAGTTTCCCGAAAAATGAGCAGTAGCTGAAAAGACATTATATGGCTCGATAGATGAGTTGTAGAAAAGCATACCTCATTTTCCAAGTAGTTGAGTGTAACTGAGTGGCCTAGAATATGAGGATACCTTAGTAACTCATCAAGGATGAGTCCCTCAATGGTAAAAGATGTTTAGCGTTATGTCTTAAGCAGTTAACTTCAGGTAGTTCTAAGTGTGTTCTCTTTGGTCGTGGCCCAAATAAGAGGGACCTATTTGCATAGGTCTCAGAGGAATTGATAGATCAAAGATAGAGTCCTCCTGGGATGAGCTTGCATTGAGCAGAATCCTATGATAAAGTATTGGCTGTGATATCGAGACTCCTTGACTCAGTGAGACAAGATGTCTTAGGAAACATTGTGATATATCAAGAACAGATGTTCTCTTGGATAATTTTTGTTTACAAGTTCAACCTAGATACTATCAGATAGATCATGGAGAGGGATATCCCGGAATCAAGTTTGCTACGAATAGAACCATATGGCAGGCATTAGATGATATTTTACATCTTGGAATCCTTTATGAGTATACTAGGATGTTCATGTTATATATATTGATGACATATAACTATGTTGACTTGACTGTACCTTCTTGGTGGTGTTTTCCATTGTGGTATTTTGCTTTGTGGTATTCGGGGTCCCATACTGAGTACTGTTTTACTCAACCCTTCATAGGTGTTTACATCATTTTTTGTGTCTTGTGTAGACAATAGACTCTTTGGTGGAGTCTTATATGGAGTATGACCCAGACCAGGAAAATTTGATGCCTTGTGATATCAGATGAGCCGAGGTGTTTTTGGCATCTTCCTAAAGCAGCTTCAATACATTTTCCTATGGGTCTGGATTTTAGTTGTATTTATTTTACTGGGATTGTATATTGTCCTTTTTATACATTATTTCTTTACTTTATGTCATACAATGTTGTTGCGATGTAGTTGTATACCTAAATTTTCTTTACTTAGTGTTTTTACAATCCAGACCTGTGACTTTTAGATGGTTTCATGTGTATAGTTTCTTAAGGAAATGACTCCCATTTGAGGGATATGCCTACTCAGAGCTAGTCACTAGACCCATGCCTATCGGAGGTGATCTTAGGGTAGTCACTGCACGGACCCTGGGGAATAGGTCACAACAGATCATTTTTCATGTCTCATTGCATTCATTGTTTGAATGGGATATTATATTTCCTACTATTTTATAAAATGAACACTTAAATTTTAAAATGGACACCATTAAGAATTAATTCTGAAGGGATGTTTATTCATAATGATTTTCCAATATTTTTATTTTAGGATCATATAATTCATCCCCCTTATCATTTTTTACGTATAATGTGAATAATTACATCACTTATGAATCCACTCAATGTTGTTCATAAAAATAACATGATAGCCAAATAACATCCTCAGATATTTTCAAATAAGATTTGAAACAAGGATTCATTGTCATGAACTATGTGACAATTGATTTAATACCCAATCTTACCATTTCGGGGTTACAACACATTGATACAATCATATCGGATTCACTTCCAATTTTGATATCCAAACAGGTATTTCGTTTATTGGAAACCACTTTCTTTTTACTTCATTAAAACTTCAGGAATTTTTCCTATATTCGTAATTATCACTAAGGTTATTAATAATGTTATCGAGTATTAATTTTTATAGAAAACTAAACCTTTGTTTCATACCAACTATAGTGACCCTCCTTTTATATGTTATTCATAATATAATTTCACGACAAAATATTATATAAATAACTCCAATGTAACTTATTATGTTTTTTTTGGAAACTATGTAAGTATTACAAGACATAAATGGTACAAAAAATAAAACAAAAACTAATTTTTAACTCTTTTGAAAGGACTTCTTATTATCCCATAATAGATCACCTCACTACATAGGATTTGTTGGGGTCATTTATCAAGTCAAAGGGGTGGTCATAAAGAAAAATAAGGGATAATAATTGTTAGAGAACATAATAGGTGAAACATAAATCCCAAAATAATATCATGTATGTAATAAATTGAGGTATAACATCAGTATATGAACATAAAAACATTAGGTATAACATTGAAATGTGGACATAACATGAACTTGATACATTTTTAAACATATAACCAAATATCATCAATATGATCTCATAAAAAATATTAACAATTATTTTGACTATGGTATCATAAAAATTTAACAAGGAAATACATCATGATATAATTAAAATTTCATCTCTAGAGATTAATTCTTTACTCAATTTTTTGGAGTTTTATCATGGTGCAGACAACATATATGGAACATTATATGTGACTCATATAACAATGATCATAAGTAAATATCATTTTTAACCCATGAGTAGAGAGTGTATCTTTCAAACATGGATTTACCCAATAAATAATTTATATATACATATAAATTAACTCCTGTGAATGAATATATGTTTCGGTATTCATTTCAGGAAACTATTTCATGTAAAATCAAGTGTTGATTTTGGCTGCATAACTGGTTTTCAAAATGGAACTTCAAATGGGATTGATGATAGATATATGAATTATATCATTGATAAGGTGTCATTTGTATAGTAATGGGGGTATTTAAAAACACTTTCGATCATAAAAATTTTTGAATAAAAATTCTTATACGAAATAAGTAAATGAATTGAAATGGTGGAGGAAGACAACCCTTAACATTTTATATTTTTTTACCTTTCCAATGGTAACTATTTTTTTACCTTGGTAATTTTTTTGGGACTAAAAATGAAATTTACATTATTAATTAATTTTAAAATTATAATTCCAAATATCCATTCCAATTTTATTAATTATATTTTTAAAAGTGATTAAAATAATTCTCATATGTTACACATAAAACAAATATGATAGTTTCTTAGATAAGACAAAATCATAAATCTAAAATGAATATCATGTTTTTATAATTGTAATGAATTATGTAATATTTTATTTCATAAATAAATTTTTTATCATGAACAATGATTTAAAAATATTTTTTCATAATCATATCATGATTATATCATAAGAGTTATGGTATATTTTAAAAAAGGTATTTTATAGTACTTAACCAAAAAACTATCTTAAAATAATACTAAGATAATATAGATATTATAATTCCAAAAATGATATTTATTTTACCAAAAAAATTCAATAAATTTGATAATTTTAACAAAAAAAGATAAAATTTATTTAAAATTTATATTTTTTATGAAATATTAAACCTTTTGACTATTATAAAAATTATATTGGTATTTATTAACTTATATTATCATTTAAAATGTTTTTTAATAATATTTATTGAAAATAAATTATATTTAAAACATATAAATATTTCACTAAACATATTTTTTAAAAAAATTATGTATATTAAAGGTTTCTATAAATTGTTTTTGGTTATATCATAAAACAATCCCAATTGTCACTTTGATAGAACTACATATACAATAACAATAATGACTAACTTTCATATTGATGAATGGTCATAATATGAATTTTTCATATTATCTGGTATCTATTATTCTGAATAACCATGTTTCCCTATAAATACACCATCATTACCACTCCACCATTCTATACTTCACATACAAAGTTTATTATATGTCCTTTGATAATGAATATAATTTTTATAACGGTTCTATTTATTTTTAAATTAAATATGTAAGTAATGATATTCATGGGGGAATTCAAGATGATGGAGTTCTTTTTAGTTATTTTACTATTCATTATTGTTTGTATCCCATTATTATTCTAAGTTGTTGTTGTTAATATTAACACTTAATGTGTAAATAAATGTAATATTGTTTCTTTTTTAATATACATAAAAGTATAATTAAATATTTTAAGAGTAATAATATTAATTTTATTAATAGATGGATATTTTCAGTTCAGTACAATACAAATATCAAAGAAATTATTTCATCAAACACAACAAGATAGATAAAGTATGACTATAGACAATTATGAATAAATGATTTGATTTATCAATTATTCCATACGATATATCGAGATTGATGTTTCTTCTCACTAAATATTGGTTGGAAGATATCTGGTTGACATTAGAGAGCTATATTCGTCCCTTATAATGACTATCTTAGAGAAATTAAGGTATGTAAAAGATATCTTATTAATTTATAGTGGGTATGATGATCGAGTTTAGAAAGGATACATAAATACTAGTTTAAAAACATATTAGAATGTTCTAAAATCATAGTTGAGATATAAATTACCTTTTATTGATTAGAAATGTGAAGGAAGACCTGTTTGTGAAAAATGGTTTCTGGTTTTTAAGAGATTATAAATATATTGTATAATGTAATATAGTTGAGGAAGTAGTGTGGATACACAACTTCATCTAATAGCAAGGTATTGTACCTAGTAGTAATTATTTTATCACTTTTTATTGTGATGACACTACTATAGTGGTTCATGATATATAACCCAGGTTATATCAACTAAAACAGTATTTACAAAAGATGTGTCACCTTATAATGGGTTTTAATGGAAGTGGTTATGTTTTAGTTATCACATTATCCATAGAGAATAATATGGAAGGAAAAAAGGCTAAATCATAATCATAATAAGAGTATGAATATTATTTGGGAGATAGATGATTAGATGAAATGAGAATATTGAAATAGTGAAAAGGGGTTTTATCTGTTTTTGTGACCTATAAACTACTAAATGTTTATGTTCCATTACCACAATATAAATAAATAATTTATCATATAACTATTTTTCATTTACATTACATTAATGTTGGTATTTACTTCTAGTATTCATCACATTGAATGGTAATATAAATTCCCCAATATAATATGAACCAAAATAAATAATAACTACATTAATAAACATAAATAATTTTTTTTAGAAAAAATATGCCTGAAAGAACACTAGTCGTATTTTTATATTAAGCATTAGTCCTCAAAAAAACATCCATACTTGTTCTTGTGAAGCCTGCAGATAGTGATCTTTAAGAAGGGATATCTTGGAGGCAAGCTCACTAATTTAAATTCCATATGTTTTATGTGTCATTGGATATTCGAATATATTAATATGATTTTTAGTATATATAACTGGGATTATTTTTAATGAATACCATGAATTATATTCATTAATTTATGGATGAAAATTATGATAATATATGGTCATGGTGATGAAGTGTATATTAGCTGTGTCATAAGTTATTTGAAATTGATTCAATTAGGAAATAAATGACGTATCCCCAAAAAATTAAATAAGAAGATATCTTTAACCACATTATTGGAATGGAATTGTTTAAAAATATATCTTTATGGTTGTTTAAAAACAATTTCATTTAATAAATTCAAATAAAGATAAATCAATCCTATAGGGTGATGATTATAATGTCCTGACTCGGGTTCCATGTATTGGTTCCCTATGTTGGTTCACCACATGACCTCGGGTGCACCTCATTGTGATCCAAAGGCTTTCGACTAACATCAAGGGTCAAATAAGTAATATTGGGAGATTATACCCTTGTTTTAAAAGTACCACAATAGTGGAAATCAATATGAAATATAACTAAGATACTTCAATAATCAATAATCAATCAAACAACACATGAATAAATCCAATATAGGAAAATAATCATAAACCAAAGTAAAAAATATTTCATGTCATACACGTTTTATGTTATTAATGAAAATAAAAAATAAATACATGATGACATCTTTCATGGGGGTGCTGACATCATGTTATGTTCCCTCATCCATTCCCGTATTATATCCTAACTCACACATCAAATATAGAGGTCTTTCACTTATCTTGTTCTACAAATATTAAGTCTATTCGGGTACCAATCATGAATTCCAATTAGAGTGCGAGTATAACATATTTTTCCCCCACCAAAAGATTATAATGAAATTCCTAATCTATAATCATGTAATCAGTTTGACTAAGAATAATGAACAAATGTTAAAAAGGATTCTCATTTATTATTATTTATCCAACAATGTAAACATTGGGATTACAATTACACCAAAACAAATCATACCTATATAATAAAACATCGGACACTGAACCATACATCATAGTGATTTCACAGTTCATTTATTGAAAGGTTTCATCATTAATTTCATTTCAATTTCATTCAATATCCTAGAGCATCAATATGGGAAACATTATTGCATTCATGCATAGGGGGATAGAAAATCAGTCAGGAACCCCTTTGGTATTTGGAAAATCCGTCCTATACTTACACCTCATTGGTCACATTCACATATTAATATAAATATCAGGGTCCTATAGCATCATTTTGGCACCCCATGGGTATTTGGAACATTATTCCCTAACCCGCACCTCAGTGTTTACATGAATATCCACATTTCATGATTTCTTATTCATAAATCCTTTATCAATAGTTATCAACAATTTTTACAGATTAATTTTTCAAATTCAACAATGGTTATTCACCTTTATCATAATTAAAAACCTGAAAAATTTACCCATTAACCCATTTATTATCATTTATTTCATAATTAATTAACCCTTCACAGTTAATCCAATCAGACCTTTAAATCTAATTATCAGACATGAAATAATTATTTAATTCAATTATATATACCCATTACTCCCCTTTTCACATTTCAAAATAATCATTTCAATTTTTTTAGAACGCCCCATGGGTTTCCATCAAGCCCAGTCTCAAATCTCTAACAAGCCAAATGAGATTAGTGAAGGGTCTCATAATCACATGGGAATCAATTCATTAATTCAATTTCATAATGAAATTTCCCAATTTTTAAATGAAATGATAAAACTATATCATAATATAAATATCAAAACTATTTTAATTATCAATTAAACCACCTACCAAAATATCTTTGATGAGTTATCACCAAATTATAGCTCTTAATTTTGTGCAGCATGACTAAAATCAAAATGATAAAGGAGATCTAGGGTCAAAACCTAGGATTAGGTTCCAATGAAAATGATCTATAAAAAACTACATCTAAATCATCAATAATGGTGGAAAATAATCCCTCTAAAAATGGAAATTAATACATAATACCGAAAAATATAAACAAGGAATAAATTGCATACCGTGGGGGGTCTGATTTATTTTATCGGATAATCCATTCACATAAGAAGAGGTTCAAGGATCCTAGTAATTCTCTCCATTGACTCTGAGTGAAAACAAAATAATATTAGGCTTGGATGGGGTGATTGGAGATATAAACCAATTGTTTAGGAATTTTTAATTAAAAATGATATGGATTTAGATAACGAAGTGGACGGTTTCCTTAACATTCCACATGTCTAGAAAAACCATTCCCCCTAACTATGAACCCATACTTCTCATCAGAACACAATTTCTATTTGAATCACTTGGTTTGTAAAAACATACAAAAACTTTCCATCACCCCTTAACTCAGAGGTGTTGGGGGGAATGGTTCTTGGGGTGGGTGGGTACATGGTTTGGGGAAACCATGTGCCAATCATGAACTGCCCCGTCACCCTCCAAAAGCCTCAAAAACTCACTTAAACACAGCTAAGATAAACTCCAAAAAATGAGATTAAATTAAGTTTAAAATAATACATAGAAAATGTGTTCAAGACATATTCATAAGGTTGGGATCATAAAATCTCCCCACCTTATAAAATTTCATCCTTGAGATATACTCCCAAGTATCACTAAGCCTCTATGATAAAATGGTCATGTTTTAGCACCCAGATATCTACATCCCTCTACCATGATTCTTCTTGAACATTACTATATTTCCACAACACTTTGAACAACATTATGGTCTTTCCCCACAATAATTTCCCATTATGATCCACAATATGAATAAGATTCTCCTCAAAGATGCAACAGCCTCATGCTCAACATTATAAAAATTAATCACATGGGAATGGTTGATCTAATATTTTCAAATATATGACACATGAATAAAATCATGAATAAAACTATACCTATGTGTATGAGTCAACCAATATGGAAATAGTATGATCCAATCCACAATCTCAAATGATCCAGCATACCTAGGGACCAAATTTCCCTGATTTCATATCTGACAGTGAACCAATATAGATGACACATGATGGAATACACGATCTCCCAATATAAACTCAAGAGGTTGATAACATGGATTAGAATAATATTTCTATTGAATATTCACTACATATATAAATTTCCAAATCAACTGAACATATTCTAAAACCTCTTATATGTGACTCGATCCCAATAACTCGGACTCGCCTACCATTATCCAATATAGAGGTAATTATCATGGACTACCATAAAGAGCATCATCTAGTGTTTTCATAATAGTGACATGTTAACTATTTTTATTAGAAAATTAAACCAGAATAATTTGATACACCTAATATCCCCAAAGTTTATAATGCATGACCCCAGCGTATCCTTAAGCACATGAATGGTAATTTAAAATCTCATTACTGATCTATCATGTACATCCTTGACCTCATCAATGTTCTCATTTTTCCTTTTGTATATAGAGATCCATAAAGGCATTTGGAGGATACTTATAATGGCAAAGTCAGAGATTTGTTTTACTTTTAGCATTAACTCGCTTTTCTATAGGATAAAGGAGGATTACATGATGTGTAACTAGTTTACATGATGTGTAATTGTTATTGGATTCTAGTTGTGAAAAAGGTAATGATGTGAAAGGTTACACGTTGTTAATGTCGGTTACACATTTTTAATGTTTTAAATAATGGATTTATTATCTTAGGAAACATATTTTTCGGCATACTTAAACACTATGGAATCCATGTTGCATATAGAAAATAGAAATAATGCAATTCCCTACGTGGGGATGTTTTAGGGCACCGCTTGTGTTTTTTTGTTCCCATTCGATCACCTATTTTCGTTCTCTCTAGAACAAAAACTCCTCTATAGTAATTTTTGGAGACATCATTCCTTCAAGATCAATCCTCTTGGTGTTACACCATCATTTTTGTTATGGTGAATCACACCAGGTATGTTATCTTTCTTATTATTCATTGTAAAAGATCACAGTAGCACCATTGGGCTGCATTATTAGATATGTTGTTCTAATTTTCTGTTTATCCATGTTTTCTTCTTAGATCCATTGTGATACAACATTCTATAGGTTGTTCATTTGTTGGTAATGGTGCATTGGTATTTATTTCTTAAAGTATGTAGTTTCCTCTTGTCCACCAACCCTTTTATTTTCCAATTGTATCAATATTGTGACGAGGATTGGATTTTAGGTCCTTCATTGATATTATTGGGTTTTATTTTTAGGAGATCATGTTGTGGGTGTGTGTGACCTGATATTTGAGGTTGGTGATTCCATCACTAGCGTATGATAATAAAATTGATTTTATCTTTATTTATAAATGGATTTATCTGATTGACCAGACTATTATTTTTTGTTGAAAAAAAGTTTTAAAGAGAAATTTGTTTTCCCTAGTTTTTGATAAATGAAAAATAAATGGGAACTTTTGAATAATTGAAATTTATTTGTGAAAAATAGGACCTCGGTTTCCTTGGGTACTTGGGTGGAAGGTTTATCTTGAGTCTATCATCCATGCTTTGTGATTATCAGTTGGTTTTCTCTTTGGAATTTCATCTGTTTCCTAGGTATTTTCTTATAGGGGTGGGATAGTGACATTGTTGGGGGTTTTTCTATGGGATATTCCCCTGATTCCTATGGATGTGTTCTAGGAACCGGTTTGTGCACTTGATTTGTTGTAGTATGAGTAGTATAGAAATCTAACGTATAGTGATCCTTGGTACTGATGCGTGTGTTTATACTTCTATTTTTTAATTATTGTATTTTTTTAGTTATCCTTGACATACATATTATAACTTATTTTGTTTAAAACTTTGAAAAAGGGAAATTTTTACCATGTTTTCTATAAAACATATTTATTGCTTTTTATGACTTTTTTATTTAAAATAATCATACATTAATTTCTATATAGAGACTTGATATGGACAACATAGATGAGATCTTATTGAGCTAGTTATCTCACACATTGTGCACCTCTTCATTAGTGCATAGAGCATTGTTTGTCTCCCAATTTTGGGAAAGGAAAGTCACTATAGTGAGGCAGTGAGGTGCATGTTAGTTTCTTTTGGGTAGATGGTAGTGATATGATGGGAGTTCATATGTTCCATCGTATGGAATAGTTTTTTTTTGGTCCTTACATTTAGACTTGTTTTTTTTGATATTTTACTTCTTTTTTATTTTTTCAATTATTATATCTTTTTAAAATTATTCAATATATATTAAATTAGTATTATGATATATATTTCATTCAATTTATCCACATGTGGAATGTTTTTATTTGGGTTGGGATAAATTGTTCCCATTGGTGCGTTGTTCGATGCCCGGGTCCTTGTCGCTAGCCCATGGGGATCAAGAACGCGTTTCGGGTATGTGGAAGATCTGGTTGGCTTCCATATTTAAGGGAAAACCAGGTCTGTTCATTATGAAATGGTATCAGAGGTTTCCATTCTTAGGAGTCATTGTCTTGGGATGTATGTTATACTAGAGGTAGGATTTTCGTCACATGAGATGTATGTTTCAATAAGTTCATTACCAGATCATGTCATAATGAGAATCAAGATATGATGGGTTGTTCGGATGTGTGAATTTAGTGTTGAGTATATATTAAATCCATTTTTTGTTTATGAGTTTTCTAGTTTGAACTGATATTATTTCTTTTTTCTGATTTTTCTATTGTTTCTATGTTCAATAGTATAGATCTAAGTTGCCTTCTATGAGTTATTTATGAAGGTGTATCTAATGATCAACAAGGGAATCCACATATAGATCAAAATATCATCAAATCTATTATATAGGTAGTCTGTTATATCGATCAGGATGTACTGCAAGATCAGAACACAATTGTTGAGGTACATCTAGGAACTCGAGGAGAGAGAGATTGATTGTCAGAGTTCTTTCAAGAGAATTCACCATCCTTTAATAGAACGACCAAACCTCCAGAGATGGATAACTATATTGATAGGATCGATCAAATATTTTACCTTCTCGAAACACTTGATAATATCCTAGTAAAGTGTGAAACTTTTCACCTTGATGATTCTAGTAAGATATGGTGGCACACTATGGTCCAGGAAGATAGACACATGGGCATGGATTGGATGGGTTTCAAAACCCTATTCTTCTATAATTTTAGTCTACAGTCACTATTGATAGAAAATTCTATAGATTTACTATCTTTAAAACAAGGAGAAAATTCGGTGTTGGTATACACCAACAGGTTTACTGAGATTTTCCATTTTTTTCATGACATGGTGATGAATGACCAGCTAAAGGATTATCAGTACCTATAGTGTTTTCAATCAGATATCAGATCAAATTTGATCATGTTGAATCATTATGCCTATATAGAGGTCGTAGATAGATCAAAGATTACAGAGATAGATATGGCATGAATTGTTGGATTTTCTAACCCTTATCTTCCATGTAGTGACAATTTTTGTGTCATTCGTTGGATGAAAATGAAGTGGAATGATCCTCGCAGAAGTGGTGGAAGTGGGTCTCAATAGAGAGCCTCCTCTACATCATTCATTGTAGCAGGAAATGTTCCTATAAATTGATATTAGTGTGGAATGTGATGAAAAAGGAATTTATTGTCCTATTCTCACAAAGACATTCTGTATTTTTTGATGCATTTGTCACTTACAATGCTTCTATCAGGCTATGACTGTGCAACTTTATGATCAGGTTTCATCGGCTCCAATGAATACTATATTGTAGTCATAAGCTTTAATGACTATAAGGCTCCATCCACAGGCAACAGGAGTGAAACTTTTCCACATAGTTGATGTATGTCCTGTGGAAGTCAATGTAGGCCTGACAATAGTGAGAGGTAATATCCTTATTGAATCATCAAAAGAAATTCCTTTATTTGATACCAGTTCCTCCCACTCATTTATATCTTCACATTTTGTTGATATTCTTAAACTTTTGTA
Source organism: Viscum album (assembly GCA_963277665.1). Lineage (NCBI taxonomy): Eukaryota > Viridiplantae > Streptophyta > Magnoliopsida > Santalales > Viscaceae > Viscum > Viscum album. The sequence goes on from OY728148.1 coordinate 1,356,237,652, forward strand.
AGAACTTATGCTCTTTTTAATGTATTCAGAGACACCTCTTGGTATGTGGAATGATTTAGGGTTTCAGTGCCCTTCATGATTGTTAATAATAAAGTATGTTAAGTCGGTTTAGGATTTTATCACTCTTTATCTGGATCTGTTCGACATCATCATCAGTTTGGATTGGTTAATTGCTCATCGAGCTGAGGTTGATTGTTATCATCGGAATTTTTCATTTCTTGCAGCTGATAGGAGCTCTCATGTGTTTCAGGGGGAGTGGGACCTGAGATCTGGTTTTCCAAGACCTTTCCACCCATATCTGATAATTTTTATTTCTCCTATTTCAATTGATACTAATGACTATTCTTCTCATGTTTGTCATCCCATTTTAGTTTGGTACTTTTTTATCTTTTCCTATATGATTTACTTGAAATTACTCTAGATATATAGGTAGAGTTTATGACGAACCTGGTTCCAGGTACATAGCCGATATCATTACCTTCTAATCGTATGGAACAAACAGAGATAAGAGATCTCATGTTTCATCTAGAAGACCTATTTGTTAAAGATTTCATTCACACTTGTGTTTCACCTTGGGAAGCCCCTGTGTTATTTTCCAAGAAAGTATATGGTTTACTTTGGTTATGTGTATACTATGAGAAGTAGAATAAGGTGAAATTTAGGAATAATTATTCTTTTCTTCGTTTGGATGATTTTTTTGATTAGTTAAAGGGGGTAAAGTGGTTTTCCAAGATTGATCTTCGGTCGGGTTATCATTAGCTAAGATTTGAGGAGTATAATTTACCAAATATATCTTTCAGGCGTAGGTATGACCATTATGAATATGTATGTATTCTTTTTGGTATGAATAACACTCCTTCCTTTCCTATGGCTTTGATGCCTCTTATATTCTATAATTATCATGACAGTTTTTTAGTAGTTTCCATGGATGATATTCTGGTGTATTCAAAATCTAAGCATGATCATGAGCACCATCTGAGTTTGGTTCAAGAGAGTTTGAGAAGTCACCATTTTTATGGAAATCTTTCAATATTTAGTTTCTAGATTGAAGGAGTGAATTTATTAGGGTAAAGATTTTTGAACATGGATTATCAATTGATCCAGAGACGGTGAAGGATGTTTTGTCTTGGAAAGAACCACATAATGTCTTTGAGATATGGATTTTCCTTGTACTTGTTGGATACTACCGATGATTTTTAAGTGATTTCTCTAAGTTGGGGACACTGTTAACCTTTCTTACTAGGAAACCAGTGAAATTCCCATGTGATGAAACATTTTAGTCCAATTTAGATGAGTTGAAATTACTTCTCACATAGACTCGTAATCTGATCTTCTCTGCACCTGGTAAGGTATATTTTGTGTTTTTTGATTATTCGAGAGCCGGTTTGGGATGTGTGCTTATGTCGGTTGACCATGTGGTAGCTTACAAATCATTTCATCTTTGACTTCATAAGAAAATTTACCCCACTCACAATGTATGGCTTTCTATAGTTGTAAATGGGCTCAAATTTTGGTGGAACTATCTTTTTGGGGATTGGTTCATAGTATTTTATAATGATAAGAGTTTAGTTATATATTTTCTTAGAAGGAATTCAATCTCATAGAGATATGATGGGTAGAATACCTTTAAAAGTTTTACTTAGATATCACTTAAACCCCAGTGAAAGTAAATTTCATTGTGGATGCTCTTGGTCAAAAAGTAACACTGTAGGTAATTCTAGAATCCAAGGACGGGTGGAACATTACACGTAATTTCACTCATTTTCACCTAGATACTCAGGTGGATGTTTCATGTATGGATATGACTAGGTCTTATTTATCATTAAATCTCATGGAGTCTATTATACAGAGTTATCATCAGGATGATGAGTTTCATAAGACTCAAGAAATCCTTTATAGTGGGGTAACTATTTCTAGATAGTCTCTATATTAAGATGGTATGCTCCACATCAGGAAGTAGTTTGGCGTCCATACAACTATAAGAAGGATGGTCTTGTTTTATTTTCACATCTCTTCATCGATAATTCATCCAAGAACTATGAAGATGTATTATGACATGAGGTGATGATTCTAGTTTTCGGGTATAAAGTGTGACATTGTGGAGTTTGTGTCTCGCTGTAACACATGTCGATTGATAAAGACAAAGTACGTAAAACCTTCAGGTTTTCATTAGCCTATTCTGGTTCTGTTTTTTAAATGGAATGATTTATCCATGTATTGTTTTGGATTACCATGGACTCCCTGCAGGGGGATTTCTGTCTTGGTTGTTTTTCATCGGTTGATTAAGTCTTCTCATTTCATTATGATCAAAGACCCCACTAAAGTGGAAGAACTGGGTAAGATATATGTGAATTTTATATTGAGGTTACATGGGATTCATTATGTCCCTATTTGGATAGGTATACTCGTTTTTTCTTGAGGTTATTGAAGAGTATTCAAGAGGAAATGGGAACTCAAGTTATGTTTAGCACAACTTACAATCCATAGATAGATGTCCAGACAGAGTGTGGGATTTGGATCCTAGAGGATATGATCCATGCATGTATCTTGGTTTCCAGAGGATCATGGGATATCCATATAGTACTAGTTATGTTTATTTATTATAAAATATATCAGTTATCAATCATAATGGATTCCTTGGAGGCATTTTATGTTCTCTCTTGTAGATCACCTCTTTCTAGGGATCAGTTGGGTGAAGTGCCTTTAGATGGACCAAGTTTTGTTCAGGATATGTCCCCAAAGATTCAAGATATACATCAGCATATGATAACAGCCTATAGTTGACAGAAATCATATACGGACCGACATTATTGAACTTTGGAATTTTCTATTGGTGATTGGGTGTTCTTGAATGTTTATCCTCAGTTGGGTAACTGTTGACTTGGAAGACATAAAAATTTGTCTCTAATATATGTTGGGTTGTTTTAGGTCACTGAGCATATCACAAAGGTTTCATACTAGTTAGAATTTCTTTTTATATTAATAGGAATTCATGATGTTTTCTTCATGTATCAAATTAGGAAATATCACTCTAATCCCACTCACATTTTTTGTTGGGAAGAAATTGAGTTGGAGCCATATTTTTCAGTTTTGGAGAATCCAGGTTAGATCATTGACTCTAAATTGAATGTATTACATGGGATGTTGGTTATGTTCATCATAGTTATATGGAAATAAGGATCTAATTCTCATGATTCTTGGGAACATGAAAATTTTATGAGGGATTTTTGGTCTCATATTTTTCTAGGGATTACATTTTCATCACGACTTCCTTGGGACAGAATGTTTTTCTTATGAGGATTTTGTATCATTCTGTTACTGATCTATCAAGTACATCCTTGACCTTTTCATGGTTCGCTTTTATCTTGATGTTTGTAGAGGACCAACATTGAATTGTTAGGATACCAATAATGGTGAAGTTAGAGTTTGTTGGACTTTCAGCATTAACCATATTTTTTTGCAGGATGAAAGAGGATTACAATCTATCTAATAGGGATACATAATGGGTAATTGTTTCTAGGTTCAAGTCCTAAAAGGGGAAACATGGGAAAGGCTACACATCTTGAATTTTGGTTTCACATTGTGTATGCTTTAAATAGAGGGTTTTTAATCAAAGGAGGTGGATTTTTCAGTGTACATAAACACTGTGGATTCCACAACGTGTAAATGAATTAAACATTAAGTACTTTCCTAGTCTAGGATGTTTTAGGGTGCGTCTTGGGTTTTTGGTTCCCATTAAATCTCATTTTTTATTTTTATCTTGATCTGAAAATCCTCACCAACTATTTTTGGAGACAATATTCATACTGGATTGATCCTCTCAGTGTTCCGTATTGTTTGTGTTTGTGGTGTGTCTCATTAGGTAAGTTATTTTTCTTCTTCTTCACTGTCATTGATTGTGGTTTCACCCTTGTGTTTCATTATTGGATCTATTGGTCTAATTTTGGTGTTTCTCCTTTTCTTCTTCCAAGATATTTTGTTTGACATCATTTCAAAGGTTGTTTCATTATTTTTGGTGGTTAAGAGGGCTTTCGTTCTTGAGGTATGTGATTTCATATTCACCACTGACCCTTTTAATTTACAATTTGATCAATATTGTGATAAGGACTGAATTCTAGGGCCATCATTGATGTCATTGGGTTTTCATTGTTAGTGCATCCTATTGTGGGAATTTGTGAACTAAGGTTTTAAGTGGGTGGTTCTATCTCTAGCCTATGATATTAAGCCTGGTTTTCTATTTCTTTATAAATTTATTTATCAAATTGGAATGATTGTTTATGTCTGTTGAAAAGGGTTATTAAATATAAATGGGTTTTCCACAGTTTTTGATAAATGAAAAGTAATTGTGTACTTTTGAAACATTGAAATTGATTTTCAAAAATGATCATAAGGGTTATAATGGGTACATAGGTGGAAGGTTTAACTTGAGGTCATCGTATATGTTTTGTGATTATTAGGAGGTTTGCTCAGGGCGATTTTATATGTTTCCCGGGCCCGTAGTTTAATAAAAAATATATTGACATTATCATGATGTTTACTCTTGGGTTATTCCCAACATAAAAGGTCTATATTATGTGAACTAGTTTGTTCACTTGATTTATTATTGTATGATTAGTCTTCTAGTCTGAACTATAATGATCGATTATACTGATTTTTGTGTTGCTGCTTCTATTTTGTAATGCATGGATTTATAATTTATCGATAATATTCATGTTATAACTTCATATATTTAGAACTATGAAAAAGTTAAATGTTTTCCATTTTTTCTATAAAAACACTTCACTATTTATCATTCCAGGTTTTATTTAAAATTAGCATTCATGAATTATTATACATAGAATTGATAAGGGACACCTGTGTGGGATCCTACTGTGCCTATTATTTCACACCATTTACACCACCTCAATAATGTGTGGACCTTTATATTTCTTCCAAGGAAGTGAAATGCAATGTTCTATAGTGAGGCATTGTAGTTTATATCAGTTTGTTTTGGGTAGCAAGTTGTCAGATAGTGGGAGTTCATCTGCACCATCGCAAGTAGTAGTTGTTTGGTTTTGGTCCTTACAGTTGGACTTGTTTTTTGAGCTTTGAATACTTTTGTAGTTTTTCATTTATTCTATCCCTTTACTATTATAAAATATATATTCCATTATTATTCTGGAATCTCTTTTGTTATATGTATGCACACATGCTATGTGTTTCTTTAGGTTGGGATAAATTATTCCATTTGGTGTGTTGTTTGATGCTCAAGTTCTTGTCTGTAGCCTATGGGGATCATGAACGCCCTTCGAGTATATGAAGGATCCAATTGGGTACTATATTTAAGTTTAACTCAGGTCTGTTTGTTATAGATACTCTATGAATGACCATCTATCTATGGGTGAGAAGTACTCAAAAAACCATAATGCCAAGAGAATTCTACAAGACTTTCTAGAGGTACAATGTAAAGCATGAATCACTGTTTGAAACTAAAAATCAAGGAACCCCATTTAACCATAATATATCTTAATCATATGACATACCCAACTAATCTAGCATAAATGCATCCCAAGTTATAAATAAATGGGAATAATTTTTCAACCATTCCACCATCACCCATATAGAATCATTCTTCTAAGTCATCCCTAGAAGACCCAACATGAATTCCACGGTACCGTATTCCCACTTCCATTCTGGAATTTACAACGGCCATAGAAATCCACCTATTCAATGATGCTTGGCCTTCACCTGCTTAAAATTGTAGTAACATGTCATCAAACCGAAAATTTTTATTTTATGCATGAACATCGACACTATCAATGTAGGTTATGGTACATTTTTGACAAACCAGGATACAACTCCCACTTTGAGGCATGAAACTCACGCATCATCTCCTCACGCATACATGTAGACAAAACAACAAGGTTCTGAACATATATGATGTCATCCTCATATATAGTACAATCATATGGTGACTCTCTATATTCATGTATTTCCCTCAATAAAAAACACTATTGATCCTCATAGTGCCTTTCTATGGTCTGTATTGGATATTTGGACTCAACTGATAAATAAACAAGATTCATCTTCCCTTGGCCCTATTAATCCTCAATAAGCATATCATCCAGTAAGGTCACTATCTTCTACTTAGAACTAGATTTATTGAGAGCCTGAGTCCGTGTCTTCCAACTCAAATCTTTAATAATAATGTTTACCTTTCCCGATGTATATGCCAGCTCAAAATAAAACGATTTCACATACTCAACCAATCTCTATTGTTAGAGATTCATATATCATAATTAAAATTTATACTTTTAGATTTCTTGATCGATAATAGAGTAAATTTGGTTCCAAATAGGATATGTGCCCATCATTTTATTATATAAACCACTATAGAAAGCTCAAGATCATGCATATGATAATTCCATTTAGGTGGCCTCAACTATCATGATCCATACACCACTACTCGGTCACTCTGCATTAACCCTTCTCTATGTCCAATCAAAAATTCATAAGAAGGTATAATACTCACCTAAATTATGTAGTATCGGAATTATTATAGTATTAAAACAACTCTTTAACTCCTAGAAGGAATTCTCACATGATCCAGACCATTCAAATTTGATCCCCTTATTGGACAAGAATGAATGTGGTGTTCCAAACTAGAAAATTCCTAGATTGATCTATGATAATAAACCAAAAAAATCCGATCTACAAAAAATTATTGGGATTTTCCTAAGAAAAAACTACATGAATATTCTATGGGTCCACTTACATGCCTTCCTTAGAGATAATGTGACAGAAGAAATGTACCCTATCGATCTATAATTGAAACTGTGGTATCTTGGTGTATAGTCAGTGGTCTCTCATTATACTCAAGATAATGGAAAAATGTTGGGAATTATGATCATGGTTATTGGAGTACACCAATATAACATCCACAAATTCATCTAGGTACGGGTGAAAGATTTGGTTTATCAAGGGAATAAATGTAGCAGGATCATTCTTTAACCCAAGCGACATCATCATGGACTCATATTGTCCATACCTTCTTATAAAAAATATTCCTTTGTATATCATAATATATAGCTCTAAACATCGGATAAGATGATCTCAAGTCAATCTCGGAGAATACACAATCTCCACTCAAATGGTCAAAGAGATTATCGATACGCAGAAGAGGATACTTGTAGCACCCCTAGTTTCATGTAAGTAACCATTATTTTATGATTTTAATGTATGTAATTTTTATGGGTGAATTCTGGGAGAGTTTGGATAACCTTTGGTGAGTTTTGGGTCTTTTATATAGGTTCACAGTTGTTGTACAGTTTGGGAAAACTATGAAAAACCTACAGGATACCGTGAACAATGAGACATGGGGAAAAGGGAAGGTGCACATTCGACACAAAATTTTTCCAAACTATGCATCCATCAAGGATAAAATGTGTAATTTCAAAATCATTTCTTTGAATTTTTGTGACAGTGTTTTTGGCATAGTTGGCACACAGTTTGGAAGTCATGTGAGACAACAATGTGAGGTCCATCCTTGAGGTTTTGGATAACGCACCCTTAGCACACTCTTTTCCTAAATGTGGAGGGTTTTAAATTGAGATCCTAAAATTATGGATATCAATAATTTTTCCTTATAACTCCCTATTTTTACTTATTATGTATTCCTAACTCGTTTTTCTATCCCCCAAAGTTTAAGGAAGCATCTCCCGTTGATATCGAGGTGATCCAAAGGCTTCTCTAAGTGATTTGAAGATATATTATCCTGGTTTGTGATCCTTCTTGGTCATTTATTATAGTTGTTCTTAGATATAATTCATTATCTATCTTGGATCCCTTGATCTACATCCAATTTGGATATATATAATATATTTTATTACAAGTACGATTGGATATTATTTTTTTATAGTAGAAGACAAATAAGCTGAGTTTCTAGATATTTAGCCTCATTTAATTGGTGTTTAAGTGGTCTTCTTAGTAATATCCATAAATACCATGGTTGGTTCCTTCACTCTCAACTCATCTTTCTACAATTTATTGGATTTATATCAAATTATTTATTTCTATTGAAATTGATTAGGAATTTTTTTATTGATTATGGAAAACCCTCTTGAGTGACGTTTTGTGGAAACATGGAAATTATGTGTTTTTTTAGAAAGTGCTTTGGTTATTGATTTTAAAATAGTGATTTTATAATATTAACATTCTATAAATGTGTTAAATGGATTTATAAAAAAATTCAATAAAAGGATTGTTTTATCGAAATAAATGAAAACTAATGTTCTGAATTGATTTGTTGGAAGGTTTTCAAAAAAATAAGGATTCTAATGAAATGTTTAAAATGGTGGTATTTTCATTGGTTTTTTAATGGTTGGGTGTGTTCATGTGAATTCATGACAGGTAAGGGTAATGAGTCTCCCCCATTTTCCATTATGAGTGGAATGGATAATGGTTATGGTTCTCCACCATTAAATTGGCTCACTAAGTAACAGCTTAGTGAAAGAATTCTTCACAACATTTGACTATAGGGAGGTCCTTGTTAACATACACGGTTGGATGTGTGGATATGTGTAAATGAATAAATTCTTACAAGATGAATGTTTTGAAACGGTCTGAAAGAATTTACTAGTGTATTACATTGGAGAAATGGATTTCATTGGAAATTATTTTTTCATGAAACTTGTTTAATATTTTGATATAAGTGTTCTATAAATTTCTTTATACAGACTACTTTATATAAATGTACTAAAATATTTTATCCTAGTGGTGGTAGTATGTAATACATTGGGAAAAATATACTGAGTTTCATTACTCACACCTTATTTGGCACTTTGGTTCTTTCGAATATGTCATTTATGATGAATCATTCAAGGGTAAATTATCACACATCGTTAGTAGTACTTCATGATACATGGGATATTTGGTGGATTTGGAGTTTGGAGCATGGAGAGATTTGGATATAATGTTGTAATCTTACATTTTTTTGTCTTTTTAGTCTTCTTCTATTTACTTTGATGTTATTTTATCTCCCTCTATGGAACTATTTGGTTGGTTTTGATATAAATGAAACATTTGAGTTGTCTTTCATTTTTATCATTCATCATGTTGTGTTTTATTTTTTTATAGTTCGTATAGTTTGTTGTTTTATTTTTAATAGGTAAAATAATCCTATTCATATATTTAATTCTTCTATCATTTATTTCCATCATTTGGAATCTTGGGGATGTCTCTTAAGGCCAAGTTACATCTTTTCACCTTTTCAAGCCAATTAGAAGCGGAAATATATTAAAATACCTATTATTAAATATCATCTTATTCAAATTCAGCTAATCAACACAAATATTTAATGTATCCTAAGACTTAAGATAAAACAAAACAAGAGAACACAAAGGTTATGTACTCATATAGATAAATCCTTTATCGATCAATTCCTCCAACTGAGTCTTATGATTTTGAAAATTTGTTGATTCTATTTGATATAGATGAATGGAAACTAGTTTGAATCTCGGTAAGAGTTCAATTGAAAACTCAACATATCTCTCAAGTGGAAGTGTTGAGAAGTCCTCACTTAACACATCCTAAATTCTATCCTCTATGAGTGTAAAGACACTATGTTTCATATCCCCATCATCCAAAAAAAGACACATAACATGAGCATTGGGATTCCCCATTTATTGATGAACTGGCCCTAAATGGACTTCCTTGATGTTATATTTTCTATGATAAACATAATTGTTACCCTCAAGAGATGTAAAGGTTACATTGTTATAGAAAAAATAGAAGCGGTCGTGTTATAATACTATCTATTCCATACACAATATCAGGTCAGAACCTAAAATTTTGAGTTTGTAAATATCCCATAGTAAATGATACTCAATAACCTTGAGGGAACATAAATTTTATAATTAGATTTACTTTTACCGCACTCCCAGCAGCATATCAATCGTCAAAACCCCACTCACACACTTCGGCGATGGACTCAAACCATTTACATGATTAATATATATAATATAATGTGAGAATCAAATATTCAATAAGGTGATAGTACATATAGAACCTACATGTATAGTACATATGATCAATGATGGTCTTGCATCGCTATCCACATGTGCAGGTTGAAATACATGAAAATGCCATGTCCCTCTACCCTATGCTATAGTCTGAGTCCCCAAATCTTCAATACCCGACTAATATGTTAATTATTTCCCCAAAGGACCATTTCCACTCCCATGAACACCACGACTAGTAGTAATCCAACTACCAGAATGGAATGGTTTAGAAGAACCTGTTCTCATACTCTAGTTTGGTCTAACTTCCCCATCACTACCCATCTATCATGGGTTCCTTCAAACCCATTATATATTCCCCATATAATGAATAGATAAATACTCTAATAGTGGTTGGAAACACTAACTATGAAATTGAAACATCCTACCACACTAATAGAAAATCACTCTTTCATTTCCATAACTAACTAATCCTTCTCCTTGGCTACTCTATTTTCCATTTATCTAGTTAACATTATTATAGAGATTCTTATTACCCTAAAGAAACATACCTCATGGACATCTAGCTGAAATCACATGTACTCCACTATAATCCTCTTTTATATTCCCTTAAATGATGGGAGCCTGATTTACAACCTCATCAAACATCTTCAATCGAAAGGTATTAACCGGGGACTTAATCTCACATTTAATTCCATCCTAAAAATGTATTTTTTCGTAGTTACCTTAGAAAATATTAGTGATAGGTAAAGTTATGTAGGTCATTGAAGTGACCAGAATAGTCCATCACATAAATTCTTCCCAAGGTCAATCGCATGAACTCTACTGAAATATCCTATCTTAGAATCTCTTAATAAAATTTCTCTAGGAACTTCTCCAAAAATTCATTTTATATCATTCCCTTCAACTAATCATCTATATCCTAAATATACTAGTAGTGTTTTGATGATCTACATAACATATAATCAACCAACATGACTTTTTTCTATATAGGATTATCTAAATGATACAACGTGTTCTGGATAGACTCAATACAAAAATCAGGTACCTCAAGACTACCCTCTCTAGTGAACTTCAGTGGGTAATGTAGCTGGAAATCCCAGATTAGATCAGACATATTCTATATATCCCACCCTGGGTCTATTTCTATGAACTTTATAATGGGAGTAAATTTTTCATAGAACTACTCTCCCTACTCATCACATAGAACTATCGGGACCTTTTGTCCCATTACTGGAGGATCACTTCCTGTAATTTCCTTTTATCATCCCACAAGGAAAATTATTCATGGTGGTATGTCTATATTATTCCAAAAACACATTTTGGGGCACATAACACATCATTAACATATTTACACAAGATAAATCCATTTAAATCCATAAATCATTATCCCACAAACACTGCACAATAGTCCAAACCAAGGTATTATCAATACCCTCAACCATACCTTAACATAGTCATTGATAACAAAGGATAACAACTCTTAATTTAATAAAATAATCATTAAAAACTCATTTATTAACTATTTATAATTACCTAATTTAGCATAATTTACAATTTTAAATTTCTTAGTAGGAACTATTACATTTTAAATTACTCAAATAATAAAATCATTTTCATTTCACAAAACCAACTCATAACATTCTTTACAATCTATTCCTAAAATGATGCATGCCAGATAAAATCTTGAGTTCCTAGAATTATGATTGTATAATCAACTCTCATTACATAATAGGCCATGAGTAAAATATCATAAAATAATAACATCACACAATAAGTGAATCACTCAAGGAAAAATAACATTCAAATGTAACATAAATGTCAAGAACAACAATCACACCCTAGGAACTATGGTTTTCCACCACACATCGGTCATCTACTCCCATGTATGAGCTCATGACCAAGGACCAAATCATCCTAGTATGTGGTCTACCTTTCCAAAATATAGAGACAAATAGAAAAAAACTCATTTGGTACCACTTTTTTACGTCCCGAATCGGGTTCCACATATTAGTTCCCCGAGATGATTCACAACATAACCTTAGGCATGCTTCCCCATATACTAGAGGCTTCCAACTAGAAGTGAAGGTCTAATATGTAACACACGGAGAATCTAATATCTTAATCAAATAATGACAACCATATAAATCAATATGCAATATAAAAATAAACACCAATAATAAATAATCATCCAAATAACACACAAATAAATTCAAAACATTGACATTCCAATAAACTAAAGAAGTAAATATGTAATTTCATACAATATTTAAGTGCCTAATGAAAACCAAAAATAAATACACCCTAAAATACTCAATGAGATTCCCTACATCATGTCTGGTTCTCTAATATATGCTCCATCCTAAATCCCAACTCATCAATCAAACATAGGGCTCTTACCCATATCATGTCTTGAATAAATGATGTTTATTCGGGTAATAATTTGGTGACCTGAGTATGTTGTGAATACAACATTTGAGGACACCACCAATGGATTAAAAATAAATATCTAATCTATAACATTGTATGAATTTGTATAAAGAATAATGAAAAAACAATAAGGGTAAACAATTTTATCAATTATTATTCTTTAGATAACTATGTCATCCTTAGGTTCATAATTACACATGAGCCAATCATACCAGCTTCAACTCATGTTCAAGTTTAAATCATACATCCTAGTGATTTCATAATCCATTTATTCAACGAAATTTCATCATTAATTTCAATTATATTACATTCAATGTCCTGGAGCATTTTTCCAGTAACCATTATCACATTCATGCACTAGGGGCCTGGAGCATCAGTCTGGAACACCAAGGATATTTTTAGAATTAGTCCCTAACCCACACATCATTATTCAAATTAATATCTTCATATAATGTTTTCACATTCATAACTCATTTATCAAATATTCACAACAATTTGTAAAAATTCATTTATCAAATAGAACCATGTTTTGTCACTTTTATCACGTGGACTAGCATTAACAATTTACCCATTAATTCATTTATCATCACTTATTTCAAAATTCATTTACCCTTCTAGGATAGCTAATAAACACTTTAAATATAATTAAAATATATAAAAAAGGATATAATTTAACTCCATATATACATTAATCCCCTTTTCACATTTGATAAACATCATCTCAATTGTATTAGCACACCCTATGGGTTTCCGTCAAGCCTGGTCTCAAATTTCAAATGGGGCCAATGAGATAAGTGAAGGCTCTCATAATCACATGGGAATAAATTCATTATTTAAATTTCATTATGAAATTTAACAAAAATTAAATTAAATTATACAACTAAAAAACAAGATCAATATCAAGATTATGGTAATTTGAAATTAGAACACTTGCCTCAAGATAGTTTATGAAGGATCAAAAAACCATATCCATTAATTTGCAGAAACATGACTGAAAGCACAATGAGAGATGAGATCTAGGGTAAAAACCTTGGATAAAATCCAATGAACAAGATCAATTAAATCCTAGATCAACCCCATCAAAAACATTGTAAAATCATCCCTCTCTAAAGGTAAATAATTTCAGGAGATAGAGGAATCTAAACGTGGAATCCATTACATACTGTATAGGGTTTCACTTCTTCTATCAGATCTTAAATTCACACCGGAAGAGGTTCAGGGATCCTCAGACTCATCTCATGAGACTCCCAGAGAAAAAAAAATTAGGCCAATATGGAGTGATTAAGTATACAAATATGGGGTTTGATAATTTTTATTTAATATTGGAGGCATTAAATAACTGTGCGTGTGGGTTTTTTGACGAGTATCATAGTTAGACAAACTGTTCTCACTAACCATGATCCATACTATCTAGGGGGAACATGGATTCTTATTAATTCCCAATGTTTTTTAAAACATTTGAAGACCATGCTTCATCCCTCCATATAATGGTGTGTGGTGAGTGGTTTTCATGGGGTATTTTCACATTTTGGAAAAAATGTGCACTAATCGTGAACTACCCAAACACCATACAAAATACTCCAAGATTCACCAGAATTCACACTAGAAATCCTCTAACAAAAGATAGATAAAATGGGGGTAAAATAATACATAAATGGTTATATGATATCTCTAGAAGGTTGGTATCTTACAATGACACAAGTATTAGTCTTTTTTATGAGATATCAGTAGACAAAGGGAAAATATTACACACCATAATTCATAGGAATGTTTTTATAGTTTCTAAATTAACTTATATAACTATGGGTGTCTTTACATGTTCAAAGTTGTTGGTCATATACTTTAGGTAAGTTTACCTAAATACATTAAGAAATAATCCTAGATGTCTACACAATAAGTGTTTCAATAATCTCATTAATTTCTGTTGAATTAAATATTTAAAATAAATATGATTTTTAATTTTAAAGACATCAATAATATAAATAAAGGTGATCAAAATAATTAAATCATAGGTTATTCTATTTTATAATATGAGAGTTTAATCATACCTCATGTTCACTTATTCATATAGTAATAAATATATATTTAATTATTCACCAGTTTAGTGAATATATTAATATAAATATTTATTTATTTATGTTAAGATTAAAATAAATATTTATTCATGATTTAAGTGAATGTAATATTTGTTAATTTATTTATTAAATTAATAATATATATATAAGTAAATATTTTATTATTCAATGTTTGATAAATTCAAAGGGTTTATAAATTGTGTAAGTGAACAGTTTAATGGAAATTATATTTATCTTTAATATAACATAAATTAATTCCAATTTATTTATTTAATAAATTATATTTAAATAAATCCATGTCACATAAGTAGTAATATTATTAATGTTTTTTTATATGGGGTTTTATAAAGATTAAATATATATACAAGGGCAATTGTGAAATTATCAAATGTTTAATCCTATGTATAATGTCAAATTTTTATCATTTTTCATGTGTGTTTAACCTATGGAATAAAGACATTCTATCATGATTTATCTCAATCCCTATAGATATTACTCTTCCCAATCATCTACTAAACAATAATAAGATGATAAAAGAAAACCATATTGTGGCCAATGATGAATGTGGTGAAGCCCTTGGATTCTCCATAATAGCACTAAGGACACTAAGACCACAGTTTGGATATTTTTGAAGCACATGTGCATACAGATAAAGGAATCATCACTTTGATTCTCCTTCATAACAAAAATTTAATGAGAGAAACAATAGAACATTTTCAAAAGTATTATTTCATTCAAGTTAATTTTAAATTTAAATTAATTATTAATTAAATATACCAGATCCTATCCAGAATATTCTAGGATGTGTGCATTAATTCATTTGGGTTTTACACATTGATATCAATAAAAAAAATTAGGCACCCATTTGAAAATTCTTATACACCCCAGAACCTTCACTCAAATTCTTTTCTTTATTAAATTTCACAAAATATGTATACTAAATTCTAAATTAATTTGTTTATATTTGATGTTTTGTCAAATAGTGTCTTATTTATGTTCATTGAATCAAAATTTCTATAATTTTCTTTTATTTATCATATTATCATGTTGTTGTGATGTAATTATTTTTAGATTGGTTTTATTATGTTAAATTTACCGCATTTATGTTCAAAATAATCATTCTATGTAATATACATGATTATTTCATAAGGATTCGTTATTAGTTTTTCACTTTTTTTAGTAATGTGTCAATTTTTTTAAATTTTCCTATTTTCATGATACTTTTTATTAAAATAATCATATACGGTTAATTTTTTTACATGATTATGATTTCGAAACAAATATTGGTCAATCATGTTAATGGTTTCATTAGAATCGTGATTTTGTGTTAGCTGTGATCATTTTATGTTCTAAAAAAATTTAATTATCAATCAAATTATGCATATTTATTTTTTCATAATAAATAAATAAAATCTAGTAAACATTATTGAATTTTGTTTATGGTTTCATTAAACCAAATTTAAACTCAAAATTTTTATTGGTGGTTGAATGTAGGGGTAATTTCATGATAAGTAGAAAACCCGCAACTAATAAAGTTATTTTTTATTTCAAATATTTTGAATTAATGAAATGTAATATTGGTTACAAAGTCAAGAATTCATTTGAATGATTTTAGATTGAATAATTTTATTTTATTTCAAAATGTATGTTTTCATGAAAATTATATATGATATTGTTTTTAACGTGATTAGGCTACATTATTTATGTCACATAAAAAATATGATCCTTTTATGAGAATTTAAAAAAATAATAAGAATGAGTCTCAAGATAAATATTTAAATGGAATAAATTAAATAATATTTTGTTAACATTACCATGATTACATTTTTGGGATATAATTATACACCTACGTTTAAAAATATTTTCAAAATAAAATAGAACATCAACATATTAAAATTAAATAATATAAAAAATAAATATTATTAAAAAAATAAAAAAAATATTGAAACTATAAAAAGTATGGAAAAGGTATCGATGGAAAATGAAATATAATTTATGTTATAATCATGTTGCATCATCCAATTTTGGATGTAAACTACTATACATTAATCTAAATGATAATAAATCGTAACTTCAATAAAAAATATATAGTCATATCATGTGCATTAATGTGAGGTATGTTTTTCAACCATTTTGATGGTGAGAATCTAATAAATACAATTTGTACAATCTATATTTATTATACATGAATGGTGTTATGTGAAGGGGATGAATTTCATGGAATTATATTACAGGTCCCAATAATAATGAGAACATAATAAGGATGTGATTGTATTTTATTCAAATATTTTCAGTTACATGATGGAAGTGATGATTGGTTAAATGTTTTAATATATAGAAGATTGGAGTGGTTAATCCAAGAGGAACCCACCTATGGTATTATGTTCATGGAAGATACTAGGATCTGTTTATTGGATAATGAGTTAAAACTAATCTACATCTCCTACGAAGTTTTTAAGAGACACTAATTAAATTTGGATAAATGAGATGCTACATAATGGTAATTCTATAATTGTACGGGGTTTATAAAGGTAAATCAGGAATTTTATTGTCTCTAAAAAGTTGGCCTCAATATATAATTACCTACATAAATATAATTATGTATGTGTTGTAAAGGTAACTGGATACCTATGTGATGGTTAATAAGAAGATCATAACATATATGAAATTAATCCAAGATCATTGTAAAGGTAAACCATGAATTTCAAAGCCTACATAATAGTCATTTATGGCCAGTGTAAAGGTTAACAACAGCCTCATAATGGTAATTATGATGATCCAATTTCTACATAAGTGTTTTTTGAATGTTTTGCTACTTTTATAACAATAATCAGGAGATTCGTCAAGGTAAATTACTGCCTATATATAGGTAACTCAAACAAAAGAGTATATATATAAAGTAATATAATTTTCCCAAAATATTAATCCTTTAGAATTTTAGAAGGATTTTGATGATTCAATGGTGTTTTTTTATATAAAATATACATCATGATCATTCATGTTGACCATGATTCTAGTCATGCTGATTAAAGAACCATTCAAGAGATGCTGAGTTTTGAGATGGAACCACTCTATAAAGAGAATATACTCAATATAATCCAAAATTGAAAAATGTTATGAATATGAACACTATATCATAGTTGAGAATGCTTCAATAATGATGTCTAGTTTTAAGAAATGTTACACTAAAATCCAAAATAGTGGTGACAATTTCATATAAAAGATTCCTCAATGAGAGGAAGAAAACCTATCCATGTTGGGTTATCTAGAAAATAGTTAACTAGGAGTCACCATGTCATAGTGTTGGTAATGGTGGGATTAATAAAAAAAGTATATACTACATATTTGAGTGATAAAGTATTTTTATCATGGTTAATTAAATCTATGATTGAAGAACCCGCATAGGTTACATCGATATGAGTGTATGTGTGATCTAAACTACCAGTGTAAGTGATAATGAGTGAGAATATATGATACATTATCTCAAACAAACATGTGATTCATCACTTTAAAATTTATTGAAGAGACCTTATGATTTTATTGAAAATATTGGAAAAATTTATAATAAATATTACTCATAATATAAATAAAATGTAATGATTTTTATATAACTAAACTTGAAATAATTACAAAATTATTATCAAATGAATGATCAATATCCATGATAATATTTCAATAAATATAATTTGAGGAGGATACTAGATATTTATATGAGTACCACACTAAAATTTGAAGTACATTGTCCCAACTATACGAATCCAAGCACATATAGAAATATCAAATGAATTAAATATTGTCAATTTTATGGTTGATTTTAAGTAATAATAATTACATGATATATGGAAATATCAGGAGGAATAAATTATATTATTGTTAATTAAAACAAATAAATGAAAAATTAAGTGAGTATGGTTCTTTAAGAAGTCTAATTAAGTCAAAAAAATTATATTATGATATTTGATCAGATGAAATTTTCAATAATTATGAGAAAACTTTCCATCAAATACGATGAATATATACTCTATGAAGAAGAAATAAATTTGATATTCTAGGCTTTCTGGGTTGCTTAAGATATTTTCTATAAGGTGAAAAAAAGATCCTATTGACTCTATATAAAGATACTTATTTTATGAAAATAAATAGAGTATAAGGGGAACCAGAACTATATATAGAGGTTCTTTTACAAATACTAAAAAATATGAGGAAGAAATATAAGGGAAGTGAGAACAAGACTACGATTATTACTAATCCTATTGATGCTGAGAAAAAGATAAATAAGTTTTATATTCATATTCCATATAAGTATAAAGGAACTTTAGGTGGCCCATTTTATGATGTTTCACTAAACTATATATGAGGTATATAAAATTTCATTACTGATCAAATTTAAGAGGACCCAGCTAATTCCACTATTCTATAATGGGTTAGAAAATATTAAATTATTACTTTATATTTACATGGTTGTTTCTTGGATGATATTTTTATAATCATATGCATTTATGGGTTTATTTTAATTATAATAATAAAGGTGTGTCCATGGGATAATAACAATGATACCCCTAGGGACAATTTCATCCATAAAAAGGAAAACATAATTACAAAACCTTATGGTTCACATGTGTTTCTAATAAATTAAATATCTACAAATTTTCAAAATGGTGTATATATATATAGAATGAGAGAGATGTTTCATTACTAAATAGGTGAATGGGTTTAAATAGATATGAATTAAATATTTAGTAAATTTAAAAAAACCCGTTCACCCCCAACCACCCACACCCCCACCCCCACCCCCTAAAAAATATAGTTATATACAAATCCCAATGTGATTTTAATGACAACTATTAGAGATATAATCACACCTCTATAAGTTTCTCATATTTTAATTTTATTTTGGAGTTGGGTTTGTTGTTTTAAAGGTTATAAGAAGTAAATTTTTGAAAAATATAGTGATTTCTAAATCAAGTAATCCATGTAATAAATTCAATCCAATACACTGATGACTGATAAGGAAATAGAAAGGATGAATATAATAAAGTACTCACCTAAGAAAGAAGGGAATAAATAATCTCTACTAGTTGATGATAATAAAAGTAGAGTTTTTCCAAATATCAAGGTTTATAACATATCTCTTAAAAAATCTTGTGATGATAACCCATCCCTCTAGAATATGGAGGAATAAAAATTATATTTCACATGAAACAATCCTAAACAAGTAAAAATATATGTTCATGTTGATGACCTAATGGTGAAATTAACCACTAAAGAAATAAACAACAATTCTACCTCATGTTATTCATTATATCTATAAGAAGAAGAGGTAAACAATATCTTTTAACGAATTTATAGAAAACAATCTGAGCACATGTAGAGTGGATCAATTATGTATAGACTCATTTTCAGAATATAATGATGATTCTTGTTCTTACATGATGAAAACCTTGTATAATTTTCTTTCATAAGTAGTAACATTTATTTTTGG
Source organism: Viscum album (assembly GCA_963277665.1). NCBI lineage: Eukaryota > Viridiplantae > Streptophyta > Magnoliopsida > Santalales > Viscaceae > Viscum > Viscum album. Next base: position 1,356,257,634 of record OY728148.1, read on the forward strand.
TGCAATCAAAATCATAAAAGAGAATATTACCCTTCTTGAAAAATATTCATAATAATTAAATAATTATTTATAATAAATTATATGTATTTTTATATATCTATTTATCTAATTAATATCCAAACATTAGATGAATGAGTAGATTTAAGAATGATTCCTCATTTTTTAAAATGATTTTCTTTTTATAATTCACGATATATTAGAATCCAAGAAATGGATTTAATAAAATTATTATTAAAAAAATAGATAATTAATTAGAAAGGTTATTAATTGTATTTTAATTCCTATATGATTAGTGATTTATACTATATTCTATTAATGAATAAAAAAATACATGGTGATGAGGTTATTAAAATCAATAATGTTTGTAGAGTCAAACTGAATATTGTGTTGAATAAAAAATAGATTCTACATATTAAATTCATAGATAATAATGTTATATTGAAAAATCTATAAATTTAATAGTCTATATCTTAACAAAAATATAAAAATAATTATTATTCCACAAACCTACTAAGTAGGGTTCTTTTGTTGATACACCTCTTTCCAGTGGAAACAAATATCCTAAGATCATTCACAAATCATTATATAGTAGCCTAAAAAGTAAAGGTATCATACATGACTAAAAATTATTTATGTTTGAAACATATTTAATTATAAAGTGTAGTTGAAAACTCAAAATCTATACAAATTTGGATGAGAAAAAAAATTTAAAATTCCAAAGGTGGATTGAAGTGAGCTTATGAGGAGTTTTGAACAAGGTAAATATCAACCAATGAAGAAGAATAACCAGAAACTACATGTGTATAAATTTAGAGAGCTTATTGTTCAATGAATAGAACTATATATTGGTGGTTATTTTTTTAATAGATTTAGGCATATATCTCCAGTCTTAAACCATAATGTGTTAGAACATAGAATAAAATTAGGGCATAGTTTAAGGGGGAGAATCTATAAACTAAATACACATCCACAAAAATAATAGAAAAACATATCAATCTCAAATAGATTTGAAATTCATGAAAATGTCTATAAAGTTTACAACTGAAGTGGTTATAGTTTCGATGCATGTGAGTGTAAATCATTCAATCATGAAAATTAAAAAAATGAGGATAAAAGGACATAGAAACTGAATAATGGAGAAAAGATTGCCTTGGGAGGAAATCCAAAAAAAAAATATAAATAAAATCCTCCGAAGAAGAAATTAATTAAGAATGGTGATTTATCATAGGGTAACTGGATTGAGAACAATATATATGCAATAACATCTATGATGCATATAAAGTATATCTCACCAAAATAGAGAAGCTTTTTTGAAATATATCGTATTTTCAGTGAGGTGCGTTTTCATTTTAGTTTTGGTTAAACCTATAAACCACACCTAAGGATTGGTTTGTTTTCTTATAAGAAGAATATATTAGGTGGGATAGAGGATATATTTAGGCCCAATAAAATACATATATTAAATATGTGGGTTTTATTTGGAATAAATTGTGTTTATTAAAACACATTGTGTATTGGGTTGACCAGATCCCTCACCTATCATGAATTGGGTTTTCCCTAGAAAGGAAAGCCCGAGATTTATAAGACATTTAAATATTACATGTTTTTAAATATGTTAGGTTTTTATAGAGGGTTCAACGGTTCATTTTAATTATTCCCTTATTCTCTCCCTGTACAAGAACATGAGCTGCATGACCGTACCCCAAATACCTCACCTAGGTTCTACCAGTTCTCCACCATCCAAGATTCATTTTTTATTTATTTGGTATTTGGGATCTTCAGTTGTAATATCCTATATCCTATTTCATCCTTCCACTATTTAACTTCCCATCTTTAACACTATTTTGGTGCAATATCATATTCCCTATTTTTAGGGTTTTTATCTATTCATAAAATTTCTCCCATTATAGCTTAACTTAGGGGTCGTTAATGAATGTAAAGAGTGCTACATGATTTAGGTAGGTAGTCTAGTTATTTTCCCTTAATGTATAGTGGTGTTATATCTTGTGTCATTGTTCTGCACTTTGGACTTCCCATCATAACCTCTATATCATTAAATAAATAAATTAAATGTTATTCCTATGTGTAATGGGACCCTATCTACCTACAAATCAGTACCATGGAGTGTTTTCATTGACATGATCCACCCATTTCGTAATTCCCATCTTTAAATGAATAACATCATCATTATTTACAAAAGCAGTTTTATATTTATATACGGTGTATGAATTACCTTGTAAGTAATGTAATGGATTGAGAATTTACTAAAAGAAATGTTTTTCCATGATTTTGGACCTACGCATTATTCTATAATAAATCTTATTGAATTTAATGAGTTGAAAAAACATGAACAAAAGTATCATGATTCTAATGACTAGATGAATGGTATGAAATTTTGATATCTAAACTATACACTATTGTCATGCTGATAGTTATAATTTCCATTCCATTTATAGATAGCATTGTATGGTCTCATCATGATTTATCATTATAATGTTTTATGAATGGTAAATATACCAGGAGTGATAATAGGTTTTCCATATATGGGCACACCATTTAGATTCTCTGCCTCTTTATGGGTGACATAATTTACATAGGGGATACCCCATGGATGGGTTCTGTGTAAAGATGGTTACTCTATTCAAAAAATGATACTCGGTCTCCTATGTGATATTGTAGTGATGGGATTATTGGTTATTTTATTTACACCGTTCTAGGAGTGATACTTAATATTAAATATTCAGATTTCCCAAGAATAACTCCTATAGTGTTGAGTATTTATTTCACTCCTGGTGTGACACTTGGGTTCCTTGATATGGTCCACTTAGATGTGACAAGGATGTTGCTTATGTAAATTATTGAGATTATTTATATATAATTACAAAAAATCTAATCTAATAAATTATAAGACACGTCCACCAAGAAAAATAAAATTATTGGGCATTTTCCATACTTGATACTTTTCCTGATGAATGACTTAGTTATTCTTATTTCACATTTTCTAGATATCTTTGATCAAAGAATATTATATATGCATAGGATTTCTTCCATAGAAACATATCTATCTTTGGAAACAGTAGTCATTGTTTTTCAGGTGACCATAAATGAACCATGAAAATTGTAGTTATTTATTTATTTATCACTTTGGATATATAATTTACCCACACACTACTCATTTTATATGCAATGACTAGACTGATCTTAACTCCATTTTTTGTGGAATACTAAGTATATATCATTATCTACTCAGTCCACACTTGGTACCTGAGAAGAATTATGTATTATAGGTGTAGATAAAGAAACTTCTAGCTTTTGATGCTCGGTTTGTAGCACTAAGATGGATTACATGAGTAGAATACCAAGCCTATTCATGTGATCCTAGTAGAATAAACTTTTGTTTTTTTGTTTAGAATGTGTTATATTCCTATTACCCCAATATCATGTTTACTCATTTTTTATATCTTCATGACATGACATGATTATCATCATTTTGTATCCATTTATGATTCATCTTCTAATGTTCCATTAGCTACTTGATTATTACTATTTTTACAACATTCCATTATTATTCAATACTACACTACACTCTGGATCATGGAGACCTAGTCTCTCCTTGGATACACCATATACACTCACTATTATTTGGAATCCTCTAGAATACATGTGAGGAATGCTTGAGGTCATGTGGACAACTATCGTAGGGCACCGCTTAGTGGATTTTGGGGTGGGGTGGTACAAAGTGGTGTCAAAGTCTCCATTAGATTTGTCTTATTATTTGGTTATTATATAAGAAGATACGATGTAATGGAATTTGGTAATGAGACTGTTATTGTGAGTATCTAATCCACATATAGGGGAAACCCAAATTATATAGGAAGGGTTATTATTTTTAGTTTTCTGTTCCTATTACAGTTTTATTAATTTTACCACTGGGTGATGAAAAATTTTATGACATTATTATTTTTATGTTATTATGAAAGATTCGTTTTTTACATGGACTAGTATGGAAAGAAGGTATCATATCATGAATTATTATTGGCACTTTAGGAATTATTTTTCATGCATCTTTCTATGTCATTTTTACTTTCTACATGTTGTTCTGGGTACATATAGACCGTTCCAGGATTATTATATTTCGAAATTTGCTAATATTTCTTATAGGGGTCAAAAAATATGATTAAATAAAGTTACAACATCAATATAAATGGTTTTCCCACATAGATTAATATTAAATCTTATTTATAAAATTATTCCATGTTTGAACATTGAATATTTGGTTCTATAGTCTAAAACAATAGTTGATTGATTACAGGAATGCCACTTGTAATTTATAAAGCATGTACTTCTAAAAATTGGTATTTTGTATTTATCTAATCAAATCCTTTTACATTACCTCTACATCATGACTGTAGATGTAAAATTTATGTTGCACTTACTTGTTGTACCAATTTAAATTGATAAAGAGTATGTGATTTTATAAATTGGAAATGGTGATTCATCTAACTAGAGTTTGATATCTATATTCACATAAAAAAGAATGAACATAAAAATATTAGGTTTTAAATTAAATGTTTAATTCTAAATGGGGATTCCAATTGAATGTTTAAGGGTTTTTTCTTCTATACCATTCATGATACTGGATCCTTTGATGTGTTATATGTTAAATTGAACCTGACGTAAACATAGTTGTGGGTAGTAGGTAGTGTCTCTTTTGATCCTTTATTGTCTTATTTATCACCTATACTAGGCATAAAGAGTATACAGATAGGTGTACCTCGTTTATTGGAATGTTATGTAAATTTTCTTCCAAGTTATCTATTATCATATCTGGTGTTAAATCGTATCTGAGTAAAGTGTTTGGAAATTGTAGAACTATGTTGTCATGATGTCCTCAACTTTCACACCTAGAGGGAGTTGACTACCATGCTTCGAAGTTGGTGGTCCCTGATCCACCAGTATTATCGCAAGTATTTCAACATGAGGGACCTTATATTGATCTTCCATTGGTCATCGATGTTCAGTTTTGAGAGAGCTTCATTTATCTTATGAAACATATATAGGGAGCTTCATGATCATCCCCTACTATGGAACAGTTTATGTGAGAATTCCAGCAGCAGCATCCTCCCACCTTCTTAGGGGATGGTGGTCCTCATGATACTGATTCATGGATCGAGGTTATGTTATCTATCTTTTATAATTTGGATATGCCTCTAGAGTGGAGGGTCATTCTCTCTACATATATACTTTTTGATTCTTCTAAACATTGGTGGGATTCCATCACCCAGGCTGGATGTCATTTGGGTATGTTATGGTGGGCTTCCAAAAATCCATTTATGATTAAATCTTCCCCCAAATGTTTATATAAGACTTTTTTGGAGATTATATGCACCTACTATAGGGTTCTATGATGGAGATAGTGTATTTATATCATTTTACTGAGCTTTATAATTTTTCATTGACACTGACAGGTGATGAGTTATCAAGTGTGAGACATTTTTAGGATGAGGTCGTGTATACCATCCAATCATAGGTGAATGTTTTTAGGATGAAAATAATTTTTGAGATATTTAACAGGGCCCTCATCATAGAGATAAACTCAAGGGAAGATGTGAATGTGAGCCAGGGTGGTTAAGCTTCGACACAAAGATGTATTTCATCTAGCCGCAAGAAGTATCATTTCGATGGAGCACTTGAGGGAATTTCTAGCTAGATGACATGCACTAATAGCTATGTGGTGTGTCAATAGTGTGGTAGGGTAGTCCAAAATAATACATACTGTATGAGGAACCTAATAATGATCCAATATTACAACATTATGGGTCACCCCCAGTGTTTTTACCAATTTTTTCCTCTAGTGTCTAACGGGAATGTATCTGTACCAACACAACATTAAAGTACGTGATTCATGTCTCCAATTAATTCTATGATATGGGAAACTAATAAATTATCAGTACATTTTGTTATTGGTGGACTAGGTAATCAAACAACATAGGTTCAATGCTAGAAAAATAGACTTTCACAAGTTAGTTATCTTGTATCATAAGTCCATATATCTGAGCATTTTTTTAGAGTTCATCCTACACCTAAGAAGTATTGTCTCCAACCTTCTATATTATGAGTTATTATTCTAATAGCCTCTACTTTCTTTTATTACTTACTTAATATATTATTTATTCAATGATTTATATCTACAATAATTATTAAAATTCCAAACTTATAGATGGATTACTTTTATGGAGTCATGACTCTCAACACAGTTAGAGGTTCAATTAGAGAGTGTGTACAAGTGCAAGGAGTTCCACCTTGAGATAGGTGGGTACCTTTTCTTGTGTAGTTTCTTTTTCCTTTAGATAAAAATATTTGAATTCATTCTTGTGATAGAATGGCTAATTTTAAATTACACCCATATTGATTGATATCACCAGGGGTACTTTTTACATCACCCGAGGGAAGTGATTATATTCATATGGGTGAATGGGATATCCAAGATATTTTATGTGTACTTGAAAATTGTAGGTAAGGTAGTGTGACATCATAGCTAACTATTATCTTTATGAGTGACCAGGGAATGTATCTTGTGAAATTCCTTCATGTGGTGGATCTCTTTAGGGATTTGTTTCCAGAAAACATATCAGTTTTACCTCTTATGAGATAGGTGGAGTTCACCCTCGATCTAGTACATAGAGTGTAATTAGTGTCCATTAATCCATATATTATGGATTTATAGATATCTAGAAACTAGAGAGGTAGTTGGATGAAATATAAAATAAGGTTTTTATATGACCCAGTACTTCACCTTGGGGTTCGCCAATCCAATTTTCCATTAAGGTTGGTTTTATCTCTTGGTTATGCAAAAATTACTGTTTGTTGAACCAACTTACAGCTAATAACCGGTATCATCTACCCTGTATATATGAACTATTTGACAAGATCTGAGGATTAATATTTTTCAATAAGATCTATTTTAGGTGAAGATAGCAACAAATGTGTGTGAGACTGTTAGACATACCATGTACCACATTTTGGAGTAGATTAATATTTTATGAGTACATGGTTATGATGTTCGGCTTTACTAATGAACCCTCCATTTTAATGTATTTGATTAATCATGTCTTCCACCCGTATCTAGATTCATTGGTGGTATCCTTTTTGGATGACATATTTGGGTATTCTATTAATTTAAATGACCATTAAAAACATATTTATATCATATTTAATACAATATGATAGAAAAAACAGTATGATAAGACTCATAAATGACACTTTTGGAAATATAAGGTTCCCTACATGGGACATATTATTTCAGAGTTTAGAGTGTCTGTTGACCTAGAGAAGATGAGTGCCACATTTTTTTAGATTAAGACAAGAATTTCATTGACATACAAAGTTTCTTGGGTCATGTCAGGTATTAGAGCCAATTCATTCCAAACATCTTATGCCTAGAAGTTCTTCTTATAATATTAACTAAAAAGGGTGTCAAGTTATTCTAGTCCAAATATTATGACACATCCTTTCCAAAGTTGAAAGGGATAATAACTTCAGTGTCATACTGATTCTTCCAGAGTTTGGAAGAAGATATATAGTTTATTGTGAAGGTTTAAGATTCAGGATTGTATCAATTATAATATAGGGTGATCAATTTATTGCATATGGTCCCCACTAGTTGAAACCTCATGAGTGGAATTACCCTATGCATGTTTTCGAGTTAGAAATCATAGTCCATGTTTTATGTTGTTGGAGACATTATATTTTTTGTGGTTGGATTATTATTTATATGAATAAAAAAAGTTTCAATTATATTTTCACCCAACATGACATGAATCTCTATCAGTTCATGTAAGTTGAAAACATACATTCATTTGAATTTTAACCTGCTTATACACTAAGGAATGTAAATGTTATGGCTGATGCATAGAGCTGGAATACTCGGACATATAATGTATGAGTGTCCATAAGTGAGTGGAAATTGATGGAACTATTTTCTGTGTTTCACTTGGAAGTTCAAGAATATCATGGGCAGCTAGTTTTAGAAGCTTTAGTAGTGTCATACACCCTTCTAGAATGGGTTAGCATGAGACATCTTTTACATCCCAATGTATTAGTCATATTGGGGTGTCTCTATAGATAACCCACATCCTGGTTGGGATATATAAGAGGATGAAATTATATATTTTCATAGATTTATTTGGTTTTCTACAGACATATGGGAAGTTTAGATACCGTAATCTCAAGCTTCTATTTATTCAATTCACCTTAGGCCAACCAGGATGTACAGAGACATACATCATCACTATTTCTGGTGAGGTATGAAGAGGTAGATTTCATGTTTTATCTCTAGGTTATCCACTTTTCATCATGTTAGGGATGATAACTAATGACCATCTAGACTTCTACAACATTTATCTATTTCTTAGTGTAAATGGAGCTAAATCACTATGGATATTGTGATTGTTTTAATGTTATCCCCTCAAGTCAGTTATGCAGTATGGGTGATCATTGACAGGTTGAACAAGGTAACATACATTATACCTATCTTAAAAACCTTCTAATTTGATGATATTTTAATTCTTTATTTTTGGGAGATTTTATTCCTTCATGATGTTTTAATTTCTATCGTATCAGACAAAGATTCCTGATTTATCTCATGACTCTGGCAGGTGCTGTAGAAAGTGATGGGTCCATATGTTCTTTTTAGTATATCATATCACCCTCAGACTAATAGAAAGTTTAACCATATCATACAAGTGATATAGTAGATGATATTAGAATTCATCATTGACTTTCATGGTTCATAGGGGAAGCATAGACATTTGGTTGAATTTTACTACAATTATAGTTTTTAGGAAAAAATTACAATGGATCCCTATGATTCACTTAATAATAGGTCTTGTCGTTCACCCGTGTCATAGTTATATGTAGTTGAGGTAGATGTACTATTTTTTTGTCTCGTTCAAGAGGCCTAATAAAAGGTTCAATTGATTTAGAAATTCATGGTTACAGATCATTATATGCACAATTTTTATATTGATCATCACCATTGACCTCTAGAGTTTGAGGAGGGACATCAGGTCCTTCTGTGTGTATCACCTATATTGGTTCATTGATGTAGTCGATGAATGGAAAATCCATTTCATCATTACATTTTTAATTTTAATATAATGGAGAGAGTTGAAATGGTATCCCATCAGTTGTAGTTACCTCAAATGTACCATTCCATTCATGATGTCTTCCATGTATCAAAACATCACCAATATCATTCTGACTTATATCATTCATTTGAACATGATTATATTGATCTTGAAGAAGATGAATACTTTTAAGATCATCAATATGTATCATTGATAAATTCATGAAGTCTCTTTGAGGTAGGTTAGTCCCACTGTTTCAGGTGTTATGGCATCATGGCTATTTATGGGAAGAGACATGTGAGAGAAAGGTTGATTTTCATGCTCAGTGACCATGAATTTTATCAAATGATGGCTCATTACCCTAAAAAGTGAATCTCAAGGAATATTTATTTTACGATGGGAGAATTTAATGTCCCGTATTTTCTGTGAGGTATGGTTTACTTTTAGTTTTGGAGAAACCAGGAAACTATGCCTAAGAGCGTGTCAGTTTTCTTCTTAGATGAATATGGAAGTTGGTCTAGAGCCTAGTTGTAGTTACAATACACAAAATGTATTGAATACGTGGAATGTATCCAAAATACGAGGCTTGTTTTTAATACATGATGTGTAGGGGGTTGGAAAATCTATCATACATATAGAATTGGGTTTTTCTAGAGAGGGAAAAGCCTGATATTTTAACAACATGTTAATAATACAATTCATCTAAATATACTGGGTAATTTTTTTTAAAGGGGGAAAGTGATCATTTTAAATGATCCATTATTCTCTTACCACACATGAGAAGGAGCCACATGAGAGACCCCTCAACACCTCACCTAGTATCCACCGATTCTACTCTATCAAAGATCAATTTTCTTCATCATTAGGAGTATTGGATCCAAAATTATAAGCTCAGCAATCCAATTAATTCCTTCCATTTTTTATCTTCCCATTTTTTTGTTATTTTGGTGTGATATAATAAGTATAATTTTTAGTTTTTTTATCTATTATTTTTATTTAATCAAAAAATATCAATTCAATTGCTGATATTGGATGAGGATAGTTCTATAGGATTAACGTAGGGGGTCTAGTTATTTTCACTCGAATTCTAGTGGAATTATATCATGCATTTTTTTAGGAATTTTACATCCAAGGGTCACCACCATATTATTTAAAAATTAAATTAAATTTTATTATTTGGTGTAATTGGATCCCAGATACCTAAGAATCAACACTGTGGGGGGGTTTACCTTGACATGATCCACCCCTTTAAGTGTTCCCTTCATTAAATTATTAAGAACTTCATCCTTTGGAAACACAATTTTTATATTTAAATTGGGTGTATGATTTACCCTATAATAAATATAATAGAATGGGTTGTTTAGAATTGAAATGTTTGGCCACGACATAGGCCCTATGATTTATAAAAAAATTTAATAGTTTGAATTAAATGAAATGACTAACTTGAATAAAGTGGCATAATTATAATTTCTAGATGAATAGTATGAGATCTTGATAGTTGAATCATACCTTCTTATCATGCCAAGAGTGATACATGGTATTCCATTTATGGATCACCTTGGATGGGCTAATCATTATTTATAATTATAATTTTTTGGTTAATGGAAGATACACCAAGGGAGAAACCTGGTATTCCAGGGATGGACTCACTATTCAGATGATCTACCTCTTTATGAGTGAAACTGGTTCCCTAGGGGATCCTATATAGATTGGATTAGTGGAAATATGGTTACATCATGCCAAATGTTTTACTCAATGCCATATGCGAGATACAAGGGATTTACTTAGAGGTTATTGCCTTTATACCATGCAAGGACTGATACTTGGGATTCATTTATGAATCACCATGGACATACACTTATAGTATTGAGTATTTATTATGCACCTGGTGAAATTATTGGGTTCCTCAAAATGGTTCTCCTTGTTCAAGACCAACATGTCGCTTATATAAATTTTGGATATTCCTTCAGCCTAATTTACAAAATTTTGATTTATAGAATTTAAAGATGTGTTTGCCAAGCCAAATAACACGAGTGGTAATGGTCCATACTTGATAATTTCCTTGATTATAGGCTTAATTATTCATCCTTGTATGTTTACTATATATCATTTATACACCTATATTATTTATGCATAGGTTTCCATACATTTGGATGTATCTGGATTAGTCCAAAACAAGTAGTAATGGTTGTCTATGAAAAGAGGAACCCAGACCAATATATATATATTTATTTATATTTCTCGTTTTTATTTAGTATTTTATTACACGCTACTCATTTTATATTCACATAATAGACTGATATAGACCATTATTGGTGGTCTATTGATTATATCTCACACCCTTCTCATTTTTCACTTGGTACCCAAGCAATCTTCATGATTTTATATGTAGATAAAATGAAACTTCTATCTTATGATTCTTTATTTTAACTTCTAGGATGGTGTACGGGGGTAGAGGAAAGTGCCTATGCTCGTGATTATAGTAGAGGCACCTTTTGACCTTTTTTATTTTTTTTAGAATGTTATATATGCATGTTTCCCATATATCATGTGTACTCATTATTTATATATACATGAAATTACAAGATTGTCATAAGTTTGTATCAATTTATGATTCATCTTTCTTCTATTCATTTGCCTAGTTTATTATTAATTTTTATTCTACATACCATTATTATTCACTGTATTTATACACTCTGACTCAGGATGGAATATTCCTCCCATGGATACACCCTAGGTCCTCAATTCTAGTCATTATCCTCTGGCATACAGTGAGTCATGATTGAGTTTATGTGTCCAGCCTTATTGGGGAACCACTTAGTGGCTCCCATTATGTGGGGTTACAATATTCTATTATGAAAACAGAGAACACACTATGAAATTTTATAAAAAAATTCATGGAATTAAAAATATATAGATGAAATATGTAGAAATAAATAAATGAATAAATTCATGTAAGAGAAAATATGATTTTTAGTGGGGTAAATTCCTAAGAGACAATAATTTTGAGCACATTCATAATGTTTGTTTGATAATTCTGCTAGATGAATTAAATAAATCAAGTTAAATATAATCCCAAGAGAGGGAAAGATCCCAATGGAGAGAAAAGTTTTCATAGAAAAAAAAATTTAAATTTTATGATACTTTTTCAAAATGGGATAACTAAATATCTCATGAGGAGTGGTTTGGATGGTTTAAGAAAGTTGGTCAAGATTCAAATGATTATGTCACATTCATAACATCTTATGAATCAATAATGAATAACATTGAAGTTTCCAAAAGTGATAATCTTTCTTTGATGGATCATGTGGAATGTTAAATCCCAAAAAAATAGAAGAAATGAACCCATTTTTTCAAAATAAAACATTGTTTTGAAAAATAGTTTTGAAAGCTGGAATAGTCCATCAAGATTTAGAGATAAAATGGAAAAGGGGAATTAGTTAAGAATAAATTATAAATCCAACTATCTACATTGAAAAATAGGTATGTAAAAATTATTCCCTATTATATGAAATTGTATTCTGTTCTAACCATGTAGGCAATTAAAGGTGATACTTATTCTTATATTGGGAAAACAAATAAAGAAAATTATGTTGGAATAATAATTATATGCCTAAAATGATACCATCATATTGTGATTTTTCTCATGGTATTATAAAGAAAATATTTAGTAAAGACCAACCAGGATGATATTAAATTGGATATAAAAATTTAATATATAATTATTAATGTATATATCTTGGAAGAAATTAAATACATGATTACGTGCTTATTTGTTTGAGAAGCGACGCTTCCCTGATGAAGAAATAATTAATGTTATCATCTTGGTGTTATTTTATCAACTGGAATCTTAAATATTATTTGATTATGATATTAATCTTGATTAATTTAAGAAGTATATAATCCCTTTAATGGTATTCATTACACGAAAGACTCAACTATTTCATGTAATCTTTTCATTCTAAATAAAGAATAGTATAATGTAAATAAATTTATAAAAAATATGATTTAAATAAAAATTCTTAAATTTTATAAATTTAATGTGATTAATTTAATTTAGTTTTTGAATTCAAAATGTAAAAAATTATATTAGGGTGACTTTTTTAGAGTTCTCGCAAATAATTATTTTTTGGGTGAATATTTCAAAATAACTATTTTACAAAAACTATCACATTTATGACATTATAATGATATAAGAATGACATGAAAGATGTATCACCCTCTTATTTCAATAAATAACCCATTATTCGTGTATTTTGAATCAATATAATTCTTTGGTTTTTTTGGGATGTTCTAAGGGTTTTCTTCATGTTTTCTAGTCATTTTTGGTGGTGCACAGTTTGTGCACGATTAGAAGAAAAGATGAACCACCTTGAGGAAATTATGAAACATATTTTGGGAGTCACTAGATAGGAACACAATTAGCACAATATTTTTCAAAACTATGAAAATTCATATGAGAAACCGTACATCCTAAAATAATGGTAAAATCAGGGTTGGCACACATTTTTTCTAACTGTGCAACCCAATCGGGCGAGGTGTGGCCTTAAGACAGTAACACCACATAAGGGGCACATGGTTTTATAAACCATGGGGAATATAGGAATCCCTATTAAATTAGAGTGTCTAATACAAATTAAATCGTGTAACCCTTGTTAATCCCTTATTCTCTCCAAATCAAGAATTATTTTCTCTTTATATGCTTTAGAGAAAATCCCCTTAAATATAAATGGGATTATTATGAGCATTAAAAATGTGATAGAGGCTCAGATTCATCATTAGGTTGTAGCTATTCATTTTTTCATATCTCTAATATTATTATCTCTCATAGAATGACAGATAAAAATCATATTGTAAATATCTATATTATTTTAAGGGAATCTTGATAAGATGTGATTTATTTTATTGAACTGAAAAATACATTAGAAGAGATATAAATATTTTTAGTGGAATTATTCATTTTCTCCAATTATTGTCAGTTATGTGGGTTCTCTTTTATCTACACATTACATATAACATGGAATCTTAGTTTTCAATTTATTATTTTCATGAAATTATTATAAAATCCTTATGTGATTGTTGTTTTAAATTCTATTTTTTCATGGATTTAGAAATAATGGAAAATGGAATGTTTCTTAGGAAATCCATTGGAGATAATTGTAAAATGATAATTTTATAATTATGGTTTTTTAAATGCATGAAGGTTTTTTTTGGTGAAATATTTTCTATAAAATATATTTTTATGTGATATGATTTGGAATAGAATTTGATATGCATAGTTTGTGCGTGTTCATTAAGATACTTGAACTTGTGGAAGGGGTATATTCCATTAGGGCATCTGGTATTGGTCAACTTGTGATGACCTAGTGGATCTATGAGAGAACACTCATGATTATGGAACTATCACTTGGGAATGAATTGGGTGTGCGTGTTTGGATACATGGAAATGTGTATCCTAAAAAATGTAGAATAGTTTTATACTGGTAATTTTTTTCCTTGGAACTTGTTTTTCATTTTTAATATAAATTATTTAAACTACTTTTAAACATTTTTATATAAATACACTAAGATGTTTTTTCATAGTGGAATGAGTTGGTATGTATTTTATAGAATCATAATGATTTTATACTCAACCACTTCTTGAGAAATATTTTGGATTTTTAGATTTCATATATTGAGACAACGGTAAGGGAAATGTAACTCATTTCAATAGTAATTCTACTTGATATAATGGGAATGACTGATTGATTTAGAGCTTGGATCTATTTGAGAGTTAGTTTTATTGATGTTTTGAGTCTTCTTGACTTTTGATTTTTTTTCCTATATATGTCTTATATTAACATTATAACATTGATATTTGAAAATGTTTTGTTTATAGTTTGATTAAAGTTTTTTACTCATGAAACATGATAATAATTGGACGATTATTGTTTTTTTGACATGTTATTTTATCTTTAAAAAATAAAATTATCCCCAAAATATTCACGAGGCCCTTGGAATTTATTATGATACATGGCTGTCTTTGGTATTTCCCCAAGTCCTAGAAGCACCACATCTTCATATCAAACTAATGAGTAAGGGCCTAATGATATAAATGGTATTAGTCTAGGTTACTACATCTATGTATTTTGGATAAATGGGGTCATATTGTCCGGTACATGAGATATAAATGGTTGGTATGTCTGTCTCTTGGGATGGTATTAAGAAGACAGGATTATCAGAAATTTAAATTTATTGTTTAAAAATATGTATCTAACAATTTTATTCTAAACATCAAGTTACTCAGGTGTTCGGGTGCATTAGAATTTTAAGACACTTCTATATGAGTTTTCACCCCATATTCATGGGTTTAGCTATTGTGATTTTTAGGACATGCATTGATAGTAATGCATCCCACTAAGATTGCATTTTTAATTATACGTTTAATGATTTATGAAACTGTAGGAAATTTTTTATTTTTAAACAATAATGAAAATGGTTGATTTCCTAAAGAATCGTGAATACATTTTCAATAATGATTAAAATGATGAAAATGGTTTAATTATGAAAATTTATATTTTTCATATGTGTTGATGTGGTAAATTGTAATTTCTAAACCCATAGTTTCTAATGAGTGATAGTAAATTTAATTTTTTCTAGTTATAGATAATGTAATCAAGTACCTGTCATAGAAAAAAACGAAAAGAGGACACTGAAAATTTGGTTTCACCTAAGCCACAGGTTAAAAAACAACTGGTCCAAACCATTTTTTATGATTTTCATGTCATAGAGAGGGGTAATAGGGATGATGAACATTGAAAAGTGGACTATTTTTTATTGACAAAAAAATACACCAATATTATGGGGATATTCAGATCTAGATAAAGTAGAAGTTTAGTTGAATCAAATGAATCAATATTTCAATTTACTTAGTACACTGAAAGAGATAAATGTTATGTTGGAAACAAATACACTAGAGGATTTGGAATTCCAATTGTGGGAATTACTATTTCCTAGTAAATTAGACCACATAATTACATGGAATGGTTTTAAGGAATTTTTTCACAATAAATTGCATCCTCATGACTTTTAGATTTCTAGATTAATTGGCTTCTTCAGTTTTAAACAACATAAACACACATTGAAAGAGTGTGAGGAAAAATTTATGAATTTAGTTTGATTTTACCTATAATTTTCTACAACATTATCCATGAAGGAATTAATTTTTTAGCTAGGGATGTGGATGGATTTTTGATCCATGATTTATTTAATTATATAATGGGTTATATAGAAATGTGAAATAGCGATATGGTGGAAGAAAGTGATATCTCAATAAATATGGTTCTAGGAAGCATCTTTATTCATATAGGAAGAACTGTGAACTCTAATTATGGGAATAATTTGAAGAGGAAAACCTACTTCTAGAGATGTGGGGTACCTTATAATGAGACCATGGGATGAGTAAACATTCCACCTCGACCCAAAAGTAAAATAATATGTTTCTAATGTGATTATTTTAAAAATATAAATAAATATTGTAGGAACCAAAAGGATATTGTCACAATTGCATCTATATTGGAAATATTCATTATGTTCAAGTCTTAGGGACACAACTCATGGTTCGCAAACAACCTATGATTAAATGGGATGAGTGAAACATTATAATTATCATCATCAAAATTGAATAAGAAAATGTTATTCTTATAACACAATGACTCTCCAATATATATAATTTCAATAGGGTAAAAATAGAAAATTATAGTAATTAAAAAATTATATGGAGCTAAGAAAGTGATCATCGATGATCAATTGGGTTTTTTTATGGTGAGTGGTTTTATTATTTTGAATTCTACACATATTCAAGATTTTTTTGATATTTTGTTGTCTCAATTTATTTTCTTCTCGTTTTCTTGATCAAATCTGTTTTCATGTTGAGATGATTCCTTCTTTGTTGAAAATTAAAATTTTTCTGAACCAAAGAGAGTATCATTCCTTATGTGTAAACCATGTTTTATAACAATCAATGGGGATGAGTTACTTTGATATTTATTAGTGATTAAGATAAATTTATATGACTTAATCATGGGTATGGATTAGTTTACATCGTTCAAGTCCCACATTAACTGTTATAACCAAAATATTAGCTTCACATCTCTAGATGATGTAGAGTATCTACTTATAGGATATTTGGATGTGAAGGTAAATAAATCAGGTATTTTTTTTACCAATGGCTGGAACCATATCTTATTAGATAGAATCACTTACTTTTCATCTATAGGTGAGATTGGGAATAGATATTTTCCACCTATCATTGACCAATTCCCTAATTTATTTCTTTAATATTAATGAGGTTTCAACCTAAAATAAAAGAGATGTTTAAGATTTATCTCCTATCAAGAACTACTACTATTTCACATATGTATTGTTGTGTATAACCAAAAAATCTGAAGGATCTTAAATTTCAGTTGGATGAGTTAGAATGAAAAGGGTTCTTTCGACTAATCATGTCTCCATTGGTAGAACTAATTATTTTTATGAAAAAGGCAGATAGAAATCACAGGGTCTATTTATATTTTCATAAAATTAACAATGTTATAATAAAAAATTAGTACCCTCTTCCCATAATTGATGATATGTTTTATCAATTGAGGGGTGACCAGAGGTTCTCTAAAATTGACTGACATTTGGGATATCACCAATTGTGATTCCATAAGGATAATTTTTGAAGATAGCTATAAATATTATATAGATATATTATTAATATATGTTTATTCCTTTTAGTATTAAGAATTACCTAGTCATCTTTATGGAATTGATGAATCAAGTTTTTTATAGGTATTTGGATTCCTTTGTGGTTGTCTTTGTTAATCATATACTAGTGTATTCTATTAGAAATGAGGATCATGAGCAACACTTAGATATAGTATTGGGTTTATTATGTGGAATTTTATTTTTTCTATGCTATCAATGTATGATTTTTGGATATAGGAGGTGAAACTATATAGCCATATCATTTCTCAAAAAATATTTTATATAGATCTTTAAAAGATAGAAGTAATTGTCTCTCGGAAACAAAAAAAATAGTGTATTTTAGATGCATAGTTCCTTGACTTATTAGGATACTATAGACGCTTTATTCATGATTTTTCATGTTTGGCCTCTCTTATGACAGCTTTGATACAAAAAGGTGTTCCTTTCCTATGGAATGATGAATGTCAGAAATCCTTTCAATAATATAAGGGTATACTTACATCAACAGATATCTTATTATTTCCAAAACCTATAGAGTTCTATGTAGTCTATTTTGATACATTTGGATTTTTATTGGGATTTATTTTCATTTTGGAAGGTCATGTTGTTGTTTATGACTCATTTCAGTTACAGTTTCATGAGAGTAACTACCCACCATAAAATTTGTTATTGGCCATTATAGTTTTTTTCGTATGTTTATGGTGTCATTGTTTTTTTGTTAGAAATTTATGGTCCATGTAAATTGAAAAATCATGAATATAATCATTTATCAAAAATATTTAAATCTAAGGAAAAGAATATAGCTGGAGGTTCTGTATATGATTTCCACATGGATTGGGCCTCAGAGGTGGTTCGAGAGCTAGTTTTTAATCATTGCATTGCTTTATGGAATTGGATTTTTGAAAGGGTATGGCGCCAGCCATCGGATCGGGCATGTGCTTTGACATAGGAAACTTGTTTTCCGTTTATCTATGTAATTATGGAGAGCTTTATTATGATTCTTTTCTAGGGTGGGGTGCTTCATGTTGTCTGTTGGGTTTGTTTCTCTTGAACTTCGGGTGTGATTTGTTTTAAGTCTATGATGTTTATTTGGGTTCTCCCCCTTCTTCATTTAAAAGGTTGATTCTATATAATAAAACAAATTAATGCTTTCAGGCCATTGGATGGATGGGTAAAGAAAATAATATATCATATGCCCTAAGTAGAAGGTTATATGAACATTTGGATAAGGTGGATTTAGATCAATGGAAATTTAATTCATTCATAGCCGATATGCATCTAGATTAATCCAAAAATGTTAATGGTGGAGTTTTCTTTCTATATTCTATTATTATTTATTTGGTTGAGTAGGTTTGAGTGGCTATAAAATCTAATCCTGAATAAATTAATATGAGGTAAAAACTCAATCATGGGGAGACCATTTGGAATAGAACATTGATGTAAATTTAATGTTACCATTTATATATTAGATTGTCATAACTTTTTCATGATAGGAATAACTTCTTAGTTCCTATAATTATTTGAGATGAGTTGTTAACCCTTGGATTCAGAAAATGTTTAAAGCATTGAAAACATAGTTTTCGTTTGTTGGCCCAAAAATAAAGGTAGAGGGGAAAGTCATGAGATGTCTTTTATTTCAACCAGTTAATGTAGAGTATCAACAGCCAGTTTATTCCCATGTGGAAATGGAAAATGATATCCATGTATTGTTCTACAGGTATACTAAGAATGGTTAGGAAATATGATTCCATATGGGTGATTGGGGATAAACAAACAAATTCAACTCACTTCATCCCTATTAATGAAAGTAATATGGTGGAAGAATTTTCCAAAATCCACATTTAGGAAATTATAAATATACATGGAATTCTAGTCTCGATTGTATCTGATTGAGACACTAGGTTCACCTATGATTTTTTAGAATTCCTTATAGAAATTCCTTGGAACCCATTAAACTAGGAGTATGGATTATCATCCTCAAATGGACTAGAAATATGAAAGAACAATCCATACATTAGAGGAAATTATTAAAAATTATGTAATGAATTTTTGTGGTTCTTGGGGGTAGAATATTCCATTAGTGGAGTTATTGTACAATAATAATGATCAATCCCTAATAAATATAGATCATTTTGAATAATTGTAGGAGAATACTTATTATTCTACACTTTATTGTGTGAAGATAAGTGATGATTCACTTATTGGACCCATCCTTTTGTAAAAGAAAATATAGAATATTTAGTTTATCGGAAATAGGATGGATATGGCTCAAATTCAATATAAATCATATGAAAATCACCATCGACAACAATTATTGTTTGAGGTGAGTGGTCATGTTTTCTTGAGAATCTCTCTAATACTTGGGCATCGTCATTTTGGTAAGATGTTTAAGTTGTCTTCTCGGTATATTGGCCCTTTTGAGATACATGAATAAGTTAGTGAGGCAAAATATTAGTTGGATTTTATAAAAATGTTCAATTTAGTGAAAAATGTGTTTCGTGTATCTTAGTTGAAAATGTCCCAACCTGTTCCGAACCATGTGACTCTATGGGATCACATTGACTAAGAGTCGGGTGTTACATTGATTCATGTTCTAATACAAATTTTGGATTATGAAGAAACTATCTAGTATGAGAAAATAATTGTTCTAGAATTATTTTTATATAAACATGTTCAGATTTAAGAAATAAATTTGGGATAAAGAGAAGTAAATGTTATATTATTGGCCTTAAAATTTCAAGATCTTCTTTGGTTTTTTAATTTATATGGATAAAAAGACTAATGGTGGGGAGAATTTAGAACCCCCATTTTTAGTTACATGGCACTTGATATATATATTTTGAGCATATATAATTATAGTTTTATGTTATGGGTGGTTATGAGATGTTTTCACAAGTCGTGGAAGAATTTATTGAGATTTTTGGTTTTTGAATAGTTAGTATAAACCATGAACCGGCTCCAAGAAACTATGCCACATGTTTTTGGAGTAACTCAATAGACAAACAGTTAGTACATGATTTGGGAAAAAATAGGAAGCTTAGGGGAAACCATTCATCTTGAAATTGAGGAAAAATAACAGTTGGTGCATGGTTTTTCTAACCATGCGATACAACCATGCGAGGAGTGGCCTTATGATAGAAGCACAACATGGTTAGTGAACGGTTTCCCAAACTATGTGGTGTATATATGGAACACTAAAATTATTGGATCTAATCTTTCGTAAATACCAAGACCCTCATTAATAACATATAATCTCAAAATCTAAAATTCCTTTTTCTCTATAGGAATGAGAGAAGATCCCCTTTGACCAATAAGGCATTCATAAGTGAATGAAAGTGCATTGGAGACCTGGATTTATCAAGAATCCATTTTTCATAATTATTTTCTATGATCCAGTATTTTTCCCTCTTGTAGAATAATGGATTGAATATTTAGAGGATATATCTATATTCTTTGAGAAGAATATTAATTATATTTTATTGATTTGATTTATGGGAATAAGATTTAAGACCAAATATAAATGTTTGCAATGTCTTTATTCTTTTTCACCACCTATTGTATGGAAGGTTTCCACTCTCTTATCCCAAATATTCTTGGAATTTGAATGACTATTTTTCATTAAATGATTTCTTGGGAATGATAATGAATTCTTGGTGTGATTCTTGATGGAAAAAGTATTTTTTAAGGATTTGAAAACTTTAAAAAATGGGATGGTTCTTTGGAAATCCTTTGGTGATAATTTTTAAATGATGATTTTATAATTATGGTTTCATTTTGATGCATAAAATTTGTTTTTTGAAGAAAATTTAATAAAATAATTGTTTATGTTAAATGGTTTGGAATGTAATTTGGCATACAATGTTGGCGTAAGCGCATTCATAGATCTGACCCTCTAAAAAGGGAGTGTTATGTTGGAGAACCTAGTATTGTTCACATTGTGATGACATAGTGAATTGTTTAGAGACCCCTCATGAGTATGAAAAATGTCACTTTGGTATGCATGGGTGTGTGTGTGTGGATACATGGAAATGGGTGTGAAAAATAATTGAGAATGTTTTTATTCATGTAAATTTTTTCCTTGGAACTTGTTATTCTATTATGATATAATTTGTTTATGCTTCATTTAAACTGGTTTATATAAATTTTATTAAAATTTTATCCCTAATGGAATGAGTTGGGAAGTATTTGAGGAAATAATACTGAGTTTAGACTCTCCCCTTCTTGGTCACTATTTTTCATTCATAGATTTCATCTATTGAGACATAGGTAAAGGCAAGGTATGTCGGGCTTTTAGTGGTGCTTGTTACTACTCTAGGCATGGATAGTGGAGTTGTATCTTAGATGTATTTGGGAGATGGTTTTCTTGATTTATTTAGTCTTTTTCTATTTTATATTATTGTATTATATTTTGGTTTTAACTCTAATATTGTTTATTGTTTCTTTTATGATTTTGGATTTATTTTTTACTCATTCTTCATGAAAAGGATTGGATGTTCATTGATTATGTCATCTAGTATTTTTATCTTAAAAGGAAAAATCATCCCCAAAATTTTCATGATACCATTGGTATTTATTACACTAATAAAAAATGTACAATATATCATTCTATCCTTTATCAAAAAGAGATAAAATCACTAATAAAGGATTCATTTATCATTAATTTTTTTCAGAACTGATAAACGGTTACATTTATGAATTATTTTGTATCACTGATAATGGGTACCTTTATCAGCACTTTATTTGAAATGATGATAAATGGAAAAATTTATCAGTGAATTTTCTAGCAATGATAAAGGTATCTATCACATGTTCAAGTCTCTCATCGAAATATCATATGTCTAGCTGCTTATTTATATAAGGTATGCCACATCCCAACCATAGAAGTCTGATGTGAGGATGGGCACCCACAAAAAATTTCCAAACACACTCGTATGGGCCCACAATTGACACCCCAAGACTTTAAAATATTTTCCATTTAGAATAAATATAATTTTTTTGCTGGCAATATTTATACCAAATGTTAAAATTATGCTGCATATGACCCTGAATTACCTTGTGTTATACGAAAGACTGAGTTTTACAACCTTTTGATGGAGAACCTATTTTAAAACTAAATTTCGAAAATTTTATTAATTTTATTTTTAATAGTAAACATTATTTTTGAATTTATAATTTCTAAATTATCTTACAGTGTATTTTTGTGATTTTTCTATGAAACATCATTTTTTGATGAATAGTGAAAATTATAACAATTTAGTTAAAAACATTCCTTTTTCGTTTAAATAATTATTAATGATGAATTATATTTTATATTTTTAATATAGTCACATTAGATCAATTATACATCTATTTATACAATTAATTTCATTATAATCAATTTTCATTTAAAATTTAAAATAAAAATTTAAGAAACTTTTGAACGTTTTTCTACTATAAAAACATGTTATTTCACCTCGTTTGTGGGATTATGGTCAATCGAAATTTTCCCAATTCTGTGATTAGAATTTTGAAAATCCAATATAAAAGGATTTAATTAGTATTATATTTTTGGTCTAATAAGATCAACATATTTTTTTGATGAAAATTATAAGTGAATATGTTAAAATTAATTATGGTGATTAAGGTATGATTAAGATTTAATAGGGACTAAACCATTATATTAAAGACTAAAATGAAATAATAATTTTTAAAAAGACATTGGATTCCATAATTTTACCATTTCTATACTTGTTTTGAAATATATTTCTTAATGGGAAATTATTAAATAGAAGAACCATATACAAAAGGGTATGTTTGGAAAAAAGACAAAAGGGAACGTTCCATACCATTAACATTTATAAAAAATTAAGATATGTACAAAAGATCATATTTTCATTTATATAGATATATATATAATTTTGAATGATATATGGTTTTTTATCATAATAAATTATCAATAATTTTTAATGATGGTTTAGTAACTTAAACTGGTTAAGAAACGTTAGTGTAGTGATTATTTAGTTAATGATTAAGTAAAATAAATGATTCTATAAATATTAAAAGTGATGATAATTGATTTAATTATTGTTATTAATTATTTTTTATATGAATATATTATTTTAACACATTTAAACTTGTATATTTTAATTCAATTATAAAATTTATATTTTAAAATTAACAATAAATAAATAATGTCACATTTGGAATTATTGTTATTTTACAACTAATGAATATTATTAAATGATTAAAAATTAGTAAAAAAACATATATTCTTCCAAGTGATTTTTATGTGTTTATAAATATAATATATTTTATATTAATGTACCCATTAATCTGTTATAATTAACATATTTACCCATATTATGGCAATAGGTTGTTCACACTGTCTGAGTTTAAGCAGCGTTTCAGCACGTCAAATGTGTTTTTTAAAATAAATTTACAATAAAATGAGAATATATTTTTTAAAATTAGATATAATATTATTAATTAAGTGGATATATATATTCTAATATATATCACTGTAATTTAGTATTAATGGTTAAATTAATTACATTACAAAACTAGATGATATAATAAAAACCAAAATGATAATATTGGGGAATCATAGATGATAAATAAAAAATTATTTAGCTACACATATATGAGTTCAGATGAGGTTTTTATTGATTTTTATTCTACTATAATCCTTTAATTTCCCATTTTTGTTTCACTTTTGATAATATTGTCCCCATAATATTGAATACCTTTTGGTATTTACAAAAGTGCCACCATCCCTCCACTATAAAAAAGAACGGACTATCGCTATTCATAACAACTTCTAAAACCACCTAAGCTAGGGAAATCCCTCCCCAAATAATCTCCCAACATCCCTCCCGTAGACATAAAATCATAACTTTGGGATGAAATATTTCTGAGAAATCCTTTTGGTATAAACCAAAAGAAGTTCACTGATTAAGAGGTAACACCTTCTCTCATTCTTTCTAATTTCATTTCCATTATCCACTCCCTATACTCTTCTTATTATATGATTACATAGAAAACAATAATACTAAATATATTAATAATTTTTATGATATGTTTTAGACCTACACTTACACACACCTCCATCTAATGGCTAACAAACATATTGTTTCTTTGTACTGTGAAATACAGCCTCATGAAATGATGATTAATAAAATTTTTCCCTACCACCAATCATAGAGGCCATTATGAAGGAAACTCTATTTATATATAATATATATTTCATTTATAATTTATTTATTCTTCTGTAATTTTTATTTATAAAATAAATTTATGCTTTCATCATGTGTAAATGTGATATTTTTGTTTGAGGAAGTGGGGACTACCGCCCCCTCAAAGTGATATGACTCATTCATTCCACATGTCGATCATATAAAGGATGGTTATAATAAACCTGTGAAACATATATAAAATACAAATCATTCTTGTAATTATAATATAAAAATGAATCATTTAGTTTTAATTCTTTTAATTCAACAATGAAATTAATGTAAGATTCTTGCGTACATATGGCCTACCGTATTCTTGAATGATGCACTACATTTATATTATCCAAATGATATTTACTATTATAAATATGTATGTAATTAATATATATATATATATGATAATTTATTAATTTTTTATATTCTTTAGATGATGAAACCATGATATATTTACTAATAATAACAAATAATGAGTCAAAATGTTCTTGAGAAACCAAGTCAACTAACACCCAAAACAGTTTAAATAATGAAAGTGTGTTAAAATATGTAATAAAATATTATATTCAGTTTATATATGATATTATATAAATGATTTTTTTTATGGTATTAGTTATTAAAAAAATTTAAACAACTATATATGAGGCTAAATACCACAAAAAAAAATGAATGATAAGGTAAGAGATTTCATCTCAATTTATGATCCATTGAGACTTACATTTATTATGCACCAATTCAATTTTATTTGATGAATATACTACCCATTAAAATGTTATATAGTGATTAAAAATATTCTCATAATATTATAATATTCATTTAATTCAATAGTAATTCTGATTTAAATGTTTCACTATGGTATGGGACACATTGGAATGTTTAAATATTATTTTCCCACAAGAATGTGTTAATTTCAACAACCCTTGTTGTACATAACATCCTTTGATCTATTATTGATAAATCCATGTTAATTGTTCAATATGGATATTTGATAATTCATGTTATTTATTTGATATATTTGGAATTATTTGTATATGAAATACATGGGTTGGGGACTGTTTAAGGAAATACATACGGGTTGGGGACCAGTGAATGAAACCCCCTTGATTCATCGACAGTCTCTTTAGAAGAATTAATTGGCCAAAAAGTTTAAAATTTCATTCGATGGTAAAGGTATCATGTTCCTAGAAAAGATGAAATCTGAAAATAATAATTACATTTAGTTATAATTAAAATATAATTTATCAATGAAATTTTTCATCGACATATCTATGGATGTGATTAATTTTCATTTCATTGATTTAATGGCATCTATGTTCAGTTTTTACCCTACCATACTAACATCACAATATATAGTTATTGAATAGTATGTTTTATTTTTTTTATCATTCCATGTTTTTTTACATCCATTGATTCATTATTTCTTCAACTTTACTTACCCTTACTGAGCTTTTTATATCACCCTTATTATGTTTGTTTCCCCAGGTAATGAAGAATAAATATTTGAATAAGCATTCTAGGATACAGTTTATTTCATTTTATTATGTACCATTATTGTACTTTTTATTCCCTAATGTATTATGAGTATAATGTATATAATCTATCTTTCTAATAATGATAATCTAAATTGCCCGCTGGGATTTATTTCCTTAATGTAATTCTAATATAATGTAATAATGCACGGACTCCATTCATATGGGGTTGGGTCATTGTTGTTTGTATTAGAGGGAGTTTTATAAATTCAATTGTATAGTAGATTTATAAAAAATAGATTAGGGTACAGTTCCATATGAATTACATTGAGGATATCAGTGGGAGAACATCCTATAATTTTTTTTAAGTGGAGACAATGTGTGTATTCCAAACAATACATCCTTGTCGGGATACTACTAGTGGACATGGTTCTGGAACATAAGTACCTATGATTAAAAACCTAGACAAGGTGTTCTGATCTTGACTTAGTGTAACCTTGTACATGAAAATGGGACTTCCTACACACCTGGTTTGAAAATCCTGGGGGATATACTTACGATAGTTCACATTTTTTACCTACCATTATGAATGATTTAGAAGTAATGATATCCCTGAAGCATACAAAGTATATGATTATAGGATTAAAGATGCATAAATTTATGTTATGTTATATTCCATGTTTATAGTTATAGGAAGTTGATAATTATATGATCTAATCCAGTGTATGTAAATGTTTAGAAATGGTTCCTAGAAGAAGAAATGAAAACTCCCCCAATTCAAGTGATACCAAGAGTGATAAGGATCATATAATTCATGTTATTAATCCAACGTTTTGAATGGAAATATTCCCCATTAATTATCATCATATGTGGAAATAGTATCATGTGTTAAAAAATAATTAATGAACTCTTTGAGTCCTATGGATTTTAAGGGAAAAAGAGTATGGAAGAAAAAAGATGGATAAATAGAAGAAGGGAACGAAGGATATTCTCACATGTGGTAATTATGAAAAGATTTACCCTAGTAAATGACTAAATGGAACGAGAGTTTGTTATAAATATAGATAAAAAGGACACTAAGTTAGTGATTGAAAGGGTAAGAAAATTGTTTCCAATTTTCAATTATTCCACTTCAAGGAGATGGTACACTATGTGAATCAATGTCCCAAGTTTCAATGGAATATACCCAAGATTACACTATTGGATAGTGATAATGTTATGATACTACCCTAGATGAAGAGTAATGATTAATATGCTTGTTCTAGAATTATGTAATTTTTGTATTTTATTTTCTATGTACAAGTTATAAGAATTGTGGAATATATGATTATAGTATTACAGAACTTTTTCATGAAGGATTTGATGCCATATGTTGAATGGTACCATGAAAACATATTTAGTAGAAAGATAAAATTTTTGGGAAAACATGTTCTTAAGGGAAATACAACTCTTAATAATATCATGATGTCGATATAATGATTAATAAGATACTTATTTGATAAATGTTAACTACCTTAGAATGATTAATGGCTTGTGGAAAAGTGGTCAACGATATCATTTATGGAGTTTATAACACTTTTGGACTTAACGAATATATCCAATTACATGTGTCTTACTTATGGAATAAATAATAATACATGTTTCCAATATTTTGTTATGGTAATTAGATTCATTACCCTATTTTAAAAGGATACATGATGATGTTACACACATGTCTGGATTGTGAAAACTAAATTTTGCTTCATTTTGATTAAATTCCAATGATAAGTTCTATATGTAAGTTCAATGAATTTCATTTAAAAGTTATTAGATCATAATATTTTGAAATATTTAACCATCTATAAGGGTTTAATATTATTATTGGACGAAATTTTATTGGGTAATGTATTACTTCACTATATATTATATAATGTGTTGAGGGATGAAGTAGAAATAGTTCAAGGAGTAAATAAAGGAAAATATTATGTTTATAGAAAAGTATCTTTAATTTTATTATAATGTAGTGATAGAATCTGTTAACCGTATAAAAAAATTCTTTTGAATTAAAATATTCCTCATATTATCATCAATTTTTATGAAACCCATGTTATTTATTCACACCAATGTTTTATGGTTATTTTGTTAAAAACTTCTATATGAACATATTCTCTAGCAGTCTCCCTTAGAACATGATGGTAACATTTTTCTTCCATATAAATGTTTCCATTTTCCACTAATGTTATCCTACTAGGGAACCCATATACATGAGATTTGTACTATTATTTATTTCATATTAATAAAATGTGATATTAACCCTTTTATGATGTGGGTCTTTCAAAAATAGTTTATTTTTTATCCCTAAATTATTGAGGTCAAGTTTAAATTGTGAGGCTAAAATTTGATTTAGGTGGAGAGAATTTGACACCACAATAATTTACAATAATTTCCTTTTATAA
Organism: Viscum album; assembly: GCA_963277665.1. Lineage (NCBI taxonomy): Eukaryota > Viridiplantae > Streptophyta > Magnoliopsida > Santalales > Viscaceae > Viscum > Viscum album. Next base: position 1,356,286,598 of record OY728148.1, read on the forward strand.
TAAGTATAAATTTTTTATTGGAATTCTTTATACAGAATTGTAATCTTAAATTACAAACAACACCAAATTATCTTGTGTTACACACAAGACTGGGTTTTACCACCTTTTGATAGTGAACCTATTTAAAAACTAAATTTTGAAACATTTATTATTTTTATTTTTAAAAATAAAATAAAAAATTTATAATTTATAATTTCTATATTATCTTACAATGAATTTTTGGTATTTTTCTAAAAATTTCAATTTTTTATTAATTATTAGAATTACTACAATTTAGTTACAAACATCCTTTTTAATTTAAATAATTATTAATTTTGAAATAAATTTTAGATTTTTTTATAGTAAAATTAGATCAATTATACATCTATTTATACAATTAAGTAAATTATAATAAATTTTACTTTGAAATTGATTATACAATCTTAACAAACTTTTGAACGTTTTTCTATTATAAACACCTGTTATTACCCCATGTCTGTGAGATTACTGTTAATAATTATTTTTCCACTTCTTTGTTAAGAATTGTTAAAATATGACATAAAAGGATGTAATTAGTATGATATTTCTGGTCTAATAAGTTGAACACAATTTTTTAACCAAAATGATTAGTGAAGGGGACTAAAATTAATTTTGCTGATTAAGGTATGATTAAGCTTAATAAGGGATAAAACCATAATATTAATGACCAAAATGACATTGAAACATGCCCAAAATATATTGGATTCCATTATTTTACCATGTACCAACTTTGTTTCAAATATATGGCTTAATGGGATATTATTAAATGGAAGTGCACTATATAAAAGGGTTAGTAAGGTAAAAGGAAAAAATGGAACTTTCATTACCTTTAACATTTATAAAACATTGAGATATGTTCAAAACATCATATTTTAGGTTATATACATCCTTTTAAAATATATATGGGTTATTTTTATCATAATAAATTATCAATAATTTTTATAGATGGTTTAAGTACCTAAAATTCTTAAGAAGCATCAATATAATAATTATTTAGTTTATATTTAACTAAAAATGATACTATAAATATTAAAAATGAAGATGATTTATTGTCTTTATTCATTTTGAATATTAATATATAATTTTAAACACATTTAAACTTAATATATTTTTATTCTAATATAAAATTTATATTTTAAAATTAACATTAAATAAATAATTTCAAAATTGACATTATTGTTATTATACAATAAATGATTCTTATTAAATGATTTAAATTAATAAAAATATTATATTCTACCAAGTGATTTTTAAGTGTTATTAAATATTAAATATGACCTATTAATGGAACAATTAGTCTTCTATAATTAATATATTGACCCATAATATGTAAATACGTTGTTAACACGGTCTGAGTTCAAGATGCGTTTTTGCACGTCACATACAGTTTTTTTTAAATTAATTTTCAAAAAAATGGGATTTTAATTTAAAAATTTATATATCATATTAATAATTAATTGTATATATATTTTATAATATATATCACTTTAATTTAGTATTAATGGTTAAATTAATGAGATTAGAAAACTATAGGATTTAACAAAAACCAAAATGATAAAATTGGGGAAACATAGAAGTTAAAGAAACAAATTATATAAATGCACTTATTTTTGTGTGGATGATATTTTTATTTACAATAATTCTCCTTTAATTCCTTTTTTTTCTATTTTTGATTCACTTTAGATAAGATTTACCACCCAATAGTGAATACCTTTTGGTATTTACAAAATTCCCACTCTCGCTCCACTATTAAAAATAAAACACTCTCCCCTTTCCTTAAACCTCTAAAACCACCTATGATCAGAAAAGATCTAGTAAATAGTCTCCTGAAATCCATACCCTCGACCTAGAATCATCCCTTTTGTAATAAATCTATATAATAAATCATTTTGGTATGAACCAAAAGAAGTTACTCGATTAAGAGGTAACACCTTCTCTCATGCTTTAAATTTTCATTTCTATTCTCCACTCCATATACTCTTACTATTATATGATAACATAACAAAAAAAGAATAATAAATATACTGGGATGTTTTTTATAATAATTTTTCGACCTACACTTACACACACCTCCATCTAATGGGAAATGAACTTGTTATTTCTGTGTACGGTGAAATATAGCCTCAAAAAATTATGATTGTTCAATTTTTCCCTACCGCCTATCATGGTAGCCATTAAGATGGAAAATATATTTATATATACTCTATATTTCATTTATAATGATATTATTCTTATTTAATTTTTATTTATAACACACCTTTATTCTATCATCATGTGTAATTACGGTAATTCCATTTGAGGAAGTGTGGACTACAGCCCCCTGAAAGTTATATGACTCATTCATTCCACACATGGAATGTATAAAAGATGTTATAATAAAACTATGAATTGTACATAAAATAAATATGATACTGGTAGTTATACTATACTTATGTATCATTTAGTTTTAATTCGTTTAAATAAACAAAGAAATAAAAGTAGCATTCATGTGTATGTACAGCCTACCGTCTCACTGAACGGTGCACTTCATTTCTAATATCCAAATACTATAGACTATTATAAATAAGTATTTCCTGAATAAATATGATTATTTAGTCATAGTTTAAATTCTAGAGATTATGAAAAAATGATATATTTAATAATAAAACAAATAACAAGTCAAAATGTACTGAGAAAACTGGGCAATTAAAACACATAATAGTTAAAATAATTAAACAGTGTTAACAAAAGGGTAAAAAAATATTTTAATAAGTTAATATATGATATTATAAACATGATTTTGGTTCTGATACAAGTTACTAAAATATATTAAACCATTATAAAACCATGTTAATACCACACAAAATATGAAGGATAAGGTGAGGGATTTCTTCTCAATTTACATTCCATTGAGTCTTACTTTTCTTATACACGAATATAATTTAATTTGGGGTATATAGGGCCCATTGACATGATATATCATGTATCCACTTTTTATCATGATATTATAAGTTTAATTTAATTCAAGAGGAATTATGATTTAAATTTTTCAATCTGGCATGGGACAAAATGGAATGTTTAAATATTATTTTTCATCAATAATGTTTTAATGTCAACAACTGTTGTGGTACAAAATCTCTAATAAGGTATTATTCATAAATCCATATTATTTATTCAATATGTTTATTTTATAAGGGAAAATATTTATTTGATATATGAGTGATTAATTAGACATGCAATACATGGGTTATGGACTATTTATGGAAAGCCATACGGGTTGGGGACAACAGAATGAAATCCCCTCAATTCATCAGTAGTCTCTTGAGGCGAATTAGTTATCCAAATAGTTTAAACTGTCTTTTGATGGCAAAGGTATCATCTTCCATGGAAACATGATGTCAGATAAATATGAATTTCCATTATTGAGAATTTATTTATTATTTATCCATGAGATTTTACATCAATATATCTATGGATGCATTTCATTTTCAGTTCCTTGGTTTTATGGAATTTGTTTCTAGTTACATACCAATCCATAATGATCTTTCATTATCTAGTTATTGAATGGAAGGTGTTATGAGTATTTACCTTTGTATGTTAGTTTACATACACTTATTCATTTTTTCTTTTTCTTTACATACCCTTATTTATCATTTGATCTCACCCTTATTATGTTTCTTTCCCCAGGTATGAAATATTTTAATAAAAATTCATGGACATAGTTTATTTAATTTTATTATGAATAACGATGGTATTTCCAATTTCCCATTGTTTTATGGGTATCATGTATGTAGTCTTTCATTATAAGACTGATAAACTAAACATTCCTTTAGCATTTATTTCCTTGTAGTAATTCCAATATAATTTAATAATGCATCGGTTCCGATCATCTGGGTTTGGGGTGCTACACCACAGGACCGCTTGAACCTTGGCCCACCCTTTTCTTCCCACAATCTTTAGGTCATCCACTTACGCATGACCGAGTCCCACATGGCTCAGCCAACATTCCCCACACGGCCTGACCCATCTATCCATCCGAGCCATGGAACCTCTTTTATATATACCAATAAAAATTAAAAAAAATACACGTATCAAAAATTTTAAATAATGAAATAATTTAAAAATCTAAAATTTAAAATGAATAAATTAAAAAAATTATTAAATAAATAATTATTTATAACTTTAATATATATGTTATAAATATTAGGAAATATTATATATTAAATACAGTTATAGAAAATGAATAAATTTAAATAATTAAACACTTAAAAATTAAAAATGAGTACATTTAAAAAATTAAAAAATTTATTAATAAAAAAATTATTAATAAAAATGAATAAATTTAATATATATATATATATATATATTCAAAATATTAATAAATATTAAATATTAAGTATAGATATATAAAAGAATTATATTATAATAATTAAACAAAAAATTTAATAATGAATAAATTACAAAATTATTAAAATAATTATTAATAAAAATGAATAAATTTAATATATATAATAATATATATTAATTAAAAATAATATTAAATAATATATATTTAACATAAACATAGAAAATGAATAAAATTTTATAATTAAAAACATATTATCATTTTATTCATTTTTAATGTTTTTTATGCATAGTTATTCATTAATATTTTTAATTTTGTTAATATAGAAATATATTTCTATATTTATATATATATATATATCAATATATATAACGTTTCTAAAAATTTGATTCATTTAATACAAATTATTTATCTTTATATTAAATAAGTCGTATATTTAGTGAAAGAATGAGTTATAATTAAAAATTAATATTAATTAAAAAGAATTGAAGAATTTTATCGAGTAATAGACATATAATTAAGTTTAATTTGATTTCAAAATTTAACATATATCAAACTTGTGTTACATAGATTTCACACGTATATATATATATAATTAATGCATTTTTATACACAACGCACACACACAAAACAATTCTGCAATTTATTCAATTACTAATATTAATTTTAGAATTTTATTTACTAAAAAATATATTTAATATATATTACATTTCTAATTAGAAAATTTTATCATTTTTATATTTTTATTCAATATATAGTATTAATTATTTTTTATTTATTTTTTGAATTTATTCATTTTTAATATTATTAATTCATTAATAATCTTAATTGTTTTTTAAATATTTTAATAATTTATTCATTTTACATTTTTCATTATTCAGTGTGTTCGTAATTTATTCCATTATCAATATTTTTCTATATAATTTTATAAAGGAATTCAGCATCTTATACCATGGATGGTGATGTCAGCTCCTTGACCAAAATGAGATGATGGGATTTCAATTCCTCATTCTATGGATTTATCTTTGTAACTCACCACCTAGTCTGGTTCTCCCTCATAAATTTGAGTCATATTCATGAAATGAATTACCAGTGTCCTCCCATTATAGACATTGGTTAATTACACTGTTCCAATCTCGATAGGCTACTAACCATTCATCAGAGTAGATGGTAACATCAAGCATATCTGAGAAACTATGTATGTTGGGTTCATTAGTCACGTATATTCATCCTATTAAGAGGTAATCTCATATGAGGCAGCTTAATTCATGGAACCCAATTCATCTCATCTTGATTTCAAATTATGGATGCCAAAGTTTTCAGTATTCTAGGGATTTTTACCTCAGGTATCCAAAATTTATGCATATGGTTGGTATTTTGGATCAAGCCACAATTTCTACATCCTATGGAGAGCTATTGAGATGTCCAATTTATATTTATCAGGGCACAAGTTTAACATCCAATGGAGAGAGTATTTTTTAATCAAAGTCCCCTATAGAGGTAGATCAGCGAGGTGCACCCCTAGGAGGGAAGATGTCGCACCTGAATGTTTACCAATGAATTGCGATTCCCCTTGGGGGAAGATCTGGGAGGTGCATCCCTAGGAGGGATGATTTCACACCTGAATGTTAACTAAGGGATCATAACACCCTATGGAAGCTGATCTGAGGCATGAGTTTAATATCTTGTGGAGATGGGTTTAGTTGATCATAATTCCCTTTTTTAGGCAGATCATAAAGGTTCATCCCTAGGGAGGAATATTTCATTTCTAGAAGTGTACTAATGGACCATAATGCCCCGTGGTGGTGGATTTGGGGCACGATTTTATCATCATGTGGAGATGTGTTTGGTTGATCTAAATTCGCCCAGAGGTGGATCAGGGAGGGGCCTCCCTAAGGGGGAACTTGTCACACCTCTATTGTTTACTAATAGATCAAAATTTTCCTCTAGGTGGATCAGGTAGCAATGTCCCAAGGAGGGATGATTTAATACCTTTACAATTTTCCAATAGATTAGAACTTCTATTGGAGGATGATCCAAGAGGTGCATCTTTATGAGGCGTGATTTCAAACCTAGGTAGTTTACTAATGGATCATAATTCCTGGTGGAGGAGGAATCGTGAGGTGTGTCCCTATGAGGGATGATTTAACACCTTAATTTTTACCAATCAATTACAAAATACCATGTAGGTATATCTGGGAGGTGAACCACTAAAAGGGATGATGTCACACCTGAATGTTTACCAAAGGATCATAATGTCCCATGGAGACAAATCTTGGAGGTGAATCCCTAGGATAGAACACCATGTGTTTACCATTTTTGGGATTAAACCTCGGGGAGCTATCCTAAGTACCATATTTAGAAGAAATGGATCAAAACCCATGTAGTCTAATTCCACAGGTTATGGTCGTGTGATAGGATTGGTCTATGCAGTTTAATATCATGGGGTTGTGATTCTTGTGTTGCGAAAAGGGCATTTATGAGGGATTTTGTGGGCCTTACGCATAGAATATTTCCATCACAATAGGATTTATCTTAGTTAGAGTAATGTGGGGCTTATGCATTGAGATTACCTTATGATTTTAGTAGCCGTGATGACGTATATGGGGCTTACGCATAGATGTTTTTCGGACACTCTAAAGAGCAGCGAAGATGGAGATTGGGATAATTCATGGAATTTACCCGTTATTTCTTCCTCGTGTTAGGTCATTAGGATATCCTTTGTTTATTTCATATGGTATGGTTTTTGTTTAACATTATGTGAATGGACATGGTGTGTGAGAGGATTATGCCTTGAACTTCCCATTATGTCATCCTCAAGTAAGGTCATGAGGTAATCCCAACATAGTGGTTGGTGAAGCTATATGATTAGGGATCACAACTATTGATGTGGCTAATAGGGATTATTGGGAGCAGCAGGGACACATCTGAGGATTACACTCTAGGGGTACTTGTTCACCTTCCTAGTTCCAGGTCATGGGGGAATATTGACATACAGGTGGGTTGAGATATAATATTTGGGCTTACAACAGATGAGGAGCACCATGGTGGTTATTGGGTGGTCATCTCATGATCATTACATGGGGAACCATATGCTTGACGCATAAGGTATTTAATTTTTATCATAGTAGGAATCCAATTCTTGAATGATATGTTAAAATACATTTTAGAGTCATGTATTGATGAATACTAGGTGTTAGATGCCTATAGTTGGCTGGTGTGGGACTTATGTAAGAGTATCCATTAACCTAGAATGGGATTCAGGTGATGGGGTTTTAGGATATGTTTAAGGAATGGTTCGACTCAAGGTAATCAGGGAATCTAGGATGAGAATCTTGACCAGTGACACAGGAAAGGGACCTAAAGAAGAAGGTCGACTAAAGTCATTTCGGGTATTGAAAATTAGTATATCATATCATGGCATTCTAGGGGTTCTCATTGGGGTCGTATATGGGTGAAACCAAAAATGTCACCGACCTAGCTCAAAAAGTTCATTGTGTGACTCAGCATTTTTCATGGGGGTCAGTGATTGTAGTGAAGGGACCAGGTTGGAGGTCTAAGACTACATCCCGCCATTAATACTGATTAGGAATTCAAGAGAACAGACCCATTAGTATTGAATGGATAGTGTGAAGGTAGGATCTTTGTTAATGATAGGGGTTTATAGAGCTTAGAGTATCGTGAAGGATTAGTATTTGTAGAGCTCACAATGTCGCAATGTTTTGGGATTCATGGAGCTCATGGTCTTACGATTTTTTGGGCCTCATGGACATCCAGGCCTTGTAAAGGATAAGACTTCATAGAACTCATTGTCTCATGAAGGAATGTTCTTCATGGACCTCAGGGTCTCCTTAATGAGGTCTGGATTCACAATGGAAATTCTATCCAAAGGAAGAGTGCATAAAAAAGTCTCAAGATCCATATAGGTCCATCTTCTTTTATGAAGGGAATGATTACAGTGACTAACCTTACATACATGGATATTAAATCATTTTAGTTGAATATTAAAAACATTACAAAATTACATTCTTGAGGATCATAATAATTTAGTGTCTTTGGGAAATTGGAAACATAAATTATATCTTGGATAAGGATCCTAAACATCTCCCTTAAAGATCTTCCTCTTTATTGATCCTCCTTCAAACCTTTCCTTATAACCTGGGAAAGAAAACATAATAAATGGGTGAGCTCAAATGCTTGATAATGGTAAACAAAGGAGGTATGTAATCATAACATAAGAATAAGGTTATGATACCTAGATCATAACATTATAATATCATAGACCATAAATCAAAGACCATAATAAAGAGTCATGGCATATATATTGGAATTTCATAAGAGATGAACAATAATGTTTAAAAATCATTATAAATCAATCATGAACAATAATCTCATGCCATATAAGTGTGGAGGAATCATCAACAGAGAAACTCAATTCATGTGTCAAGTTTAACTACGAATACCATAAACAAAGTGGAACAGGACACACCTATTTCCCATTGTAGATTAGGACACACCTATTTACCATTGTGGTTCAAGACACACTTTTTCCCATTATGGATCAAGATACACCTATTTATCATTGGGTATCAATCCCATCAACTTGTTTCCAATTTTATATCATGAGATATAATTCTTTACACAATGCATTAGAGGGATATATAAGTCCCACATATCTCATAATAAAATAATATATATATGTGTGTTCGAAAATACAATAAAAATAATATCACAACCCATGAAATGAAATAGTTGTCATAAATATGTCATCATATCATATCCTTTAAAAAATACATAGGTTTAATAATCATTTTAACAAAGAATAACATATTAAAAATAAGTCATTTTCATAAGTATATAACCTATTAAAGTGAAATGGGTTTCATAAACATATAACATGTTAAATAGAAATGGTTTTCATAAACATCATACCATCAAAACATAACCCATTGTTAGAAATAACATGAATTTAACCCTTGGATCATTTTCTGAGTAAGGCATGAGAAACACCAATATATGTCATAATAGATGGAAAACAATTTTGGAAGATCTTTTAAAAAAAGTTATTGAGAAAAATATATTTATTTTAAAAACCCCTTTAACACCCTTTTCTTCAAAAATAACCTTTTGAGAACATGTAAATGATTATTTGAAATAAAATATAAAACACTTCTTGGAAATAAAACACTTTTGGAAACCATTTTATTAGAAAATATATTAAAATATATATAAAACAACATTTGAAATATTTTAAATATTTTTATTTTAAAATAAACATGAAAACATATAATGTAATATTTAAAACATTTTTTAAAACATTTTTATGAAATATGGTTAAAAACAGATTTCTATCAAAAGGAAGAATTGAAGTCGATTGTTATTAAGAACATTTTATTATTTTTCTTAAGGACCAAAGATGATAAAAATGAAAAAACTACTTGAATATATCATGAATAACATGAGGGTAATAAAATTAATTGTAATTCATGAGATATGGATCATAATATTTAACTAACAGAGGAATAATCATAAACAATCCTGATAAATGATGAGATTGTAGAAGTAAACATGTTCCGATATAGAAACATTTAATCGTGATCCCCATAGAATAATAACATTAATTAAAGAGTAAAATATCATGAAAGGAAGAATATTAATGATATAAAAATTCAAAGGGAGGTATATACACCTCTTAAAAGAATTTAGGCTCACAACAATACATGTTTCTCAAAGATGGAAAATTGAGGAAAAATTACAATACAGATTTGGTAACTTTTGAACCGTAAAACCCCATGAAATATATATCATAAAATGGATATATAAATACCATATATTTAATAATAATTATAAAATAATAAATTATTGGTTTGTATATACATAATAAAAAACAAACGAATGGTGAATAAGTCATAAGTCTCGCATAAATAAAAGTGATACTAGAAATACCCTTACTACTTGAGTAACTTTTAAATGATTAGATCCTTGGAAGAATAACATCAATTAAAAATTTTCATATCATGAAATAAATAATAATCATGATATAAAATGACATGGGGATATATATAAACCACACAACAAGAATATGTGGTTAATATAATATGTATCTCATTTAAATAAAAGTGAGGCGAGAAAAGCCTTACTTTATTTTTTGAATTTCTTTGTACACATTTAAATCTACATTATAATAAATATAATTTTATTATAATTATAAAAAACCAAATTCTTATATATCATACCATATATTATTTCATTATGAATTTATATTACCCATTTTTTAACAATATAATGATTATTTTATGTTTTGTGTAATAACCGCTTTGTTTTTTGTATATGTCAGGACTTGTTATTCTTGATAATCATAATTAAATAATGATTTACTTATTTATAGAATTTTAAAAACGACATAGATATCATATATATTAAGTATATAAGTATTTATAACAATATATAAAATATATAAATTTCAAATGGAATACACCATTCATAGAGATGATAGGTCATGTGTATGCATGAATATTGTTTATTTGTTCTTATTGTATTGAAAGAAATAAAGTAAATGAAATATAGGTATATATATATATATTTTATAGTCGTTTTATTATTTCATACATATAATATTATATTAATAAACTCATCCTTAAAGTATTTTATGTAAAGTATGCATGAATCGCATCGCTTTGAGGATGCGGTTGTCCACACGTCCACAAATGCAGTTATCATATTCCCACAAAATGGAAGCCATGGAGTTATGTTTTTTAAAATAATTAAATAAGAATAAATAAATCATATATATAATATATATAATATAAAAACAATAATTACATCCTTATTACTATTATTAATAAGTTTTAATCGAAAACAAACAACATTGCTTTGCAAGGCTGTAGTCTGTCATAAACACGAATGATGACTATATATCCCATTTGATGGAAGTGTATGCATATTTAGGTAGAACCATTTAAATAAAAAATATAATTATATTGAGGATAATAAGTGTTTTATATATTCATGGAATAATAATATTTTAAGGGTTCGAGAAAGAAATAAAATGACAGTACTTGTTGAGGGATGTTACCTCTTCTTTGGGTGATTCCTTTTGGTTTGTACCAAAAGAATAATTTCGTTTTCTTAATTCCAAAATAGAGGCTTATAGTATAGGAGTAAAAAATTTAATAACTTATTTGGGGGGGTTTTAGATGATAAAAATGAATTTATATATGTGAATACGTGTTCGGTGAGTACCCTTTTAGAGTGGAGGAGGTGTGGTATTCTTGTAAATATAAAATGGTAAACACCATCGAGAGGTCTCTCTTACATCATGTGCCTCCAATAATAGTCCATATTCAATTTAAGGGATTATATTGTTTAAATATATCCATAAAATTGATTTCTGACATATTTATGGGTTATTTAGTCCCTAATGATAATGTTTAATCGCTAAGTAAACTCGTTTGTTCCTTAATCACTATAATTAATTTTAATGACTTTGTCAAATATTGTTGGTAAAAATTAAAAATTAAATTACTATAAATTGAATATTATTATTATTTCAAATATTCTATCCATTTTTATGAAATCTAAACATATAATTGTAAGAAATTAATTTAAACATAATCCCGCAAACAGGATGAAACAACAGATTTTTAAAGTGAAAATCTTTAAAAGTCTGAAATGTTTTTATTTAATTTCAATGTGAAATTGATTCCAATAACATAAATTGGATTAGTAGGTTCATAATTGAACTAAATATAAATTTAAATCATTTAAAAATAAAATTTAACTCTATAAATAAATTAAACCCAAATGTGTTTTTCATTTAATATTCAGTGTTTTCCATTATTCATCAAAAAATGAAACTTCTCAGAAAAACACCAAAAGATTACCCAAATTAAATTTTGATATTACCCTTTCAAAAATTATGTTTATTTTGAAAAATTAAAATTTTTGATTTAAAAAATATTAGTTTTAAAAAAAATCCATTAAAAGGTGGTAACATGAACTTTTAGAATAATACAGTTCTTTATGCCTAAAACTAGATTTGTTCTTTTTTATGCCTATAAATATTATTGCATTATTGTCAAAAAAATGAATTTATAATAAACACATTTTATTAAAAACATTAAGAAAAAAATGTTTTATTTAATTTATTTAGATAAAATGGGTTTATATATATAATAATAGTTTTCTTAGAAAGGGAGTTTTTTTATTTTCATGTAGTTACTACTTTCATTTATAGATTACTGATAACCAAATGATTAATTTTACAAATATGTGTAAATAATATTTTTAAATTATATATAATAGTATTCCTAAATTATTTTCTAATGAATATGGGATACATATAATAATATTTTAATAGTAATACTAATAGTATATTGTAGTTCAATAAATCTTGGTCTTCCATAAAACAAAATATATCAAAGGATCTCAGTATAGCGTGTAACACAAGACAAACATAGTGTTTCATGTACCTAAAACTAATATATGTGTTGCATGTAGCATAAGATTAACATGGTGTTGTGTATAAAGAAATAAAAACCTGGTTTTTTCATATAATACAAGATATATTCGGTGTCTCGTGAAATTTAAAATATCAGAAAGATTAAATTTGTTCAAAAGAAATATTTCACAATGCCTCAAGCCGTTACATTATCCCACCCACCATAAAATGATTTTTTCACTCAAAATAAATATAGTAGATCAAAGGTTTAATACTGGAATGTTACTTTCATAAAAACACACATATTAAATATGAATACTAAAAAATATTTTAAAAAGAGAATTTTAGGACCATAATATTTACCCAAAGTAAATCATAACAAGGTTTCCACATAGAATAACATAGGTAAATTTTTGGACTTTGAAAAAATCTGTAGATAATTATAGAAAGTGATAAGGATAACTGATCACAATAAAGTGAGTGATCCAAATAATATTAGAAATCAAAAAAAAACAAAAACCAAAGATGAGTTAAGGTGGACATTTAAATCATAAAAATGATGATAATAGTGAACCATTTTATTTCAAGATAATTTTCCTAATATTGAAGAACTTTCAAAAGAAAATTTACTTACAATATTGCATTCCAATTTATTTTCACAATCTAAATCTTCAGTTGTGCCTTGATAAATTTACACTTCAACTCTTATATTATGAAATGATGGTGAATTTTTCATTCCGTAAGCATTTGAAGATCATGGGATCCATAAATAGAATGATAGGGCATTCTATCTTTCTTTAGGTAACATAAAAAACAATTTAGAACAAGAAATAGAATATTCATAAATCTTAATATGGTGAGATAATATTTTAATATATAAAACCTCAACTAATTTTTAACATAAACCATTGCATAAGTAGTCAATCTTGGCACCCTTTTGAAATATGAAAATACAAAACATTATAAATAAGGTCACTATATTTTTCAAAACCATCTTTAAACTGATCCCCCATATATAATAAATCATTTCTTTGTTGTCACATTTCAAACATTTGAATAAAATTATCATTTATTATCTTGAAACATAGTAATAACATACATTTTAACAAAACCATATCCAAAACGTGAAATAATTTTATTCCAATGATTATTGGATACATTTATGAAATACCAAAATTTATTGCAAATTTCATCGATGAAAACATATACCACTTTGTAAATAAATTAATACTAATCTCCATGGAAATTAGCCCTATCCAATTTACTTTATCCATCTCAATCATCTCTTTACCCAATATAAACATAATTTTCTCAATATGAGAAAAACATTATGGGTTTATTTACCTTAATAAAAATATCACTTTTCTATTAAATAAATATTTTATGTCATCAACACCATTCAATATATTTTTTTTAAATTCTTAATTGAAAACATGTACTTCATGATTCATATAACATAAATTTTGAATTACAATACATATTCACATCAATCCTACAACTTATTTATCAAACCATTAACAAGGCTTCTCCATATTATTCCTTAACACCACTTTCCTCTAATAGTAAATATGAATCATTTTTTAAGTTTTCTCTACCTAAATCCAATCATTCTTCTTTCTTTTAATGTAAACAATACTTTTAGAACATCCCATATCTTTCTCATGTCATATGTATACTTTTTATCTTTAATAGTATAACCAATAATCATACCAACTTCCTCATTTTATTCATGATATTTATATTTTGGACATATATTTGTTTAATTCCCAAAATCTCCACATCTGAAAAAATTCAATGTTAACCTAATTAATTATATTTTCCACTATTGACTATGACCAGAAAGAAGAGTGTGATCATCACTTATCACATAACAAAACCACATAGTCATGAAAAACTTACATATAGGATTCGTAAATCATGAAAAGTACTTTTAAATCTAGAGCACCTTAGCAATATTCTCTCGGAAATCTATAAACATGTCCTTAGAAATTTAAATATGAATCTCACTAAAGTTTTTTCATCCTAGCTTCCAATGTTTGACTAAACCTTTCCTTTGATACCAACTATAGTGATCCAAGATTAACATACATTAATATTACATCATTTTCAAAGAATAATCAAAACACTACAAAGGTAAATTCATGAGGACCATAATAGTTTACTGTATTTGGAATCATGAAAACATAATATTCTATCTTGGATAAGAATATTAAACATCTCTTTTAAGGATCTTCCCCTTTAGTGCTCCTACTGAAAACATTTCTTTAAAACCAGGGGAAAGTAAATATAAGAAAGGATGAGATTAAATTCATAATAAGGGTAAAAAAGGGATATATATATATAATAAAACATAAGAATAAGGGTATGAGATATTATTAACATTATAAGATAATACCATTCATATCAATTATCATAATTAATAGTCATGGAATAATTATTGGAAGTTCATAAGACATGAATCATAAGGGTGATAAATCAACCAAAATAAATCATGAACTATAAGATCATATCATTTAATTGTGGAACCATATTAAATATAGAAATCCATTTAATGTGACATGGTTAACTTCCAAGACCATCAAAATAGTGGATCGGGACACTCGTATTTCCCATAGTGGATCAGGACACACCTATTTCACATTGTGGATCAGGACACACCTGTTTCCCAATATAGATCCGGACACACTTGTTTCCCATTGTGAATATAGAAACACATATATCCCATTATGTATCAAGACAAACTTATTTCTCATAGTGTATTAGGACAAACCTATTTCTTATTGTTGATCGAGTCTATCAATATGTTTCCCTATCTATCTCATGATATATAAATTTGTACCCAGTGAATTGGAGGGAGATATAGGTACCCCCATATCATTATAAAATCATATTTAAATGTTACACAAGTTCATAAACAATCATATCATAACCCATTAAATTAAATCGGTATTATAAACATGTCATCAAATCATAACCTATAGAAAAGAGATAGATTTTATAGTCATTTCATCAAATAATAACTCATGAAAAGAAGCAGGTTTCATAAGAACACAACCCATGAAAGAAAAACAATTTGAAAAATATATAACCCATGAATGAGAAATAAGTTTCATAAACATCTGTCCATAAAAACATAAACCATTCAAAGAAATAATATGAATGGAACCCTTGGATCATATCCCCAGTAAAGCATGAGTACCCCCATTAAATGTCATCATAGTTGGAAAATAATTTTGAAATATATTTTAAAATAATTTCTTGATAAAAAATATTTTATTTTAAAAAAAATTGAACACCTGTTTATTTGAATGTATCCTTTTGAAATCAAATAAATAGTGATTAAAAATCATTTCAATCTTTTCATGATTGTAAAACACTTTTGAAACCCTTATTAATTTAAAATATATTTGAAAACATATAAAAGAGGCTTTAAAATCATTGAAATCCTTTTATTTGAAAATAAACAGGAAGACATATCGGTTAACAATGTAAAAATTGAAAACATTTTTAGGATAAAAGGTTTTTGAATAAAATTGATTTTCAACTGAAGAGAAAAATAAAGTCATATTTTCTTAAAAAAAATTCTCAATTATATTAAGTACCACAAATTTAAAAAAAGGTACCATTACATGAATATATCTTGAATAACCATATTATAATAAACATTATAATAATTATTTATATTTGGATCCTAATAAATTTTCAATAGAAAAATAATTATAAAAAATCCTGATAAATAATGAGATTGTAGCAATAAATGCTTACCACCTTGGTGTCATTGGATACAAAAACCCGTGAAATAATAAGATTAAATGAATCTCAAAATATAATAAAATTAATTAGACTCATGATATAACAATGAAAATTTCATTATATATATCTCATAAAAGAATATAGGTGTATAATAAAACATGTGTCTCAAAAAAGACAAATTGAGACAAAATTGCTTTACAAATTTGGTAACTTTTGAACCAAAAAATCCCATGAATTATAGATCATAAAGTTTATATATAAATATACATAAAAAATTATAGTTATAAAATTATTCATTAATGGTTTGTATATACACCACACATAATAAATGAGTGGTGAATAAGATATATGTCGTGTAGAAATAAAAGTGAGACTAGAAATCCCCTAACCACTTGAGTAACATTTGAATCATGATATCCATGAATGAATAAAATTAATGGAAACATTTAATATCATGAAATAAAATAAATTAATTATATAAAAGTTCGTGTGGATGTATATAATCAACAGAAAAATATTAAGTTGATAATATAGCATGCATCACACAGAAATAAAAGTGACACAAGAAAACTCTTACCTTATGTCTGGAATTTCTTTGTACATGTTCATAACACCTATATAATAAGTTTCAGTTAATTATAAATATAAAAAAGAAACATTTTTATATCATTAAATATATTAATTTATTATCAATTTATGTTACAATTTTATTAACAATTCCATGTAAATGTTTTGTTTTGGGTAATAACAGCTTTCTTTTCTCTATACGTTTTGACATGTTATTATTTATCGTATTACTTAGATAATGTTTTACTTATTTAAATAATATAAAACTTGATATAAATATAATATATATTTAGTATATAATTATTTATAATAATATATAAAATACATAAATATGAAATGTAATACACCATTTATAGAGATGGTATGTCATATGTACGAATGAATGTTTTTTCTTTTTTTTGTCTTATTGAAAGAATGTAAGTAAATGAAATATATATATGTGTTCATTTTTATATTATAATTAAATTATAATTATTTAATTTTAAATTTCATTTAATTTTACTAAACCCATCCTTAATACATTCCATGTAAAGTGTGAATGAATCGCATCACTTTGAGGAGGCGGTATTCCACACATCCAAAAACGAAGTTACCGTATTCCCTTAAAATGAAAATCATGAACGTATGTGTTATATAATAATTTCATATGAATAAACACATAATATATTTCATATATATTATATAAAAATAGTAATTCCATCATTATTCTCAACCATGAGATGTGGTAATGGAATAATGAATGATATCAGTTTGCGAGGAGGTTGTCTTCTATACACACGAACGATGATTGTGTCTCCCATTTGATGGAAGTGTGTGTAGTTTTAGGTAGAAAAATTTACAAAAAAAACTATATGTATATTATCGATACTTATTTTATAATATAATAATGTTATAATAATAATTAAAGGGGCGTAGAAATAAGTAAAACAAAATTGCTAGTCGAAAGATGTTACCTCTTCTTTTTGTAATTCCTTTTGGTTTACACAAAATTACTAATTTGGATTGATTTGTTTCTCAACTTTATGCTTATAGGATTATATAATTCAGTTTTTTAAGTTATTTTGGATGTTTTTTCATTATCAAATGGGCTTGAGAGGTGTAAATAAGTGAGGGGGTGAGTTTCCTTTTATAGTCGAGGAGGTCAGGCATTCTTATAAATATAAAAAGGTAAAAAAATATTTAGAGGTCTCCCTTAGATAATATGCCTCAAATAATAGTCCATTTTATATAAAATGGAGTATGTGTTCTAAATATGTCTATAAAATTTATTTTTTACCTATTTATATATTATTTGGACCCTTAAGTTAATGTTTAACCACTAAGTGTACTCATTTGTACCTTAATCTCTATAATTAATTTTAGTTCTTTCACTAATATTTCTTCTGCATAAAACTAGTATAACCCTACTATAAAATATAAAATTTTATAATTCCAAATATATAATCCATTTTTTTAAATATTAAATAGATAATTAATATAAATTAATTTAAAATTAATCTTGTGGACAGGAAGAAACATCGACTTTTTAAATTGAAAATACTCAAAAGTTTGAAAGGATTTTTATATAATTTCAATGTGAAACTGATTCCAATGAACTAAATTTGATTAATACATTAATTATTGATCTAAATATTCTTTAATAATATCTAGAAATATAATTTTAATATATAAATAAATTATACAAAAATGCGATTTTTGATTAAAATTTATTGTTTTCAAGATTAATCAAAAAATGAAACATCTCATAAAAATACCAAAAAATAAAACATCTTAAATTTTTAAATTCTTATTTAAAAAATGAATTTTATTTAGAAAAATAAAAATTATAAAATTTTCCAAAATTATTTTTAAATAAATTCTTTCATTAAAAGGCGGTAAAATCCCCTATTAGAATAATACAAATTTTTATTACTAAAACTGGATTTATTCTTATTTTATCCCAATAATAATTATTTTATTAATTTCAATAAAAAATTCGTTTAATTTATAATATATAAATGTTATTAAAAACATAATCAAAAGTGGTTTGTTTAATTTGTTGAGATAAAATGAGTTTGTACATAGAAAAATGGTTTTTCTAAGAAAATAAATTTCATTATTTATAAATAGTTATTACATTCATTTATAGTTAATTGATAAACAAAGGATTCATTATACATATATTTTTAAACCATATTTTCAAAATAAAGTTAATATTATTCATAACACCCTTTCTAATGTCTACTTTATAACTATAATAATATTTTAATAATAATAATAATAGTATATTATATTTTTTTAAATTAGGTCTTGTGTGCAATGCAGGCAATAGAATGAACACAGAGTTTTATTTAACACAAGACAAAAATTATTTTTCATGTACCAAATGATAAATTATGTGTTTTTTGTAGCTCATCCTCAACTTGGTGTCATATAAAAATCAAGAATAACTTGGTTCTTTCATAAAAAAGTTATATTTAGAGTTGTATGAAATGAAAAATATTATAAATATTACATTAATTTGAAAAAAATATTTCCTAAAATTTCAGGGTGTTATAATGGGCCTTAATTAAAGAAATATCAAAATTGGGTGGAATTTCATATGAACATTAGAGAAAATATTTCAAGATGATTATGGGCTTCATAGAGGAGTGTCTCATGAATCCCATGAGATTCACAAACTCAAAGAATGATGTTGAAACCTGGTGGTGTCTCCTCTTCCTTAATGAAGGCATGAGGGTGTATTTATAGGGTGTAAGAAAATAAAATGAAAGGGGTTATTCATATCCGAAAGTCATTTCATGAGGGTTTATTATCAAGTCTTCATGTATTCACAAATGGATCTCTGAAAACAAGACCTCTATGAATGGAACTCTTCAAATAAACCTCCATGAATGAACCTATACTAATATAAATTCTCAAATGTGGTCTATTTAAATGGGTTCTCCTCAAAAAAAATTGGATGATAAAATTTAAATAGATAGAAATTATAATATGCAACATTGTTCAGGCTCTACGACCAGTCAAATCAAAGCCTATGAAATGATTTATGCTCTTGGATTAAGTTACATGTTTTTTGCCTTTATGTATTCATTTTACTGATGAAAAAAATTATAAAAAAGATAATTAAATAAAATTAACACAAATAAATAAAGTAATAAAATATGAAGTGTAATAAATACAGAAGTCAAAAATTACATCCCCAAAAATAAATAAAAGGAAATATATAGGAGTTCCTATCGAAGGCTAATTCTCATATGAATCTCTCTCAACTCATGAGGTTGTATTAACATCTCATTTTTTCTTTTTCGGATGCAACAGACACTGATGTATAAGTTGAGTGGGAAGAATTAGTCTAGGGCTGCTCGAGGACCAGCAATAGTCTATGATGCCAAACTCCTTCGGATATAGACATATTGAATGGTTGACACTAAAGAGGTAGCGGAGTTTTAGATGGTTTGAAGGTGAAGTATGACATGGGAATAGCCTCATATGAAACAACTATTGTACTAGATATATATAAGAAAGGCTTCATAAGGTTCTAAAAGTACATTATTATGTTTTCACAACTCTCTATAGTACTAAAGAATTATTTATTCTCTTCCTTGAGAAACAAGAGTAGAGGGGTCATAACCTTGATCTAGTCTACTTGTACTATAAACACTATAGTAACAAGTGTCATTTTAAAGTTCCCAGCTAAAAAGATGAAATGAAAACATAACTCATCCTTTCTATATACCCTATAAATTTATTATTTGATTTCATGGGTGATGGTTTCCCTATGTCTTTAGGCTTCATTCAAACACTCTCTTACTAGTTTATATATATTTCCATCGTGTTGTCGGATCTAGTGATGATCCTCTTGATGAGATATATGAAAATCACTCATAATAGATTGAACATATTCTCTAACTATGGATCTAATAATATCATTATAAATAGATTCTTATGCAGGTGAAGGAGAAGATATAGAAGCAACAACTAGTAAACACTCCAATCTCCGTTACAAAGTAGCATAGCTAGTAGAAAAGTAAGTCCCCATCTCCTCAAAAATATATCTCAAATATTCCATCTCTCTATCCACCATTCTATTCTAAATTTGAAATTCATAAATCGTTATGACTTTATTTGGATGAATATAGAAAAAAAACAAACTCAATAATATTTCTTCATCATCTTCACTATGTTTAGTAACTTGAGGTTACTAAGATATCATAATACTATTGAAATTATAAATAAATATTTACCTAAAAGTATCATTGTAATCTTTGATGAAAAAATATAAAGGCACTAAGGCTGTTGTTGGTAAAGGTTAAGTGGTTTCCTATGGGCTAGGAAAAAAACCTCAACTAGATCTATTCTAGTATGTAAATCTAAAGGGAATGCATGCATATCACTATCATTATTAATCTTCTCTAATGATTATCACTTGGGATTTGTCCCAATAGAAACTAAAAAATCAATTCCTCTATGATCTTTTTGACTGATATGGTTATCATAATAAATGCCATATTCGTCATTTTAGGAAATTCCAAGAAATTTTGATCCTTGTGAAGGATCCCCCTTGGATGTAGCTACATCCATAGTAGAAAATGAAAGTTCAACTCTAGAAACCGGTCACTAGATTGAAACCCCTAGGGATTCCTCTATCTCAGAAAATTTTATGGGATCACCTCTAACATATGTAGAATCACCAGTTGACTAATCAAAATAATATATTTCCAAACTTACAAATCTATCTAAACTAACATGATATGATGATGTGACAGAATCCTCCCAAAATTATCATCTCCATTATCAACATCATCAAGATATTATGAGTCATGAGTTCCATCACTGTTTCCATTTTCATCATTTTATACCTTTGTAACTTCTCTATAGGTTTCAAAATTACTTTTAATTTTTTCTTCTACAAATTCCTATGTCTCTTAATAATCTCTTTAACTCAACAAAATCTCCCTGGAAGAGAGAGATAAATTGGTGGACTTACAGGCCGAAAGATAAAACTAAGATCATAGGGATATCATGATCATTACAATCCTTAACCTATGTATCCACTTCCTATTCTTATAATTTATCCAATAATTATTCATCTTCCTCATCTAATCAAACCACAATCTGATCTGTCTCCAAGCTAGGGTAAACAAGATCTTTAGGTCTTTCATTATTGTCCACATGATAAAATTCCTCATAGAGTTTATCATTATCCTAAACCCATTTATTCATCCATAGATTCTATTATATAGTAATCATTTTATAGGTAAATTTTTTTAAACCTAAAACAACACAATTTACCTCATATTCTTATTCTTTATATATCGAGTCTTTCGGTTCTAGCATTGCTGAAATCATCTTAAAATGAATTAGAAAATTTTACATGTAATGTGAATTGAATTTCTCCATCATGTGAACCATAATATGTCTATAGATATTAATTCCATCCCCTATTTACATAAGTAAAAGAATATAATCATATTTATATCCTAATGTACTAGAATACTCTTCCCTAGGACACAACATATATTTAATTAAATTACATAAGAGTCTTCACTCTCCATATATTTGAGTAACAGTCGGACTTCTCAGAGTACCATCTCTAGTTAATTGTAGATGTGTATCATCATAAAAAACTATTCACTATCACTTGTAATGGGCCCTCTATATTCTTTATAAACACCTTTTTGAGGTACATTGATACACTCACCCAATTATTTATAAGAATAAATAATCTATTTTTTATTAATCATACTTCGAATGAAATATTTCTCTTCTCCAAAACTATACACTATGTATTGGTAGAACTGATGAACCAACCTACGATAAAAATTTATGTAATTTCTTGAGAAACAATCTGTC
Organism: Viscum album; assembly: GCA_963277665.1. Taxonomy (NCBI): domain Eukaryota; kingdom Viridiplantae; phylum Streptophyta; class Magnoliopsida; order Santalales; family Viscaceae; genus Viscum; species Viscum album. The sequence goes on from OY728148.1 coordinate 1,356,309,535, forward strand.
CATCCTTGGTCCAAGATCACCCTGAGTATCAATGATTTTCTATAAAGTTTCCTTTCAATATCTACTTCTTTCTAATAATAACCATGATGTTTGCAAGCTGGGGTTTTTTCGGATTTAAAAAAGAACAACTTTATTCACTTATATATTCATTAATAAGCCTAAATTTTTCTAATTATGACATGTAATATCACTTAACCCTCACTATTTCATTAAAACTATACGTAAATAATGTGAAAAAAGATTAAATGTTGGGAGATAAAGGGTAGGAAAAACAATTCAAAGGAGATGGCTCAAGTGAGAGAGTGACTCAAATGTATATTTTATGTTAGATTTATAATTTAGGTTTTTGAATTTAAAAAATATATCAAATAAAAATGATTAAATAAAATAAACATTTAACACACAAAATTATAAATTGTTGCAAAATAGATTTTTGACAACTAGCATCCTAACAATGTCTCTTTTTGACAGTGGATCGTCCCAATGTTGGAACATTCCAATGGTGGATTACCAATGGTGGATCACCCCAATGGTGGTTCACCAATGGTGAATCACCAATAGGGTATCAAAAATGGTGGATCATTCCAACAGTGCATCACCAATGGTGGACCACTAACAGTGGACTATCCAAATGGTTGATCATTAACGATTGAAGACTAATTTAGATTCATCATTCCAAATTCATGTTTCATATAGATAAATATCTTAAAATTAAATAGATTTGTGAAAATGTCATCAATTTTATATTTAGTTCCATTGCATTCAAGATTTATGTCCCACATTTTAAAATTATGTCTCAAAAATTGATGCATTACATCAATATTCATTGTCCTATAATGAGATATAGGTTTCCTAGAAATACATATCAGATTTTTGTTGTCACAATTTATAGGTATATGTCTAAATTCAGATCCATAATATAAAAATGTGTGTTTCATCAACCGAATTTGAACACAACAACTTCCTATAGCTATGTACTAAACATCAATAGTAGAAAGTGTAATGAAATTTTTTTTACTACACCAACTTAATTGTGACTTTTCAAAAATATAACATGTTCTATAGGTGATTTTTTATACCGAACTTAGAATCATAAAAATATGTATCATAATAACTCACTAAGTCAAATTCTTGTCCACAAGGGTAGAACAGTACTAAATTGGTTATATATTTGAGATATTTGAAAATTATTTTAACCGAAAATAAATGAGTATCTTTGGGATTTTATTGAAAATGATAACACATACACATTGTAAACATAATAACTTGCTAGTTAGTAGTTACGTATAAAAAGATTCCAATCATACCTCTTTAACTGGTTTGATCAACTGACATTACAGTTTCATCAAGATCCAACTTTCTGGTGGTACTCATGGATGTTTTACTACATTTAGTGTTATCAAAACCAAAACCTTTTAGAATTTCATTAGTGTAAATAATTTGATTTAAAATAATTCCAACTATATTTTGAAAATTTTAAAAACCAATAAATAAAATTTCTCCCATTAAACTCATTTCAAATTCAATTTTCATTTTCTCTAAAAAATCGGTAGATAAATAATTTTTAGAAAACCCAATAATAATATCACCAACATAAATTTGAACTACTAAAACATCTATTGAAATTATTTTTATTGAAATAGTAGTATAAGTTATTCCTTTTGAAACAAAATGAGATCTTAAAAGTTTTGATTTTATCATACAAATCTATAATATCCTATTTTAAACCATATAAGGTTATAGTTAATTTTATAAAAATGATTTAGAAATATAGGATTATGAAATCTATTGGGTTGTTACAAAAAAATATCCACAAAGATATTACTATTTATGAATTAACTTTTGATATGAATTTTATATAGATTGTAATCTAAATGTGCATCATAAGAAAAAATTATTCTAATTGGTTCAAGTCTAGAAACTGTTGTAATTTTTTCCTCATAGTCAATACAATCTTAATTAGTAGATTCTTGTGAAAACGATCTATATTTATTTCCTATTATACTGTATGACTCATGAAATTTGTTTCTAAACACCCACTTAGTGACAACAATCAGAGTGTCCTTAGGTCTACTGATTGGTACCAAAACTCTATTCCTTTCAATGGTTTATGTTATTCTTGAATTTCCATTACCTTGAATTCATCATTAATAACCTCATTGATTTTATTAAGTTTAAGAGGTGATAAGAATACTTTATGTTAAACCTGATTTCTAAGAGAATCTATTTACGTTGTGCATCTATTTAAGTCTCTAGCTAAAGCATCTAGAGAATGGGTTCTAGGAGTTCTAATGTCTCTTGAAAAATAAGGGATTGATATATCATGGTCATTGATATGTTCAAATTCAGCTTTAGGATATTCCTCTGAACTGGATTAGTCTTTTGTTTCACATAATTATCAGAAGGTTTGACATTAATATTCTGACTTGATAGATCAGCCTCAAAGGTTTTTAAAATGAGTATTGGGATTATATGGATTTGTTTCATCAAATTTTACATGACCATATTCTTCCACTATCTTGGTTATTTTATCAAACACCCTATATAATTGACTACATTTTTAATAACCAAGAAATATTCCATCATAACTCTTGGATGAAATTTTTTCAATATTATCCTTATTATTAATAAAAAATTATTTATCACCAAAAACTCTAAACTAGTTGACCATTGGATTTCTAGAATTCTATAATTCGTAAGGTGTTACCTTCATGAGAGGTACAATTAAAAATCTATTAATTATGTAAGAAGTTGTATTCATATCCTCCTCTCAAAAATAAATAGGTAATTTAGTCTCATTATGAATGTTATGGGTAATTTCTTGATGGATAATATTTATTACTTCTATAAAATAAATTATTTATGGGGTCATTGGAGAAGAAATTTTATTATTATAGTCAAATTTTGATAAAAAAGATTCAAATTATTGATTTCCAAACTCAAAATCATGATCACTTCATTAGCTACTAATTATAATCCCCCTAATATTTTATTTATATTTAGCATACTTGGTAAAATAAAAACAAACTTCATTTTTGTGGGATAGAAAGAATAGCCAAGTATACCTAAAAAATTTATCTACAATAACATTAACATAGTTCTTCACATTTTTTCTATTACTGCGAAAAGGTATAAAAAGTTCTTGTGAACCAACTCCAAGGGTTGATATTTTTTAAATTATTTATTTTATTTGAAATATATGTTGTGATGTTTCCTTTTTTGACATGGGTTACCGACTTTGTCACATGGAAACTATATTTTATGTTGATCATTTACTAATCCTTTCTTATTTTTATTTCCATGTGAGTGGATATTTCAATGTACTAGTATCTTATTGCAAATCCAATATTACTAGTGAAAGGAAATTATAAAGGGAACGTTTTGATAAAATAATGAGACAAAATTAATTTCATAAACATTGTCATTTCTAAAATTAGTAAAAACTAAAACAAATTTAGAAATAAAACAATTGTTGGAATTTTTTTCAAACATAACATGAAAACAATCATCACATGGTTGTGAGATGATAACTATACTATACATTAAACCATCTACAAATAAAAAATTAGTAATTAAATTAGTATTATAATTAATTTTTTCTTGAAGACTAATAATTTTCCCTTTGGAATTATCACCAAAAGTTACCTATCCACCATCTAAATTAATCAAATTATTGAAAATTGAATAATCTAAAGTGATCTGTCAAGAAGAACCATTGTAAAGTTTCCATAAGTTCTTAATGGATTTTTTAAGATGGTTCTCTACAAAGAAAATTCTACGCCAAAAATGACTATGGTACCCAAATCATATTTGGTCCAAAATTTATAGTAATTATTTATTTAGGAACCCATAATTTCATAATAGGTTTCTGATAGAAGAGTTTAAACATTGATAAAAAAAATGTTTTTTTGTAAAAGATGAATAACAACTATTAAAATATTTTCTAGAACTATAACTATGAATAAAACTATTTTTAACAGTTCTTCATATTCCATGTTGATACCTTGAGAGTAGTATACATTCAAAGAATTAGTGTAATATTATTTCATCCATTGATGAATAATTCAAAATATTTATTTACTTTATCATTATAAAATTTTAATAAATTATTATCCTTTAATAGTTGAAAATTTTTATCTTTCTCAATACTAAGGTCAAACATAAAATTAAGCGTCAAATCATGTTACTTCAGTAAAGTATTATATTTATCTTTAATTTCCTTGAGTGTATATTCTAGAATATTATTTTATTTATAAAACACTCCATTAGGAATATTTTCATAATTTTTTTCATCTCCATGATGATTTGAAATATTAATAGGAGAAGTAGGAAAAATAACTAGATACCTCATATGTGTTTTTCATAAAATAGATGATTGCTCTATCATGCTTATCCACTTTATCTGTCGTGGGATTACTCGATATGTCCTAATTAAAATTCCAATTTGTTTTCATGGTTTTCATGTACCTCTTATCCATATTATCATAATTATTATTGAATTATATATTAGGAATATAATCTTTGATATGTCTATTTCATTTAAACAAATAACAATGAAATTCATTTGATGCATCATCCTTCTTCCAATCCTTTTCTAATTTCTTATATTATAGTATTTACCTTTATAAATTGGTTTTCTAAATAACTTCTTCCTATTCTATAAAAATTTTAATATTTTTTCCAAGTGTTTCATTTCTTAATCCCTATCAGTAGGTGACTCCTCATCCCATGATCTATCATAATATATTTTTTCTTTCTGTTTCAATGTAGTAGATTTAAAAGATACCAATATTCTATTTTGTTCATAATCCTTTTTGATATTGAATTTGAGTCATTCATCATAAATCATTAATTTTACTATCCTCTTCTTAAAATTTAACTTTATATCATCACCCAATTATTACAATGATACTATGTTTCCTCTACATCTATCTAGTAGAAACCTTAACAAATGCATCACTTGATCCTTTTCTAAGAAAGGTTTACCCAACGAATGCATTGTATTCAAGATCTTATTAAAATAGAGATACACTTCATAAATAGGCTCATCAAGATTCAACTTAAAAGTATAATATTTAATTTTATTGTTACTTAAGCACATTTTTTTAAAATTAGATTGTATCTCAAGAAAAACTGCTATAGTGTCAAAAATCTCAAAAGTAGTTTTATAGTTTTGTATTATATTAAATTTTTTATCACCCAAAGCATGCTGCAGAGCATTCATGTCTTTATAGTTAAAATCATATTCTATTTTATTATCATTACACTTAGTATCTATTTGAGTTTGAGGTTTCTCATATTGATATTTTATTACTATCCAGATATTAAAACCCATACTCTCAAAATGAAAATTCATTTTAATATTTTACTAGCATAGTTAGTTCCATTAAAATAAAGAGTTACATTGGTAGAATATCTCTCTTGAATATTATCCACAACAAACCAAATTTATAAATAACATAAATCTAATATATTTAAAATACAATTGAATCATGGTTAAAAAGTTATTTGAAAAACATATGATACCAAATCTTGGTCAGAGTGAGTAACTCAATAGGGTATGAATTGAGTACCCAATAGACTTTTTGTTTGAATAAATTCAAAAACAAAATCCCTTCATATAATTAACAATAACTAGTAAATAAAAATAATCTTTTAATATAAGTTTGATCGTTTATAAGATTTTTTCAAAGATTGATTAGAGATCGTATAATAAATATTTGATATTAAATTAACTTTTGAAATATATTTTATTAATAAAATACATTATATAAACACAAGTAATTATTAAATAACTAATTTTATGTTATGGTTACATAGTAAAAAACTATAGTTTTTCCTATAAAATAATGAAAATAAAATCTAAAATACATAGAATATTAAAAATTTGTTTTGGTCTCAAGATGATACCTAATCTCCTCCACTTGGGAATCACATACCACCAAGAAGATTATTATAACCAATAATTTGATCCCAAAACTTGATCAAATATACCAGAAATAGCACTTTAGTCCATCCATCCTGAAATAATCTTCCAAATTTATACCTGGGAAAAAATAAAATTCAGTCTACATAGGACATATACCACAGTTTTCATGGGTAAACATATAAAAAGAGTTTTATAGATTTTCAGGTATTATCTAGTTCCATCATTGCAGTCATTGTTTATAAATAAATAGATGAAAAAAACCATGCTTGAAAGTAGAGAAAAAACAGTAAGAGATAATATGTGAGGATATATTGATGTAGTGTTTCTCGGTTTGTGATGATTTAGATGATACAGATTCCCCATTTTTGGATTTGGGTGGAGCTCGAACAGGTTTCTTTGAATGGATAGAAATTATAGTGTCACAGAGTTTGGTTTTTTAGACTGTAGATGCTCTGAATAACTTATACACAACCATACTCATTCTATCTGTGATAGGTTATTGATATTCGATATATTCCTAAATTTCACCCTCATATGAATTCTAGTACATCCAACATTTATGCTCCGAATCACACATGTTTGCACAAGGGAGTTATTCACAAATATATAGCACTACAGGTTTAAATATTAATTAAAGAATAATAATATATATTTACTAGATCAACGTACTATGTAGAAAATCAGGAAACCTCTTACTTTGTGTTCAATGCATTCGTCCAATGGATTATCAATAATAAATAAAGAAATAAACATGAGTATTTTTGCATTAACTCCATAAAATATTCATTGAAAAATTACATTCAAATGAAGAACAACAACAATAATGGTATAAATCTAGTGGTATATCATCTCTGATTATAGTAAAGATCAATGGTAGAAAAAATTATAACTAATGGTAGCATGGTCAATAGGTAGAGACGTCAACAATATAACATCTTGTGATATAATTTTTGGAGGTAGCACACTTTAAGGTAGAATACCTTTCGGTGGTAGAACATTGATGGTAGAAGAACCCTGGTGGTGGAGTAGAATGAATGTATGAGGAGTATAACGGTAGCATGACTCCAACAGTAACACAAGTGGTGGTAGAAGAGATGAACTAATCGTAGCACCACTCTAGTAGTAATAAGAGTCTGGCAATGGCATGCCTGATGGTGGCATGGCTCCAACAGTAGCAAGATTGTGATGGTAGAAGAAATCTAGTGGTAGCATAATTTGATCTAACGGTGGCATGAGTATAGTGGTGGCATAGTTGAACTAATGATAACACATTATTACTAACAACAACACATTTTTACTAGTAGTAGAATATTTATTCTAATAGTATAACAAATTTACTAATAGTAGAATAATTGTACTAAAAGCAGCATATTTGATCTAAAGGTATCCCTTTTCTATATATAGCTAATTTTCATCCAATTATAATTAACAAAATTGATATATTATCATAAAACATTAAACATATTATAAACATAGGCATCATGATTTCTGTACATTAAAACAATGACGTTCCAACAAGTAACATAATATATTAAATATATTATGTTTTTAATCAGTAACTTTTATTTTTTTCTTTTTTATATTAATACAATTATTATACTTTTTTTTATTTTTTTATTTTATTTTTCAGAATTAAAACATTTTCTAATATTTATTTTTACATATTTATTTACTCTATTTCAATATTTTCAATATGTATTCATATTAATTTCAATATATATATACGTTTTTTTTAAATAATTTTCATAACTATTAAAACATATAAATTTTTCAATGTTTTTTAACGTCTAATCTTTTTTAATTATATAATCTCACTCATTTTTAACATTCATGCATTTAATATTATATATAAATTAATAATGTAGAAATTATATTTGAAAAGAAATATTTATAAATAAATAAATTTATAAATGTATAATGTGTATATTTATAATATTGTATATTTATAATTATAAATAAATAAATATAATTTTTTAAAATGTATTTATATAACTATAAATAAAAATGTTTCTATTAAAATAATTATAAAATTAAAATATATATATTTAATAATGAATATATTTACAATATTTATATTTAAATATATATATATATATCTACTTATTAAATATATATATAATTATATATATATATATAATGAGATAAATATATTTATAATTATAAAATTATAATAAATATATTTAAATAATGAATATATTTACTATTTTAATATTTTGATTTATATATATTTATTATTTATATATAATTATATAAATATATAAATATACTTATAATTATAAATAAATAATTAAAAATATTTTTAAAAATATTTTTTTTAAAAGTACTTAAAAATGTATATTTACTATATTTATAAAACTATATATTTATTGCTACAAATAAATAAATATAATTTTAAAAAAAATATTTATGTAATTATAAATAATTAGTTATATATTTAAATAATTTTTATATCTTAATATATATATATTTATATAAATAATTAATATATGTTATATACTAATATTATATATACATATTTATTTTTATATAAATATATTTAAATATATTTATAATTATATAGAAATATTTATAAATATATTTATTTACAATTATAATTATAATTATTTATCAGCGCTGGTAAAACCCTCCCTAATATTTAAAAAATAACCCTAATAAAATTGATTTTAGTCACTTTGTTAGTGTTATCACTACTCCCCCCTGACATTATCTCCGACGAATTAAGCCTCCAATCTAAGGTATATTATTTTTTTCTCCTCCTTACTCATTGAATTCTTGTCAGGTTCAGCGGTGTGTGATAGTGTAATGTTATCTTGGCTCGGTAGTCTTTTGGTTCCATATTTGGGATCCCTATCAATGAATTCCCCCACCATCGTTCATTAACCACTAATGGTTTAGTGTGTGGTGGTCACTACATTCCTAATTTTACACTACTACGGCTCGCGTAGATCTCTCTCGGTTCATAGTGTCGTATTTTGGTTTTTGTGTTTCCAAGAAACTCCACTACCATTGGTTTCCTCTTTGTCTTAATGTCACCCCATTCCATTATATCCCTATAAATACCATATACATCTTCTTATCCCCTTATCCACTATCTAGGCTTGCTACAATAGAGCATAGTCGCTGCATCATGGTAGAAGAGCATATCTTCAATGGATTTCATACGGTTGAAATATATTTAAATAAATACATCATATATTATATCTTAGGCCACATTTTACTAAAGTATTTATTATTATCTAGGAACACTCAAAGAATAAAATATATATTCTTTAGGCTTTAAACCTATATTATTATTTTTTCATTTTCACCAAAAATAATCTAAATCATAAAATATTTTTAATACAATTGAATGCATCATTAATCAATCCAATTTCTTATTAGATATATTCATGCACATATAAAAATACCATACAGTATCTAAAATCGTGTGGGGATGGTTTCCTTAACCAATATACCAAAAAATACTTATTTTCTTCAATCGTGTGGGGATGGTTTCATTGGTTTCAAAGGTTTTCATGGAAATAAATGAGTTTCTATATATTTTTCATTGTTTAAAGATTATCTAATTTTATTGTGTTGAATTTTTTTTGAAATATTTTAGTCAAGTAATGTGATTACTTATGATCCTTTTCTTCCCCTCTAACATCTTTGTTTATTTTTAGTTTGCCTATAAAAAATTAACAACGCACACACAAGAAATATTATTTATTCCTGATCTACCTTGATGATTTTCCACCCAATATATATAACCTCAATCTATTTCTGATTCACCCTCTCCCTAAAATTCACATTAATTATCAATCATTCATCATTATATCTCACTCTGATTGCATGGAGCTCCTAGTTGTACATTGAAAAATACTTCACACTTATCATGTAATGTGATGACTGTAAAGGACAAGTAGGTAGTGTTTCTGAGGTTCATAGATTGTAATAGGATTCATGTTAAGGTATCCCACTTCCCGCATGTATTAAAATCAAACAATTTATCCAATTTATTTCCATGTGTTTCTCCTACTCCCATGGATTAAAAACAATTATTTTAAAACACGTCATTACCTTGGGTATTTAATTTTTAGTGACCATAAGAGTATCATGTTTCATTATTTTTTTATTTTCAAGAAACCAGAATATAATGCAATATAGTTTCATTACAAACTCAATTTCATTTTGATATCTATGTAAATTTTATTTCAGTGGGTTATATTATAAATATATTTATTGGTATTACTAAAATAAATGGTCTATAATAATCTATAGATAAAGGGAGTAACATAGAATCCATCTTCACTTATTTTATAAATAATAGTTTCATCCATCCGTTTCGTGAAATACCATGATCCTTGACCTAGTTTCAAAATCTAATTATTAAATTAATTTGTAGGATCCACGTAATGTTATTTTTATACAAATTTATAAATCTAAGTGGCAATTAAATAAAATGAAAGAATAGAAATTTTCAAGGAAAGTATTCCATATGATAATAAGTGAATTTTATTTTCCAACATATTTATTACCATATTTTTGTCCCACACAAAATCATATCAAGAATTTGGACCAACATACACTTGTTTTCCCTATCTTTTTTCATTTTTAAGTCACAATTTTTTAAAGTGATAACTTGTCATGAATCATAACTGATAACATTCATATATTGGGTTCCCCTTATTAGAATGATCTATAAATTTCTAATTTGATTATGAATACTTATGTATACATACTTATGTTTTGTACAAAATTAGTATTTTATAAACCTAATAGGATGAATATGAATCAAAAATGGTTTCACTCTAATTGAATGACGAAAGAGTATGAATATAGAGTTAAATAATTCATCATGATTATAACAGAGCAGGCATACAAACCTTTTCAATTCCTTTGTATGAGTTTCTGTTTTATTATTCAAGAAAAATTCAACCATAAGAGATGAAAAAAACGTTTGATTTATCATGGAATTGATAAAACCTATAAATTTTGTAGTAACCATGGGTAAAAATATAATGTTCACACTGATTGGATGACACTTCAGTTTATGGATCATTTGATATGAATACCAGTGTAAACTATGATGGAGATCATATGGAAAAAGTGGTTATGGAAATTGAAGATGAACTTCATGATTATAAAATGTTTTTTTAGAATTTAAATAAATTTTCTAAGAGTCCAATGTATACCAGTTCTACTAAATACACAACATTTTCAGCTCTATTGAAGTTAAATAATTTGAAATCTGGTAGTGGAGGGAAAGTTACCATATTTATAGAACTACTTGGTCTCCAGAATGATATGATACCAGAATATAATGTACTTTTATGTTGAAAATATGATTCTAAAATAATGTTGTATTGAGTGGGAAATATCTCTAAAAAATACATGTTTGACCAAAAAATTCATATTTCGTTTCAATGACAATGAATTACACATAAAAATACATAATTTTAACATGAATAAATGAAAGAGAGATAAATCATGTCCTTAGAAATATGTACGACACTTTAATATAATTCCACAGTTTAGAAGACTATATGGTTTTTAGAAAACCATGAAACAATTGACATGAAACACATATACAGTAATTAATTATGGGAAATAACATCATTCAACAAACTCCCATCTGTGGAATAAAATTGATTTTGAGTATATTGAATTTTTAAATGATTCAAGAAACATCTGTATTATCTTATTTATATATAGAATAAATCATTTGTGTAAAGAGTAGTACTCATAGAACATGTCCAGTTATGTTATTAAATTATAGATTTTGTCCATGGTTATGCATAAATCAAAAATACATTATGTTTTCTATTCTTATATCTGGAAAAAAAGACTCAGTAATGATATTTATATGTATTTGGATCCATTGATTGAAGATCTAAAATTGTTGTGGGGTATAGTTGTTAAAATGTATATTGCTCATATAATTAAAGAATTCATATTAAGGTCCATTTTGTGTATGATGATAAATTTAATTCTTAAATGTGAAAAATTTTCAGGCTATATATGGAACGTTGGGGTGTTATATTTTAAGAACGAACTTACTCAGTTTACTTGAAACATTCCTTAAAGACTGTGTTGTTTGGATATTGAAATTTTTTACATCACTGACATAAATATTAATCCTGGATGACAATGTTTGATGGGAATACAAAAAATGTAGAAAATCATATCTACTAATACGTGATCAAATATTCAATAAATTAAAATATACTGACACTGTTTTTAGTCAAACTTATACAAAAAAACCCAATGAAATCGGGTTGGAAAATGAGATCAGATGTTATTGAATTACCATGCTAGAATATTTTTTATAATGGATATATTTTTTTTGTCTATGTATAAAAAAAATTTATTTTATAGTATTATTTGGACATTACTAAATGTTTCTAAAAAATTTTGCATCAAGGATAGGTTGTATTTGATTGAGATGGGGATAAGGGAAGAGTTAGCACCAGACAAAGGGAAAAATTCATACATTTATTCATAAAGCATTTTAAAATCTATAGACAATAAAGTTTTCAATTTTTTATTTTACTTCATGGTGTATAAGTTTCATAGGGGTATTCATCATATATCAATAAATTAGTTTCAGTTGCTAATTTTAAGTTATAATGTCTAAAATCACACAAATTCCATATTTTGATGCAAGATTTGATGGTCGTTTCTTTACATTACATTATTCCAAAAAATGTATGACATTTATTAACAATACTATACTTTTTAAATTATATATAGGGAAATTTTATAAACCCTATGAATTATTTATTCATTAATAAGGATGTTTCAGTAAAATTATATGAATAAGATAAATTCTTCCCACCATCCTTATTTGATATAATGCCCCACCTGAGGGTTCACATGGATAATCTGGTTCAACAATGTGGTCATTCCCATTATAGATAGATGTACTCAATATAATGATATATGATTATTTTGAATGGTTACATCATTAATTGAATTCATCTAGAATGTTGTATTACAATTTGATAAATTATTGATGAACATTTTAGATTCTGCATCAATTACCTATATTATGTTGATAGCATCTTTCTCCCAAAGTCTCATCATAGTAGATCGCTTATAAGTGAAGATCGTTTTGGAAGACATATTGTGAAAATTTACATCACAAATTGGGAGTAGGATAACCTTTACATTTTACATAATTGTGAAGATGATAATCCATACATTCAATTACACAAATTATTTATTAAGAATTTAATTTAATCAAGCGTAGAAGGATGGAAATCATGTACACATAATTAATAGCTTATTGGATGGTTATGAGATCATATTTATATGTATTTATTAGAAAATCAAAATTCAATTACCAACTGACTTTGATGGATAGCCATGGGACCAACAAAAAATGTTATATCTTACACTAGTTTTTTGATTAATGGTTATACATTCTATACAAAAGAACATGATGACCACAATGCGGTGAAAAAAAAGTGGAGTTATGCTTGTGGCAGAAGAAATGCACATATCGGGTTCCATGGATAAAAATCCAACTTATTTTAATATATCATATCTTGTTATCATCGAATAGATATATGAATTGGATTATATAATATTTCAAGTGTCGATTTTTTTGTAGCAAATGGGTTGACTATAGGAGTGTAGAGCTATTTGATGAAATTGAATTCATGAAGGTGAATTTTATTGTGGAAGTGGAAAACTATGATAAATTTTTTAGGGAATCACTAGTATTTTAGGTGTTTTATACCTCAATTACAGTAAAAAATTAGTTTCCAATTATAATTTTGGTGACTCAAAAAGCTCCAGGTTAGATGATAATTCATTGAGGATGACCCTTTTATTGGGAGATCCAAACCATTTCATATTTGTCCAAGTGTATAAAATGTAATATATATTATAGGGTTCAATAAATAAGGAATTTTGATTCTTGATATAGTGTACAAATATATTATACCTTTAAAGAAAATAAAGAGAGTTCAATGAGCAGGTTATACTGTTTTTTAATATACTATGATTTTCTTCATAATATTATGTTTTATCTATTGCAATTAGATAATATAAATTTGATGTTTGAATAATCATACAGACAATGACTTATGAACATGATGATGTTACCAATATTGGGTTATAATGGGTGGTTGTGGCTAAAACTCCATAATTATAATGGGATCAACAACATGTTGATGAAAAAACAAGAATGGAACAACATCACAGTGTTGATAAAAATAATCAAGGAAATAAGTAAAGATATAAATTTGGAGGATGGATGGAATTAACACAACTAACCCATTGACCCCAACCAGAAAATGTTAATTAGTTTTACTACGATCATAATAAGGATGAATATTTATATTGATATATATCGTTACCTCTATGTCCAACATATAATGAAGGAAACCCTTCTAGAAGATTTAAAAGTAATGTTATGATATACTTTTTGTGTTTTACTAAAAAATTATATAATAAAAAATTGATTTATTTTTCATTATTCTATGAAAATGTTTTATTTTATAATATTTTCACCTGAAATATATCTTAATGGACTTTATAAAATCTCATTGGGGCTTTTAGACTCTGTTTACAATGTTTCATATTGGTTATTCTGAGGAAAAAGTAAATCCCTACCCACCAGTTACTTATGAACACATTATAAAGCTACAAACATGGAATTATTTCAAACATTTTTGCAATTATAAATCATATCAACTTCAATTTGACCATAATTTATTATTTGATATTATTTATTTTATCATATTTGATTTAAAATTATTAATTTATGAAAAATAAAAGGAGTGACGAAATCAAACAATGTGCATCAAAACCAATGTACCCATATCACAAAGAATGGATTGGGTATGCTTCAGTAAAGATGAAAATTGTAAGTATTTTAAACAAAGAAAATTTATGTGACATTAAAAAACATACATTAATTTTATTATATTCACATTGATTAATGAAAATCTAAATCCACTTCAATCTCATGGCATGTGCTATGGAAGTAGGCTTGTGTAAATTAAGAGGGTAAACTAGTTGATGAAAACTAAAAAATTTGTATGGGAAATATGTGTGTGTTGGAAATAATAGTAATTTTTATTCATTGAAATGGTATCATAAAAAATATGAATTTTATTTTATTTTTTTTATGGTTTAGACCTATGAATAAGTAGTGATTTTACCAGAAGAAAAACTTATTTCTGTATCATTGAAGTGTCTGAAACAATATTGTCACTTTAGATGTGTAGGTTTTACAGTGTATCCTAAAACGTATTTTCAGAAGATAATATCACAAGAAGATATATATCTAATGGTGAATGGATTTCAAGTTCAAATAGATTATTTGAAAGATATTATTGTTTGATCTAGTTTGGCTAACAAGTATATGAAAATTGATTAAAGAGAATTGATAGTGGAAAAAACACCAACAAATGAACAAACAAATGATCCCACTATCTTTTAGGCTGGTCACATCCCAAAACCGAATATATTAAATAAGGTAATAAATTTTTTCATTACTATTTGTCCTATATGTGAATTAAGATACTTATGATAACTTATTATGACTAAAACTGTACAGGGTGAATTTATATTTCATTTCTAAAAATCAACACTAATACACATCATTTTTGTGTTGGGTAAAGTGTAAAATATCACAAGAGATAATATACAGAAAAATAACTCTTAACAGATCCATGAGAGTTAGAATCTAAGTAACTTAATAGCTTAGTTCTAAGTTCCCTTTTCCAATTGATTACCCAGATATTAAAATAGTAAAGGAACTTTCCTATAATTGATATATAATATTACAAATATAAATTAGTTATTTCCTTAAGAAAATTTCAAATTAAAAAACTATAAAAATTGATGAAAAAGATCTAAATTGTGGAATGGTATTACAAACAGATAAAATGATCTGAAAAATGAAGGTCAGACTAAAAAATCAAGTGAATATGCCAAGAAAAAAATTCATATGGCCATGATATTTTATTAAAATGATCCATAATTCGATTTTGACATGTTGGAATCATTATTACACTAATATGATACCTTATGAGGTTATTATGACTCAATTTTCATGTTTTTAGTTTAAAATGGAATTTTAGTAAAGAACAAGTGACACAATAAAGACCCAAAAAATGAATTCATATTATATTGACAGTTTATGAAAATGATTCATAAGTAATTTTTAATATACAAGAATCATCATTACCTCAATACAATGCATGGTGGGACCGAAATTACTCCAATTTTTGTTTTAGTTTAAAATTGACATTTTAGTGAAAAATAAATGTGACATACTCAAAATCATGAAAAATCAGTCAGATTGCTTCGATAAATTTGGATAAGAATACTTCAGTTATTTTTAAGATAATGAATCATCCTCAACTCAATCTGGTATATGGTGTTTCTGGTATAACTCAAATTTTCCATTATCAATTTCAAATTTACATTTTTGTTTAGAATGTGTGTCACTCACTGAGAAATGATCAAACATTCTTAGATTATATTAATAATTTAGCATGATGATTCATATTTCTTATTTGATGTGTAAAAATCATTATCAGGTAAAACATGCACATGATTTGACTGGTATGACTCCATGTGAATGTTTTCAATTTTAAATTACATTTTCATGAAGAAAGTGCCCTAATCAAAACTAATAAAATGAAATCATTTTTTTATACTTTAGAAAAATATATATATAATTAATTTTTTATGTGTAAGAATCACCATCACCAAAATTTCATTCCTGGTTTTATCGTTATCCCTCAAAATTTTTTGCTAGAGTATAAAATTGACATTTTAGTAATAAAGACAAGTGACATACTCTAAACTGAGATAATGAATTCGAATTGTTTCTATACTTTAGATAAATGACACCTCAATAATTTTTGACTTACAAGAATTAGATCACCTCAATCTGATAAACAGTGTACCCTTTATGACACAAAATGTTTGTTACCAGATTAGAGTTCAAATTTTAGTTCAAAAGGTTTTTCACTAACTGAAAACTAAGAAAACATTCTTGGATTGTCTTGAAAATTTAGTAAAATTATTCATAAGTCATTTTTAATGTTTAGAAATTAGTCTCATATCAAACTATCACATGATGTGACCAGTATAACTCCAAGTGAGTGTTTTCAGTTCAAAATATATTTTTTTTAAACAACAAGAGACAAACTCAAAACATAGAAAACACACCTAGATTATCTGAAAAAATTAGTAAAATGATTCATATTCTTTAAGGACTCTAATTTTCCAAAAAAAAATTGTAAATTATTTGGGAAAAATCTAATACTAGGCGCTGAGTCGGCGGGCCATTTCAAGTCCCAGTGTAAATGGAATGATTTTCTAAAAACATTAAATATTTAATAGAAGGTGGAAAAAAGTTTTCATAAAAAGTTAAATTACATTTAAGCGGTTTCCCATATCAGAAATCTATTGGCACTGTTAAAATCTGAATAGTGGATTTACCCTAGGCAGGACCAAACCTTGGTTGGCATAAGCCATCTGTATAACAAGCCACCAGGGAAGTATCCATAAATAAAATAATTAAATAATATTATATTATTTTGAATTCTTAATAACTCATAAATGGTAACGTGAATTGGAAATTTGAGACCACTGTTGAGTTTTTAAGGTGATGTTTTCCTTTAGAAAGACCTAATATTGGCTAGCGTAGCCCAACTATAACAGTTAGTTTTTGGATGGATATTTCATTAAAATATTATTGTAAAAAAAATTATTCATGACACAACAACAGGTTTTCTAATAATATGCATTTGTAAAGGAATTCATGATTATCACCATAACACAAGAATTACTTTTAGGTAGGTTTATATAGCCCTCTCGATGAATGGCAGTGGATCATTGATCGACGATCTACGACGAACCTCAGAATCAAAGGATCTTCACCCGTGATGATGACGTGGAGACTATTCTTCATTAGCGATCAAACCAAATCAAGATAGGGAATTTTTTATTTTATTTCTTTTCCCCATTCATGAATCTCATAATGAACTTGGACCAATCAAAAAACATATTATCCCATGGATCAATCTTTGTTGTGGGATGGTATTTACCTTTGTGGGGTTTTATAGGAAAATGATCTTGTGATTATTTGTTGTATTTTGATTTTTATTCTAACAGAAATGAACCACGACTGATATGAACATAGATCAAGGTATATTTCTCTTTGATGATTTATGGTTTTCTTCCCCCATTATTCATTCATCATGGGAATTCTTCATTTTCCCCCCAACATAAGATGTTGTGATTGATTGATCATTGCACACAAAATCCTTGGCACAATGATCCACAATCGCGGATCTGGGATCGGAATGGCATAATGGAGGTGAGAAGACAATGGTAATGTATGGATCTAAGTGGTTTAGAAAATGTCCTTATTTGAGTGACTTTTCATCAGAATGGATCATGACGTCGATCAGATCCCAGGGCGATGAAGAATGAGACCCAAGGATTGCAGGCATTCCTATTTTTTTTGAAAAACGGAGCACTAGAGATGAACTGGTGGCTCGCGATGACACAGACTATGGTAGAATAATTCACATGAATGCGTCAGGACACGTGGGACCCATAGTGGCGAACACGGTCCGTGATAGGAGGTCACGGTGGTGACTAAGAAACATGATGATGGGCATCCCATCGACTAGTAGAGAACACGGCTAGGGAAGGCCGCATGCAGCAAGGAGCTTGGCTTGTGCATATGCGGTCCAGCCCGGGTGGATCTGGACCACTGTAGTGGTCCATTAGTCAGGTTCAGGACAAACTAGACCAGAATGGGCTGCATCAGGTTGGTCAGTGGGTCAGGTCCAGACCCGGATCAGGCCTTTTAACTAAAATGGTCATATCTTTCAAATATTGAATCATATCGACAATACTTCCTTCTAAGTTGGGACCCTTGTGATGATATAGTCCTTCTTAGATTGATTGGTGGGTTTTTAGTTGAATCATCATAGGTTGAGATTGTACCTATGGTCTTTTCCAATGAGGGTTGGATGTAGGATGTCGTTCTCATCATATAGAATGACCCGTATTCTTAAGTGAGTTGTCTCAGCCCAACATCGATAGTTGACTTAGTGGGCTGGAGAATATATCACACGAAGATGCTCATTTAGTATTCACTTCTATTCATGGTACCTTAGACAGTAATTGAGGATATTGTGTGACCAATACTTATATAGGAACCTATCCTCTATCAAGGATGATGTTTCCAATAGGGACAAGTATCCCCCAGTGATCCCAGGGAAATGTAACACTATCTATGTATCGAGATAAGATTATTTCCATTCTATATGAGTATACCTAAGGAGTGTTCTTCAGACAGTTTTCAGTGGTTGATGTTAGGCTTTGACTTGGTGACTACATGACTAGGGGATTTATGACTTATCAACACTCTATGTGTTATTGACACTCCATGTGTTATTGAAAATTCATGTCTTAGAGAGACTGGAAGTCTTACAAAAACTATATAACCCTTTTAGATCCTTGTTTTCTATTGGGTAATTTTAGTAGACCTTTTTTACATGCTTCTATCAGATAAATTGAGGAGTGAGATCTCCCTGAATGAGCATGTTATGAATAGAACCATGTAGCAGGCAGTGGATGAGACCTTGATTCATTTAATCCTTTAATTTTATATATGTTGGTTCTTGTTTTATGTGTTATATACATATAATTATGTTGATCTGATTGTATCTTCTTAATGATGATTTCTCTATGGTCTGTTACTCTGTGTTTCAGCTTTTCATACTAAGTATTGTTCTACTCACCCCTACACGACCTCTCCTATCATGTTTCATGTCTTATATAAACCATCAATGCTCTAATGGTGTCTGAGGTGGACCAGGACCAGGTGGTTCTGAGAGAGAGACTAGACATTTAAGGTGTGCACCAGTGGTTTGAAACAACAGTTCCTATAGATACCCATTAGGTAGGGTATTTTACGAATGAGCTTCAAGAACATATGCTACAGACTCTTTCATTTTGTTGGTCTTTTATTCTGGCCCAGTAGTACTTTACGTTACTTTAATTTACATTCATATATTTTTTTTGGATATAGTAATTACATTCATTTATTTACTTAGCGTTTTTACTTTTCAGTATTTTGGGCTTGGAGATGTGTGTGAATGAACAAGTAATTAGGAAAATAACTCCCATTTGTGAGATATACCTACTCAGTGCTAGTCTCTAGATCATGTCCTATTGGAGGTGGGCTTGGGGTAGTTATGGAAAAAGACACTATATGATGGGTCATGACAGAGTTATATCAGAGTGGTTCAGTTCTACTTTAGGACCATGAGTTTGTGATATTGGTTTGGGGAAACAATGTAATGTATTATGAGTTTCGATTTTAGGCTGGGGACTCCAGTATTGGTGTAGTGGCTGATGAACTGATATATCAGGACTCTGGAAACCTTATTTTTGACTCAGTACATGAAAACACTAGTTGATGTATAAAATAATGGTACATGCATCAAATAGAAATGGGTTGCATTTTCAATGTCTTTCTTGAGTCAACTCGCCAGGTATACTCTATTAACCATTATTCATATTGTTTTTATAGGATATATTCACGATGCTACCATATTAAGTTTCCACAGCATCATCTGTAGTTTGACCAAATGTTTAATGAGGCCTTACGAAGGGGATCCAATAATGGAGAAGTTTTTCTTTAAGATGATTAGTAGGTGGTTCTTTCTCCTATTGATTAGTTTGTAGACCCATCTCTAGTAGTTCAGGTGGATGAATCTTTCTAGAATAAGTCATGGATGGTTCATTATGTGTTGTATGATGATACATAGCGTCTAAACATGTATCATGGGATTCTGATGTAGATATAAATTGGGATGCAGGTTTAGTCGGACCTACTGATAGTAGGTGCGTGACATAAGCCGCAGAACCTGATGTTTTATTAGAAGTTCTAAGGGTGTGCTAGTTCCCCAGCGAAGAGGATTTGTTATCCTTTTCATGGGAAGGGACATTCTACATGATTTTCTACAACTATTCAAGTTTCATTCAGTGAGGTGTTTGATGAACCACCAAGGAAGAGGTAGTGGTATGAGGAGGAAGACATGTCTAGAAATGGACTTGGAATAGGATCTAGGGAAGAAGTTTGTGGTGGCCATCATTTATACATGTTACAACCACCAACCCCAGGTGGTCTATACCATACTCAAGGAGATGGAGAACAGTGGGGAGACAGTTACAGGCGATCCAGGCTTATGACCCCAGGACTCCAAGAATGGTTCAATGTATGATGTGGGTCTTTATACATTATCAAAGGTATTGATAGACACTTGTTCTTGTGATTACCTTTCCTACCACATTTCGTGATTGATACATACAGAGAATGGTTAAAATATTTAATTCACCCTTATGTTTTGAGACTCCTATTGGAGGAGACTCAATGATCACACAATAGTACCTACAGTATGACCTGTCTCATAAAGGTGATAGTTTTGTTTATCATCTTTTAGTAGTAGCACGAGGCCTATCGATGTCATTCTCATTATGGACTAGTAACTACAGTTCATGCTTGGATTGATTTTTTTAGGAAACATGTGTGGTTATTCTATGATAATAGAACTATATTTCCATTTTTATCATCGAAACGGAAATCCTTGCCGTTCAGGATGGACTCATGCATAGGAGGGTTTAGCCGATTACCATTTACTTAATAAGCCTAGTCCTCAATATAGTCGATGTTTTGAGTCCCCAGTTCCCTCTAATCGAGGAAGAGTATAAGGATGTATTCCCTGAAGATGTTCTAGGTTTACCTCCCCACTAAGAGATATAATTATACATTGATCTACAACCTGAGATGATACTGATATCTAAACCAGTGTATTGGATGGTTTCTATAGAGAATCAGGAGAACAGGGTGAAGTTTGAGGAGTTATAGTGAAAGGACTTCGTGAGACCCAGTGTTTCACCCTGGGAGACCCCAAGTGGTCTTTGTTGGTAAATTACAAGTGTACTTGTCGTATGAGAGGGATCATGAGAGACACTTAAGGATGGTCTTGGACACACATTGAGGTCACCACACTACAACAAATAGGGATTTTAAGTGTGCTAGAAACCACCTTTAACAATGCTATAAAAGCGTTGTATATCACGGTGAAGATAAAGGGGGTCCCCTTTATCAGTACTCAAAATAAAGCTAATAAAGGGTCCCCTATACCCATGAAAAAAAGTGCTCATAAAGGTACCCCCTTATCAGCACTTTTTAACACTGATAAAGGGCCTTCTTTATTGGTGCTATTTTGAGCACCGATAATGGCTCCCTTTATCAGTGCTATTTGAGTGTTTATAAATTTCTAATATATCAGCGCTCAAACCAGCACAAATAAATACCCCCTTTATCAGTGATATTTTGAGTGATAATATAATAAAAATTTTTCCGTGCTTCATTAGAACTGTTAAAGGCAATGTTTCCCAAGCAAATTTGGCACATGCACAGCACCTGCACACCTGAGACAGCACCTCACACAGAGCACAAACAATACCTACACATAAACAATGCATAGAAGAACAAAATAGAATGCATAAGATTTTCCCCAAAAATGATATATAAATTTACATGAAATCATGAATACAAACAAAATCTGCTATATTCATTTCAAATAATGTTTAATGTGGTTACAATTACAATTATCCAACAAACAGTTAAAAACATTAATGTTTCATCCTTTTTTCATTCCTGATCCCCTCTCAAAAATTGTCGTCCATGGTATTAGTTGCCGAACAAAGAATTCGAACATAGGGAAATTTTTTTCCTATATATGAAAATAGATATTATGTTAGTAATAAAATAATTAAATAAATTAAACATTAATATGAAATAGAACATTAATAAAAATTGAATTGATACATGTTACATCCTTTACATGTCTATATTTCCATAGATTGAATTAATATTTTAGAACAGGCACAACATGATTAATTTACTGATAAATATGGTTTTTTTAATATTCGATGGATGAGAAAAGAAGACAAATAAATATTAACAAAAACATGAAATCCAAAAGGTTTAATTTATTGAAAATAAATAAAGGGTGGAATCTCCATAGGTTATACAATATGACACATACATGATAGTGTATTCAATTTCATAAGAGTATTCAATTTTAGAATTAATTATAACATTTTCCTATGATACCACTATCCTAAATAGGTTATAAACCTTATATTTATATATATTAGGAGCCTCTATGAGTGCACTCTCCCATACCAGGTCAAAGGGAATGGGTGCTAGTTCGTCCGCATCAGACATCAGGTCCAACCCTTCTTGGAAGTTGACTAATTATGCCTCTCAAAGGACCCCATACAATATCTAAGGTCCCATTGAAGGTATGTAAGGAATGTATCTATCAGTTTTAGAGAGGCCCTAGTGAGAACCTACATGATTAGTTTGGACATGATCATATCGGTTCACTTTTCTCTTGATCTTTTAGGTCTTTACTGTGATTAGCCAGAACCCCCCCCCCCCCCAGCCTCTACTCCCTGATAAATCCCATTAGGAAAACCCCATCCCTACCCCTGTACATCCCCCTAAAAACCCTAGGACACCCCCCCCCCACTCCTCCTGCAGCCCCCTCCCTCCTCTGGGACAACCCACCTCCCTGCACCTGTATCCCCCCTCCCTTTCCCTAAACATCCCTCTTCCCACCCCTTGGATAGCCACCTTCCTACCCCCCTGGACCCCCTCCCTCATGGAAACCCCCCACTCCTCGACACCCCCCCCACTGCTCGACACCCCCCCCCCCCCCACTCCTTGACACCCTCTCTCTCCTGAATACCCCCTCCTTTCTAGACACCACCACCCACCCTCCCACCTGGACACCCCCTCCCTCTTGAACAGCCCCTCCCTCCCAGTTCTTTAGTGTGATAAGACACACCCTCTCCCCCCATGAGACATCCCCCTACCTATCACTAGATAGCACCCCCTCCCTACCAATCCACCTACATCTCCCCTCCCTCCCCCTAGACAACCCCTCCCTCCCCCTATAGCCCCCTCCCTTTCCTAGTACACCCCCCAACACCACTCCCCCTATAGCCCCCCTCTCATTCCCTGGACAACCCCCTCCCCCTCTCCTTCCCTTAGACAACCCCCTTCCCACCCCATGGACACCCCCCCTCCTCCTGGTCACCCCTGATTCTAGACCCCCCCCCCCACTCTTGAACACCCACCCTCCCATCAAGACACCCCCTCCCTTCCATTTCTTTCATGTGAAATTATAGACCCCCCCTCCCACCCCTCCATGAGACATCCCCCAGGACTGCCCCCTCCCTACCCCTGGACAACACCCCCCCCCCCACCACTCCACATGTATCCCCCCTCCCTCCCCCTGGACAACCCCCCTCCCTCCCCCGGCAACCCCCTTTATTTCACTAGACATCCCCCCACCCCACACCACTCCCCCTACATCCCCCCTCCCTTTCCCTGTACAACCCCTACCCCTAGAAATAAAGTATTCGAAAATTAAAATAATGTGTCAGACAATCCTAAAATTGTGTTAGTACGAAAAGGATGAATCTAATGTTTCCTCATTAATAGCCTTCTTTATCCAACTATATTTTCATCATCTATTTGATAATGGATTAAATATTATTCATACACCATAATTCACTAATATGAATTATTAAATCATATATAATTTTAGAAATATCCGATGTGTACTAAATTTCATATACAACATGGGTTTGAATATTGATCAGTCCATAATAATAGAAAAATAATCAAACTCCACCCAACCCCATCATCATTTTTTCATGTACCTAACTTACTCCATCGCATTGAGTATAATGATATCTATAATTAGGGGTAGATGATGGATTCTCTAAGGATATAAAGATACATAATGATCATTACATAAATTTATTGGTCTCCAAACCAAACATGAATAAACAGTTCTTTTTCCTCTAAATTGAATAAGATATTCAAAATTATAAAAAGTGATTAGAGTACTTAGTGTCCTCCCATGAGAATTCATGAACATGGATTAGTAATCCAATTTCACGATGCTTTAAGATATATAGTTCAAGAAATCAATGAAATAAATAAAACAGATAATATATTGGAGGAACTGGAAAGAAATTTCACATAACATTAACAAAAATATAATTTAAAAATACATAATGTAGAAACATAGAGATCCTATAATACAAATGGAGGACGCCAATCCTATGGAATCTTAGAGAAGGGATATATATATGGTGTGTGTGTGTAGCGGGGATACATCTTTTGGAATTCAGTTTCTATTAAAAAACATTTCATTCCATAGATTTCATCCACATATAGAGATTAAGGGTCAAAATTGATTTAGTTGAGAGTGTCCTCACAAATCATCAAGATTAGAAATTATTCCTTCCGTATAACTCATATATTATCTGTAATTTTTCCATCAGATGTATTCTACTACAATGTTGGTGTATAGAAAAAGTGTGTTTCTTATAAATATAATGTGATAAAGGTTAATGATGCATATATTGGGTCTTTATGACATTAAATAAGATATATTGGGACTCAAATTGAACTAGAATATAATTCATGTACCTTTACATGGGATTGGAATTAGTTTGGTTGGTTGGAACTTTTGATGCCTCACTATGGACACACTTCAGGATACTCTAGAAGTGATCTATCTATTGTATATTATCATCATTGAATTGCATTGAATGGATCTCTACCTAGACACCCCTCCCTCCTGGACACCCCCTACCTTCTGGACACACCCCCTCCCTCCAATCCTTGGGACCACACTCATGGACATCCATCTGGACACCCCCCTCCCTTTTGGACACCCCCAATCTTGGACACCCCCTAGATGCCCCCTATATCCTGGACACCCCCTTCTTCCTAGACACCCCCACCTACCTAGAGACACCCCTCCCACCTATAGACCCCCTCCCTCGTGGACACCCCATCCCTCTTGGATACCTTTCTCCCCTCTTGGAACCCCCCCCCCCCACTCTTGGACACCCCCCACCCACCCTCACACCTGGACATCCCTCTTAAACACCTTGTCCCTTATGGATACACAACCCCCCCCCCCCCCCCGCCCCCTCCTGGACAACCCACTAATGGACAACCCCTATTAATGAACACCCCTTGGACACCCCCTCCCTCCTGGACACCCACCCCCCACACTCAACTTCCCACCTAGAGACCCCCTCCCTCTTAGACACCACATCCTCTTTAGACACTTACCTCCCCTCCTAGATACCCCCACACCACTCCTAGACACCCCCTCCCTCCTGGACACCCCACCCACATATAAGAGAAACAAATTATAAAATTGAAAATCCAAGATATTGGTTCCCATAAAGATTTTCATATGCTCGTGAGTGGGATAAATGACTTTTCATTGATCAACATCCACACTATCGACCATTGTATTCCAATGAACTATATTCTCTTTAGCTTAAATTCTATAATTCATTTGTATCTTAATAAAGTGAAAATTTTGATTAATTATGAAAATTGAGGATTTTGGGTTTAAAAAATTGAGTTGAGTAAGAATGGGAAACATGCCTAATTAGAAATATCATATTAAGTGCATGACTCTTTCAAAGTCATGTGATCACATGACCATAATAAGATCAAGTGATCAAATGAACCTATGATATTTATATGATTACATGACCCTTGAAGATTTATGTGATCATGTAAATAAGGCAAGAATATAGGAATCATGGTTTATGTGTATTAATTTAATTGATTGTGTGATTTGTTTATGTGATTTGATCATGTGATTAGATCACATGATCAGTTCACATGATGCATTCATACAAAGGAGATTATGTTACATGATCACATAAAGAGGCTTATGTGAAGTAGAGAAAAACCTGAGAGTTCTCGTAGAGCTATGAAATATTGAGACATTCATGAAATAGATTTCCCATTACCTCTGTGATTGTGTAGAAACATCATCGTTGTGCTTCCTACAATGGCGTGTCACATTGACAGAAATCTTCTAAAATAAACTAACCCTGTAAGGAATAATGAAAATAAATTCAACGTTTCATTATATAATTTTTCGTTTAAATATACATATTATATAGTAACATTACCTTTACATCATTCCAAATGATTTATTTGGACCAAATATAATCTAATAGAAAAACTAATGATTCTTTGTGAAATTTACTACTATTGGATAACTAATGATTACCATAGCTTTGGTTCTGAATTTCTGATATGGGGTCCCCGTGATGCTCTCATTCGACACCATCTTTATGATGTCATCATTAATCATTCACTTTTACTTCTCTTTCTGTACCCATATACCTAGTAAAGGGTTGTAGGAAGAAAAAAAAAGTGAAACATGAATGATATCATAGGGATGGTGTCGGATGAGAGAATCATGGGGACGCCGAATTAGAAGTTCAGATGAGATGTTATGCTAAGCGATTATTAACCAACAAGAGTGAAGAATCCTTAGTTTTGTTATTAAATTTGTGAGTGTTTCACAACCAATATTCTTCCAACATTGTACATCAGTAAAAACAGCTTCATAAATGACCAAATATAGAATATAAATGATCCATGCCATAATAGTTTATCTATGGTAATTTTGGAAACATAGAAAGATAATGAACGAGTTCATAAGAGTCTCTCATTATGTTATGATTTACTAAAAAGACAAATCATTTATAAAACCATTATTCATAACCTAATGATATAAAACATAATAAAAGGTGATCATATATGCTCAATAAGTGTAAACAAGGGAGATATCAATGATCATATAAGGATAACATAAGTAGTTGGAATTCACCTCCATCCTATTTGGGTATAATCTTCCATCGAGTATGATGCTAATTAGTTTATAAACACATCTATATCATCTTATGAATATGAGTTTCTGAAACAGTCATGGTAGTAGTAAAAAATATAAATACACAAAGTATTAATAAATATTTTAAATGAAATCATAATTATTTTAGTAAAAACCTCTTCGGGGTTGCTAGTTTGTTGATGAAATAAGATCTACTTCATAAATTTACAAACATAATAACCACAGTCCTTTCTGTTTGTGTGTTTTGGACACTTAAGAAACATTAATAGAAATAAGTAATTTGTTTTTATATATATTTGGATAGTGAAAGGTTATTATGTATACAAGGATTCATTTCTCGTTGTAGATCTTTTATGCATTCTTTTCCTTAGGCCGTATATTCATTCCATTAAGTAGACGATATTGATACACCGCCCTATCATAACAGAATCCTCATTAAAATATTATATAAATTATATAACTAGATGTTTAGTTCTAAAATGTTGGATATATTGTATTACAAATTTAAAAACGCCATCACGCATGGTTGGTTTGTTTCATATCCATGCATTGAATCCAGAAAATAAATATTTTAAATATCCAAATTGACTATTATTTACCTCTAATGCTGCCTAAAAACACAGAAAGGACTATGTAATGGAAGAAATAAAATTAATTTTGATATGATTAAATTATAGAGTTTTACCCATTCATCGTTGGAATTAAAAAGATTTTATCATTTTTCATTTTGTATTCAAATCATTTGAGAAGGGAGGAAATTATTACAACTTCCTTATGAGAATATATTTCTTCTTTTGAAGTGGTGATGTGAGGACTAACAAGTCCAAATTTTTGTTCATGGGAAATCCCTTCAATTGTTTTCATATATACGCCTGCAAAAAATATAAATTTTATTTATTCATAATTATCATAGTATATCAGCTTTTGTAAAATCAAATCATGAAAACATGCCTCATGTATACATTTATAACTAAGGCACCTAGCCATTCTTACTAGAGGATTTAATTTACATTTCCAACACTAATTAAATCTGATTCTTCCTCTCTATACATATTTGTTTTCAAAATAAACTGTGTGTGTATTTCCTTCTATCAACTTTGTATCCACATGAGCCTACAATGATATTAACTATGGATATAGAACAGGTAGGGTGAAGGTGCTCTCAGTAGACTGTTTCAATCAGTTGGTTTATTATTGATAATGTTTTGAGCTAATATTTCATTTCACCACCTTATCGTTTTCATTCCATAATTGCATTCATAGGTTTAGACCTTTTTTCATTAATTTTTAAAGGTCCAGATTGAAAAATAAATTTGAAATTGATACCTCCTTGTCGACATGTTTTTTTACAAGAATTAATTGCCATGCGATGAATGTTTCAACAGCTTGTTCTACCGTATGAATATCATTATCATCATTTGGAACACGTAGTTGGGAACTCGTCTCATTATCTATATTAACTAATAGTCTAACATGATCTGTTGGAAGTTTTCTATTGTGTAGCATGTCATTATGCATATTGAACACTATAGCCCTCGCTACTAGGCGATAGGTGTGAGTTGGTAGATATAAATCACAGTCACTTTCACACTGTATAATATTATTACAGGAAATGGATGAGTGTGTATTTGAATCACATTTCATAGACACAATTATTAGAACATTTATTACCTCAGCTATGTCAAGCTTTTTAGGGGAATGACTTGCCTCAAAGCTTGTGGGCAGTGGGGCGGGATCTTCATGCACAGGTTATTGTTGAGTTGTTTCTTCTCATTGTCTCTCCCACGTAATTCATTCTATCATCTATCTCGAGTATTTTAATTCATATTGAAAAATAGATAATTTTTCTTTCATCTATTTAATTTCCTCAGTTTGATCCTCTGATTTTTTTTGTTTTATGAAAATATGTTCGGGGTGTCGCCACAAAACCCGCACCTCTGACGCGGCTATACTGTTCTTGCTACTACAAGGCTGTTGAAAGAATGCCTGCATCTGGTGTGGGTATTTTTGATTCTTCTGACTATTTCAGATAGAAAATATAGGAAAATAAGTATTCATGGTTATAAAATAGCAATTTAAAAAAATAAAATTTATATTATGTTATATGTGCACATGCTTCCCACAATTTTTCTGTGTTTTTATCTATCAGTATCCCCTACTTATTTACATGAGCCTCCATCCATAGCACCTGGCATGGGATGGATATTGATTTAGATTTAGATCCATCAATCTACATATAAACATAGAAACATGGTTATGGTGTTTTTTTATGTCACATAAAAGTATTACGGTAGATTAAAAAGACGTACCAATTTATTCTCAAGTGAAGTGTACCCCATCCTTAATCTACAGTAGGAGTACGCTAGTTTTGTTGCCCCTTATTTTTTTAATAACTTAGTTTTTGTTTCATAAATAAAAAAATTTGAATCAAAGTGATGAATACAATCATTGTCAAACAACGTATTTCTACAAACAATGTACTTTAGAGGTTTTATCCACATGACGGTTGATAAATGAATCCCAAGATCCTTGGGATATCAAGTGTGCATAAAGAGGATATGGGTGAAGCTTTATTTTCCCTTCAGCATCTTTCAAATGATATTTATCAAAATTTTGTGGAAGCCTCTATGAATCCTTCATGCAACTCTTAATACATATAAATTGTGCAAGGAATCTACTATAAATTTACTCTACAATGGATGATGAAGAGTAAGTCAATGTTTTAGTATTTTTTTCATTTTAATAAATTAGAAAAAATGGTATCATAATGTAACTATAATCTCTTCCCACATTAGTGTCATAAGACCAGTGACAACATGGTTGCATGACTATACATCAATCAGCAAGGCGTTGTCAAGTGGTGATTCCTATGTAGCAACTAAATATTGATTTTTTGGGGTTAACATGTTGGCCTCTCTTATTCTAACCCACCTAAAATTTGATGCCTTTTTATTTTTCTATAAGGATTTTTACTGACACTATCAATGTACGGTGATCTTTTTTTTTGTGTCATTGGGGTTCCATTTTCTATCATTTTCTTAGAATCATCATCTTTTGTTCCTCCAGAGCACTAGCATTAGCATTGGGACTAGAAACAATAGGTTGAGAAACATGTTTTACCTCAGCACTGGGACCAGCATAAACAGTTATAGAAACCTATTGTTTTTATACACTGGTACCAGAAGAAACAGGTTGAGAAACCTATTGTTCATCTATACTGGGAACAGTAGAAGTAGGTTGAGAGACCTATTTTGCCTCAAGATTGGGCGCATCAGCAGGTGCAGAAGTCATTATCTGTAGAAGTGGTTTAATAATTAACTTAGATTATATAAAAGTAGCATCAAATAGATAATAATATAATGGAACACAATTTATATTATAATAAACAAATAACATTATTATTAAACTCTTTTTTTAAAGGTTGAATAGATTTGACCCCTCTATAGACTATATAAATCCCTTCATTGTGGTCTCCTCTAACATTTAAAATTTCATCTACAATGGGAATGCTGTGAAATTATTGCGAAGTCCCAATGAATGGGTCATCCTCTATTTAACTTTCATCTGACCCTTAAGTTTTTTTGGTTGATAATAGAACAATTGAATAGTTTCGGTTTGCAATGTCTGGAACATAAAATACATGTACTTCCTTTGAATCCATTATAAATGGTTCGTCTTACTCCCCTTCTTTACTAAAATCAACATTCATGAATGCCAGATCATCTATTTTAACAGCACTAATGTTATCAACCCACTTGCATTAAAAAATAAACACTTCGAATTTTGTATAATCCAACTCCCATATTTGATTGAAGATGCCAAAGTATGACATATTCGAATAAATTGGACTTCTATCCTTTGCACCAGAAACATGAATTGCTTCAGCCACAAGTGTAACCCCGATATTCTGCATGGTACTGTCTTTATCATGTTAATTAGTATAGAATGTATAACAATAAACTTCATAATAATTTTAAGATAATAAATACACACATGCTCCTCTGCCTAGCCATCGAAGTTGTTCTAAAACTAAGTCCAATTTCCATATAACTACCTAAAAATATGGTCCGGAAAAAATCATATAATCTTTAAATTATGTGCATCTGATATCTATTTTTCATACCAATATGGAATCAAATGCAAAATATTTTCTTTTTGGGTTTTAACATATGGTTCAATGTCAAAAATGTTATGAAAAACATAATTGTGGGCCTGCTTCTGATCTGTAATATCGATTATGACAACAACTCTTTCAGAAATTCCTTCACCCTTAAGCCGCCCAGTGTGACGAGATTTCGGTAGCCCAATGTTTTTCACACCAAACAGGTATTTGGTACATAATATAAAGGCTTCCTCAACAATATACTTATATGCAATACAACCCTCTGGCCGGCTTTGAGTTTTTACATACCCTTTCAAAATCCACATATACCATTAAATGGGGTACATCCATCAATAATGTATAGGACCACATTGACAAACCTCTCTCACCAAATTAACCATCAAATGAACCATCATATTGAAGAATTCCAGCAGGAAGAACATTTCCAATTCACATAATATGATAAAAATTTCTCTTTCCATACTTGGAAATTTCGTCAGGTCTATAACTTTGCTGCATATAGATTTGAAGAAGAAATAGAGATTCATTAATGTGTGGAGGACATTCTTGGAAGAAATTCAACATAAAGTTATAAGAATTAGATATTTCCTAAAATCATGGCAGTCATGTGATTTCAGACCCTTTAATTTTAAATCGATTATCGACACGATATTATTGATATTTGATGAATACCCCTCTAGAACATTTACATCATTCATGATGTTACAAAACTGATATGTATCCTTCCTGGAAAGAGTGTATGTAGTAGGAAGAAGAAATGTTTGATTTTCACCCTTCACTGGTGCCAACTCTTCTCGTATTCCCATCTCAAACATGTCCAATCTAGCTTCAATTCTATCCTTTGTTTTGTCAGGTACATTAAGCAATGTTTCGTTGACACTATCACATACATTTTTTTCGATATGAATAACATCAAGAAAATGTCTAGAATAAATGAAATTCCAATATGGTATTTCAAAAAAACTGATCTCTTTTTCCAATACATTTTCATAAGGTTTTTCAAAAATAGTTTACCAAAAATAGTGTCCACATCTATTACATTCTCAAAAAATTGATCACCTATTAGTGGAGATGGTGTTGTAACTATCACTGAGGGATATCATCCAAGATAGGTACTTATGTCGTCGGGTTAGAAATCCGCGATGTCCTAAAAAAAGGTTTTCGATGAATGTTTCAAACTAATTGATTATGTACCTTGTTTGTAAATAGGACAACCTTGAGTTCCTTTAATTATATATCCAGAAAAATTTCCATAATTAGTAACGTCATTTATCATCTCATAAAACATGGCTTTCAAAGTGAAATTATCATTATTATAAGCATCATACAACGTAACACCTAAATCTCGAAATAATATCAAATCATCCATAAATATATCCAAATAAACATCAATATCATTACCCAGTTATTTTGGTCCTAATATAAGCATAGATAACATGATTTATTTTCATTTCATGCATAACCACGGTGGTAAGTTATGATTTACCAACATAACTGGCCATGTACAATGACTACTACTTTGAAAACCAATAGGATCCACCCCATCTGTAGATAATGCAAGATGATGGTTTCTCGGCTCGTTTTCAAAATCAGGATACTCATGATCAATTCTCTTATACTGAGGAGAGTCTGTAGGGTGACGTAGTTTCCCATATTTAATTATTCTATCTTCATGACATGTTAATTGTCTTACAATATCCTCACTTCCATATAGGCGCTTAATCCTTAGAATGATTGTAATATACCATACAACATTTGTTGGACTAGAATCATCTTTCTTGTATTGAGAAGAACCATACATTGGTCATTCTTTAATTAATTTCTGGTCCTTGATAAACAATATATAGTCATTGGAGTATGTGTGTATTATTTTAGAGATCATACCCATAGAGCATAGCATTTGTTTGGCATTTTATGTTCATCTTGGGAGCTCATTATCTTCTAGGATCAAGTCATCCAGGAGAGTAAGCAGTTCTGTAAAACTGGAATCACTCCACCTGTAGCCTGATTTCAATTTATATAGCTTCAGTATGGATAACAATGATGCATATTTAGTTCAACCAGTATACAATGGTGTTTTTGTGAAACTCTTTAACTTCTCAAACAATTTTGGGAAATCATGATGTTCATCTTCAACTATCCTTGTCATTTCCTTAATATGATCATCATCATCATTCATATCTATAATCACATCCTTCATACAATATTATTCATTGTTCACACTTGTAATCATATCAGATGATCCATAAAACGTCATGTTTTTCGATCCACTACCTATATTCATTTTCCCCATGTTTATTCCAACATGTATAACTTTGATCTATTTCATGACAGATCATGTGTTCTTACAACTCCTCTAGACTAGTTTTCCTTGAATAAATATATCATAAACATGGACAAAAGATTTGAGAAGGGTCACATGCAAGATCTTTTGCAGACTTGATAAACTCTTTCACGCCATCTTTATACTCTTGTCAACTGATTGGCATTCATCCATTTTTATTCATATTCTGCCTATTTGATATTGTAATTTTAATATTTAACAAAATAAATTCAAAAACTACATTCAACAAGCTTTGAGAATCTGTTGCACTAGAATGTTTTAGTATCCCACATGTGATCTATATGCATGGTTGTAAACCAGTTTTTTAGTGTTTCTCTAGGAACATAATGTCTCTAGTAATGAACTATGGTACTAAACTAATATATGGTATGGCTTCCAATAGAGTTCTTTTGGGGGAAGGATTGAATACATGTTTTATGGTTTTTTGACTAGGGTGTCCATTAAATGTCTCATAGATTCATCTAGTGAAGTGGTTTTCTATGATTCAGTTGAATTGATCTAGTCAGAAAGTGGTTATTCCATTGAAATTGGTAATTTTTGGATTGATATTCTATAGTGTAAGAACTACAACATGAAAAAAAATGGCATACCAATCATGTGAAAAACTGAAACTCCATTCAAACACACAATCATGCTCACAATCACAACACCATAAAAACCAAACAATACCAATTTCAGATTTTTCAAAGCATCCCTTATTCAATTATGTTTGTTAATTTAGGGGTTATCATAGAAGTTTTATCATCTTGGGCATTCATTAATTGGTCATGTATATGTAAATTTCCAATTTTTATATTAAACATTTCATTAGGAACCAACCAAAAAGCAATTCATTTAGTGCGCAATCAAGGACCACTAACAACCACGATTTTTAGTGGGGCGTTTAGCCCATACATTTTACATTATAACCATAAATATCAAATTGTAAAAACAAGAAAACAAGAGGAAACCAATGAGTAAGAGGAGAAAACTCACCTCGAATGTGTCGTTCAGCACGCGGCAGAGGTCTGTTTGCGGCAGAG
Organism: Viscum album; assembly: GCA_963277665.1. NCBI lineage: Eukaryota > Viridiplantae > Streptophyta > Magnoliopsida > Santalales > Viscaceae > Viscum > Viscum album. The sequence continues at coordinate 1,356,344,750 of OY728148.1, forward strand.
GAGGGTCGCACCATAGAGGAGATTTTCAACTGAAATGAATTAATAAAATGAGAACTCATATGCTATACCAATCCAAAATAGGTCCAATGTGATTTAAAAATGCTACATGTCTAGTTAAAAAAAATTATTGGTTAATATTAAGATTTTATTTTTTATCTATGATATTTTCTTCTTATTTATTTATTTTTTTGTGTATCTATTATTTTTATAGATTTTCAACTTATGAATGTGACATATCGCCTTTTTAGGAGAAAGATAATTTTAAATTTACTCTAATTTATGGGTATCATATTCCAAAATAATTGTACCTTTCTTCCTGGGGATCGTTGTTATCCCGTAGGGATCATGAACTCCTCTTAGGTTAAAGGAATGCCAGTTTAGTTGATTGTTATGATACCAGCTTGGGTCGTATCATTACATTTCCAATTATAATTGACCCATATCCATTTAAATATTAGATTGGGTGGAGACACTAATTTATATAAGGATTAATAGTGGTAAGAATTATCCTAGGCTCTCCAATACAAGTGATTAAAAAAGAAACATACACTGGGTGAGGGAGAACCACCCAAGAGGAGACAAAGGTGAGGGTGGCTTAGCATGGAGGGGTTCTCAATGAGAGAAGGGATAAAATCCAGTAAAACATAAATGGTTCAAAGGGGAAGGGGTGTCCTTTTAGGGGGTATGGGTCTGCAGGGGTGTGGGGGAGGGGGTGTGGGTTTTCCAAGGAGTGGGGGCTGCCCAGGTGGGGTTGGTGGGGGAACAGGGGTGTGGGGGAGGGGGGAGGGGCATGTGTGTTGTCCAGAAGGTGGGTTGTCCACTATAAAATGACCATTACAGATTTTAAAGAGTGACTTCTGAGAGGGTGAAATTATGAGGAAGAAGGGATTGGGTTATGGGGTCTTGTGGAAAATAAGGAATAGATAAACATCATTGAAAAGACTTAAAAATCTATTTAAATTTACAGAATTGGGTACATTCTGGTGTCTCCTAAGAGTCTACTGCATAGTACACCCAATGATGTCACATTGTTGAATTACCATAAGGACTACACTGCAACACTCATCCCCTTAGCAGAACCATTAAATCTTGATCATGAATTATGACATGACTATATGCCTCATGGAATAACATCAACCCCCCAAAAATAGTAGGGAGGGCATTACATAGCCAACCTCCCACATTATCCGAACCATTTATATAAGGAGGGTTTCATGGATAAACTCATATACATATAGGAGGACCAAAAGAGGAATAATTAATCTATCCTTCAACACAATATGAACCACTAAAATAATTTATTTCTTGTGGGAAATCAAATATACCCCATGATTTTTATCCAAACATAAACATTAAAAAATTGAAAGAATGTTCACCTTGGTGCAGTATCTCTATATTATAATCCCATGGTATATAGGCCTCATCCTCATCATAGATATATATTAACGATTAATATATAATGAAAAAGCATGAAAGATTAGCCTCATCCTAGATCTTAGCAAGACAATGATTGATACCTAGCATCGAGCAAGAGGCTATTACATAAGAAGCTCATACATGACACATCCTGATAAGCCTCACTAAACATATCCATAGTTATCATATCCAATAGTTATAAAATATATCATGTCGATCCAATGACCTATAGGTAACAATATATGAAAAATCAATCCCTTTATTCATATTTAGTTGCAAACCCAGACGACCCCATGTATGGATTTCCCAACCCTTAAGGTCATAAGGAATCCACATTATCATTTCCACTAACATCATAATCAAACCCACACCATAAACTATACCTATAAGTGTTATAAGGGAGATGTCACAATTTCATATAGCCATGATAAATATTTTCTATTGGATAATTAATAAAAAGAATGTACTCAACATGATATAAGATTTGAAATAATCCTTGATATATCTCACACAATAACCTACCCACAGGTTCTTCCATCACTTGTACCCACCAAGGCATCCCTCCAATCGAATGGTCAAGGGTTAAATATCCTAGGAGAACACAAATAATGTGGGACATAAGATTCTATCTCTTTAACTTCCATGATCTAATGATCATTCTCTGATCTATTATCTCACCTGGTCTAGTGGATAGCCTCCAACTATTATGGACATCCTATACAATAGTTTACACATAATTAGACCGACACATAGTCTTCTAAGAGTCCTAAGACATCAAACAAGGTGGTTAGAAATCAATAACTTCCTTGCATCAAGAATCATCCAAATTGAATTCTTTTATAAATAAATGATAACCCAATGTAAAATTCCCAAGAAAGAAACATCACCTTTCTCTACCATTAGAACACCAAATGTATATGGAACCACCCATTAGTTAGAAAAAAACAATAATGGGAATAATTTGATCATATGGATCTTATAAAAAACCATTTATCATAATTTCCCAAAAGAATAAAAAATTAATGGTGTGAATCCAAATAAAATGATTCAAAATATCTTCCAAATCAACTCTTAAGACCAATTTTATGAGTATAATTTTATAAAACCACATGGGATCCAAAAATCCAAAATAATAACATTTTTAATAGTGAAATTGTATCATAATGTTTACAATAAATCACATTTGGGTTAACAAACCCTTGTAAAATCTAACAACCCCTTTAGAACACTTTAAGAATAGTACACACCCCAAAAACATTATTTAGAAATTAATAGGTCAAAACCCCCCAATTTAAAGCCTTTATATAGTATTGAATTTGAATTTTTAAAATATTTTAATACTTTGAAGTCCACTTGGTAATTTTTCTATACAGCTGGTACTTAACCTAATCCATAATAAGGGTTAAAATCCTCATAGAAATAAACATTATTCTATCATATGGGTCGTACATATAAACAAGGAGGATGATTCTTCCTTAAATGAAAACAAGTAAACCGGGGCACAATATGTCCTTATAAACCATTAAGGGTTACCAATTTGGGGGGATCATAGAGCAAGATGGATAGCGGTGGAGGAGGGATCTTGGCGGAGGCAGCGACAGTAGAGGTAGTGTCTGTAGAGGAGGGGTCGGGTTCAGCTTTCGTGAAGGCTTGAACGGGTGTGAGAGAGGAGGGGCTTGTTAGAGTTCTTTTATAAAAACCTCTGAATCCTTTATCAGTTCTAGTTAAAAGCACTAATAAAGGCATGTTTTATCAGAGCTAAAATAAAATTACTGATAAAGTACATATTTATTACTACTAATATTATAGTGCTAATAAATAGGTTTTTCATAGAAGTATAATTTTAATAATTTATTTATAATCTTATATATTTATTTAAAATGATGTATAAGATAAATATAAATTTATTTATTATTAATTATAATTATAAATAGTTTATATTTATTATTTAATGTAATTTATTAAAATCTTATTATTATTTAATTATATATATATATATATAATTATAATCTTATAAATACTTCTTCAATTAAAACATTATATATATTTTTTAATTATTAAAAAAAATATTAAATATAAACAATTGTTTTTTATTTAATGTATACAAATAAATATTATTTTTGAATATAAATATAATAATTTTATTTAAATTATTATTAAAAACTTTTAACAATGCTAATAATAGTGCTGATAAATGTGCCCTTTAATAGTGATAAAAAAGCCCTGATAAAGGGTACATATTTATTATCACCTGTTTTAGCACTGATAAAGGCTACCTTTATCAGTGCTTTTAGCTAGCGCTGATTAAGGAACACCCCTTTATCAGATATTTCTATTTATTGCTGATAAAGGGTAGCACTTACCTTTACCTGTTTTGTTGTACTACCAGTTACATGGGAAGCTCTTGAAGTTTCAGTCATGGATTAGAGAGGTCCCTTTTTTAGGATAGTCATATCAGATATTGGATTTTCAATTGATCCATCATGGTTAGAGGTAGCGTTTGATCAGTGCTACCCTCTTGAGGTTTCTAGAGGAGGGTTTCGAGTATGTAGTGTTCTGTTATGCATCAGGAACTAGGCTTGGTTTGTGTCCTGATGTAGAGAAAAGCAGTGATTTCTTATGGTTCACGCCTGTTGAAAACACATGAGAAGAACTCTATAACCCATGATATTGAGTTCACAGTAGTAGTATTCACATTGAAGATGTGGTGGCACTACATGATGGGAGAGAGGTTTATTTTATACTTCTACCACCAAAGTCAGAAGTATATCTTCTCTCAGAATGATTGGAACTTGAGATATAGGTGATTGATAGACTTCATCCAGGACTATGACTTCAAGATTTTCTATACTCTTGTGAAGGGGAATTTGGTAGTAGTCTCACTCAGTATGAGATATAGTTTGAAATTCCTAAATGAGGCATCATTGTAGTTATCCTCTTTGTAGATATCTATTGAGTATGGACTTGGATCAACTTATCTCTTGTCAATGGTTACCACCGTTGCACTCTTATGGCGAGTCAGGGAGGCAAAATTTAGGGATACTGATTGCAGGGCTCTAAATGCTCAAATTTATAAAGGTAATGTACTGGATGGATATTCAAAATGTTCTGATAAAAGTTTTGTTTTCATAGGATGCACGATGATACCATTAGCGTTGTGAGTAGAGGTTCCTAATGAGTTTCATGCACCCCTTTTAGCAGTACATCCAGGTGGGGAAATGATGTTCCATGACCTCCAATGTCAGTTTGATGGCTAAGGATAAAAAATAATGTTTTATAGTTTATATCTTGAGGCCTTAATATTCAATAAGTGAAGGTTGGGTATCAGGTTATAGTGGGTTTTACTCAACCCATTTAGGTGATGGAATGGAAGTGTGATGATATAACAATGGACTTCATGATAGGTTTACCATTTATATCCATGGGGAATGATACCATCTGGTTGATCATTTAATGACTCAACAAGTTGTCCCACGTCCTACCTATTTGGGAGAATAGTTCAGTACAATTCTCGGAATGCATCTACATGTATGAGATAGTTAGACTTCATAGAGTTCCACTAGCTATTGTCTTATATCTTGATTCTCGCTTCACATCCTGGTTGTGGAAGGTATTGCATGAGGAGTTTGGGACCCAGTTATGCTTGATCACGACATTGCATCCCTTAATGGATGGCCATATAGAGAAGACCATTTAGGTTCAGGAGGACATGCTTTGGGATTTCATGTTATTTTTTTGCTGCGGTTGGGATTATCTCCTAACTCTGGTGATGTTTGTGTAAAAAAATAGCTACCAATCCTCCATTAGTATGGAACAATTTGAGGCTCCATACGGGAAACCCTATAGGTCACCACCATGTTGGACTAACCTAAGAGAGTTTGTTCTCATGGGCCCAGAGTTTGTGCAGGCGACTACAGAGAAGGTGCAGGTCATCTAGGAGCAGATGAAGACTGCACAGATCCATTATAAATCTTATGTTGGAAGGCGATTAAGTCATTTGGAGTTTGAGTAGGGAGACTATCTGTTCCTTTGAGTCTCTCCTTGACATCGGATAATAATATTTTCTCAGGACGACAAGCTATCTCTAGGGTTCGTCAAACCTTTCTTGATACTATATAGAGTTAGCGGGGAGGTTCACATCTTGGCTTTACCCCCATAGTTGGGAGAAGTACAAGATTTCCTTCAGGTGTTGTAGTTGAAGAGATACGTGCATGAACCATCCCATGTCAATGACTTGGGTGAATTTTTTTGAGAACCCATTAGAGGTCAAGGATCGACATAAGGGGATCCTCAGTGGGTGGTTGATACCTCTAGTGCATATTTTGTGGTGGCATGGGAATCTTTAATGGATATCATGGGACCGGAAGGTTTAGATTTGTTCTCATATTCCCTAAATTTGTATGATTATCCCTTTGTTTAAGCAATTAGGGATGTAAATCCATAAGCTGGAGAGAATTTAATGACTTGGATTTTCTTAATTTCATTTTTAGAAATTATCTAGGAAAATTCTAAGACCAGGAAATGAGACGACATACGATTCTGAGGCTCGATGTGCCAAGAATGATTCGCTGAAAAATGTTATGTTTTTAAAAGAATGAAAGCGTAAATTTTCCTAAAATGTGAAATATATTTTAGTTGGTTTCCTAGATTACAAATTTGAGGGTACTACTGAACTCAAAATAGTGGCCTTAACCTAGGTGTGACCTATCCTTGGTCAAAGTGAGCCATCTGATGGAATGCCACATTTTATTTTAATTCATGTTTTTCGAAAAATTATGGTTTATCACCATAACCTAGTAATTTTTATGAGTCTAGGAGATGAAGCTCTCTCAATGAACAACGACAGATTTTGGATCGACGATCAACGACAAACCACAGATTTGAATTATCTTCAACCACAACAACGACGTGATGATAATTCTTCATCAGTGATTGATCCAATTCGAGGTAGGGTGTTTTTTATTTGATTTATTTTCCATTTTCATGTATTCCATGTTGAATGTGGACCAATCAACAAATAGATTGGATCGTGGTTCGATCATTGTTGTGGGATTGGATTTACCTTTGTGGGGTTTTGATGGGAGAATGAGATTGTGATTATTTCTTGGATTTCAATTATTGTTCTAATGGAAATGAACCATGACTGATATGAAAATCAATAAAGGTCTATTTCTCTAGGTTTATTTATTCTTTTTTTCTCCAATTATTAATTAATCGTTGGAATTCTTCATTTTGACAATGACTTGACATGTTGTGATCGATCGATCATTTCACACTCGTTCCTTGGCACAATGATCTGATATCACAGTTCTAGGATCGGAATGGCATGACAGGGGTGCTATGAAGACAGTTATGGACATATCGAAGAAGGTTAGAAGATATCACCATTTGAGTGACATTTCATCGGAATGGATCCTGACATCGATCAGAGCCTATTGCGATAAATAACGTGACCTGAGGTTCATAGGTATGCCTTTGTTTCTAAAAACAGAGCATCATAGGTGAACTGGTGGCCAGAGGCAATGAGTTCTATTTTGGATATATCCACATGAATGTGGAAGGCCATGTTGGACCTGCGGCAGCTGGGGGGATGGACTATTGTAGGAGGTCACAATGTTAACCAAGCAATTCGGCGAGGGTGACAAATCGACTAGTGGGCCACGCAGCCAAGACGGGCCACATGTGGTGAGGATGTCAGCCCAGGAGAATGTGAGCTAGTCCAGGTCGAGCTGGGATAGACTAGATCGGACCGGGTTGGGTCAGTCGGTGGGTCGAGTCAGGCTTGTTGGCTCGAGTCAGACCTGGATTAATTATTTTCACTAAAATGGAAATATCTTTCAAAAGGATCATTTTATTGATGATCCATATATTGAGTTGGGACCCTTGTGACGGGGTGGTCCTTTTTAGATGTCTTGGTGGTTTTAAAAGTTAGATCAGTAGAGGTTGAGAGACTCCGATTGGTATTTTCCTATGACGTTTTGATGTTGGATCATGTTCCCATCATAGATGATGACCAATATTCTGAATCTAGTTGTATTATCGTGGCTTCAATAGTTAACTCAGTGGGTTGGATCATGTACCACACCATGAGGCCAAGTTAGTCCACACTTCTCTTCATGGTACCTCATATTGGATTTGTGGAGAAGGAGTGACCAATATTTACATGAGAACCTATTCCATATCTAAGATGATGTTTCAGTTAAGTCCAAGTGTCCCACCAGTGAGAATTAGGAATTGACCCCACATCTATGTATCATGATAAGAATCATTCCATTCAATGTGACTGGACCTGATGAGTGAGTATTGATAGTTTTTAGTGTTTGGTGTTTGTCTGTTACTTGGTCACTTTTAGACTTCGGGTATGCATGACTTATCAACACTCCATGTGTTACCGACACTCTGTGGGTTATCAGAAATCATTTCATTACAAGGAATGGATGTCTCAGGGAAACTTAATAACATTTTAGGACCCTAGTGTTCTCTTGGGTACTTTTTCTAGGCCTGTTCTATGTGATTCTATTATATAGCTCGAGGAGTGAGATCTCCCATAACAAGCATGCTACGAACAGAATTGTGTAGCTGGTAGTGGATGATACCTTTAGTTTTGGAATCTTATTCGAGTATATTTAGAGGTTCCATTTATATGTATTATAGATATATACCTGTATTGAGCTGACTATATCTTCTAAGTGATGTTTCTTATATGGTATTTTACTTTCTGTTCCGGGGTGTCCTACTAAATATTGTTTTACACACCCCTGCATGAGATTTTTCTGCATGTGTCGTGTCTTGTGAAGACCATAAAGGATTGGTTAGATTATAAGGTGGACTATGAATAGGTGGTTCTTAGAGAGAGACCAGAGAGTTGAGGTGTGCTCCTGCATCTTTAGACAGTTGTTCATATACCTACCCTTCAGGTAGGGTTTTCTTCAAATAATCTTCCGGACCTTCTGATATAGACTCTTTCTTTTTGGTGGGCTTAAATTCTGGACCAGTTGTACATTACTTAACCTTTCATTCATATAATACTCTATTGGTTGGGATATATTAGTATTCATGAATTGTTTTACTTAGTGTTTTTACTTTTCTATGTTTCGGAATTATAGATGTGTGCGTGTTTACAGGTACTTAGCCAAATGCATCCCATTTTTGTAATATGCCTACTCAGCACTAGTCTCCATCCCCTAGCCTATCGAAGGTTGTCTTTGGGTATTCAAGGAATGGGTCCCTCTAGGATGGGTTGTGACATAATTCATTTGTGATGTGTCGGAATCATTCTCATTCCAATGTGACACACGGTGTGACCAGTAGGACACAATGTTCATGTTTTTAGTTTAAAATGGAATTTTAGTACAAAAAGACATGTGATATACTCATAACTAAGAAAAATCATTTTTTAAATAATTTAGTGAAAATATTTAATAGTCAATTGTGATGTGTAGGAATCAAATCACCTCTATCTAATGCCTAGTGAGATAGGTATACTCAAAGTGTGTGGTTATAATTTAAATTAGACATTTTAGTAAAAAAGACAACTGACAAACTCAAAACTAAGAAAAAAACTTCATATTATTTCATTACTTTATTAAATTTATCCATAAGTAATTTTTTGACATATAGGAATCAACCTCCCATAAATATGATACACAAAGTGTCTGATATGACTCAAAGTGTTCGTTATTAATTTAAAATTGTCATTTTAGTTCAAAATATGTTTCAATCACTAAAACCTGAGGAAATTCTATTAGAATACCTTGATAACATAAGAAAACAATTTATATTTAATTTTTGATTTCTAGGAAACTGTATTAAGTAAATCTGACACATGATTATTTTGGTATGACACTAAGTATTTCATTTATGTTTAAAATGACACTTTAGTGAAAAAACTAGGGACATAATCAAAACTGAGAAAACACATTTATATTGTTTTTATAATTTAGTATAATTATCCATAAGTAATTTATGATGTGTAGGAATTAGACTCACCACAATCTGATGAACATTGCAACTGGTATTACTCCACTTCTGTTTTATGAGTTTAAGATTGGCATTTTAGTAAAAAATACAAGTTACATAATAAAAATTGAGAAAACACATTTTGGTTATTTCAATAATTTAGTAAAAATATACCTTGGTCATTTGTGACATATATTAATCAAATGCACCTCAATTTGATACATTGTATGCCCAGTATGACTCAAACTATCCTTTATCAGTTTAAAATTTATATTTTAGTTTAAAAAATTAGCGACTCATTGAAAACTAATAGAACACACTCATATTGTCTTGATAATATCATAATATTACTTATAATATTTTTTTTACTTATAGTAATTATCCTCACATAAAACTGACACACAGTGTGAAAGGTATGACTCCAAGTGCATGTTTTAAGTTTAGAATAATATAATAGTAAAAAAATAGTAATATACTCAAATCTATGAAATAAATTTTGATTATTTTGATACTTTATGAAAGTGAAGCATTAATAATTTGTTACATGTAGGAATCAGATGCAACTCAATCCAATTCATGGTGCGACCGACGTTACTCAAATTGTGTGGTTTTAGTTTAAAATTGATGTTTTAGTAAAAAAGTCAAGTGACATACTGAAAACAAAGAAAATGAATTTGTATTTTATTTAATTACATTAGAAAATGATCTATAAGTGATTTTTTATGTGTATGAATAAACCAACCCACAATTTTATACACGGTTTACCCTATATGAATCAACATTTCTGTTATCTATTTAAAATTAATATTTTACATCAAAACATTTGTTACTCAGTAAATACTAAGAAAACATATGTGTATTTTCATTTTGATTTAGGGAAATAATTTAAAATTAATTTTTGAAACGTAAAAATTATTCACACATAAATCTAATATGTGATTTGATCAGTAATCCTAAAAGTGTGTGTTTTCTGTTTAAAATGAAATTTTACAAAAATAAAGTGACATAATTATATCCAAGAAAACGCATTTAATTTATTTTGATACATTAAGAAAAAATATATCCATAATCCATTTGTGATGTGTTGTACTTAGGTTCACCTCAATTTGATGCATGGTCTGACTAATATTAGTCAAATTATATGGTTTGAATTTAAAATTTACATTTTAGTAGAAAGATAAGTTTCATACTCAAAAATAGATAAAAGACATTTATATTGTTTTAATACTTTAGGAAAATGATACATCTATCATTTTTCATGTGTAAGAATCATCCACACCACGATCAGATGCACAATGTTCCCGGTATGACTCAAAATGTTTGTTATTATTTCAAAATTGATATTTTATTTCAAAACATGTTTCACTCATTGAAAAACACGAAAATTCACTTGGATTATCTTTATAATTTATTAAATGGTTAATAAGACATTTTTTGATGTGTAGGAATCAGTATCACATCAAACTAACACACTATATAACTAGTATGACTCCAAGAATGTGTTTTCAATTTAAGATGACATTTTATTAAAAAACGAGTGATATACTAAAAATTGAAAAAACACATTCATATTATTTTGATACTTTAGGAAAATGATCCATAAGTCATTTTTGACCTGTATGAATCATATGAATATCAGTCTATCAAATGGTGTGATCGGTAGAATTCAAAGTGTGTATTATCAGTTTAATATGTCATTTTATTAAAAAATAGAGACATAATCAAAACTGATAAAACACATTTAGATAATTTTTATACTTCATGGAAAATATACATAAGTAATTTGTGACATGTAGGAATTATCCTCACCTCAATATATTGTGTGGTGTGAAAGAGTATTAATAGAATTTGGTTCTTTTTGTTTAAAATTGAAATTTTATTTAAAAACATTGGTTGCATACTCAATTAGGAAAATTCATTCTAATTTTTTTGATAATTTAGAATAATTATCCATAGGTAATTTTTATGTTTAAGAATAAGTCACACCTCAATATTATATGTAATATATTTCATATAAAAATATATTTTTGAACTTAAAAATATATGCTTAGAATTTTATAAATCAAGGTAATGTATTTTTTTCAAAGATAAACTATTTTTATTTCTCATATAATAATTTATTAACAAGGTAAACTTTAGTTTTGGTTTTATTTTAAAGGTAAATAAGTCTAATTTTATCTATAATAATTGAATTAATCTCATTAGAATAGAAATTATACATTATTTTTCTGAAAAATTATTTTTATACTATCTAATATTTTTTTAAAACGGATTTCGTTGAATTTAGAGCGCTTATATTAAAAATTATTTTTTCCACATCAACAAATAAAATATTTTAAAATAAATTAAATATTTTTAATTAGGAAAACTATTATTTGGTAATAATATAAAATTAATTTTTCAACATAATGAATAATAAAAATAGTAAAAATTTTATGTCATGGTTAGGGTTAAAATTGGTTTGTTGGATCGAAGTGTATATATAGGTGGAGCAATACAAGAGGGGGTGAATTGTAAGATTCAAACAAATCATTTTTGTACTTAAATAAAACTCATTTTAATAATATTTAATCTAATTTAATTAACAAAACCTCTTATTGTATTATAAAATTAATCGAAGAGGGACATGGATCTGATGGATAGAGTATCATAATTAGTAGGTTATGATTAGTATTCCACAGGTCATGTTTGAAATTAATCATATTCACAAAAAGGAAACATTTTAATCAGATTAAGCATGATATATATCATAATCACAATGTTTTTGATAAAAATGGTGAAAAATTAGTTATTCGATCGTAAAGCATATAGAATTGTATTGGGTAAATAAATTGATCGAAATCCTTAAAATCAAAATTACAAAGATCATAATCACTAAAAATAGAATAGAAAATGGATATATAAAACCATTCACATTATATTAAAAATCATGAGAAATTTAAACAATTAATAGAATAAAATTATTTTACCCCAAAGTGAAGGGTATCCAATAACCTTGGAAAGAGGTCCCTTGATTTATTCTTTTAAGCAAGTATGTATGACCCACAATAGGGTAATCTCCTGATATGATGATCAGATTTTGTCTTGATATCACTATAATATCTTGATCAAGAAGTTCATCGGTGTCTCTATCTTCCATGCCTCGTAATCCCTTGATTTGAAAATGATCAATATAATTGTCTTCTAATCCATATAAACCATTCATCTTAATCACTTACGATCGGTTTCACACATTTCAAAGAAAAAAATCTTAGATGTAACAATAATATAGAATGAGAAATTCACAACATGAAATCTTCAGATTATTTCCCACGAAATAGTGATTTTATAGAGCTCTCCCATATTTTATCTAATTTTTAAAAGGTTATGATTTTGTTCAAATTACTAGGTATTTATAGGCCAATGTACCAATGGTCTTCTTATATTCCTATGGGAAGATTTTTTTTTCAAAATTCAGAGGGAATTGGACATCTTTCACTCCAACGATCATCTTATTACTGAAACAATGACATCATTTAATAATTCATATTGAAATATAATACAAAACAACCTTTTTATTTCAATGTTTTGTTCATTATGATACAATATTTTGGTTACATTGAGATTTAATTTTTATTATAATTTTCATTACAAGTGTCAGTACGATATTTATCACTAGGAAAAATATTGTTGGTGCGATGACTGAACAGTGTGTATGATAAAATTAATATTTGGTCTATTATATTTAAATCGTATTCAGTGGGTATGATAAATATAATATCTATCCTCATTACTATAATCATTTAATGAATCATTTATACAATATTCATGAGAACGATTATTATCATATTCATATAAAAAATTATAATGATAAAATTTAAAACAAAATTGTAACCAAATGATTTTATAGAAAGTGTGTTTGTGAATAATAAACAAAGGAATATAAAAGACAAAAGAATATATTTGACTTAACAATCTATCCCTTTTTGGTAAGCACCAACCACAAGTTAAAAAAATAGAGGATTAAAAAGAAAATGAATTTCATATTTAGAAGTGAACACTGATACATATGTCTATTTGAGTTTTAAAACATTTCAAAATTTTATTTGAATATGACTAACCTCCCCTTTAGGAAAACAAAATACCTATGTATCATATTCTATTAATAATTGCTTCCCCTTACAAAAACTATTCTAATTTTTTAATTATTATTCTCCCCTTCCCCCTTTAATGATAATTTGTCCCCCTCTCAGACACATTCTCCTCCAATACAAAACATTCTCCTTATTTTTTGTTTTTAAAAAGGAATATGATAATTCCTATTATGCCTGAAATAAGGGTTAAAGAAATAATCAATATGAAGTCATAAAAAATTGATCATAATATAATAAGTAAAATAACATTCATCCATGAAATAGAAAAGATTACATTAAACGATGTGTATATGTCAAATTCTTTTCATAATGCTTCAAAAACAATAATATAACAAGAGTAAAAGAAATTTTTTTCTTTCCCTTTTCCTTATCCTTTTATTTCTTCATGAGGTCTAATATGATTATGTTTATTTTAATGAAATCATTCTTATCCTCTATCTAATTATTAATAGATTTTTATTGAGACTAGAATTTCTTTTCTTGATCTCTAAACAATTGGTTTAGGGTATAAATCACTTGTTCTTGGAATTTCATCTTTTATTCTAGATTATAAATTTTATTCCTCATAATTCATGACATGATTTTAAAATTCATTTATATCTATAGAAAAAACATTTTTATTTTTCAGCTCAGTATTCTCATACTTATAAAACATAATTTTTCAAACTCAGATTAAATTTTATTCAGCTTCTTTTCAATCACTTTTAAATATTAAGATTGGTTTTTATTTGGTCCTCTAAACACTTTTAATTTTTGAGTAGTATCAATTTCCAACATGTTGGATGCAGCTGATACATTATTCATGAGATTTATAATATCTTATATTTTTCTCCATAAATCTTGATACTTTCATCAAGATTATGTGACCATTTGACCACATTATTACAAACCTTTATGGGTTCATTGGTTGTTTTTTCCAATACTTTTATGTCGACATTGAGTTTCCTCAATCTTTTCCTTTCATAGTTAATAGAGTATGATATTTTATTTTTATATTCTAAAACAAAATCATTATTCCCATCTACTCTTGGTAAATATGGAATTTAATTTTCAATTATCCTAATTTTTGGAACAACATACTGATCTCTTTTCAATGGGATAGTATTCTATGAATCAGTGTATTCCTTATAGTTATTTTAGCTCAGTATAATGACTTACAGTAGAATCATCATCGTCATCATCATTCTGATTCCTATTATCAATGGATCTGGATTCTTCTTCATTATCTAGGATATGGATGAATTTTTGAGTTTCGGATTTATGATCAACTTGCTTTGAAAGATTTACTTCATGGGATGTACATTTTCTTGATGTGTCTTGGTAAGATCTTACTGTAATTATATCGGATTGAGACATTTGATCCTGACAAGTTTTTTTTCACCTCAATCCTTTTCTCCTTCTTCCTTTTCTTTTTTTATTCAGTTTTCTATTATATTTTATCTTCCTCCTCATTGATATATTAATCTATCTGAAATAATTCAGTGTCTTATTGATCCCCTAAAACTTGTTCTTTATAGACTTTTGGTGGTGTCGATTCTCCTATCACATTTTTTTTATTCTTTCCCTTGTCTTGGATAGAGAGAGTGATTGATTATATCTATAACATTTATTTTAAAACAATTCCAGAACTATATTTTTAAACTATTTTGAACAAATTATCAATATCAACAATATCATCCTTTCACTTCATTATATTCTTTTTATTTTGGTCACCTTTCATAGTTTCATAAGTTTGAATATTTTTAGCTATGGATTTTGTAGGGTTGAGGAAAAATTAGGGATCTTCTTATTTCCTTTTATCATGATGTTCCCTCATGTTAGCTTAAATTTTACTTGTTTATTTCCTTTTATTTTTTGGTTTTAATTTAGATTCCAATGTTGATTTCTTTATTTTTATGAAATAATCAGCACATATTGTTTTGAGATTCATTAGCTTCCTCTAACTACTTCTTTTGAGACTTAACATTTGGATCATTAATAAAATACTTTGATTCAGAATCAAAAATAAATTTCAATATCTTAATTATATCATTACTTATCAATGAAAATTTTATATTTCTCGGCACTAAATTGTGTGGGATAAAACAAAACTTTAATATTTCTACAATGAATTTTATAATTATTTTTGGAAACATGATAAGATGAGATTTAATTGCACCAAAATTAAAATTACTAATGGGTACAAAGATGAAACCCATTATATTTAACTTCCCCATGTTCAACAAATAATAAATAATGAACACATCTAAGACCTTTAAATTTTCTCTGTCACCTATCATAGGAATTAAGAAACCTTTTATTCAGTGTTCTGTAATTCTATTATATTTTGAAATATGATTCACTTTTATTTTGTTCTCATGAACTTCTAAAAGGAATTTTCTAGCTCAATTATTAATGAAATAACACTTTTTTTGTAATGTTATGCAAAGGGAAAAAGTATTTTCCCTTATATTGAACATTTATGAAGATAACTGTTTGTTTTTAATATATGCTTATTTCTCTATCATATAAAAAATTTACTTTCAAATATCCATCGTCAACATTCATTTAATTACAAAACTACTTTACATTATGCATAATAATCTGATCATGAAAATTATTGAGTTTTTCTACATAGACTAAATCCCATCCTTAGATTTGAATTTTTCTTTTGAGCGAAGAATCATAGTTATCTTAAAAATACGTGTTGACTAACCTTTCTCAAAAGAACTTCATGTTGTTGAAATATTTTTGAGGCATTGTATTTAGAAAAGTTTTTGATTATTAAGACATGAATACAATAATATCCATTGATTATAGAAATTATAAGACTTGGATATTTGTGGAGTAGTAGGGATTCAACATGAAGAAGAATACAACCAATGTGGGATAGAGAGGGGGTCCCTTTATATAGGAAAATCAAATATTATCATTGATATTTTATAACTCATATTGGATCGAGGTTATCTGATACATGAAATAATTGAACTCTTGAGGATTTAAAATTAAAAAAAATTATCTTATACAAGATGAATATGATAATGGTATTAAAAGAAAATGAAATATCAACAAATAGAAATGAATTTAAATAGGGTAGGTTAAGAAATTGTACCTCTCAATAATATCAGGATATATTTGCTGGTTTAAATATATTGTTCTTAAAAAGGAAATAAAATTTTGGAAAATATAATTGACTATAAAAAAAAATTTACTTGTAGGATAATAATTTTATCTGAACAAAAAATTAGAGTATGCAAATTTTGAGTATGAAACAAATATATTGAGTATGAGAAAAAAATTGAGAATGAAAAGATTTTTAGGTGTACGATACAAATTTTACATGAATAGTAAATATGAGAAAAAATGAGTAGAAAAAAAAATTTGAGTACGAGATAAAAAAATTGTATGAAAAAGTTTTTTGGTATGAAAATTTTTTTGTCACAAAAATAATTTTTTATTAGAAAACATTATTGGGTATGAAAATTTTTTTGGTTACAAATTCTTTTTTTTTACAAAAAAAATGATATGAAAAACTTTTATCTATCAAATATGTGCACTCCCACTTTGAAAAGGTGTACCATAATGTAAGGATATAATTTAAAAAAATATTATGAATGATTAATTTCCTTTGACCATTCCATGATTTTATTTAGTGTATTCCAATATTTCGGCTAGTAATTGTAATGTAAATATATCAGCATGTTGATCTTGCATTTGGATAAATTGTAAAATGATAAACAATTAAATGTGGAATACTTAAGAAAGTTATGAATATTATCTTTTTTTATAGTGACGTGAACTAATTTTTCTTAAATCTATGTCACTAGTGTCATCACAGAGTATTTGATTTTTTGTAAAACTCATGCCATAATCAGTGCGTGTGTGTTGCATCTGCAACACTTGAGCACAACACCTTCCAACTACAACAAATTAATCATTAGTAGTGGAAAGAGTTACTAAGTATTATTTCTTAAAATACCAAGAAACTAATGAATCATCTAGTAAATGAAATGTTCTATATTTAATTTTTCTATCCATTCTCCAATGACCAGAGAAAGCATCCAAAAAACATTTCAATTAAAAATAATTTCCAGAATTATAAAAGAGTCCCAAATCCACAGTATAATAAGCTTCATATCATACCTCTAAAAGTTTATTGATTTACTGGTTCTCCTTGTTCAATAATTTCAAGATTATTTGAGGTACCGATTTGAGTAATAATACTTTTTGAATTTTTATATCCATAATTTTTAATAATATATTTAATAAACTTATGTTTTGATATATAATTCCCTTATAATTTTTTATAAATTTTTAAAATAATAAAGAATTCTAACTCACTCAATATACTCATCCCAAACTCAAATTTAATGATATTCAAAAAAGAATCTGTTGATGATTTCTGATTTAATCTGAATATAATATCATCAAAATACATTTTAATGATCAAAATAGTTTTTTTATTTCCTTATAATAATGGTTGGATCAGAACATCCCTTAACAAAAAACTTTTGTAACCAAAATCCTTTTAATCTATTATACTAGGCTCTAGGGGATTGTTTATTGCCATATAAATATTGGGTATTTTTTAAAACATTTTCATGATGTTTTTTATCATCAAAACCCAGAAATGTTTCCTGAACAAAATCCTCTTTAACATATACATTAAGAAAAGAACACTTCATATACATTTGAAAAGTATTTAAATTAATGAATTTTGTAACAGCTAAATGTATTCAAATTGATTCATGTCTAGCTACAAGACCATATGTATCTTCATAATTTATTCCCTCTTATTGATTATAAACTTTAATAACTAGTCTTTATTTATTTCTAATAATTAATCTATTTTCATTACATTAGTTTCTGAAGACCCATTTTACCCCAATTACAGAGGTTTCTTTATGTCTTTCAACCATGGTCTAGACATTATTCCTTTAAAATATAGTTAGTTCATCTTGAATTACTTTAATCCAATATTCATCACCTAATGTTTTATCATGAACTTTAGGATCAAATTGGTAAAGAAATGATAGATGTTCTAATTGATTTCTTAAAGAACTACTAGTCCTTATAGGTTTATTTACATCACCAATGATACTATCACTTAGATGATTCTTTAAGAAAAACTGATTTGGGTTTTGTAAAACTTATTCATCAACATAAGATAGAAAGTCTTCTGGAGTGAATACACTAGAAAATATTTCTTAAGAATATTCCTTATTAGAATAGCCTTTTATTAAAGGATTATAATTATTTTTGGAAAAAACATCATAATATGTAGGTTAAGATTGTTTAAAAATAAAAGGATTAGTTTCTTCAAATTTATCATGTACTATTTCCTCTATAGTACAATAATTTTTATTAAAAACACTATATTCCCTAAATGTAGTGGAATATCCTCAGAATAGACTTTCATCATATTTGGGGTGAATTTTGTTAAATTAAATTTTGTATTTAGAATTAATAATTTACATCCCAATACATTGAAGTATAAATCTTTCTATTTTTTTACCTTCCATAACTCATAATGGACTTTTATTAAAAAATTGATTAATTAAAAATTGATTTATAGTATAAAATAAAGTACTAATAGCTTTATCCTTGGAATTGTTTACAATATAATTTTCAGTAAACATGTTTCTTGTTATCTATTGAACAATATTATTTCTTCTTTCAAAAACACCATTTTCATGAGGATTTCTAGGAGATAAAATATTATGGGTAATTCCATTCTTATGAAAAATACCATCAAAATCATAATCTAGAAATTCTCCACCATGACCACTATGAATAGTTATCAATGGAAGATTTTTATCATTTTTAACTTTGGCTAAAAATATTATCAAATAGAAATAGTCTTCATATTTATATGCTAGAAAATTAAACCATATATATCTTTTATATTCCTAATCTAATAAAAATACATAATACATCCCTCTAATACTTTTATTTTTTGTAGGACCAAAAAGTTCCATGTATACTAAATATAAATCAACAGAAGTTCAATATTTACTTATTGATTTAAAGCTTCACTTATGTTTCCTTCCATATTAATAAGGGACATATACGTTTGTAAAATCAAATCTAGGTTCCTCTAGATCTGTAAAAAAACATTTCTTAGGAAATTTATACTTGTTCCTGTGATTATAGTTTCCTAATACTCTATTACATAACCAAGATTGTTCTTCCATTTCACTAAGGCAAGGTAAGTCTTGTCATTAAAGGTCTTCTAAGCTGAGTGTGTAATAATTCTCATGTTGGTGGGAAAAAATAATTAATTTGTACTTGTAATTGTGTACTACACATTTATCATTCCTAAAATTCACAACATAACCTTCATCATATAATTTAATTGTCCTTATAGGGGATTTATTAATACCTTTTACAAATAAAACATTTGAAATCAAATTTTTTTGGAGAAGAAAAACATTACTTAACCCAATAATCTTTTGTTGATCATTATCTCTTAAGGTAACTCTTCCAACTTTTATTTCAATAATATTTTCAAAGAAGTATTTGTTTCTAGTCATATGTCGGGAACATTCACTTTCTATGTACCATATAATTTTTTGGTTGGTACTTCTTTAGTTTTCTTGAAAACAAAAAAATAGACATTTTGAATCAAAACATTCATGGATATATAAATGATATAATTTTTTTTTTGAGAATCCAAATTTATTTTGAAAAATGGGATTAGTAGAATCACAAATATTGAATTTTATAAGGGAAAACAATTATTCCAATGACCTCCACTTTTTCATTTTTTTCAATAGGGGGAATTTTCAGGAACAAGGTAATTGTTAATAAAAATATTTATTGAATGACTATATCCAATTTCTGAACTATTTCCTTGTGGATTGAGTTTTTTAAAATTTTATCAAAACCTTCCTTATTAGTGTTAAAATTTTATTTATGTTTATTTAATGAAAAGATTATAGACTTTAGTTTTATAACTAAATTCTTATCCATATTAGTATTAGGTTTATAAGTGTGTTTTTAATCTAGAAATTATTTTTATGAAATAAATTTTTCTGGATATTTAGAATTCATATCCATCTCAGAATTAGCTTTCTTAAGGTTTCAAGAAATAGAATTAATTTAAAAAAAACTTATCAAGATATTTATAATGATCTGATACTTATTTTGTTAAAACACTTATTCTAGAATTTTCCTTTTCAATTTTCACACTAACATGTCAATTTTCATTCTCAATCAACTTTGAAAATATAGAAAACTTTTCATTTAAATGTAATGTATTATTATCACTGGATGAGGATGATTCTTCATATGAATATGTATAATTATTCTCCTTAGGATACTTTTCGTGTAAATACATGTTAGTTAAAGATTCAGTAGTGTGTACCATTTCCATGAAACATTTATTTTCAATAGGTATTATGGCCAGAAGCCCAATATTCTTTTGTCTATAATTCTCATTCTTTGATGATTCATCAGAAGAGTATCCTCCACTAGAAATCTAATTTTCATTTTCATTTAATTTTTTCTTTCCTTTTTAATTATAATTACTTTTTTATTCCTCTTATAATGTCTTTATTTTCTATCTTATATTTTCAACTTTGGTCAATCAAGTATAATGTGTTTGTATTTATTACATTCATGGAACGTAACTCCAATATACTTTTTTTATTTATTATACTTTTTGATTTTATTATTTCTATAATGAAACTCGGGTTTTTTCCAAGATTATTCTTTATCCTTCAAGAAAATTGGACAATTAATTCTATGAATGTTCTGATTCACATAATTCTGATTGATCCAAAACATTCTTATTAGTTGATTTGATTATCTTTTTAGGATTCTTAGCCTTCATCTTATTAGATATTAAAGAAAAAAAATTCCACTATTTTACTTTTTGAATTTTGTTTCTATCATTTTTCAATCTTTTCACATATTATAAGAGACTTCCAAATAACTAATCAATTGTAACATTATTGAATTTTCGTGATTCATCAACAACTGTCCTTTTTTATTCTATTATTTTGGAATAATATATATGATATTTTCTAGAAGGATTTCATCATCTACTCCTTTTTATAACATGGATTGTAAACTATTCACAATTTTCATAAATCTTTATTGTACCTTAAAAAATTATCCATAAGGAAATTTAAAATCTTGATAATCTTTGCTTAGTGTGGATCTTTGTGTCTCAATATCTTTAGATGTACCAAAATTAGTACTTTCTTGATTCTTTCTAAATATTTTTTGAAACCTAACAATATGAAATCTTGATATATATATATATATAAATATATATTTCTAGTAATAGAATAATGTAATGTATTATGTACCTTATTATTTAGTTTATATTGTAATTTTTCTTGATTGGTAAAGAGTATAACATCCTTTTCAAGAATTTTATACTCTCTAGTTAGAATAACAAAATTATAAACACTAGTGTTGATTAAGAAGATCTTCATTTTGTCTCCCCAATATTCATAATCATTTCAATAAAAAAATTGATCTTATAGGATGGATATTTTCAATTAAATCGACATTAATTCCTTCCAGCTTTATAAAAATACCAAAAAAATTCCATAGTACACGTTAGTGTAAAAAGTATTTATAAACAAAAATTTTATAAAAGAAATATAAATATCTTTCAAAATGAATATAAGAAAATATGAGTCTTGGAATGATCCTCTGATACCAATTTTTTCAACAAAATGTATATGTAGATGGAACATAATAATATGTTGTGAATTATAAGTTTAAAAACATTATTTTTATACATAAAAAACTCAATTTAATAATATTTAAAGTAACTAAATTCTTTAACCCTCATAATGTATTCGAATAGAAATCATATAGGGCCCTGGTTCCGAATGACAGAGTATAAGAATCAGTAGGTTATGATAAGTATTCCACAGGTTGTGTTTGAAATTAATCATATTCATAATAAAGAAATTATTTAATCAGAGTATGTACGATATTGATCATAATAAGAATGGTTACAATAAGAAGAGTAAAACAATTAATTATTCTATCATAAAGAGTATAGAATCATATCAGGTAAATGAATTGATCATAATTACAAATATTATAATAACTATATAGATAATATGAAGTTGAATATATAAAATGATTCACTTATTATTACAAATAAGTAGAAATGTAAACAATTAAAAGAATAAAATTCTTTTAACCCAAAGAGAAGGATAACCAATAAACATGGATATAGGTCCCTCGATTTACTCTTTCAAGAAACAATCTATTACCCACACCATGGTAATCCCTCGATACAATGATCATATTCTATCTTACAATCCCAACAAGCCCTTGAAAAAAAGGTGATCAGAACCTCTGTCATCCCAGCCACAGAATCCTTCAATCCTAATACGATCAGCACAACTATCTTCATATCTGCATAATCCCTCAATCGTAATCGCCAACTATAGGTGATGCACTAGGAAAATAAAAAACTCTTATAATTAAAAAATTATGTAGAATGATCAGTTCAAAACATTAACACTTCATAGACTTTTTCATGATGCCACAATTTGACGGAGATCTCACAAATTGTCTCTAATTTGTCAAAATTTTAGAGCTCATTCAAATGACGTGGTATTTTTAGGCAAATGTCCCAACGATATTTTTGGATTCAAATAGTCAGATATTCTCCTAAGCATTTGGTGGGACATGGACATATGGAACTCAAACTGTCGTTTTAAAACTGAAACTGTAACATCATTTTATAATTCATAATGATATAGAATACACAATATCATTAAGATTAAAATTTTTTCCATTCATTACGATACAGTATATTGGTTATGATGAGATTGAATAAGTATGATAATTTTGGTTTCAAGGTTCAATATGATATTTATTTTTATTAAATATATTTTATCTATAAATACTGCATAGTGTGTATGATAAAATTCATATTCTGTGTGATCGATAAAAATCAGATTAGGTGAGAATGATAAATATCATATCCAGCTTCATTATGATAATAATATAATGAATCATTTCACAATATTCATGATTATTATTACTATCATATTCATATAAAAATATTATTTATAAAATGTAAAATAAAATTTCAAAAAAATTATTTTATATAAAAATAGTTTTTGATTTCAATAGGGATTATCTAGGATTAAACTGAGAAATAAGGGTAAAAAAGACACTAAAACATTTCTTATTCATATTGGTTGAATATATTTAAACATTATCTTGTCTTACCTTCAATTTAATATCCATTCAATTCCTCTTTCACAACAAAATAAATTTATAATATATAAATCTTTAAAATAATTCCATGTTTGTTCCTCCCCTCACTTATAAAAATGGAACATATTCTTCTCCCTTATTTACAAATGTTGATGACTCTATGTTATCCAATCACTCAAAAAAAAACATTCTATATTATATACCCCCTTTCTTGATCTTCTATTATTTTCCTAATAAAATCTTAAGAGGGCCTAAGGTGTTAGAAAAATAGGTCCCTCAAAGAAGAGGTAATCATCTTTACTAACTCATTCCAAGTTTATTTTTTTATCCACATTTGATAAATATGTTGTTTACATACTAAAAAAATGACACCAGTGCCATAAATATATTAGGATTTTATCATGATTGTGGAAAAAACATTTTCAACCACCTTTACAACCTATAGAAAAAAAACCATCACTCATGCATACATGTGGCCAACCATCTCAACATAGCGGTGCAATTAATTTTTCATAACCTCTTTACTTGTATGGTTATAAAGATAGAAATAATGAATATATATGGTATTGATGACATAATTGTGATTCATTAAATAAAATAATTGCAGGAAACCTATGAATTACATACTCAAATAATATGTCTTATTAGATAAGTATTCATTACATATTATTACGATGTATAATAGATCATTAAAGGTTTAGTGTCTTTGGAAACCTGTATTCCTAAAAAAATTAAATAAACAATTTATATTAACTAGCATATTTTTCATCATAAATATAACCTTATTAGACCTATAATACAAAAAACATTTCTTTATATCCTACGGGAAAATAAACATAATAAATTTTAAGAGCAAATGCTCAATAATGGTAAACAATATAGATATCAATAAAATATAAAAGTGGGAATAAGAAAATAATAAGGTTATTAGAGAATGACCTTCAAATTATAAAATCATACCCAATAATTCATTGAATGTAAACCTAAATTGGGGAATAAATCTTTGGTGGTTCATAATACATGAATCATAATAGAATCAATGATCATAAACCATGGGAATATTACATGGGAATAAGAACATGTCATAAGGTATTAGAATAAAATTTGATATAATCATAATCATAGAAATATTATGAAAATTATACCCACTAATATATTAATTTCATGTGAGGATAGTACTAGCTACATTTTTACATGCTTCAGGCTTGGTATAACCTCTTGTATACCCTCTATTGGGAATGGGATAACTTCCCGTGATCCTTTGTTTTAGACTGGGATGAACTCATGTGTACCCTTTGATATCATAAAACGTTATTATTTACCCAAATAATTTGATATATATAACATAAACACCCATCATATAATCATAATCAATTTATATGTATGCCATAAGATTCTGAAACATCTATCATAACATTAATGGTTAATATATGGAAAAGAAAATAGATTTCATAAATATTCCATCATCATAATCATAAAACATATAGAGAAATATTAAAGTGGTAAAATTAGATCACATTCTTATAAAATCATAAGAAACATAAATTATTTCCTTATATATGAAAATGAATTTAAAATATCACGGGAATATTTTTTGAGGAAAATACCCTTTCATTCTAAAACCACTTATTTAAAATACAAAACTATACAAAATAATGAGGTTAAATTTTTCATTGAGATTATCCATGTAGTATTCAGAGAAAATATAATTCATTATGGTGGTAAAAACCATTCATGTGATAATTGTTAAAATAAAAAATCTTTCTACTTTTTTTAGTAAAAAAGTTAAAAGTACCTTGTTCAGAAAAATCATGAAGATTACATTTTAAAAAAAAATATAGAATGTAAAAAATGGTTTTGAATGATTTTATAAAATAATTTTAGAATGGTAAAAAAATTAATAAAAACATTTTAAATAAAATAATTATATGACATAAAAATATTCTCAATCGAAGAGATAAATAATGTTTTTCCCTTAAAATAATTATTTAGGGCTCTAATGAACATAAAAAGGGTAAGATGAAAGGAAAAAATGAAATCTCTAGATGTAACCAAAGTATAAGTAAAGACATAATATATAAGGGAGATGTATCTAATAATTACAACATCATAAATTTATGCATAAATAGTCCCATTAAAAATCTATATTATAACATAAAACCCTTAATAATTTTGTAACTATTGAGTCACAATACCCATGAAAGGAATAAATTCAAAAAAAATACCATGAAAATAAAGATGATAATGTTACAAAATATCAGAACGTAAGTATATAAACCTCCTAAAATAATATAGGTGTATAATGTAATATATATCTCAAAGAAGACAATTTGAGAGAGTAATCCCCTACCACTATGGAAACTTTTGAATCAATTCCACAATTATGAACTGATTTGAAATATAAATTTAAATAACATAAATAAAAAAGGTTGAAATATATAAAATTAAAATAGTATTAGTAAATACATCTCAAAATAAAAAATAGATGTATATTTTAAAACATGTCTCAAAGAAACAAAAGTGTCGTGAATAACCCTTAACTCAAGTATGTATTGCTTCATAAGTGATATAAAATCATGTATAATGAATTTAAATTTATTTTAATTTTATAACTAAACCATATTCATGCTGATATTATCATATATTTTGAACTTATAACACTTTAACAACCATTGGTTAATAATTATTTATTAAATCATCGTTTCTTGGTGTTAACTATTTCATTTTTTATGTATGTTTGGGTTCAACAGTTATATTCCTTAAACATTGATAATAGTTCCATAATCTTTAAACGATTAATAATTTCATAAGTATATTATATAATAACTACATATACTTTTATAACCATTCATACAAATTGGATATGAAAAATGAATTACATAACCTCATAGAGACAGTAAATCATACGTACACTCAAGTGATGTCTTCCAATTTTTGATAGATGGAATAAATGAATAGTAAATAATGATTCTACATTAAAGAATAATTATTAAATAATAAATCTAATATATATATATCTATTATAGTGACCAACAAATCAATATTGTGATGTAAAATGAATCATAATGCTACATGGAGGTGGTAGTCCACATGTACGCACAAGCGATACATTATTTCCCATTTGACGGAAAAGTGATGGAAAATAGTTTTGAAATCATCACAATAACATATTATTATATTTAATATACATAATTAATCATTTTATAATGGTCAAAATAGGTTTAGATTGTTTTTAAGAAAAAATATAATTGACAGATCTCTGTTATGATTTATTTATCTTCTATAGGAGAACTCTTTTGGCGTACACCTTATGTATTGGATGATTATTATTAGGTGAATAAAAATATCTATATGATGAAATAATAAAATCCTGGAAGGGTTTTAGTGGATATTTACTAATATATATGGAAAAAAATTAATAATGGATAAATAGAGTTTCTCTTTTATAAGTGAGGTGAGGGACCCAAATGGAATTACTTAAAAGATTCTTATAGTACATGAACACATTCATTAGAAAATTGAAAATAAAATCATTGAAAATATGGTAATATAAGGTTATAATATATTTAAACAATAATAATTAAATAATATTTTTTTTCATTCATACCCTTATCTCTTAGTTTAACATCCCCCCTAGTAAACCTGTTTTAACCATAACCACAGTAACAAAATTTTACTATTTTTACATTTAATTATGATAAAAAATTGAGTTAAATTGATTAAATTTTATTAATTATTATAAATTTAAAAATATAATACATTTTAATATATTAAATTTCTATATGTTTTAGAATTAAATTACAAATAATTTCTCAAAAATTAATCAAAACATATTTTTTTTAAAAATACATTTTTAAGAATAGAACTAAATTTAATTCCATTTCAGGTATTATAAAGACCATAAAATAAATGTTAAAATAGTTAATGGAATATATAATATATAATATTTATTAAAAATATTAGTCAATATATATTATTTAAAATTATTTAGATAAAAACACATTGCGTGTAAAAAATTTGTTTTAGAAAATTGTATTTTGAAGCCAAAAAATGAACTTATAAAAAAATAATGAATAATAATGATTGTAATGAAATTAATTAGATTATTAAAAATTAATTTAGTCTTATTTTAATTATTATAAAATAAAAAAATAGTACTTTTAAATTATTAGATTTAATGAAAATATGTGATAATTGTACAAAAATCGGTATTTTTCACCATTCACTAAAAATAAACATTTTTAGGAAATAAATTATAATGTCACCATAATATAATATTAACATGATTATTTAAAAATAAATAAATTTCCTTAAATAAATTTTCTAAAAGTTGTATTAATTGTAATTCCAATTTTAAAAATAAAATAAAATCTATTTTTAATGAAAATAGATTTTTGAAGAATACAATGACTTTCAAAAAAATTATGAAAATATTTATATGAATTATCCAATGAATTTTAATTGTTTTAAAAAATACTCCTATTTTTCATAATTTAGTTATTACTATCGATTCTTATAAATATAATGTTCAAGTAATATAGGATTACTATATCATAGTTTATTTAGACTCGGGGCTATGTATAAAGCATGATATCACATACAAGAAGTATATTTCAAAGGAAATTCATATAAATCATAAGGTGCTATATTATTTTCCCATAAAAATGAATTTTTACCATGAATTTCTATCACTTTAATATAAACAAATGATGATATATCTTTTTTATAATAACCTCATCTTCCCATTTATCTTCTTCAAATCATTGATTCATCCAAATAAATTTAACCATGTGAGTGATTTTGTTCCTTAGAAATTTATATCAATGATCTAATATTTATATCGATTTTTTATCATATGAAATATCATTCCATAGTGGAAAAACCTCTAATTTTAGTACATGTTAATGATCAGGTATTTACTTTCTTAAAAGAGATATGAGGAACACATTTTTACCTTGATAGAGGTTCGATGGGAGTTACAAGTGATAATTTACAATCCCTAATTGATAAATAAAATAAAAATGGGTAATATATACAGGTTTTGTCTATCCATCTTTCTTGAATATCATAACCTCCTTACATAGATAAATTTATTGGAATACCTTCTCACCAATATTGAATTTTAGATTATGTCTATGACTATTAGAATAACTATTCTGTCGACTCTAATCTAGCATGATGGATTTATGAATGGATCTATCCTTCTCTTATATTTCCTCATATATCACATTTCTCAATAGATTTCATTATGTATCTTCATATCATCATGTTAGAAATCTGCACTTCCTTCCATAGAGGTCCGTATAAGGAGCCATCCAAATTTTTGTGTGAAATATATTATTTTATGTGAAATTGAATACAATGGAGTGTTGATCAGAAGCACCTTTCAAATCCAGAAAAAAAATACCTAAAAATATCCTCCAGGGTTTTAAGGGTTTTCTCAGACAAACAATCTATCAGAGGATAATAATATATACTAAAACACAACTTTATATCTATAGCTTATCGAGAAATTCATGGGAAATTCAATGTAAACCTTGGATCAAGATCAGAAATAATTGAATGTGGCACACCATAAGACCTTACCACTTCCTTAATATATATACTATAAATATGATAAAATGTTTCAAAAACCATGTTGGGATGTCATCCAAACCGGCACCTGGCTGGATCTGTGGCATGGGTCAAAGGGCATTCCCGATCCCCATGGGTTGTTAACAAGTTCCCATGTATCAATAATATAACATGGGAATGATTTATCTAGGTTACATAAACATAAATAACCAACAATAACATTTAAAACAAAGATGAAAAATCATAACCAAACATGGCCTAAAAAAATTTCTAGATTCAAGTTTACAACATAAAATAGAAACAAAAATGAGCTAAAACCAAAGGGTTACAATGAAAATATCTTCAAAAACTACTATATGATGAAAGGATCATTGCCCTCAAGCCACTATGACAACACCTGCAAGAGAAGACCACCAACATCTTGAACCACAATCTAAAAACACATAGCCTTTACCTATGTCAAAAATAACCAAGCCTACTTACACCCAAAGGTGTATGTAGGGTGTGAGCCAAATCCTAGTAGGATGCAACCCATCAAATAGATTCCATTTTATAAAAATTATTAGACAAAATAAAATGAGTGTTTTATAAAATGGTAGAAATGGTTTTTATAGAAAACATTTTTAAATAAAAACATGCTTTATTTTTAAAAGAACCAATGAGGTGAACTATTTGTCGACGGTATGTAGGATATCACAAGAGAGAACTATGTCATGGGAAACCCCTATTGGAACTAGAAAAGAGTGGGACCATAAAGACATTGTATCTCGGTGAAATGTGGTATAGTAACCATGACCATCTGCATCCTCATGCATTATCCACTATAGAGGAGAAACATCCAAAATTATAGTGGTATCCAACAATCATCAATATTTAGTTATTTTTGCCATCATCAATCCCACAAAGTGAATCCAAGCTGAATCCAATTCCAAATCACCAACATACTAGTCCGATTCTTCCCACCTAGTCACATAGGATTTTTGTTGTGATCAATTCACATTCCACATATCACATATGTCACCACTTTTACATACACAATCCAAAAAAATGTTATCAACCTTATCAAAAACATCATTTCCACATCCAAAGTCACTTTAAAATCAAAACAAACCCAAAAAAATGTCAAAATATGGTTCACATCATGTACACATTTTATCAAACTCCCATATGGAACAAAATAAGGATGTATATATTAAACACACATGGAATATACCCCATATCTTTAGAAAAAACATTTTCCATTACCAAACCACCTTGAATCATTTTAAAAGAAAATTTCACACCTCACACACAATCCATAAAAAACCATGATGTAAGGAAAGAATATTAAAATAATAAAATAATTTTTAAGCATTAAACCACCAACCCTAACTGTAGAAACATCCAAAATCTAGTGAAAAACATCAATCTAACCTCAATCGAACCCTATAATGGAAAGATAGAACCTTCGGCATCATGATTAGCCTCTAAAAATCAAGATTCATCCCTAAATAGGACACCCAACCCACAGGAGATGTGAAACCCAAAGGAAATTGGAAAATACCCCCAAAAATATTGGGAAATAAAAGAGGGAACATTCTTGAAGATTCAAAGAGAAATTAAACAAAAATTGCCACCAAAATGGATCCCAAGTGAGAGGAGCCGATGGGGTGTCACAAATAGGGGTATAAATCTCAAGTGGGAATAAAAATGAGTGTTTAGGGTTAAAAATATGGGTGATAGAAAAAGGAAAACCAAAATTTTAATAACCTGGACCAGCCATAGAGTTTTCCCACATGGTTTTACAAACCCTGTAGAAACCATAATCCCCTTACCATTCAATATGGAAATTCCCCACATTTATCCCACATGGTTTACAATCTATGCCTTAACTGTGTGATAAGACTATCAAAAAACCCAACTTTTTCGCATGGTTACCTGGTTAAGAGAACACAATTTATAAAACCGTCTGCACCATGTTTTTTACCCAAAATTTATAATTTTTTTCTTCAAAACATAAGGAAGACACATAGTAGAAAAGTCTAAACCAAAAATAAACAGAAAATTACCTTAAATTAAAGCATGGGTGTGACAATTCTCCCCACCATGAAAACAACATGTTGCCAAGAATCTTAACAAAAAGCTTGATTAGAAATTGAAAAAGATAATATTGAACAACCCATGATTTTCACTCCCATGTCTTATGCTCATCATTTCCATGTTTCAAAATGACTCAGACCAGTGGAATGGACTTCCCCTAAATTACTTTCTATTGATAATTTATAATCCCCTTTGTCCACTCAAACACAGATAATTTGGGCCATATCACTAACTCTTCCTAATTTAGCACATGATATGGATTGGGGTCATAATTTTTCAATTGGGAAACAAGAAACACATCATGATTTAACCTAAAATTTGAAGGATATTTCAACCTATATGAAACCTTACCAAGCCGCTCAGTGATCTTGAATGGTTTGACATACCTCAGTGTTATCTTTCCTTTATTTCCCAAATAAAAGTGACCCAAGCGAGGTGCCACTATCAGGAACACTCGATCACCCACAAAAAACTCAAGATCTCAGTGTTTTTGATAGGAATAAGATATGTGATGAATCTAAACTATCAATAACCACTAAATGATTTGCTTGACCATATCAAATTTATCTTTCACTAAACTAAGTCCCAAAAGTGAGGTATCACCCACCTCATCCCAACACAAAGGTTACCAACAGGGCTATCCATAGAGAACCTTGATAGGATCTATTAAAATAGTGGATTAGTAGATATTGTTTTTCAAAAACTCAACCAATCCCAAATGGTTATCCCATGAACCACCGAAGTCCAAGACACATTCCAGACTCATGTCAACCAAGATATGGTTTTACCTCTTTGTATGACTATCCATTTGATCATGGTATATCGTGCTCAACATAACTTGTGACCTCATTACCTGTTAAAGTCCTTCCCAAAATTTAGAGGTGAAGTGAGGGTCCCAATCAGAAACAATTGTCGTGGGAACACTATGAAACATAACTATTTCTTAGATATAAAACAAGCCCAAATCATCCACCTTATCTGAATCTTTTATTGGAATAAAATAGGCTAACTTGTTCAGATGATTGGTCACCACCCAAATGGAATTTATTTTTTTAGTTGTATGAGCTAATCCAATAATAAATTCCATAGAAATATCATCCCAATTCAATGTAGTAATGGGTATAAGCTAAACAAAACTTATCAGAATTTGATTCTTTTCTTTTACCTACTGACATGTATAGAACCTCGATATAAAGATAGCTACATCTCACCTGATACCTGGCCACTAGAAATTCTTACGAACATCATAATACATATTGGTAGCACTATGATGAATATCCAACTGAGACTGGTGTCTATCTCTCATAAACATCGTCCTCAGAGATAACGGTGCCACAAAACATCACATGAAACACAAAACTCCCCCAAGAGACAATAACCAATCACAAGGCATCTCCCCACCAAAAAGAAACTACATAGATTGTAGGAATTGTTCATCATCAGGGTTCTTCCACTGAATAGACTCAAAAAGAGGAGCAATTATATTTTGGCCATGAATATTCCCCCACTATGCTTCTTAGTTTCCAGCTATATTCTAGCAAAGAGCCTCATAAACATCCACTCATAACTAGACTCTTTCAATACAATCACTAGAACCTTCATAATCATGGTTCCATCCACAACATTAACTTTTTCTGAGGTATAGATGAAATCAAAATCAAACCCCTACAGATATTCAACCCAACCACGCTACCCCAAATTCAAATACATCTGAGATAAAATGATGGGTAATATTTTAGGATGAGAATAATCTAAATATTACACTCTAAAAATATATTGGAACCATGTCTTCAGTTCATTCATTACAACTGCTAACTCTATATCAAGGGTTGGTTAGTTCTTGTCATGTGGTCAGAGTTGGTGAGAACTATAAATCACTACATGATCATTCTGTATCAACACACACCTGAGACCCATACCTAATGCATCACAATATACCAAAAATACTTTTCTAAATTCTTGTAAGATCAAATTATAAGTGGTATTCAACATCTTCTTTATCTCCTCAAAGGACTCTTGGAATTTTTGGCTCCATTAAAACTTTACACCTTTTGGGTGAGGACCATCATGGACGACTCCATCCGAGGGAAATCCCAAATGAATTTCCTATAATATCTATCCTGGCCTAGAAATATTCTGTTCTCAAACACATTCTTGTGTTTCTCCAATGAAGTAACTGCACTAACATTCTTGGGGTACACTGAAACCCCTTGTTCGGAGATAACATGACCTAGAAACTTCACCTCTTTAATCGAGAAGGTGCACTTTGAAAACATGTCATAAAGGTGATGATCCGGAAAAGATCCCAAGAAAAAACACAAATGACGCTCATGATCCTCCTAAATTATATAATAAAAAAATATGTTATACACATATACTATGAAAATAGAATCAAGATACTAGTGGAACACCATGTTCATAATCTCCATGAAACCTTCTAGATCATTTACTGATCTGAAAGCCATGACCATATACTCAAAATGGTCACACCTTATTTGGAAACCGTCTTCAGAATGTCTTCCTATTTTACCCAATCATTGTGGTAAATATAATGAAAATATATCATATAAAACCATTATTACCCTTTTAATTGATCAAATAAGTCATCAATTTGGGGAAAAGTGTACTTGTTCTTAATGTTTACATTTTTTATCTTCCAATAATCAATGCATAACTAGAGAGATCAGGGAAAATACTCTTGGAAGACCTTTAGGAATTCAACAACAACAAGAGTTAACCCAATATTAGGATAATAGACACCATCCTCCCATATGAGTAATGATAACTAAAAACAATATTATCCAATTCCAGGAGTGGATGTCCAACATACCTCGACTGAGGATCCCATTCATCATGAAAAACATGGGTACTTACATCTAGTTCCATGAAACTCACCTGCTTTTTATAAGAGGTGATATGTTCCTGAAATCTCACCATCATATCCATACAAAGGATTACATCAATGAGGTTCATATACATGACTAGGAAATCACATTCTAAATAGACCCCTGACATGGTGAGTGAACAAGACGGACACCTAAGACCCTTCTCCCACTAATTTGAAAGAGGTGTTACCAACTCCATTGCAAAATACATGGGCTCGGTTGGAAAATTCATAAAAAATAACAAAATGGAAAGTGATAAATGAAACCAAATCATGAGTATAAACGAATATATAAAGATAGTGAAAACATAATCGTACCTCAAACTATTGATGGTCCCGCATCTGATCTAGCAAGTGCCTAATCCACGTAGTGAAGATGATTCATCTCAACCTGAGCCTAGGAATGACCACTAGACATTGGTTCAGCTCTGAACTAAGTCTACCCATAAGATGATTCAGACCTAGAACCATGACCTCATAACTAAGACCCCACTATCATGGATGGTGCTGACTAGGATGACATTCCCTAGAAGCCATAGGTCTAACTCTACCCTGATAAGAATGTGTGGCTCTGCAGAATCACTACAAGTTCCCCATCACTCTACATCAGTGACAAGATTTTTTAGGCAATCTAAACATAGGTCATATATTCCCTTACTTCCCAAACTGGTGGAACACAATAGACCATGCATCTTAAGTTGTGCATAAAGATTCATAGCAAGCATGGCCTAATCCACCACAACCCTTTATT
The DNA here is from genome assembly GCA_963277665.1 of Viscum album. Taxonomy (NCBI): domain Eukaryota; kingdom Viridiplantae; phylum Streptophyta; class Magnoliopsida; order Santalales; family Viscaceae; genus Viscum; species Viscum album. The sequence goes on from OY728148.1 coordinate 1,356,379,725, forward strand.
CCCTACTTGTCCTGCTTCTTCTTCTTCTCTGATGAGCTACCACTTCCCACAACTGACCCGGCTCTAGAAAACCCAAACATTACCTTCTAATCGATATCGACCATGAAATCACAATAAACCACCTCATTAAAGGTCTCCACCTTGAAAACAAATGTCTTAGGATTAAATATATAGTCACAATCCTGCCTCAAACTTTCGAGATTTCATCCGTTCATTGGAAACAATCCCTGGTGCATACCAGACCAGATCTATGAAATGAATAGAATACTTAATCACTATATGATCTCCCTGAACAAGATCAATATACTCTTAAAATCTGGCATTATCCAAGACCTTAAGAAATAACTACTCACTGAAGAAGATATTGAAATCCTTCCAACTCTTCTTCTTGGTCTTCCCAGATTGAGCCATTGAGTCCCACCATCTCCTAATGAAACCTTACGGCCAGAATGATGTAGACTTCACCCTGACAACCTTATTAGTATTGAGGAACTCAAACATCTTATATCATTTGGTTTAATACAAATATTTTTATTTTATTGAAATCCTTCCAACTCTTACTCGCTGAAGAAGATATTGAAATCCTTACAACTCTTCTTCTTGGGATTCCCTTTTCCTTCTCCTTTTATTTCATCATGAGGTCTAATATGACTTTTTGTTTATTGAAATATTTCCTATCCCACATCATCTTATTAAGAGATTTTTGTTGAGACTATAATTTCTTTTCCTAATCTTCAAAAAATTAGATTAGGGTCTAAATCACTTCTTCCTTGCATTTCATCTTCTCTTCTAGATTATAAATTTTTTTCCTCATACTTCATGACATGTTCTGCAACATCAATTCTATTGATCGAAAAACATTTTGATTTTTCTGATCAATATTCTCATACTTATAAAACATCATTTTTTCATACGTAGATTAAATTTTATTCATCTTTTTTATTCACTTTCAAATATTAAGATTGGATTTCATTTGGTCTTCTGAACACTTTTAATTTTTGATTAGTATCAATTTCTAACTTGTTGAATTCAACTGATACTTTATTCATGAGCTTTATGATATCTTATATTTTTTCTCCATGAAGCATGATACATTCATCAATATTGTGCAACCATTTGACCACATTATTAGAAGCCTTTTGGGTTCATTGGTACTCCCTTCCAATACTTTTATGTCGAAATCAAGTTTCATCAATCTTTTCCTTTCAATGATGATATAGTCTGATAATTTATTTTTATTTTCTAAAACAAAATCAATATTCCCTTCGATTATTGGTAAATATGTAATTTTCTTTTCAATTATCCTAATGTTTCTAACAACATATTGATTTATTTTCAATGGGATAGTATTCTATGAATCAGTGTATTCTTCATAGTTATTTTAGCTCAGTATAATGACTTATAGTAGAATCATCATCGTTATCATCCTTCTGATTCCAAGTATCAATGGATCTAGATTCTTCTTCATTTTCAAGGATATAGAGGAATTTATGAGTTTGTGATTTATGATAAACTTTCTTTGAAGGATTTACTTGATGGGATGTACATTTTCTTGATGTGTCTTGGGAAGATCTTACTGTAATTATATCGGATTCAGACGTTTGATCTTGACTAGTTTTTTTCACCTTTATCCTTTTCTTCTTATTCCTTTTTTAATTCACTTTTCTATTCTATTTTATATTCCTCTTCATCGATATGTTAATCTATATGACATAATTCAGTGTCCTCTTGATCCCCTAAAACGTGTTCTTTATATACCTCTAGTGGTGTCGATTCTTTGCTCACATTTTTTTCTTCTTTCCCCTGTCTTGGATAGAGGGAGTGGTTGATTCTTTCTATAACTTTTATTTTAAAACAATTCCAGCACTATATTTTTCAACTATTTTGAACAAATTATCGATATCAAAAATATCATACATTCACTTCATTGGCTTCTTTTTATTTTTATCACCTTTCAGAGTTTTGTAAGATTGAATATTTTTTGCTATGGATTTTGTGGGGTTGAGACAAAATTGTGGATCTTCGTCTTTCCTTTTATCATGATGTTTTCTTCATTTATCTAAAATTTTAATTTTTGTTTCCTTTTATTTTTTGTTTTTAATTTAGATTCCAATGTTGATTTCTTTATTTTTCTGAAATAATCGGCACATATTGTTTTGAGATTCATTATCTTCCTCTAACTACTTATTTGGAGACTTCACATTTGGATCTTTAATAAACTTCTTTGAGTTAGAATCAAAAAGAAATTTCAATATCTTAATTATATCATTACTTATCCAAGGAAATTTTATATTTCTCGGCACTGAATTGTGTGTGATATTACAAAACATCAATATTTATACAATGAATTTTCTAATTATTTTTGGAAACATGGTAAGATAAGATTTAATTTCCCCAGACTTCGGATTAATAATGGGTACAAAGATAAAACCCATTATATTTGACTTCCCCCTATTCAATAAATAATAATTAATGAACACATCTGAGACCTTTATAGTATCTCTATCACCTATCTTATGAATTGAGAAACCTTTTATCCAGTGTTCTATAATTCTATTGTCTGTTGAAAGATGATTTAATTTTATTTTGTTCTCATGAACATCTAAAAGGAATTTTCCAGATCTATTTTTAATAAAATAACTTTTTTTGTAATGTTATGAAAGGGGAAAAAGGATTTTCCCTTATATTGAACATTTATGAAGACAACTGCTTGTTCTTAAGATATGAATATTTCTATATCATACAAGAAAGGTTACTTTGAAATTTTCATCATAAACATTCATTTAATTATAAAACTACTTTACATTATGCACAATAATCTGATCTTGCAAATTATTGAGTTTTTCTACAAAGACTGAATCCTATCCTTGAATTTGAATTATTCTTTTTAGAAAATAATCATAGTTATCATAAAAATATGTGTTGACTAACCTTTCTCAGAAGAATTTAATGTTGTTGAAATATATATGAGGCATTTTCTTATGGAAGTTGTTGATTATTCTAAAACGAATACGATAATGTCCACCGAGTATGGAAATTATAAGACTTGGATATTTGTGGAGTAGTAGGGATTCAACAAGCAGAAAGAGAAAACCAATTTTGGATAGAGAGGGGTCCCTTTACATAAGAAAATTAAATATGATCATTGATATTCTACAGATCATATTTGATTAAGGTGGTCCGATAGTTGAAATAATTGAACTCTTGAAGATTTGAAATTAAAACAAATTTATATTATATGAGATGAATATGATAAAGGTTTAAAAAGAAAATGAAATATCAACAAACAAAAATGAATTGAAAAAGGGTAGGTTATGAAATTGAACCTCTCAAGAATCTCAGGATATATTTTTTGGTTTAAATATATTATTTATAAAAAGGAAATAATATTTTGGAAAAAATAATTAACTAAAAAATGAATTATCCTTGTAGGATAATAATTTTATGCGAAAAAAAATTACTATTATGCAAATTTTGTGTGTGAAAAAAAATATATTGAGTATGAGGAGAAAATTTAGTATGAAAAGATTTTTAGGTGTACGATAAAAATTGTACATGAATAGTAAATATAAGAAAAAAATTGACTTGATAAAAAAATTTGAGTACGAGAAAAAAAAAATAGTTTGCAAACATTTTTTGGTAACAAAATTTCTTTTCTAAAAAAATAATTTTTTTTATAAAACATTATTGGGTATGAAATTTTTTTTCTTACAAATTCTTTTTTTTACAAAAAAATGGTATGAAAAACTTTTTTCTATCAAATATGTGCACTCCCCCTTTGAAAAGGAGTACCTTAATGTAAGGATATAATTTTAAAAACAATTTATGAATGATTAATTTCTTATGACCATTCCTAAATTTTATTTAGTGTATTCTAATATTTTGTGTGGTAATGGTTTTGTAAATATATCAACAAGTTGATCTTGTATTTGGATGAATTGTAAAATGATATATCAATTAATTGTGCAATCCTTAATAAAGTTATGAGTATTATCTATCTGTTTTTCTTGATAGTGATGAGAACTGATTTTTCTTAAATCTATGTTACTAGTGTTGTCAAATAGTATGTGATTTTTTGTAAAACTAATTACATAATCAGTGTGTGTGTTGAATCCGCAACACTTGATCACAACACCTTTTAGCTGCTACATATTCAGCTTTAGTAATGGAAAGAGTTACTAATTTTTGTTTCTTACAATATCAAGAATCTAATGAATCATCTAGTAAATGAAATGTTCTATATTTAATTTTTCTATCCATTCTCTAACCACCAAAGCCAGCATCCAAAAAAATTAAATTAAAAATAATTTCAAGAATAATAAAAGAGTCCCAAGTCCACAATACAGAAATAATCATATCATACCTCTAAACGTATATTGATTTACTCGTTCTCCTACTTCAATAATTTCATGAATATTTGATGTAACGATTTGAGTAATAATACTTTTGTAATTTTTATATCCATAAATTTTAATAATATATTTAATATACTTATGTTGGGATATATAATTCCCTTCTAGTTTTTAAAAAAAAAATTAAATATGAAATAATGCTAACTCACTCATCATACTCATCTCAGACTCAGATTTAATGTGATTAAAAAAAGACTTAGTTAAAGATTTATGATTTAATATAAATATAATATCATCAAAATACATTTTAATGATAAAAAAAAATTATTTCTTTATAATAATGTTTGGATCAAAAGTTTCCTTAAGAAAAAAATTTTGTAACCGAAATCTTTTTAATCTATTATACCGGGCTCTAGGGGATTGTTTAATGCCCTATAAATATTGGGTATGTTTTAAAACATTTTCATGATGTTTTTTATCTTTAAAACCAAGATATTGTTCTAGAAAAAATTCCTATTGAACATATACATTATGAAAATAACGCTTCGCATCTATTTGAAAAGGATTTAAATTAATAAATTTTGCAAAGGCTAAATGTATTCGAATCGATTCATGTCTAGCTACCAGAACATATCTATCTTTATAATCTATTCCCTCTTATTTATTATAAACTTTAATAACTAGTCATTCTTTTTTCTAATAATTATTCCATTTTCACCAGATTCAATTCTAAAGACCCATTTTACTCCAATTATAGAGGTTTCTCTGTGTCTTTCAAACAAGGTCTAAACTTTATTCCTTTAAAAATCATTTATTTCATCTTGAATTACATTAATCCATTATTTATCACCTAATGTATCATCAAGAACTTTAGGCTCAAATTGGTAAATAAATGATAGATATTCTTCTTCATTTATTAAAGAACTACTAGTCCTTATAAGTTTATTTACATCCCCAATGATAATATCACTGAGATTATTCACTAGGAAAAGCTGATTTGGGTTTTTTAAAACTTTTTCATTAACATAAGATAGAAAGTCTTCTTGAGTGAATACTCTAGAAATAGTTTCTAAAGAATTTTCCTTATTAGAATAGCCTTATATTAAAGTTTTACAATTATTTTTGGAAAACACGTCATAACATGTAGGTCGGAATTGTCTAAAAACAAAAGGATTATTTTCTTAAAATTTATAATGTACTATTTCCTCAATAGTATAAGAATTTTTATTAAAAAAACTATATTCCCTATAAGTAGTGGAATAGCCTAAGAATAGACTTTCATCAGATTTGGGGGTGAATTTTTTAAATTAAATTTTTTATTCAGAATTAATACTTTACATCCCAATACTTTTAAGTAAGAATATTTCTGTTTTTGTACCTTCCATAACTCATAATGGTCATTTATTAAAAATGTCCTAATTAAAAATTGATTTATAGTATAAAATAAAGTACTAATAGCTTCATTCTTGTAAATTTATACAATAGAATATTAACTAAACATGGTTCTTGTTATCTCTTGAAGAATATGATTTCATCTTTCAAAAACACCATTTTCTTGGGGATTTCTAGTAGATAAAATGTTATGGGCAATTCCTTTATTATGAAAAATAATTTCAAAATCATAATTCATGAATTATCCATTATGACCACTATTTATAGTTATCAATGTAATATTTTTATCATTTTTAACTTTGGATAAAAAAATTATAAAATAGAAATAGGCTTCATAATTATATGATAGAAAATAGACCCATATATATCTTGTGTATTCCTCAACCTATAAAAATACATAATACATCCCTCCGATACTTCCATTTTTAGTAGGACCCAAAAGTTCCATGTATACTAACTATAAAGCAACAGAAGGTCAATATTCACTAATTTATTTAAAGCTTCACTTATGTTTCCTTCTATATTGACAAGGGACATATACATTTTTATATTCATATCTAAGTTCCACTAGATCCTTAAAAATACTTTTCCTATACAATTTATACATGTTCCTATGATTATAGTGTCCTAATACTCTATTCCATAACCAAGATTGTTCTTCCATTGCACTAAGGCAAGGTAAGTCTTTTCTTTAAAGGTCTTCTATATTGAGTGTGTAACAATTTTCATGATGATGGGAAAAATAATGAATTCATACTTGTAATTGTGTACTAAGAATTTATCATTCCAAAAATTCACAAGCTAACCTTCATCACATAATTTAATTATTCTTATATGGGTTTTCGTAATACAATTTACAAATAAAACATTTGAAATCAATTTTTTTTAGAAGAAAAATATTACCTATACCAAAAATGTTTTGTTGATCATTATCTCTGAAGGTAACTCTTCCACCATTAATTTCAATAATCTTTTCAAAGAAGTCTTTTTTTCTAGTCATATGCCGAGAACATTCCCTTTACATGTACCATATAATTTTTTGTTGGTATTTATTTTGTTTTCCTGAAAACAAAAAAAAATTAGAGTTTTATAATCTGAACTTTCTTGGATCCATAAGTGTTAGAAATAAAAAATTTAGGCAACCCATATTTGTTTTGAAAAATGGGATTATTGGAATCCCAAATATTGAATTTTATTTGATGGAAAAAAATATTCCAATGTCCTACACTTTTTCATTTTTTTCAAAAGGGGGCATTTTCAGGAACGAAGTAATTGTCTCTAAAAATATGCTTTGAATGACTGTGTCCCATTTATGAACTATTACCTTGTGGATTGAGTTTTTAAAAAATTTTATCTTATCATTCCTTACTAGTGTTGAAATTTTATAAGAGTTTATTTAATGAAAAGAATCTCGATATTAGTTTTATAACTAAATTCTTTTCCATGTTAGTATTAGGTTTATAAGTGTGTTTTGAATCTGAAAATTATTTCTTCGAAATAAATTTTTCTTGATCTTTATAATTCCTATCCTTCTCAGATTTATCTTTCTTAAGGTTTCTAGAAATATAATTAATTATAAAAAAAACTTACCATGATATTTATAATGATCTTATACTTATTTTTTTAAAACACTTATTATAGAATTTTCTGTTTCAATTTTCATACTAACTTTTCAATTTTCATTCTCAATCAACTTTTAAAATATATAAAACTATTAATTTAAATGTAATGTATTATTATCACTGAATGAGGATGATTCTTCATATGAATATGTAGAATTATTCTCCTTAGGATAATTTTCATTTAAATACATGTTAGTCAATGATTCAGTAGTGTGTGCCTTTTCAATGAAACATTTATTTTCAATAGGTATTATGGCTAGAAGTCCAATATTCTTTTGTCTAGAATTCTCATTCTCTGATGATTCATTAGAAGATTATCTTCCACTAGAAATCTAATTTTAATTTTCCTTTAATTTTTTCATTCCTTTTTAATTATAATAATTTTTTTGATTCCTCTCAGAATGTCTTTATTTTCTCTCTTACATTTCAACTTTGGGAAATCAAGTCTAATGTTTTTGTATTTATAGCATTCATGGAACGTAACTTCAATATACTTTTCTCTTTCTTATACTTGTTTATTTTATTATATCTTCAATGAAACTCCCTTTTTTCCAATAGTATTCTTCATCCTTCAAGAAAATTGGACGATTAATTCTATGAATGTTCTGATTCACTTAATTCTAATTGATCAAAAACATTCTTCTTAGTTGATTTTATTATCTTTTTAGGAATCTTAGCCTTCATCTAATCAGATGTTAAAGTAATACTTAATCCACCATTATACTTTTTGAATTATTTTTTCTAAATTTTTTCAATCTTTTCAAAAATTATAAGAGAGTTCCATATTACTCATGAAGTGTAACATTAATGAATTTTCTTGAATCATCAACAAATGCCATTTTTGATTCCATTCATTTAAAATAATATATCTGATATTTTCTATAATTATCTAATAATCTACTCCTTTTTATAAAATGTATTGTAAACTATTCACAATTTTCATAAATCTTTATTGTAACTTAAAAAACTTCTCCGTAAGGGAATTTGAAATCTTGATAATCTTTGCTTAGTGTGTCTCTTCGTGTTTCAACAACTTTAGATGTATCAAAATTAGTACTTTATAGATTCTTCTAAATATTTTTGGAAACATAACAATATGAAATATATATATATATATATATATATATATCTAGTCAAAGAATAATGTAAAGTATTTTGTAGCTTATTATTCAGTTGATATTGTAATTTTTCATGATTGGTGAAGAGTATAACATCCCTTTCAAGAATTTTATACTCTCTTGTTAGAACAAAAAAATTATCAACACCAGTATTGATTAAAATGAGCTTCATTTTTTCTCCCAAATATTCAAAATTGTTTCCATAAAAAAATTGATTTTATAGGATGGATATTTTCAATAAAATCAACATTAAGTCCTTCATTCTTTATAAAATACCAAAAACATTTCATATTACAGGTTAGTGTAAATAATATTTATAAACAAAAATTTTATAGAAGAAATATAAATAACAATCAAAAGTAATGTAATAAAATATGAGTTGTGGAATGCTCCTATGATACCAATTTTTGGATCAAAATGTATATGTAGTTAGAAAATAACATGATGGGGTGAATTATAAGTTTAAAAAAATTATTTTTATACATAAAAATCTCAATTTAATAAGATTTAAAGTAATTAAATTCTTTATTCATCATAATGTATTAGAATAGGAACCATACAGGGTCCTAGTTTCGAATGAAAGATTATAAGAATCAGTAGTTTATGATATGTATTCCATATGTCATGTTTGAAAATAATCATATTCAAAATAAAGAAATTATTTAATCAGAGTATGTGTGATATTGATCATAATAACAATGGTTACAATAAGCATATTAAAACAATTAATGATTCTATCATAAAGTGTATAGAAACTTATAAATTAAATGAATTGATCGCAATTATAAATATCCTAATAACTAAATAGAGAATATAAATTTGAATATATAAAATGATTCACTTTTTATTACAAATAAGTTGAAATGTAAACAATTAAAAGAATAAAATTCTTATAACCCAAAGAGAAGGATAACCAATAACCTTCGATAGAGATCCCTCTATTTACTCTTTCATGAAACTATGTATTACCCACACCATGGTAATCCCTTGATATGATGATCATATTCTATCTTAATATCCCCACATGCCCTCAATAAACAAGTTGATCAGAACCTCTGTCTTCCTAGCCTCAGAATCCCTCAATCCGAATACAATCAGTACTACTGTCTTCATATCAACATAATCCCTCAATCCTAATCACCAACTATAGGTGTTGCACTAGGAAAATAAAAAACTATTATAAATAAAAATTATGTAGAATGATCAGTTCACAGTTTGAACACTTCATAGTCTTTTGCATGACGCAGCAATTTGACAGAGATCTCGCATAGTGTCTCCCATTTGTAAAAATTTAAGAGCTCATTCAAATGACTTGGTATTTTTAGGCAAATGTCCCAATGGTAATTTTGGATTCAAATAGTCAGATATTCTCCTAAAACTTTGGAGGGACTTGGACACATGGAACTCAAATGGTCATCTTAAAACTGAAACTGTAACATCATTTTATAATTCATAATGAAATAAAATACACAATATCATTATGATTTAAAGATATTCCTTTCATTACGATATAGTATATTGGTTATGATGAGATTGAATAAGTATAATAATTTTTGTTTCAAGGTTCAATATGATATTCATTTTTATGAAATATATTTTATGTATAAATACTATGTAGTGTGTATGTTAAAATTCATATTCTGTGGGATTGATATAAATCACATTCGGTGAGAATGATAAATATCATGTCAATCTTCGTTATGATAATCAAAGAATGAATAATTCCAAAATACTCATGAGTATGATTACTATCATTTTCATATGAAAAATTGTAATGATAAAATGTAAAATAAAATTTCAAAAAAATGATTTTATATAAAAATAGTTTTTTATTTTAATAGGGTTTATCTAGGCTTAAACTATGAAATAAGGGTAAAAATGTCACTAAAACATTTCTTATTCATATTGGTTGAATATATTGAAAAATTATCTTATCTTACCTTCAATTTCTTATCCATTCAATTCCTCTTTACAAAAAAAATAAATTTATAATATATAAATCTTTTAAATAATTCCATGTTTGTTCCTCCCCACACTTATAAAAATGGAAAATCTTCTTCTACCTTATTTAAAAATTTTGATGACTCTATATTATCCTATCACTCAATAAAAACCATTCTATATTATATCCCCTATTTCATGAGATTTTAGTATTTTCCTAATATTATCATAATAGGGACTAAGGTGTTAGAAAAAGAGGTCCCTCAAAGAAGAGGTAATCATATTTACTAACTCATTAAATGTTTATTTCATTATCCACTTCTGATAAATATGTTGTGCAAAAACTAAACAAATGACACCAGGGCCATAAATATATTAGGATTTTATCATGATTATGGTAAAACCTTTTTCAACCACCTTTACAACCAATGGAGAATAAAACCATCACTCATCCATATGTATGGGCAACCATCTCAACATAGCTGTGTAATTAATATTTCATAACCTCTTTTCTTTGATGGTTATAAAGATAGAAATAATGAATATATATGTTATTTATGAAATAATTGTGATTATTTAAATAAAATACTTGCAGGAATACTATGAATTACATAAAAAAAGAATACATCTTATTAGATAAATATTCATTACATATTATTACGATGTATGATAGAACCTTAAAGGTTTAGTGTCTTTGGAAACCTGGATTCCTAATAAAATTAAATAAAATATTCATATAACCTCGCATATTTTTCATCATAAATATAAACTTATTAGACCAATCATACATAAAACATTTCTTTATATCCTATGGAAAAGTAAACATAATAAAGTTTAAGCTCAAATGCTCAATAATGGTAAACAAGATAGATATCAATAAATCATCATAAGTGTGCATAAGAAAATAATAAGTGTATTAGAGAATGGCCTTCAAATTATAAAATCACACCCAAAAATTCATAGTTCATAAACCTGAATTGGGGATTGAATCTTTGGTAGTTCATAATACATGAATAATAATAGAATCAATGATCATGAACCATGGGAATATTACATGGGAATAAGAACATGTCATAAGGTATTAGAATAAAATTTTATATAATCATTATCATAGAAATATTATGTAAATTAAACCCACTAAGACATTCATTTCATGTGAATATAGTACTAGCTGCTTTTTTACATGCTTCAGGCTTGGGATAACCTCTTGTATACCCTCTTTTGGGAATGGGATAACTTCCCATGAACCTTTGTGTGAGAATGTGATGAACTCATGTGTACCCTTTGATATCATAAAGCATTATTATTTAGACAAATCACTTGATGGATATAACATAACCACCCATCATATAATCATAATATATTTATATGTTTTCCATAAGATCATGAAACATCTATCATGACATTAATGGTTTTTATGTGGAAAAGAAAATAGATTTCATAAATATTCCATCATCATAATCATAAAACATATAGAGAAAGAATAAAGTGGTAAAATTGGATCACATTCTTATCAAATCATAAGAAACATAAATTATGTTCTTATATATGAAAATGAATTTAAAATATCATTGGAATATTTTTTGAGGAAAATACCCTTTCATTGTAAAACCACTTATTTAAAATATAAAACTATAAAAATATTGTGGTTAAATTTTTCTTTGAAATTAAATATGGAATATTCCAAGAAAATAGAATTCAGGATGGTGGTAAAACCCATTCATGTGGACTATATTAAAATAAAAAAATCATTTCACTTTTTTTAATAAAAAATTTAAAAGTACCTTATTTTGAAAAATCATGAAGATTTATTTTTGAAAAAAAATATAGAAATTAAAAAATGGGTTTGAATGATTTTATAAAATCATTATAGAATGGTAAAAATTTATTAAAATTTTTTTTTAAAAATAAGTATATGATATAGAAATATTCTCCATCAAAGAGATAAATATTGTTTTTTCTTCTTCATATAATTATTTTGTGCTCTAGGGAACATAAAAAGGGTAAAATGAAAGGAAAAAATGATATATCTAGATGAAACCAAAGTATAAGTAAAAAAATATGTTCTAAGGGAGTTTTATCTTATAATTACAACATCATAAATTTATGCATAAACAATCCCATTAAAAAGCTATATTATAACATAAAACCCTTAATACTTTTGTAACTATTGAGTCACAATACCCATGGAAGGAATAAATTAAAATTAAAATTTAAATACCATGAAAATATGGATAATTATGTTAAAAAATATCAGAAGGTAAGTATATACACCTCCTAAAATAATAGAGGAGTATAGTATAATATATATCTCAAAGAAGACAATTTGAGACAGTAAACCCCTACAACTATGGTAACTTTTGAATCAATTCCACTTGGATGAAATAATTTGAAATATAAATTTAAATAACATTAATTAAAAATGATAAACTGTATAAAATCAATATAGGATTAGTAAATACACATCATAAGAAAAAATTATTGTATATTATCAAACATGTCTGAAAGAAACAAAAGTGCAGTGAAGAACCCTTAACTCGAGTATGTCTTGCTTTATAAGTGACATAAACTCATGTTTAATAAATTTAAATTTATTTTAATTTTATAAAAAAATAATATTCATGCTGATATTATCATATATTTTGAACTTATAATATTTTAAAAACCATTTGTTAATAATTCTTAATTAAATCATCGTTTCTTGGTGTTAACTATTTCATTTTTTTATATATGTTTTTGTTCGACAGTTATATTGTTTAATTATTGATAATAGTTCCACGATCTTTAAAAGATTAATAATTTCATAAGTATATTATTTAATAACTATATATACTTTTATAACCATTCACACAAATTGGTTATGAAAAATGAATTACAGAACCTCATGGAGATGGTAAATCTTACGTACACCCAAGTGATGTTTCCCACTTTTTGATGAATGGAATGAAAGAATAGTAAATAATTATTCTCCATTAAAGAATAATTTTTATATAATAAATATAATATATATATATATATATATTTAATCCATTATAGCGACCAACAAATAAATATTATGTTGGAAAATGAATAAAAATGCTACATGGAGGTGGTAGTCCACACGTACGCAAAAGTGATACATTATTTCCCATATGATGGAGAAGATATGGAAAATAGTTTTTAAATCATCACAATAACATATTATTATATTGAATATACATAATTAATCATTTTATAATGGTTAAAATAGTTTTAGGTGATTTTTAAGAAGAAATATAATTGACAGGTATCTGTTATGATTTATTCATCTTCTTTGAGAGAACTCTGGTGGATTACACGTTATTCCGTGAATGGTTATTCTTATAAGAATAAAAATAGATATATGATGAAATAATAAAATATTGGAAGGGTTTTTAGTGGGTATTTACGAATATATATGGATGAATTTTTTTTATAATGGATAAATAGAGTTTATCTTTTATAAGTGAGGTGAAGGACCCAAATGAAATTACTTAAAAGATTCCTATAGTACATGAACACATTCATTAGAAAATTGAAAAAAAATCATTCAAAATATGGTAATATAAGGTTTAAATATATTTAACCAATAATAATTAAATAATATTTTTTCATCCATACCCTTATCTCTTAGTTTAACATCCCCCCTAGTAAACCTGTTTTAACCTTAACCACAGTAACAAAATTTTAGTATTTTTAAATTTATTTATGATAAAACATTATGTTAAATTGATTAAATTTCATTAATTATTATAAATTGAAATATATAATCCATTTTAATATATTTAATTACTATAATTTTTAGATTTAAATTTTAAATAAGTGCTCAAAAATAAATGAAAACATATTTTTAGGAAAATACTATTTTAAGAATAAAAATGAATTTAATTCCATTTCAGGTCTTATAAAGACCAAAAAATAAAATTTAAAATAGTTAATGGAATATATAATCTAAAAAATTTATTAAAAATATTTTTCAATATATATTTTTTAAATTTATTTAGATAAAAACACATTGTGTGCAAAAAAAGTTTTTTAGAAAATGTATTTTTAATCCAAAAAATGAACTTATAACAAAATAACGAATAATAATGATTGTACTGAAATTATTTAGATTATTTAAAATTAGTGAAGACTTATGTTACTTAAGATAAAATAAAAACATAGTACTTTTCAATTATTATATTTTATGAAAAGATGTGATAATTTTACATAAATCGATATTTTTCACCATTCACTAAAAATAAACATTTTTAGGAAAAAAATTATAAATTCACTCTAAGATAATATTAATATGATTATTTAAAAAAACAATTTCCTTAAATAAAATTCTAAAAGTTGTATTAATTATAATTCCAATGTGAAAAATACAATAACAACTATTTTTAAAGAAAGTATATTTTTGAAGAATATAATGACTTTAATAAAAATTAAGGAAATATTTATATGAATTAACCAATGAATTTTAATTATTTAAAAACAATAAACTGATATTTCATAATTTAGTTATTACTATCGATTCTTATAAATTTAATGTATAAGTAATATAGTATTACTATTTCATAGTTCATTTAGACTCCGGGCTACGTGTAAAGCATGATATCACATACATGAAGTATATTTCAAAGGAAATGCATATAAATCATAGTGTGTTATATTATTTTCCTATAAAAATGAAATTTTACCATGAATTTACATCACTTTAATATTAAAAAATGATGATATATATTCTTTACAATAACATCAACTTCTCATTTGGATTCTTCAAATCTCTGATTCATCCAAATAAATTTCACCATGTGAGTAGTTTTGTTCCATTGAAATTTATATCAATGATATAATATTTATATCTATTTTTTATCATATGAAATATCATTCTATAGTGGAAAAAACTATAATTTTAGTACATGTTAATGATCAAGTATTTACTTCCTTAAAAGAGCTATATGGAACACATTGTTAACTTGATAGATGTTCGATGGGAGTTATAAGTGATAAGTTACGATCCCTAATTGATAAATAAAATCAAAATGGGTAATAAATACAGGTTTTATCTATCCATATATCTTGAATCTCATAACATCCTTTCATAAATAAATAGATTGGAATACCTTCTCACCAATATTTAATTTTAGATCTTGTCGATTACTATTAGCATAACTATTCTGTCAACTCTAATCTAGCATGATGGGTTTATGAATCGATCTATCCTTCTCTATCATTTCCTCATCTATCTCATTTCTCAATATATTTCATTATGTATCTTTATCTCATCATGTTAGAAATCTACACTTCTTTCTATGGAGGGATTTATAAGGAGCCAGCAAAATTATTGAGTGAAATATATTATTGTATGTGAAATAAAATACAATGGAGTGTTGATCACAACCACCTTTCAAATCCAGAGAACAAAAGCTAAAAATATCTTCCTGGGTTTTAAGGGTTTTATTAGACAAACAATCTATCAGAGGATAATAATAAATTCCTTAACAAAACTCTATATCTAGATTTTATCAATAATTTCATGAGAAATTAAAGGAAAACCTCAGATCATGATCAGAAATAATTGATTGTGCACACCATGAGACCTTACCACTTCTTTAATATATATACTAGAAATGTGATAAAAATAGTCAAAAACCATGTCGGGATGTCATCCAAACCGGCACCTAACTGAGTCTGTGGCATGTGTCAAGGGGCATTCCTGATCCCCATGGGTTATCAACAAGTTACCCAGTATCAATAATATAACATGGGAATGATTACTCTTGGTTACATAAACATAAATAAAAAATAATAGCATTTAAAGAAAATATGAAAAATCATAATCAAACATGGAATAAAAATTTCTAGATTCAAGTTTACAACATAAAATAGAAACCAAAATGGGGTAAACCCAAAGGGTTATAACCAAAATATCTTCAAAAACTACTATATGATGAAAGGATCATTGTCCTCAAGCCACCATCACAACACCTGCAATGGAAGACGCCAACATCTTGACCCACCATCTAAAAACACCTAGCCTTTACCAATGTCAAAAATAACCCAGCCTACTTACACCCAAATATGTAAGTAGGATGTGAGACAAATCATACTAGGATGCGACCCATGAAATAGATTCTATTCTATAAAAATTATTAGTAAAAACAAAATGAATTTTTTATAACAAGATAGAAATGGTTTTTATAGAAAATATTTTTAAATAAAAACATGATTTCTTTCTAAAATAACCAATGAGGTGAACCATTTTTCGATAGTATGTAAGATATCATAAGAGAGAGTTATGTCGTGGGAAACCACTATAGTAACTAGATAAGATTATGACCATAGAGACATCTTATATCAGTGAAAAGTGGTATAGTAACCATGACCATCTGCATCCTCATGCTTGATCCACTATAGTGGAGAAACATTCAAAATTATAGTGGTATCCAATGATCTTAAATATTTAGTTATTGTTATCATCATCAATACCACAAAGTGAATCCAGGCTGAAGCCACATCTGAATCACCAACATACTAGTATGATTCTTCCCACCTAGTCACATATGATTTTTTTTGTGCTTAATTCACATTCCACAAATCACATATGTCACCACTTTCACATACACGATCCAAAAAAATATAAACATACTTATCAAAAACACCGTTTCCACAACCAAAGTCACTGTAAAATTCAAACGCACCCAAAAACATGTCAAAACATGGTTCACATCATGTACAGATTTTATCAAACTCCCATAAGGCACAAAATAAGGAATTATATATTAAACACACATAGAACATAACCCATCTCCTTAGAAAAAACATTTTCCAATACCAAACCACCTTGAATCATTTTAAAAGAAAATTTCATACCTAACACACAATCCATAAAATTCCCTGAAGTAAAGAAAGCATATTAAAATAATAAAATAATGTTTAATCATGAAACCACCAACCCCAACTAAATAAACATCCCAAATCTAGTAAAAACATCAATCTAACCTCAATCGCACCCTAAAGTTGAAATATTGAACCTTAGGAATCAATATCGACCCCTAAATATCAAGATCCATCCCTAAACATGACACCCAACGCACAGGAGATGTGTAACCCATAGGAAATAGGAAAATACCCCTAAAAATATGGGGAAAGAAAAGGGGGAACTTTCTTGAAGATTCAAAGAGAAATTGCACAAGAATTCCCACCAAAATGGAGCTTAAGTGAGAGGAGTCGAAGGGGTGGCACAACTAAGGGTATAAATCCCAATTGGGAATAAAAATGAGAGTCCAGGGTTAAAATAGGGGAGAAAGAAATAAGAAAACCCAAATTTTAATAACCTAGACCAGCCATACAATTTTCCCACACGGTTTTACAAACCATGTAGAAACCATGATCCCCTTATCATTCAATACGAAAATTCACCACATTTATCTTACATGGTTTACACACCATGCTTCAACTATGTGATAAGACTCTATCAAAAAACACCACTTTTTCTCATGGTTACCAGGTCAAGGGAACACAATTCAGAAAACCGTTTTCACCATGAGTTTTACCCAAAATTTCTAATTTTTTTCTTCAAAACATAAGGAAGATCCAAAGTAGAAAAGTCTAAACCAAAAATAAACAAAAAAGTACTTTAAATTCAAACATGGGTGTGACAATTCTCCCCACCATGAAAACAACCTGTTTCCAGAAATTCAACTTGAAGCTTGATCAGAAAATTGAAATAGATAATCTTGAACAACCCATGACTTGAACTCCCAAGTCTCATGCTCATCATTTCCATGTTTCCAAAGGGCTCAGAGCACTGGAATGGACTTCCCATGAATTAATTTCTCTTGATAATTTATAATCCCCATTGGCCACTCAAACATAGATAATTTGGGCCATATCTCTAACTCTTCCTAATTTAGCACATGATTTGGTTTGGGGTCATAATTTTCAATTGGGAAACAAGAAACACATCATGAATTGACCTATACTTTGAAGGAAATTCCAAACTATAGGACACCTTACCAACCCGCTCGGTGATCTTGAATGGTTTGACATACCATTGTGTTATCTTTCCTTTCTTTCCCAAATGAAAGTGACCAAAGCGAGGTTCCACTATCAGGAACACTCGATCACCAATAGAAAAGTCATGATCTCAGCATCTTTAATTGGAATAAGATATGTGATGAATTTTAACTATCAGTAACCACTCCATGATTATCATGACCTTCTCAAATTTATATTTCACTAATATCAGTCCCAAAAGTGAGGTATCACCCACCTCATCCCAGCACAAAGGTGACCAACAGGGCCGGCAATAGAGAACCATGAAACGATCCATTAAAATAGAGGATTGGTAGCTTTTTTTTTTGAAAACTCAACCAATCCCCAATTGTTATCCCAGGAACCACCGAAGTCCAAGACCCATTTTTGACTCATGTGATCCAAGATATGATTTTACCTCTTTATATAACTATCCATTTGATCATGGTATATTGTGATAAACTTAACTTGTGACCCCATTACCTATTAAAGTCCTTCCCAAAATTTAGAGGTGAAATGAGGATCCCTATAAGAAACAATTGTCAATGGAACACCATGAAACCTCACTATTTCCCAGGTATAAAACTATCCCAAATCATCCACCTTATCTGAATCTTTTAATGGAATAAAATGGGCTAACTTGGTCAGATGATTGATCACTACCAAAATGTAATTCATTCTTTTACTTGTATGTGGTAATACAATAATAAATTCCATAGAAATATCATCCAAATTCAATGTAGTAATGGGTAGATGCTAAAGAAAACCTATGAGACTTTGATTCTTTTATTTTACCTTCTGACATGTATAGAACCTCATTATGAAGTTATCTATATCTGACCTGATACCTAGCCACCATAAATTCTTACAAACATCATAATACATATTGGTAGTACTATGATGAATATCCAACTGAGACTAGTGTCTATCTCTCATAACCACCATCCTCAGAGATAACGTTACCACATAGCATCACATGAAGAAAAAAACTCCCCCAAGAGACAATTACCAATCACAAGGAATCTCCCCACCATGAAGAAACTGCATAGACTATTGGAATTGTTCATCGCTAGGTTTCTTCCAATGAATAGGTTCATAAAGACAAGGAGTCAATTATATTTTGTCCATGAATGTTCTACCACTAGGTTTCTTAGTTTCCAGTTGTATTTTAGTAAAGAGACCCATCAACATCCACTCATAACTAGACTCATTCAATGCTAGCACTAGAACCTTCTTAATCAAGGAGTCATCCACAACATTAACTTTTCCTGATGTATAGATGATATCAAAATCAAACCCTTATAGATATTCAACCCAACCACGCTACCCCAAATTCAAAAACATTAGAGATAAAATGATGGGTAATATTTTATGATAAGAATAAACTAAATATTACACTCTGAAAATTTATGGGCACCATTTATTCAGGTCATTCATTACAGCTGCTAACTCTATGTCAAGTGTTGGGTAGTTCTTGTCATGTGGTCAGAGTTGGTGAGAACTATAAGTCATTGCATAATCATTCTGTATGAACAAAAAACTGAAACCCATACCAAATGCATTGTAATAAACCAAAAATCCTTTTATAAATTATTGTAAGATCAAATTAGTATTGGTATTTAACATATTATTTATCTCCTTGAAGGAATCTTAGAGTTTTTGTCCCCATTCAAACTTTACCCCTTTTGGGTGAGTACCATCATAGACGAATCCATCCGAGGGAAATCCCAAATGAATTTTTTATAAGATCTGGCCTGGCCTAGAAATATTCTATTCTCAGAAAAATTATTTTGTTTAACCCATGACATAACTACACTAACATTCTTATGGTCCGCTTAAACCCCTTGTTCGGAGATCACATGACCTAGAAACTTCACCTCTTTAATCCAGAAGGTGCACTTTGAAAACATGCCATAAAGGTGATGATTCTGAAAAGTTCCAAAGAAAATACACAAATGACTCTCATGATCCTCATGAATTATATAATAAACAAGGATGTTTTCCACATATACTATGAAAAAAGAATCAATATACTAGTGTAACACCCAGTTTATAAGCTCCATGAAGACCGCAGGATCATTTACCGATCTGAAAGCCATGACCAAATACTCAAAATTGTCATACCTTCTTTAGGAAACTGTCTTCAGAAAGTCCGACTCTTTTACCCAAAGATGGTGGTAAATATAATGAAATTATATCATATAAAACCACTATTACCCTTTTAACTGATCAAATAATTCATAAATTTGGGGAAAAGTGTACTTGTTCTTAATTGTTACTTTGTTTATCTTCCAATAATCAATTCATAACTAGAGATATCTGGGAAAATACTCTAGGAAAACCTCCAGTAATTCATTAACCACTAGAGTTAACCCAATATTAGGAGAACAAACACCATCCTCCCACATGAGTAATGACAACTAAAAGACGATATTATCCCATTCCAGGAGTGGATGTCCAACACAACCCGATAGAGGATCCCATTCATCATGGAAAACATGGGTAATTTCATCTAGTTCCATGAAACTCATCTGCTTCCTATAACAAGTGATATGTTACTAAAATCTCACCATCCTATCAATACTGAGGATTACATCAAAGAGGTCCATATACCTAACTAGGAAATCCCATTCTAAATAGACTCCTGACATGGTGAGTGATCAAGACAGACACCTAAGACCATTCTCCCACTTCTTAGTAAGAGGTGTTTCCAAATCAATCACAAAAGAAATGGGCTCAGATGGAAAATTCAAAAAAATCACAAAATGGGAAGAGATAAATGAAACCAAATCATGAGTATAAAAACAATATATATATATATATATGGTGAAATAAAAATAGTAACTCAAACTGTTGATTGTCCTGCATCTGATCTAGCGAGTGCCTGATCCACTACATGAAGATGATTCATCTCAACCTGAGCCTGAGAATGACCACTAGCTAGTGGTTCATCTCTGAACTAACTCTACCCATAATATGATTCAGACTGGACACCATGACCTCCTTACTAGGACCCCACTATCATGGATGGTTCTGACTAGGATGACTTCCCCCTAGAAGCCAAAGGTCCTACTCCACCTTGATAAGAATGTGTGGCTCTGAAGAATCTCAACAAGTGCCCCATCGCTCCACAAGGGTGACAATATTTTTTTGGCAATGTGAACATAGGTCATATATTCCCTTACTTCCCACACTGGAGGCACACAAAAGACTATGCATCATAAGTTGTGGATGAAGATTATTAGTAAGGATGCCCTAATCTACCACAACCCTTTATTCCATACTTGTCCTTCTTCTTCTTCTTCTCTGACGAGCTACCACTTCCCACAACTGACCCAAATCTAGTGAACCCAAATATTCCCTTCTAACCGATATCGACCATGAAATCACAATCAACCACCACAGCATATGTATCCATCTTGAAAACAAATGTCTTGGGATTAAATATCTAGTCTGAATCCTGCATCAAACTTTAGAGCTTTCATCCGTTCATTGGAAAAAATCTTTGGTGCATACTAGACCAGATCTATGAAATGACTAGAATACTTAATCACTATATGATATCCCTAAACAAGATCAATATACTCATGAAATATGGAATAATCAGAGACCTCAGGAAATAACTACTCACTGAAGAAGATATTGAAATCCTTCCAACTCTTCTTCTTGGTCTTCCCAGATTGAGCCACTGAGTCCCACCATCTCAGAATAAAACCTTATGGCCAGAACAATGCGGACATCACCCTATCAACCATATTAGTATAGAGTAACTCAAACATCCTCTATATATTTTCAATCTTCTGCTCTATTTTCTGAGGTTTATTATTACCCTTAAATGAAAGAGGATTGTTCTTAAAGAACTTATGAGCGTTTTCATTTATAAGACCTAGTTTGGATTCTATTACCTAAGAAGGACTAGAGACTAATCCATGACCAAAATCCAGAATATACCAGACTACAGATTCCACTAATATCTAATCAATCGGTGAGGTAGAACTCTTTATTTACACTTCATATGGTCACATAGAAAGTCTCTAGGGTATATTTATCTGAATGAAGCAATAATATCATGAAAAAATGTCAATACATCCATTCTAAAATTTTTAAGAAATAATAACAACCATCAGAATTCAATAAATTGAAACAAATAAAACTCATCATAATAACATGAAAACAAAACCAAACAACTCCACCCCCATACCTAGTGTCTATATTCATTCTCCAGCCTATACATCTCACCTAGAGGAGAAGTCAAATCAAAAATCCCAACATCCCAGCATGACTCATGTGCTGCCATGAGGTGTGTTAGCCAGGAACCCTACTGTTAACCCAAACTTCAAGCAGCTACATTTCTATTTTCAATATATCCAAACTCATACCATAATTAACCTGACCCAAAAGAGTGATACCTAGATCCAATTCAAGTTTTTCTTGAACCAAGTCGGGGTGTCATCTGAAATAGTGCCAAACTCAGTTTGTGGCATTGACAGAAGGGTCTTCTCGATCCTTACGAGCTAGAAACAACTACCTAGGAATCAAAAATATAACATGGGAATGATTTCACCCAGTTACATAAACATAAATAACCAATAATAATATATTAACCAAAGAAAAAAACTCAGAAACAAACATGACATAAAAAATTTACAGATTCATGTTTACAACATAAAACAAAAACCAAAATGGGATTCAAAAAAATGTGAGCAACCAAACTATCTCAAAAACACCATATGAAGAATGGAACATCATCGGGAATCCCCCACAAAAACACCCACAAGGGAAGACTCCTAGATTCTTGAACCACCATCTCTAAACACCTTGCACATACCTCTGTCAAACATAACCATGTATACATACACCCAAAGGTGTAAGTAGGGTGTTAGCCAAAGCCTAGTAAGATTAAATGCAAAAAAGAGATTTTATTCTATAAAAATTATTATAGAAAATAAAATTAAAATTTTAGAAAATGTCTTCAAACAGTTTTTATAGAAAACATTTTTAAAGGAAAACATGATTACTTTTTAAAATAAACAATGATGTGAAATGTATTTAAATGTTGTGTACGATATAACCAGAGATCCCTAAGTCTTGAGAAATCCTTTTAGGTACTAGCTATGAGTGGGACCCTAGAGACATTGTATCTTAGTGAAAACTGGTATATAAACAAAGACCATCTGTGTACTCGTGCACAAGCCACCAAATAAGAGAAACAACCAAAATGATAGTGGTCTCCAATCATCATAAATATTTAGTTAGTGTTGTCCTCAGCAATCCCACTAAGTGAATTCAGGTCGAATCCACTTCTGAGTCACTAGTATACTAGTCTTAATCCACCCACCTAGTCACATCAGATTCTCTTTTTTCTAAATTCACATTCCACATATTACAGAGATCCCCACTTGTACATACAAAAGCCAAAAAAATATAAAAATGATTAATAAAAACACTACTTACACAAAACAATTCACTTTCATATACAAACTCACACCAAAAACATTTCAAAACATGGTTCACAATAATGACACATTTTGTCAATCACCCTCAAGGGAATGGGTTCTAGTTAGTCCGCATCAGACATCAGGTCCAACCCTTCTTGGAAGTTGACTAATTATGCCTCTCTAAGGACCCCATAAAATATCTAAGGTCCCATTAACGGTATGTAAGGAATGTATCTCTCAGTTTTAGAGAGGTCCTGGTGAGAACCTACATGATTATTTTGGACATGATCATATCGGTTCACTTTTCTCTTGATCTTTTAGGTCTTTAGTGTGATTAGCGAGACCCCCCCTCCCACCCTCTACTCCCTAAGAAATCCCATTCGGAAAACCCCATCCCTACCCCTGGACATCCCCCTCAAAACCCTAGGACACCCCCCCCCCCCACTCCTCCTGCAGCCCCCTCCCTCCTCTGGGACAACCCACCTCCCTGCACCTATAGCCCCCCTCCCTTTCCCTAAACAGCCCCCTTCCCACCCCTTGGATATCCACCTTCCTACCCCCTAGACCCCCTCCCTCATGGAAACCCCCCACTCCTCGACACCCCCAATCCTTGACACCCTCTCTCTCTTGGATACCCCCTCCTTTCTAGACACCACCACCCACCCTCCCACCTGGACACCCCCTCCTTCTTGAATATCCACTCCCTCCCAGTTCTTTAGTGTGATAAGAAGCACCCTCTCCCCCCCCCCATGAGACAGCCCCCTACCTATCTCTAGATAGCACCACCCCCCCTCTCTACCAGTCCACCTACATCTCCCATCCCTCCCCCTAGACAACCCCTCCCTCCCCCTACAGCCCCCTCCCTTTCCCGGGACACCCCCCAACACCACTCCCCCTACAGCCCCCCTCTCTTTCCCTGGACAACCCCCCTCCCTCTCCCTTTCCCTTAGACAACCCCCTTCCCACCCCATGGACCCCCCCCCCCCACTTCTGGACACCCACCGCCCCTAGACACCCCCTCCTTACTAGACACCCCCTCCATTCCAGTTCTTTCATGTGACATTATAGACCCCCCCCCCCTCCCACCCTTCCACGAGACATCCACCAAGACAGCCCCCTCCCTACCCCTGGACAACACCCCCCCACCACCACTCCACATGTATCCCCCCTCCCTCCCCCTGGACAACCCCCTCCCTCCCCCAACAACCCCCTTCATTTCACTAGACAGCCCCCACCCCACACCACTCCCCCTATATCCCCCCTCCCTTTCCCTGGACAACCCCCACCCCTAGAAATAAAGTATTAGAAAATTAAAATAATCTGTCAGACAATCCTAAAATTGTGTTAGTATGAAAAGGATGAATCTAATATTTACCCATTAATAGCCTTCTTTATCCAACTATATTTTCATCATCTATTTGATAATGGATTAAATATTATTCATACACCATAATTCACTAATATGAATTATAAAATCATATATAATTTTAGAAATATCCTATGTGTACTAAATGTCAAATAAAACATGGTTTTGAATATTGATCAGTCCTTAATAATAGAAAAATAATCACACTCCACCCAACCCCATCATCGTTTTTTCATGTACCTAACATACTCCATCACATTGAGAATAATGATAGATATAATTAGGGGAATATGATGGATTCTCTTTGGATATAAAGATACATAATGATCATTATATAAATTTATTGGTCTCCAAACCAAACATGAATAAACATTGCTTTTTTCCACTCAATTGAATACGATATTCAAAATTATAAAATGTGATTAGAGTACTTAGTGTCCTCCCATGAGAATTTATGAACATGGATTAGTAATCCAATTTCACGATGTTTTAAGATATATAGTTCAAGAAATCAATGAAATAAATAAAACATATACTATATTGGAGGAACTGGAAGGAAATTTCACATAACATTAACAAAAATATAATTTAAAAATACATAATGCAGAAACATAGAGATCCTATTATAAAAATGGTGGACGCCAATCCTATGGAACTTTGGAGAAGGGATATAAATATATATATCTGTGTGTGTGTGTGTGTGTAGCGGGGATACAACTTTTGGAATTCAGTTTCTGTTAAAAAAACATTTCATTCCACAGATTTCATCCACATATAGGGATTAAGGGTCAAAATTGATTTAGTTGAGAGAGTCCTCACAAATCTTCTAGATTAGAAATTATTCCTTCCATATAACTCATATATTATCTGTAATTTTTCCATTAGATGTATTCTACTACAATGTTTGTGTATAGAAAAAGTGTGTTTCTTATAAATATAATGTGATAAAGGTAAATTATGCATATGTTAGGTCTTTATGACATTAAATAAGATATATTGGGACTCAAATTGAACTAGAATATAATTCATGTACCTTTACATGGGATTGGAATTTTTTTGGTTGGTTGGAACTTTTGATGCCTCACTATACTCTAGAATTGATCTATCTATTGTATATTATCATAATTTAATTGAATTGAATGGATCTCTACCTAGACACCCCTCCCTCCTGGACACCCCTACCTTCTGGACACTCCCCCTCCCTCCAATCCTTGAGACCACACTCATGGACATCCATCTGGACACACCCCCTCCCTTTTGGACACGCCCACTCCTGGACACCCCCTAGATGCCCCTATCTCATGGACACCCCCTTCTTCCTAGACACCCCCTCCTACCTAGAGACACCCCTCCCACCTAGATACCCCTTCCCTATTGGACACCACATCCCTCTTGGACACCTCTCTCCCCTCTTGGACAACCCCCCCCCCCCCCCCACTCTTGGACACCCTCCACCCACCCTCACACCTAGAAACCTCTCCCTCTTAAACACCTTGTCCCTTATGGATACACAACCCCACCCCCCCCCCCCACCCCCTCCTGGACAACCCACTAATGGACACCCCCAATTCATGAACACCCCTTGGAAACCCCCTCCCTCCTGGACACCCACCCCCCACACCCAGCTTCCCACCTGGGGACCCCCTCCCTCTTAGACACCGCATCCCCTTTAGACACTTACCTCCCCTCCTGGATACCCCCCACCACTCCTAGACACCCCCTCCCTCCTGGACACCCCACCCACATATAAGAGAAACTAATTATAAAATTGAAAATCCAAGATATTGGTTCCCATCAAGATTTTCATATGCTCGTGAGTGGGCTAAATGACTTTTCATTGACCGACTTCCACACTATCGACCATTGTATTCCAATGAACTATAGCCACTTTAGCTTAAATTCTGGAATTCATTTGTATCTTAATAAAGTGAAAATTTTGATTAATTATGAAAATTGAGGATTTTGGGTTTAAAAAATTGAGTTGAGTAAGAACGGGGAACATGCCTAATTAGAAATATCATATTAAGTACATGACTCTTTCAAATTCATGTGATCACATGACCATAATAGGATCATGTGATTAAATGAACCTATGATATTTATATGATTACACGTCCCTTGAAGCTTTATGTGATCATGTAAATAAGGCAAGAATACAGGAATCATGGTTCAAGTGTATTACTTTAATTGATTATGTAGTTTGTTTATGTGATTTGATCATGTGATGAGATCACATGATCAGTTCACATGATGCATTCATACAAAGGAGCTTATGTTACATGATCACATAAAGAGGCTTATGTGAAGAGGAGAAAAAACCAGAGAGTTCTCGTAGAGCTATGAAATATTGAGACATTCATGAAATAGATTTCCCATTACCTATGTGATTGTGTAGAAACCTCATTGTTGTGCTTCCTACAATGGTGTGTCACATGGATAGAAATCTTCTAAAATAAACTAACCCTGTAAGGAATAATAAAAAAAAATTCAATGTTTCATTATATAATTTTTCGTTTAAATATACATATTATATATTAACATTACCTTTAAATCATTCCAAATGATTTATTTGGACCAAATATAATCTAATAGAAAAACTAATGATTCTTTGTGAAATTTACTACTATTGGTTAACTACTGCTTACCATGGCTTTTGATCTGAATTTTGGATCTGGGGTCCCCGTGATGCTCTCATTCGACACCATCTTTATGATTTCATCATTCAGTATTCACTTTTCCTTCTCTTTTTGTACCCATATACCTAGTAAAGGGGTGTAGGAAGAGAAAACAAGTGAAACATAAATGATCATATCATAGATATGGTGTCGGATGAGAGAATCATTGGGATGCCGAATCAGACGTTCAGATCAGATGTTATTCTAAGCGATAGTTAACCAACAAGAGTGAAGAGTCCTTAGTTTTGTTATTAAATTTGTGAGTGTTTCAAAACCAATATTCTTCCAACATTGTACATTAGTAAAAACAGCTTCATAAATGACCAAAATATAGAATATAAATGATCCATGCCATAATAGTTTCTGTATAGTAATTTTGGAAACATAGAAAGGTAAAGAACGAGTTCATAAGTGTCTCTCATTATATTATGATTTACTAGAAAGAAAAATCATTTTTAAAACCATTATTCATAACCTAAGGATATAAAACATAATAAAAAGTGATCATATATGCTCAATAAGTGTAAACAAGGGAGATATCAATGATCATATAAGGATAACAAAAGTATTTGGAATTCACCTTCATCCTATTTGGGTATAATCTTCCATCGAGTATGATGCTCATTAGTTTCTAAACACATCTATATCATCTTATGAATATGAGTTTTTGAAATAGTCGTGGTAGTAGTAAAAAATATAAATACACAAAGTATTAATAAATATTTTAAATGAAATCATAATTATTTTAGAAAAAACCTCTTCAGGGTTGCTAGTTTGATGATGAAATAAGATCTATTTCATAAATTTACAAACATAATAACCACAGTCCTTTCTGTTTGTGTGTTTTGGACACTTTAGAAACATTAATAGAAATAAGTAATTTTTTTATATATATTTGGATAGTGAAAGGTTATTATGTATACAAGGATTCATTTCTCGTTGTAGATCTTTTATGCATTCTTTTCCTTAGGCCCTAGATTCATTCCATTAAGTAGACGATATTGATACACCGCCCTATCATAACAGAATCCTCGTTAAAAGATTATATGATTTATATAACAAGATGTTTAGTTCTAAAATGTTGGATATATTGTATTACAAATTTAAAAACACCATCATGCATGGTCGGTTTGTTTCATATCCATGCATTTAATCCAGAAAATAAATATTTTAAATATCCAAATTGACTACGATTTACCTCCAATGCTGCCTAAAAACACAAAAAGGACTATGTAATGAAAGAAATAAAATTAATGTTGATATGATTAAATTGTAGAGTTTTACCCCTGCATCGTTCGAATTAAAAAGATTTTATCATTTTTAATTTTGTATTCAAATCATTTGAGCAGGGATGAAATTATTACAACTTTCTTATGAGAATATATTTCTTCTTTTGAAGTGGTCATGTGAGGACTAACAAGTCCAAATTTTTGTTCATGGGAAATCCCCTCAATTGTTTTCATATATACGCCTGCAAAAAATATAAATTGTATTTATTCATAATTATCATAGTATATCAGCTTTTTTAAAATCAAATAATGAAAACATACCTCATGTATACATTTAAAACTGAGGAACCTAGCCATTCATACTAGAGGATTTCATTTACATTTCCAACACTAATTAAATCTGATTATTCCTCCCTATACATATTTGTTTTCAAAATAAACTATGTGAGTATTTCCTTCTATCAACTTTGTATCCACATGAGCCTACAATGATATTAACTATGGATATAGAACGGGTAGGGTGAAGGTGCTCTTAGTAGACTGTTTCAATCAGTTGGTTGATTATTGATAATGTTTTGAGCTAATATTTCATTTCACCACCTTATAGTTTTCAATCCTTAATTGCATTCATAGGTTTAGACCATTTTTCATTAATTTTTAAAGGTAAATATTGAAAAATAAATTTGAAATTGATACCTCCTTGTCGACATGTTTTTTTACAAGAATTAATAGCCATGCGATGAATGTTTCAACAGCTTGTTCTACCGTATAAAAATCATTATCATCATTTGGAACACATAGTTGGGAACTCGTCTCATTATCTACAATAACTAACAATCTAACATGATCTGTTGGATGTTTTCTATTGTGTAGCAGGTCATTATGCATATTGAACACTGTAGCCCTCGCTACTAGGCGATAGGTGTGAGTTGGTAGATATAAATCACAGTCACTTTCACACTGTATAATATTATTACAGGAATGGGATCAGTGTTTATTTGAATCACATTTCATAGAAACAATTATTAGAACATTTATTACCTCAGCTATGTCAGGCTTTTTAGGGGAATGACTTGCCTCAATGCTTATGGGCGGTGGGGCGGGATCTTCATGCACAAGTTATTTTTGAGTTGTTTCTTCTCATTGTCTCTCCCCCGTAAATCATTCTATCATCTCTCTCTAGTATTTTAATTAATATTGAAAAATAGATAATTTTTCTTTCATCTTTTTAATTTCCTCAGTTTGATCCTCTGATTTTTTTTTTGTTTTATGAAAATATGTTCGGGGTGTTGCCACAAAACCCGCACCTTTGATGCGGCTATATTGTTCTTGCTACTACAAGGCTGTTGAAAGTATGCTTGCATCTGGTGTGGGTATTTTTGATTCATGTTACTATGTCAGATAGAAAATATTGGAAAATAAGTAGTCATGGTTATAAAATAGAAATTTAAAGAAAATAAAATTTATTTTATGTTATATGTGCACATGCTTCCCATAATATTTGTGAGTTTTTATCTATCAGTATCCCCTCCTTATTTACATGATCCTCCTTCCATAGCACCTGGCGTGGGATGGATATTGATTTAGATTTAGATCCATCAATCTATATATAAACATAGAAACATGGTTATGGTGTTTTTTTATGTCACATAAAAGTATTATGGTAGATTTAAAAGACGTACCAATTTATTCTCAAGTGAAGTGTACCCCATCCTTACTCTATAGTAAGAGTACTCTAGTTTTGTTTCACCTTATTTTTTTAGAACTTAGTTTTTGTTTCATAAATAAAAAAATCTGAATCAAAGTGATGAATACAATCAATGTCAAAAAAACGTATTTCCACAAACAATGTACATTAGAAGTTTTCTCCACACTATGGTTAATAAATGAATCCCAAGATCCTTGGGATATCAGGTGTGCATAAAAAGGATATGGTTGAAGCTTTATCTTCCCTTCAGCATCTTTAAAATGAAATTTATCAAAATTTTGTGGTAGACTCTATGAATCCTTCATGCAACTCTTAATACATATTCATTTTGCAAGGAATCTACTATAAATTTACTCTAAAATGGATGATGAAGAGTAAGTCAATGTTTTAGTATTTAATTTCATTTTAATAAATTAAAAAAATGGTATCAAAATGTAACTGTAATCTCTTCCCACATTAGTGTCATAAGACCAGTGACAACATGGTTGCATGACTATACATCAATCAGTAGGCGTTGTCAAGTGGTGATTCCAATGTAGCAACAAAATATTGATTTTTTGGGGTTAACATGTTGGCCTCTCTTATTCTAACCCACCTAAAATTTGATGCCTTTTGCTTTTTCCATAAGGATTTTGACTAACACTATCAATCTACGGTGATCTTTTTTTGTGTCATTAGGGTTCCATTTTCTATCATTTTCTTAGAATCGTCATCTTTTGTTCCTCCAGAGTGCTAGCATCAGCATTGGGACTAGAAATAATAGGATGAGAAACTTGTTGTACCTCAGCACTGGGACCAGCATAAACAGTTTGAGAAAATTATTATTGTTATACACTGGTACCAGAAGTAATAGGTTGAGAAACCTATTGTTCATCTATACTGGGAATAGTTGAAGTAGGTTGAGAGACCTATTTTGCCTCGAGATTAGGCACATCAGTAGGTGCAGAAGTCATTATCTGTAGATGTGGTTTAATAATTAATTTATATTATATAAAAGTAGCAGCAAATAGACAATAATATAATGCAACACAATTTATATTACAATAAACAAAAAACCTTATTATTAAACTCTTTTTTTAAAGGTTGAAGAGATTTGACCCCTCTATAGACTATGTAAATCCCTTCATTGTGGTCTCCTCTAACATTAAAAATGTCATCTACAATAAGAATGCTGTGAAATTATTGTGAAGTCCCAATGAAGGGGTCATCCTCTATTTAACATTCATCTGACCCTTATGTTTTTTTGGTCGATAATAGAACAATTGAATAGTTTCAGTTTGCAATGTCTAGAACATAAAATACATGCACTGCCTTTGAATCCATTATAAATGGTTCGTCTTACTCCCCTTCTTTACTAAAATCAACATTCATGAATCCCAAATCATCTATTTTAACAGCACTCATGTTATCAACCCACTTGCATTGAAAAATCAACACTTCGAATTTTGTATAATCCAACTCCCATATTTGATTGAAGATGCCAACGTATGACATATTCACATAAATTGGACTTCTATCCTTTGCACCGGAAACATGAATTGCTTCATCCACAAGTGTAACCCCGACATTCTGCATGGTAATATATTTATCATGTTAATTAGTATAGAATGTATTACAATTAACTTCATAAGAATTTTAAGATAATACATACACAAAAGCTCCTCTATCTAGCCATCGAAGTTGTTCTGAAACTAAGTCCAAATTTCCATATAACTACTTAAAAATATGTTCCGGAAAACATCATATAAACTTTAAATTATGTGCATCTGATATCTATTTTTCATCCCAATATGGAATCAAATTCCAAATAATTTCTTTTTGGGTTTTAACATATTGTTCAATGTCAAAAATGTTATGAAAAACATAAAGGTGGGACTGCTCTTGATCTTTAATATCGATTATGACAACCACTCTTCCAGAAATTCCATCACCCTTAAGCCGCCCAGTGTGACGAGATTTCGTTAGCCCAACGTTTTTCACACCAGACAGGTATTTGGTACATAATATAAATGCTTCCTCAACAATATACTTCTATGCAATACAACCCTCTGGTCGTCTTTGATTTTTGACATACCCTTTCAAAATCCACATATACCATTAAATGGGCTACATCCATCAATAATGTATAGGACCACATTGACAAACCTCTCTCACCAAATTAACCATCAAATGAACCATCATATTGAAGAATTCCAGCAGGAAGAACATTTCCAATTCACATAATATGATAAAAATTTCTCTTTCCATAGTTGGAAATTTCGTCAGGTCTATAACATTGCTGCATATAGATTTGAAGAAGAAATAGAGATTCATTAATGTATGGAGGACATTTTTGGAAAAAATTCAACATAAAGCTATAAGAATTAGATCTTTCATAAAAGCATGGCAATTATGTGATTTCATAACCTTTAATTTTAAATTGATTATCGACACGATGTTATTGATATTTGATGAATACCCCTCTAGAACATTTACATCATTCATGAAGTTACAAAACTGATATGTATCCTTCCTGGAAAGAGTGTATGTAGTAGGAAGAAGAAATGTTTGATTTTCACCCTTCACTAGTGCCAACTCTTCTCATATTCCCATCTCAAACATGTCCAATCTAGCTTCAATTCCATCCTTTGTTTTTTCAGGTACATTAAGAAATGTTTCGTTGACACTATCACATACATTTTTTTCGATATGCATAACATCAAGAAAATGTCTAGAATAAATGCAATTCCAATATGGTATTTCAAAAAAACTGATCTCTTTTTCCAATACATTTTCATAAGGTTTTTCAAAAATAGTTTACCAAAATTAGTGTCCACATCAATTACATTCTCAAAAAATTGATCACCTATTAGTGGAGATGGTGTTGTAACTATCGCCGAGGGATATCATCCTAGATATGTACTTATGTCGTCGGGTTAGAAATCTGCGATGTCCTAAAAACATGGTTTTCAATGAATGTTTCAAACTAATTGATTGTGTACCTTGTTTGTAAATAGGACAACCTTGAGTTCCTTTAATTCTATATCCTAAAAAATTTCCATAATTAGTAACGTCATTTATCATCTCATACAACATGGCTTTCAAAGTGAAATAATCATTTTTATAAGCATCATACAACGTAACACCTAAATCTCGAAATAATATCAAATCATCCATAAATATATCCAAATAAACATCAATATCATTACCCGGTTATTTTGGTCCTAATATAAGCATAGATTACATGATTTATTTTCATTTCATGCATAACCACGGTGGTATGTTATAATTTACCAACATAACTGGCCATGTACAATGACTACTGCTTTGAAAACCAATAGGATCCACCCCATCTGTAGATAATGCAAGATGATGGTTCCTCGGCTCGTTTCCAAAATCAGGATACTCATGATCAATTCTCTTATACTGAGGAGAGTCTGTTGGGTGACGTAGTTTCCCATATTTAATTATTCTATCTGCATGACATGTTAATTGTCCTAAAATATCCTCACTTCCATATAGGTTCTTAATCCTTAGAATGATTGTAATATACCATACAACATTCGTTGGACTCGAATCGTCTTTCTTGTGTTGAGAAGAACCACACATTGGTCATTCTTTAATTAATTTCTGGTCCTTGATAAACAATATGCAGTCATTGGAGTATGTGTGTTTTATTTCAGAGATCATACCCATAGAGCTTAGCATTAGTTTAGCATTGTATGTTCATCTTGGGAGCTCATTATCTTCTAGGATCATGTCTTCCAGGAGAGTAAGTAGTTCCGTAAAACTAGAATCAATCCACCTGTAGCCTGATTTCAATTAATATAGCTTAAGTATGGCTAAAAATGATGTATATTTAGTTCAACCAGTATACAATGGTGCTTTTGCGAAACTCTTTAACTTCTCAAACAATTTTGGGAAATCACGATGTTCATCTTCAAATATCCTTGTCATTTCCTTAATATGATCATCATCATCATTCAGATCTATAATCAAATCCTTCATACAATCTTCTTCATTGTTCACACTTTTAGTCACATCAGATGATCCATAAAACGTCGTGTTTTTTGATCCACTACCTATATTCATTTTCCCCATGTTTATTCCAACATGTATAACTTTGATCTATTTTATGATAGATCATGTGTTCTTACAACTCCTCTGGACTAGTTTTCCTTGAATAAAATTATCATAAACATGGACAAAGGATTTGAGAAGGGTCACATGCATGATCTTTTTCACACTTGATAAACTCTTTCACACCATCTTTATACTCTTGTCAACTGATTGGCATTCATCCATTTTTATTCATATTCAGCCTATTTGATATAGTAATTTTAATATTTAAAAAAATAAATAAAAAAAATACATTCAACAAGCTATGAGAATCTGTTGCACTAGAATGTTTTAGTATCTCACATGTGATCTATATGCATGGTTGTAAACCAGTTTTTTAGTGTTTCTATAGAAACATACTGTCTCTATTCAAGAACTATGGTACTAAACTAATAGATGGTATGGCTTCCAATAGAGTGCTTGTGGGTGGAAGGATTAACTACAGGTTTTTATGGATTTTTGACTACGGTGTCCATTAAATGTCTCATAGATTCATTTAGTGAAGTGGTTTTCTAGGATTCAGTTGAATTGAACTAGTCAGAAAGTGGTTGTTCCATTGAAATTGGTAAATTTTGGATTGATATTCAATACTGTAGGAACTACAACATGAAAAAAATGGCATACCAATCATTTGAAAAACTGAAACACCATTCAAACACACAATCATGCTCACAATCACAACACCATAAAAACCAAACAATATCAATTTCAGATTTTACAAAGAATCCCTTATTCAATTATGTTTGTTAATTCATGGGTTATCATAGAAGTTTTATCATCTTGGGATTTCATTAATTGGTCATGTATATGTAAATTTCAAATTTTTATATTAAAAATTTCATTAGGAACCAACCAACAAGCAATTCATCGAGTGCGAAAGCAAGGACCACCAACAAACATGATTTTTAGTGGGGCGTTTAGCCCATACATTTTACATTATAACCATAAATATCAAAATGTAAAAACAAGAAAACAAGAGGAAACCAATTAGTAAGAGGAGAAAACTCACCTCGAATGTGTCGTTCAGCAAGCGGCAGAGGTCTATTCGTGGGAGAGGAGAGTTGCACCATAGAGGGGATTTTCAACTGAAATGAATTAATAAAATGAGAACTCATATGTTATACCAATCCAAAATATGTCCAATGTCATTTAAAAATGTTACATGTCTAGTTAAACAATTTTATTGGTCAATATTAAGATTTTATTTTTTATCTATGATATTTGCTTCTTATTTTTTTTTTTGTGTATCTATCATTTTTATAGATTTTCAACTTATAAATGGGACATGCCGTACTTTTAGAAGAAAGATCATTTTAAATTTACTCTAATGTAGGGGTATCATATTCCAAAATAATTGTACCTTTTTTCCTGGGGTTTGTTGTTATCCCGAAGGGATCATGAACTCATCTTAGGTTAAAGGAATGTCAGGTCAGTTGATTGTTATGATACCAGCCTGGGTCGTATCATTACATTTCCAATTATAATTTACCCATGTCCATTTAAATATTAGATTGGGGGGATACAATAATATATATAAAGATTAATAGTGGTAAAAATTATCCTAGGCTCTCCAATACAAGTGATTAAAGATGAAACATACACTGGGTGAGGGAGAACCACCCAAGAGGAGACAAAGGGGAGGGTGGCTTAGCACGGATGGGTTCTCAACGAGAGAAGGGATAAAATCCAGTAAAACATAAATGGTTCAATGGGGAAGGGTGGCCTTTTAGGGGTATGGGGCTATAGGGGTTTGGGGGAGGGGGTGTGGGTTTTCCAAGGAGTGGGGGCTACCCAGGTGGGGTAGGTGGGGGTGCATGGGTGTGGGGGTGGGGGAGGGGCATGTGTGTTGTCCAGGAGGTGGGTTGTCTACTATAAAATGACCATTACGGATTTTAAAGAGTGTCTTCTAAGAGGGTAAAATTATGAGTAAGATGGGTTTGGGTGATGGGGTCTAGTGGATAATAAGGAATAGAGAAACATCATTGAAAAGACATAAAAATATCTTTAAATTTCCAGAATTGGGTACATTATGGTGTCTCCTAAGAGTCTACTGCATAGTACACCCAATGATGTCACATTGTTGAATTACCATAAGGTATACACTGCAACACTCATCCCCTTGGAAGAACCATTAAATCTTGATCATGAATTATGACATGACTATATGCCTCATGGAATAACATCAACCCCCCAAAAACAGTAGGGAGGGCATTACATAGCCAACCTCCCACATTATCCGAACCATTTACATAAGGAGGGTTTCATGGATAAACTCAGATACATATAGGAGGACCAAAAGAGGAATAACTAATCTAACCTTAAACACAATCTGAACCACTAAAATAATTTATGTCTTGTGGGAAACTGAATATACCCCATGATTTTTATCCAAACATAAACATTAAAAAATTGAAAGAATGTTCACCTTGGTGAAGTATCTCTATATTATAATCCCATGGTATATAGGCCCCGTCCTTATCATAGATATATAAAAACTATTAATATATAATGAACAAGCATGAAATAATAGCCTCATCCTAGATCTTAGCTAGCCAATGATTGATACCTAGAATCGAGAAAGAGGCTATTATACAAGAAGCTTATACATGACACATCCTAATAAGCCTCACTAAACATATCCATAGTTATCATATCTAATAGTTATAAAATATATCATGTCGATCCAATGACCTATAGGTAACAATATATTAAAAATAAATCCCTTTATTCATATTTAGTTACAAACCCAGACGACCCCATGTATGGATTTCCCAACCCTTAAGGTCATAAGGAATCAACATTATCATTTCCACTAACATCATAATCAAAACCACACCATAAACTATACCTATAAGTGTTATAAGGGAGATGTCACAATTTCATATAGCCATGATAAATATTTTCTATTGGATAATTAATACAAAGAATGTACTCAACATGATATAAGATTTAAAATAATCCTTGATATATCTCACACAATAACATACCCATAGGTTATTCCATCACTTGTACCCACCAAGGCATCCCCCGAATCGAATGGTCAAGGGTTAAATATCCTAGGAGAACACAAATAATGTGGGAAATAAGATTCTATCTCTTTAACTTCCATGATCTAATGATCACTCTCTGATCTATTATATCACTTGGTCTAGTGGGTATCCTCCAACTATTATAGACATCCTATACCATCGTTTACACATAGTTAGACCAACACATAGTCTTCTAAGAGTCCTAAGACATCAAACAAGGTGGTTAGAAATCAATAAATTCCTTGCATCAAGAATCATCCAAATTGAATACTTTTATAAATAAATGATAACCCAATGTCAAATTCCCAAGAAAGAAACATCACCTTTCTCTACCATCAGAACACCAAATGTATAGGGAACCACCCATTAGTAAGAAAAAAAACAATAATGGGAATAATTTGATCATATGGATCTTATAAAAAACAATTTATCATAATGTCCCAAAAGAATAAAAAAAATGGTGTGAATCCAAATAAAATGATTCAAAATATCTTCCAAATCAACTCTTAAGACCAATATTATGAATATAATTTTATAAAACCACATGGGATCCAAAAATAAAAAATAATAACATTTTTAATAGTGAAATTGTATCATAATGTTTACAATAAAACTCATTTGGGTTAACAAACCCTTGTAAAATATAACAACCCCTTTAGAACACATTAAGAATAGTACACACCCCAAATACATTATTTAGAAATTAATAGGTCAAAAACTCCCAATTTAAAGCCTTTATATAGTATTGAATTTGAATTTTTAAAATATTTTAATACTTTGAAGTCCACTTGGGAATTTTTCTATACAACTGGAACTTAACCTAATCCATAATAAGGGTTAAAATCCTCATAGAAATAAACATTATTCTATCATATAGGTCATACATATAAACAAGGAGGATGATTCTTCCTTAAATGAAAACAAGTAAACTGGGGAACAATATGTCCTTATAAACCATTAAGGGTTACCAAGTAGGAGGGATCATGGAGCGAGAGGGATAGTGGTGGAGGAGGGATCTTGGCGGAGGTAGTGACAGTAGAGGCACTATCTGCAGAGGAGTAAAAGGACGTTCGCAGTGAAGGAGGCGTAAAAAGAAGCAGCGGAGGAGGAGGAGGTGGAGGAGGAGGACGAGGAGGAGGGTTCAAGGTGGAGGAGGGGTCGGGTTCAGCTTCCGTTAAGGCTTGAACAGGTGTGAGAGAGGAGGGGCTTTTTAGGGTTCTTTTATAAAAACCTCTGACACCTTTATCAGTGCTAGTTAAAAGCACTAATAAAGGCATGTTTTATCAGCGCTAAAATAAAAGAACTGATAAAGTACATATTTATAACTGCTAATATTATAGTGCTGATAAATAGGTTTTTTAAAGAAGTATAATTTTAATAATTTATTTATAATCTTATATATTTATTTAAAATGATATATAGGATAAATATATATTTATTTATTATTAATTATAAATATAAATAGTTTATATTTATTATTTAATTTAATTTATTATGATATTATTATTATTTAATTATATATATATATTTACTTATAATCTTATAAATACTTTTTCAATTAAAACATTATATATATTTTTTAATTAATAAAAAATATATATTAAATATAAACAATTGTTTTTATTTAATGTATACAAATAAATATTATTTTTGAATATAAATATAATAATTTTATTTAAATTATTATTAAAAACTTTTATCAATGCTAATAATAGCGCTAATAAATGTGCCCTTTAATAGTGATAAAAAAGCACTGATAAATGGTACACATTTATTATCACCTGTTTTAGCACTGATAAAGGACTCCTTTATCAGTGCGTTTAACTAGCACTGATTAGGGCACACCCCTTTATCAGATCTTTCTATTTAGTGCTGATAAAGGGTAGCACTTCCCATTACCTGTGTTGTTGTACTACCAGTTACATGGAAAGCTCTTGAAGTGTCAGTCATGGATTAGAGAGGTCCCTTTTTTAGGATAGTCATATCAGATATTGGATTTTCAATTGATCCATCATGGTTTGAGGTAGTGTTTGATCAGTGCTACCCTCTTGAGGTTTCTAGAGGAGGGTTTTGAGTATGTAGTGTTCCATGATGCATCAGGAACTAGGCTTGGTTTGTGTCCTGATGTAGAGAAAAGCAGTGATTTCTTATGGTTCGCGCATGTTGAAAACACATGAGAAGAACTCTATAACCCATGATATTGAGTTCACAGTAGTAGTATTCACATTGAAGATGTGGTGGCACTACATGATGGGAGACAGGTTTATTTTCTACTTCTACCACCAAAGTCGGAAGTATATCTTCTCTCCGAATGATTGGAACTTGAGATAGAGGTGATTGATAGAGTTCATCCAGGACTATGACTTAAAGATTTTCTATAATCCTGTGAAGGGGAATGTGGTAGTAGTCTCACTCAGTAAGAGATATAGTTTGCAATTCCTAAATGAGGCATCATTGTAGTTAGCCTTCTTGTAGATATCTATTGCGTATGGACTTGGATCAACTTATCTCTTGTCAATGGTTTCCACCGCTGCACTCTTATGGCGAGTCAGGGAGGCAATATTTAGGGATACTGATTGCAAGGCTCTAAATGCTCAAATTTATAATGGTAATGTTCTGGATGGATATTCAAAATGTACGGATAAATTTTTTCTTTTCATAGGATGCACGATGATACCATTAGCGTTGCGAGTAGAGGTTCCTAGGGAGTTTCATGCACCCCTTTTAGCCGTACATCCAGGTGGGGAAATGATGTTCCTTGACCTCCAATGTTAGTTTGATGGCTAGGGATAAAAAATAATGTTTTATATTTTATGTCTTGAGGCCTTAATATTCGATAAGTGAAGGTTGGGTATCAGGTTACAGTGGGTTTGACTCAACCCATTTAGGTGATGGAATGGAAGTGAGATGATATAACAATGGACTTCATGATAGGTTTACCATCTATATCCATGGGGAATGATACCATCTGGTTGATCATTTAATGACTCAACATGTTGTCCCACATCCTACCTATTTGGGAGAAAAGTTCAGTACAATGCTCGGAATGCATCTACATGTACGAGATAGTTAGACTTCATAGATTTCCACTAGATATTGTCTTATATATTGATTCTCGCTTCACATCCTGGTTGTGGAAGGTATTGCAAGAGGAGTTTGGGACCCAGTTATGCTTGATCACGACATTGCATCCCTTGATGGATGTCCATATATAGAAGATCATTTAGGTTCAGGAGGACATGATTTGGGATTTCATGTTATTTTTTTTGCTGCGGTTGGGAGTATCTCCTAACTCTGGTTATGTTTCTGTAAAACAATAGCTACCCATCCACCATCAGTATGGAACTATTTGAGGATCCATATGGGAAACCCTATAGGTCACCACCATGTTGGAATAACCTAAGAGAGTTGGTTCTCATGGGCCCAGAGTTTGTGCAGACGACTACAGAGAAGGTGTAGGTCATCTAGGAGCAGATGAAGACTGCACAGAGCCATTATAAATCTTATGTTGGAAGGCGATTAAGTCCTTTGGAGTTTGAGTAGGGAGACCATCTGTTCCTTTGAGTCTCTCCTTGACATGGGATACAAATATTTTCTCAGGATGACAAGCTATCTCTAGGGTTCGTCAAACCTTTCTTGATACTATGTAGAGTTAGCGAGGAGGTTCACATCTTGGATCTACCCCCATAGTTGGGAGAAGTACAGGATTTTCGTCACGTGTTGTAGTTGAAGAGATACGTGCATGAACCATCCCATGTCAATGACTCGGGTGAATTTTGTTGACAACCCATTAGAGGTCAAGGATCGACATAAGGGGATCCTCAGTGGGTGGTTGATACCTCTAGTGCATATTTTTTGGGGGCATGGGAATCTTTAATGGAGCTCATGGGACCGGAAGGATTAGATTTGTTCTCATATTCCCTAAATTTGTATGATTATCCCTTTGCTTAAGCAATTAGGGATGTAAATCCATAAGTTGGAGAGAATTTAATGACTTAGATTTTCTTAATTTCATTTTTAGAAATTATCTAGGAAAATTCCGAGACCAGGCAATGAGACGACATACGATTCTGAGGCTTGATGTGCCAAGAATGATTCTCTGAAAATTGTTATGTTTTTAAAAGAATTCATGCGTAAATTTTCCTAAAATGTGAAATATATTTTAGGTGGTTTCCTAGATTACAAATTTGAGGGTACTACTGAACTCAAAATAGTGGCCTTAACCTAGGTGTGACATATCCTTGGTCGGAGTGAGCCATCTGTAGAAGAACCCCAGTAAGGAAATAATCATAAATAGAATAATTAAATAAAACTATATTATTTTAAAATTCTAATAACTCATAAATAGTAACTTATATAGTAAATATGAGACCACTGTTGAGTTTTTAAGTGGGTATTTTTATTAGGTGAAGCCTAACATAGGTCATCATGGCCTAGATGTGAAGTTTAGTTTTTTGGACATAATC
The DNA here is from genome assembly GCA_963277665.1 of Viscum album. Classification (NCBI taxonomy): domain Eukaryota; kingdom Viridiplantae; phylum Streptophyta; class Magnoliopsida; order Santalales; family Viscaceae; genus Viscum; species Viscum album. The sequence goes on from OY728148.1 coordinate 1,356,422,181, forward strand.
GTCATTAAAATATTAAAATAAAAATATTTTTTTCCTGATGAAATGACACATTTTATTTTAATTCATGTTTTTCTAAAAATTAAGGTTTATCACCATAACCTAGTAATTTTTATGAGTCCAGGAGATGAAGCTCTCTCGATGAACAATAATAGCTTGTGGATCGACGATCAACGACAAACCACAGATTTGAATGATCTTCAACCACAACAATGACGTGATGAAAATTCTTCATCAGTGATTGATCCAAATCGAGGTAGGGTGATTTTGATTTGATTTATTTTCCATTTTTATGTATTCCATGTTCAATGTGGACCAATCAAAAAACAGATTGGCTCGTGGTTCGGTCATTGTTGTGGGATTGGATTTACCTTTGCGGGGTTTTGATGGGAGAATGAGATTGTGATTATTTCTTGGAATTCAATTATTATTCTAATGGAAATGAACCATGACAAACATGAAAATAAATAAAGGTCTATTTATCTAGGTTTATTTATTCTTTTTTCTCCAATTATTAATTAATCGTGGGAATTCTTCATTTGGACCATGACTTGACATGTTGTGATCGATCGATCGTTTCACACTCGATCCTTGGCACAATGATCTAATATCACAGATTTGGGATCGGCATGGCATGATAGGGGTGTGAAGAAGACAGTTATGGACATATAAAAGCAGGTTAGAAGATATCACCATTTGAGTGACATTTCATCGGAATGGATCATGACATCGATCTGAGCCTAGGGCGATAAATAACGTGACCCGAGGTTCATAGGTATTCCTTTGTTTCTAAAAATAGAGCAGCAGAGGTGAACCGGTGGCCAGAGGTAATGAGTGATATTGTTGAAGTATCCACATGAATGTGGAAGGCCATGTTGGTCCTGTGGCAGCGGGGTGGGGGGGGGATGGACTATTGTAGGAGGTCACAATGTTAACCAAGCAATTCGGTGAGGGTGCCGAATCGACTAGTGGGCCACACAGCCGAGACAAGCCACATGTGGTGAGGATGTTGACCCAAGAGCCTATGAGCTAGTCCGGGTGGAGCTGGGATAGACTGGATCGGACCGGGATGGGTTAGTCGGTGGGCCGAGTCAGGCTTGTTGGCTCGAGTCAGACCTGGATCAATTATTTTCACTAAAATGGACATATCTTTCAAAAGGATCATTTTATTGATGATCCATCTATGGAGTTGGGACCCTTGTGATGGGTGGTCCTTTTTAGATATCTTGGTGGTTTCTAAGTTAGATCAGTAGAGGTTGAGAGCCTCCCATTGGTATTTTCCTATGACGGTTTGATGTTAGATCATGTTCCCATCATAGATGATGACCAATATTCTGAAGCTAATTGTATTATCGTGGCTTCAATAGTTAACTCAGTGTGTTGGATCATGTACCACACCATGAGGCCAAGTTAGTCCACAATTCTCTTCATGGTACCTTATATTGGATTTGTGGAGAAGGTGTGACCAATATTTACATGAGAACCTATTCCATATCTAAGATGATGTTTCAGTTAAGGCCAAGTGTCCCACCAGTGAGAATTGGGAATTGACCCCACATCTATTTATCGTGATAAGAATCATTCCATTCAATGTGACTGGACCTGATGAGTGAGATTTGGAAGTTTTTAGTTCTTGGTGTTTGTCTGTTACGTGGTCACTTTTAGACTTCGGGGATGCATGACTTATCAACACTCCATGTGTTACCGACACTTTGTGGGTTATCAAAAATCATTTCCTTACAAGGAATGGATGTCTCAGGGAAACATAATAACATTTTAGGACCCTATTGTTCTCTTGGGTACTTTTTCTAGGACTGTTCTATGTTCTTCTATTAGATAGCTCGAGGAGTGAGATCTCCCATAACAAGCATGCTACGAATGGAATTCTGTAGCTGGTAGTGGATGATACCTTTAGTTTTGGAATATTATTCGAGTATATTTAGAGGTTCATTTTATATGTATTGTAGATATATACCTGTATTGAGCTGACTATAGCTTCTAAGTGATGTTTCTTATATGGTATTTTACTTTGTGTTCCAGGGTGTCCTACTAAATATTGTTTTACACACCCCTGCATGAGATTTTTTGGCATGTGTCGTGTCTTGTGAAGACCATAAAGGATTTGATAGATTATAAGGTGGACTATGAATAGGTGGTTCTTATAGAGAGACCAGAGAGTTGAGGTGTGCTCGTGCATCTTTAGACAGTTGTTCCTATACCTACCCTTCAGGTAGGGTTTTCTTCAAATAATCTTCAGGACCTTCTGATATAGACTCTTTCTTTTTGGTGGGCTTATATTCTGGACCAGTTGTACATTACTTAACCTTACATTCATATAATACTCTATTGGTTGGGATATAGTAGTATTCATGAATTGTTTTACTTAGTGTTTTTACTTTTCTATGTTTCGGAATTATAGATGTGTGCGTGTTTACAGGTACTTAGCCAAATGCATCCCATTTTTGTAATATGCCTACTCAGCACTAGTCGTCATCCCCTAGCCTATCGGAGGTTGGCTTGGGGTAATCATGGAATGGGTCCCTCTAGGACGGGTTGTGACATAATTCATTTGCGATGTGTTGGAATCATTCTCATTCCAATCTGACACACGGTGTGACCAGTAGGACACAAAGTTCATGTTTTCAGTTTAAAATGGAATTTTAGTACAAAAAGACAAGTGAAATACTCATAACTAAGAAAAATACTTTTTTAAAATAATTTAGTGAAAATATTTAATACTCAATTTTGATGTGTAGGAATCAAATCACCTCTATATAATGCCTAGTGAGATAGGTATACTCAAAGTGTGTGGTTATAATTTAAAAAAGACATTTTAGTAAAAAAGACAACTGACAAACTCAAAACTATGAAAAAAAACTTCATATTGTTTCATTACTTTATTAAATTTATCCATAAGTTATTTTTTGACATGTAGGAATCAACCTCACATAAATATGATACAAAAAGTGTCTAATATGACTTAAAGTGTTAGTTATTAATTTAAAATTGTCATTTTAGTTCAAAATATGTTTCAATCACTAAACCCTGAGGAAATTCTCTTAGAATACCTTTATAATTTAGGAAAACAATTTATATTTAATTTTTGATTTCTAGGAAACTGTCTTAAGTGAATCTGACACACGATTATTTTGGTATGACACTAAGTATTTCATTTATGTTTAAAATAACACTTTAGTAAAAACACAAGGGACATAATCAAAACTGAGAAAACACATTTATATTGTTTTTATAATTTAGTATAATTATCCATAAGTAATTTATGATGTGTAGTAATTAGACTCACCTAAATCTGATGAACATTGGAACTGGAATTACTCAACTTCTGTGTTATGAGTTTAAGATTGGCATTTTAGTAAAAAATAAAAGTGACATAATCAAAATTGAGAAAACAGATTTTGGTTATTTCAATAATTTAGTAAAATTATACCTTGGTCATTTGTGACATATATTAATCAAATACACCACAATTTGATACATTGTATGCCCAGTATGACTCAAACTATCCTTTATCAGTTTAAAATTTATATTTTAGTTCAACAAATTTGTGACTCATTGAAAACTAAGAGAACACACTCATATTGTCTTGATAATATCATAAAATGACTTATAATCTATTTTTTACTTATAGTAATTATCCTTACATAAAACTGACACATGGTGTGAAAGGTATGAATCCAAGTGCATGTTTTTAGTTTAGAATAATATAATAGTAAAAAAATAGTAATATACTCAAATCTATGAAATAAATTTTGAATATTTTGATACTTTAGGAAAGTGAAGCATAAATAATTGGTTACATGTATGAATCAGATGCACCTCAATCCAATTCATGGTGTGACCGACGTTACTCAAATTGTGTGGTTTTAGTTTAAAATTGAAGTTTTAGTAAAAAAGTCAAGTGACATACTGAAAACAAAGAAAATGAATTTGTATTTTTTTAATTACATTAGAAAATGATCTATAAGACATTTTTTATGTGTATGAATAAACCATCCCACAATTTTATAAACGGTGTACCCTATATGAATCAACATTTCTGTTATCTATTTAAAATTAATATTTTACATCAAAACATTTGTTACTCACTAAATACTAAGAAAACATATGTGTATTTTCATTTTGATTTAGGGAAATGATTTAAAATTAATTTTTGATACGTAAAAATTATTCACACATCAATCTAATATGTGATTTGATCAATAATCCTAAAAGTGTGTGTTTTCTGTTTAAAATGAAATTTTACTAAAATAAAGTGACATAATTATATCCAAGAAAACACATTTAATTTATTTTGATACATTAAGAAAAAATATATCCATAATCCATTTGTGATGTGTTGTACTTAGGTTCACCTCAATTTGATGCATGGTCTGACTAATATTAGTCAAATTATGTGGGTTGAATTTAAAATTTACATTTTAGTAGAAAGATAAGTGTCATACTCAAAAATAGATAAAAGACATTAATATTGTTTTAATACTATAGGAAAATGATACATCTATCATTTTTCATGTGTAAGAATCATCCACACCACGATCAGATGCACAATGTTCCCGGTATGACCCAAAATGTTTGTTATTATTTCAAAATTGATATTTTATTTCAAAACATGTTTCACTCATTGAAAAACACGAAAATTCACTTGGATTTTTTTTATAATTTATTAAATGGTTCATAAGGCATTTTTTGATGTGTAAGAATCAGTATCACATCAAACTAACACACTATATAACCAGTATGACTCCAAGAATGTGTTTTCAATTTAAGATGATATTTTATTAAAAAATGAGTGATATACTAAAAATTTAAAAAAAACATTCATATTATTTTGATACGTTAGGAAAATGATCCATAAGTCATTTTTGACCTGTATGAATCATATGAATATCAGTCTAACAAATGGTGTGATCGGTAAAATTCAAAGTGTGTATTATCAGTATAATATGTCATTTTATTAAAAAATAGAGACATAATCAAAACTGAGAAAACACATTTAGATAATTTTGATACTTCATGGAAAATATACATAAGTAATTTGTGACATGTAGGAATTATCCTCACCTCAATCTATTGTATGGTGTGAAAGAGTATTACTAGAATTTGGTTCTTTTTGTTTAAAATTGAAATTTTATTTAAAATCATTTGTTGTATACTCAATTAGGAAAATTCATTCTAATTTTTTTGATAATTTAGGATAATGATCCATAGGTCATTTTTATGTTTAGGAATTAGTCACACCTCAATATTATAAGTAATATATTTCATATAAAAATATATTTTTGAACTTAAAAATATATGCTTAGAATTTTATAAATCAAGGTAATGTATTTTTTTCAAAGATAAACTATTTTTATTTCTCTTTTAATAATTTATTAACAAGTTAAAATTTAGTTTTGGTTTTCTTTTAAAGGTAAATAAGTCTAATTTTATCTATAATAATTGAATTAATCTCATTAGAATAGAAATTATACATTATTTATCTGAAAAATTATTTTTATACTAACTAACATTTTCTAAAAACGGATTTCGTTGCATTTAGAGCGCTTATATTAAAAATTGTTTTTTCTACCTAAACAAATCAAATCTTTTAAAATAAATTAAATATTTGTAATTAGAAAAACTATTATTAGGTAATAATATAAAATTAATTTTTCAACATAATGAATAATAAAAATAGTAAAAATTTGTTGTCATGGTTAGGGTTAAAATTGGTTTGTTGGATCGAAGTGTATATGTAGGTGGAACAATACAAGAGGGGGTGAAGTTTAAGTTTCAAACAAATCATTTTTGTACATAAATTAAACTCATTTTAATAATATTTAAACTAATTTAATTAACAAAACCTCTTATTGTGTTATAAGATTAATCGAAGAGGGACCTAGATCTGATGGATAGAGTGTCATAATTAGTAGGTTATGATTAGTATTCCACGGGTCATGTTTGAAATTATTCATATTCACAAAAAGGAAACATTTTAATCAGATTAAGCATGATATATATCATAATCACAATGTTTATGATAAAAATGGTGAAAAATTAATTATTTGATCGGAAAGTATATAGAATTGTATTGGGTAAATGAATTGATCGAAAACCTTAAAATCAAAATTACAAAGATCATAATCACTAAAAATAGAATAGAAAATGGATATATAAAACCATTCACAATCTATTAAAAATCATGATAAATTTAAACAATTAATAGAATAAAATTATTTTACCCCAAAGTGAAGGGTATCCAATAACCTTGGAAAGAGGTCCCTTGATTTATACTTTTAAGCAATTATGTATCACCCACATCAGGGTAATCTCCTGATACAATGATCAGATTTTGTCTTGATATCACTATAATATCTCGTTCAAGAAGTTGATCGGTGCCTCTGTCTTCCATGACTCGTAATCCCTTGATCGGAAAATAATCAATATAATTTCCTTCTAATCCATATAAACCATTCATCTTAATCACTTACGATCGGTTTCACACATTTAAAAGAAAAAACTCTTAGATGTAACAAGTATATAGAATGAGAAATTCACAACATGAACTTTTCAGATTATTTCCCATGAAATAGTGATTTGATAGAGCTCTCCCATATTTTCTCTAATTTTTAAAAAGATATGATTTTGTTCAAATGACCAGGTATTTATAGGCTAATGTACCAATGGTCTTCTTATATTCCTATGGTCAGATTTTTTTTCTTCAAAATTCAGAGGGAATTGGACATCTTTCACTCCAATGATCATCTTATTACTGAAACAATGAAATCATTTAATAATTCATATTGAAATATAATACACAACAACCTTTTGATTTCAATTTTTCCATTCATTATGATACAATATTTTGGTTACATTGAGATTTAATTATTATGATAATTTTCATTCCAAGGGTTAGTATGATATTTATCACTAGGAAAAATATTGTTAGTGCGATGACGGAACAGTGTGTATGATAAAATTCGTATTTGTTCAATTAGATTTAAATCGTATTCAGTGGGTATGATAAATATAATATCTATCCTCATTACTATAATCATTTAATGAATCATTTCTACAATATTCATGAGAACTATTATTATAATATTCATATAAAAAAATTGTAATTATAAAATTTAAAACAAAATTGTAACCAAATGATTTTATAGAAAGAGTGTTTGTGAATAATAAACAAAGGAATATAAAATACAAAAGAATACATTTGACTTAACAATCTATCCCTTTTTGGTAAGCACCAACCAAAAGTTAAAAAAAATAAAGGATTAAAAAGAAAATGAATTTCATATTTAGAAGTGAACATTGATACATATGTCCATTTGAGTTTTAAAACTTTTCTAAATTTGGTTTGAATATGACTAACCTCCCCTTTAGGATAAAAAAATTCATATGTATCATATTCTATTAATAATTTCTTCCCCTTACAAAAAATATTCTAATTTTTTAATTATTATTTTCTCCTTCGCCCTTTAATGATAATTTGTCCCCCTCTCAGACACATTCTCCCCCAATACAAAACTTTCTCCTTATTTTTTAATTTTAAAAAGGAATATGATAATTCCTATTATGACTGAAATAAGGGTTAAAGAAATAATCAATATGAAGTCTTAAAAAATTGATCATAATATAATAAGTAAAAGAACATCCATCCATGAAATATAAAAGATTACATAAAAAGATGTGTAGATGTGAAATTCTTTTCATAATGTTTAAAAAACAATAATATAACAAGTGTAAAAGAACTTTTTTTCTTTCCCTTTTCCTTATCCTTTTATTTCTTCATGAGGTCTAATACGACTATGTTTATTTTATTAAAATCATTCTTATCCTCCATCAAATTATTAAGATATTTTTGTTGAGACTAGAATTTCTTTTCTTGATCTCTAAACAATTGGTTTAGGGTATAAATCACTTGTTCCTGGAATTTCATCTTTTATTATAGATTATAAATTTTATTCCTCATAATTCATGACATGTTCTTAAACTTCAATTATATCGATCGAAAAAATATTTTTATTTTTCAGCTCAGATTTCTAATATCTTATATTTTTCTCCATAAATCGTGATACTTTTATCAAGATTATGTGACCATTTGACCACATTATTACAAACCTTTATGGGTTCATTGGTTCTTTTTTCCCATACTTTTATGTCAACATCGAGTTTCCTCAATCTTTTCCTTTCATGGTTAATAGAGTATAATATTTTATTTTTATATTCTAAAACAAAATCATTATTCCCATCTACTCTTGGTAAATATGTAATTTAATTTTCAATTATCCAAATTTTTTGAACAACATACGGATCTCTTTTCAATGGGATAGTATTATATGAATCAGTGTATTCTTTATAGTTATTTTAGCTCAGTATAATGACTTATAGTATAATCATCATCTTCATCATCATTCTGATTCCTATTATCAATGGATCTGGATTCTTCTTCATTATCTAGTATATGGATGAATTTTTGAGTTTGGGATTTATGATCAAATTTCTTTGAAGGATGTACTTCATCGGATGTACATTTCCTTGATGTTTCTTGGTAAGATCTTACTATAATTATATCGGATTGAGACTTTTGATCCTGACCAGTTTTTTTTCACCTTTATCCTTTTCTCCTTCTTCCTTTTCTTTTTTTATTCAGTTTTCTATTCTATTTTATCTTCCTCCTCGTTGATATATTAATATATCTGAAATAATTCAATGTCCTATTGATCCCCTAAAACTTGTTCTTTATAGACTTTTGGTGGTGTCGATTCTTCTATCACATTTTTTTTATTATTTCCCTTGTCTTGGATAGAGAGAGTGATTTGTTATATCTATAACATTTATTTTAAAAAAATTCCAGAACTATATTTTTAAACTATTTTGAACAAATTATCAATATCAATAATATCATCCTTTCACTGCATTATATTCTTTTTATTTTGGTCACCTTTCATAGTTCCATAAGTTTGAATATTATTAGCTATGGATTTTGTAGGGTTGAGGAAAAATTATGGATCTTCTTCTTTCCTTTTAGCATGATGTTTTCTCCCATTAGCTTAAATTTTACTTGTTTATTTCCTTTTATTTTTTGGTTTTAATTTAGATTCCAATGTTGATTTCTTTATTTTTCTGAAATAATCAGCACATATTGTTTTGAGATTCATTAGTTTCCTCTAACTACTTCTTTTGAGACTTAACATTTGGATCTTTAATAAAATACTTTGATTCAGAATCAAAAATAAATTTCAATATCTTAATTATATCATTACTTATCAAAGAAAATTTTATATTTCTCAGCACTGAATTGTGTGGGATAAAACAAAACTTCAATATTTCTACAATGAATTTTATAATTATTTTTGGAAACATGATAAGATGAGATTTAATTGCACCAAAATTAAAATTACTAATGGGTACAAAGATGAAACCCATTATATTTAACTTCCCCATGTTCATTAAATAATAAATAATGAACACATCTAAGACTGTTAAATTTTCTCTATCACCTATCTTAGGAATTAAAAAACCTTTTATCCAGTGTTCTGTAATTCTATTATCTTTTGAGAGATGATTCACTTTTATTTTGTTCTCATGAACTTCTAAAAGGAATTTTCCAGCTCTATTATTAATGAAATAACTCTTTTTTTGTAATGTTATGCAAAGAGAAAAAGTATTTTCCCTTATATTGAACATTTATGAAGATAAATGCTTGTTTTTAATATATTCTTATTTCTCTATCATATAAAAAAATTTACTTTTAAATATCCATCGTCAACATTCATTTAATTATAAAACTACTTTACATTATGCACAATAATCCGATCATGAAAATTATTGAGTTTTTCTATATAGACAAAATCCCATCCTTAGATTTGAATTGTACTTTTGAGTAAAGAATCATAGTTATCTTAAAAATATGTGTTGACTAACCTTTCTCAAAAGAACTTCATGTTGTTGAAATATTTTTGAGGAATTGTATTTAGAGACGTTGTTGATTATTCAGACATGAATACAATAATATCCATTGATTATAGAAATTATAAGACTTGGATATTTGTGGAGTAGTAGGGATTCAACATGAAGAAGAAGACAACCAATGTGGGATAACGAGGGGGTCCCATTATAGACGAAAATAAAATATGATCATTGATATTTTATAACTCATATTGGATCGAGGTGATCTGATACATGAAATAATTGAACTCTTGATGATTTAAAATTAAAAAAATATCTTATACAAGATGATTATGATAATGGTATTAAAATAAAATGAAATATCAACAAATATAAATGAATTGAAATAGGGTAGGGTATGAAATTGTACCTCTCAATAATCTCAGGATAGATTTGTTAGTTTAAATATATTGTTCTTAAAATGGAAATAAAATTTTGGAAAAAATAATTGACTACAAAAAAAATTTTACTTGTAGGATAATAATATTATCTGAACAAAAAATTAGAGTATGGAAATTTCGAGTATGAAAAAAAAATATTGAGTATGAGAAAAAAATTGAGAATGAAAAGATTTTTAGGTGTACGATAAAAATTTTACATGAATAGTAAATATGAGAAAAAAATGAGTAGAAAAAAATTTTGAGTACGAGATAAAAAAGTAGTACGCAAAAGTATTTTGGTATGAAAAATTTTTGGTCACAAAAATAATTTTTTATTATAAAACATTATTGGGTATGAAAATGTTTTTGGTTACAAATTCTTTTTTTTACAAAAAAAATGGTATGAAAAACTTTTATCTATAAAATATGTGCACTCCCACTTTGAAAAGGAGTACCATAATGTAAGGATATTATTTAAAAAAATGTTATGAATGATTAATTTCCTTTGACCATTCCATGATTTTATTTAATGTATTCCAATATTTCAGCTAGTAATGGTAATGTAAATATATCAGCATGTTGATCTTGCATTTGGATAAATTGTAAAATGATATCTCAATTAATTGTGAAATACTTAAGAAAGTTATGAATATTATATTTTTTTATAGTGATGTGAACTAATTTTTCTTAAATCTATGTCACTATTGTCATCACATAGTATTTGATTTTTGGTAAAGCTCATGTCATAATCAGTGTGTGTGTGTTGCATCTGCAACACTTGAGCACAACACCTTCCAACTACCACATATTAATCTTTAGTAAGGGAAAGAGTTACGAAGTATTATTTCGTACAATACCAAGAAACTAATGAATAATCTAGTAAATGAAATTTTCAATATTTAATTTTTCTATCCATTCTCTAATGACCAAAGAAAGCATACAAAAAACATTTCAATTAAAAATAATTTCCAGAATAATAAAAGAGTCCCAAATCCAGAGTATAGTAAGCTTCATATCATACCTCTAAAAGTTTATTGATTTACTGGTTCTCCTTATTCAATAATTTCGAGAGTATTTGAGGTACCGATTTGAGTAATAATACTTTTTGAATTTTTATATCCATAATTTTTAATAATATATTTAATAAACTTATGTTGGGATATATAATTCCCTTATAAAGTTTTATAAATTTTTAAAATAAGAAAGAATTCTAACTCACTCAATATACTCATCCCAAACTCAAATTTAATGAGATTCAAAAAAGAATCTGTTGAAGATTTCTGATTTAATATGAATATAATATCATCAAAATACATTTTAATGATCAAAATAGTTTCTTTATTTCCTTATAGTAATGCTTGGATTAGAACATCCCTTCACAACAAACTTTTGTAACCAAAATCCTTTTAATCTATTATACTAGGCTCTAGGGGATTGTTTATTTCCATATAAATATTGGGTATTTTTTAAAACATTTTCATGATGTTTTTTATCGTCAAAACGAAGAGCTATTTCCTGAAAACATTCCTCTTAAACATATACATTAAGAAAAGAACACTTCATATACATTTGAAAAGTATTTAAATTAATGAATTTTGTAATATCTAAGTGTATTCAAATTGAGTCATGTCTAGCTACAACACCATATGTATCTTCATAATCTATTCCCTCTTATTGATTATAAAATTTAATAACTAGTCTTTCTTTATTTCTAATAATTATTCCATTTTCATTACATTAGTTTCTGAAGTCCCATTTTACCCCAATTACATAGGTTTCTTTATGTCTTTCAACCAAGGTCTAGACATTATTCCTTTAAAATATAGTTAGTTCATCATGAATTACTTTAATCCAATATTCATCACCTAATGTATCATCATGAACTTTAGGCTCAAATTGGTAAAGAAATAATAGATGTTCTAATTTATTTCTTAAAGAACTACTAGTCCTTATAGGTTTATTTGCATCACCAATGATACTATCACTTAGATAATTCTTTAAGAAAAACTAATTTGGGTTTTGTAAAACTTATTCATCAACATAAGATATAAAGTCTTCTAGAGTGAATACTCTAGAAAAGATTTCTTAATAATTTTCCTTATTAGAATAGCCTTCTATTAATGGTTTATAATTAGTTTTGGAAAAAAACATCATAATATGTAGGTCAAGATTGTTTAAAAATAAAAGGATTAGTTTCTTCAAATTTATCATGTACTATTTCCTCAATAGTACAAGAATTTTTATTAAAAACACTATATTCCCTAAAAGTAGTGGAATATCCTAAGAATAGACTTTCATCATATTTGGGGGTGAATTTTGTTAAATTAAATTTTGTATTCAGAATTAATAATTTACATCCCAATACTTTGAAGTATAAATATTTCTGTTTTTTTACCTTTCATAACTCATAATGGTGTTTTATTAAAAAATGGATTAATTATAAATTGATTTATAGTATAAAATAAAGTACTAATAGCTTTATCCTTGGAATTGTTTACAATAGAATTTTCACTACACATGTTTCTTATTATCTCTTGAAGAATATGATTTCTTCTTTCAAAAACACAATTTTTTAAGGGTTTCTAGAAGATATAATATTTTGGGTAATTACATTCGTATGAAAAATACCTTCAAAATCATAATCTAAAAATTCTCCACCATGACCACTATGAATAGTTATCAATGGAAGATTTTTATCATTTTTAACTTTGGATAAAAAAATTATCAAATAGAAATAGTATTCATATTTATATGCTAGAAAATTAAACCATATATATCTTGTTTATTCCTCAACTAATAAAAATACATAATACATCCCTCCAATACTTCTATTTTTTGTAGGACTAAAAAGTTCCATGTATACTAAATATAAATCAACAGAAGGTCAATCTTTACTAATTGATTTAAAGCTTCACTTATGTTTCCTTCCATATTAATAAGGGACATATACTTTTGTAAAATCAAATCTAGGTTCCTCTAGATCCTTAAAAATCTTTTCTTAGGAAATTTATACTTGTTCCTGTGATTGTAGTTTCCTAATACTTTATTCCATAACCAAGATTGTTCTTCCATTTCACTAAGGCAAGGAAAGTCTTGTCTTGAAAGGTCTTCTAAGCTGAGTGTGTAATAATTCTCATGTTGGTGGGAAAAAATAATGAATTTGTACTTGTAATTGTTTACTACACATTTATCATTCATAAAATTCACAACGTAACCTTCATCACATATTTTAATTGTCCTTATATGGGATTTCTTAATACCTTTTACAAATAAAACATTTGAAATAAAATTTTTTTGGAGAAGAAAAATATTACTTATACCAATAATCTTTTGTTGATCATTATCTCTTAAGGTAACTCTTCCACCTTTTATTTCAATAATATTTTCAAAATAATTCTTTGTTTCTAGTCATATGTCGGGAACATTCACTTTCCAGGTACCATATTTTTTTTTTTGGTACTTCTTTTGTTTTCTTGAAAACAAAAAAATAGACATTTTGAATCAAAACTTTCATGGATATATAAATGATAGAAATAAAAAATTTTGAGAATACATATTTTTTTTGAAAAATGGGATTAGTGGAATCACAAATATTGAATTTTATAAGGGAAAAAATTATTCCAATGACCTCCACTTTTTCATTTTTTTCAATGGGGGGAATTTTCATGAACAAGGTAATTGTTAATAAAAATAATTATTGAATGACTATATCCCATTTATGAACTATTACCTTGTGGATTGAGTCTTTTAAAATTTTATCAAAACCTTCCTTATTAGTGTTAAAATTTTATTTATGTATATTTAAAGAAAAGATTATAGACTTCAGTTTTATAACTAAATTCTTATCCATATTAGTATTAGGTTTATAAGTGTGTTTTGAATCTAAAAATTATTTTTATGAAATAAATTTTTTCTGGATATTTAGAATTCTTATCCATCTCAGAATTAGCTTTCTTAAGGTCTCTAGAAATAGAATTAATTTTTTAAAAAACTTATTAAGATATTTATAATGATCTTATACTTATTTGGTAAAACACTTATTCTAGAATTTTTCATTTTTCCATTTTCACACTAACTTGTCAATTTTCATTCTCAATCAACTTTGAAAATCTAGAAAACTATTCATTTAAATGTGATGTATTATTATCACTGGATGAGGATGATTCTTCATATGAACATGTATAATTATTATCCTTAGGATAATTTTCGTGTAAATACATGTTATTTAATGATTCAGTAGTGTGTACCTTTTCCATGAAACATTTATTTTCAATAGGTATTATGGCCAGAAGGCCAATATTCTTTTGTCTATAATTCTCATTCTCTGATGATTCATCAGAAGAGTATCCTCCACTAGAAATATAATTTTAATTTTCATTTAATTTTTTCTTTCCTTTTGATTATAATTACTTTTTTTATTCCTCTTAGAATGTCTTTATTTTCTATCTTACATTTTCAACTTTGGGCAATCAAGTATAATGTGTTTGTATTTATTACATTCATGGAACGTAACTCCAATATACTTTTTTTATTTATTATACTTGTTGCTTTTATTATTTATATAATGAAACTTCGTTTTTTTCAAGAGTATTCTTCATCCTTCAAGAAAATTGGACGATTAATTCTATGAATGTTCTGATTCACTTAATTCTGATTGATCCAAAAAATTCTTATTAGTTGATTTGATTATCTTTTTAGGATTCATAGCCTTCATCTTATTAGATATTAAAGTAAAACAAATACCACCATTATACTTTTTGAATTTTGTTTCTATCGTTTTTCAATCATTTCACATATTATAAGAGAGTTCCAAATAACTAATCAAGTGTAACATTATTGAATTTTCTTGATTCATCAACAACTGTCCTCTTTTATTCTATTATTTTGGAATAATATATATGATATTTTCTAAAATTATTTCATAATCTACTCCTTTTTATAACATGGATTGTAAACTATTCACAATTTTCATAAATCTTTGTTCTACCTTAAAAAATTATCCATAAAGAAATTTAAAATCTTGACAATCTTTGCTTAGTGTGGATCTTTGTGTATCAATATCTTTAGATGTACCAAAATTAGTACTTTCTTGATTCTTCTAAATATTTTTTGAAACTTAACAGTATGAAATCTAGATATATATATATATATATATATTTCTAGTAATAGAATAATGTAAAGTATTATGTACCTTATTATTTAGTTGATATTGTAATTTTTCTTGATTGGTAAAGAGTATAAAATCCTTTTCAAGATTTTTATACTCTCTAGTTAGCATAACAAAATTATAAACACTAGTGTTGATTAAGAAGATATTCATTTTGTCTCCCCAATATTCATAATCATTTCTATGACAATAATTGATCTTGTAGGATGGATATTTTCAATTAAATCGACATTAATTCCTTCCAGCTTTATAAAAATACCAAAAACATTCCATAGTACACGTTAGTGTGAAAAGTATTTTTAAACAAAAAATTTATAAAATAAATATAAATATCTTTTAAAATGAATATAAGAAAAAATGAGTCTTGGAATGATCCTCTGATACCAATTTTTTCATCAAAATGTATATATAGATGGAACAAAATAATATGATGTGAATTATAAGTTTAAAAACATTATTTTTATACTTAAAAAACTCAATTTACTAATATTTAAAGTAACTAAATTCTTGAAACCTCATAATTTATTATAATAGAAATCATACAGGGCCCTGGTTACGAATTACATAGTATAAGAATCAGTAGGTTATGATAAGTATTTCATAGGTAGTGTTTGAAATTAATCATATTTATAATAAAGAAATTATTTAATCAGAGTATGTGTGATATTGATCATAATAAGAATGGTTACAATAAGCAGAGTAAAACAATTAATGATTCTATCATAAAGAGTATATAATCGTATCAGGTAAATGAATTGATCATAATTACAAATATCATAATCACTAAATAGAGAATATGAAGTTGAATATATAAAATGATTCACTTATTATTACAAATATGTAGAAATGTAAATAATTAAAAGAATAAAATTCTTTTAACCCAAAGAGAAGGATAACCAATAAACTTGGATATAGGTCCCTTGATTTACTCTTTCAAGAAACAATCTATTACCCACACCATCGTAATCCCTCGATACGATGATCATATTATATCTTACTATCCCCACAAGCCCTTGACCAAAAAGGTGATCAGAACCTCTATCTTCCCAGCCTCAGAATCCCTCAATCCGAATACGATCAGCACAACTATCTTCATATCCACATAATCCCTCAATCGTAATCGCCAACTATAGGTGTTGCACTAGGAAAATAAAAAACTCTTATAAATAAAAATTATGTAGAATGATCAGTTCAAAAAATTAACACTTCATAGTCTTTTTCATGATGCCACAATTTGACAGAGATGTCGCATAGTGTCTCCAATTTGTCAAAATTTTAGATCTCATTCAAATGCCGAGGTATCTTTAGGCAAATGTCCCAACGATATTTTTGGATTCAAACACTCAGATATTCACCTAAACATTTGCTGGTACTTGGACACATGGATCTCAAACTTTCATTTTAAAACTGAAATAGTAACATCATTTTATAATTCATAATGATATAGAATACACAATATCATTAAGATTTAAATATTTTCCATTCATTACGATATAGTATATTGGTTATGATGAGATTGAATAAGTATGATAATTTTGGTTTCAAGGTTCAATATGATATTTGTTTTTATGAAATATATTTTATCTATAAATACTGCATAGTGTGTATGATAAAATTCATATTCTGTGTGATCGATATAAATAAAATTCGGTGAGAATGATAAATATCATATCCAGCTTCATTATGATAATAATATAATGAATCATTTCACAATATTCATGAGTATTATTACTGTCATATTCATATAAAAAATTTTATTTATAAAATGTAAAATAAAATTTCAAAAAAATGATTTTATATAAAAATAGTTTTTGATTTCAATTGGGATTATCTAGGATTAACCTAAGAAATAAGGGTAAAAAAGACACTAAAACATTTCTTATTCATATTGGTTGAATATATTTAAACATTATCTTGTCTTACCTTCAATTTAATTTCCATTCAATTCCTCTTTCACAACAAAATAAATTTATAATATATAAATCTTTAAAATAATTCCATGTTTGTTCCTCCCCTCACTTATAAAAACGGAACATCTTCTTCTCCCTTATTTACAAATATTGATGACTATATGTTATCCAATCACTCAAAAAAACCTTTCTATATTATATACCCTCTTTCTTGAGCTTCTAGTATTTTCCTAATACAATCTTAAGACGGCCTAAGGTGTTAGAAAAAGAGGTCCCTCAAATAAGAGGTAATCATCTTTACTAACTCATTCCAAGTTTATTTTTTTATCCACATTTGATAAATATGTTGTTCACATACTAAAAAAATGACACTAGTGCCATAAATATATTTGGATTTTATCAGGATTATGGTACAACCATTTTCAACCACCTTTACAACCTATAGAAAATAAAACCATCACTCATGCATGCATGTGGCCGACCATCTCAACATAGCGGTGCAATTAATTTTTCATAACCTCTTTACTTGTATGGTTATAAAGATAGAAATAATGAATATATATGGTATTGAGGACATAATTATTATTCATTAAATAAAATAATTGCAGGAAAACTATGAATTAAATACTCAAATAATATGTCTTATTAGATAAATATTCATTACATATTATTACGATGTATAATAGATCATTAAAGGTTTAGTGCCTTTGGAAACCTGGATTCCTAAAAAAATTAAATAAACGATTTATATTATATAGAATATTTTTCATCATAAATATAACCTTATTAGACCTATAATACAAAAAATATTTCTTTCTACCCTACGAAAAAATAAACATAATAAATTTTAAGATCAAATGCTCAATAATGGTAAACAAGGTAGATATCAATAAAATATCATAAGTGGGAATAAGAAAATAATAAGGTTATTAGAGAATGACCCTCAAATTATGAAATCATACCCAATAATTCATTGAACGTAAACCTAAATTGGGGAATAAATCTTTGGTGGTTCATAATAAATGAATCATAATAGAATAAATGATCATGAACCATGGGAATATTACATGGGAATAAGAACATGTCATAAGGTATTAGAATAAAATTTGATTTAATCATAATCATAGAAATATTATGTAAATTATACCCACTAAGACAATAATTTCATGTGAGGATAGTACTAGCTACTTTTTTACATGCTTCAGGCTTGGGATAAACTCTTGTATACCCTCTTTTGGGAATGGGATAACTTCCCATGATCCTTTGTTTTAGAATGGGATAAACTCATGTGTACCCTTTGATATCATAAAACATTATTATTTACCCAAATAATTTGATGTATATAACATAAACACCCATCATATAATCATAATCTATTTATATGTATGCCATAAGATCCTAAAACATCTATCATAACATTAATGGTTAATATATGGAAAAGAAAATAGATTTCATAAATATTCCATCATCATAATCATAAAACATATAGAGAAATAATAATGTTATAAAATTGGATCACATTCTTATAAAATCATAAGAAACATAAATTATGTCCTTATATATGAAAATAAATTTAAAATATCACTGGAATATTTTTTTAGGATAATACCCTTTCATTCTAAAACCACTTATTTAAAATACAAAAATATACAAAATATTGAGGTTAAATTTTTCATTGAAATTATCCTTGTAATATTCAGAGAAAATATAATTCATGATGGTGGTAAAAACCATTCATGTGAAATATATTAAAATAAAAAATCTTTCTGCATTTTTTAGTAAAAAAGTTAAAAGTACCTTGTTCAGAAAAATCATGAAGATTAATTTTTTAAAAAAATATAGAAAGTAAAAAATGGTTTTGAATGATTTTATAAAATAATTTTAGAATGGTAAAAGAATTAATAAAAAAATTTTAAATAAAATGATTATATGACATAAAAATATTCTCAATCGAAGTGATAAATAATGTTTTCCCTTAATATAATTATTTAGGGCTCTAGTGAACATAAAAAGGGTAAAATGAAAGGAAAAAATGAAATCTCTAGATGGAACCAAAGTATAAGTAAAGACATAATATATAAGGGAGATGTATCTAATAATTACAACATCATAAATTTATGCATAAATAGTCCCATTAAAAATCTATATTATAACATAAAACCCTTAATAATTTTGAAACTATTGAGTCACAATACCCATGATAGGAATAAATTCAAAAAAATACCATGAAAATAAGGATGATTATGTTACAAAATATCAGAACGTAAGTAGATAAACCTCCTAAAATAATATAGGTGTATAATGTAATATATATCTCAAAGAAGACAATTTGAGACAGTAAATCCCTACCACTATGGTAAATTTTGAATCAATTCTACTATTATGAAATGATTTGAAATATAAATTTAAATAATATAAATAAAAAAGGATAAAATATATAAAATTAAAATAGTATTAGTAAATACATCTCATAATTAAAAATAGGTGTATATTTTCAAACATGTCTCAAAGAAACAAAAGTGCAGTGAATAACCCTTAACTCAGGTATGTCTTGCTTCATAAGTGATATAAAATCATGTATAATGAATTTAAAATTATTTTAATTTTATAACTAAACCATATTTATGCTGATATTATAATATATTTTTAACATATAATACTTTAACAACCATTGGTTAAAAATTATTTATTAAATCGTCATTTCTTGGTGTTAACTATTTCATTTTTTATGTATGTTTGGGTTCGACAGTTATATTCCTTAAACATTGATAATAGTTCCATCATCTTTAAAAGATTAATAATTACATAAGTATATTATATAATAACTACATATAATTTTATAACCATTCATACAAATTGGATATGAAAAATGAATTGCATAACCTCATAGAGACAATAAATCATACGTACACTCAAGTGATGTTTTCCACTTTTCGATAGATGGAATAAAAGAATAGTAAATAATGATTCTACATTAAAGAATAATTATTAAATAATAAATATAATATATATATATATAATCCATTATAGTGACCAACAAATCAATATTGTGATGTAAAATGAATCATAATGCTACATGGAGGTGGTAGTCCACATGTACGCAGAAGCGATACATTATTTCCCATTTGATGGAAAAGAGATGGAAAATAGTTTTGAAATCATCACAATAACATCTTATTACATTTAATATACATAATTAATCATTTTATAATGGTTACAATAGGTATATATTATTTTTAAGAATAAATATAATTGACAGATCTCTATTATGATTTATTTATCTTCTATAGGAGAACTCTTTTTTCTTACACCTTATGCATTGGATGATTATTCTTAGGTGAATAAAAATATCTATATGATGAAATAATAAAATCTTGGAAGGGTTTTAGGGGATATTTACTAATATATATGGATAAAATTATTTATAATGGATAAATAGAGTTTCTCTTTTATAAGTGAGGTGAGGGGCCGAAATGGAATTTCTTAAAAGATTCTTATAGTACATGGACACATTCATTAGAAAATTGAAAATAAAATCATTGAAAATATGGTAATATAAGGTTTAAATATATTTAACCAATAATAATTAAATATTATTTTTTTTCATTCATACCCTTATCTCTTAGTTTAACATCCCCCTAGTAAACCTGTTTTAACCTTAACCACAGTAACAAAATTTTACTATTTTTACATTTAATTATTATAGAAAATTAAGTTAAATTGATTAAATTTTATTAATTATTATAAATTTAAAAATATAATACATTTTAATATATTAAATTTCTATATGTTTTAGAATTAAATTACAAATAATTGCTCAAAAATTAATGAAAACATATTTTTAGAAAAATACATTTTTAAGAATAGAACTAAATTTAATTCCATTTCAGGTCTTATAAAGATCATAAAATAAATTTTAAACTAGTTAATGGAATATATAATCTATAATATTTATTAAAAATATTAGTCAATATATATTATTTAAAATTATTAAGATAAAAACACATTGCGTGTAAAAAATTTGTTTTAGAAAAATATATTTTGAAGCCAAAAAATGAACTTATAACAAAATAAAGAATAATAATGATTATAATGAAATTAATTAGATTATTTAAAATTAATTTAGACTTATGTTAATTATTATAAAATAATAAAATAGTACTTTTAAATTATAGATTTAATGAAAATATGTGATAATTGTACACAAATCGGTATTTTTCACCATTCACTAAAAATAAACATTTTTAGGAAATAAATTATAATGTCACAATAATCTAATATTAAAATGATTATTTAAAAATAAATAAATTACCTTAAATGAAATTTCTAAAAGTGGTATTAATTGTAATTACAATGTGAAAAATAAAATAAAAACTATTTTTAATGAAAATAGATTTTTGAAGAATACAATGACTTTCATAAAAATTATGAAAATATTTATATGAATTGTCCAATGAATTTTAATTATTTTAAAAAATACACCTATTTTCATAATTTAGTTATTACTATCGATTCTTATAAATATAATGTACACGTAATATAAGATTACAATATCATAGTTCATTTAGACTCGGGGCTATGTATAAAGCATGATATCACATACAAGAAGTATATTTCAAAGGAAATGCATATAAATCATATGGTGATATATTATTTTCCATTAAAATGAATTTTTACCATGAATTTCTATCACTTCAATATAAAAAAATGATGATATATCTTTTTTATAATAACCTCATCTTCCCATTTATCTTCTTCAAATCTTTGATTCATCCAAATAAATTTAACCATGTGAGTGATTTTGTTCCTTAGAAATTTATATCAATGATCTAATATTTATATCGATTTTTTATCATATGAAATATCATTCCATAGTGGAAAAACCTCTAATTTTAGTACATGTTAATGATAAAGTATTTACTTTATTAAAAGAGATACATGGAACACATTTTTACCATGATAGAGGTTCTATGGGAGTTACAAGTGATAATTTACAATCCCTAATTGATAAATAAAATCAAAATGGGTAATATATATAGCTTTTGTCTATCCCTCTTTCTTGAATCTCATAACCTCCTTACATAGATAAATTGATTGGAATACCTTCTCACCAATATTTAATTTTAGATCATGTCTATGACTATTAGAATAACTATTCTGTCAACTCTAATCTAGCATGATGGGTTTATGAATGGATCTAGCCTTCTCTATCATTTCCTCATCTATCTCATTTCTCAATAGATTTCATTATCTATCTTCATATCATCATGTTAGAAATCTGCACTTCCTTCCATAGAGGTCCGTATAAGGAGCCATCCACATTTTTGAGTGAAATATATTATTGTATGTGAAATTGAATACAATGGAGTGTTGATCACAAGAACCATTCAAATACAGAGAAAAAGACCTAAAAATATCCTCCATGGTTTTAAGGGTTTTCTCAGACAAACAATCTATCAGAGGATAATAATATATACTAAAACACAAGTCTATATCTAGAGATTATCGATAACTTCATGAGAAATTCAATGTAAACCTCGGATCAAGATCATAAATAATTGAATGTGGCACACCATAATACCTTACCACTTCCTAAATATATATACTAGAAATATGATAAAATGTTTCAAAAACCATGTCGGGATGTCATCCAAACCGGCACCTGGCTGGGTCTATGGCATGGGTCAAAAGGCATTCATGATCCCCATGGGTTGTTAACAAGTTCCCATGTATCAATAATATAACATGGGAATTATTTATCTAGGTTAAATAAAAATAAATAACCAAAAATAACATTTAAAACAAAGATGAAAAATCATACCCAAACATGGCATAAAAAATTCTAGATTCAACGTTACAACTTAAAATAGAAACCAAAATGAGCTAAAACCAAAGCATTACAATGAAAATATCTTCAAAAAATACTATATGATGAAAGGATCATTTACCTCATGCCACTATCACAACACCTTCAAGGGATGACCACCAACATCTTGAACCACAATCTAAAAACACATAGCCTTTACCTATGTCAAAAATAACCAAGCCTAATTACACCCAAAGGTGTAAGTAGGGTGTGATCAAAATCCTAGTAGGATGGGACCCATCAAATAGATTCCATTTTATAAACATTATTAGACAAAATAAAATTAGTGTTTTATAAAATGGTAGAAATGGTTTTTATAGAAAACATTTTTAAATAAAAACATGCTTTCTTTTTAAAAGAACCAATGTGGTGAACCATTTGTCGACAGTATGTAGGATATCACAAGAGAGAACTATGTCATGGAAAACCCCTATAGGAACTAGAAAAGAGTGGGACCATAAAGACATTGTATCTCGGTGAAAAGTGGTATAGTAACCATGACCATCTGAATCCTCATGCATTATCCACTATAGAGGAGAAACATCCAAAATTATAGTGGTCTCCAACAATAATCAATATTTAGTTATTTTTGCCATCATCAATCCCACAAAGTGAATCCAGGCTGAACCCAATTCCAAATCACCAACATACTAGTCTGATTCTTCCCACCTAGTCACATAGGATTTTTTTGTGCTCAATTCACATTCCACATATCACATATGTCACCACGTTTATATACACAATCCAAAAAAATGTAAGCAACCTTATCAAAAACATCGTTTCCACATCCAAAGTCACTTTAAAATAAAAACACACCCAAAAAACTGTCAAAACATGGTTCGCATCATATACACATTTTATCAAACTCCCATATCGCAAAAAATAAGGATGTATATATTAAACACACATGGAATATACCCCATATCTTTAGAAAAAACATTTTCCAGTACCAAACCACCTTGAATCATTTTAAAAGATAATTTCACACCTCACACACAATCCATAAAAAAACATGATGTAAG
Source organism: Viscum album (assembly GCA_963277665.1). Classification (NCBI taxonomy): domain Eukaryota; kingdom Viridiplantae; phylum Streptophyta; class Magnoliopsida; order Santalales; family Viscaceae; genus Viscum; species Viscum album. Next base: position 1,356,446,480 of record OY728148.1, read on the forward strand.
GAAAGCATATTAAAATAATAAAATAATTTTTAAACCTGAAACCACCAACCCTAACTGTAGAAAGATCCAAAATCTAGTTAAAAACATTAATCTAACCTCAATCGAACCCTATAGTGGAAAGATCGAACCTTCGGCATCATAATCAACCTCTAAAAATCAAGATTCATCCCTAAACAGGACACCCAACCAACAGGAGATGTGATACCCAAAAGAAATTGGAAAATACCCCTAAAAATATGGGGAAAGAAAAGAGGGAACATTCTAGAATATTCAAAGAGAAATTACACAAAAATTACAACCAAAATGGATCCCAAGTGAGATGAGCCGAAGGGGTGTCACAAATAGGGGTATAAATCCCAAGTGGGAATAAAAATGAGTGTTTAGGGTTAAAAATATGGGTTATAGAAAAAAGAAAACCAAAATTTTAATAACCTCGACCAGCCATACAGTTTTCCCACACGGTTTTAAAAACCATGTAGAAACCATAATCCCTTTACCATTCAATACAGAAATTCCCCACATTTATCCCATATGGTTTACAAACTATGCCTTAACTGTGTGATTAGACTCTATCAAAAAAAACACTACTTTTTTGCATGGTTACCTGGTTAAGAGAACACAATTTATAAAACTGTCTTCATCATGTTTTTTCCCCAAATTTTATAATTTTTTTCTTCAAAACCTAAGGAAGACCCATAGTAGAATAGTCTAAACCAAAAATAAACAGAAAATTACCTTAAATTAAAGCATGGGTGTGACAATTCTCCCCACCATGAAGACAACTTGTTGCCATAATCTCAACAAGAATCTTGATTAGAAAATTTAAATAGATTATCTTGAACAACCCATGATTTTCACTCCCATGTCTCATGCTCATCATTTCCATGTTTCCAAAGGACTCAGACTAGTCGAATGGACTTCCCCTAAATTACTTTCTATTGATAATTTATAATCCCCTTTGGCCACTCAAACATAGATAATTTGGGCCATATCACTAACTCTTCCTAATTTAGCACATGATATGGATTGGGGTCATAATTTTTCAATTGGGAAACAAGAAACACATCATGAATTGACCTAAACTTTGAAGGAAATTTCAACCTATATGACACCTTACCAAGATGCTCGGTGATATTGAATGGTTTGACATACCTCAATGTTATCTTTCCTTTATTTCCCAAATGAAAGTGACCCAAGCGAGGTGCCATTATCAGGAACACTCTATCACCCACAAAAAACTCAAGATCTCACTGTCTTTGATAGGAATAAGATATGTGATGAATCTGAACTATCAATAACCATTGAATGATTTTCTTGACCTTATCCAATTTATCTTTCACTAAACTAAGTCCCAAAAGTGAGGTATAACCCACCTCATCCCAAAACAAAGATGACCGAAAGGGCTATCCGTAGAGAACCTTGATATAATCCATTAAAATAGAGTATTAGTAGATATTGTTTTTTAAAAACTCAACCAATCCCAAATGGTTATCCCATGAACCACCGAAGTCCAAGAAACATTCCTGACTCATGTCAACCAAGATATGGTTTTACCTCTTTGTATGACTATCCATTTGATCATGGTATATCGTGCTCAACATAACATGTGACCGCATTACCTGTTTACGTCCTTCCCAAAATTTAGAGGTGAAGTGAGGGTCCCAATTAGAAACAATTATCATGGGAACACTATGAAACATCACTATTTCTTAGATATAAAACTAGCCCAAATCATCCACCTTATCTGAATCTTTTATTGGAATAAAATAAGCTAACTTGGTCAGATGATTGGTCACCACCCAAATGGAATTTATTTTTTTAGTTGTATGAACTAATCCAATAATAAATTCCCTAGAAATCTCATCCCAATTCAATGTAGTAAGGGGTATAAGCTAAAGAAAACTTATGGGAATTTGATTCTTTTCTTTTACCTACTGACATGTATAGAACCTCAATATGAAGATAGCTATATCTCACCTGATACGTGGCCACTATAAATTCTTACGAACATCATAATACATATTGGTATCACTATGATGAATATCCAACTGAGACTGGTGTCTATCTCTCATAAACACCATCCTCAGAGATAAAGGTTCCAAAAAACATCACATGAAACACAAAACTCCCCCAAGAGACAATAACCAATCACAAGGCATCTCCCCACCACAAATAAACTACATAGATTGTAGGAATTATTCATTACCAGGGTTCTTCCATTGAATAGACTCAAAAATAGGAGTCAATTATATTTTTTCCATGAATTTTCCCCCACTATGATTCTTAGTTTCTAGCTATATTCTAGCAAATATCCCCATAAACATCCACTCATAACTAGACTCTTTCAATTCAATCACTAGAACCTTCCTAATCATGGTGCCATCCACAAAATTCACTTTTCCTGAGGTATAGATGAAATCAAAATCAAACCCCTACAGATATTCAACCCAACCACGCTACCCCAAATTCAAATACATCTGAGATAAAATGATGGGTAATATTTTAGGATGAGAACAATCTAAATATTACACTCTAAAAATATAGTGGCACCATGTCTTCAGTTCATTCATTACAGCTGCTAACTCTATGTCAAGGGTTGGGTAGTTCTTGTCATGTGGTCAGAGTTGGTGAGAACTTTAAATCACTACATGATCATTCTGTATCAACACACACCTGAGACCCATACCTAATGCATCTCAATAAACCAAAAATACTTTTCTAAATTCTTTTAAGATCAAATTAGAAGTGGTATTCAACATCTTATTTATATCCTCAAATGACTCTTGGAATTTTTGGCTCCATTCAAACATTACACCTTTTGGGTGAGGACCATCATGGACGACTCCATCTGAGGGAAATCCCAAATGAATTTCCTATAAGATCTATCCTGGCCTAGCAATATTCTGTTCTCAAACACATTCTTGTGTTTTTTCAATGACATAACTGCACTAACATTCTTGGGGTACACTGAAACCCCTTCTTCGGAGATAACATGACCTAGAAACTTCACCTCTTTAATTGAGAAGGTGCACTTTTAAAACATGTCATAAAGGTGATAATCCTGAAAACTTCCCATGAAAAAACAAAAATGACACTCATGATCATCCTAAATTATATAATAAAAAAATATGTTATCCACATATACTATGAAAATAGAATCAAGATACTAGTGGAACACCATGTTCATAAGCTGCATGAAACCCGCTAGATCATTTACTGATCTGAAAGCCATAACCATATACTCAAAATGGTCATACCATCTTTGGAAACCATCTTCAGAATGTCTTCCTATTTTACCCAAACATGGTGGTAAATATAATGAAAATATATCATAGAAAACCATTATTACCCGTTTAACTGATCAAATAAGTCATCAATTTGGGGAAAAGTGTACTTGTTCTTAATCTTTAAATTTTTTATCTTCTAATAATCAATGCATAACTAGAGAGATCTCGGAAAATACTCTTGGAAAACCTCTAAGAATTCAACAACCACAAGAGTTAACCCAATATTAGGATAACAGACACCATCCTCCCACATGAGTAATGATAACTAAAAATAATATTATCCAATTCCAGGAGTGGATGTCCAACACACCCCGACTGAGGATCCTATTCATCCTGAAAAACATGGGTACTTGCATATAGTTCCATGAAACTCACCCGCTTCCTATAAGAGGTGATATGTTCCTGAAATCTCACCATCCTATCCATACAACGGATTATATCAAAGAGGTTCATATAAATGACTAGGAAATACCATTCTAAATAGACCCCTGACATGGTGAGTGAACAGGACAGACACCTAAGACCCATCTCACACTAATTTGAAAGAGGTGTTACCAACTCTATTGCAAAATACATGGGATCGGTTGGAAAATTCATAAAAAATAACAAAATGGAAAGAGATAAATGAAACCAAATCATGAGTATAAAACAATATATAAATATAGTGAAAACATAATTGTACCTCAAAATATTGATGGTCCCGCATCTGATCTAGCAAGTGCCTGATCCATGTAGTGAAGATGATTCATCTCAACCTAAGCTTGAGAATGACCACTAGCCATTGGTTTAGCTCTGAACTAACTCTACCCATATGATGATTCAGACCTAGAACCATGACCTCATAACAAAGACCCCACTATCATGGATGGTTCTGACTATGATGACATCCCCCTAGAAGCCATAGGTCCTACTCTACCTTGATAAGAATGTGTGGCTCTGCAGAATCACTACAAGTTCCCCATCGCTCCACATCAGTGACAAGATTTTTTAGGCAACGTGAACATAGGTCATATATTCCCTTACTTCCCACACTGGTGGCACACAACAGACCATGCATCGTAAGTTGTGCATAAGGATTGTTAAGAAGGATGGCCTAATCTACCACAACCCTTCATTACCTACTTGTCATGCTTCTTCTTCTTCTCTGATGAGCTACCACTTCCCACAACAGACCCGACTCTAGAAAACCCAAACATTACCTTCTAATTGATATCGACCATGAAATCACAATAAACCACCTCAGTATAGGTCTCCAACATGAAAAAAATGTCTTTGGATTAAATTTCTAGTCACAATCCCGCCTCAAACTTTCGAGATTTCATCCGCTCATTGGAAACAATCCCTGGTGCATACTAGACCAGATCTATGAAATGAATAGAATACACTATATGATCTCCCTGAACAAGATCAATATGCACTTAAAATCTGGAATTATCCAAGACCTTAAGAAATAACTACTCACTGAAGAAGATATTGAAATCCTTCCAACTCTTCTTCTTGGTCTTCCCAGATTGAGCCACTGAGTCCCACCATCTCATAATGAAACATTACAGCCAGAAAGATGTAGACTTCACCCTGAGAACCTTATTATTATTGAGGAACTCAAACATCCTCTATCATTTGGTCTAATACAACTATTTTTATTTTACTGAAATCCTTCCAACTCTTACTCGCTGAAGAAGATATTGAAATCCTTACAACTCTTCTTCTGGGGATTCCCTTTTCCTTCCCCTTTTATTTCATCATGAGGTCTAATATGACTTTTTTTTATCGAAATATTTCCTATTCCACATCATCTTATTAAGAGATTTTTGTTGAGACTATAATTTCTTTTCCTAATCTTCAAACAATTAGATTAGGGTATAAATCACTTCTTCCTTTCATTTCGTCTTCGCTTCTAGATTATAAATTTTTTTCCTTAGACTTCTTGACATGTTCTGCAACATCAATTCTATTGATAGAAAAACATTTTGATTTTTATTCTCAATATTCTCATACTTATAAAACATCATTTTTTCATACTCAGAATAAATTTTATTCATTTTCTTTTCATTCACTTTCAAATATTAAGATTGGATTTCATTTGGTCTTCTGAACACTTTTAATTTTTGAGTAGTATCAATTTCCAACTTGTTTAATGCAACTGATACTTTATTCATGAGATTTATGATATCTTATATTTTTTCTCCATGAAGATTGATACATTCATCAAGTTTGTTCAACCATTTGACCACATTATTACAAGCCTTTTGGGTTCATTGGTGCTCTCTTCCAATATGTTTATGTCAAAATTGAGTTTCATCAATATTTTCCTTTCAATGATGATATAGTCTGATATTTTATTTTTAATTTCTAAAACAAAATCAATATTCCCTTCGATTCTTGGTAAATATGTAATTTTATTTTCAATTATCCTAATTTTTTAACAACATACTGATCTATTTTCAATGGGATAGTATTCTATGAATCAGTGTATTCTTCATAGTTATTTTTGCTCAGTATAATGACTTATAGTAGAATCATCATCTTCATCATCCTTCTGATTCCAAGTATCAATGGATCAAGATTATTCTTCATTATCTAGGATATAGATGAATTTATGAGTTTGTGATTTATGATCAACATTATTTGAAGGATGTACTTGATGGGATGTACATTTTCTTGATGTGTCTTGGGAAGATCTTACTGTAATTATATCGGATTCAATGGTTTGATCCTGACCAGTTTTTTTCACCTTTATCCTTTTCTCCTTCTTCCTTTTTTAATTCACTTTTCTATTCTATTTTATCTTCCTCTTCATCAATATATTAATCTATATGACATAATTCAGTGTCCTCTTGATCCCCTAAAACTTGTACTTTATATACTTCTAGTGGTGTCGATTCATCGCTCACATTTTTTCCTTCTTTCCATTGTCTTGGATAGAAGGAGTGATTGATTCTTTCTATAATTTTTATTTTAACACAATTCCGGCACTATATTTTTCAACTATTTTTAACAACTTATAAATATAAAAAATATCATACATTCACTTCATTGGGTTCTTTTTATTTTTATCACCTTTCAGAGTTTCGTAAGATTTTATATTTTTAGCTATGGATTTTGTGGGGTTGAGACAAAATTGTAGATTTTCTTCTTTCCTTTTATCATGATGTTTTCTTCATTTATCTTAAATTTTACTTTTTGTTTCATTTAATTTTTTGTTTTTAATTTAGATTCCGATGTTGATTTCTTTATTTCTCTGAAATAATTGGCACATATTGTTTTGAGATTCATTATCTTCCTCTAACAACTTCTTTTGAGACTTCACATCTGGATCTTTAATAAACTTCTTTGATTCAGAATCAAAAAGAAATTTCAATATCTTAATTATATCATTACTTATCCAATGAAATTTTATATCTCTCGGCACTGAATTGTGTGTGATATTACAAAACATCATTATTTCTACAATGACTTTTCTAATTATTTTTGGAAACATGGTAAGATAAGATTTAATTTCCCCAGACTTCAGATTAATAATGGGTACAAAGATAAAACCCATTATATTTTACTTCCCCTTATTCAATAAATAATAAATAATGAACACATCTGAGACCTTTATAGTATCTTTATCACTTATCTTATGAATTGAGAAACCTTTTATCCAGTATTCTGTAATTCTATTATCTGTTAAAAGATGATTTAATTTTATTTTGTTCTCATGAACTTATAAAAGGAATTTTCCAGATCTATTATTAATGAAATAACTTTTTTTTTGTAATGTTAGGCAAGGGGAAAAAAGGATTTTCCCTTATATTGAACATTTATGAAGATAACTGCTTGTTCTTAAGATATGATTATTTCTCTATCATACAAAATAGTTTACTTTGAAATTTTCATCATAAACATTTATTTAATTATAAAACTACTTTACTTTATGCACAATAATTTGATCTTTCAAATTATTGAGTTTTTCTACAAAGACTGAATCCCATCCTTGAATTTGAATTATTCTTTTTAAAAAATAATCATAGTTATCATAAAAATATGTGTTGACTAACCTTTCTCAGAAGAACATAATGTTGTTGAAATATTTTTGAGGCATTTTCTTAGGGAAGTTGTTGATTATTCTAACATGAATAAGACAATGTCCAACGAGTATGAAAATTATAAGACTTGGATATTTGTGGAGTAGTAGGGATTCAAAATGGAGAAAGAAAAAACCAATTTGGGATAGAGAGGGGTCACTTTATATAAGAAAATTAAATATGATCATTGATATTCTACAGATCATATTTGATCAAGGTGGTCTGATAGTTGAAATAATTGAACTCTTGAGGATTTGAAATTAAAACAAATTTATATTATACGAGATGAATATAATAAAGGTTTTAAAAGAAAATGAAATATCAACAAACAGAAATGAATTGAAAAAAGGTAGGGTATGAAATTGAACCTCTCAAGAATCTCAGGATATATTTTTTGGTTTAAATATATTATTCATAAAAAGGAAATAATATTTTGGAAAAAATAATTAACTAAAAAATGAATTTTACTTGTAGGATTATAATTTTATGCGAAAAAAATTATGATTATGAAAATTTTGAGTGTGAAAAAAATATATTGAGTATGAGGAAAAAATTGTGTATGAAAAGTTTTTTAGGAGTAAGAAAAAAATTTTACATGAATAGTAAATATAAGAAAAAAATTGAGTTGATAAAAAAATCTGAGAACGAGAAAAAAAAATTTAGTTTGCAAACATTTTTTGGTAAGAAAATTTTTTTTCTAAAAAAATAATTTTTTATTATAAAACATTATTGGGTATGAAATGTTTTTTTCTTACAAATTCTATTTTTTACAAAAAAAATGGTATGAAACACTTTTTTCTATCAAATATGTGCACTCCCCCTTTGAAAAGGAGTACCTTAATGTAAGGATATAATTTTAAAAAAAATTGAATGATTAATTTCATATGACCATTCCTAAATTTTATTTAGTGTATTCCAATATTTTGGGTGCTAATGGTTTTGTAAATATATCAGTAAGTTGATCTTGCATTTGGATAAATTGTAAAATGATATCTCAATTAATTGTGCAATCCTTAATAAAGTTATGAGTATTATCTATCTGTTTTTCTTGATAGAGATGAGAACTGATTTTTCTTAAATCTATGTTACTAGTGTTGTCACATAGTATTTGATTTTTTGTAAAACTCATTCCATAATCAGTGTGTCTATTGCATCCACAACACTTGATCACAACACCTTTTAGCTGCTACATATTCATCTTTAGTAATGGAAAGAGTTACTAATTTTTGTTTCTTACAATATCAAGAATCTAATGAATCATCTAGTAAATGAAATGTTCTATATTTAATTTTTCTATCCATTCTCCAACCACCAAAGCTAGCATCCAAAAAAAATCAATTAAAAATAATTTCAAGAATAATAAAAGAGTCTCAAATCCACAGTACAGAAAGAATCATATCATACCTCTAAACGTATATTGATTTACTCATTCTCCTACTTCAATAATTTCATGAGTATTTGAGGTACCAATTTCAGTAATAATACTTTTGTAATTTTTATATCCCTAAATATTAATGATATATTTAATAAACTTATGTTGGGATATATAATTCGCTTCTAGTTTTTTAGAAATTTTTTAAATAAGAAATAATGCTAACTCACTCATCATACTCATCTCAGACTCAGATTTAATGTGATTAAAAAAATCAGTTAAATATTTCTGATTTAATCTAAATATAATATCATCAAAATACATTTTAATGATCGAAAAAAAATTATTTCTTTATAATAATGTTTGAATCAGAAGTTTCCTTAACAAAAAAATTTTCTAACCAAAATCATTTTAATCTATTATACCAGGCTCTAGGGGATTGTTTAATTCCCTATAAATATTGGGTACATTTTAAAACATTTTCTTGATGGTTTTTATCTTTAAAACCAAGAGATTGTTCCAGAAAAAATTCCTATTGAACATATACATTATTAAAAGAACGCTTCGCATCCATTTAAAAATGATTTAAATTAATAAATTTTGCAAAGGCTAAATGTATTCAAATCGATTCATGTCTAGCTACCAGAACATATGTATCTTTATAATCTATTCCATATTATCTATTATAATCTTTAATAACTAGTCGTTCTTTGTTTCTAATAATTATTCTATTTTCATCAGACTCGATTCTAAAGACCCATTTTACTCCAATTATAGAGGTTTCTCTGTGTCTTTCAAACAAGGTCTAAACTTTATTCCTTTAAAAATCATTTATTTTATCTTGAATTAATTTAATCCAATCTTTATCACCTAACGTCCCATCAAGAACTTTAGGCTCAAATTGGTAAATAAATGATAGATATTCTTCTTAATTTATTAAAGAACTACTTGTCCTTATAGGTTTATTTACATCACCAATGATAATATCACTGAGATTATTCTTTAGGAAAAGCTGATTTCGGTTTTGTAAAACTTTTTAATTAACATAAGATAGGAATTCTTCTCGAGTGAATACTCTAGAAATAGTTTCTAAAAAAATTTCCTTATTATAATAGCCTTCTATTAATGTTTTACAATTATTTTTGGAAAACACATCATAATATGTAGGTCAGAATTGTCTAAAAACAAAAGGATTAGTTTCTTAAAATTTATAATGTACTATTTCCTCAATAGTATAAGAATTATTATTAAAAAACTACATTCCCTAGAAGTAGTGGAATAGCCTAAGAATAGACTTTCATCAGATTTGGGGGTGAATTATTTTAAATTAAATTTTGTATTCAGAATTAATACTTTACATCCCAATACTTTGAAGTAAGAATATTTCTGTTTTTGTACCTTCCATAACTCATAATGGTCTTTTATTAAAAATGGCCTAATTAAAAATTGATTTATAGTATAAAATAAAGTACTAATAGCTTAATCCTTGTAAATTTTTACAATAGAATATTCACTAAACATGATTCTTGTTATCTCTTGAAGAATATGATTTCATCTTTCAAAAACACCATTTTCTTGAGGAATTATAGTAGATAAAATGTTATGGGTAATTACTTTATTATGAAAAATAATTTCAAAATCATAATTTATGAATTCTCCACCATGACCACTATGTATAGTTATCAACGTAATATTTTTATCATTTTTAACTTTGGATAAAAAAATTATAAAATAGAAATAGGATTCATAATTATATGCTAGAAAATATACCCATATATATCTTGTGTATTCCTCAACTAATAAAAATACATAATACATCCCTCCAATACTTCCATTTTTAGTAGGACCAAAAAGTTCCATGTATACTAACTATAAAGCAACAGAAGGTGAATATTCACTAATTTATTTAAAGCTTCACTTATATTTCCTTCCATATTGACAAGGGACATATACATTTTTATATTCATATCTAAGTTCCTCTAGATCCTTAAAAATACTTTTCTTAGACAATTTATACATGTTCCTATGATTATACTGTCCTAATACTCTATTCCATAACCAATATTGTTGTTCCATTGCGCTAAGGCAAGGTAAGTCTTGTCTTTAAAGGTCTTCTATATTGAGTGTGTCATAATTTTCATGATGATGGGAAAAATAATGAATTCATACTTGTAATTGTGTACTATGAATTTATCATTCCTAAAATTCACAAGATAACCTTCATCACATAATTTAATTATCCTTATATGGGTTTTCTTAATACTATTTACAAATAAAACATTTGAAATCAATTTTTTTTAGAAGAAAAATATTACCTATACCAACAGTGTTTTGTTGATCATTATCTCTAAAGGTAACTCTTCCACCTTTAATTTTAATAATCTTTTCAAAGAAGTCTTTTTTTCTATTCATATGCCGAGAACATTCACATTACATGTACCATATAATTTTTTGTTGGTATTTATTTTGTTTTCCTGAAAACAAAAAAAAAATAGATTTTTTTAATCCAAACTTTCTTGGGTCCATAAATGTTAGAAATAAAAAATTTAGGCAACCCATATTTGTTTTGAAAAATGGGATTATTGGAATCCCAAATATTGAATTTTATTTAATGGAAAAAAATTATTCCAGTGTCCTCCACTTTTTCATTTTTTTCAAAAGGGGGCATTTTCAGGAATGATGTAATTGTTACTAAAAATATGTTTTGAATGAATGTATCCCATTTATGAACTATTACCTTGTGGATTGAGTTTTTAAAAATTTTATCTTATCATTCCTTACTAGTGTTGAAATTTTATAAGAGTTTATTTAATGAAATGATTCTCGACATTAGTTTTATAACTAAATTCATTTCCATGTTAGTATTAGGTTTATAAGTGTGTTTTGAATCTAAAAATTATTTCTTCAAAATAATTTTTTCTTGATCTTTAGAATTCCTATCCTTCTCAGATTTATCATTCATAACGTTTCTAGAAATATAATTAATTATAAAAAAAACTTATCAAGATATTTATAATGATCTTATACATATTTTGTAAAAAAACTTATTCTAGAATTTTCCGTTTCAATTTTCATAATAACTTTTCAATTTTCATTCTCAATCAAATTTTTAAATATAGAAAACTATTAATTTAAATGTAAAGTATTATTATCACTGAATGAGGATGATTCTTCATATGAATATGTAGAATTATTTTCCATAGGATAATTTTCATTTAAATACATGTTAGTCAAAGATTCATTAGTGTGTACCTTTTCCATGAAACATTTATTTTCAAATGGTATTATGGCTAGAAGGCCAATATTATTTTGTCTCGAATTCTCATTCTCTGATGATTCATCAAAAGATTATCTTCCACTAGAAATATAATTTTAATTTTCCTTTAAATTTTTCATTCCTTTTTAATTATAATAATTTTTTTGATTCCTCTCAGAATGTCTTTATTTTCTGTCTTACTTTTTCAACTTTGGGAAATGAAATCTAATGTGTTTGTATTTATTGCATTCATTGAACGTAACTTCAATATACTTTTTTCTTTATTATACTTGTTTATTTTATTATATCTTCAATGAAACTCCCTTTTTTCCAATAGTATTCTTCATCCTTCAAGAAAATTGGACGATTAATTCTATGAATGTTCTGATTCACTTAATTCTGATTGATCAAAAACATTCTTCTTAGTTGATTTTATTATCTTTTTAGGAATCTTAGCCTTCATCTGATCAGATGTTAATGTAATACTTAATCCACCATTATACTTTTTGAATTATTTTTTCTAAATTTTTTCAATCTTTTCACAAATTATAAGAGAGTTCCAAATTACTCATGAAGTGTAACATTAATGAATTTTCTCGAATCATCAACAACTTCCATTTTTGATTCCATTCATTTAAAATAATATATCTAATATTTTCTATAAGTATCTAATAATCTACTCCTTTTTATAAAATGTATTGTAAACTATTCACAATTTTCATAAATCTTTATTGTAACTTAAAAAAATTCTCCATAAGGGACTTTTAAATCTTGATAATCTTTGCTTAGTGTGGCTCTTCGTGTTTGAACAAATTTAGATGTATCAAAATTAGTACTTTCTAGATTCTTATAAATATTTTTGGAAACATAACAATATGAAATATATATATATATATCTATTCATAGAATAATGTAAAGTATTATGTACCTTATTATTCAGTTGATATTGTAATTTTTCATGATTGGTGAAGAGTATAACATCCCTTTCAAGAATCTTATACTCTATTGTTAGCATAAAAAAATTATCAACACCAGTATTGATTAAAAAGAGCTTCATTTTTTCTCCCAAATATTCATAATTGTTTCCATAAAAAAAATTGATCTTATAGGATGGATATTTTCAATAAAATTGACATTAAGTCCTTCCTTCTTTATAAAAATACCAAAAACATTACATATTACAGGTTAATGTAAATAATATTTATAAACAATAAATTTATAGAAGAAATATAAATAACATTCAAATGTAATGTAAGAAAATATGAGTTGTGGAATGCTCCTATGATACCAATTTTTGGATCAAAATGTATATGTAGTTGGAAAATAATATGATGGGGTGAATTATAAGTTTAAAAAAATTATTTTTAAACATAAAAAACTCAATTTAATAAGATTTAAAGTAATTAAATTATTTAATCATCATAATGTATTAGAATAGAAATCATACAGGGCCCTGGTTTCGAATGATATATTATAAGAATCAGTAGGTTATGATATGTATTCCACATGTCATGTTTGAAATTAATCATATTCAAAATAATGAAATTATTTAATAAGAGTATGTGTGATATTGATCATAATAACGATGGTTACAATAAGCAGATTAAAATAATTAATGATTCTATCATAAAGTGTATAGAATCATATAATGTAAATGAATTGATCGTAATTATAAATATCCTAATAACTAAATTGAGAATATAAATTTGAATATATAAAATGATTCACTTTTTATTACAAATAAGTTGAAATGTAAACAATTAAAAGAATAAAATTCTTTTAACCCAAAGATAATGATAACCAATAACCCTCGATAGAGATCCCTCTATTTACTCTTTCAAGAAACTCTGTATTACCCACACCATGGTAATCCCTTGATACGATGATCATATTCTATCTTAATATCCCCACAAGCCCTCAATCAACAAGGTGATCAGAACCTCTGTCTTCCTAGCCTCAGAATCCCTCAATCCGAATACAATCAGTACTACTATCTTCATATCAACATAATCCCTCAATCCTAATCACCAACTATAGGTGTTGCACTAGGAAAATAAAAAATTCTTATAAATAAAAATTATGTAGAATGATCAGTTCACAGTTTGAACACTTCATAGTCTTTTGCACGATGCAGCAATTTGACAGAGATCTCGCATAGTGTCTCCCATTTGTCAAAATTTAAGAGCTAATTCAAATGCCTTGGAATTTTTAGGCAAATGTCCCAACGGTAATTTTGGATTCAAACAGTTAGATATTCTCCTAAAATTTTGGAGGCACTTGGACACATGGAACTCAAATGGTTATCTTAAAACTGAAACTGTAACTTCATTTTATAATTCATAATGAAATAAAATACACAATATCATTATGATTTAAAGATTTTCCTTTCATTACGATATAGTATCTTGGTTATGATGAGATTGAATAAGTATAATAATTTTTGTTTCAAGGTTCAATATGATATTCATTTTTATGAAATATATTTTGTTTATAAATACAGTATAGTGTGTATGTTAAAATTCATATTTTGTGGGATTGATATAAATCACATTCGGTGAGAATGATAAATATCATATCAAGCTTCGTTATGATAATCAAAGAATGAATAATTCCACAGTACTCATGAGTATGATTACTAATCATTTCCATATGAAAAATTGTAATGATAAAATGTAAAATAAAATTTCAAAAAAATTCTTTTATATAAAAATAGTTTTTTATTTTAATATGGTTTATCTAGGATTAAACTAAGAAATGAGGGTAAAAATGTCACTAAATCATTTCTTATTCATATTGGTTGAATATATTTAAAAATTATCTTATCTTACCTTCAATTTCTTATCCATTCAATTCCTCTTTACAAACAAAATAAATTTATAATATATAAATCTTTTAAATAATTCCATGTTTGTTCCTCCCCACACTTATAAAAATGGAACATCTTATTCTACCTTATTTAAAAATTTTGATGACTCTATATTATCCTATCACTCAATAAAAACCATTCTATATTATATCCCCTATTTCTTGAGATTTTAGTATTTTCCTAATACTATCATAATAGGGACTAAGGTGTTAGAAAAAGAGGTCCCTCAAAGAAGAGGTAATCATATTTACTAACTCATTCAATTTTTATTTCTTTATCCACTTCTAATAAATATGTTGTGCAAAAACTAAACAAATGACACCAGGGACATAAATATATTAGGATTTTATCATTATTATGGTACAACATTTTTCAACCACCTTTACACCCTATGGAGAATAAAACCATCACTCATCCATATGTATGGGCAACCATCTCAACATAGCAGTGTAATTAATATTTCATAACCTCTTTGTTTTGATGGTTATAAAGATAGAAATAATGAATATATATGTTATTTATGAAATAATTGTGATTATTTAAATAAAACACTTGCAGGAATACTATGAATTACATAAAAAATAATACATCTTATTAGATAAATATTCATTACATATTATTACGATGTATGATAGAACCTTAAAGGTTTAGTGTCTTTGGAAACCTGGATTCCTAATAAAATTAAATAAAATATTCATATAACCTCGCATATTTTTCATCATAAATATAAACTTATTAGACCTATCATACATAAAAATTTCTTCATATCCTACAGAAAAGTAAACATAATAAAGTTTAAGCTCAAATGCTCAATAATGGTAAACAAGATAGATATCAATAAATCATCATAAGTGGGCATAAGAAAATAATAAGTGGTAAAATTGGATCACATTCTTATCAAATAATAAGAAACATAAATTCTGTTCTTATATTTGAAAATGAATTTAAAATATCATTGGAAAATTTTTTGAGGAAAATACCATTTCATTATAAAACAACTTATTTATAATATAAAACTATATAAAATATTATGGTTAAATGTTTCTTTGAAATTAACCATGGAATATTCCAAGAAAATAGAATTTAGGATGGTGGTAAAACCCATTCATGTGGACTATATTAAAATAAAAAATCATTCCACTTTTTTTGATAAAAAATTTAAAAGTACCTTGTTTTGAATAATCATGAAGATTTATTTTTTAAAAAAATATAGAAAGTAAAAAATGGTTTTGAATGATTTTATAAAATCATTATAGAATGGTAAAAATTTATTAAAAACATTTTTAAAAAAATAAGTATATGAAATAGAAATATTCTCCATCAAAGAGATAAATAATGTTTTTTTCTTAATATAATTATTTTGTGCTCTAGGGAACATAAAAAGGGTAAAATGAAAGGATAAAAATGAAATATCTAGATGTAACCAAAGTATAAGTAAAAACATAAGTTTTAAGTGATTTTTATCTTATAATTACAACATCATAAATTTATGCATAAAAAATCCCATTAAAAAGCTATATTATAACATAAAACCCTTAATACTTTTGTATCTATTGAGTCACAATACCCATGAAAGGAATAAATTAAAATAAAAATTTAAATACAAAGAAAATATGGATAATTATGTTACAAAATATCAGAAGGTAAGTATATACACCTCCTAAAATAATAAAGGTGTATAGTATAATATTTATCTCAAAGAAGACAATTTGAGACAGTAAACCCCTACAACTATGGTAACTTTTGAATCAATTCCACTTGGATGAAATAATTTGACATATAAATTTAAATAACATTAATTAAAAATGATAAACTTTATAAAATCAATATAGGATTAGTAAATACACATCATAAGAAAAAATTGTTTTATATTATGAAACATGTCTGAATGAAACAAAAGTGTAGTGAAGATCCCTTAACTCAAGTATGTCTTGCTTTGTAAGTGATATAAAATCATGTTTAATAAATTTAAATTTATTTTAATTTTATAAAAAAACCATATTCATGCTGATATTATAATATATTTTGAACTTATAATATTTTAAAAACCATTTGTTTATAATTCTTTATTAAATCGTTGTTTCTTGGTGTTAACTATTTCATTTTTTATATATGTTTTTGTTCGACAGTTATATTCTTTAGTCGTTGATAATAGTTCCATCATCTTTAAAAGATTAATAATTTCATCAGTATATTATTTAATAACTATATATACTTTTATAACCATTCTTACAAATTGGTTATGAAAAATGAATTACATAACCTCATGGAGACGGTAAATCTTACGCACACCCAAGTGATGTTTCCCACTTTTTGATAGATGGAAGGAAAGAATAGTAAATAATTATTCTCCATTAAAGAATAATTTTTATATAATAAATATAATATATATATATATATAATCCATTATAGCGACCAATAAATAAATATTATGTTGGAAAATGAATAAAAATGCTACATGGAGGTGGTAGTCCACACGTACGCAAAAGTGATACATTATTTCCCATTTGATGGAGAAGAGATGGAAAATAGTTTTTAAATCATCACAATAACAACTTATTATATTGAATATACATAATTAATCATTGTATAATGGTTAAAATAGTTTTAGGTGATTTTTAAGAAGAAATATAATTGACAGATATCTGTTATGATTTATTCATCATCTTTGAGAGAACTCTGGTGGCTTACACCTTATTCCTTGAATGATTATTCTTAGAAGAATAAAAATAGATATATGATGAAATAATAAAATATTGGAAGGGTTTTTATTGGATATTTACCAATATATATGGATGAATTTTTTTTATAATGGATAAATAGAGTTTATCTTTTATAAGTGAGGTGAGGGGCCCAAATGAAGTTACCTAAAAGATTCCTATAGTACATGAACACATTCATTAGAAAATTGAAAAAAATAATTCAAAATATGGTAATATAAGGTTTAAATATATTTAACCAATAATAATTAAAGAATATTTTTTTCATCCATACCTTTATCTCTTAGTTTAATACCCCCCCTAGTAAACCTGTTTTAACCTTAAACACAGTTACAAAATTTTAGTATTTTAAATTTTATTTATGATAAAACATTAAGTTAAATTTATTAAATTTCATTGATTATTATAAATTGAAATATATAATCCATTTTAATATATTTAATTACTATAAGTTTTAGATTTAAATTTTAAATAAGTTCTCAAAAAGAAATGAAAACATATTTTTAGACAAATACTATTTTAAGAATAAAACTGAATTTAATTTCATTTTAGGTCTTATAAAGACCATTAAATGAAAGATAAAATAGTCAATGGAATATATAATCTAAAAAATATATTAAAAATATTATTCAATATATATTTTTAAAATTTATTTAGATAAAAACACATTGTTTGTAAATACCTTTTTTTAGAAAAATGTATTTTTAATCCAAAAAACGAACTTATAACAAAATAATGAATAATAATGATTGTACTGAAATTATTTATATTATTTAAAATTAATGAAGTCTTATGTTACTTAAGATAAAATAAAAAAATAGTACTTTTCAATTATTAGATTATATGAAAAGATGTGATAATTTTACACAAATCGATATTTTTCACCATTAACTAAAAATAAACATTTTTAGGAAAGAAATTATAAATTCACTCTAAGATAATATTAATATGATTATTTAAAAAAATCAATTTCCTTAAATGAATTTCTAAAAGTGGTATTAATTTTAATTCCAATTTGAAAAATACAATAACAACTATTTTTAAAGAAAGTAGATTTTTGAAGAATATAAAGACTTTAATAAAAATTAAGTAAATATTTATATGAATAAACCAATGAATTTTAATTATTTAAAAACAATAAAATGATATTTCATAATTTAGTTATTACTATCGATTCTTATAAATTTAATGTATAAGTAATATAGGATTACTATTTCATAGTTCATTTAGACTTCGGGCTGCATGTAATGCATGATATCACATACATGAAGTATATTTCAAAGGAAATGCATATAAATCATAGTGTGTTATATTATTTTCCTATAAAAATTAAATTTTACCATGAATTTCCATCACTTTAATATTAAAAAATTATCATATATATTCTTTACAATAACATCATCTTCTCATTTGGCTTCTTCAAATCTCCGATTCATCCAAATAAATTTAACCATGTGAGTAGTTTTGTTCCATTGAAATTTATATCAATGATATAATATTTATATCTATTTTTTATCATGTGAAATATCATTCTATAGTAGAATAAAATCTAATTTTAGTACACGTTAATGATCAAGTATTTACTTCCTTAAGAGAGCTACATGGAACACATTGTTAACTTGATAGATGTTCGATGGGAGTTACAAGTGATAAGTTACAATCCCTAATTGATAAATAAAATCAAAATGCGTAATAAATACAGTTTTTATCTGTCCCTCTATCTTGAATCTCATAACATCCTTGCATAGATAAATAGATTGGAATACCTTCTCACCAATATTTAATTTTAGATCTTGTCGATTACTATTAGCATAACTATTCTGTCAACTCTAATCTAGCATGATGGGTTTATGAATAGATCTATCCTTCTCTGTCATTTCCTCATCTATCTCATTTCTCAATATATTTCATTATGTATCTTCATCTCATCATGTTAGAAATCTGCACTTCTTTCCATGGAGGGCCTTATAAGGAGCCAGCAAAATTCTTCAGTGAAATATATTATTGTATGTGAAATGAAATACAATGGAGTGTTGATCACAACCACCTTTCAAATCCAGAGAACAAGAGCTAAAAATATCTTACAGGGTTTTAAGGGTTTTCTTAGACAAACAATCTATCAGAGGATAATAATAAATACTAAAAAAACTCTATATCTAGAGTTTATCAATAATTTCATGAGAAATTAATGGAAACCCTCATATCATGATCAGATATAATTGATTGTTCACACCATGAGACCTTACCACTTCCTTAATATATATACTAGAAATGTGATAAAAAGATTCAAAAACCATGTCGGGACGTCATCCAAACCGGCACCTGACTGAGTCTGTGGCATGTGTTAAGGGGAATTCCTGATCCCCATGGGTTGTCAACAAGTTACCTAGTATCAATAATATAACATGGGAATGATTACTCTTGGTTACATAAACATAAATAAAAAATAATAACATTTAAAGGAAAGATGAAAAATCATAATCAAACATGGAATAAAATTTTCTAGATTCATGTTTACAATATAAAATAGAAACCAAAATGGGGTAAAACCAAAGGGTTAAAACCAATATATCTTAAAAAACTACTTTATGATGAAAGGATCATTGTCCTCAAGCCACCATCACAACACCTCCAATGGAAGATTCCATCATCTTGACCCACCATCTAAAAACACCTAGCCTTTACCAATGTCAAAAATAACCTAGCCTACTTACATGCAAATATGTAAGTAGGATGTGAGCCAAATCTTACTAGGATGCGACCCATGAAATAGATTCTATTCTATAAACATTATTATACAAAAAAATGAATTTTTTATAACAAGATAGAAATGGTTTTTTTAGAAAACATTTTTAAGTAAAAACATGATTTCTTTCTAAAAGAACCAATGAGGTGAATCATTTTTTGATAGTATGTAAGATATCATAAGAGAGAGCTATGTCGTGGGAAACCACTATAGTAACAAGATAGGATTATGACCATAGAGACATCGTATATCAGTGAAAAGTGGTATAGTAACCCTGACCATCTGTATCCCCATGCATGATCCACTATAGAGGAGAAACATTCAAAATTATAGTGGTATCCAATGATCATCAATATTTAGTTATTGTTATCATCATCAATCCCACAAAGTGAATCCAGGCTGAAGCCACATCTGAATCACCAACATACTAGTATGATTCTTCCCACCTAGTCAGATATGATTTTTGTTGTGCTCAATTCACATTCCACAAATCACATATGTCACCAGTTGCACATACACGATCCAAAAAAATATAAACATACTTATCAAAAACACCGTTTCCACAACCAAAGTCACTGTAAAATCCAAACACACCCAAAAACATGTCAAAACATGGTTCACATCATGTACACATTTTATCAAACTCCCATAAGGCACAAAATAAGGATGTATATATTAAACACACATAGAACATAACCCATCTCCTTAGAAAAAACATTTTCAAATACCAAACCACCTTGAATCATTTTAAAAGAAAATTTCACACCTAACACACAATCCATAAAAAACCATGAAGTAAGGAAAGCATATTAAAATAATAAAATAATGTTTAAGCATGAAACCACCAACCCCAACTAAATAAACATCCCAAATCTAGTAAAAAACATCAATCTAACCTCAATCGCACCCTAAAGTTGAAATATTGAACCTTAGGAATCAAGATCAACCTCTAAAAATCAAGATCCATCCCCAAACATGACACCCAATGCACATGAGATTTGAAACCCATAGGAAATAGGAAAATACCCCTAAAAATATGGGGAATGAAAAGGGGGAACTTTCTTGAAGATTCAAAGAGAAATTGCACAATAATTCCCACCAAAATGGAGCTTAAGTGAGAGGAATTGAAGGGGTGGCACAACTAAGGGTATAAATCCCAAGTGGGAATAAAAATTAGAGTCTAGGGTTAAAATAGGGGAGAAAGAAATAAGAAAACCCAAATTTTAATAACCTAGACCAGCCATACAATTTTCCCACACAGTTTTACAAACCATGTCGAAACCCTGATCCCCTTATCATTCAATACGGAGATTCACCACATTTATCCCACATGGTTTACACACCATGCTTCAACTGTGTGATAAGACTCGATCAAAAGAGACCACTTTTTCACATGGTTACCAGGTCAAGGGAACACAATTCAGAAAACCGTTTTCGCCATGAGTTTTACCCAAAATTTCTAATTTTTTTCTTCAAAACATAAGGAAGATCCAAAGTAGAAAAGTCTAAACCAAAAATAAACAAAAAAGTACTTTAAATTAAAGCATGGGTGTGACAATTCTCCCCACCATGAAAACAACCTGTTTCCAGAAAGTCAACTTGAATCTTGATCAGAAAATTGAAATAGATAATCTTGAACAACCCATGACTTGAACTCCCAAGTCTCATGCTCATCATTTCCATGTTTCCAAAGGGCTCAGAGCAGTTGAATGGACTTCCCATGAATTACATTCTCTTGATAATTTATAATCCCCATTGTCCACTCAAACATAGATAATTTGGTCCATATCTCTAACTCTTCCTAATTTAGCACATGATATGGATTGGTGTCATAATTTTTCAATTGGGAAACAAGAAACACATCATCTAATGACATAAACTTTGAAGGAAATTCCAAACTATATGACACATTACTAACCCGCTCAGTGATCTTGAATGGTTTGACATACCATTGTGTTATCATTCCTTTCTTTCCCAAATGAAAGTGACCAAAGAGAGGTGCCACTATCAGGAACACTCGATCACCAATAGAAAACTCAAGATCTCGGCATCTTTAATTAGAATAAGATATGTGATGAATATGAACTATCAATAACCACTACATGATTATCATGACCTTCTCAAATTTATATTTCACTAATATCAGTCCCAAAAGTGAGGTATCACCCACCTCATCCTAGCACAAAGGTGACCAACAGGGCTGACAATAGAGAACCATGAAACGATCCATTAAAATAGAGGATTGGTAGCTTTTTTTTTGAAAACTCAACCAATCCAAAATGGTTATCCGAGGAACCACCGAAGTCCAAGACCCATTTTTGACTCATGTGATCCAAGATATGATTTTACCTCTTTATATAACTATCCATTTGATCATGTTATATTGTGCTAAACTTAACTTGTGACCCCATTACCTATTAAAGTCCTTCCCAAAATTTAGAGGTGAAATGAGGGTCCCTATCAGAAACAATTGTCGATGGAACACCATGAAACCTCACTATTTCCCAGGTATAAAACTATCCCAACTCATCCACCTTATCTGTATCTTTGAATGGAATAAAATGGGCTAACTTGGTCAGATGATTGATCACTACCAAAATGGAATTCATTATTTTACTTGTATGTGGTAATCAAATAATAAATTCCATAGAAATATCATCCAAATTCAATGTAGTAATGGGTAGATGATAAAGAAACCCTATGAGACTTTGATTCTTTGATTTTACCTTCTGACATGTATAGAACCACGTTATGAAGTTATCTATATCTGACCTGATACCTAGCCACCATAAATTCTTACAAACATCATAATACATATTGGTAGCACTATGATGAATATCCAACTGAGACTAGTGTCTATCTCTCATAACCACCATCCTCAGAGATAACGGTACCACAAAACCTCACATGAAAAACAAAACTCTCCCAAGAAACAATAACCAATCACAAGGCATCTCCCCACCATGAAGAAACTGCATAGACTATTGGAATTGTTCATTTCTAGGTTTCTTCCAATGAATCGGTTCAAAAAGAGAAAAAGTCAATTATATTTTGTCCATGAATGTTCTACCACTAGGTTTCTTAGTTTCCAGTTGTATTTTAGTAAAGAGACCCATCAACATCCACTCATAACTAGACTCATTCAATGCTATCACTAGAACCTTCCTAATCAAGGAGTCATCCACAACATTAACTTTTCCTGATGTATAGATGATATCTAAATCAAACCCTTATAGATATTCAACCCAACCACGCTACCCCAAATACTAAAACATTTGAGATAAAATGATGGGTAATATTTTATGATAAGAATAAACTAAATATTAAACTCTGAAAATTTATGGGCACCTTGTCTTCAGGTCATTCATTACAGCTGCTAACTCTATGTCAAGTGTTGGGTAGTTCTTGTCATGTGGTCAGATTTGGTGAGAACTATATGTCATTGCATAGTCATTCTGTATCAACACACACCTGAAACCCATACCTAATGCATTTAAATAAACCAAAAATCCTTTTATAAATTCTTGTAAGATCAAATTAGAATTTTTATTTAACATATTCTTTATCTCCTTGAAGGACTCTTGGAGTTTTTGGCCCCATTCAAACTTTACCCCTTTTGGGTGAGTACCATCATAGACGAATTTATCCGAGGGAAATGCCGAATGAATTTATTATAAGATCTGGCCTGGCCTAGAAATATTCGATTCTCAAACACATTCTTTTGTTTATCCCATGACATAACTACACTAACATTCTTATGGTCCGCTTAAACCCCTTGTTCGGAGATCACATGACCTAGAAACTTCACCTCTTTAATCCAGAAGGTGCACTTTGAAAACATTCCATAAAGGTGATGATTCTAAAAAGTTCCCAAGAAAATACACAAATGACGCTCATGATCCTCATAAATTATAGAATAAACAAGGATGTTTTCCACATATACTATGAAAAAAGAATCAATATACTAGTGTAACACCCAGTTTATAAGCTCCATGAAGACCGCGGGATCATTTACCGATCTGAAAGCCATGACCAAATACTCAAAATTGTCATACCTTCTTTCAGAAACTGTCTTCGGAATGTCCGACTCTTTTACCCAAACATGGTGGTAAATATAATGAAATTATATCATAGAAAACCACTATTACCGTTTTAACTGTTCAAATAATTCATAAATTTGGGGAAAAGTGTACATGTTCTTAATTGTTACTTTTTTTATCTTCCAATAATCAATGCATAACTAGAGATATCTGGGAAAATACTCTAGGAAAACCTCCAGTAATTCATCAACCACTAGAGTTAACCCAATATTAGGAGAAAAAAACCATCCTCCCACATGAGTAATGATAACTAAAAGAAGATATTATCCCATTCCAGGAGTGGATGTCCAACACAACCCGACAGAGGATCCCATTAATCATGAAAAACATGAGTAATTTCATCTAGTTCCATGAAACTCACCCGCTTCCTATAACAAGTGATATGTTACTAAAAATTGACCATCCTATCCATACTGAGGATTACATCAAATAGGTCCATATACCTAACTAGGAAATCCCATTCTAAATAGACTCATGACATGGTGAGTGATCAAGACAGACACCTAAGACCCTTCTCCCACTTCTTAGTAAGAGGTGTTACCAACTCAATCAGAAAAGACATGGGCTCAGATGGAAAAGTCAAAAAAATCACAAAATGGGAAGAGATAAATGAAACCAAATCATGAGTATAAAAACAATATATATATATATATATGGTGAAATCAAAATAGTACCTCAAACTGTTGATGGTCCCGCATCTGGTCTAGCGAGTGCCTGATCCACTACGTGAAGATGGTTCATCTCAACCTGAGCCTGAGAATGACCACAAGCCAGTGGTTCATCTCTTAACTAACTCTACCCATAAGATGATTCAGACTTTCCACCATGACCTCCTTACTAGGACCCCACTATCATGGATGGTTCTGACTAGGATGACTTCCACTTAGAAGCCAAAGGTCCTACTCCACCATGATAAGAATGTGCGGCTCTGAAGAATCTCAACAAGTGCCCCATCGCTCCACATTGATGACAATATTTTTTTGGAAATGTGAACATAGATCATATATTCCCTTACTTCCCACACTGGAGGCACACAACAAACTATGCATCATAAGTTGTGGATGAAGATTATTAGGAAGGATGCCCTAATCTACCACAACCCTTTATTCCCTACTTGTCCCGCTTCTTCTTCTTCTCTGATGAGCTACCACTTCCCACAACTGACCCAAATCTAGAGAACCCAAACATTCCCTTCTAACCGATATCGACCATGAAATCGCAATAAATCACCACAGCATATGTATCCATCTTGGAAACAAATGTCTTGGGATTAAATATCTAGTCTGAATCCTGCATCAAACTTTAGAGCTTTCATCCGTTCATTGGAAAAAATCTTTGGTGCATACAAGACTAGATCTATGAAATGAATAGAATACTTAATCACTATATGATCTCCCTAAACAAGATCAATATACTCATGAAATATGGCATAATCAGAGACCTCAGGAAATAACTACTCACTGAAGAAGATATTGAAATCCTTCCAACTCTTCTTCTTGGTCTTCCCAGATTGAGCCACTGAGTCCCACCATCTCAGCATAAAACATTATGGCCAGAACAATGCGGACATCACCCTGTCAACCTTATTAGTATAGAGTAACTCAAACATCCTATATATATTTTCAATCCTCTCCTCTATTTTCTGAGGTTTCTTATTACCCTAAAATGAAAGAGGATTGTTCTTAAAGAACTTATGAGCTTTTTTATTTATAGGACCTAGTTTGGCTTCAATTACCTAAGAAGGACTAGAGACTTATCCATGACCAAAATCTAGAATATACCAGACTACAGATTCCACTAATATCTAATCAATCGGTGAGGTAGAACTCTTTATGGACACTTCATATTGTCACATAGGAAGTCTCTAGGGTATATTTTTCTGAAGGGAGCAACAATATCATGAAAAAATGTCAATACATCCATTCTAAAATTTTTAAGAAATAATAAAAACCATCATAATTCAACAAATTGAAACAAATAAAACTCATCAGAATAACATGAAAACAAAACCAAAAAACTCCACCCCCATACCTAGTGTCTATATTCATTCTCCAGCCTATACATCTCACATGGAGGAGAATTCAAATCAAAAATCACTACATCCCAGGGCGACTCATGTGCTGCCATGAGGTGTGTTATCCAGGAACCCTACTGTTAACCCAAACTTCAAGCAGCTACATTTCTATTTTCATTATATCCAAACTCATACCATAATTAACCTGACACAAAAGAGTGATACCTAGATCTGATTCAAGTTTTTCTTAAACCAAGTCGGGATGTCATCTAAACTAGTGCCAAACCCAGTTTGTGGCATGGACAGAAGGGTCTTACTGATCCTTACGAGCTAGAAACAACTACCTGAGAATGAAAAAGATAACATGGGAATTATTTCATCTAGTTACATAAACATAAATAACCAATAATAATATATTAAACAATGCAAAAAACTCAGAAACAAACATGACATAAAAAATTTACAGATTCGTGTTTACAACATAAAACAAAAACCAAAATGGGATTAAAAAAAATGTGAGCAACCAAACTATCTCAAAAACACCATATGAAGAATGGAACATCATCCGGAATCCCCCACAAAAACACCCACAAGGGAAGACTCCTAGATTCTTGAACCACCATCTCTAAACACCTTGCACATGCCTGTGTCAAACATAACCATTTCTATATACACCCAAAGGTGTAAGTAGGGTGTTAGCCAAAGCCTAGTAAGATTAAAAGAAAAAGATAGATTTTATTCTATAAAAATTATTATAGAAAATAAAATTAAAATTTTATAAAATGTCTTCAAAAAGTTTTTATAGAAAACATTTTTAAGGAAAACATGCTTACTTTTTAAAATAACCAATGATGTGAAACATATTTAAATGTTGTGTACGATATAACCAGATATCCCTAAGTCTTGAGAAATCCTTGTAGGTACTGGATATGAGTGGGACCCTAGAGACATTGTATCTTAGTGAAAACTGGTATAGAAACAAAAACCATCTGTGTACTCGTGCACAAGCCACCAAATAAGAGAAACAACCAAAATTATAGTGGTCTCCAATCATCATAAATATATATTTAGTGTTGTCATCAGCAATCCCACTAAGTGAATTCAGGTCGAATCCACTTCTGAGTCACTAGTATACTAGTCTTAATCCACCCACCTAGTCACATCGGATTCCCTTTTTGCTAAATTCACATTCCACATATTACAGAGATCCCCACTTGCACATACAAAAGCCAAAAAATATAAAAACTATTCTTAAAAACACTACTTACACAAAAAAAATCACTTTTAAATACAAACTCACACCAAAAACATTTCAAAACATGGTTCACAACACTGACACATTTTTTCAAACACCCTCAAGAAAAAAATCCAAAATCGCATGTGAAACACAGATGGAATATAACCCATTTCACTAGAAAAAACATTTTCAAACACCCAACCACCATGAATCATTTTCGATACACATTTCACACCTTATAAAGAATTCATTAAGAAAAACCAAGTGGCATGTCAAGCATATTGAAATCATCAAATAATGTTTAATCTTGGAACCACCTACTTCAAATGAAGAAACTTATAGAATCCTCTAAAACACGTAAATTGTTCCTGAATGAAAACATAAAGTGGAAAGATCATACTTTAGGCATCAAGATCAAACACCAAAAATTTAGATCCAACCCTAAAAATGACACCCAACCTGCTGGATATGTGAAAACCCAAATAAAGAGGAAGAAAATCATATAATAGAGGGGGGAAAGAAATATAGAACTTCAAGATTTGAAGAGAAATCAAACCAAAAGATCCACCAAAATAGATCCCAAGGGAGAGGATAGTAAAGGGAAGTTTTTCTAGGGTATAAATCATGAGTTGGAAGAAAAATGATATTTTAGTGTTAATAATTAGGGAGAGGGAAAAATAAAAACTTAAATTTTAATGACATTGACAAGTTGCATGAATTTATTGCATGGTTTTCTAAACCGTGTGGCAACCATGATCCCCTTACTATTTAAGAAAGATATGTCACATGCTTAGCTCGCATGGTTTACTAACTGTTCTCTAACTGTACAATAATCATATTTCCAAAAACTCCACTTTGTCGCATGGTTACCTTGTCAAGGGAACATGGTTTAGAAAATCATGCCCGGATTATCCACAACATGATGTTTACCCAAAATTTTAAATTTTTTCTTCAAACTATAAGGAAAACCAGAAGAAAAAAATGATATCCCAAAAATCAATATAAAAATACCTCACAATGAATGAATAGGTGTAAAAAAGGGAAATATTATCTGATAACAAAGAAATGTTCAACATCATTTGGTGATCGACTAAATCCTGAATAACATTATGGTCTTTAGACATTTTGGGGAGTCTGATGAAAAACTCCATGGTGGGGTTTTCTAAATTCAATTATGTTTTGGGTAATTTTTGTAGCATACCCTTTTATTTTTGTCTCTCAACCAAAACTTACTGACATACCAAAAAATATTATTCAAAATCTTCAATATGTCTCTTCATGTTGTCCTACCAAAAAAACACTTTTATATATTTACACATCTTCGGGATTTCATGATGAATATATAATTATGAACTATGAGAATATTACAATGGATCCTTCTTTAATTCTGGTATTCGTGGGACACATACAAGATTCCTGAACCTTATTATTCCTTCAGAATAAACACTGAACTGAGGAATATTTATCACCTTATATTATAGTTGTGTATCCTAATTTTTCACCTCTTTATTCTTCACATGGATATAAGGATGAACACTCACTTGAACGATAATAATATTTCACCCCTTATTTCAAGATCTCATGGTCTATACCATAAAATTACATAAAAATTGGGTAATGTTTTATCCTTAACAAAGATAAGATAGAATGATCATTTTTACTCAAAGCATTATCCACCTAGTTTTATTTTCCATGGTAATAATGTATTGAGAAGTCATAATATTTAATTAATTACAACCATCTTCTCTGGTGCATATTCATCCATTTATAGGTGAATATATAGTTTAAAAAATTATAATTTGAATATATTCCACACATTTCCCAATGAATATAGTACCACCATATCTTTAATGAAAATATTATAGGTGGTATCTATAAATCATGATTCATATAATTTTTATCGTGAACCTTTAATTATTGTGAGGCATAAACAATAATCATATCATTATAAAATATAACACTTATTATCCCCTTATTTGATACATCTCTATAAATCATAATCCCATCCCACTAGAGGGTGTAGTGTGAGCACATGTTCACTAACCAACCCTCTCTTCAGTTTATGGAAATTTTCTTCACTTCCACCCATCCAAAGGAACATGGATCCCTTCCAAGTTAACTTGGTGATTTGATTATATATCCATGATAAAT
Source organism: Viscum album (assembly GCA_963277665.1). Classification (NCBI taxonomy): domain Eukaryota; kingdom Viridiplantae; phylum Streptophyta; class Magnoliopsida; order Santalales; family Viscaceae; genus Viscum; species Viscum album. The sequence continues at coordinate 1,356,476,299 of OY728148.1, forward strand.
CCTTCCAAAATCATCTATAATATATTTGAATGATTAAAAAACAACAGATCCCTATAAATATATTTGTTCTTGTACAATGTTAAATAACTTCCATCTTTGATGGATCCACTCATTTTTTCTCGCTTGAGATTATATGACCCAAAAATAAAAAATTCTATACCCAAAATTCTCACTTGGAAAATTTTTAATACAGATTATCCTTCAATAGGATCATTAGTATAATACTCAAGTAATTTCCATGCTCTTCCTTACCCTTGTAATATATAAGAATATCTTCCATAAAGACTATAACAAACTAAAAATGGTGATCTTTAAATATTCTATTCATTACACCCATGAATATATTGGTGGTAGTAGAAAAACCAAATGGAATAACGAGAAATTCATAATTTATATACCTCAAATGAAATGTTTTATTGGGTATACCTTCACTTATACCATCAAATTATAATATCCATATTCTATGTTAATATTTTAAAAATATTTATCTATCCATAATTGAACAAAAAATTATCAATACTCAGAAAAGGATACTTATTCTTGATCATGATATTATTAAGTTCCTGATAATCAATTTAGAGTCTCATTGATTTGTCATTATTCATAATAAATAGAACATTAAAACCCTAATGTGATGCACTTGGATAAATGAATCCTTTATCAATAAGGTCCATTATATATAGAGAATTTTAAAAGGGTGTAAAAGTGGATATGAGTCCTATTGAAAAATCAACGTCATTATTTAATGTAATACTAGGATGATCTTTTACAAATACATCAGAAAACTCCTGTAAAATTGGAATGTATTCAATTTTGAGTTTCTTCATAATAATCTAAGATAAATACCCAATTTGAATAGAAATTAATATCCCTAAAATGAATGAAATTTCCATTGGATGTACATATTTATCCTTATAGTGATAAATGATCATATGTTGATTTACAATATCAAATGTCACTCTCTTTCCTTGAAACTTTATATGGGATCTATATATAGAAATCTAATCCATTCCTAAGATAACATCAAACTTGACTGGAGGGAGAATAATTATATTTTCTAGATGCACATCCACAAAAAATTCAATTAGAGTATAATCATATAATGATATGTGATCAACGTACCATTATGATTTTTTACTACTAATTAAATATATAATCATTTTGGAATTGAATTAGAATTCCTAGAAAAATTTAATGATATAATGAAATTCATATGACTAAAACAAAATAAGATAATTAAATACTTGATTTCACCTACCCCCACTTCTACATCATCATTGTATCTTTAATCCTTTACTAAAATAAAAATTGTTATCATAATATATCATGCATAATTCATTAGGGTGATCAATCATGAAAAATAATTCATATCATTTCTAAATTGTCACACCTTCTTTTTATCCAATGACACCATATTTTTAACCTAGGTCATCCATGGTAATCATCTATTCAAATCCTTTATAATTTTTTATAATGAAAATGTTAATTAACCTACAAAAATCCATCGGTTGTGTATAGCAAGGTGTGTTATCCTAGGACCACTCATCGTGAACCGGTAAAGAACATGTTAAAAACCAATCTTACTCATTGATATTTATTACCCCTAGGTGCATTAGTGCCACATCATCATTCACATACTGGTATCTAGACAATTCGGTATTTACATGGAAAACCACACTCTATTATTTATCATAACATTGTATTTTACCATACACATTGGCTTAAATTAAGGATTATCATTGAAATATTCTCATCTTAGATTCTATAAATAAAAAACCTTTCTCTAATAAAAATTGAGATGAACTCAACTATACAAACATAAATAAAACATTTTATTAGAGAAATATTCATTATATATCATATCAATATGGACTAAAATCATAATGGTTTTTTGTATTTAGAGACTTGGATACATAAACAAATAGTACATAAATAATCTACCTCATATCATATTATGTTATTCACAAATATCACCCTTCCTAGAAATATCCTACATAAATATGTTCTTTATATATGAGGGAGAGGAAAACATAATTAAGGTTTAGGTCAAATGCTCTGTAAGGGTAAAAATAATATATAATAATAAATTATCGTAAGTAAGAAGAAGATAAGTACAAGTTTAAGTTAGAATGATCATAAAATTATATAATCAAACCCAATAATTAATAGATCATAAACATGAATCTTTTCATAAATCTTTGCATATCATAAGACATTAATCATAATAGAATAAAATATCATATTCCATGTGAATATATTTTGAATAAGAACATATTATATGATAGTGGAATAATGTGTGACATAATCATAATCATATAAATATTATGTTTTCCCTGTCAAACAAGGCATTTATCATATGTTAGTTATGGTCTAACCACCCAAGTACCTACTTTGGGCTTAGGATAACCTCATGTGTACCTTCTTTTAATAATAGGAAAACTACATGTGTACCAACTTTTGGGATTGGGATGAACTCTTATGTAACATTTGAGCGCATAAAACATTAATATTTACCTTCATTAGGGTAGGTATATAATGGATCCATCCCTCAAGTGATCATAATACATTTATATATATTCAATAAGATCATGAAAACATTTATCAATACATTAAAGCTTAACCCATGGAAAATAATGTAGGATTCATCAATATTTCATAATCATAATGAGAAAATATCCATATAAAAAGTTAAGATGGTAAAAATGGATCATATTCCTATTAAATCATAATAAAAAACAAATGATGTTGTAATTGATGAAAATACTTTTAAAAGATCTCGGGAACATTTCTTTAGGAAAATAATATTTTCATTTTCAAATAAATTATTTATAACATAAGAATTTACAAAGTATTAAAGCAAAAAATTTCATCAAACATGAATTATTCAGATAAATCTTAAAGGAAAATAAATTTAATGGTTTTGCGACTATTCTTTCATACTTTGTACATTAAAATAAAAAAATTCTTCCATATTTTTAGTAAAAATTTTAAAAGTGCCTCATGTGGAAAAAATAACAATAATCAATTTTAAAAAAATTATAGAATGAAAAAAATTGGTTAAAATAAATTTATTAAATAATTATGTTCTGATAAAAACATTATTTAAAACATTTTAAATAAAAAATAGGTATAGAAAAAAAAATATTTTTGACTGAAAAGAGAAATAATGTCAGTTGTCTTTAAAAATATTCTTTTGGTCACATGATTACATAAAAAGAAGAAAATAGAAAAAGAAAATTTAATATACATAAATTAACAAAGAATAATAAAATTAATATTATTTTGAGAGACTAGTCATAAAATTTCAATATCAAAAATTTAATCTGAAACAATCTCTCAAAAAGGTGAGATTGTAACATAATACCCATACTACTTTTGTAACATTTCAGTTGTAATTCCTATGAAAATCATAGAATCAACTGTAAAACTAAATAATATTAAAAAAAAATTATAATCATGATAAATTATAAAAAACAATTTGTAGATACACCTCATAAAATAATATATTTTTATAAAATAACATATCTTCTAAAAAAGTCAATTTGAGAAAGTAAATACTTACCACTTTGGTAACTTTAAAATTAATCAACCTTCGATAGAGTAATTTGAATTGTAACTATAACTAACATGGATTAATAAGGATCCATTATAATAATTTCAAAGGTTTTTTTATACACCTTATAATTAAAAAATAGCTTTATAACATCAACCATGTCTCAATTAAACAAAATTGAGACGAAGAACCCTCACCACAAGTTCGTCTTTCTATGAAAGAACTCTAAAATTATGTATATAAATATATATTATAATTTATTAAAAAATATATATACCTATATATAATACCATATATTATACACATATAATATTTTCTCAACCCGTTATTAATAATTCCTTATTAAAATCTTCATTTCTAGTGTTAATTATTTGATTTTTATGTATTTTTCGTTTTGGCAGTTATCATCCTTGAACATTGATCATGGATCCATCATATATTTAATATTAATCACATACTGATTATAATTTTTAATCATTATATAATCTTTTCAAACCATCCACAAAATTTGGTGATGAAAAATGAATTATATCATTTCGTTGAGACAGTAGTCTGTACGAACACACGAGTGATATTTTTCACTTTTCAATGGATTGAAGAAAATAAATGTAAATAAGTATTCATATTTACTTAATAATAATTATATAATAAATATCATATATATATATATATATATTAAATCCATCATAATAACCAACCATAAATGATGGTGATGGAAAATGAACTGTATCGCTATATGGAGGTGGTAGTCCACATGTAAACATGAGTCATGCATTTCTTTCTTATTTGATGGAGAAGATGAGGAAAATGGTTACTATATAAACATAATAACATATAATTATATTTATACCTTGTGATTAATTATATAACTATATATAAAATAGTTTTATATTTTGTGTAATAATGAAAAAAAAGTGAATGATATTTGTTAAGATTTATACCTTTTCTTTGGGAGTCCTCTTTTGTCTTACACCTTACGCCATAAAAGATTTGTCTTGAGAGAATAAAAAAGATATAGGATTAAGAGGAATAATGTATTAAGGTTTTTAATTAGTTATTAACCTAGATATAATGACTAAACTGTGTGAATAATGGAGGAGAGTAGGTTCACCATTATAAATGAGCCGAGGGACACACATGGAATTACATAAAAGATTTCAATAATATAAGGTTACTTCAATATGGAAGTTAAAAAGAGGAAATTATTTAAATATAATTAATTATAATATTTAAATATATCTAAAATAATAATTATACATATTTATGGAAAATTCATACTCTTATCTCATAGTTTAACATACCCCTCCCTAGTAAACTCGTTTTAACATTAACTGAGGTAAAAAAAATTATTATTTTTACTATTAATTATGACCCAGAATTAAGATCAAAATTTTAAATTATATTAATTATTATTATTTAAAATATTTATTCCATTTTACCAAATTCAATTTCTATAATGGTTAGAATTTAGTTTTCAATATGTGTGCATAACGCAATGAATGCGTGTTTTTAGAAAAATGCATTTTTAAATAATTTAATTTAATTTAATTTAATTTAATTTAATTATAATAACGATAAATTTAATGATAAAATTTTTGATTCAATATTTAATATATAAATTTTCTTAAATGATAAATAAATTGATAATAACTTAATTTATTATTATAAAAACAGATTGCACGTATAAAACGGTTTAAGAAAATTGTGTCTTTATGCCCAAAAATGAACTTATAAAAAATCAACATTAATGATGATTCCTTGGTAATTATTTATATTATTTCTACTTAAAGTAATATTATTTGGCTTTAATATTAATTTAATGAATAATGACACTATTGAATTACATTATTTAATAAAACAAAGTGATAGTTTTTAAAACATTTTATTTTTTACTTCTCACTAAAAAATAAATCTTTTTTAAAAAAATCATATAAATTCACAATAATATAATATCTAAATACTCATTTAAAAAATTAAATTTATTCCCTCAAATAAAATTTCCAAAAATATTTGAAAATAATTATAATGATTGGGTTGAAAATGAAATAAAAAACAATTTCTAAAGAAGACGTATTAATAAAGTAGAAAATGAATTTACTGAATATTGAGTACTTATTAATTATTCATTAATAAATAAATTTTAATTTTTTGAAACATTTATACTTATTTTATTAATTTTTTTATTACTATTAATACATTCCATTTTAATGGCTATCTTATAAAGGATTATTATATCACTGTTCGTTTAGATTTGGGGTTGTATGTGTAGAAAGTTATCGAGTACCTCATATTTTTTAAAAATAACTAAATATAAAATCATGGTGTGTTGAAAATTTTAATTACCATCTCACCCTTCCACCCATTAAAAAATTATAATTTCACTGATGCGTAGGTGTAGACTACCACCTCCTCGAAGTGATGTGATTCATTTTATTTGTCAATCTCTCAAAGATGATTCCCAGTATGTATATAAGGAATATATATTGTATTTATATAGTTATTAAAATTATATAAATTATGAAACCAAAATACGTAACAAAATATTATAACATTTGAATCGAAAAATACGTGAAAATGAAACAATTAACACTCATAAATTATGATTTTAATAAAGAAATATAAATAAAAACTGTTAAAATATAATAAGTAGATCATATATGATATAATAAGTATGTATATAGTTATTTTATAAAATTATAACAACTCTAAATGTATTATATATGATGTTAAAATTACTTACATGGAAATTCAAACTTCAATTAATGGTTCATTTCACTATATCGTCCTTATTAAAGATCGTTTATGTTTATGTTTTTGGTGGGGGAATTATATGATATCTCCATATTGAACCATGTCTATTTTATAATCCTCTAGTTATTTCTATAAATTACATGTTTCCATTCTTTTTCCTCTCTCTATGTATTCAATATTCTAAAAACAATTTGTAGGGAAAAACGAATTTGGTTTTCTATTTGGTCAAAAATATTTTCCTTCCATGTACATATTTTAATTTAAATGTTTCCAAGAATTTTTATAATATTATAAAATTATTGATTAAATACATTTTTACCTCTATTTTAATTTCTAAAAAAAGGTTTAAAAGTAATTTTCTTTTCATTTTCCAAACGAGTCACTTTCTATCAAATGTGTGGATGGAATCTGGTTTTCAATGATTACCGCAATAAAAAAATTTCTTATGTAATGACTAGTATTTTACTTAGATATTACTTCAATTATTTCCATGGTTCCTTTCAATGAAATTATTTTTCTTAATATTCATGGAAATTTTAGATTTCAAATAATTCATTTCCAAATGAAAATCAAATTTTCCTCAAAATTTGTACCAATGTTATTTTAAAAGTATTTTCATTTATGTCAATATCCTTTTATGAATATTATGACTTTTTAGTCGAATTATCATGGGATTCCATCCACCACGTTACTCTATATATATTATGATAATGTTATTATATTAATTAGCTTGGGAAAATATTAATATTTTGTAAGATATTTTTTCAATATGAAGGATTCCATTGATTATGTGTTAAATTATTATTAATTTTTTTTATATGATAAATGCATAAAACATAATGAGTAAAGGGTATATTTTTTATCATGCATTAATGAATATAAATGTTTTATGTGACAAAATTGTTTGGGTACTTGGTGTATGCCTTGCCTCTTTATACAAGATCTCTTGAAATGAATCCTTAAATATAAGATTATAATCTTTGACATTATTTATTCTATCATTATGAAACATGTCATTGTTATCCATGTGATTATTGAAGTTTTTATTTCATCCATTGATATATTCCATTTTTATTAGTTATATAGAATATTTTATTATTATTTTACTTTACCATATTATTAAATATTTATTTAATATAGGATATGTTCTTTTGTGCACTTTCAATTACGGAGCATCTGAGATCACACTTTATTATGTTTTTCATTTCCCTAAGATTCAAATTATTGATCTATTATTTATTTTATGGATTTATAGATGTAATAATAATTTTATTTCTATAATTTTTAAGTTTTATTTCATGTATTTTGGTATAATATAAAAATAAACTATTTATCTAGTCTCTTAAGACTGTTAAACTAATCAATCCTTCAGGATGTGATATATTTATTCTCGTTCTAATGTAGTAAAATATCCACTCACTCTAGGTTAATTTTGTTATGGTGATATAATATTATATAAAAGTAGGTTTAGAATAAACCTTAGGAAATTAAAACATATATTAGAAAATATATCCATATGAAAGACTCTTAGGATACGTCTATGTATATGGTAATATCTGAAGGTTTTGATAAAATAGTTATTGTGTGGTTTTTATTAATCATATATCCATGTTTGGATACTAGCAATTGGATGTGACTATGTAAGAAATGCACCTAAGTGTAAGAGATATAAATGGGGGAATATTGGGTATTAACTCAATCATCACTAGTTCATGATGAGGGGGCCTAATATTGCACACCTGGATATACACTCATGGGGGATTTTATTTATTTAATTTTAAAATTATTTATAAATCATTATGATGGATTTGAAAATATTTTTATTATTTACAGATTTCCCCAAAGTTACAAAGTATATGATTTGATGTTAGCTATACATAAATTTTCATTTTATGTTAAGTGTGATTCTAGATTTAGAATTATATTCTATGATTTAAAATTTATAATGTAATGAGATAATTCATTATATTTCATTGTTTAGATATGTCACCTAGATGAAGAAATTTAAACCAAATCAATGCATGTAATCTATGAAGGGATATCCCTCTTGGGAAAGTTGAGGAAGTTATAGGTAGATCTAGAGTTTCTATTGAAAAAATTTATAACTATTTTGGAATATATGATGTAGGTTATGGTCAATGACAATGCCTATATAGAGCAACCTATTAATCCCCTACATAGTGAAACAGTGTTGGACAACTTCATGCCACAAATATATCCATCATTAAATATGACTACTAATCCATTAGTAGCAAAGTAATGGATCAAATCCTTTGAGAAGATATTTCTCACCTTGAGAGGAAGTTAAAGAGTTAATGTTATTATAATAATTTATCTCCTTAAAGGATACATTGTCTAATGGTGGTCATTAATTCAGAACATGAAATAGTTAAAGGAAATAAATAGTGTGGTGTGGATGACTTTCAAACAGATGTTCTTCCAAAAGACATTATAGAAGAGAAAAATGATTATATGGAAAGGTCATTCCTCAATATAAAGCAAAATTAAATAGAAAACATTATTGGATATAAGGGTAGCATTACAAGGTAGGAAACTCATGCTACTAATTATTTATATAATCCAAGGATTAATATTGATCATTTATTTGATATACTAAATTCTAGACATCAAAGATAATTTTTCTATCATGTATTTTTATTATATCAGGATATAGAATCAAGTTTCATCAATATAAAAAAATAATTTTATAATTCTTATGTTCTCTAGGGAAAACTAGAAAACAAATGGGCGACTGAGCACTCGGGAAAAGGAAATATAGAAAAAGTGATGAAGTGAAGGTTGTCATTTATAACTTTTAATAATTATGGAAAGAAACACTATGGAACAATATTGATATGAATTTCAGTTTTTTAAAATTATAGAGAGAATGTATATCAGGATAGAGATTGAAAGGTAATGAATAAATCTTCCAATATTTAGTGTTTCAACTATAATGAGGTTGGGTACAAGCTAAATGAATCCCAGAGGACTCAAAGGAATTTTCCTCAGAAAAAGAAAACAGGGAAAGTATAAGCTTATATAATCACTACATATGAGGTTAAATTTCTTAATGATGTTATGGATGGTATGTTTATTTTAGCCTCAAATTTATATAATTCTTTATTTGATTCTATGTCTTCACACACTTTTATATCTTCTATTTTTTCAAAGAAATTTAGATATGTCCCTATTAATATAATAATAGAGTTTTCAATAAAGACTTCCTATGGAAATACTAATAAAACATGGATATTTAATTTAGTCCCCATTATGAAATAGATATATACACTATTTAAGAACTTGATTATCATACCTATGTTTGACTTTCATATAATCCTTTTCATGAATTGAATTTTATATTTTTAATGTGAATTTTAATTTTTGAGGGAAGGAAATTACGATTTATGATATAGATATACACACCCTTGAATTAAGAGGGGTGGTACATCATCTAAATACTATATGAATCCGCCTCCAATATCTCTCCTTAATGATATTCTTAGATAATAATAGAAAAAACAATCTATGAATAGGATAGGTATACCTATAATAGAGGATATACTAATTATACATGAATAAATTGATGTTTTTTTATGAAAAACTATTGAGAAACCAAACTAATCATAAAGATTATTTTAACATTAATCTCATCCATTATGAAAAACCTATATCTAAAGCTCCCTATTGGATGACCTCGGTAAAATTAGTGGAATTGAGGAAACAATTGCAAGATTCATGTGTTAAGGGATTTATACACCCCAGTGTTTCACAATGGTAATCCCCTTTTCTTTTGGTTAATAAGAAATATAAGTCTATTTGAAGATGAACCAATTATAGGGAAATCAATGTCTTTATTATAAATAACAAGTATCATATTCCACACATTGATGGCTTATTTGGTCAACATAAATGTGCTCATTGATTTTCAATGATTGATCTTTATTATGGGTATCATCAACTATATGTAATGAAGTAATATATTCCCAATAGAGTATTTTGTATGAGTTATGAACATTAAAAATTTATATTAACACACTTTTTATTGAATAATTCACCCTATTTATTTATAGATTTTATGAATACAGTATTGAAGCATTATATTGATACTTTCATTATGGTATTTATGAAGGATATCGTAATATACACTCAATATTATAATGAGTATAAGAGTTGTTTTTGGAATCATTCATAAGACAATTAGAGAAAATAAGTTATACAGAAAATTTATAAAACGTCAATTTTGGATTTAATTTACTTTTCCTCTCTAGATTGTCCCTATGGATAGAATATAGTGTAATTATTTAAATAAAAAGCTAGTGATGGTATGTTCAATGCCAATTTATTTTTCTGAGACATGTATTTTCATTGTATTACCATGTAATTATCCAATATTATGTCCAAAAAATCATTATTAGCTAAAAAATTAACCATGTTAACATGTAATGTTGTTATGTTCATATTGAAAAAAAGAATATTAATAATGTTTTTAACAATTAAATATGATATTTTTCCAATGTACTATTATTGAATTTACAATCATGAAGTGATAGATTTTTTATATATAGTGAATGAACAAAGAAAGATATTGGATATTTTATTATGTACAATGAAAGAGTTATTGTCTATACATCAAGGTAGTTAAATATTTATTAATAGGATTATCCAACCCTTTATTTTTATTTGGTAGCTTTAAAATTTTCATTGAAGATATGGAGGCATTACCATCATATTGAAAGATGTGGAATATAAACAGATCAGCAAGGTTTGAAATAAATATTATCATTGAAATAGCTCAATATGAGGAAAATGTGAAGGTCAATAATAATATTAGAGTGTGGTTTATAAACATGATACCGCCCTAGGATGAAAAATAAGGTGATCTATGAATTGAGTAGAAAATATCACGGTGTTTTGATTAAAATAAGGATTTCCAATTATCCAATATTCATGTAATAAGTATAGTCTGATATGATAATCCTTAATGAATGGTAAAAAACAAAACTATTAAAAATTAATTCCTAATTTTCTAAATTATAGAAAGAAAAATTCAGGCTTGATGATAATAAATCAAAATAAAATTAAAGTTGTGAATGATGAGATGTTGGTATACATATTCTATGATGATAGAATTTTAAAACATGGACATAGGATATGTATTTCATTAATTTTTAGAAGGAAAATTAAATTATTAAATGAATGAAAAATCTAAAATTTATCTATATACCCTGGTTTTAAAAAAATGTATTTAGATTTTAAGGATCATTTTTAGTTGGACAATATATAATGGGACATTTCATACTATGTATTGAGTTGAAATGTTTTTCAATATTTAAAGTGTAACACCCTAGCCCAAATCACCAATTCAGGGCCAGTGTGCTATAAGGCCACTTGTGAACCGCCCTATACATAAGAGGTTAGTGACTATTAGTGAGAGTTTGTATATCATCAATGGAGAGAATATACCCTCAGTATCAATAAGAAGAATCATATAAATAATAATAATAATATAACATAGTGGGATAAATAAGAAATGATATAACATATGAAAATGTAAGTATCATAGGAAATGTAGAATAATTAACCAAGGACCCCCTAAGGGGTAGGTCAAACCAAATTATGAGTAAGATAGGTAAGTAAATAAAGCAATGTGGAATCACTCTATAGTTTGTCTCAGTACCACCTCCTAAAATCATGCTTTGTATCCGAGCTCACTGTTCATGGAGCCTTTCCCTTTCCAATATCCCTTACTCTGATGTTTTCCTGTGAACTATAAATATCATGATGGGTGTGAGTAATAAACTCAATATGAAACCACCTTTTATTCCTTAATATAAATGCACAATAATAAGAGTGAATGTCATGAAAGTAAATAAATAAAACGTACATATACAGAAAAACATGCAAAAAAAAGATGAGTCAAATGTCTCACGAACCCTAACCTGACTAGATTCAACATGATACTAGTAAGGATATCGGTGCCTATTACTTCATCTCAAAAGATGAGCCAAAGTCCCAGCATTTTTTTCACCCTACACCTATCTCTATTCTTTTTATATTTAAAATTTGAGGAACACCACGTGCCTCCAACCTAATGGTGTTCATTAATAATAACAACACACACATCAACCTAATGGCGGTCGTAATTGTTGGATGATGGTAATCACCACTAAACATGTCGGGTGTAATTGGATGCTCACATCACCTATGAATTTCATTATCCGATCAAATATTATAGTAATAGGTTACAGAACTCATCTATATATTATTCTCATATATAATCTAAAATTCATGTGATCCAATCCAAAATATCCAAATATTCATTGTCCATAGCCTTTGTCACATCATCACATGCCCCCTACAAGTGGTTCTCTAACCAATACTGAGTAATGAATTCATCTTAATATATGAAGTGATGTTTGATAGGCTACACAATACCAAAAACACTACATTACATAGAAAGGATCAATAAGGATTATCATGAACGGTCCTCAAGAGGCAACACATACACACCTATATGAAAACATAACTAGTAATGAAATATAGAGGCTATAACAAAATAAGAAGAACATATATAATGGTTAGGTCTTAATGGAAACTCACACACCTACATGCAAAATACATCAATGATTTGTTTCAAGTATATAAAATACAATCACGAAAATATCAAATAAAAATCCCTATATAGTAATTATATTCCTACCTTAGGATCATAGAAATCACCATCAAGGTTTTTTAACAAGGTAGACACCTCAAACAAGCTTACACCCAAAGAACTTAAGAACCATCTCTAAAATAAAATTAGATTTAAGAAAGAAGATTCCATGAAAGGAACAACAATCATGGAAGGAAAAAATAATCACCAAAGAAGATTAACCAAGAGAAACATCATAAATATGTTATAGAAACCAAAAATCTTTGAGAAATGAACTATTTAGGATAATACTAGGAAACACCCTGCTCTACTACAAAGGAACCATAGTCTAAGCCATAAAATACCCATTACTTGATCTTTCAAGATGGGTAAAATAAACTCATCCAAAATAATAATGAATCCCTATAGTTCACCAAAAAACTCCCAAAACCAGAAGAAACAATAATTAAGGTTGAAAGTATATTTAGATCTACCAAAGAGGTTGAGAAAAATAGAATTAACCATGTTATAAATTCTCAATATGAGAAAAATAAACGTCACACCCTATGTATATCTAGAATCCAATGAATTGAATAAATAAACAATACAATGGTGGATGATTTGAATAATATGTGTTGTATTATATTAATAAACACATTAAATATCCCAAATTTAATCCACATTTATTTCACCATTGATTTTCTTAAGATTCGTGAAGAGAGGATAAATTTTTAGGATTTGATGAATCTATCACAGCCATCGCCAATCCCACCATTATGACCTAGATATAATTATATAGTTCTTGAGACATCATAAAATATACAATCCATGATGAGTGAGTGATAATTTTATCACCATTTGTTCTACCCAATCCCTCCAAAATGTGTTTTTTGAGGTCACCCATGTCGTAGTCGATGGCAGCCGGTCACGAGAACCAAGGCTTATCCAATCCATTCTCCACCCTTTTCTACATTACACCAAGGAGAACAAGGTCCATCGCGGATTTCATGACCTAAGTCATAGTGTTGGTTATTTTGTATCAAAAAAATCATCAAAATCCAATAATAATCTTATAAACATCTCCAATATTAACTAATCACATGTTCAATAATAACAAGATACCAAAACATCACTTAAGACTTGAAAAAATTTACATTAGAATGCCCACTAAAAATGAAGGTGTTAAAATTATCCACCTCTAAAGACTTAGCAGAATCAAAAGGTATTTTTTGAGTTAAACTGAGGCCCTTTCACTAGAATTTCAGACTCTCACTACCATTTTTCCCTAAGAGATTCCATGACTCCATAATATTGGAAAAATTGGAACATTATTCCACTATAAAACATTCTTGATTTATTCAACTATATGGACAGGTTGTTCTAAATATAATTCATCTAGATCTTATTCAATATCCTCACTGTATAAAAAATGTATACAATCAATAATGTACATCTAAAGATTATATACATTAAAGACATCATGCATACCTCAATAATGACAAGGAATACCCAAATTGTAATCCATTATCCTTATACTCTCAATGATCTCAAACAGTACAATGAATCTTGGTGTTAGCTTTCCTTTCATCAAAATATGTCAATACCCCAATAGAGGAGTCACCCACAAGAGGATTTAGTCACCCAAAAAAAAGGTATCATCCTATGGTTTGCATATGATATCTCAATGATTTTATCAGTAACCAACCACTTCTGCATCAACTAAAATCTATCTGGTGTCTCCTGAACCAAGCTTAGTCCCACAACAGCTACCTTTCTCGCCTCATGCTAGCATAATATTGATAAATAAAGTCGACCATAAAGAGCCTCATAGGGTTCAATCTAGATTGAATCTCGGTAACCATTATTATAATCAAACCCCACTAAGGATATATGCTCATCCCATGTTCCTCTAAAGTCAATGACGCAACCTCGAAGAACATCCTCATGAATTTGGATCATCCTCTCATGCTTTATATCTATCTATGGGTGGTATGTCACAAAATTCATCATGACATAAAAAATTTCCATATTTTCATTGTAAGTGGTTTTAGTACACCTATAAGATTTTTATTATTTTCCTTTACTCCCTAGTAGCTAAGACATCGTGAAACAAAACTTCTGATATCCTTCTTCATACTAGGCCACCATAAATACTGTCTAATGTCGGGGTGCAACTTTATCATCATGGGATTCGCTGTCCACCATGATGAGATGGAGTATCTCATAATATCATATCAAATATAAGAAGGAACTTTTACCCTCCCATGGACATAAATCATCTCTTCATTATCTAAGGACCAACATTGTTTTGGATCATCCACCTCCAACCATTATTGCATTAATGAACACTCAATATCTAACTCCTATATAATATTTAACGATTCTACTAATGTTAACATGATGACCAAAGGTGCACATGTCAATTTCCCTTTCTCCTTAGTCACATCAATCATCCAATTAGACAACAAACACATCATACTCCACTCTTCTTACAAATGTATCTCTTTATGCTCATGGCTTCTTACATCTTCCTACTGAGATATTTTTCAACAACATTACCCATACCTCGTGCATAAGCTATATTGAAGTTTAAAGTATGTAGATATTAATCATAACACATATACCACAAATTCATATCTCTATTTGAGAAGATATTGTGGATAATATTATATCCTATGTAGACAAAAATCCTCTATTCAAATAGATAATTTCCCTAAAACATGAGAGTGTTGACCAAAGATGATAACTTTAATTCCTGGATAAGATAATTTTTATTGTGGGGTAACATCTAGAATAACCCATAAGCTACTAACCAAACATCCTACATCATCATATCTTCAAAACGAACTATTGAGGAATTATAAAAGATGTAATAAACCATCCTAGGTACTAGAAAACTCATCACCGTAGTTATCCTCAATAGCCTCTTCAGTTTAAGAAACACTTCCATTCATTGACCTGACCACTCAAAATTAACCCATTCGTTAGTCAGATCTATAATGGAGGATAAAAAATGTGTGATGTCCTAGGTGAAATTATAGTAGTTCACTAATAATCTAGAAAACATTCTCATCTTGAATGAAAACTGAGGATGATCCCAACACATCACCACTTCCACCTTCTCTGAGTCTATAAAAATTTGAACTAATTACATAACTAGTCTAGAAAAATTCACCTCTTTAATCCAAAGGTCTCACTTCCATAACATGGAATAAATTATATGTGATTTAAGTGTACTTAATACTATCTCATGATTTCACACATGGTGAACCATGTGACATGAATATATAATGATGACATAAATGAAAAACATAAGAAATGTGTTAATATGTGGGTGAAATAACTAATTCATGATGTCCATGAACACCATTGGAGCATTCGTGAAACTAAATATAATCAACAAGAACTCTTATATCCCATACTTCATCTTAAATTTCAGCTTCTGTATGTCTTAATCTTTTTCCTAATGATCATGGTAGCCTAAATGTAGGTATATCTTAGGAAAAATGAGATCCTTACAACAAATCAAATAAATCATTAATCTTAGTCATAGAGTACATGTTATACACTGTCACCTAGTTTTACTTTCTAAAATCCACATAGATCCAAATATTTTTTTCATCCATTTTGGAAAAAAACTAGATCACCCTAGCGACACGTTCTAAATCTAATAAAACCCTTTTTCTATAATTAGAAAAACAAAACATTAAGTTCCATAAACTATAATGGTTCTATACAATTAGGAGAAATAGGTATTGGATTCATACATGTAAAGAGTTCTATTTCAATGTCAATCACTATATCATGCATTAGACATTCAAATATTTTTAAAACAAATCCTGATAAGGACATAAAAATTGAGGGAAAATGAGGGTATTATCACTCGTCCTTCTAAAAATGATAAGGAATAAACTAGATCTATAATTTCTAAAATACAGCTTAAGTATGGGCCTATTATATAATCTTCTAATTCCAAATCACCGGTCATTATAAAATTTTCACCTTAGGAAAGGTAAAGCATAAAAATATCTGATTATAGTTGATGTGTGTGTGATAGATCATAAGCTAGTATATCCCAAGGATCACATCAAATCTATTCATCCCTAAGATCATGATATCCCAAAAATTCCCATAGTGACTATACGCTATAAAAAAATTTAGACACCTCTAAAGATGGTCCAATTTAGTCCATATCAATTTGTTAAGAAAAATAATCTATTAATATATTTTTACCTAAAACAATAATCTAGATTCCACTTGAGCAGAGATAAAGGAACTGGAAGCATCAATATCAAAAAAATTACAGACATAGTATAGGTGATCAAAATCATACCTTGAATGATAAATATTCCCTCGCCACCATCATCTAGATCATGGTATATTGTATTATTTTGGACTACCTTATCACCATGTTGTTTACCCTATATCATAAAAGTATAGGTATTCCACGTCCTATTCAAAGGTCCTCCACCTCTATATTTCCCTGATATCCAAGAACTCTAATGAGAATCCATTGAACATGAATCTTGAAGTTGTCCAGCCTTGCCACAATAATGTCACTCCATGGGTGACATACTATAATCCTTGATAATATTACCTCATTTATCCCAATTAAATTACCCTGTATAATCACTTCCCATTAAAGATTCTGAGGAATTCTTGCTTTGTCCTGTCTACCTACTACCCCACTTCTCTGTATTATCTTTCCTCTTCCTATTACTAGAATAGGATCCCATGGTAGTGAGATAAATCTCAATAACAAGTCCTCTATGGAATGGATGTAATAGTTATACCATGTACTCATCTTGAACCTTTCAATAGTCATGTAATTTCATAGAACCTTTAGGTATAATGTCATATCAACACTCTAAACCTTTCATTTGATCTCAATAAATAATCTGATCAAAAAAATTGATCCTTTTGGGCCTGATTTCCATTATGAAGAGGGGGAAAGAATAACATATCTATGAAACAATATGAATACATAGAGACAAACATATAACCCTAATAATAATCCATAAATCACGGTAATATTCTAGCTTCATTATTTTTGGAAAAAGTTTCTTGTGGAATATATCCTTGAAGGTCACACAAGTAATAAACTCTCATTTTCCAGCATAATTCATTATATTCTTCCATATCCTGTATGGCCCTCTATAATATAATGGTTTCAATAATTACTCTCCCTTATGAAGGATTCTGGAATATATTAAAAATTACATCAATAATTTCAATCCAATCCTTTACATCATATGGGTATTTAGTACTATGAAAGCATGTGGATTATAAGGAGGGAGGTCTCAAGAGTGATTAGTCAAGGTCCTAAAAGGGAATTCTCCTTGAGAATTCATTTTCATCCTATGGGACTCATTCTCCTAGATATTTATCACTGGGTTCTTAACCGTACCTATATCTCATACCATGAAATATGCATTCACACCATAATGCCTATGTTGGGTGTGAGTAATAAAATGATTAGGACACCACCAATGCATCCATAAAACAAGTTCACATGAAAAAGAGTACGTTTTAGGATAATAAAAAATCAAAAGTAAACATTTTTTTATAAATACATTGACTGTTCATTCACTAAAAAAGATTCCACAAATCTCAACCCCACCTACTTTAGCATGATAATGGTAACATTATAATTGTTTGTCACTTCAAGTCACAAGACATGCCACAAGTCCCAAAGTTAGCGATCATATTACACCTCTAAGTTATATTTATTTGTTCCACCTTTAAGGAATTATAAACACCACACATTGAAAGTGGTCATTAATAGGAATATCACACATTCAACTCTAAAGGTGGTTTTAATTATTGGATGATGGTATTCCCTACTTGAATTTTCAAATATGTTTGGATTCATGCATCACCCCCTAAAAGTAATTATCAAATATAATTATATTGTGGAAGGATACAAAACTTATCTATATGACCAACTCCCACATCAACTGACATGTTCATGATCTAACACATAGCCTCTCATGAGCCATATTATGTAGCCTTTTCCCATTATCATGCTCCCCTCTAAGGGGTTTTTTAAACAATATCAAGAAAATATTTATCCTTATACCTAACATATGGTTCTTCGGGATATATATACCACAACAAAAACATATCCTAGAGAGGATCAGTTATTTTTATCTTGAACAATCCTCAAGAGGCTAGACATACAAACCCATATGAGAACATAACCATGTATGGGTTAATAGTCTATACCCAAATCGTAAAATCACTATTCTATGATAATTCCCAAGGGACACTCACACACATTCATGCAACAAAAAACAAGCATGGGTTTTAAGTATAAAAAATAAAATAATGACAACATAAAATACAAGGGTATATATGGTAAGAAGAATCCTTCTTCATGGTCGTAGATGTCAACATCAAGTCTTTCCAAGAAGGTAGTTACCTGAAACAAAACAAAACACAAATACATTAAGAACTATCTCACAGGTCACATAAAATCCAAAAATGGAGATTCAATGAAAGGTACATCACGGCTAAAAGGTAAGAGACTCAAAAAGAAATATAACCAAAGTGAAACACCATAGAGACACTGTAGAATACCAATGATCATCAGGGAATTATATTGTTATACCAATAAGGGGAAACACCTAAATAGACTACAAAAGTTACCATTATATAATCCATAATAGCTTTACTATATGAATTTTTAGGAAGGATAGAATAAATCTTTCCAAAACAAGAATGACTGGTTATAATTATTTATTGAAATTCCCAAAAACAAAATCACTAACAATGGAGGATTAAAGGGGCCTCTAGATCAACCAAACAGGTTAATACAAATGGAATTAAATAAAATATAAATCCAAAATTCAATGTTGATCAACCTCAAACCTTCGGTTATTTAGTAATTTTAAATAGTAGACGATTTAATAATATAAGGGGAATATTTGATTAATAGGTGTTGTAATCGATTAATAAAATCATTAAAGCCCCCACATTTAATCCACATGAAAATCCACTTTAATTTAGTCAACATCAGGAAAGAAATGAATGAATTCATTAATTTGATATATATTTCATGACCAATACTATAACAATAATAGAGGCATATCCATGGTCATGGTTTTCTTGAGAAGACACAAAATAACCATCCCACCATGTGTGTTTGAATGGGTATGACCATTTTCCCTCACTATTCCCTCTAAAATGGGGGTGTTGGGGTTTCAAAATATGTGTCTGAGAGTAACCACACCCAGGCACCATAGATTCAACATCGATTATCTTGGATATTTTTCTCCTATTCTAGTTTTACACCAAGGAAAACCCATGGCAAAATGATCTCACCTAGGCATGGTGTTATTGTTTTTAAACCAAAAACCTTCAATACCAACATTAAAGAATCCAAATACCTCATACACTAACCAAAAACAAGTAAAATAATCACAAGGTTAAAAAACATCACTTAATTAATTCTATAAGTTATATTCACATAACCTCTGATACATATGGTGTTATATAAAGGCTGAGAGACAATATTCTATAAAGGAATCATGCGACCTCTACCCCTTCCTATCTGGAAAGGGGATTATGTTTACAAATAATGTTTTATTGGTTTTCCAAGTAATCCTGGAAATAATTATTATATATTGTTTGTAAAGACCCGTAAATTTCAAGGAAATTTTTTTTCTTAATTTTTATTTGGGATTTTACGAGTACACAGTTTCTGAAGGCGCCTAATTCCGAGGCCGGTGTGCCCAGAATCATTTTCCGAAGTTTAGCTCGGGTACGTTCAGTGAACAAATGAGCGGGGTTTTCCAAATTTTGAACCGGTGCTCGGAATTGAAATCTGAGGGAACCGATGGAATCGCAGCATCGGTAATTGCTTAGAAACACCTTTTTCGTAGTTACGTTTACTCAGTTGTGGTTTTTACGTTTTTGGGTTAAGTAAAGAATTAAAATAAAAATGGTGCGACCAATTTTTATTTTACATAATGTTGTTTAACCTAAGCTAAGTGATTGGAGTGGGACCCACAATATCCTACCCACTAGGTAGGATATTTGTGAGGTGGGTCCCACACGAGCCCCACCGTTTTTTTCTTCCTAAACCCCCTCCTTTAATAAGGTAATGCACCCGCACCCCTATTAAGTGGAAGTCAACCCTTGCGTTTATCTGTTTAAGAAACTCCTCTATTAATTTGGCGGTTTAAATGTTTCAATTAATTAAATTAATTGATTTATTCGTTTTTGAATTTCAAAATTCTTGGCTTGAGAATTAAAATAAGACAAACTCTATTTTATTAGAGTTGTTGGGGTTGTGAGAGGATTCGGAGAAAAATCTCTAAGCCTTGAAGTTCTTCCTCTTCATCGAAGAACATGAAGAACGCACCGCCACTGACAAAGAACACCAACCTCCAACAACGGGTGATGGTGAGAGACGCTTTCCTCAGAGATCGACGACCTGACGTGCATCCATTCATTCCTTCTTCCCGCATCAAAGGAAGGGAGACATCGTTCCTCCTCGGACGATCTCCGTCAACGTGTATGGAGCTTTCTTCCGTGTCGTACAATTTCGCGACGGTCAATTCCGCGATGAACCATCAAGTTTTTCTTCAAGGTAGGGGATTGTTTTCTTTTTGTTCGTGATTACCTTCATCGATAATTTTCGTCTTATTTGAGCCACCTGATATCACAATAACGGGAGGAGGTCGGACTGCATGAACACGGCCGACCCTCCTCTCCCTTGTTAGTTTGATTTTGTTGCGGCACGTGTAAGGCGGTGTGGTGCGACGACACCGCGCGGGAAAAATGAAGAGCGGGCAAAGAAGCGTCGAGCCGTCGCGCCACGCCGTGGAGGCGATTCGAAGTCTCCATTGATTGTTTGATTGACGGTGGATCGATGGATGTCGACGAAGCGGGCCGCAAAGGCTTTATTGAGATCTTCATAGTAAAGGGGGGGGTCCTGGGAGGACCGCTGGTAAAGACGGCAGGCCAAACGGACCACCGGAGCGTGTCCGGTGGTCCGTAGAAGATTCCATTGGCACGCCACGCCGGTATGGCGGCACCGGCAGGCCAAATGGACCACCGGAGCGTGTCCGGTGGTCCGTAGAAGATTCCGCCGGCGCGCCGCGCGGGACCATGGGAGGCGCGGCGTTGGTAGGGAGAGACCCCCACGCGGGGTCCGTGACTTCATTCTAGAGGGCAGCGCCCCCCCCCCCCCCCCCCGCACTCCATCGCTCGGCCGTTAAGGCCAAGCCGCCGGGCCGCCAGGCCAAGCCGCGCCCAGGCCGGACCGCGCCAGCCGGGCCGGGCCGCGCCAGCCGGGGCGGATCGTGCCAGCCACGCCAGCTGGGTCGGCCCGCGCCCAAGCGGGCCGAACCGGAACCTGGGTCGGGTCGACCCGGTTCGGGCTGACCAAGGGGGTATCGGGCTGGGTCGGACCGGGCCCGAACCCCCTATTTCCAGAGTTCTTACGGTCTTTTGCCCATATCCTGGGCTACGAGCCTATGATCGACACACCGTCAGCTGCGATGAGATCCTTGGATCGAGAAGGTCGTTTTGGTATATTAAACTCCAGGTTTTAGAGAACTTTGAAATTGGCCGGGTTGGTTCGGATACGAAACCAACCGGACCCTCAGAGCGGAAATGCTTATATCTTGAGCTCCAGATGTCTGACTGATGTGTCGTCGACTTTGTTGGATTCCTCTTGATGAGATGGAACTTTTGGAATACTTCGCCTGAGTTTTGGTTGCATTTGGATAGTGGTCAGGTTGGATTGTACCCAAAATCCAACCGGGCCCCTGGAACAGAAAAGCCGATAACTTTCAGACCGGACGTCCGTTTGATGAACCGTCAACGGGATTAGTGATCACGTTGAGAAAACGGTCCCTATGAGCATACCCTATGAGAGTTCGGGGTACAGTCGAGATACGGCCAGGTTGGTTCGCACACGAAACCAACCGGGCCCCCGGGAAGAAAAGGCTAGTAACTCACCGACCGAGCGTCCGACTGGCACGTCGTCTGTTGCGTTGAGACCCCTATGACAAGGCGGTCTTTGAGATACTTCTTCATGGAACTTCGTGATACATGGTGTATCGACCATTAGCTCGTGGAGCGGACCCTCCCGGTGACGATCTAGTAGAGTGCAGAGACCTAGTAGCTGGCTGAGGCCTGACGACTGCTGATCTATCGACTAAGTGTGTTTCGAATATCCCAGTGGAGAGCACTTGGTTGTAGCAGCAGACCCACAGTGGAGGAGCACTTGGTAGTAGCAGCAGACCCATGGTATTCAACAGAAGGAGTACCTCTTGAGGCTATGATGGGGAGCACTTGGTTGTATCGGCAGACCCACGACAGATGAGCGCTTGGGTGTAGCGGCAAACTCGCGGTACTCAACAGAAGGAGTACCTCTAGATCCTATGAGGGGGAGCACTTGGTTGTAGCGGCAGACCCATGGTGGGAAGAGCTTAGTTGTAGCAGTAGGCCCACAGTACTAGACATGTGGAGTACTACAGTAGTCCAAGGTTAGTGGGGCGCACTTGGTTGTAGCGGCAGGCCCACTGTATTCGATAGAGGGGGAGCGCTTGGTTGTAGCAGCAGACCCATGGTGGGAAGCACTTGGTTGTATCATCAGGCCCACAGTACTCGACAGGTGGAGTACTACAGCAGTCCAAGGTTAGTGGGGTGTGCTTGGTTGTAATGGTAGGCCCACTGTATTTGATGGAGGAGGAGTTCTCCAGCAGCCGTGGTTTCGACATCATGAATAAAATCCTGGTTGAGCTGAGTCTATAATCTTTGTGTTTCCTCATTATTGAGATGGGTCACTTGATAACTTAGGTATATGTATGGGCATATACCTGGGTAGTGGTTATCCGTTGATTTCATAATATTTGTGTTTCCTCATGATTGATATGTGATACTTGATATCTTGGGTATATGTATGGGCATATACCCTAGTAGAGGTTATCTGTTGAGATCGTCCTTTTGGTTATCCATCTTGGATTTGGTGAGACCTTGAGGGTCTCGGGGTCTTTACTGAGTATCATTTTACTCACCCCTGCACGGGTTATGCCCGCACCTCGTTATGTTGGTTTTAGACGATGGGCAGCGCAGACAGAGGCCGAGTGATCGAGGACTGGACGGTACCCGGAGGTGGACCTCACGATGAGACAGTATCTGGTGGTGGACTTCACGATAAGGCGACACTCAGAGGAGGATGACGGGCGAGATCATTGTGGAGGCTATATGTACCTACCTTTCAGGTGGGATCTGTGGTGGACGATCTAGGAGCTGTGCTATCTGTACCTACCCTTCAGGTAGGATCCGAGGAGGATGGCCCAGGAGCTGCTTCTATATTCTTCCAGCTGCTTGTGTTTGTTGTACTTTCTTTCAGTTGTAGCTGTACTTTAGATTGGATTTGTATTCTGGTCCATTTACTTTTTAGTACTTCCTTTTTTACTTAGTTTTTTACTTCTGCTTGTACTCTATGGTTTTTTGTTACTTTTATAAAGGAAATCCCTTCTCAGTTATCGGGATTTATGCCTTAGGTACTAGTCACAAGCCCCTGGCCTATGGAAGGCAGGCTTGGGGTAGTCACGGCACGGGCCCCGGGGACGGGTCGTGACAAATTGGTATCAGAGGGAGGTTGGTTCTACCGTAGAACTCATGACTCTGATCTTTCTTTTATGTGAAGCAATAGTGTTAAGTGTACTGAGTGTGGTTATCAGTCCAGGGAGTCCAGTGTTGGTGCGGCGACCGACGTATCCGTACACCAGGACCCTGACTTCTGATTTCTGACTCAATACACGAAAACATTGATTTCATGTGTGTTTTGAAAGTTTTCTTCGTGATTACTTTGTGTCAGCTCACCAGGTATACTATTTTAACCGTGGCGCACCTGTTTCTTTTCAGGACGGCCCCCTAACGGCAGCTAGCTAGGGTTCCGAGCATTGTGTAGGACGACAGTCCACCGAGCGATGAGGCCTCAATAAAGGGCCCTTTGACAGCAGAGTCACCTACGGAACCTCTACCCTCCGAGCCACCGATGCTACCAGCCCCAGCCACTTACGGTGCACGTCGCCTTAGTTAACTGCAAGAGTTTCAGCGTCAGCGACCGCCCAGGTTCCACGGGGAGACGGACCCTCAGGCAGTCGTGGATTGGCTGGAGGCAGTTTTACGAGTTTTCCGTTTGGTAGGGACACCAGCTGACCTTATGGTGGTCCTTGTAACGAGTCTCCTGCACGCAGCAGTAGGAAAATGGTGGAGCAGGATGCTCCAGGTTCACGACGAGACATCTCTCCTTTGGATGTACTTTTAGAGCCTTTTCCGCTCAGAGTTCATCCCATCCACCCTATATGCGGTGCGCATCCAGGAGCTACTACAGCTGCGGCAGGGCAGCATGACAGTAGCCCAATACGCGGCGAGGTTTACCGATCTCTCACGCTATTCCACAGACAAGGTATGGGACCCATTCTTCAGGGCCCGAACCTTTGACCAGGGGCTCAGGTGAGAGATCAGAGCTTCAGTTGTTTCTCACAGCATTCCGACACAGACAGGGGTGTTGGACAGAGCCCTCTTAGTGGAGAGTTTCCTTGCTGAGATGTCTCCAGCAGCAGGACCCACCCCTAGCCGGCATGCGGAAGAGTCTCCTGCAGTGGGCAGTAGACAGATGACGCAGAGGTCCAATAGGACTAGACCTATAGTTGGTCGACCGCATGATACAGGATCGTTTATGCGAGGCACCCGGGGTGGATAACGACTTACCATGCACGGATAGTGTTACTCCTGTGGTAGGGTTGGTCACATGGCTCGTGACTGTCTGACCTTCCATACAGATGACCAGCAGATGAACGAAGGACCTCCTAGGCAGAGGCAGAGGTTCGATCGAGGTGGACCGCAAGGAGCGGGAGACAGAGGAAGGGGAGCTGGTCATGCAGCTGGAGGTGGACGACGCTTCGCGGTTTTCCCACCACCACCACCACCAGGAGGTCCACCCCGACCGCAGGGAACAGGTGGATGTGGGAGAGCTCAGATTCAGGCTGCTGAGGCCTATGATCATGGAGCTCTGGGAGCAGATGGACAGGAGCGGGACTAGCTACAGACCTAGTGACTTTTGTTCGTTTTTCTTCTAGCTTGATTAATGTTTGTTTGTAGATTCATTGTGTCTTTGTACTTTGAGATGCAGTAATAAAAGACACCTTTCTTGTGGCGTTTACCTTCCTGTCCTCTCTTTATGTTGTTACTAGGAGGTTCCGGTTTAAAAACCGTTAAACTGACCCTCACTTTGAGATACCTACTGGAGGGGACCCAGTAACCACACACTGATGCCGACAGTGTGACTCAACCCTTGGAGGTGAGAGTAACGGTTGGATCTCTTGGTAGTAGCATCGAGGCCTTACGACATCATCCTTGGTATGGATTAGTATCATCCATTTCGGGATTGACTGTATTAGGCGAAGAACGTGGTTCCTCCAGGGGATGAGACCAGATTTCTCTTATCGGCAAAGAAGAAATCTTAGCAGCTCTTGTAGGACCAGAAATAGTCCAAGTCATCCAAGAGTGGATAAGGACATCTCAGATCCGGCAAAAGACTTTTGCTGACAGGAGACAAAGACCTATAGAGTTTGAGGATGGCGACCACGTTTCCCTACGGGTCTCACCTCAAAATGAGTTACGGAGTTTGGGATGGGGTGGAAAGTTGTCTCCGTGATTCATTGGACCCTTTTAGGTCCTCAACAGGGTAGGAGAGGTGGTTTACCGCTTGACCCATCCACCTCAGTTACACCGGGTGCACGACGTCTTCCATGTATCTCAGCTGAGGAGATACGAGCACAACCTGGCGCATGTCATCATCTATGGGGAGATGGACACTGATGATGGTGCGACTTTTGCGGAAGTTCCAGTGGAGATCGAGGATCGACTGGAGCGGGTCCTATGTGGATGGTTGATTCCTCTAGTGCGCATCTAATGGTAGCACGGGAACCTCCAGGTGAGAACATGGGAGCGGAAGGCTCAGATGCGTGCTCAGTATGGCTTTTTCTTCCCTAGTTGTGTTATAGTTTTATGGGGACGTAAATCCTTGAGGAGGTAGTAATGTAAAGACCCAAAAATTTCAAGGAATGTTTTTTTCTTAATTTACTTTGGGATTTTACGAGTACGCAGTTTCTGAAGGCGCCTGATTCTGAGGCCCGGTGTTCCTGGATTCATTTTCCGAAGTTTATCTCGGGTATGTTCAGTGAACGAACGAGCGGGTTTTTCTAACTTTTGAACAGGTGCTCGGAATCGAAATCCCAGGGCACCGATGGAATCGCAGTGCTGGTAATTGCTTAAAAACACCTTTTCCGGAGTTGCGTTTTCTCGGTTGTGGTTTTTAAATTTTTGGGTTAAGTAAAGAATTAAAATAAAAATTCTACGACCAATTTTTATTTTACATAAAGTTCTTTAACTTAAGCTAAGTGATTAGAGTGGGACCCACAATATCCTACCCACTAGGTAGGATATTTGAGAGGCAGGGCCCATGAGATCCCCACCATTTATTTTCTTCCTAAACCCCCTCCTTTAATAAGGTAACGCACCTGCACCCCTATTAAGTGGATTTCAGCCCTTGCGTTTATCTGTTTAAGAAATGTCTCTATTAATTTGGAGGTTTAAATGTTTAAATTAATTCAATTTATTGATTGATTCATTTTTGAATTCAAAAACGCTTGGCTTGAGAAATAAAATAAGACAACCTCTTTTTAATAGAGTTATTGGGGTTGTGAGAGGATTAGGAGAACAATCTCTAAGCCTTAAAGTTCTTCCTCTTCATCGAAGAACGCGAGGAACGCGAAGAACGCACCGCCATTAACGAAGAACGCCGACCTCTGACAATGGATGACGGTGAGAGATGATATCCTCAGATATCGATGACCCGACGTGCATCCTTTCGTTCCTTCTTCCCGCGTCAAAGGAAGGGAGACATCGTTCCTCCTCGGACGATCTCCGTCAACATGTACGGAGCCTTCTTCCGCATAGTACAATTCCACGACGTGCAATTCCGCAATGAACCTTCAACTTTTTCTTCATGGTAGGGGATTGTTTTCTTTTTGTTCGTGATTACCTTCATCACTGATTGTCGTCTTATTTGAGCCGCCTGATATCGCAATAACGGGATGAGGTCAGACCGCACGAACACAGCCGACCCTCCTCCCCCTTTTTAGTTTGATTTTATTGTGGCACGTGTAAGGTGGAACGGTGCGATGGCACCATGCGGGAACATTGAAGAGTGGGAGAAGAAGTGTCGCGTCATCGCGCCGTGCCATGGCGGAGATTCGAAGGCTCTGTGTATTGTTTGATTGATGGCGGATCGACGAACATCGACGAAGCGGGCCGCAAAGGCTTTATGAGATCTTCGCAGTGAAGGGGCAGTCCCGAGAGGACCTCTTGTGAAGACAGTAGGCCAAACAGACCACTGGAGGGCGTCCGGTGGTCCACTGAAGATTCAGCCAGCGCCATGTCGGCATGGCGGCGCCGTCCGGCAGGAGGCGGCGGCGCCCGGCGCGCCGTCGGGAAGGGCCGCCGCGGCTAAAGCCCCGTCGGCAGGCGGCTGGTCCCGCTGTCGCGTGGGATCAAGGGAGACGCGGCGCTGGCCGCCGCGTCGCTGGCAGGGAGCATCCCCCACATGGGGGTCGCGGCTTCATTCAAGGGGGCAGCCCCCCCCCCCCCCCGCACTCCATCGGTCGGCCACTACGGCCGAGCCGCCGGGCCGGGCCGCGCCCAGGCCAGATTGGACCGCGCCAGCTGGGCCGGGCCACGCCCTAGCAGGCGGGACTCCGACCCAGGGGGTATCGGGCCGGGTCGGACTGGGCCCGAACCCCCTATTTCCGGACCTCTTACAGTCTTTTGCCTATATCCTAGGATACGGGCCTCAAATCAACGTACTGTCAACTGCGATGCGATCCTTGGATCGATATGGTCATTTCGGTATATTACACTCAAGGTTTTGGAGAACTTTGAGTACGTTCAGGTTGGATTGGATACGAAATGAACCGGACCCTCAGAGCGGAAACACTTATATCTTGAGCTCCGGATGTCTGGTTGACGTGCCATTAACTTTATTGGATTCCTCTTGATGATATGGAACTTTTGGAAAACTTCTCCTGAGTTTTGGTTACAGTTGGATAGTGGCCTGGTATGATTGTACCCGAAATCCAACAGGGCCCCTGGAACGGAAAATCCGATAACTTTCAGATCGGATGTCCGTTTGACGAACCTTCAGCGGCGTTGGTGATCATGTTGAGAAAACGGTCCCTATGAGCATACCCTATGAGAGTTTGGGGTACAGTCAAGATACGGTCGGGTTGGTTCGCACACGAATCCAACCGGGCCCCTAGGACGAAAAAGCTAGTAACTCACAGACCGGGTGTCCGACTGACGAGTCGTCTATTGCATTGAGACCCCTATGACGAGGTGGTTATTGAGATATTTCTTCATGTAACATCATGATAATTGGAGTATCTACCAGTAGCTCGTGGAGTAAACCCTCCCGGTGATGAGCTAGAAGAGTGCAGAGACCTAGTAGCTGGCTGAGGCCTGACGATAGCTGATCTATCGACTCGGTGTGTTTCGGATAGCCCAGTGGGGAGAGCTTGGTTGTAGCAGCAGACCCACAGTGGAGGAGTGCTTGGTAGTAGCGGCAGACCCATGGTACTCAACAGAAGGAGTACCTCTGGAGGCTATGAGAGGGACCGCTTGGTTGTAGCAGCAGACCCACGGTAGAGGAGCGCTTGGTTGTAGCAGCAGACTCGTGGTACTCAACAGAAGGAGTACCTCTGAAGCCTATGAGGGGGATTGCTTGGTTGCAGCGGCAGACCCTTGGTGGGAAGCACTTGGTTGTAGCTACAGGCCCACAACACTCGACAGGTGGAGTACTACAGCAGTCCATGGTTAGTGGGGCGCACTTGGTTGTAGCAGCAGGCCTACTGTATTCGATAGAGGGGGAGTGCTTGGTTGTAGTGCCAGAATCATGGTGTAAAGCGCTTGGTTGTAGAAGCAGGCACACAGTACTCGATAGGTGGAGTACTACAACAGTCCAAGGTTAGTGGGGCATTCATGGTTGTAGCGGCAGACCCACTGTATTCGATAGAGGAGGATTTCTCCAATAGTCGTGGTTTCGACATCATGAATAAAATCTTTGTTGAGCTGAGTCTATAATCTTTTTGTTTCCTCATGATTGAGATGGTTCACTTGATAACTTAGGTATATGTATGGGCATATACCTGGGTAGTGGTTATCCATTGATTTCATAATCTTTGTGTTTCCTCATGATTGAGATGGGATACTTGATAACTTGGGTATATGTATGGGCATATACCCTAGTAGAGGTTATCTGTTGAGATATTCCTTGTGGTTATCCTTGTTGGATTTAGTGAGACCTTGAGGGTCTCAGTGTCCCTACTGAGTATCGTTATACTCACCCCTGCATGGGATATGCCCGCACCTCATTGTGTTGGTTGTAGACGACGGGCAGCGCAGATAGAGGCTGAGTGTTCGAGGACTGAACTATACCCGGAGGTGGACCTCATGAGGAGACAGTATCCGGTGGTGGAATTAATGACGAGGAGACACTTAGAGGAGGTTGAAGGGTGAGAGCGTTGTGGAGGCTATCTGTACCTACCCTTCAGGTAGGATCCGTGGTGAACGATACAGGATCTGCGCTATCTGTACGTACCCTTCAGGTAGGATTTGAGGAGGATAACCCAATAGCTGATTATATCTTCTTCCAACTGCTTGTCTTTTTTGTACTTTCGTTCAGCTTTAGCTGTACTTTCGATTGGGTTTGTATTCTGGCCCATTTACTTTTCAGTACTTCCTTTTTGTACTTAGTGTTGTACTTCCGCTTGTATTCTATGGTGTTTTGTTACTTTTATAAAGGCAATGCCTTCCTAGTTATCGAGATTTACGCCTTTGGTGCTATTCGCCATCCCCTGGCCCAGGGAAGGAGGGCTTGGGCTAGTCACGACACAGGCCCCAAGGACGGGTCGAGACATGGTTCATAATTGATCATCTTACCACGTGTACACATTTCCTCACTAGAAGGGAATATCTGCCTCTTGAGTGCCTCAGGTAGCTCAATATTAATAAACTCTTGGGACTTCTTGTTAAACCACATTGGATTGTTTCTGATCATGATACTTATTCTACATAAAAATTCTTGAAGAGTTTTCAAAAATATTTTAACATTGATACAAATTTTATCACCACCTACCATCCTCAAAATTATGGGTAGTATGAAAGGAATATACAGAAATTAGAAGATGTATTGATTTCGTTCTGACTTGACTATCAAGGTATGTAGGATTAATATTTAACAAAGGCGTAGTTATTATATAATCATATCTTCCAATAAAAAATTCAAATGCAACCATATAAGTCCTTGTAAATAAATAAGTGTCGTACTCCAACTTATTAGGAGGAAATTGGTGAAAGGAAGCTTGTAGGACCAGATCATGATCAGGAAACAATGATGAATGTGAAGACTATTTAGAATCATATGAAGGTAACTCAAAGTAGAAAAAAATTCATCAATAAACAAAGTAAGGATTTATAATTTAATGTTTGATATCATGTTTTCTTGAATTTACCTCCATAGAGATCTATATAAGATTGGGAAAGAAATCAAAACTAAGTCTTAGGTATATCTGGCCTTTTAAAATTTTCGAAAGATTAAGAGTTGTGGCCTACTACTTAGAAATGACACCTAGCCTCTCTAAAGTTCATGATGTTCTCTATATATCATTATTGAGAAATTATTTTCCAAACCTATAACATCTTCTCAACTATGATGAAATAGAATTGAAATTTTAATTATATTACTTTGAAGAGACTCTCTAGATTCTTGAAACTAGAGAAACATTGTTGTGGAATCGAAAGAATCAGCTAGAAAATCTAATTTGGATAAATCATAATATAAAAGATGAGACATGGGAACCTGATTACATTATGATGAATAACAACCCAAATATTACCATGAGATTAAATTCCAAAAAAAAAATTATGATGATATTTTTTTAGGGTGGAGGAATGTAATACCCTATATTTAATTATAGTACATAACCATTTTTTTAAGGAAACAATAATATAATACACATAGAATTATTCCAAAAATTGATTAAAAACTAAAATTAAAATAATTTATAAGATGGATATAATGAAATTAATTTCATTTTGTAGTTCACTATTTTATTACTAACTTCGGGTGAATTTTATATATATTTTTCTGGAATATTCGATTTTTTGGGTGAACAGTGAAAATATCGATTTTACAAAATAATATCTCTTTAATGACAATTTAATTATATAATAATAACTAGAAAGATAAATAAACGTATTCACTGTACCAAATATATTTCAAAATAAGTAATATAATTATTATAAAAATATAAATTTGAACATAGAAATATATTTTTAATATTTTGGAAATCAAACTAATTGTTTTGGTCAAATAAAAAGTTGTTTAGTTATTCTCTTTTAACCAAGTATTTACAGGATGAATTTGGATTTTGGTATAGTTTGAAAAAAAAGTATCCATAAATTTAATTTAATCTAATTAATTACATTATAATAAACATTTTACATTATTTTTCAACAAAATCATTTTTATACTTAAAATAAACATTTTCTAAAAACTGTTTTTGTTTTGTTTTTCAAAAAAAAATTTAAATTTTTTTTAATATATAAATTAAATATTTTAAGATGAATTAAATATTTATAATCATTATAATTAATATTTTGTAATAAGGTCAACATTATTTTTTTCATAATGAAATTAAAAGTAGTATACTTTTAAAAAAACATGGACATGAAAAATACTTTATATTAATTAAATCTTGTAATATTTTCATGTGTGTACCACCCCTCATTTTTATAAAATGGAACCTATTATCCTCACATATCCCAAAACATTGAGAACTCTAGTTTTTCTGTTAACTACCCAAAAACATTCCAAGAATCATTAACATTATTATTTATATTATTTTATTCTCCAATGACAATCCTAAGATGGATTAAGGCGTAAGACAAAGGGGTTACCTCAAAAAAAGGGTAATTGTGTTTACTGAATAATACCATGATAATTTATTCTTAACCATCCAAAAAAGTATTGAACCCATCCTAAAATTATTAATCTAGTGAAATTAATATATTTATGTTTTACTATGATTATTTTATAACTATTTTCCACCTCCTTTCCTTCATATGGAAAATGAAAACATCACTTGTTTGTTGTATGACCTATCGTCTCCACATAGTAATGTAATTTGGTTTTCATCAAAACATTTCATGGATGGTTATAATAATGGAAATAATTAATATAAAAATATTTATTAAATAATAATAAATATATAAATATAATATATCATTAAGATTCGTAACCTTCCTTTCATTAAAAAATGACACTGTCACTTTTTTGTACATGTGGACTAAAAAATCCATGAAGCAATGTGATTCATTTTTCATTTATTAAATTAACGAATGATTCTAAATATGTATATAATGAATTTATATGATATATATACCATTATTTAAATTTAGGAGATGATTTAACAATAATCTATATCTAAGTACCATAACTTTTAAATTGAAGCATACATGAGAAACGAAACCATTAATACTCTAGCATGATGATTTTAATAAAAAAGTTATTAATAAATGCGTTTTTAAATGTCATAAGTGGGAAATAAAATATATTATATGTAAGATTATTATTATGTTATTGAATTTTAAAAAATATATTTTTTATATAGGAGTTTAAAATCACTTATGAGTAAATTCAAACATGACATAATTATATATTTCATAATCTCATTCTTATTCAAGATTATTTATGATTAAGTTTATATTAATTGAATTATATAATATTTATATCTTAAACACAGAATATTTTCATATCCTATAGTTATTTCTAGGAATTTAAAGTTTTACTTCAATTTACCTCCCTCTAAATACTCAAAATTCTAAAATAATGGTTTTATGGAAAACGAACATTATTTTTATATTTGGTTGAAAATATTTTTCTTCAATGTTGATATTTTCTTTCAAATGTTTTCAAGAATGTATTTAATATTCTCAAATGATTTATTAAATCCATTTTCAACCATTTTTTACTATTTATGAAAATTATTAAAAGGAATATCCTTATCATTTTCAGAGAGAGGGACTATTTTACTAAATCTACTAATAGAATATTTATTTTAATTCTTATCACATAAATGAATTTTCCCACCACTATGAAAATTATTTATGTTCAAAATTCCATTAAAAGTTTCCATTTGTCTTCACAGTGAATTTTTTTTCCAAATATTATATAGATTTTTAGAATTTCAATAAGTGGTTTAAAAATTAAAATATCATCTCCTTCAATAACTATTCTAGTGATCATTTAAAAGTATTTTCATCTATGAAAACATTATTTAATGAAAATTATACATAAATGGGTATATAATCTAATGATTCTATCCACCATATTACTTTTGATGGATTATGATCATGCTATTTTATTTATTTACTATGGAAAATATTAACACTTTTATGCTATTTTTTTAATATGAATGGTTATATTGATATTATATTGTATTTTTAATCATTTATATCATATGATGAATGAATTATAATTAATAAGTGGAGGGTGGGGCCAGTTATATCCCCTAGATTCATCAATATGTGTCATGAGATAAACTATTTTGAGTACTTGGTGTACAATATACCAATTTATGTAATATGTATTTCCATAAGGCCTAGATGGTAATATTTTGATTTTTGGTATTATGCATTCTATTAATATGAAAATGATTATTATTATATATTTGATTATTTAATCTATTATAACAAACCAATATTAACGTACATTGACATTACATCATTTTTTCATAAAGTTTCAAACAAAACACAAACACACCCCTAAAGGCTATATTAGTTTTGTGAATTTGGAAACATGGAATACAAACATCTAGTCTAGAAAAATATTTCAATTGATTCCCAAAAAGATCTTCCAATTTATTATTCATACCTAAAACCTTTTTTATGACCTAGGGAAAAAGAAACATATGAAACAGGTGAGCTCCGATTCTCAATAAGGGTAAACAAGGAATATATCAATCAGACCGTAATCATACAACATAAGTACATAAATAAAACGTTTAAAAATTATATCTTAAATTTCAAATATCACTATATCATGTCATGGAATAAATAATTAAAGTTAATAAATAATCAATGAAATATTTCATGAGATCATAACATAATACATGAAATTTTGAAATACACATAAGCATAAAAAATAATTTCTATATTATTCACGTCTCAATGTCAAGACCATCACATCGAACAAATTCCCTTTCTAAATAGATTTTACTACTCATTCCATCACTATATTACTGAATCATGTTCACTTATCTTTCTAGTCCTATCTATATCATGAGATATAAATCTGTACCTAATGAATTGTATAGAGATATAGGTCTCACCCATCACATAATGAAGACCATACATTTGTGTTCTATAACCACATAGGTCCCACCCATCACATAATGAAGACCATACATATGTGTTCTATAACCACATAAATCATTCATCATACTAGAACCCATGGAAAGAAATGTGTTTCATAAACATCACTCAATCATAACATAACCCATATAAAAGAAATGGATTTCATAAATATCATTCCATCATAAACATAACCCAACCACATAAATAATATGGATATTATCCATGATAAATATCTCCATTAAAACAAAATTAATATCAAATAATTTTATTGTTGATGGAAAATATTCTTGATAGGTCGCATGAAAATAATTCTTGAGTAAAATATCCTAACTTATTTGAAAATGTTTTCTTTTCATAAAATGACATTCCATTTTTAAAGAAAACATTTTCTCTAAAAAAATATTATATGATTGTAAGGGAAACATCAAGGAATTAAGGAATAATTAAATTTTAAAAATTCATTTATTTTCTAAATGTTTAAAAAACCATCATCTTGTACTTTTTCTGAACTTCATAAATCACTTCGTTTGGAATAGGAAAAAACATTCATTCCATTTAGTAAAAATTATCATATTCATAACAAATAAATTCAAAATTCACATAATAATAGTGAAAATATTTTGTAAAACTATTTTAGGAAACTTGTATATGTAATATAAATATTCCTTAGTAAATACTTACATAATAACAATCCTAGATAATAATGAGATTGTGAAATTAACCTTTACCTTAGGTATGATTTCCTACATAAATAACCAAAACTCATTTATAATGGTTTAAATAATGTTATTTATTTATACCATAAACATATTCATAATTATGATATTATATATTATCATTTTATATCATATTATCACAAAGTTTTTAATAATATTTCATTATTAACCTTCTTTTTGGTGTTAACTGATATATTTTTTATGCATATTTTGTTGTATAAGTCTAAGTTCATGTGAATAAGGTATAGTTATGTCATCTAAAAAATAATATTAAGGTTATATATATAATATTTTTTCATTATATGAATTAATATATTAATTATTAAATGGTCAAAATGGAAAATAAATTAGAACCCATTGTCGAGATGGTCGGTCGTACGTACGCATGAGTGACGGTATCATTCCCTTAATAGTGAAATGGCAAGGAAGTTGACGGTATATTTTTTCCATAATAAATATACTTTTATAAATTTAATATGTATATATATATATATATATATTATTTTCATCAATATACCCATCCAAATAATGTAGCGATGAAAAATAGATTGTTCCATGGTGTGGAAACAGTAAGTCATGCATACACACATGCGATGATTTTGTTTTTCATAGGATACAAAAAAGATAAAATATGGTTGTTCCATAATCATAATAAAATATCACAATACATTTAATATTTTATATTTTATTTATAATTTAAAAAACATATGAATAATAAGTAGAAGAATAAATAATCTTAAAAGAGTCGGTAAATATGATTACATCTTCTTTTGAAAATGTCATTTAGATCTCCTCTTAGGAACACTAGGGTTAGTCTTTTGAGAAGAATAATATATTTATAATGTGGATAGGCAATTTTAAAATATATATTTATAGTGGATTTTCAATCATGAAAACTCAATGTGATGTGAAGAAGTGATGGAGGAGAAGTCCTTTTATAATTGAGGTGAGGGGAAGTTTTAGAATTTCCAGAATTATTAATTTATAATAAACTCAATCTAAATATAAATACCTAGAAAATGAAACTTAATAAAATATAATACTAGGAAAATTCTTAATCTTATAAACTAATATATTTTATAAGATTGTTTTTATTATTTTAATCCTTGTCAATTTGATTAAACCTTAGTTAACCTATTATAATTTTAACTAATGTAACAACTATTTCAATATTAAAAGGTTTTAATTTTTAATTATGTGATTTGAATTAGAACATAAATTAACCAACAATAATATCGTATATCATATAACAATTATTTTTTTTAAATATGCTTATGATTTTTAAATTATTTAATAAAATATCATTTTGATAAAATCTCATTAGGGTAAATTTAAACACTATTCATTTTAGGGACTTTTTAAAATTACCAAGATAACAAGTTAACTTCAAAAAATATATTTTATTATATCCCTAAGATATCAATTTCATCTATAAATTTTTTTGATTTCTTTAAATATCTCAAATTATATTTATTTTAATATTTTCTTTGACATTTATTTGATATTTCCATTAATTAAAAAATTATTACATCCAAGTTGTGTAATTGTTTAATATACTTATTTATTTAATAAAAATTAAAAATATAATTACATGATAAATATAAATCCTATATATTTGATAATAATATTTATATTGGAATATTTATTTTTGGTAACGTTATATAAAAAATGATATATTATTTAAAACATTAATGTGTCATCTTAAAATTTTTAATAAATAAAATATTATTAATATCATTATCTCATATAAGTGTCCCAAAAAGTTATAAATGAATATATATCAAGAAATTTTTTTTATTAATTTAAAAATGTGAATTTTGGTTCATTCATAACATATGTTTTCCCCCATGTAGACACATGAGTGTTATTTAATACAAAGAAAGTGACATTTTATGACTTTCATTGATTTAAATACTATATAAGACCTTTTTGTAGAAAAGTGTCCATTAAAAAAATTAATTTTAATCTTTAGTTGTTAACTGTTGAGTTAGTTTTATCCAATAAAATTTGGTCAAGTTTTACGGTTATTTAATTTTCTTTATAATTTTATTTTTAACATAAATTACCCAATTTACCCATTACCATGGTAACAAAATTCACCAATATTACTATTCATATTGGCCAAAAATAAAAGAGAAATATTCACTAAATTTGGACATTATAAATCCAAATTTTAAATCCATTTTAAAAAATTCAAAACACATATATTTCATAATTTAATTTAGAATAAAAGTGATAAAACTCCCTGGAAAATAGTTTTTCGAAAAAAAATAAACTTTTAGAACATAAAAAGTTTTTTAATAAATTTATGTATAAAATCCTTATAAAAACCCATAATTCTATTATTTTAAATAAAATTAACGAATTAAAATTTAAAACCAATCCAAAATATAATTTGACCTTGTGATGACTTTGAAAGAAAATATATTTTTTAATAAAAATGAGTACTTTCGTTATTCCTTAAAAATAAATGTTTTCAAGAAATAATTTTAAGATAATTTTTTC
Organism: Viscum album; assembly: GCA_963277665.1. Taxonomy (NCBI): domain Eukaryota; kingdom Viridiplantae; phylum Streptophyta; class Magnoliopsida; order Santalales; family Viscaceae; genus Viscum; species Viscum album. Next base: position 1,356,514,955 of record OY728148.1, read on the forward strand.
ATAATTAATTCTAAAAATGAAATTAGTTTTTTCAAATATATTTTATATAACTTCTAGAAATCAATATTAAATCATAAAAAGAAGAAAATATGATTTTTGAAGAAAACTCATTTTTGAAGAATAAAGTGATTTTTCTAAAAATTGTGTGATCATTTTATAAGGACATACTAATACATTCATATTGAGTTATACATTTATTATTATTTCATAAATAATTTTTTCATATTTATTCCCAAAAATTTAATGGATAGGTTATAATGAACAAACAATATTTATGTGATTCGTTTAAACTCACAGTTTTATGCAAGGAAAGCTATTAAAGAATTAAAATTATTCAAATAGAAGAATTTCATAGAAATATTTGGGTGTTACATTCTACCCTAATTAAAATGAATTTTTCCCTTGAATTTCTTCACATGGATACAAATATATGGGGATTCCTCTAACTGATCACATCCTTAGGTTACCATGTAGCTTCTTCAAAATGGTGAGTCTATAATAAAACTTTAACCAAGCGAGTGGTATTATTTCAAAGAACATTCTCTCTATGATTTCGAATCATTATCATTTTTTCTTCATAATTAATATCTTACACTAGTGGTATAAAATTGAATTTTAGTATATGTGAAGGATCAATTAAGTACTTTTTAGGAGTGATAAATAGAACACATCAAGAACTTTAGAGAGATTTGGTAGAAGCGCAAATTGACAATATACCATTACGATATGATCAAGAATTTAAAAAATTGTGTTCTTGGATTTCAAAATTACACACAGAAAATAAAACATGGATGTTTTATAATTTATTTTTTTGGAAATACACATAATTAAAATGAATACTAAAACATATTTTAAAAAATTTAATGTCGGAAACTTAACATTTATTTGAAGTAACTCATAACTGAGTTTCCATATAGGAGAACATACGTTGAATGTAAAAAATGGGTATATAAGAGAAATCTAAATATCAATTTCTAATGGAGATATATAGAGAAATTAATCATTATAAAGTTTACCATCATAAAATGAAAAATATATATTGATATATAAGACCATTTTATTCATCAAAAATGTATGTTCTAGGATAACATTTTTGTTTCAAGATAAATTCTGTAAATTTGATGAATTTTTATAAGAAAATATATTTAATGGATTTTATCTCATATGTATAGTCTCACACTTTCATTATGCCTTGATTTATTTTTTCTTTGTTTCTAACTTCAAGGAATGAAGTTGAATTTGTATTTTCGACAGAACCATTAGATCATAATATTTTTAATGGGATGACAAGTTATTCATTTTTCCAATAGTTATCATAACACAAATGGAGAGAACATGATATCCAATACACATAAATATTCATGTTGTAATGTAATACATTGATCTCTAAAACCATATACAAATATTTACGTAAAAATTCAATAAAATTTTACCCTTATAGATCTTCCAAAAATTTAAATCCAACACCATCCAAAAGAAGGTTACTGAATTTAAAAAATCAACTTATCATTATTCCCCCGAAAAAATTGATATAGACTTTAATTATCACACACCAAAAATTTGAAGACCATGATCATGTATTCTGTTGAAACTTGGTAATATCCTTAATTACCATAGAACCTTTGTGAAGACATGGATTCTATAAAAAATTAATTCTTCCCCAATACCATAAATCCGATAATTCTATAAAACCAAACCATTTTATCCTGAACCACCTTGTCATAAGTTCTAAGGTAATAAAAACTATCTCATTTACATTGTCAAAATCAAACATATATTTATCTAATAGTTAAACCAACATCATGAACATATTAAGGGTTATATTACCCTTAATTGTTTGTTCTCTAAAAATATTACCTTACGAACTCAACCACATCCCATGGTTACTAGTACCATTAAACATATACTTTTAAATACATAAGGAAAAATAATAGTTGAACAATACTTAGATTTTTCATTATTCTATATTACCATAAAATAACTTATACAACATTGTTGTTTGTTTACAATACATAAAAATTCAACAATTATACAACCTTGTTACATAATTAACCAAGAATTATAATTTTATTCCTTAACACTTGTTACATCACATATTTCATTAATTGTTTCTTCATCATTAGTAATATAACTATTACTCATAAAACCTTTCCGATTCTCTTCATAAAATTTCCCCCTAGGGCATCAAATTTGTATAATTCCCATATATTCCAAATTTCAAACATTTATATATTATTTATGCTTTAAGAATACCATTATTATTGTCTATTTAATTAATTGAACCTTTTCATTTTCAATTACTTTCTTTTTATCCCTCTTTTCCATGCTTGAATAATCTTTCTCTTCATTTGAAACAATCTCTTAGATTCCTCTACCCACATAATTTGCATGAGTAAAATTTAACATTATTTCTATTGTGCTCACCATGAACCTTCATACTTCTCATATTAAATGGGTTATGAAAATCACAAAAGTTGAGATTATTTAATGTATTATGATATTGATGATTAGGAATAATAATATGGTTTTGCCTCCCAACTTTCATTTACATTGGTTTCTCATGATTAAGATCATTTCATTGTCCATGGTATTCACCATTATCACGAGTCCTCTTAGTTCCATAATTTTCTAAAACCCATAAATAATAGTGTGACAAACAATAATCATACTTGGGAAAACTCATAATTAAGGGAAATTACTTACAAAATTTCAATCTATATCACATTAGGTTTAACATAGGTAATTAATTATTATAATTATAACACTATGATTGTGAACTATATTTAGACTTATCCTTAGGGATCTTACTATGGTTTTCACATCCTGGTTTCCAAAGGATAACTAAACCTTACTCTGATACCAACTATAACGTCTCACACTTCTCGTATATAGATACTGCATATAAAATATAATAACATTCATTATATAACCTAAAATATTATACCATAACCATTTAGTTTTTTTGTCTATGGAATCATTGAATGAAAACTTCTATTATGGGGAAAGATTTTAAATGTTTCCCACAATGATCTTCCCCTATTGTATTCCAACCAAAAACCTTTCTTTATAACCTAGGAAATATAAAAATATTGAAAGTTTGGTCTCATATGGTCAGTAAGGTTAGACAAAGGATATTTTAATTATAAAAAATTATAATACATAAGTACATAAATAAAACTTTTGAAAATTATTTCCTAAATATCAAAGATTATGATATCAGATCATAGAATAAATCATAAATTTTTATGAATAATCAAAGAACATATTGTATGAGATATTAATATAAAATGTAAAATTATGGAATACACACAAGAATATAAAATTATTTTTATATTAGTCAAGGATCGCTACTAAGACCATCATACCGGAAGAATACCCTTCCTGAACTGCGCTCACTCCTCGTTCTGGGCCTATAATTTTAAACTAGGTTCACTCCCCATTCCAGTATTGACTATCACATGTGATATAAATCATTACCCAATGAATTATTGGAAGATATAGGTTCCACCTATCACATAATTAAAATCATACCTATGTGTGGAACAAGAACATAAAACATTCAACATATCAGAACCCATAGAATGAAATGGGTTTCAAAAACATTATTTAATCCCAACATAACCTATGGAAAATAAATGGGTTTCATAAATATCATTCCAACATAAACATAGAATAATTGTAGGAATAATAGGGATAGTATCCTTGAAAAATATCACCATGAAAATATAAGTAACATCAAATAATGTTATCGTAGATGGAAAATAATCTGGAGAGATCAGTTGAAAATAATTCTTAAGGAAAATATACTTTCTTCTTTGAAAATTTATTCTTTTTTTAAATGCCACAAAATTTTAAAAGAATTTTTTTTCTTAAAATAACATTGTAAGATTACAGGGGAAACCTCCAGGCATTAAAGAACCATGAATGTGAAATGATACATGCATACCTTATATGTTAAAAAACATTTCTCTTGAACTTTTTCCTGAAAAATCAAAAATTACCCCATTCAGAAAACAAAAAAAAATACTTTCAAGTCAATTAGTAAAAATTCATAATTGGGTAAAAATGAATTTAAATAATAGTAGGGTAATAGTAAAATTATTCTGTAATTTTTTTAATAAACATTTACATGGAAGATAAATATTCCCCAGTAAATACTTATGTAAAAACTATCCCAAATAATAATTAGATTGTGAAATTAATCCTTACCTTAGGTCTGATTTCCATCGTATGTATCCAAAACACATGTATAATAGTTTATAGAATGTTACTAATTTATACCATTACCATATTCATATTTATGATATTATATATTATCATCTTATATCATCTTATCACCAATTTGTTAATAATATTTCATCATTACCCTTCTTTCTGGATTTAACTGCTTCATTTTCTTATGCATGTTTTGTCATACACGTCTCAATTATTTAGTATATGATATATTTAATTCCTATCCAGAATGATATTAAGGTAATATATATCATATTTATTCATTATATATATTTATATAAGCATTCTTGAATACTGAATATGGAAACTGAATTGCATTCTTCGTAGAGACGGCAGACAGTACGTACCCACGAGCGACAATATCATTCTCTTAATTGTGAAATGGTAAGGAATTGGATGGTATATTTTTTTTAGAGAAATTATAATTTTATAATTATCATATTTTTATATATATTACTTCTAAAATTATACCCATCCAAATAAAATAATGATGAAATTTAGATTACACCATGGCGTAGAGATGGAAAGTCACAGATATGCATGTAGGGTGATTTTGTTTTTCATATGATTTATAAAAGGTAGAATATGTTTGTTCCATAATAATAATAAAATATTATAATATATATTATACTTTATTTATTACATTAAAATAGAAAAAACACTATAAGAGGAGGTAGAAGTTGAAATAATCTTGAATGTGATGGTAAAGACGATTACTACTTCTTCAACAAACATCCTTTAGATCTCCTCTTAGGGATAATAGGGGTGGTATTTTAAGAGTAATAGTTCATCTAGAAAGTGTATCTGGAATTTTAGAAGAGAAATTTTTAGGTTATGGCCTTTCTTGAAGTCTCAATGTTATGTGAATAATTGAGGGAGAAGGTTCCCTTTTATAAATAATGTGAGGGGCGCTTTTAGGGTTTCCAATGAAATAATTTTTAACAAATTCAATATCAAACTAAATACCTAAAAAAGGGAAAAGATTCTAATATAAGATGCTATAAAGTCATAATCTCATCAACTAGTTGATTTTTGACAAGTTTTTTCATTATTTCAGACCCTATCATTTTTATTGAACCTTAGTTAACCTATTTTAATTTTAACAATGGTAACAATTTCATTAATATTAAATGGTTGAAAAATTTTCTTATTTGATTTCAAATAGAACATAAATGAACAATTTATAAAATTATATACCATATTATAATTATTTTTTAATTATTTTTTTATATTTTTTAAATGATTTAACAGAATATTATTTTTATATAATATCATTAGTGTCAATTTTGACACTATTCATTACATGAACTTTTAAAAATTATAAAGATAACAGGTTATGTTCAAACCGAATATTTTAATGTATCCCTAATAATTCAAAGTCATCTAGAAAATTCATTGATCACATCAATTATCTTGAATTATATTTATTTTAATATTTTTTATGAACTTTATTTGAAATTTCTATTAATAAAACAATTACTACATAAGTATTGTGTATTTATTTAATATACTTATATATTTAATAAAAATTAAAAATAAAATACCATGATGAAGATAAATCTTTTTATTTTTGAATAATATTTATAGGTGAATATTTTTTTTGGGTAACATTATATTAACAATAATATATTATTCAAAACATGTATGCGAAATTTTTGAATTTTTGTTAAATAAAATTTTATAAATATCATAATCTCATCCAAGTGAAAAAAAAAATTCAGAGGAAAATTTATATAATAAAAATATATTTATTAATTTGAGGGTACATTTATATTAATTCATAACATATATGTTTTTACCAGTGTGGATAAATAAGGGGTGTTTAAGACAAAGAATGTGACATTTTGTTATTTTTTTATTTAAATGATATATATGTAATTTTCATGTACAGGTGTCCATTAAATAAATTAATTTATATCCTTAGGTGTTAAGGGTATAATTATCTATATAAAATAAAATTTGGGCATGTTTTAGTGTCATTTTATAGTTTATGTAATTATATTTTGAACCTATGTTTCCCAATTCCCCCTTTACAATGGTAACAAAATTTATCAAGGTTTCTATTCATCTTGACTAAAAAAAGGAACCTATTAACTAAATTTAGACCATATAACTACAACTTTTTCATCCATTTTTTCAAAATATAAAACACAAATGTTTCTTATTTTAATTTAAAACCTATACTAAATATGGGTAACTCTACTACCATGTGTCAAGTTATTCATCCACTATGTCATTATTTTCATTTATTCCACTCCCCTTCACTCCATTTAAAGACAATATCACTCAAAAATTTCATCGGTTTCTCCTAAGTTTCACACATTGACTCCCCCCTCTATTACCATATCTTACTATAGTTGTTTTTCCTCTGATGGATTTGTATTCACCTGCTTCGCATCTATCTCTTATGACTCGTTCTCCTTGGCCTCAGGTTTCTCTACCTCTAGATGCTCTACCATCGGATCCTCCATCTCTAGTTTCTTCCCTACTGCCTGTTCCACCTCTAACTACTCTGCCATTGTATACTCAGGTATAACTACTCCACTTAGGGCTCCTCTACCTTAGCTCCTCTACCTCAAAGTCCTCCACCTCGAGCTTCTCCACCTTTGGCTTCTCTGTCTCCACCTACACCGCCTTTAGCTATGCCACTCTAAAACTTTTAGTATTTTACTTTTCCATTGAATTTTTATTAACTTATTACAATACATATGTTTTACCCATTGAACAATTATAGAATCTATTTCATCCTGTCTATTAGTATTCAATCACTTATTAATTTTTTAGGGTTCATGCTAATTATTTCCACCTGATCTAAACTTTTTGTATTTTAGGTAAGGGTGACTAATATTATTTAGTTAACATAATTTACACAAATATTTATATTTATCTCTTGAATATTATATGTGCTCTTGATTATTGATTCGTATAAAGATATTATATTACATTCATAATTTAATTTCTATATGTTGTTTCAAATTATATTTTCATTTGTATACTCATAAATCTTTATTCCATGATTTTTTTTTGAACTCCCTAAAAATTCAAAACAAAATGATATAAATTTAAAATATTTGTTAAGGTCTATAGAAACAAAGTTCTATATGAAATTACTGAGGAAACACCAACAAATAGGTTTTAATATAGGTATTTATCTTTACTTGTTTAATAATTTAACATTCATTCACTTTATGACTTCATTTTATATCAATAATTATATCTTCAACCCCTCTTGGAAATAATTTTATTACAGATATTAGAATGTATCATAATCTTATACCTGAAGCACTATCCCCAAATGACAATGTGTATATATGAACACAAATTCCATTATAACCTATATCTCACATTGGTTCATCCACTTTAAATTTAGTGATATATTTTATTTTCATTTATCATGAAAATAAAATTACCAAATATTGGTAAAATTTATATTCTCTTTAATTAACAGTGTCTAAAACATGTGATAATTTTTTAATCATATCTTTTGATTATACTTATATATTGGATTATGGTTTAGAAACATATATGGAGAATAAGCTATTGGTGTGTATACCATAGGTTAATTGGTTATTATTTTATGGTTTTTTCTATTTTTAAATAGTTTTTTGTATTTCTGGATTAAAATTTAATCATGCAAAATTTGTTTCTCATTAAAAATTTAAATATTTTTTTTGTTAATTTATATGTTAACATAGTTTGGATTAAATTATTATATGTTACATGTACTTCAATATTCGTAAATATTATATGTTAATTTATTTTACATGTTTAGATCAATATTTTCTCAATTCATACAACCAATATTTTTATTTTATAAAACTATTACTGCATAATGATATCCATTCCAATACATTCATCCAGATTTATTTGTTCCAAGTTATTCAAATTCTCCATCCTAGATATGTAATAATATTTCTTGATAAATCTTTTCCAATTTGAATATGAAAAACACTTATACATATAAACTATATTCATTTCATGTTTACTCCACTCCCAATAATTTTATATCATCATGTTTAATTTTATATTTTTTATATACCACTTCTACGAATGTGCTTATACTAAAAATCTAATTGAAATATTAAAAAAAATCTATCCAAGTGGAACCAAAGGTACTTTCCTACTATCTTCAGTATATTTTTGGTTTTTAAAATGCTTATTATACTATTTACGTATAATATAATCCATACTAGATTACCATCGTAACCCAGATCTTAGTTTTATTGATTTAACTATTTTATAATATGTTTTTATTTAAACTAAAATTTTGGTGTATAGTTTTAATATTACTATGATACCGTACTTTTAAATGGGTACTGAAATAATATCACTAAAATTTCCAAGTAATCGTTTTTTAATTATATTTGATACAGAACAATTATGTTTTAAGTGAGGTAATGTAATTGCAAGTGCAGTTGTCTTATTTTTAGTCATTTTTCATTAATTATTATGATAGAGATCATTGAGAATTGTTTACAACATAATAATTCTAAGTTATATTCATATTCATGATAAAGGGTTTCCAATTTGATTCTAAAAAACTCTTACAAATATACATTAAATTCATTAGATGTTTACTCCAATGTTTATAATTTTTTCACTACATATTTAATTTTATATTTTGTATATAGCAATTCGAAAAACATTTCCATAATACAACTCTAAGTATGATATTCTGTTTTATTTAATCAATACAAACTATCCATGTGGATGTAAAGGTACTTTTTTACTCTATTCACTATATATTTTGTGATCAAACTAATTATTATACATTTTTTTCATAAATAAACTATAAAAGATTACTATATTAAACCATATTTCATTTATATTGATTTAATTATAGTCTAATAATTTTTTATCTAAACTAATGTTCTGGTTACCTTGCATATATATTTCTATGATACCATTTTTTAGATGGGTGATAAAATAAGAGAACTAGAATTTCTATTTAATATATTTTTAATTAGATTTGATAATGAATAGTTATGTTTGAACTGGACTATGTTTGGAATCTCTTACTCCAGATTTGTTTATTTTTAACTTTAATTTACCAATTAGAATCATTTAATTTTTTGTATTCTTTTGGTGTTATAAATTTTGTGGTGGAATTTGAGTTGATATAAGGTTTTGACCGTGAAATTCAAATAAATTTGAGTGTCTATAAGGTTTCTCCATTATAGAATTTTATATAAAATTATTTATATCTTCATAAATTTCGTTAATTATATTTCTTCTTTTACTTGTGGTTATACTTCTAAAAATCCTCTAATACATGAGAATTTCATATACCACTCCATACTCACACAAATCACTATTTTAACATTAATTCATTATACTCTTAAAGGTAATGTCTAAAACATAAAACCTAATTAGTATGGACAAATAGAAATGAGTGAGGGTAAACGTTCTATGGGAAAACTATCACGAACCGACCCACATCAGATCTCAAGCTGCAACTACCCCAAGCACGCCTCCATATGCCATGTGTGACGACTAGTGCCTAAGGTACAACAAACTCTAGGAGGCCTTTTCCTAATATATGTACACACACACAAACAACTCAATTTAATCATTATATAGGGAAAGGAAAGAAAGATACAACACTACTATATATAAAACAAAAACCGGAATTGACCTTTAAATAGTACAAGTTCAAAAAATATGGCATAAATGAAAAAGGATAATGATACACACCCAACTAGAAAACTTCCACAACCCAGCAATAGGTGGAAAACTAAAATACATGGAATAGCCCTTATAACGACCAAGTTATTTATAGAATAATACATTTTCATATCTATTAATATTTAAGAATAAGATTTTAATTTAATGTTAAATAAGAAACTTTGTTCGATTACGTACACAATACACAACAACGAGTTTCTTTGAAATATTATGTTGGACACAACATTGAGTCATACTGAAAAATAATAACATAATATTATTATTTTAAATGATAGTTAACTCCTAGTCATTGTATTGGTGGGAATGAATATAACTAAAATTACTATGATTAAAGATGTTTGTTAACAAATTTTAAACTTATCTAATAAAAATTAGAGAATTAAAATGAAAATGAATCCAATTTTAAGCATAAATACTCTAATATTTTTAAAAGTTAGTTTTACCACATTTTTGATGGAGAACCCCTTTTAAATATTATTTTTGTTACTTTTATATGTTCCATTTGAAAAAATAAACTTATTATTTAGAAGAGGTATTTAAAAATTTACTTTGGGTAAATATTGGTATTTTTCTGATAATGTTCATTTTTAATGAATTGTAAAAAATACCATGTTTTAAGTCAAAACTATCTTTTCATCTGATTTATTTATATTTTTAGATTAAATTTTTAATTAATTTTAAAGTGTAATAATATTATTTTTTTACCATTTAATCCAATTTTTTCGTTTAATGTAATTTCACTATTTAATTAGATATAAACAAATGTCAATCTTTTGATAGTTAATATTTCATAAAAACATTCCTTTTGGTTTTGAAAACGAGAATTAATTTTAAATTAATTTATTCAACTTCTATGTTTTGAATTTGGAAAAATGGATTGCATATTTGTAATCAAGAACACTAAATTGTGTATATATGTATCTTTTATTTTTAGACATTATGAATAGTAACTTCAGTAAATATTTTATTTACCACGGTTCAAGGGTAAATTTGGAAAATAATGGTATAAAATAGTATTATAATAATATAAATTACCCTAACACGTGTTCAAATCCTATTAGATGAGATATATCTAACTATGGGAATTCTTGGCTCGATTTTAAGACCTCATGGAGCCGCATGTGTGTGAAAATGGAATTTAATTACTTTTAATTTAAAGTTAAGGAAAATATAACCAAAACATGTATATTTTACTAAAAAATATTATATGGGGTCATATAAGTGGTTTTTTTAGATATGAATATTAATTAGAAATATAAAAATATGTCCTAAATCATGATATTTTTTTTATAATTTTTAGAGATTAAATAAATAAATTTAATTATGGCATAATGATGATGCAGTGATTGATTCATTAATTAAGGATTCAAATTAAGGATATTATAAATGTTAAAATAAATATAATTTATTGTTTTGATATCTGCAACAAATCTTTTGGATGTTATTTACATTTTATATTTGTATTAATGAAGTTTTTTCGAACCAATCAAGTTGTTATTGATTTTTAAAAAATTTGTGATACGAATAGTGTCAAAATTGACCTAATTTATATTTTAAAATATAAAATATTTTTTTACATATTATGAAATTTCACAAAAAATATAATTTTTGGCCAAGTAGTTATCATAAGTCTAAAATTTCATTATTTTCTCTTTAATTGAATATTTTTCATGTTTTTTAACTATTTTGATTTTCAAAGTGTTAAATATTTGATAAAACGGTAAGAGTAAAAAAGGATTAAATAAAAATATATAAGGATTAAAAAATATTCAAAACCTGTCTAATTCTTATTGGATGATTTTATTTCGACATATATTCATCTTATATTATAACTAAAATAATTTTTAGTCATTTATACTCGAAAAGGAATTAATTATTAAATAATAATTAAAGATATTTCTTAAGTGCCCATCCTCCCTCTTATAAAAGGGAACCAACTCTAACCCATTACTCACACCTCTCAAGCCTCTAATCTCATCCAAGATATACCCAAATAATCTACCAACATCTCTCTCTTCCTCTTATTATCCTTCCCGTAGGCATAAAGCAATTTATGAGAGCCCTTTGGCTCAAATCAAAATATGTTACCTGATTAGAGGTAACATATTCTCTGAAGTTTCATTCCATTATTTTTCCTTCTATACTCTCTACGATCTTATTATTAGTTTCTTATATAAAAACCCAAGTATTTGAATATACTATGTCATTTTTATGATAAGTATTTGAACTACACTTACACACACCTTAATCTAATGGATATGAACATACTTTTTCTGTGTACGGAGAACTACTACCTCACGAAATGATGGCTGTTCAATTTTCCCCCACCACCTCTCTTGGTATCCATAATGATGAAACTGTAATTATATATGATATTTATGATATTTAATTTATCTATATTCTTCTTTAATTATAATTTATAACATAAATTTATGCTTTTTAAGTTGTTTAAATATGATAATTTCATTTGAGGAACATCAGACTACCGCCCCATCAAAGTTATATGACTCATTCATTCTATACATGGATTATATAATGGATGGAATTTATAATGAAAAAAACTTTTATTAATGGAAATCCCTCTGGATCAAATTAAATATCTCTTTATGTAAAATGTTAATATAAAATTTCAACTTCTTTGGTTTTATTTTAAGAATTGTGACTGTTTCTAATTTAGTCGTTGAACAGTGATCGCATGATTAGTATAAATATAGGGCTTTAACAATCTAATTTACTCTAACAAAGGAAGTGATGGAATAATTCAGTACAATTTATCCATACTAAGACCATTTGATAGAGCTCGGAAAATAGGTGGTATCATTGAGAGTCTCTCTTGACCAAGCCCAAGTTGAGCTTCATCATTTCAAGCTCGAACGAAACCGTCTACGGGAGAAGTAGAAGTTGAGAGAGATCACCACGCATGCAATATTATCCGAGACACCCCAAGTGACTGTCACCATCACGCACCTTACCCTTAGGTATTATGTATCTTTTTTAAGGGGTCATGTAACAAATCCTTACCACTATGGTTATGTACAATATTTTTCTATATAATAATGAATATGCTTTTATTTTATTATTGTTACCTTGTAAATAGTTTTTAAAGCACAAATAGTATTTTTAGTTAATTTTCATCTAAGAAATAAATTTTTATGAATTAATGGATTTTTGAATTAAATAATATATTAATATATTATTATTATTATTAAATTAATTTTTATTAAATATAAATTATCATATAATTTTATGAATGCAATTTTAATTTTTTTTATGGTTTGAAAGCAATTTTTTTCAAGACCCATGAATTTTACAAAAATGCCAATTTTTTATTAAAAAAAGTGAAAATTGACATATTCATAAAATTATTTAGATAAAATGAATACTATTTCTGTAATCAAGATGTCTAAATTATCCAATGGTAAATTTTTCATGATTCTCTGAGACAGTCAAATTTTTGGGTAAAAATTAAATATCGTTTAAATATATAATGTGATTTATGACATCATAATGACACAATAGTTTTGTAATAAAATACTATAAACATTATTTTCATCCAATATATGTTTTACCATTAAAATAATGTGATTTTTGGTTTGTTTTATTTATTTTAGAAATCCTTAGTGGACCCTTCAAGACTTATTAAACATTTTGTCTTTTTAAATTGTTTTCCTTGGTTGTTTGGCTCACCTCCACATAAGAAACCCCATTATTTTAAGAATTTAGGACTTAGGCCTTATAAAATATTGTTTTCCACTTCCATTTTATTAAAACCATGGGCAAAAACCATGGTCTGGTTTTTGTTTAGGATTAGTTTAATGTGAGGGTCCCAAACATAAATAATAAACAATTCCCTCACCTTTCTTATATAAACCCACCCAAGATCCCACTTCCTCCCCACTCAAAGAAAGTTGAGTTCTTCCAAACTATACCCTACTCTATCTAGAATCCTCCCAAGGTTCCCCAAGCTCCCAAGAATCCTCTCTAAAGCCTCTCTCAAGCCTTAGGTATTATCGTTCCATGTAAGGGTTTTTTCTTCCTTTCTCATTTTTGTCCAATTTTCTTAATGTTGTTATTCCCATTTAATTTCGATTATAAATGTTGGGGTATGGTTTAAAACCTTCCCCATACTGACATTTTTATGATTTAATGATGGGAGACCCCTTTCAATCTCATTAAATTCCTCCCATGTACACCCGTTACTATGCCGAAATTTTGAATGGAATTTCTCTCTCCTCATTTACATTCAAGAAATTATTTTTTATCATGAATCTAATTTCAATTAACTTTATTGGGAAATGTATCTATATGAACACATTACTAACCATGTGATGTAAATATTATGAGACACCCATTTCTCTCTCATCCACCATTTTTATGAATTCTTACGTCACGTTGTTAAGCTGCAGAAATTGCACCGATTTTCCACGTCAATGCCATTGTGTATTGAATACCATGCCCATTTCTCTATCATGGGGATTCAAATTTGTGCACATTTACATATTGATTATAAAGTTTCCTGTTTTAATTCCACATTCCTTTATCATGAAATAAATTATGATGTTTTATGAATCCATGTTATATGATCTACATGGCACACTTATGCATGAAAATAAAGGTTTAAAAAGGGTGCACCCATATAGTGCTCCAATGCATTGGGTAAATTATAGTATCATGATACGTCATGTGAAATGGGTTTTGACTCATGCTAATTCAAGTGCAACGAGTTTTTACTCAAGATTCATGTGCAATGTGGATTTACTCATGCTCCATGTGTAATTATCCTTGGCTCATGCTAATTAAATGTTACCTGTTGTTACCATATTTCCATGTTATCATTATCATACTTTATCATGCCTTTATTCTTATGATTCTCTTTTGATCTATTGATATTCCTATTGTCTAACATGTATTTTATTCCTCATGTTATTCCATGATTATTCCATTACTGAGCTTTATAGCACACCGTTTTTTATGCATTTCCTCAGGTTATCCCAGGCAATGCAATGTACGAGGGAATGTAGTGGTCATGTAAAGGAAGTTTCCAATGAAGATTTTTTTTCATGTTTTAAGTGGTTATGTAATGATAAAAAGACCTAAAGACACTATTTCTCTCAATCTTCTATGTTGTATCTAGTGATGTTTATATAATAAATTATGATTAATTGTGTATTAAAAGAGAAGGGTTGTAATAGTTGGTATCAGAGGATAGGTTTAGTTATTTTTGGGATTATGATTAGAAAACCTTTATAAAGCCTTAGAGACAAGACTATGTATAATAAAAACATCCCTATGTTTTGGTGAGTATTTATTAAGTTGTTTATCAAAAAAATACATCCTTATCTGGATACGAGCAGGTAGAGGCGGGTCTGGCACAGATGTATCCAAGGGGTAAAACCCGAAAACACCGCTTTGAGCTAGACTTGAATGTGAGCTGGTGCAAAACAATGGGACTTTCTACATTCTTAGTTGAGACACTCCCAAGGTATGTGATTTGGTAAATTCACAATCTTATTATGAACCATTATTAAGGGATAAAAAAATTCCCTATGAATATATGTTAGAAAGTGGATCATGGATAACATAGACTGAAGCAAATAGATTCATATGTAATGGAAATAAAAGTTTTTTATATGTCATTAATTTTGTCCTTGCATTACCCTTTTTGTGTTACCCCTTACTTTCCTTTTATTCCAGACAATGGCCGGTAATAGGAGGACTCGAGATAATAACCGATGTGAATATCAATGTGGTGACTGTACTAATGAGATTCCCAATCCAATGGGAGCGGGAATCGAAAACATTTTCATGCTTCTATATTAGCTAACTCAAGTTTTGAATAGAAACATGGGTCAAGAGGAACATTCAACCCTCCCTAAGAAAAAACAAGTCGCTATTGAGAGATTCATGAGACAAAGGCCTTCTACTTTTAATGGATCATCTGATCCCTCAATCGCCGAACAATGGATCAACTCCATTGAAATGATCCCCTCCATCCTTCAATGTTCTGAACAAGAGAACGTTCTCATGCCTGCATATTGTATGGAAGTTGAATCTGATCAATGGTGGATGTTGATCAAAAATTTGAAGCCTGAGGAGGAGATCGAGGTGTTTTAATGGAAGTTTTTTTCGAAACATGTTTTTCAATAAATATTTTCCATGCACCCTCCAGTATAAGATAGAAAGGGACTTCCTTTACCTTATGGAAAAAGATGAATAATCTGTTGAAGCATATAAGGAAAAATTCACAAGTCTTACATGATACGCTTCCTAATTAATCATTACCCCTGAATACAAGGTTTACCGCTTCTTTGGTGGGCTGAAACCTATCATTTGGAAAGCACTGGTGATCCGTGACTTCGAAAGCTATGAGGAAATTTTCTGATGTGCCCGCAAGGTCGAAATAGAGATCGAAGAATATTAGGGGTATCATGGGGATATGAAGCATAATGTGGACTTCAATTATGGTGGTCTGATGGATAAATCCAATGGTGCTAAGAAGATCCAATACCCCACATGACAAAGGTGCAGAAAGAAGCACCCTGGAAATTGCCTGAAGGGGACGAGGAAATGCTTTTGGTGTGGAATAGAAGGGAACCAAGCTGTTAACTGTCGGCAAGAAAGACCTGCGGTTGTGACAGAGGAGAGGAACGCTCCATTCAAACCTCAACGCGTGTTTCATTGCTAGAACTGCAAATAACCAAGGCATCTTGAAAATCATGTCCCAAATCTAAGGGTCTTCGGAGGCAACCAACAACCTCCAAGGCAGCAAGGGTGAGATTTTTCCATCACTACTACCGAAGTGAACCCCGACAACGAAGTGATAACAGGTACACTAGTTATTCATTCACGAATAGGGAATGTACTTTTGGATTCAGGTTCTACGCATTCTTTTATATCTCAAAATATTAGTAGAATTATTTCAGTACCACTACAAATCATGGAAGTGAAGATGTTGGTGAGTACAAAAAATGGGGAAATCATTGCATCCCATGAATATAACTCCTCCCCTATCATAATATATGGATTGAAATTTCCAGAAAACCTCATCATACTCCCTCTTGTGGAATTTAAATCAATTATTGGAATGGATTGGCTTTCCTTATATAGAGCCAACATAAATTTCTGTGAGAGAGAAATCACTCACCATGTGGAGAATCGACCCTCGATTCTATACAAGTTCAAGGAGGAAGATGAACCTTATTTAGCTCCATCATCTCAAGTGTGGATATTACTGCCCTATGAGCACACGTATCTAGATCAGATGATTGAGTCTAAGGATGAAACCATCCTAGAAGACATGACTATTGTGAAAGAATTATATGAATTATTTCCCATGGACTTTCCTGGTCTTCCACCTAGAAGATATGTTGAATTCTCAATTGATATTATACTTGGGTTGTTTCCAATATCCAAGACTCCGTATAGAATGCATGTTGGAGAGATTGAGAAGCTGAAGAAACAACTACAGGAGAATCTGAATAAAGGGTTTATACACCCAAGTGCTTCACCCTGGGGTGCACCATTCCTCTTCATTAATAAGAATGATTGGTAAATGCGCCTTTGCATCGATTATTTTGATCTTAACAAAATCATAATAAAGAACAAGTATCATATCCCATGAATTGATGACTAGTTTGATCAGCTGCGTGGAGCACAATACTTCTCCAAGGTGGATTTGTGGTGGGGATATTATCACGTAAGGGTGAAGAAGAATGATATCCCTAAGGCTGCTTTTTGTACAAGATACGGGCACTATGAATTCATAGTAATGCCTTTAGAACTCACTAATTCTCCAGAAATATTCATGGAATTGATGAATATAGTCTTTAAAAATTACCTCAGAAAATTTTTGGTAGCCTTTATAGATGATATTCTGATATACTCTAAAACCAAAGAGGATCATGAGGAGCATCTGGGAACTGTACTAGAGACCTTGCATAGGGATAAGCTCTATGAAAAGTACAGAAAGTGTGAGTTCTAGTTGAATGAGGTCTCATTCCTGGGCCATATCATTACAAGTAGTGGGATATCTATGGATCCCTCCAAAATAGCTGTAATTGAGGGATGGTTGAGGCAAACATCGGTAACAGATATCGATAGTTTTTTGGATTAGATGGATATTATCAACGATTTGTATGAAATTTCTCACGATTTCCCAACCATCTTACCAAGCTAACTCTGAAGGGAGTAATGTTTTCTTGGAGTGATGAATGTGAAAAAAGCTTCAAGGATTTGAAAAGGAGGTTTATCACTACGCCCGTTCTCACTTTTCCCACAAGTGGATAATTTGTTGTGGTATTTAGTGATGCTTTGAAGAAGGGACTCAGATGTGTGTTGATGAAAATTGATATTTTCATTTCCTATGATTCAAGTAAATTGAAATATCATCAACAGAACTATCCAAAACATCAAATAGAGTTGGATTCAGTGATCTTCACTTTGAAAATTTTGTGGTATTATCTCTTTGGGGAGAAGTGAGAAATTTATACGGACCACAAAAGCCTCAAGTATATATTCACACAGAAAGAGTTGAACATGATCCAATAAAGACGATTAGATCTGATCAAAGATTGTGACTGCTCAATCCATTACCACCCTTGGAAAGCGAACAAGGTGGCAGATTCCCTATATAGAAAGGACCCAGCAATTCTACCATTGATGAGAATTGAAAAGGATCCAATCTTCTTAGATTTGATAAAGATGGACATGGGAATTATAAATAACGGAACATCATCAATCCTTTCACAAATGATTTCTCAACAATCACTTTTTGAAAGGTTAAAGGATGCTCAAAAAAATGATGTGGGAATTCAGGAAATAGTGGAAGATTTCGGAAAAGGTAAATCCTCGAAGTTTAATGTTAATGAAGAAGGAATTGTGAGATTTTGGAAAAGACTATGTGTTCCATCGATTCCGGAGCTGAAGAAGGATCTTTTGGATAATGCACATAGTTCAAATTTTTTTATTCACCCCAGAAACACCAAGATGTATCGAGATCTCCGAGTGGATTATTGGTGGGATAATATGAAGAATGAGATCGCTGAATATATATCAAAGTGCCTGGTGTGTCAGCAAATGAAGGTAGAGAGGCATAAGTCTAAAAGGATGATGCAACCAATGCCCATACCAGAATGGAAATGGGACAACATCACCATGGACTTTTTCATTGGACTTCTGAAGACATCCAAAGGCAACAATGAAATCTGGGTTGTTGTGGATTGTCTTACAAAGTCTACACACTTTATTACAATTTGGGAATATTTCTCATTGGATCAACTGTAATGGATATATATTAGGGAAGTGGTAAGGCTAAATGGATTACCACTATCTATTGTGTCTGATTGAGATCCAAGATTAACCTCCAAGTTTTGGAAGAGACTTTAACATGCTCTGAATACTGAAATGAACATCAGTACGGCATGTCATCCTCAAACTGATGGCCAATCCAAGCAGACTATCCAAACACTTGAGGATATGTTGAGAGCGTGCTCAATGGACTTTAAAGTAAGATGGGATCAACATCTTCTTATGGTTGTGTTCTCTTATAATAACAGTTTCCTCTTGAACATCCAAATGGAACCATATGAAGCCATTTATGGGAAAATATGCAGAACACCGGCATGTTGGGATGAGGTTAGTGAGCATAAGAATCTTGGACCGGAAATGGTCGAACAAATGGTGGAGAAGGTGAAAACCATTCTGCAGCATATCAAGGAATCCCAGATTCAACAGAAGATATATGCAGATAATCGTCGATGATAACTTGAGTTTAAAGTTGGAGACATGGTATTTCTACACATATCTCTATGGTACAAGGTCATGAGGTTTGGAAAGAAAGGGAAGTTAATTCAAAGGTACATCAGCCCCTTCAAGATTCTTAGTCGTGTCGGGGCTGTGACCTATCGACTAGAACTTCCACCTACCATGGCCAAAGTACATGATGACTTTCATGTATCCCTCTTAAGGAAGTACATAACAAACCCTTCACATGAACTCTCTTCAGAGGTGGTACAGTTAGAGGATGATCTTTCATATAAGAAGCAACCAGTGAAGATATTAGATCATAGAGAAAAAGTTATTAAAAATAAGACAATGCCCCTCATCAAGGTGTTGTGGTGAAACGAGATATTTGAAGAAGCTATGTGGGAATTAGAGGAAATGATTAAGCAGAGTTACCCACATTTTTTTTAGTGTGGGAAAAGGAAATTTCGAGGGAGAAATTTCTTAAGAGGGGAAGATTGTAACGACCCAAACTTTCATTAATGGAAATCCATATTGATCTAATTAAATGTGTCTTTATGTAGAATGTTAATTTAAAATGTCACCTTCTTAAGTTTTATTTTAATAATTGTGACTGTTGCTAATATAGTCGTTGAACAGTGATCACATGATTAGTATAAATATTGGGATTTAACAATCTAATTTACTCTGAAAAAGGAAGTGATGGCCTCATCCAATATAATTGTTCCATACAAAGCCCATTTGTCGGAGCTCAGAAAAGAGGTGGAATCATTGGGCTTCTCTCTTGACCAAGCCCAATATGAGCTTCATTATTTCAATCTCGAAAGGAACCATCTACAGGAGAAGTGGAAGTTGATAGAGATCACCACGCGTGAAATGTAATCTGAACCACCCAAAGAGTCTCTCCCCATCACGCACCTTTCCTTTAGGTCTTATGAGGCTATTTTAAGGGGTTATGTGACAAATCCATAGCATTATAGTTATTTAATATAATTTTATCTTATTATTGTTACCTTGTAAATATTTTTTAAAGCACAAATTGTATTATTTGTTAATGTTCAACTCAGAAATATATTTGGATGAATTAATGGATTTTTGAATTAAATTATATTTTAATGAAATGTTATTATTATTAAATTAATTTTTATTAAATATAAATTGTCATATAATGTTATGAATGCAATTGTAATTTTTATTATAGTGTGAAATACATTTTTATCAAATCCTAGGAATTTTCGATAAATGACGGTTTTTATTTTAAAATTGAAAACTAACATATTTATAAAATTATTTAAATAAAATGAATATTATTTGTAGAATTAGTACGTTGAAATTATCCAACGGTGAATTTTTTATGATTTTCTCAGACAGTCAAATTTTCGGGTAAAAATGAAATACTCTTTAAATATATAATGTGTTTTATGACATCATGTTGACCCAATACTGATGTAATAAAATACTATAAAGATTATTTTAGGACAATATATGTTTTACCATTAAAATAATGTGATTTTGGGTTTTCTTGATTTATTTTACAGAGCCTTATAGTACCCTTCAAGTCTTATTAAACATTTTTTATTTTAAAATTGTTTTCCATGGGAGTGTGACTCACCTCCACAGAAGAAACCCCATTAATTTTAAGAAATTCAGACTTTGGCCTTATAATTTTTTTTCCACTTACCTTTTCCAAAACCCATGGGCAAAAAACATGGGATGGTTTTTGGTTTGGATTAGTTTAATGTGAGGGTCCCAAACCTAAATAATAAAGAATCCTCTCACATTTCCTACATAAACCCACCCGACCTCCCACTTACTCCACATTAAAAGCCATTAGAGTTCGTCCTTCATCTCCCCTAATCTAACTATAATCCTCCCAAGGAGACTCAAGCACCCAAGATGCCTCTCATAAGCCTCTCTCAAGCCTTTGGAAGCAAACTTCCAGGTAAGGGTTTTTTCTTCCTTTCTCATTTTTGTCCAATATTCATAATGTTGTTATGCCATTTTAATTTCAATTATAAATGTTGGGGTATGGTTTCACACCTCCCTCATACTAGCCTCTTTATTTTTGAATGACAGTAGACCCCTTTCTATCTCATTAAATGCCTCTCATGTACACCTGTTACTATGTTGAAATTCTGAAAGGCATTTCTCTCTCCTCATTTACATTCAAACAATTACTTTGTATCATGAATCTAATTTCCATTAAATTTGTTTGGACATGTATGTATATGACCCCCTTACTTTCCATGTCACGTAAATATTATGATACACCCCTTTCTCTCTCATCAACCATTTTTATTAATTCTTACGTCACGTCGTCACGCTGCCGAAATTACACCAATTTTCCAAAACAATTCCATTGTGTAGTGAATACCATGCTCATTTCCCAATCAATAGTATTCACCTTTGTGAACATTTACTTATTTATTATAAATTTTCATGTATGAATTTCACATTCCTTTATCATGTAATAAATGATGATGTTTTATGAATCCATGTAATATGATCCATGTGGCACACTTATGCATGAAATGAAAGGTTTAAGAAGGGTGTGCCCTTATAGCGCTCCAATGCATTTGGTAAAGTATAGTATCATGATACGTCATTTGCAATGGGTGTTGACTGATGCTAATTCAATTGTAATGAGGTTTTACCCATGCTTCATGTGAAATGAGGATTTACTCATGCTCCATGTGCAATGAGCCTTGGCTCATACTAATTCCATGTTAAGTGTTGTTGCCACATTTCCATGTTATGATTATCATGCTCTATCATGATTTTATGTTTATTCTTCTCTTGTTCTCTATTGATATGCCTATTTTCTAACATGTATTGTATCCCTCATTTTATTCCATGATTATTCCCTTACTGGTCTTTATAGCTCATCCTTTTTTATGCATGTCCCTAGGTTATCCCACACAATGCTAAGTACGAGGGAATTTAGTGGTCATGTAAAGGAATTTTTAAATAAAGATATTGTTTTTTATGTTTTATGTGGTTATGTAATGATCATAATCCCCAAATACACTAGACCTCCCAATCTTCTATGTTTTATCAAGTGAAATTTATGTAATAAATTATGTTTAATTGTGTATTAAAAGAGCACGGTTGTTATAGAATTAAGGAACTTATTTAACATATATAACATAGATATTATACTATAATTATAATATACCTATGTATCTTTTAGTTTTCATTCCTTTATATATGAAAAATAAATGAAAGTAGCATTCATACGTACGTACGGCTTGTCATCCCAATGAACCGTGTATTTAATTTCTTATATCCAAATGATATGCACTATTATTAATACAAATATACTGAATATATATGATATATATGATTCCTAAATCATGAATATCATTCTGGAGATAATGTAATTTTGACCACATTGACAATTTATAATTATAACATGTTCATTTTTTACACTAGTTCTGAAACTCGACAAAATGTTCGATATGAACTAAAATAATTAACTAATTGTTATAATAAGGTAAAAAGTGATAAAAAATAAATAATAAACATGAAAATGGTTCGAAATAAAGTAGAAGTTAACATGAGTTTATTATTTAGGAATTTAAAGAACGAATTATTCAAGTCAGATGTGAGGTAAGGGACTTCGTCTCAATCTCCTTTCATTAAAGAATGTTTTGATAATATACACCTTATTAGTTTTCAAAGTGTATAATAAACCTCTTTGACTTTTACTTTCATTTTTATAGAATCTTTTTCTATGAATCATTTTACTAAAAAATAAAAATATTCTTTTTAACTTATGCGGCGATAAAAACCTCCTTGTCACTGTAATCTTTTTTTGGCTTCTTCTATAAGCCATACTGTTTTTAAAAGGAATAGAAATCCCTTATTCCATTTTTGAGTATTTTGGTATTGAAATTTTTTTTGAAGGATAGTTTACTATTTAAATTCGTTGAAATTGTTTTTTTATTACAAATTAAATTTTATGATAATGGTACTTGGACATTTGACAGGAGGTAACGTGATAAACCAAATCATGGGTGGTTCCATGATAAACCAAGAACGGGTGGTTATGTTATAACCTCCAATGCATTTGGAATGGAATTCATTTGTATGGTTATTATATTTGTATGGATTATTTGTGGAAGACATTCTTATGGTTATTCCATTTAAATATAATTATTTCCCATGTTATATTTATATGCTATATGTTGTTTTTTTATGGGATTTATGGGAATTTTTTTTGTTACAAAATGGGTAAGAAATGAGTTTATATTCAGTGAAGTATATTTACTAATTAATTAATGTGAAAATTATTAATTTATGATAATTTATTCATGGTTTACATGTTGTTTTGAAAACTAGCATCTTTCCTTCATTATGTATCCCTTACTGAGCTTTTTATGCGAATCCCATGTTTTTTAAATTTTTTCACAGGACATAAGGTATAATAGGGTCAAGGATGGGGTTAAGGAAAATTGAAGATATTTAAAACATTGAACTAAACATGTTTCTTTTCTTTTAATAGTTTTTAATATATGAAAAAATTGATACTAGGTAGAACTGTTTACAGGTAATATTCAATTTTTTATGTATAAGATATGACCTAATTCTCTAAATCTCCAAACCTGAAAAAGAACATCATTGTGAATTATTAATTTAATTAAATAATTATGTAATGTTTAAGGCTGGGTCCTTATAGTTGGAATCAGAGGTCTATTTAGATAACATTAGAGCTTAGGGTGTTATTTAAGCATAAGTGACATAGCCTTAGTGGTTAGAATATTAGAAAGTGTCATAGTTATTTTAGATAAATTGAATGATTTTAAGATAACATAAATAAGTATTTCTTAGTATTTATCCTCTTTATAAGATATTACATAATGATTTTACTGATATTCTCACACAGACCTTTTTGGTTTTAGTAAATGGTTAGATCTAGAAGGCATCAAAATAACAATGGATGTGAAGGAAACCGTGGTGGTTTTCTAAATAATAAACTGAATTAAGTGGGAGATGAAATGAGAAATATTGTTATTATTCTCAACCAAATATTTGGAGTTATGATTGGATACTCGAGCCTTGGTGATTTCTCTAAGGCAACATATATGCGAGAAATAAATCCCTATAGAAGTTCAGGTAATAATCATGAAGGTAAATATATTAAAAATCTTAAGTGTTAATGATGTGGAAAGAAACACATATTAAAATGATTCAAATGGACGGGAATATGTTATATATGTGGTAATGAAGTTCATAAATCAAGAACCTTTCATGGAAAAATGAAGCATCCAATTGACTCCAGGAAAGGGAAAGAAGTTCTTTCTGAGGGATCAATTGAATGTTTTAAATGTGGTGTGCATGGTCATTATACAAATAGCTATCCTAAGAAGAAGTTTTGGGAATGAGATCAGCAGGAATGTACAAATATATGTTTACCAATACCTAATTCCATTACAATTGAAAATGAGGAAACTAACAATAACTAATGAAATTTATAGATTATTTCTTAACTCGTGTTTTGATATCTCTGAAATCTTAGAACATTATGCATGATTTTTTTTGTAGGAAATAAGTATAAAAGAATAAGATGGAAAAACATAGATAAAGTATCATGAAGAATTTTTGATGATTAAGATGTCTACATTTTAGGAATTTAAGGTTTATGTTGGATCTTTGGATAATGGTATATTTAAATGTATTAATCATAGTATTAATTTGGAATACTTTTTCCTGTATGTGTAGCCCTAAAGTTTGATATGTGAAAATGTTATTCAAGAAATAATTATATCATCTTGCATGGAAATAAGGGATAACCATAGGATTTCATGTGATTTTTGTTTATGAGGACACTATGGGTAATTAGATTTTGGTAATAAAAATTTGTGGTATGATATAAACATTGTGGATAAAACATGTTATGTATATTTTTATGGATTTTATCTCATTTTTTTAATGTTATTATAATTATATAGTTTTTAAAAAATTAAAACATACAGACCGTGTCACTACCTACCACATCGGAAAAATATTCCGGAATAAAACCAACAACAAAAGTGTGACTGATATTTATGACCTACCACTAGACTATGTGAAGTCCCTAGTTTGTATGAATTTTAATTTTTAGTTAAATTATTTTATGGATCATGAATAAGTTGATTTTTGGAACTTATGTTTTATCAAATGGATATCCGTTGTATGGAAATTGGTTTAGTTATTAAGTGATAATGGTTATTTTGGAATACATTCTCTGTTTTGGGAACACTATATGCTTAAGAAAAATAGAATTCTATGGGATCTCATTTGTGGAGTAATGGTTGAAATTTTATTTTGGAAGAATCTATTTTTTATTGTGGACAAATGGTGATTTGGGTTATTTATGGAAATGATTACCCTATCATAGGGAATATGTGATTAGATTAATTACACTTACGTGTATGACCATAAGAGTATTCTATGTTATTTGGAGATAAATGTTAAGATTTATTGTGGAAGAATATGTGATTAAAACTCTTTATGTTTTGGGTTTCAATATTAGTTTGGATTGCTTTGAATAATTTTAAGGAAAACTGTGTATTTAATGGTCTTTGTTAAAATTTTGGTGCTGTTTGTTGAATTTGGAGATTAAGTATAGAAAATCTTTTTATAAAGGATTATTCTTCAGGGGATTATTTGATATCGTACTAAAAATTATTGTTGTGTTTAATATATATTTCATCTTTTGTGGATTATTGTATTCTTTAGAAGTTTATTCTAGTGCATTTTATGTGACCAAGTCATCTTTAATACTCATTGTTTGGAGAACAGATGTGTTTGTGGTAGAAATTTAGTAAAGGATGAAAGTATACAAGACAAGTATGTATGTTTCCTTATATTCTATGTTAAGTTCGTAAATAAATTCCCCAATGTTATGAAAAGGAACTTGAAACAAAAACATTGTCCGTTAACGTTTCCTACTAGGGAATCGATGTCCGTTTGACCCATTAAAATTTTGTTATTTTCTGGTTGATAGCATTCTCTTAATCATGTTTTATATCACTATCCATTAGAACATGATGTTTAGTTTCTCTTCCATATCCATTCATTATTATATGAAATCCTAGTATGGGATATCTCTGGTGACCTTTTAACTTCACTTTATTTATTTTGATGTGATAGTTTTATTGACTCTATTTCTGATGTGGAACATTCATTGATGTTTCCAATCCCAATTTTAAAATTATGAGGACACAATTTTCAAAAGGGGGAAGAATGTAAGACCTAGGTATTTATAGGATAATGATTTTTTCATATCTATTAATATTTATGAATGTGATATTAATTTTATGTTAAACATGACACTTTGTTCAATAGTGTACTCAACACACAACAATGGGATTCTTTGAAATCTTATGTCGCACACAACATTCATTCATACTAAAAAATAATAACATAATATTATTATTTTAAATGGTTGTTATCTCCTAGTCATTGTATATGAGGGAATAAAAAAATAACCATATTATTATTAAAAAAAATTATATGTTTTTATATTTATCTAATAAAATTTAGAGGCTTAAAATGAGAATAAATCCAATTTTAAGCACAAACACTCTAATATTTTTAAATGGTATATTTACCAACTTTTGATAGAGAATCCCTATTAAACCTAGTTTTGGTGACTTTTGTAATTTACTTTTGAAAAAATAATTTTTTTAGAAGTGGGACTTCAAATTTTACTTTGGGTAAATTTTTTGTATTTTTCTAATAAATTTCATGTTTTATGAATAGTGAAAAATACTGCATTTTAAGACAAAACTATCTTTTCATCTGATTTATTTATATGGATAGATTATATTTTTTATTTTGTTTTAAATTGTAATTAGATTATGTTTTTACCATTTAATCCAATTTTGGTCCTTGGAAGTATTTTCACTTTTTAATTACACATAAACACATGTCAATGTTTTGAAGGTTATTATTTCTTAAAAACATGCTTTTTGGTTTTAACAACGGGAATTAATTTTAAATTAATTCTTAAAACTTCTATATTTTTAATTTGTAAAAATTTATTCCATATTTGGAATCATGAGTTCAAAATTGTGTAAATAGATCACTTTTATTTTAAAAAATTATGAATAGTAACTTCAGTATATATTTTATTTATAGTGGTGAAAGGATTAATCTGGTAAATAAGGGTAAATAAATAATATTATACTAATATTAAATAAACCTAAAACTTGTCCTAATCTTATTGGATGATATAAATCTTACTATGGTCATCCTTGGGTCGATGTTAGGACCCCGTTGAGCCACTTGTGTGTGAAAATGATATTTAATTGCTTTTAATTTAATGTCAAGAAAATATAACCCAAACATGTATCTTTTACTAAAAAACTTTTTATAGGAGGCTATATAACTGATTTTTTTCACTATGAATATTCATTACAAAGGAAAAAATATTTCATATAACATGGTATTTTATTTGTAATTTTTATATATTAAATAAATAAATTTAATTATGACACAATGATAATGCAGTGATTGCCTCATTAATAAAGGATTCAAATAAACGATATTATAAATGTTAAAGTAAATATAATTTTTTTATTTTAATTCCATCCAAAAAAATTATAGATGATAGATACATTTTATATATTTTCCAATGATATTTTTAAACAATCATGTTTTTATGGATTTTTAAAAAATACAAGATATGAATAGTGTCAAAATTGACATAATTCATATTTTAAAATACAAAATATTTTAATAAATATTATAAAATTGAAAAAAATTTATGAATCGACCAAATAGTTATCATAAGTATAAAATTTTATTATAGACTCTTTAACTGGATGTTTTTCATGTTTTGGTAACTATTTTTATTCTCAAAGTGTTAAATACTTGATAAAACGGTAAGACTAAAAAGAGTTAAATAAAAAAGACAAGTATTGCAAAATATTTAAAATCTCTATAATTATTATTGGTTAAGTTTATTTAGATTTATATTAATATTTTATTTGAACTATCTGAATTTGGACTCATTTATACTTGAAATCGAATTTATAATAAAATAATAATTAAAGATATTCTTTAAGTTCCCCTCCTCCCTCTTATAATAGGGAACCATCTCTAACCCATAACTGACAGTTCTCAATCCTTTTTTCTTGTTCAACCTCTACACAAATAATCTCAAAAATTAACTATCTTTGTTTTATAAGCCTTATACTATACATAAAGAAATTCAAGAAATCACTTTGGATCAAATCAAAAGAAGTTACCCAACATGAGGTAACTTCTTCTCTCAAGTTTCTTTGCATTATTTTACCTTCTCCACTACCTATGTTATTATTATTCTTAATTTATATTACAACACCAGTATCCTCAATCAACTAGGTTGTTTTTTTGATAAGAATTCTAACTACACTTACACACACATTCATCTAATGGATACGAACATATTGTTTCTGTGTATGGTGAACTGATGCCTCACGAAACAATGATTTTTTGATTTTCCCCTACCACCTCTCATGGTGGACATTATGATGACACTATAATTAAATATTATATTTATGATATTTATTTTTATCTCTATGAATTTCTAATTCTCATTTAGAATATTCCTTTATGCTTTTCATGTTGTATATATACGCTAATTTCATTTGAGGAAGTGCGGACTACCGCACCCTCAAAGCGATATGACTCATTCATGATACACATGTAACATATAAATAATGGAATTAAAAACTTATGAAACATATATATATAGATATTGTACTGTAATTATAATATAATTATGTATCATTTAGTTTTCATTCCTTTAAATATGAAAAAAAAAATGAAAGTAGTGTTCTAGCGTATGTATGGCTTACCATCTCCATGAATGGTTTGTTTAATTTCTTATATCTAAATGATATGGAATATTATAAATACATATATATTAGATATATATGATATATATGATATCTAAATCATGAATATAATTCAAGAGATAATAGAATTTTTACCACAAGGACAATTTATAATTATAAAAATTTCATTTTTTACTCAAGTTTCAAATATCGAAAAAATATCTGATATGAACTCAAATAATTAAATAACTCTTATAAGTGGTTAATAGGTGATAAAAATGAATAATAAACTTGAAAAGGGGTCTAAATAAAGTAAAAAAATTAACTTCAGTTTTTTATTCAGTAAATTAATGAACAAACGAGTCAAGTCGTACACGAGGTAAGGGACTTCATCTCAATCTCTTTCCTTTGAAGCATGTTTTGATAATATACACCTACTTCACTTAAATGGTTTATAATAAACCCCTTTGAATTTTACATTCATTTAGAGGGAATATATTTATACAAAGAATTTTACTAAATGACAAAAATATTGTTTTTAACGTATGTGGTGACAATAACCTCTTTGATATTGTAATCATTGTTCCTCTATAAGCATTAACGTTTTTAAAATGAAAAAAATAACTTATTCTATTTTTGAGTATTTTTGTATTGAACATAAATTTAAAAGTGGATTTACTATTTTAATATATTGTAATTATTTTCTACGATTGAAAATATAATTTTTATGATAATTGTACTTGGACATTTGATGGGTGGTTACATGATAAACAAAATAAAGGGTGGTTCCGTAATAAACCAAGTAAGGGTGGTTACATTATAACAACTAATGCATTGGGTATGTAAGTCTACAGTATGGATATTTTATTTATAAGAATTATTTTTGGAATTCAACAATATGGTTATTCCATTGAAGTATGATTATGTCCCAAGTTACATTTATATGTTATACGTTGTTTTTCTATGGGAATTATGGTAATATTTTGGTTACAAAAAGGGTAAGCAATGAGCTTATATTCAGTGAAGTGTTTTTTCTAATTCTTTAAGGCAGAAAGTATTAATTTATGATAAAATATTCATGGTTAATATGTTGTTTTGAAAACTAACTACTTTCCTTCTTTTTGTATCCCTTACTGAGCCTTTTTTCCCCTCCCATATTTTTGAAATGTTTTTCACAGGACATAAGGTGGGATATGGTCAAGGATAGAATCATGGAAAAGTCATGTTGTTTAAAACTTGGAAATAAACATGTTTCTTTTCTTTTAAGAGATTTTATTTTATGAAAATTATGGATACTGAGTAGAAGTGTTCACATATAATATTCAAGTTGTTATGTATAAGTTATGACCTAATTCTATAAATACCTAAACCTAAAAATATCCTCAATGTGAATTATTAACATAATTCAATATTTATGTAATTTTTAAGTTTGGGTCCTTATAGCCCTCCTCCTGAACCCCTGGTCATGACCACCGCATGCAGTCCAAGCACCGTGTATCCCTATCTACTCCGATGTCACGATCAACCTGTCAATTGTCTACAAGGGAACACCAGGTGTGGGAAAATCCCTTGTAGGGGTGAGTATAAAAATACTAATTAGGATGATCTAAAGGCTCAAGGGTGTAGTAAGATTAGTACTTATGATTAAAGTAGTTGATAGAACAAGGTATAGTAAAAGAAGTGCAGCTCAACACAACAAAGGTATAAAGTAATCTCATCCAAACATAAGGAGCTAGAAATGGTGAGAAGGTGAACTTATCATCAAGTCTTCACTACCTATAGTAAGATAGTAGACTCGTCCAACCATGATAATATTGACATTGAAATCATGTGGCATACCATGCGCGTCTTCACCTCTCTTTGAAGGAGAGTATCGAAAACCCCTGGAGTATGAACATGAAAAAATAACAATATATATATGCTCACTCAACAAAACCCAAATGGGAGAATAAGGGGATCTTCGTCTCACAAGTATAGCCTCAGAAAAGAGAGTTTCCAACAGTTACAAAAGTAATCACCACCAATTCCAAGCATCCCACACGTCTGTCTTGAATTTTAAATCAAACATACTCAATCGTTGCACCTTGATATTGTTCTCTTTTGGCCATTATATCTCACCCACATAGTTTTAAGTCACGTCACAAGGATGAATCTTGGTGGGAAAAGTGCCCATATTTCCTGGAGACCAATGTCACATCAAATCACATGTCGTCATTATGCAGCATAGTCAAGAGATTATGTCTCAAGATCGAGGACCCATGCCAAACTTAGGTGGAGGGTTTCACTCTAGTGTCATCAAGAACCCATCCCTAGCCAGGCTAGAGGGTTCTACTTAGAAAATATCTATGACCCTTGCCTAGTCCAAGTGAAGGTTTCCACTTTAGTTTTATTGAGGACCCCTCCCTAGCCCAGTTGGAGGGTTCCACTCTAGTCTCATTGAGGACCCATTCCCCACCAGGCTGTAGGGTTCTACTCATAAATACCATCAAATATCACTACCCAACCAAGCTAGAGGTAAGCCTGAATGAATAAATTATGAACCTCACTACCGAGACTTACTAAAGGGTAAGTCTTGAAGTGTAGTCGGTGAACCTCACTGCCCATCCCTACTAGAGTGTAATCTAGGAAAACATCACTGCCATCATCGAGTGTCGCCTAAGGAAGGTGCCACGAACCGAATCGGGTCTCCATCCGAACCGACGCCCGACCCGGCCCGCGGCAAGTCCCGAAGGGCGTTCCCGATCCCCACGGGCTGGCACAAGTGCCCGGGTATCAAAATAAACCTTGGGAACGATTTACCCGAGTGAACAAAAATAAAGCAGCCAACCAACGTAAACCAGACAAAAATAAAGGTTACAGTCAAACGTGCATTTAACCATACAGGTTTTTGGTTCACAAGTATTCAAATGCCAAATAACACTAAAACAAGATGACCAAAAACCAACCTAAGAACTGTCGCCCGGTGTGAGGACACCGCCCCTGAACCACTACCATCGTCCTCCAGCATGAGCGACGACAACTGATAAGCAGGATTTCCCAGCTCCGGGAGTGGAGGTCCCACGCGTCCCGACCGAGGATCTCATTCTCCATGAAATAACCAGGGAGTCCCATCTGGTGCCGTAAAACTAACTCCGCGCCGATAGCAATCAATGTGCGTCTGGAAGCACACCAGCCAGTCCATACCAAGGATCACATCAAATAGTTCCATGTCAAGGACCAAGAGATCCCATTCCATCTCGACTCCCGACACAGAGAGTGCGCACGATCGGCACTTAAGGCCTTGCTCCCTCTTTTTCCCCAGTGGTGTTACTAACTCCATAGCAAACGATAACAGCGCGGTCAGTAGGTTCAGAAGATACACAAAACGAGCAGATATGAAAGAAACTGAAGCACCAGTATCAAATAAAACTGTAGCTATAGAAGATGCAACTAGAATAGTACCTCGAACCGGTGAAGGCCCTGCATCAGATCCCACTGGTGCCTCATCCACAGCATGTAGTTGTCTGGTCCCTGCCTGAGAATGACCGCTCTCCTGAGGCTCTGCCCTGATCTAGCTCTGCCCTGAAGACGATCCAGTCCTACAACCACGCCCACCAAACGGAGATCATGTCATTCTGGTCGGCACTGACTGAACTGATTCCCCGCTGGAAGCCACCGATCCAGCCCCACTCTGGTAAGGGCGTGCAGTTCTGCAGAAGCGTTGTACATGTCCCAGAACTCCACATCCATGGCATGGTCTGGGAGGGTATGGACAAACATGCCGGATGTGCCCTACCCTTCCGCACTGATGGCACACAACGGACCCTGCACCAGAAGCCCCAGATGAAAACTGTCTGGGAGGATGACCTGATCTGCCATCACTCTTCTTCCATTGCTCATCACACTTCCTCTTCTTCTCAGATGAACTGCCACTTCCAAGCCCTGACACTGATCCAGAAAACCCCGAAATTCCCTTCTGGTCAATCTCGGACATACAAGCATGATCGACCACCTTAGCATAAGTCTTCAGCTTGAATAAGAATACCAGGGAGTGGATTTCTGGTCGAAGGCCCTTCTCAAACTTCCGAGCTTTCAATAATTCGCTCGAAACTATTTCAGGTGCTTACCGTACCAGTTCAGCAAAGCGATTCGCATACTCCATCACTGTCTGATTCCCCTGCGAAAGCTTCATGAACTCCCGAGATCTAGCATAGGCTACGAACTCTGGACAATACTACTCATTAAAGATACCCTTGAAATCTTTCCAGCTCATGTGCTCATGTTTCCCATCCTGGACCACTGATTCCCACCATTTGCGACTATAACCCTCCAGCTGGAACGAGGCACACTTCACCCTGACTGCCTCGGGCGTTTCAAGGAAATCAGACATGCGTTCTATCTTTTCAAGCCACTCCATTACCTCTGGAGGTTCTGAACCACCTCGGAAAGAAGGAGGTTTTCTCCTCAGAAACTACTGAGCTCTATCCTTCCTGGAGCCAGATTCTTCCCCTCTAGCTGGAATAGGGGCGGGGGCAGGAGTCGCCCCTTTTCCCAAATCCTGAACGGCTCGGACCATCGCCTCTACCAATCTCTGATCAAGAGGCACTGGAGAACTCTCTCCGGATTCCTCCCGTGGGTGCATGGGAGCTCTCCAGGGAGGCATCTTACTGCAAAAGGGCAGAAATCAAGAAACAAATACCATCAATATCACATATCTAAAAAGGAACTAAATTTTTTTCAATAAGATAAATAATCATTAGTAAACCAAACATGTAAAAACGACTTTGTGCAAAAACTCTACTTTCTTGCCTGGTGTCCACATACAGTCTACAGCCTGCACGTCCCACCTAGAAAATAAGAGAACAAGCACCCTAACAACCCATGGTGACTCAGTATCTGTCACGAGGCGTGCTGGCTAGGCACCCTACTCGCAACATGAATTCTGAGCCCCGACAGACACAACTCCTGTATAATCCAACTTATCCCAAATAACATAAACCACAAACTAACATCCTCTGATACCATTTTGTCACGAACCGAATCGGGTCGCCATCCGAGCTGACACCCGACCTGGCCCGCGGTAAGGCCCGAAGGGCGTTCCCGATCCCCACGGGCTGGCACAAGTGCCCGGGTATCAAAATAAACCTTGGGAACGATTTACCCGAGTGAACAAAAATAAAGCAGCCAACCAACGTAAACCAAAAAAAATAAAGGTTACATTCAAACGTGCATTTAACCAAAAAGGTTTTTGGTTCACAAGTATTCAAAACCCAAATAACACTAAACCAAGATGACCAAAAACCAACCTAAGAACTGTCACCCGGTGTGAGGACACCACCCCTGAACCACCACAAAAATTCCATGTAGATAGGCCTGCTAACAACCTGAACCACTGCCCCCAAAAGTTGTACCCTTACATGTATCAGAAGTAAACAAGTCTACTTACACCCAAGGGTGTATGTAGGGTGTGAGAAATCGCCCAGCAGAATATCACCAAGAAAATATTCAACGCAAAACTATCAAAAGACAAACCATTTGCAATGCTAAATAAAGAAAGAAAGAAGTGCAATAAAAATGGTTTTCATAAAACGATTTAAATGGAAGACAGTTCAAAATAAACACATTAGGGTGATAATTCAAGTGACATAACACGTATCATTGTGCACGCAAAGTAACTGGTAGCACCAAAGGATGGGAAAGGCCCAATGGGTACTAGAACTAGTGGGATCCTAGAACGTCGTGTCTCAGTGAAACGTGGCTTAGGCGGCCATGACCCTCAGATAACGCGACTTAGAAGGCCACGACCCTCATAACACGTGGCTTAGAAGGCCACGACCCTCAGATATCATATGTTTAGTTAGTGTTCCAATCGTCAAACCTATCAGTGAAACCGAGTCGGGACATCTCCAGAACACTAGCTCACTAGTCCTAGTCTCCCCACCTAATACCCCGGCTTCCCTCCTTGTGCTCAACTAAAGATAAAAGTTCATATAACATGTCACATTAGCACATAGAGCCAAACGTGTCACTTGCACACTGATATCCTCTTTGAAAACCACGCACACACCAAAACTTCTTTTTTTTTTAAAAAACTTAAACCACACTGCTTACGCTTTAAATTAAACTAGACGCATAACTTAACGAAACCACTTTGTTAATTAAAAAACCACTAGGAAAAATTATTGAACAGTTTTAAAACATGTCGCAAAAAATTTTAATGGTTAAAAAGTCACTCAAAACCCATTTATATAATAAAACATATTCTGACACGCCAAAACACAAACTGCGTCATCCGCACTTTCTAACTCACACACACTGCACAGTTTACAAATAATAATAAACAGCCAAAGTAAGTTTTCACAACAAAAATGGACTTTCATCCCACAAATATACTACTGGAAAATTAGATGCACATTTAAAAAGTAAATAGAACAAATTTTTCAGCATGGAAACTAATTAGCAGGGTGCTGAAAAATTTAAACCAACACGCGAAAGATCGTCAGATGATATTTGAGTGTGGAATCACCTACCTTAAACAGGAACGGAAAAAGACACGGCGCAAGACTCCAGTTGCGCCGCGGTCGCACCGTCTTGAGCCGTCAAACAGGTCCTAAAAATTGCAGATCGTTCAACAGGTACAATGGTAATGTTAACATAATAATAATGATGATAATAATAATAAAAATAACATAATAATAATAGTAATAATAATAACATAATATAATAATAATGATAATCTCATATTAATATAACAATAATAATGATAATAATATAATAAAAAAATAATAGCATAACCAAAATATAATAACAATATTATAATAATAATAATAACATAATAATAATGTAATAATAGTAACAATAATAATAATATAATATTATTATTATTATTATTGACATAATAATAATAATAACATAATAATAATTATAGTAATGATATAATAATTAACATATTAATAATAATAACAAAAGAACCCATTGATATCTTATTAGATAAGTTAAAATAATAAAATAAAATAATAAAATAAAATAAAATAAAATAAAAAGAACAAACCGGCATGGGGGGCGCCGGCAGGGGGCAGAGGAGGAAGGAGAGCGGCAGGGGGAGGCGCTGGCTGGCGACGCGGGTCCGGCGTGGATGCAGCAGGGTGCAGCAGGGGCGGCCCGAGGCGGAACAGTGGAAGCGGGGAGGCGGCGCTTCCCTTCCTCCGTCCAACTCCCCCAGGTCGTGCTGCCTCCCTGCTTCCATTGTTCCACCTTAGGGTCGCCCCTGCTGCACCCTGCTGCATCCACGCCGGACCCGCGTCGCCAGCCAACGCCTCCCCCATGCCGCTCTCCTTCCTCCTCCGCCCCCTGCCGGCGCCCCCCCTACCGGTTTGTTCTTTTTATTTTTTTATTTTATTTTATTATTTTAACTTATCTAATAAGATATCAAGGTTTTATTTTGTAATTATTATTAATATGTTAATTATTATATCACTACTATAATTATTATTATGTTATTATTATTATTGTTACTATTATTACATTATTATTATGTTATTATTGTTATTATATTGTTATTATAATATGGTTATGCTATTTTTTAATATTATTATTATCATTATTATTATTATATTAATATTTGATTATCATTATTATAATATTATGTTATTATTATTACTATTATTATTATGTTATTGTTATTATTATTATCATTATTATTATTATGTTAACATTATCATTGAACCTGTTGAACGATCTGCTGTTTTTAGGACCTGTTTGACGGCTCAGGACGGTGCGACCACGGCGCAACTGGAGTCTTGCACCGTGTCTTTTTCCGTTCCTATTTGAGGTAAGTGATTCCACACTCAATTATCATCTGATGATCTTTTTCATGTTGGTTTAAATTTTTCAGCACCCTTCTAATTAGTTTCCATGCTGAAAATTTTGTTCTTTTTACTTTTTAAATGTGCATCTAATTTTCCAGTAGTATATTGATGTGGTGCAAGTCCATTTTTGTTGTGAAAACTTAATTTGGTTGTTTATTATTATTTGTAAACTGTGCAGTGTGTGTGAGTTAGAAGGTGTGAATGACGCAGTTTGTGTTATGGCGTGTCAGAATATGTTTTATTATATAAAGGGGTTTTGAGTGACTTTTTAACCTTTAAAAATTTTTGCGACATGTTTGAAAACTGTTCAATAATTTTTCCTAGTGGTTTTCTTAATTAACAAACTGGTTTCGTTATGTTATGTGTCTAGTTTAATTTAAAGCGTAAGTAGTGTGGTTTAAGTTTTTTTTAAAATGAAGTTTTGGTGTGTGCGTGGTTTTCAAAGAGGATATCAGTGTGTAGGTGACATGTTTGGCTCTAAGTTCTAATGTGTCATGTTATATGAACTTTGATCTTTAGGTGAGCACAAGGAGGGAAGCCGGGGTATTAGGTGGGGAGACTGGGACTAGTGAGCTAGTGTTCCAGAGATGTCCCAACCCGGTTTCACTGGCAGGTTTGATGATTGCAACACTAACTAAACATATGATATCTGAGGGTCGTGGCCTTCTAAGCCACGTGTTCTGAGGGTCGTGGCCTTCTAAGCCACGTTATCTGAGGATCGTGTCCGCCTAAGCCACATTTCACCGAGACACGACGTTCTAGGATCCCACTAGTTCTAGTACCCATAAGGCCTTTCCCATCCTTTGGTTCTACCGGTTACTTTTCATGCACAATGATACATGATATGTCACTTGAATTATCACCCAAATCTGTTTATTTTGAACTGTCTTCCCTTTAAATCGTTTTATGAAAACCATTTTTATTTCACTTCTTTCGTTCTTTATTTAGCATTGCAAATGGATTTTCTTTTGTTAGTTGTGTGTGGAATCTTTTCTTGGTGATATCCTTCTTGGAGATTGCTCACATCCTACTTACACCTTTGGGTGTAAGTAGACTTGTTTACTTATGATACAGGTAAGGGTCCATCTTTTGGGGGCAGTGGTTCAGGTTGATAGCAGGCATATCTACGTGGCGTTTTGGTGGTGGTTCAGGGGCGGTGTCCTCACACCGGTCGACAGTTCTTAGGTTGGTTTTTGGTAATCTTTTTTTAGTGTTATTTGGGTTTTGAATACTTGTGAACCAAAAACCTATTTGGTTAAATGCACGTTTGATTGTAACCTTTATTTTTGTTTGGTTTACGTTGGCTGGCTGCATTATTTTTGTTCACTCAGGTAAATCATTCCCAAGGTTTATTTTGATACCTGGGAACTTGTTCCAGCCCGTGGGGATCGGTAACGCCCTTCAGGCCTTTCCGCGGGCCGGGTCGGGTGTCGGTTCGGATGGCGACCCGATTCGGTTCGTGACAAAGGCGACACACACCGAACATCGAGGATCTCCTTATATTGGAATCTCACTTGAAACATATTTCATCGTATTTCAATAGTAACTAAAGAGTGCACCATCGCATTCTACGTGTAAAACACTCCGGATAGGTTACTCGCATGCCAAAAGAAAACTTCCAAAGAAGGATATGTGAGAGGGAGAAGATTCGTAATGTGGGAAACAATGTGTATGTATCCCACAGGTTGGGTGGAACCACCTCATCGCCCTGTCAGGTACCTAGTTATACTTGAGTACTAAAATATGAACTAGTACTCAAAAGACGTGCTTGTGTACTCATAGAGTACATGGTACCTTTTTCTAAATGGTTGACGAGCAGATGTTTCTCATTTCTAATTCTAAGGGTGAAAATATAATTCTTCCAACATGCCTCCTGAAAATGGAATCGAGTAACAAAAAAATCACACTATCATATTCCTTGAAGAAAAATACACAAGATTGACTGATGATTCACTCGAAACAGACTCCCAGGGAAGAACCTACATTCTACTATGTTGTACTAAAATAGTACCCTGTGGGGCCCATGCCTTGATCCTAAAACATGTCAATAATATTTCATTATTGTGATCCCCTTGGAAAAATCATGGGATTGGAAATTCATTTGTCTAAAATGGAAACCTAGTGAAAAAGTGAAATTTCATTACAAACGCCCAAAATGGGGCTCATGAGTCTGACACCATAACATTTGGTTTAAGAACGTAAAATTGGTCTTGAAAATTTTTATTCGACTCAAGGGTCACATAACCTTTGAAGGTGTGTCAATCGAATGTTGTATATAGGAATATTGTCTAATGCATGTTTACCGAATAGTAATAACGATATTATTATTAAAAAATGGGCATTTTGAACCAAGGAACTTCAATCTTGAATCAAAATAGTTCTGAAAGTGTCCTCAAAACATTCGCTTGAAGGAATGGGTCTTGTGGCCATAGACAGGATGTAAAACGGACCCTTTTTTGAGACATATGGTGTTTTAAATAAAAACCCTGGTCTAGCTCACTCAACTGGTCATTCTTCGGCTCCTGGACGCACCGCCACCCAGCACACCATGCCTCTGTTGTGCCCTCATCTCTTTGGACTCCACTGCACCCAGCTATCATGTCATTGTGCCACCCCAATCCACGCCTCACGGTGTTGCCTACTTCCAAGAACAACCATCATTCTGCCTCCTGTCATAGTCGCCCTCATCATAACTCATGAAAGACAAACTTCTAGGGACCACTATGATCACTTCAATGATTCAAATTTTGATATGAGACCAGATCTAGACTCCCCGGGACTAGACCTTTATAGCACCAGCCTCTTCTCGATGATTCTTTGACGTTTCAACAAGGGTAAAAGTAATTTTCACTTCCTCTCATCATTTTGCTTCCTCTAGTGCCTGAAATGTAGAACTTTCATAGATATGGAATCCTTGGATCCAGACTTTCATAAATCTATTCTATGCTCGATTTTGGTATGCCTATTCAACGAGGAAAAAATCTGGCCGATGAAAAATGAAATGAATGAAAAAGAATGAAAGATCCAAAAATTAAACGATAGATGGACATTGTTATTTTTTCCATCGATGAAGGTTTTTAAAGCATCAAATATGATAATGAGTGATTTTTGACAACGAAAATTAAAACGGGGATCTGTATAATCTAAATTAAAAATCCAACCTTGAATTTTGATCCTCCATTGTGCCTGTTGTGCTCTGATATAATAGTATCTCCATATTTTTCATGATCCGATGAAGTTCCGATGTTGAATCATAATCTTCTAGAGCTCCTCCATCTGAGAGAGAAATGAGATAAATCTAGATTATTTCCCTAAACTCCTATTTATAGAAAAATGTCAGTGATCATGAAATATGAATTTATCGCACCCTCTAAACTAAGGTTTCCCCTAGGGAAAAGACCACACTATTAACTCAATTACGGTATCATATTTCTAATTCGAGTCCCTATTCAGATGTTATTCTAAGTAGAGTTTCAAATAATACATTTTTATTTAATTATTTAAAATATGTTTTTTCCTTCCGGGACATTTTCTATATACATTCTACAATAACAAAAGTTATACCACTCCTAGGGTAAACAGCACACATCAGACACAACTATAGCCTCTGATTTCGGATTTGAGTTACCATTTGAGGGTTATTTTGGTTTGATCTATTAAATGAATGGGGTAAAAAATTACTCCATCCATTTAAGGTACTAATAATGAGAGAGGTGACTTAACGTTAGGTGCCGACATATTTTATATCTCTATTAAGGTAAACACCATGTTCTAGACCAACCGGTGGTATCATATTTCTTATCTGATCAACCATTTCAGAGAAATCATGTTTCCATCGTATGAATAGTATAAAAATACATAATAGTTTTATGAAATTTATTTTGGGCACACCGGGCCTTAGAATTTTATGTTGTCTTAGCACCTAGCTCTAGAAATATATTTTAAAATATTCCAGTCTTATAAGGTGAAAATTGGGTTGATACATCATTCCCTCCTTCAATATTTACATCCCTGAAAAGAAAAAACTCGGGAAATAACTCAAGGAACAGATCCAACATCAGGTTCTCCCACTACTTGAAACCTGCACATTTTCATGCTACCATAGTACTCAAACCAAAGTAATGGTTTGTCCTTATGAGTTCTAGTATTTAAGCTGATGTTTGTAAAAACATACATGTTTCTCCTCAGTTGTGACATGTGGGAGACTTTGTGCACCCACTTCAATTGAGGGCATAGGGAAAGGTAGCAGACAACCTCGCTAGCCTCTTCACAATATTGAACGACACGAAGAAAATCAAGGAATAACATTTTTTCCCGACCAAAAATCAATATGCATAAACACAGCATATCCTCCAACACCTGGATCATGTGCTCATTCTTCCGATCAATTTGGGGGGGAAAGGGTCATACTTATCCGTAATTAGGTTCTGAATTCCATCTTTATGCCTCTCCACAATCATAACTTAAAATATATGTCACAATTAGAGAAAATTGTCTAGGGTACCTCATAAAGGTGAATGATCTATCGTACATAAAAATTCCCAAAACACACCAAAAAACTTTTCTCCCTGATAACAAGGAAGTGCGCTGATTTTTAAGTTGGTATACTATCACCCATATGATTTCATGGCCCATCACTATTCTTGGAATCCATGTGATGAAGTTATTGGATATATCGTCCTATTTACACTCAGGTAGTTCAAGAGGCTGCAATAACCCCCCAAAACATAGTGTTAAGCCTTCACCTACATTACAACGAGAAACATTTTTTGTCCTAGTACTAGGGTATTGTGATTCCCTCCTTCAGAATATCAATATGTTGTATTTCTTATATAAAAAAAGTCATTCTATACCTCTTAGTTGATTTCTCACAACTGGGACTCTCTTGAATGCTCAAGAAGCGAAGGATTCAACACCATCGACAGAGGAAAACTGAACCCTCATACTCAATCAGGTTCAGCTGTAAGGATGTTAACTACTCCAAAACATCCCCTATTTGGTGAGCCTGGGACATCCCTCTGAGGAAATATACTACAACATTTCATATTTCATAAATATATACTACCTTCAAGTCATAGTCCTACAGTAATTTCAACAAACATCGCCACCTCAGGTTTCAGAGTCTCTAGGAGAAGATATACATGAGACTCTGGTTGTCTGAGAAAACCACAAAGCACTCTCCTAGAAGATAACATCTCAATATCCTCATGATGAAGACTAATGCTGCTAGTACCAGATAGTAAGTCATTTATTTATGTTTGTGGGTTGTCCATCACTTCAACTTTTACTTGATAACTATAGTATCATGTGTTGAAATTGAGCATGCAAGGTACCAATGAATAGGGAAGGTGACTAAAGTCATCCAACTATAAGTATCTATAAACAGAAGGCATGTGTCATAACTCATGCATATTTTCCCATCATGGAATGAGAATAATCCCAAAACAAGATTTCAAGCAGATAAACTCCACTAGTAATGGGAGGACCTACTCTGAAACTCCACCACACAACCTCGCCCATGAACGC
The DNA here is from genome assembly GCA_963277665.1 of Viscum album. Lineage (NCBI taxonomy): Eukaryota > Viridiplantae > Streptophyta > Magnoliopsida > Santalales > Viscaceae > Viscum > Viscum album. Next base: position 1,356,557,793 of record OY728148.1, read on the forward strand.
ACAAGTCAGCTGGAATCATCCAGCACACCTCGATACTTTCTGCTTTGGGTGGCACTTAATCTCTTTCATGGTTTTTATCACATGTCAAAAACATGTCTCGGTGGGGGAAGGAACCATCTTCCACATGCATTCAAAGCTACATTGAAAAACACCGACATAGGGTTACACCGACTCCCCATGTCAACCTAGTAAAACATCAACAATGAAGTAAGAAGAAAAGAGTACCTCACACAGTGTCTAACGAGTTCTTCCAAAAAAATATAGAATATACACAGAGAGTACCTCTTATATTCTCACGCGTTGTAGGATTGTAGACATCTAAAGAATGCAGTTGTCTACAGCCTCAACCACCTACTTCCTAAGTTTGATGTGGTCTGGCCGATAGTTGTGGAAAAACCTCTCAACATTATCCACTGACCATTATTCTTCATGCTTTTCTACCAGCACCACCTCTATGGGAACATCCTATCCTCACAAAGAGGACCCCAGATCGTGGAACCACCTCTACCGTGGTGGTGAATCTACCAACTGCCTATGAATCTCAGCACATATGTTGATTGGTCTCCAACCATGTGACATCTCCCATCACAAGTATAACACCAGCCATCCCCATGTTATCTATGTGCCCTACACTACCTATGGCCCATACGACTACATTCCTGAGACTGATTATGGAGAAGCCTCCTATGTTGGGGGCCTGCCAACTGAAATATGCTAGATGTGGAAGATTTCCCAACTATATTGCACCCACTTCCTAAACCGTCCAACCGAAACCCCTCAAACAGAAATATCTCTGTCACTAGTTCTCACTCAGGCACCTATGAAAAGGTGGGGATGCATAAGGGAACAACAATTGAGTGAATATCTCTACAGATACCCTAATGAAACTTCCATGCCTAGAAGATTCCATAATAGATCATTTCCATAGATTAGAGATTAAGGTCTAGTAACCTATACATGTACTCAGCCTTCATTGTCCCTCCCTGTGAAGCTCTATAAACTCTGAAAATGAGATGGAGAATAAGCAAGAGGGGTGGTACTCCTCACAAACCAGATTTTAGAAATCATCCCACAAGAGTACCCACTCGTTGTGAATCTGAGTAACCCAGCTCTACCGATGCCAATCTACACTATGTAAAAAATAATGGTTTCCAAAGCCATCATATAATCGGTCGGTGTTAGTGCAAGATAGAAGAGGTGGACCACCGACTCTAGACAAACCTCTGAGTCCTGAGGTTCTAACTCATAGTAGAACCTCAGCAGTCTCTATTGCTAGAACTCAGGGTGTGCACTCAACATTTGTACATCCTCAACCAACTCTACTGGAACTAACTGATACTCAAAAGGTAGAGGTGTTGCTACCTACCCACTTGGAGGAATCAGATTTCATTATGGATCTTGAACTAAGGCCCCATCGCTCACCGAATCATTACCATGAAATAGAGCTAGTATCCTGGTTGTATGTGATCACGGAGGAATCCTGAATCCATCAAGGATTACCGTGGTCAAAAGATCATATATATATATTTATATCAACAGTGATGCGGATATGACTCAATAAGGATAGATAAAGACTCAATACAATATGATGCATGTAAAAAAATTCCCTACAACAAATGTCTCAACATGTCGAGTCGACAAGTGGGTAATCATGGTCATAGAGAATGGCTACGGCATCCGCCACACCATCACTAGACTCCTTGGCCTGAGAGACTCTCTCAAGACATGTTGACAATATTGCCCTAAAACCCAACCAATTACTTTTTAGGAAATGTCTGAACAACATCCCAAGGAGAGAAACACCTATGATTCCACTTTTTCATGACCCAAACCACATCGGGGCTAGAGCTGAAACTACCCCATGCCGACCTCCATAGGCTAGGGGTGACGACTAGCACTGAAGGAAAAAAACCACGAGGAGGCCTTTTCCTAAGAACCTGTACACACAAACATCCAACTCAATTAAAATAGTGTAGAGGGAAAGGAAATAAAGATACAACACTACTATATATATACCATAAACATGCATCGACCTCTAAATAGTACAAGTACAGAAAATTAAGTAGAAAGTATAAAGGGGAAAGATAATTTCCCAACTAGTAATGTGTAAAATTCTGAAAATAGTTGGAAAAGTAAAATAGCTGGGAGAGACCCACTCCTAATTCCCAAGTCACGACTACCACACGCAGTCCAAGAACCATGTATAGCTAAATCCTGTAAAGTGATGATCAACTCGTCAGTTGTCTGTAAGGGAACGCCAGGTTCAGGAAAATTCCAAGATGGGGTGAGTATAAAAATACTCTGTAGGATTCCTTGAAGGATCAAGGGAGTCAATAAGAGAAGTACTAAATAGGGAAGCGGTCGATAGAACATGTTACAGTAAAATAAGTGTTGGTCAACCCAAAAAAGGAGTAAATTAATCTCATCCAATCACTGGGATCTAGAAACGGTGAGAAGGAGAACTTCTCATCAAGTCCCCTCTATATATAGTAGGAGAGTAGACTCATACAACCATGAGAATCTAGGCACAGAAAGCATATGGCATACCCCACACATCTTCACCTTTCTTGGAAAGAGAGTATCCAAATCCCAAGGAGTGGGAACTGAAAAAAAAAAAGAATATATATGTGCTCAGTCAAAGAAACCCAAATAAGAGAATAAGGGGATCTCCATCTCACAATCTCATCCCAGAAAAAGAGAGTCACCAACAATTCCATAAGTAATCCCAATCGATTCCCAGCATCCCACAAGTCTTCCTTGAACTGTAATTCAATGGGACTCAATCACTGTACATTGATAATATATTCTTTTGGCAGGTCTGTCTCCCACGCATGGTTTTAGTTCATGTCGCAAGGATGCATTATGGTGGGAAAAGTTCTCCTATTTCTTGAGAGTCCAATGTCACATTAAATAACATCTCTTAACTATGCCTCATAGATGGGAGATCATGTCACAAGGTTTAGGACACATCCCATCCTTTCTAGACGGTTCCATTCTAGTGTCAACGAGAACCTAGCCCCAACCTGGCTAGAGGGTTCTACATAGAGACGATTGAGGACCCATGCCAATCCTAGGTGGAGGGTTCTTCTCTATTATCATTGAGGACCCATTCCAAGCCCAGCTGGAGGCTTCCACTCTACTCTCATCAAATACTCATCCCCAGCCTGGCTAGAGGGTTATACTAGGAACATCCATTGAGAATCAATTCCCGACCCACCTGAAGGTAAACCTAGATGAATAAATGACGAACCTCACTACCTAGCCCTAATGAAGGGTATGTCCTAAAGAGAAGTCAATGAACCTCACTACCTAGCCCATACTGGAGGGTAAGCCCAGAAAACATCACTACCATCATCGAGTGTCTCCTCTGGTAGGCATCACACTTAGAACATTGAGCATCACCTCGGATAGGCATTGTTCTCAAAACATCTCGCATCATATCTCGAAATACATTAAAGATGTCACCATCGTGTTCTACATGAAAAAAAACTTATGATAGGCTACTCAGAGGCTAGAATTAGAGTTCATAAGAAGGAAATGTGATAGGTATAAGATTCCAAAAGTGGTACATGGCGCATGTGGGGCTCACACGTCGAGTGGCCCCACATCGTTTTTTGGTCATGTACCTATTTGTACTTGAGAACTAAACTATAAACAAGTACTCACAATGTGTGTCAGTGTACTCCCAAAGTACATGTCACCTATTTCCAAAAGGAGGATGAGTGAACGTCATTTTTTAATAATTCAAAGGGATAAAACGTAATTCTTACAACATACCTCTTGAAAACTACCATGTGTAACCAAATGGAACACATCTTCGTGATCCTTTTGAACAAATGAACAAGATAGGCTAATCATTCCCTTAAAACAGACTCCTAGTGAAAAAACTTCATACCACTGCATTGTGAAAAAATAAGCCCCTTGGTTCCCACACCACGATCTTGAAACACATCTATTGGATCATACTGTTTCGATCCCCTCTGAAAAAATGGGCCCGACTATTCATTTGACCAAAATGGACACCTAGTGAAAACTTATATTTCACTTCCAAGGCCCGAAAATGGGCTCATGGGTCCCATACCCTAAAATTCTATTTAAGCACCCAATATTAGTCTTGAAATGTCCTCCTCGACTCCAGGGTTGCATGTCCTTTGAAGGCGCATCAATCAGACGTTGTATGCAGACATATGGTCTGATGCAAGTTTTGCGAATAATAATAATTATATTATTATTATTAAAAATATATTTTTCACTCCACCAAACATCAAGCTCGAAATAAAAAAGTTTACAAAACAACCTCAAAATATCCACCTTAAGGAAAGGGTCATGTGGATGTAGACACCATGTGAAACAGACCCTTCCTTTGAGAGAAACGAGGTTTTAAATGAAAACCATGGTCTGAACCAACTGGACTGACCAGACTGGCCCAGATTGGTTGGTTTTCCACCCAGCGTACCACAACCTCATCCTGCTATACTCCACTGTGCCCTTCCACACTGATCTATTATCGCTCCAGGTCCCATACCACCTCCGTCTAACAAGCCCAACCTCCGCGTTGTCACCTTCCAGAGTCGCCCTCACTGGAACCTCAATAGGAAAAACTTTTACAATCCACTACAATAACTCTGGTGATCCTAATTTTGATCTGAGACCAGATCTGGACTACCCGACATGAGATATTCATAGCATCAGCCTCTGCTCGACAATCCATCGATGCTTTGGCATGGAGAAAAGTAACCCTTGCTTTCGCTCGCCGATGCACTTCCTACAGCGCCCGAAATAAAAAAACACCATAGATTCAAAATCCTTGGATCATGACCTTCACAAATAAATGCTCTGCTCATCATTTGGATTTCGATTAAGCATGGAAAAAAAATTTCCAATGAAAAACGAAAATAATGGTGAAGAAATAATGGTCCATAAATTAAATAATCAATGATCGTTGTTAATTTGGCCATCGATGAAGGTTTTCAAAACTATGAATATGGTCAGAAGTGATTTTTGAAAATGAAAATTAAAACAGGGAGCTACATAATCCATACTAGAAATCCTACCTCAAATTTGGATATATAGTTGTGTCTGATAGACTCTGATCTACTAGAACATACAGTTTTGTCACAATGTGATGATATTTGGACATCGAATCATGGTCAGCCAGAGCTCTGCCACCCGAGAGAGAAATGTGCTAACTCTGGCTCTGTTCTATGAACTCTTATTTATAGGAAACTATCAGCAGTCACGAAACCTGAATCTCTCATGCCCTCTCAACTGAGGTCTCCCCCAGGAAAAACACCATGCTACAAACTCAACAAAAGTCTTGGTTTCTAATCTGAGTCCCCATTCAAAAAAAATTCTATGTACTATTTCAAATAAATCAATTTTATTTAATTATTTTATTTACACTCTTTCCCTCAGTGACTTTTCTAACAAAAGGCCTACACCAACAATGTTTATATCCCTCCTAAGATAAACAAAATGCTATGGACTGAATTGTGGACATGGATTTCTAATCCAAGTTACCATTTGAGATTTATATATGTTTTATATACTAAATGAATGAAATAATAAATTAATTCATCTATTTAATGTACCACTAATGAGAGAGCGGTCCGAACATCATGCGCCAACATATTTTAGGTCCCACCTAGGATAAACACCGCGTTTTGGACCCAATTGTGGTCTCAGATTTTTGATCTGATAAACCATTTAAGAGATGTCCTATTTTCATCACATGAATAGTTTAATGATAATTAATATTTTTATAAAATTTATTCCAGGCACACCAGGCCCTGTAATTTCACGCTGTCACAGCACCTAGTTCTAGAAATATATGTAGAAATATTCCAATTTTTTACGAGGAAAAAATAATTCTCTACAAAAACCCAGATCCAACTAAAGAAACTCATAGAAATTATCCCAAATTACATAGGATATCCTTCATAATATATGTTTGGGACTTGAGGAGGAGGAAGTTTCACTACTGTAGTGGAATCATAACCCTAGATATACCCATAGAAACTACCACCCTCACCATTCCACTAACCCAGATCTACCTATATATTGTTCATTGAAACCTTCTTGCCTGCGAGAATGCAAACCCACAGTAGTCAAATATTATATACACATAAAAATTTTACATTGAATATTGAAAAGGATTTCTCAACACATGGTCTTTTCATAAATGGAAAAAACATGCAGTGATTACCAAGTGTAATTTTCACATTAATTAACTCACCAAATTGTCCAAAATGTTTTAATAAATTATCATCTTAAACAAAAAGATTAATTTCACCAAAAAATATAGTATTTTCTGGATCATTTTCTTCTTGATTACATTTAAAATGTTGGTTCTATTTATTTTTGAGTGACTTCAGTTTTTTTTTGTAGTGGAAGCTCTAATCCTCATGGGCCTGGTCAAGCAGAGCAATCCATTTTAAACAACATTCCAATTTTTAGTATTATTTTTTCATCAATCCTCTAAAGTTCTTAATCAATCATATATTATTTTTCAACATAGATCTCTTATATGAATTTTAGAAATATCGTAACTATTTTAGGATTTTTTTATTACTTTCCATCACTACATATTCTATATTTATTTTTGTATGTTACATTATTGAAAAAATATTTTCTATATTTTAATTTTTCAGTAAATGTTCTTTGTAAAAAAATCTAATATAGATTATAACTGTTCATGGTGAAAAACATTAATCATAGAAGAATTGTAGTAGTGGATTTTAATGACATAGTTACAGCACTAATGTTGGTTTTGTTGAATCAAACATGCATAATTCATCTACTTGGGTATAAATATGTACTCTTGATTGAATGTTATTTTTATTAAACATGTAAAATTGGAAAATATTCATTTTTTAGTCATTTCTGTATTTTCTATGTTTAAAACATATAGTTAATCTATTCTATTCAATTGGATAATGTCAACATTTTTATTTATTATTATTTGAATTTAGTTATCCATGATATTTTATATTTAATCTTCCATCTCTATTATATTTCTAGAATAACATATGGAAATATTTTGATGGTCAGGATTTGGTGCAACATGCTGTAGTAATGTGTAGAGAGTATGTGGCTACTACAAGCCATTTTACCCAAATATTATTTCATGGGAGTTATGTTATATTTCTAATAAATTTGTGATATATTTGAAGCTTGTTTGGCCACTGATAGGCATACATTATACCACCATATTAAAAAAAACTATTAACTTTTTAGTTATCATGAATTATAAGTTGGAATACAATTTCTAATATATTAATTTAACAAATGATTTGTTATTTTCTCACTTTAGGAATTTCTCATTTATATAGGAATTTGGACGGATGTGGTCGATGATTCCATTGCTTCAAGCTTTCCAAATTTAAGAGTTCATGATTTGAGAGGGTATGTTCAGGTAAAAATAATATTGAATATGAAAGTATTCATCGATTTGTATAAAATCCCTTTATATATTATCATCATTGAAAATGAAATTACCCACATTTAAGATATTTATATTGATTAATGTATTTATGATTATGTATATTTTTTGACTGAAGAAGTAATAGGTGAATCATCACCAAATTTTTCAAAATCATTTTTAGAGTGAGTAGCCTAAATATGCATGATCCTAGTATCATATGTATTTTTATATGTAGTTATAATATAATATTTCCAATTAAAACATAATTTATGGTTTCATTAATTTCATTACATTGTATGTACAAGCTCAAATTTCTCAATTTAATGAGGCAATGTTAGTTAAGTATGAATCGGGTGGACCATTCCTCCAAAATCGCGATTTTAGGTGGTCATATCTTGCCTTATTACCTCTTATTCCACAACTATAACTCCTCAAAAATAAAAAACTAGTTATAACAAAAATAGATATTTTTTTAAAAGTGGGTTTTGTTTCTTTATCATGAAGTTTACATACAAATATCACACAAAATTTTAAAATAGTTATTATCAAAAGTAGGAAATCAGTGAACCATTCAACTTTGGGATGGATGGTCTTAATTCTGTATACAAGTTGAAAAGGTGGAGTGACACTATAATTTGTAGAAATACACCATCATAGAATACGGGAGTATTTTTTGAAGTGTATTTTGTTTTTTTATCATGAATTTATCATCCAAATGTCACACATAATTATAAAATAGTTAAAGCCAAATGATTGAAATTAGTGAACCATTCCACTGTGGGATACAAGGTCTCAATTCTCTATACAAGGTGAAAAGGTGTATTAACACTATAATTTTAATAAATAAACCATCATGGAAGAATGTAGAATTTTCATATTTTGGAGCTGTGGATGATTTTATTTTATTTGAGTTATTAGTTTCTTTAACTTCTACTAAATATGACTTAACATGTATTAGAGCAGTGGATCATTTTTTAGAACAACAGATCATGTATTTTATTTGAGCAATGGATCATGTATTTTCATTGAGAATTGGATCATGTGTTTTATTTGAAAAGTATATCATTTTTTAGATTATTAGATCAAGTATTTTATTTGATCAATGGATTATGTATTTTCTTTGAGAAATGTATCATATTTTAGAGTTATCGGTCATGTATTCTAGAGCATTGGATCATGTATTAGATTACTGGATCATTCATTTAATTCTATTAACTAGGAATTGAAATTTTTTGGAGAAGTGGATCATTTTATTTTATTTTATTTGAGTTAGTATTTTCTCTTTTATTAGAGGATCATTTTTTAGTTTGTTTTACTTCTACTAGTCATGTTTTTATGCCTTTATCCATAATTTTTTCTATTATATTGATGATGTCTCCATATTTTATTCACTTTTTTTCCAATATACTGTACCAATTAGTTTTGATTTAAATATATTCAGTATTAATATTAATCATTAACTATAAAAAATAGTAACCTCTTATTGAAAATAATCATTGATCTATATCATCATGTAAATACATGAGTGAGTACGAGTTTTAAATAAAATTGGTAAAACACCATGAAAAACAGTTTTTTGAAAAAATGCCCTTTTAAAATATAAATTACATTTATAATAAATATGTTCATAAAATCCATTTAAAACCCAAAATTTTATTATTATAAATAAAAAAATAAGTAATTAAAATTTAAAACTAATCCAAAACATATTTTTACATTGTAAAAACTTTAAAAGAAAATATATTTTTCTGTAAAAAATAGTATTTTCACTATTATTTAAAACTAAATGTTTTCAGAAAATAATTTGATGTTAATTTTGACATGATGAATTCCAAAAATGAAATTCATTTTTTGAAATACATTTTATATAACTTCTAGAAATTAATATTCACTCATAAAAATAAGAAAAACTGATTTTTGAAGAAAATATATTCTTGAAGAAAAAAGTGATTTTACAAAAAATTGTAAGATCATTTACTAAGAAAATACCAATACATTCATAATGAGTGGGAGAATTATATTTATTTCATAAATTATTTGTTCATATTTATTCCATCTAATTTAATGGATAGTTTATAATGAACTTAAAATACTTATGTGGTTTGTTTAAACTCACGGTTGCGTACAACGCAACCTATTAAATAATTAAAATTATTTAAAGAGAAATAATTCATAATAATATTGATGTGATACTTATTTTATATAATCTATTGATATATTACCCTTTTATTTTATTGGTTGTGTAACATCCCAGGTAATTAAAGAATAAATAATTTTCATATTTATTAATATTAGAGAATTAAATATGAATTTTAATTAAAAGGGGTTGCTATGTTCGATAGCGTACCCGATACGCAACGATGAGTTTCTTTGAAACTTACGTAGCACACTAGTAATATAATAATATCATGTTAGTTAACAAGTAGCCGTTGTACTGGCGGGAATGAATAGAAATAACTAAAATATGAATAGATATGTTTTTAGATGTTTTTACATTTACCCAATAAAAGATAAAGGCTTAAAATACGGAAAGAGTTCAATTTTAGGCTTTTATACTCTAATTTTCACTAAAGGTTCACTTATCACCTTTTAATGGTGAACCGTCATTAAATATAGTTTTGATCACTCTTATACATTCTTTTGGACCAAATAAAACTTTTATTAAGAATCGGGACATCAAATTTTACATTGTGTAATTTTTGGTACCTTTCTGATGAAGTTCATTTTTTTTTATGAATAGTGTAAAATGTTGTATTTTACATCAAAACTGCTTTTTAATCTGATTTATTTATACAATTAGATTATGTTTTGAATTGGTTTTAAAGTGAAATTAGAATATATTTTTACCATTTTATCCAATGGTGGTCATTGGAATCAATTTCTATTTGAAATTAGACTTAAACTGGTGTCAATCTTTTGATACTTATTGTTTTGTAAAAACACGCTATTTGCTCTGGCAGCGGGAATTAATTATTAAATTAATTAATGTGACTTATATGATTTGAATTTTGTAAAATGGACTTCATTTTTGAATTCGGAATATCAAATATAGCTTAGGGTGAATTTTTGGTAAATTTCTGAAAAACATCAATTTTTGATGAATAGTGAAACCACTAAGTGGTAATCAAGCAAACTGATTTTTCAGTTAAATGAAAGTTTACCACTAATGTGTACTGAATTTTGAAAATCCGACATACATGGTTGTCATTAAGAAGTAAAATGTGGTTCAATGAGATTATAATAATTTTTTGGTGAATAGTAACTTATTAAGTTTTAATCGCGATTAGTGGTAATTAGTGTAGTTTAAGGTATAAATAATACTTTAATAATATAAAATGACCTAGACACATGTCCCAACCTCATTGGTTGTGTCATGGACGACCAAGACAAGCCATGGCCTAACTTGGTGACCCCATGGATCCACTTTTGTTGGGAAATAACATAAATTACTTTTTATTTAATGTTAAAGTGAAAATGACACTAACATAAATTGTTTTACTAAAACAATTTTTAAGTGGGGTTATACAAGTCCAAATTTAGATTATAAATAGTCATTGGAAAGCTAAAACGATTTCCTACATCATAGTATTTGTTTTATAATTTTTAGAAATTAAATAAATTAAAGTATTTATGACATAATAATGATGCAGCGATGACATCATTATTTGGCGATTTAAATAAAACAGAAAGATAATGTAAAATCTAAAACCTACACATGGCCAAAACCAATTGGATGAGTGGATTGCTAAGCCTTATCACCTTATCCACGAATTCTATCAATGTGGGACCTTTTAAAACCGAAACACATTTTCAAATAATGTAATATTTTTTTACTTTCCAAAAGTGCCCCTCCTCTCCTCTTATAAAAGGCCCCCACCTCTACCTCATTTCACACACTCTTCAAGCCTTTGGCTCGGCCAACCCCTGCCCATTTGCTCTCTCCACATCCCTCTCCTCATCCTAGAGGATTCCCTTTGGGCATAATCCTTTCAAAGGAAGCCTTTAGGCTCAACTCAAAAGGAGTTACACTTTTTAAAGGTAATTCATTCTCTCAAGTTCATTTGTTTTATTTTGCTTCTCCAACCCCCTAAACTCTTTTTATTTACTTCTTTTGTAACAACAACAGTATCATCAATATACTAGGATGTTGTTATAAGATTTATTTTATCTACACTCTCACACAACTACATCAAATGGTTAATGAACATACGGTTTCCGTGGATGGCGAAATTCTGCCTCCCGAAACGATGATTGTTCAACACTCATTTAACACCTTCAAAGGTGGCCATTATGATGTCAATATTTTTATATATGATATATAACATGTTTATGTTTTCCTTAAACTTATGTTTTTTTCATTTTGGGCATACCTTTATGGTTTCCATTATGGGTAAAACACGATATCTTCATTTTAGGAAGCGCGGACTACCGCCCCCTGAAAGTGATTTGATTCGTTAATACCATATGTGGGATGTGTAAAGGATAAAGTTAATGATATTATATATGTTATTATACTGGAATTATAATATACTCTTATATCATTATGATTCCATTCCAGAAAATATGAAATAGAAATGGAAGTAGCGTTCATGCGTACGTACGGCTTACCGTCTCCATGAACGGTGCATTTCATTTCTTACCTCTAAATGATTATGTAATATTTTAAATACATGTATGTACTGGATATATATGACATATATGATATCTACATCATGAATACCATTCTGGATATAATGAAACATTGACCAAATTAACAACATGTAAGTGTAAGAAGTCTATTTTTGACTTAAGAACCAAATACCGACAAAATGAACATTATTAACTTAAATGATTACATGATGTTCATAACATGGTTTAAAAGGAATAATGAACTTGAAAAAGATTCATAAGCAAGTAGAGATTAATTCAAGTTTATTATTCAGGAGTTTAAAGAACGGTCGGGTCAAGTCAGATACGAGGTATGGGAACTTCTTAACCCAATTTCCATTCTTTGGGTTAATCTCCTACTTTCAAATTATGTCATTATATTATTATGTCGTATCTTGTATTTGTACTTTATTTATGTGTACTTATAGTGAATACACATAATGTATCTATTTTATTTTAAAAATTATCTTTGTATGGGACTTCGTCTCAATCTCCTTTCGTTGAGGCATATTTTATTTTATACACAACTTTCTTTTATACGGTGTATAAACCCCTTTGACTTTTACGTTTACTCAAAAGGAATCTTTTTTATACGAAGCGTTTACTAAACGACAAAAGGGAATGTTTTTGTCGTACGTATGCGGCGACAACGACTTCTCCGCCGTCGTAACCGTTATTTGAGTTTTGGCTTCCTCTACAAGCCATACCTTTTTTTTTTAAAAGAAAAATAAATACCATGTTTTACTTTGGTATTGAAAATGGTTTTCATAATGTTTTTATTATATCAATGTGTTGTATTGATATCTCGTGATTGAAATGTGGAAATGTTATGTTTCCTTTATGCATGTTTTATGTGATATGATTATGTTATGGTTCTTGGGCATTATTATGAAGACGGGTGGTTCCGTGATAAACTAAGGGCGGGTGAGCCCGTTATAGCTCTCCAATGCATTGGGTAACGCGAAGGAGTGAAACGTTAAGGTTTCTCCGAAGAGATTTTAGGGAATATACTGTGATGGGTATTCCAAACGTAACCAAGAGGGTTACCCCCTACGTAAGAATGTTATGAATGCCTCAAGTTACCTTTACGTATTATGATTTATATGATTTATTCATGTTTTTATGAGGTATGTTAAAGTGCCTATGTTTTATGGGTAAAGTATGATTTCATTCTTATGTATATATGAACTCATGTTTCCTTTCCATGTTTTTATAACCCATACTGAGTTTTTATGCTCATCCCAAGTTTTTGAAATGTTTTTCACAGGTCAAGGGAAAGGTACATGATAAGATGATAGGGTCAAGGATGTGTCAAAAAGAATCCATGTTTTATTTCAAATGTGTTTCCATTGATGGGAATGAAGAATACTATCTTTATGTAACCACTTTGTTTATATGTGGAATGTAACCCAAGTTTTATGATCTAATTCTCTAAAACTCTAAACCCGAAAAGATCCTCAACGTGTAATCTTGTAATAACTCAAGATTAAGTAAGGTTTAAGGCTGGGGCCTTATAGTTGGTATCAAAGGTCGGTTTAGACAACTTTAGGAGTTAGAAAAGTGTTAAATTATAATATGATTGAAATGATATAGCATTTACGGATTACCATGTTGCTTCGCCTAAGATATTTCCATGTTCAGAATGGTTTTCCGTAGGGGAAACAAAGCAGCTATGTTGGGACGACCTCAGGAGGAAGACAACCTTCCAAATCAGCAACCTGAGATGGTTGGAATCGGAACTGAACAGTTTGTTGCAGTGATGGCACAGTTGACTCAGGCTATAAATGGTGGTGGTATCCATGCACGAGATCAGCCAGATCAACCGCAGAAGAACATGTCAGTGGTGGAACATTTCATGAGGCAACATCCCCCATCATTCAGAGGATCATCTGACCCTGTGCTAGCTGAAGGGTGGATTAAAGCACTGGAGAAGATTTTTGATGTCATGGGGTGTTCAGACAATCAAAAGGTTAGTCTTGCTATTTACCGTTTGGAGGGTGAAGCAGATCAGTGGTGGTCTATGGTTAAAAATATCAGGGAAGCCGATGAGATTGATGCTCTTGACTGGGATGATTTCAAAGGTATGTTTCTTGAGAAGTATTTTCCTAAGGCTGTTCGACTTAGGATGGAAAAGCAATTCTTGGAATTGAGGCAAGAGGAAGACTCAGTGGCTGCCTATGAAGAAAAGTTCACTCGTTTGGCAAGGTATGCTCCAAATTTTATCCGGGACCTTGATAGTAAAATCAATCGTTTTTACTCAGGATTAAAGCCAAAGTATCGAAGGGCATTAGCTTCTCGTGAGTTTAAAAGTTATGAAAAGCTTGTTCGATGTGCTGAGAAGGTGGAAATGGAGTTTGCCGATGACCAAGTGTTCTATAGCAACCAGCAGAAGAAGAGACCGAGGTGGCAGGAGAAAGGTAAGAATTCTTCAAAAAAGTCTGATGGTAAGAAAACTAAGTTTCCAGTTTGTGATAAATGTGGCAAAAGGCATGCTGGGGAATGTCTTCTGAATTCTGGGAAGTGCTACCGATGTGGTAAGATGGGACATAAGGCTCGTGATTGCACTGAAAAGGATCAAGGTGAAGGTAAGAATAAATTTGATTTACAGTTAGTGAAATGTTATAAGTGCAATGAGATGGGTCACTATGAAAACGAGTGTCCGACAAGGAGCTTGAGTGATGGGAAGCAGTTAGACTACAAGCAGAAAGGGGTGGTGAAATCCTTTGCAACTACTTCAGCAGATGTTGGGCCATCGAATGAAGTGGTGTCAGCTCCAGGGAGCTCAGTATTTTTCGAAGATTGACTTGAGGTCGGGGTACCATCAGTTGAATGTAAAAGAAGCAGACGTTCCGAAGACTGCGTTCCGTACTAGATATGGCCATTATGAATTTGTAGTTATGCCTTTTGGGTTAACCAATGCACCTACTGTATTCATGGACCTTATGAATAGAATTTTCCATGAGTTCTTGGATAAGTTTGTGTTTGTGTTTTGAGATTTGGGAAGAGATTGTGTGTGCCTTCTGATTCACAGTTGAAGAGAGAGTTGTTATATGAAGCTCATAGTTCTCCGTTTTCAGTTCATCCGGGCAGTACTAAGATGTATAGAGATCTGCGGGAGTATTACTGGTGGGATGGAATGAAAAGAGATATTGCTGATTTTACTATGAAGTGTTTGACTTGTCAGCAGGTTAAAGCAGAGCGGCAGTTACCGAAAGGGATGCTTCAGCCTTTACCAGTGCCAGAGTGGAAATGGGAGAATATATCCATGGACTTTGTTGTTGGATTACCGAAGACATATCGAGGTAATAATGCAATCTGGGTTATTGTTGATCGCTTGACCAAATCTGCTCATTTCCTTGCTATACGAGATACTTTCTCTCTTGATCAACTTTCCCGTTTGTATCTTAAAGAGATAGTCAGGTTACATGGAGTTCCTCTCCCCATTGTATCGGATCGTGATCCCAGGTTTACTTCTAACTTTTGGAAAGGCCTTCAGAAGTCGTTGGGTACTGAATTAAATTTTAGTACAGCTTTTCATCCTCAATCAGATGGGCAGTCAGAACGAACAATTCAGACATTGGAGGATATGCTACGAGCTTGTTCTATGGATTATCAGGGAAGTTGGGACCAACATCTTTCTTTGGTTGAGTTTTCATATAATAACAGTTTTCATTCCAGTATACAGATGGCACCATTTCAGGCATTATATGGGAAGCGGTGTCGAACTCCAGCTTTCTGGGATGAAGTGGGTGAAAGAAAGTTGATGGGACCAGAATTGGTAGAAGAGATGGCAGAAAAAGTTCAGCTGATTCAGAAACACATGAGAACAGCTCAGAGCAGGCAGAAGAGTTATGCGGATAACCGGAGGAAGGATCTATCTTTCGAGGTAGGTGATCATGTTTTTCTCAAGGTTTCTCCTTGGAAAAGTGTGATGAGATTTGGTAAGAAAGGAAAGTTGAGTCCAAGGTTCATTGGACCATACGAAGTTCTAGAGAGAGTTGGATCAGTTGCATACCGAGTGGCTTTACCTCCGAGTTTATCTCAGGTACACAACGATTTTCACGTTTCGATGTTGAGAAAGTATATGCCAGATCCATCTCATGTTTTGAGTCCAGAGGTAGTTCAGCTGGAAGAAAACCTATCTTATGAGGAACAACCGGTCTAGATTCTTGACCACATGGAGCAAGTGTTACGGAATAAAGTGATTCACCAGGTAAAGTTTTTGTGGAAAAACCACATGATTGAAGAGGCAACGTGGGAATCTGAAAATGCTATGAGGGATAAATACCCCCACTTATTTTGATAAGTGAATAAAATTGCGAGGACGCAATTCCCAAAAGGGGGGAAGGATGTAACATCCCAGGTAATTAAAGAATAAATAATTTTCATATTTATTAATATTAGAGAATTAAATATGAATTTTAATTAAAAGGGGTTGCTATGTTCGATAGCGTACCCGATACGCAACGATGAGTTTCTTTGAAACTTACGTAGCACACTAGTAATATAATAATATTATGTTAGTTAACAAGTAGCCGTTGTACTGGCGGGAATGAATAGAAATAACTAAAATATGAATAGATATGTTTTTAGATGTTTTTACATTTACCCAATAAAAGATAAAGGCTTAAAATACGGAAAGAGTTCAATTTTAGGCTTTTATACTCTAATTTTCACTAAAGGTTCACTTATCACCTTTTAATGGTGAACCGTCATTAAATATAGTTTTGATCACTCTTATACATTCTTTTGGACCAAATAAAACTTTTATTAAGAATCGGGACATCAAATTTTACATTGTGTAATTTTTGGTACCTTTCTGATGAAGTTCATTTTTTTTTATGAATAGTGTAAAATGTTGTATTTTACATCAAAACTGCTTTTTAATCTGATTTATTTATACAATTAGATTATGTTTTGAATTGGTTTTAAAGTGAAATTAGAATATATTTTTACCATTTTATCCAATGGTGGTCATTGGAATCAATTTCTATTTGAAATTAGACTTAAACTGGTGTCAATCTTTTGATACTTATTGTTTTGTAAAAACACGCTATTTGCTCTGGCAGCGGGAATTAATTATTAAATTAATTAATGTGACTTATATGATTTGAATTTTGTAAAATGGACTTCATTTTTGAATTCGGAATATCAAATATAGCTTAGGGTGAATTTTTGGTAAATTTCTGAAAAACATCAATTTTTGATGAATAGTGAAACCACTAAGTGGTAATCAAGCAAACTGATTTTTCAGTTAAATGAAAGTTTACCACTAATGTGTACTGAATTTTGAAAATCCGAGATACATGGTTGTCATTAAGAAGTAAAATGTGGTTCAATGAGATTATAATAATTTTTTGGTGAATAGTAACTTATTAAGTTTTAATCGCGATTAGTGGTAATTAGTGTAGTTTAAGGTATAAATAATACTTTAATAATATAAAATGACCTAGACACATGTCCCAACCTCATTGGTTGTGTCATGGCCGACCAAGACAAGCCATGGCCTAACTTGGGGACCCCATGGATCCACTTTTGTTGGGAAATAACATAAATTACTTTTTATTTAATGTTAAAGTGAAAATGACACTAACATAAATTGTTTTACTAAAACAATTTTTAAGTGGGGTTATACAAGTCCAAATTTAGATTATAAATAGTAATTGGAAAGCTAAAAAGATTTCCTACATCATAGTATTTGTTTTATAATTTTTAGAAATTAAATAAATTAAAGTATTTATGACATAATAATGATGCAGCGATGACATCATTATTTGGCGATTTAAATAAAACAGAAAGATAATGTAAAATCTAAAACCTACACATGGCCAAAACCAATTGGATGAGTGGATTGCTAAGCCTTATCACCTTATCCACGAATTCTATCAATGTGGGACCTTTTAAAACCGAAACACATTTTCAAATAATGTAATATTTTTTTACTTTCCAAAAGTGCCCCTCCTCTCCTCTTATAAAAGGCCCCCACCTCTACCTCATTTCACACACTCTTCAAGCCTTTGGCTCGGCCAACCCCTGCCCATTTGCTCTCTCCACATCCCTCTCCTCATCCTAGAGGATTCCCTTTGGGCAGAATCCTTTCAAAGGAAGCCTTTAGGCTCAACTCAAAAGGAGTTACACTTTTTAAAGGTAATTCATTCTCTCAAGTTCATTTGTTTTATTTTGCTTCTCCAACCCCCTAAACTCTTTTTATTTACTTCTTTTGTAACAACAACAGTATCATCAATATACTAGGATGTTGTTATAAGATTTATTTTATCTACACTCTCACACAACTACATCAAATGGTTAATGAACATACGGTTTCCGTGGATGGCGAAATTCTGCCTCCCGAAACGATGATTGTTCAACACTCATTTAACACCTTCAAAGGTGGCCATTATGATGTCAATATTTTTATATATGATATATAACATGTTTATGTTTTCCTTAAACTTCTGTTTTTTTCATTTTGGGCATACCTTTATGGTTTCCATTATGGGTAAAACACGATATCTTCATTTTAGGAAGCGCGGACTACCGCCCCCTGAAAGTGATTTGATTCGTTAATACCATATGTGGGATGTGTAAAGGATAAAGTTAATGATATTATATATGTTATTATACTGGAATTATAATATACTCTTATATCATTATGATTCCATTCCAGAAAATATGAAATAGAAATGGAAGTAGCGTTCATGCGTACGTACGGCTTACCGTCTCCATGAACGGTGCATTTCATTTCTTACCTCTAAATGATTATGTAATATTTTAAATACATGTATGTACTGGATATATATGACATATATGATATCTACATCATGAATACCATTCTGGATATAATGAAACATTGACCAAATTAACAACATGTAAGTGTAAGAAGTCTATTTTTGACTTAAGAACCAAATACCGACAAAATGAACATTATTAACTTAAATGATTACATGATGTTCATAACATGGTTTAAAAGGAATAATGAACTTGAAAAAGATTCATCAGCAAGTAGAGATTAATTCAAGTTTATTATTCAGGAGTTTAAAGAACGGTCGGGTCAAGTCAGATACGAGGTATGGGAACTTCTTAACCCAATTTCCATTCTTTGGGTTAATCTCCTACTTTCAAATTATGTCATTATATTATTATGTCGTATCTTGTATTTGTACTTTATTTATGTGTACTTATAGTGAATACACATAATGTATCTATTTTATTTTAAAAATTATCTTTGTATGGGACTTCGTCTCAATCTCCTTTCGTTGAGGCATATTTTATTTTATACACAACTTTCTTTTATACGGTGTATAAACCCCTTTGACTTTTACGTTTACTCAAAAGGAATATTTTTTATACGAAGCGTTTACTAAACGACAAAAGGGAATGTTTTTGTCGTACGTATGCGGCGACAACGACTTCTCCGCCGTCGTAACCGTTATTTGAGTTTTGGCTTCCTCTACAAGCCATACCTTTTTTTTTAAAAGAAAAATAAATACCATGTTTTACTTTGGTATTGAAAATGGTTTTCATAATGTTTTTATTATATCAATGTGTTGTATTGATATCTCGTGATTGAAATGTGGAAATGTTATGTTTCCTTTATGCATGTTTTATGTGATATGATTATGTTATGGTTCTTGGGCATTATTATGAAGACGGGTGGTTCCGTGATAAACTAAGGGCGGGTGAGCCCGTTATAGCTCTCCAATGCATTGGGTAACGCGAAGGAGTGAAACGTTAAGGTTTCTCCGAAGAGATTTTAGGGAATATACTGTGATGGGTATTCCAAACGTAACCAAGAGGGTTACCCCCTACGTAAGAATGTTATGAATGCCTCAAGTTACCTTTACGTATTATGATTTATATGATTTATTCATGTTTTTATGAGGTATGTTAAAGTGCCTATGTTTTATGGGTAAAGTATGATTTCATTCTTATGTATATATGAACTCATGTTTCCTTTCCATGTTTTTATAACCCATACTGAGTTTTTATGCTCATCCCAAGTTTTTGAAATGTTTTTCACAGGTCAAGGGAAAGGTACATGATAAGATGATAGGGTCAAGGATGTGTCAAAAAGAATCCATGTTTTATTTCAAATGTGTTTCCATTGATGGGAATGAAGAATACTATCTTTATGTAACCACTTTGTTTATATGTGGAATGTAACCCAAGTTTTATGATCTAATTCTCTAAAACTCTAAACCCGAAAAGATCCTCAACGTGTAATCTTGTAATAACTCAAGATTAAGTAAGGTTTAAGGCTGGGGCCTTATAGGTTGTATGAAATATTTTATTATTTTTTATGTTTGATATATTTTTCATGCTTTTATTGTTATTTGATAGATTCTTTTGTGAACTTTCCATTAATGGGCATATGACCCTTTAGTATGTTTTAATTTACCTAGGATACCAATAAGGGATCTAAAAATTATTTTAGGTATTTATCAAAATAAATAATACTATTCTCACTACAATATTTAAGTTATATTTCATATTTTTAGATGTGATGTAAGAATCATGTGTGTATCTAGTCTCGTAAGACTACTAAAATATTTGATCCATTGGAATTAAATACCTTGTATCTTGTTCTAATATAGTTTAATAGCCACTAGATTTGGTTTTTCATATTCCTAGTGTTATAATAGTGCATCATGAAAAACTTCAAAAATCATTCAATTCATATAAATCAAGAATTTATAGAAGATGCTTGAAAAATTATAATTGAAAAGCTACGCCTTGATACTATCTCATCTCAAATATGAATGAATTGAATATGATATTTAATGGTTAGATATTTATTTCCTCAATGACATAAATAATGAAAATTTTTATAGTTATGGGCTATGTGATATCAAAACCTACATGTTTCACTTGACTATTTTTAATATCTTTGTTGAGTGAATGTATAAAATTATGCTTAATTTTTTTTTTTAAATGTTTGTAATAATTTATATCATCATGTAGTATCAATATAAATACATGTGAATATAACTAAATGAATTTAATTTACCAAGGTAACAATTTTTATCATATTCTATTTATTGTGGAAATCATTTATGGCTAAATAAAACAGTCTTCTTTTTCTACACTGAGTATGTCTCATATATATTTTGAATGGAATAGTTTATATAATATTGCTTCAAAATGAAATTACACCATTATATATCATTTTATTTATAGTAATTATCAACAATGGAGTGAGGAAATAAGATTTGATATTAATGACATATACAATGGTGAAGATAGATGAACATATATTGTGTGTGGTGTATTTGTAGTCAATGAAAGAATCTATGTAAAGAAGAGGAATTTAAAAGGAATTATATTAGAGTTACTAATAAAAATAATAAATGAATAAGGATCTAATAAATTCTAATTTAAGTATGTTCAATATCATTATGAAAAGGAATATTGGTCATATTTTTTCAAATAAAGGATATTAAAGTAGTGAATCCATGGAGAAATCATCCACGGTGGATGTCTATGGAATCTATTTTTATTGGTGTCGTAGTTGAAGTTTTGGAAGTGTTGTAAAATATCTGATATCTATTTAAGATCCTTTTACTTAATTTAGTTATGTTTATAAACTCTGTAGAGGTAATTCTAGAATAATACTATCTATGTAAATATAACTATAGAATTTTTTAGGTTACATAAAAGTAACATCTACCAAAATCTATGTAATTATAATCATATTTGTGGTATAAAGGTGAACAGACACCCATGTGAAGGTAAATCAGAAGATTAGTTCTGTGTGAATGTAATACATGATCTAAATGAAGGAAATCCATGAATTTTATAGCCTATATAATTGTTCTTCATGACCACTATAAAGGTAGGAAGGATCTGGTAAAGGTAACTCTGATGATACCAGACCTACATAAAGTAGTAAAAATAAGTCACTATCTAAATAAATGTAATTTGAAACTACATAAAGTTAAATTAGTTTATATGAAAGGGTAAATCTTACAAAATTAGACATATATAAATTTAATAATGATTGTTTTTAGAATACTAATACGGAATAATTTGAAATTTATTTTGACAATGAAAATGAGATGTTATTTGTTAAAAATAAATATCATGATTATTCTTATTGATCCTGATTATAGCCTTAGTGATAAACGAGTTAGTCGAGAGATTATAATGTTTGAGAATCAACCATGTCACAGTGAGAAGATAAAAGATATAATCCATGGTTTCAATATTGGAAGAATATGAACACCAAAAAATAGTATAGAACATTTTAGGAAATATTTCTACCTATATAAATGGTTAACTAAAATACAACGAGGTAGTGAGTGCTTAATAAAAAAGTTTTATCAAAGAGAAAAAGAAAAATACAACAATGATGGGGTATCTAGAAAATGGAGCTCTTTTATTCACCAAGTCATAGATATGAGAATTGTGTGTTGAAGAGAAAACGAATGATACTATATATGTGATTTCATACATTTCACTAGTTGGTTCTAGCATATGTCTGATTCAACAATCAGTATAGGTGAAATTGATTTGAATGGATGTGAGATCTAAGATACCATCGTATCTGTGACTGAGTGAAAAATTATGTCACCTTCTATAAATGTACATGTGATGTACCAAATAGAAAAATTATTAGTAATCTTCAAATTGAATAAACCATTGGATTTTAGTAGAAAATATAAGAAAACTTCAGAATAAATATTATGAATAAATAAAGAAACATATGATAATGTTAATTGAACTAAGATTAAATGAAGTAAAATATTATAAAAAACAAATTATCATAATAGAATCTATAATTTGAGGAATGAAAATATGTGTAGGAACTTGGATGCTATGTTTAGTTCATTTCCATAAGATTCACTACCACATCACAGCCTCACGAAGCCATGAAAACATGGAAATATCAAATGAATTAAAAATTTTGAATTTTATTGAGTATTTTCATTAACAAAGAAGATCTTGATATTTTGAAATTTCATGAGTAATTAAATATATGAGTCTTTATATTGAGGTTTCATCTTCAAGAAGATTCTAGATGAAGTAGATTCCATGTCTATGATTTGTGGATATTTAAAGTGTGAGAATTATAAGAAAAATTAATCACATAATAAGTGAATATATATTTCGAGAAGAAGATATAGAATTTTATATTTTCAACTACATGTGTTTATTTATAATGACATACTCTGAATGTTAAAATAAGAAAAATAAATAGAGGGACCTAACTTTATATGTACATGCTTATTAAATGATGTCCGAGAGAAAATCAGGGGAACTTTTACTACATACCGCAGTTCTTATCAATGTACTAAAGAAGAAGAAAAAAATATTGGATCTATACATGACTAATATTTATCACATTCTGGAAGTGAATATGATAAATTCATCTTATAGTCATCTATTTTATAATTCTTAAGGAACATGAGGTGGGCCACTTGATTATTGTGGATGGGGAAGGAAAACACATACACTATATAGGAGGGAAACAAATATTCACTATTGATAAAATTTAAGAGAATAAATCCCATACATGGATTATGTAATGATTTTCAAACTAGAAATTCACAGCTTAAGTTTTACCTCATCAGTTTCAGGATAATAGGTTCAAGGTCATAATGTTGCCTTTTCTTAATTTGATAATAAGAATTAAACTATATAATTGGTATAATAATTATGTTACATCGAGGATGTATTTATCGTTAGTGAAGAAAACCTCATTAACATACCCTAATGTTCACTTATATAGATTTTTTATTCTATATCTATAATGAAACCAATTGGGAGATAAATTGTGATATATCTACTCATGAAATAACTAGATAGATTCAAAGGGATAAATAATAAAATTAGAGTAAAAGTATACCAATACTGACTCCCCAACTCCCCATCCCAATCACAGTGATGGAAACAAAGCCTTATGATCCTAACAACACTATATGAATTAGAATTCATACAATGTAAAACCTTGTATGATATAATATTTTAGGTATTAAATTTATTATAGTTTCCCACTGGAAATACTTCTTTATGAATATAAACTATCATTAGATCATCGAATTTAAATATCATTGGTTTATGATTTTTTTATAGAAAACACTTTATAACATTAATTATAATTTTCATGTTTTGGGTTAAATTATGAAATATTCCTTTTATTTTGGAATAAAAATGTTTTATAGATATGTTGTGTAATGTAAATTTAGGTTGTGGGATAATATTGGGCATGATATTTAGAGGTTTTTAATACACAATATAAAAATAAATATTTTCAATAATTTTATTTACTATAATTTTAAATAAAAAATTATCCATTTTGATGATCTAGCTCACTATTTTAGGTGGTCACTACATAAGATATAGATCAGAGTGTTATGGGTCTGACCAAAAATAGTTTTTTTTTTACCGATGGAATGACCTTCTGAAATGAATATCTATCATAAAAACATAAAAAAGGGTCCATTAGAAATGTTCGAGGAATTTTTCATCCCTATTTATTTATTTTTTGGAGTTCCATACAGATTCACTATCTTCTAAAACAACAAAATTGAAACTTTTGATGCATCCACCACTTTTATACAAGCTATAAATATTCCACGGTTGTGAAAATTTCACCATAAAAAATAAAAAATAATGTTATCATTGTGTATGGAAAATCCCTAAAATAAAATGCATCAATATGACTTCCCGTGGGGATTTCATAATTTACTGTGGTATGTATAACCCTTTATTAAAAACATACCCATTTTAATTTTAGCACATCATAAACTTTTACACTACCTTGTAAATTTCAATATTTAGTAAAGGCTAATAAAATTAGCACTCCATTAAGAATATGTTTTTAACCTTTTAAAAATATTCTTTATGATTAATCTCTACAGTGATATCCTCCCATACTAACCATTGATGAATAAAAAAACTAAATTGTAGAATAGTAAACCATCATGTAATATAAAAATATCAATAGGGATACCTTCCATATATAACAACCACACATTAGTGAAGATTATATCATCATTGCAGTAGTCCTTAAAATAGTTATTACCCACCACTTATATATTAATTAGGATAAATAAATGAGGTTTCCTACATAGTGTATCTAAAATTTATTTCATTTTCCACTTTTTTTATCATAAATTTTTAATTATTATGAATATGTAATCCATCAGAATGTATACTATTGTGATTATTTTGAAAATGAATATATTTAACACCACATGGTTAGTGTGTAGAAAAACTCTCACATTGAAATATATTTATCCAAAATTTTAATATACAATACGGCTTCATAAATTTTAATATCATAAGAACACAACTTCAAAATTTATTCATATAACTACTTATTCATAAATTTAATGGTTTGGTTATTTTTATAGAGGAAAAATATGATCCCAATCATAGAATTAATGGTGTTTGACACAAATTCTATACTAAAATTTGTCAAACCCATAAAATGAGAGTTTGTGAGATTTTTATAATGTTATAAAATATCTTATCAATATTATATCTCAAATAAAACCTTCCTTTATTTAACAACTTTGTAAGTGGTGTTAAAATTGTGTTGAATTGGCATATAAATCTCAAGTAAAAGGTTATTGACCTGTGGAAACTCTACCCTTTTCTAATATATTTTAGTCATGATAAATATTAAATCAATCTAACCTTCTCATCATCTAATTTGAATTTATAAACCTATATTAAATATAAAATCAATATAAACATCAGGTGAACAAATTTCCCTTCTTGAGGTACACATAAAAATTATTTTCTAATAAAACATATAACCCCTATCTCAAATTTTTAATATATAAATAAACTAATTAGTTATAAATAAACATATCATAAAAATAATACATGGTATAATAATTAAAAAACCATTTATAACATATTTCATAGTCTATATAAAGATACATATAGAATTCAATAATCCCAATGGTATAACAAACCTCCCATATTTTATTTCCTTGATTTTGACCAATTTTTTCCACACATAATCTAGCCAAATTCAAAGTCGATAGTAGCCAATTATAAATTTCTAGTTATGAAAATATAATATTACTTATATAATTCCAATCATAACAATGAGATTTTTAATAAATAATCTATACTTAAACATGATCTTGTTGAATAATAGACTATTTAGGCCAATTTTTCATGATTTTCCTTCTTCATTGGAAAGTGGGAAACAATACCATGAATGGAATCATCACAAATGTTTTTCTAATGTCTAGGTTTTTCTTTTGTCTTAAAATTCTATCCTTGTTCATCTTCCTTGATAGGGTAAAAATTTATTAACCTATCAATGGGTAAATATATAAAATGGATCCTTGTAAAACTAGGATCAAAACATCATGATGGGGTTCATGGGCAGTCTCTCATTTTATCATTGGAATCAAGAATTACTAGTGGGGAATCAGTATCCACTTCATCGAAAATAGTGTAGATGATAGTATTTCCACCCAAAAAGTTTGATCAAATAGAGAGAGACGTGTGGTTGGTGGTGGTGTTGTTGTTGGTAGATGAAATAGTTATGATAGTTAAGGAACCGTTGTTGGCCACATGTTTCCTAATCAGGGAGAACATTGTAAATTTTATTCAATTATTATTCAATTTATCATGTTGGAATAGATATGGTTAAAAGACTCATAATATAATTTATGAGGGGGTATAATCAATATCTTACATGTATTTGTATCTACTGAGTCACATAAAAGATAGACATTATAAAGACCATAAGATAAATGAATGTTTCAATACCCTGTGATCATGATGTCTCTGGGTAGTCTAATCCATATAAATTTATTGGGTATAGGATTGGGTGATTTTTATATGGGTTATTTTTACTATTTTCTCAAATATCAAGTTCTCATGGATTTCGTATGGAAATCACTAAGATTCCATCCCAATTAAATTTATGTCAATCTTATAATAGATTATGTAATTGAAAATTTTCTATTTTTAACTTGTTGTTCAACATGATTCATTGTTGTATGGTGTAGATGATGGAATAGTAAGATATGAATATTAGTGTGGGAAATGATTCTTACAGATAGGGAAAGGTACAAGGATATTGGGGGATAGGGATAACTAACAATAAGTGTAAATAAATGAGTCATGGTCTCTCACTAAAAATATTGATATAAAAAATGGTTAATTGAATCCATTCCATGAGGAATTATGTGAGATAAAATGAGAAATTTTCATGAAATATGCCAAAATAATAAATTCAAAAATAATCAAGAATAAATTATGTTGTGTTTATCAAGGGATAAAATTCTAAAAAAAACCCAAAGACAACATAATTTAATATAATAAAAAATTAAAGAAATTATAGTAAATTAAATTAAATTAGTCCAACAAATATTTGATGGAAACTGAGTAAATCTAAAATAAATTTAATTTAAATATTTATGATTCTATATCGGGTATGATTATTGGGATTTTTAAAAAGTATTTCAAATGTTGGTTTTATTATAAATATGGTACGTGGAAATGATTTAGAAACAATTATTAATTTATATATGTGATTTTTTTTGTTTTTTTAATAAATCCTATTTGATAATTTAGGGTGTTTATTAATTAGATATTTAGTTATAAAAATTAATTCTTAATTTTTTAATGAATATTTTCATAAGGTTACATGTTAATGGTTTTAAATAAAGAATATGGTGTGTTTTTGTTTCAAATATATTAGTTTTTTATTTTTATAATCACACATAAGAGGTTATTACCCTATTGTTTCAATAGAATTTTAATTATCCCATTCAAATCTTCCCAAAATGATAAATATTTTTCTTAAATTTATTTTTTATCATTTAAGTATCACTAATATTGATAATTATATGATGAAAGGGACTAATGACACTATCAGGTATCTTATCGATGTGGAGTTGATAAAATCAAAAGAAAACTGTCATTCTCGATTTATTCTCCATAAAGAAACATACATCTTAATAACTGGAGTTATAATAACATGTTTATTTAATCATATTTAATCATTTCAAAATTCATCCATAGATTAAAAATCATGATATAAGATAATAATATTCTTCTTGACTATAAGAAATAGGGTTTTTTACTTTCCCTCTATATAAAAATCTTGGTTCAATTTATTATTTACTTCAATTTCTAAACTTCTCAAAAAATTTACATGGTTTCTTAAATGCATCCATAATTAATATGAAATTATTTTTTAGTGGGTTTTTAATTTTAAGAGTATATGTATATCTTCTTTGGATTATAAAAAACATTTCTCACTATCTATAGAGATAAGACATCGATGACCGATAAATCTTGAGGTTGAAGAATTCGACATCTTCTCGAAGGTCTGACTGATTTTTTATAAAAATATCTATTGGTAATCATTCCTTTTTTTCATTGATGGATTATTTTTCATATATTTATATGGTTATAGTTTTCATGAATTATTTATAATTTTGAAACACTTATTTTTTGTGGAACACTTGTTTTGAATCATCTATCAATCTAATTTTTAAGAGACAGATATGTCTTAATTTTGGAACTGATTTTTTTAATATGATTCTATATTCACTGTTAAATATTATTTTTTGACTAGTTGTGTATATAATTATAGAATAATATTTTTAAAAAATAAAAGGAAAGTGTGGATGCCATTAGCTGTTGCAAATGCTCTAATATTTTATTATAATAATGGTACTGCTTATGGAAATCCAAAATACCCCATCATCCACTAACCATAATAGGATATATATATATATATATATATATAGTCATCAAAACCATTTGGTGACAAATGTTTGTGGTCACAAATGGTAATTTTTCTACTACATACCATTTTATAATTTGGAATACTTTATTAACTATTATTACTAATTTGAATAGGTTTATATTTTCAATCCATTGAATTATATTTTAAAATATTAAATTTATTAATCTCAAATTAATTAAATATATTTTATAATTTTTCACTATGAAAATATATGTAGTTGATAAAAGAAAAAATAATTTATTTAATTTTATTATAATTTAGAATGAATTTATTTTCAAATATAATATAATTGTTCTTATATAGGGGATACAAATTACAACCACACACTCACACACACACACAAAGAATGCGACTAGATGAAGTCTTATCCCTCTCTAGTATGATATCTCTAAATCATTATAACATATTATAAAAATAATATTTTAAGTAAAATCTATATCTTAAATCTATGATATAACTAATCTGTTTATTATGTTTTTATATAGTTCACCACTAATTTTTGAATCAAAATTTAGTATCATTGTTCATGTTTTTTTTGAAAAGAATTATTATGTTTGTACACAAGAATGGCTAGGAAATTCCGATTTACTAATTGATGGTCACTCTTTTTTTGATAAATTATTTAATTATTGCAAAAAATAGATTAATTAAATATAAGAAGAAAGTGTGCATGCTTAAAAAAGTAACAATGAAAGAAAACCTATATAACATGTGTTGATTTTCATTAAACCAATATGAATGATGGGAACACCGGATAAGGAAATCTATATTACTAAAAGAAATAAATAAAATACCAACTCAAAAGAATCAAGGAACATAGAAGTTATCTAATGAAGTTATTCCTAATAAAACAAGTGGTGGTGATAAACTCTATCACGTGGAGTTTTCAATGACCATTCCTGAATAGAATGATGTAATGAACCATAAAAATAAAAGGATACAACTATATAATTAAAATTAATAAAAATTTTCCTATATAATCAGTTATCCAATAATGAGACTAGGTTATAATTGATGAATATTATTCTATATTATCTAGTAAATATTTATAAAAAAAGGTATAACTCAATTCCCCATTCAACTCATCTAATATCCACCATAATGGTACACTAATTATATGGGAATGGTGTACCAGCTAAAAATATATTTTTGTAAGATCTTTGGATCCAAGATTCTCTATCAGTCTAAAAATATCTTCATAGAGAACCATTGGTTTTTAATCTCTTATTAATAAGAACCAAAACCAAAATGAAATGTTTCAAAATAAAAAAGGGTTATAAGAAATCCATAATAATCTAGAAAAGAGATAGATGACATGATTCTATGTAGGGATGCATGGAATGTGGACAACCACAATCAAATTTTTCATTTGAATATCTAATGGGGAAAATTCATCGAGACACACATAAACACCATATTATCTCAGAAGGATTCATGCGGATTTCTCCTATTCAGTGAGATAGTTAAAACACACCACAAAAACACAAATCTAGAAAATGGGAACCTTTATATCAAAATGATAAAAAATATTGATCAAGCCCAACCAAATACCGTATTTTAGGAAAATTGTAAAAAATAATCCAAAATATAAAAAATATATAATTAAATTTAGAAAAAAAACAAATGAATTGTATGGAATGACACATGTAAAAAAATAAGGCATGTTTGTAATTTACATATAATATGACCAAAAAAATAAAGTAGAAAAAAAACATTTAATTTCGACAATCATGAAACATCAATCATATATCACAAATATCCACTTTACAATAAATTTCTTTGCATGATAATGTTCTAGTAACTTAAATTTTTTGAATTATGACTATGTTTATAAGACCTAATAAATTATTAAATGTTATTAATGGCTTATCTTTAGTCAAAATTTATTCTATCTGGAATCATTTATTACTCTAGTTAAGGAAATATATTATACATAAATTGAGGATAAATAAATAATAGATTGTATGTTACATTTACATGAAATTTGTTTCACTAAAATTGAGAAAAACATAACCACTAATTGATTTATGAGTATTTATATTAACAACATAGTGATAATCAACAATCCCAAAAACAAAATTAGTTTAAATAGGATATTTCCATAATAAATGTAAAAATAAGTATGCATAGACATGTTGTTGAGGATAAATTTTAATAAATTACTAAGTGGTTTCCCATGTTTTCTCAAAAAAATGTACTTAAAGTACAAATAGAATAAGAAATATCTGGTTTAGAGTAGACTATAAAATACACAATACTGAAAAATATATTCAAATATGGATTATTGTTAAATAATGCTTCCTCAAATAAAAAATTAGTGGATTGGATAATGGATTGATTATAGTGATGAACAAAGTAAATTTAACAGGTTTAATATTCTCTAATGGGTAATATTTTATCACCTTTCTAACATAATAATATAGAAAAAGATACTAGACTCTAGACTCTCTACTTCTATCAATTTTCATACCAATAATTTGATTTACATTACTGAGAATTATTAATTTTAAAAATATTATTTAGTTGTATATTAACATTATTAGGTGTTCTAATGTTTTTAATGATAATTAGCCTGAAATTTATATATAAAACCATGTAAATCATTTCATTATTAATGTGATTGAAATAAAAACATGAATCGTATTTTGTTATTTTAAAACATTTTTCGATAAAAAAATTAAACCATTTATACCATTTTCTAAAATAATGATTATGTTCATAAAAGGATTTTTAAAAAATACATATTTTATTAGGTTAGAAATATTTATAAAATATATTGGACAACTTCTCGATGACAAGTACATCTTGAGGCTGAAGAATTCAATATCTTTTTGAAGGTATGAATTCATTTATATAAAAATATCTATTATTAATCATTCATTATTTATTTTTTAATTTCATTTATGAATTATATTTTTAGATAGATCTAGATGGTTATAGTTTTCAATCAGTCATTCTATTTTTGAATCACTAGTATATTTTGTTAAAGAAAACTTTTTTTGAATAATCTATCAATCTGATTTTCAAGCAACTGATATGTTATAATTTTGGAACTGATTTTGGTAATATGGATCTATATTCAATATTAAATCATTTTTACTACTTTTTTATCATTTTAAAATAATTATTTTTTAATATTAATAAGAAATTGTGAATACCATTATCGTTATCCAATTATATAATATATTATTATAAAAATGCTTCCTTTTTTGAAAATCACACATACCCAATTAGCGACTCTCCCGAAAGGGACATCCAGATGGTCATTAAAACCCATTTGTGAGTGCTTTTTGTGATCATAAATGGTCATTTTATACTATATACTATATTTTAATTTGGAATAATCGATTAACTATTATAATTAAGTTAATGATTTTTATATTTTCCATGCATTATATTATATTTTAAAATATTTATTGAATTGATCTCAAATTAATTAAATATATTTTATAGTTTTTTATTATTTGAAAATTTATTTTTAATAAAATTAATAATAATTTATATAATTTTATTTGAATTTTGAATTTTTTTAAATATTTAATGTCATTGTTTCGGTATAGGGTATACAAATTTAAAACACAAACACACAAAGTACACAACTAGATCAAGTCTCATCCATCCTCACTAGGATATCTCCAACTCATGATGGCATATTATAAGAATGATATTTTATGAAAATTTTTGATCTCTTACTTTTTATACAACTAATGTATTTCTTATATTTTGTGATAGTTCGCCACTAAATTTGGTGTCTCACTTTAGTGTCACTATTCACTTTTTCTTTTAATTATGCAAAAAAAAATTGGTTTGTCTACAAGAATGGCTATGAACGAAATATTTATTAATTGAGGGTCCCCATTTTTTATGTAAATCATTTCATTGTTATAAATATTAATATTAAATAAATATATGAAGAAAATATGTGTGATTCAATAAAAAAAATTAATGAATGAAAATTTAATAAAATATGATTCAGTTTGAATTAAACTTGTATGGTTGATGATAACACCATGCAAGAAAATATTTATTACTAAAAGAAAAATGATTCCAATACAAATTCATCAAGTACCATAGAAGTTGTTCGAGGAATTTGGTCCCACCAAACTAGATGGAAGTGATAAACACTATCATATAGAGTTAGCCCTAACCATTTCTGAATAGACTCACATAATACAACCATAGTATACAGGGATAAAACTACATAAACAAAAGTAATAAAAAATTTATCACATAACCATATATCTTTTACAGAGACGAGGTTATTATTGATGAATATGATTCTATAGTATCGAGTATTTATTTATACGAATAAGGTTCACCTAGATGCTCTAATTAACTCATTTAACCTCCCCCAGAATGGTACTCTAATTATAGTGGAATGATACACCATTCCTAAATGTATTTATGTGAGGTATTGATATCCAATATTATCCTTTTGTCTCCAAATATCATGCTATAGAACTAATGGTGTCTAATAACTTATTCATAAGAACCAAATCCACAATAAAATGTTCACAAAACCAAAGGCCCATAATGAAATGATAATAGGTTGGAAAAAAAGAAAGATAATGTGCTTCTGTGAGAAGATGAATAGAACATGGAAAACTACAATCAAATTATTCATTCAAATAACCAAAAGGGAAAAAATTCCTAGAGACATGTAGAAATACTAGAGAGGCTATGAAGGTTGCATGTGGATTACCCCTATTTTTGAGATAGTGAAAACACACTACAAATAAAAACAAATCCATACACGGAGAACCTTTAGATCAAAATGATCAACAATAAAGATCAATCCCTACAAAATACTTGATACAACAGTTTTAGGAGGGGGTTTATAAAGAAACAAATAAACTGTTGTGCCTGAAATCACGTAGGGATTCACGATCCTAAGACCTCTCACGAGACCCATAAAAGGTGTAACCACTTAGCTATGCCCCTAGAGTAAAAATACCTAATCATTGGAAAATTGTAAAAAATAATCCAAAATAAAACAAATATAATTACATGCATAAGAAATTAATTAAATACCTATAATGATACACATAAATAAAATAAGGCATGTATGTAATGTGAAGGTAATGTGACAAAAATAATCTAAAAGTAGTAATAAAAAACATTGAATTTCTATAATCATACATCATAAAGCATATATCAAAAATACCCACTTTATAAAAATTTTATTTAGGCATGATGGTGTTCTTGGAACCTACGTTATTGAATTGTGACTATATTTGTAAGACCTAAGAAATAACTAAAATTTAATAATGGATTATCTTTCGTCAAAATATCATCCAAATAGACTTTTTTATACATTTATTTAATAAGATTTATTCTACCTCAATGGAGGATAAAGAAAAAATATATTTTATATTACATTTCCATGAAACAGGATCACTAAAAGTAAGAAAATAATATCTATTAATTGATTTATGAGTATCTATATTAACTCCATAGTGTGAATAAACAATCACAATAATATAATTAGTATAAATATGATTATTTCCCAACTTAATGTATAAATATGTATACATATACATGTTCTTAAGGATAAATTTTCATAAATTACGATATCGCTTCCCATGATTCCCTAAGAAATCCTACTTAAAGTAACAGAATAGAAAATATCTAGTCTGGAGTAGACCATAGCATACATAATACTGAAACTTATATTAGCATATGGAATATTATTGAAATTTTTTTCCTCAAATTAAAAATTAATTGATTAGATAAGGTATAGATTATTGTACTAGCCCAAATGAAATATAAGGGGTTTAATATACTCAAATGAGTAACATTTTAACACATTTATTACATAATAATATAGTGAAAGATACCAGAAACTAGCCTATGTATTCCAATCAATTACCATTCCCATAATTTGATTTACAATACAGAAATTATTCATTCTATAAATAATATTGAGTTGGATTTTAACATGATTAATCATCCTAATGTTATTATTGATAAGAAGTATGTCATCTATATATAAAATCATGTAAATAATTTCATTCTTAACATGATATAAATAAACAAATGCATCGTATTTGTTTTATTTTAAAACCATTTTCTATTATAATATAACCATACCATTTAAACATCAAAATTTTCAATATATAGATCATATCTATCATAAAAATAAATAATAATATAAATATATTAATGTTCTAATACACGGGGAAAATTTAAATATTATCAATTCCTTCATATTAAAGGAATCTTCAAGCCACTAACCTAGTTTATTGTTAATTTTTAAATCCCCATAATTATATTTCTTATATTTTAAAATCCATTTGTAGCTAATTAAATTATCATTTTTAGGTTTAGTTATATTGGTTTATGTCTCATTTGTTTAAGGGAATTCATTTCATCTTTCATTAAAACTGACCACTATAAATATTCTTTATATTTCACAGATTCTTCAATGAATTTGGGTTCATCATTGTTTATATACTTTGTATTATTAAACTTCTATGAAGCCACTTCAATATGGCTAAAATGAGGAGGTGGTCAAAAGATTCTCCCAACTATATCTCATGCCAACTGTAAATCTATGATATTAGCACTTCCCTAGAACTATAACTAAAAATTAGAATCAGAATCACTTAGATTCTAATGGGGGTGGATCAATTGATATAATCTCAGGTTTATGTGGTACGTTTCACTCCAAATAATCTAAACACTAAATGGTTTAGGTGTTCTACTATTATGATTCTCAATAAAAACAATTAGGCGATATTGACACATAAAGTACCACATCATAACTAATGATGCATTTTTTATAACAGGGTTTTTTTATATAAAATCGATAACCCTTAACACCTTTTGGTATCTAATAAAGATACAATTGATAACCCTGGTTTCATTATTTTCATTCATAGTGATAGTATAAAATGTGTATCCAAAAACTCTATGGTGACTAAGACGATAAGGTATTTCAATATAAATTTATTATGGTGTTTTAAAATAAAAATCTATAAAATTGAATCAATTAATGAGGTATACAATCATAGTGTAATATTTTTCCCTAAAGAACCAAGAAAGACTTGAGTATAAGAACATGCATCTCACATTCTCTATTATAGTCTTATTCATATGTTCTACTAAACTATTTGTATAAGGTATTTCCACAATAGTCTAGTGTATAAGAATCCCTTTAGAGTCATAGAATTTTGAAAAATGATTTTTTAGATAATCTAACCCATTATTATTCCAAAAATTCATTGAGATATTATAAATTTATTTATCTACATTGGTATTATATATTTTAAAATTTCAAAATCTATCAAACATGTATTTAAGTATAAAAACCAAACATTACCTGAGTAATCGTCAATGAAGGTTACATGGTAACAGCCTCAACTATGGGAGGTAGTCCTAAATAGACTATATAGGTCCTTTTAGATGTAATTATATATTTTTATGAATATTTATTGAAACTCACATGTTTGGATTTACTATACATAGAATCCTTACAAAATAAAATATTTTTCGGATTTATATTAGTTAATAATCCATGTTTACCTAGTTCATATAGTCCCATTCCACCAGTGTTCACAATTTATTTATGTTTTAGAATACTATTATCTAATAGTAGTACATCAAATACATTAAACTACTTTAATTGTATCTTACCATCTAACACATATAGTTCATTTAGAAGGATTCCCTTTATCACAGTGATGGATCCATGAGCAATTCATAAGATAGCTAATTATAATAAAAAGGTGTAACCCTTATATTATATAATTATTTTTTAAATTATGTTTTTATTATGTTCAAGTACCCATAAAACCTCTTCTAAATTATTAAACATCCCATTACGAAGATCTCTGTAAATAGAACCAATTCCTTTTATATGAAAAATATTTTTTCTCCAAAAATAGATATCATGAATAACCATAGGAGAAGAAAGGTCATGATAAATCTTGAGATAATTATCATAATATTCCAAAAATATAATCATAATCATAAATAATCCTGATAAATGGTGATATTTTAGCAAAAAACACTTACCGCATTAGAAAAATTGAATCCTAGTACCCATGAAAGAATAACATTACATGACGATTAAAATATCATGGAGGGAATTATTTATAAGATATATCTAGTAAAATGGAATTATATACATCTCATTAAATAATATAAGTACATAACAAAAAATTTTTCTTAAAGATGGAAAATTGAGACAAAATTACTTTAAGGATTTCCTAACACTTGAACCATAAACCACCATTAAATAGAGATTATAAAATGGATATATAAATACACTTAAATTTAAAGATAAGTATAACATAATACATTTATGTGTGGTATATAAACCACAAAAAATAAATTAGTGGGGAATAATTCATAACCCTCATAGAAATTAAAGTGAGACTGCCAACGAGCCTATACCCAAGTGGTAAAGGCTTCTGTTGAGCATCCAAAAGACCTAGGATTGAATCTAGGTGGGGATCAAATTTTAGGTATTGTAGTAGTGCTATAGAAGCATTGTAGTAGGGTACTATAGAAATAATATAGCAGTAGAAGACTGTAGGAATGGTAACACTATAGCGGTGGAGTCACTATATCTAGACTATTGCGGCGGTGGTATTGTAGCAGGTATAGTAGCAGCCCAGGTACTGTAGTAGTACTATTCACTAAAGGGCCATTTGGGCCAAAAAAATGGTATTTTGGGACTTGTATTTGGGATATCATTCCCACAGGCCTATGGGAAATGTAATGGGTCCCCCTTTAACGAATCATAAAAAGAGGTCTTTGCTTTAATAATAAAAATGAGGCTTTGGCCCCAACCTTTAATAAAAGTGAGACTAGAAATCCCTTTACTACTTGAGTAACTTTCCAATCATAATATCTGTGAAATAATAATATAAAAAGAAACTTTTAATATTGTTTAATAAATAAAATTCATGATATAAAATTTCATCGAATATTATATACACCACATAATAAGAATATGTGGTGGATATAACATGTATCTCACCGAAATAAAAGTGAGATGAGAAAACCCTAGCCTTAAGTATTGACATTATTTGTAGACATTCATTCCTCTTCTATAACAAATATAAGTTAATTATACATCTACTGAAGAACTGTATTATTAAATATCATACCATATATGATTTTATTATAACTTTATATTACCCTTTTATTAACAATTCTTGGTTAATGTTATGTTTTGGTTAATAACTTCTTCGTTTTTCATATATGTTTTGACTTGTTATTCCTGATCCTCTTACTTATATTATAATTTAATTAATTTAATAATTTAAAACATGATATAAATAACATATATATTAATTATTTAGGTATTTATAATAACTTATAAAATATTGAAATATGAAATGGAATTCACCATTCACGGAGACGGTAGGTCGTATATACACATGAATGATGTTTCAATTTTCTTGTCATATTGAATTTAAATGACATATATGTATATATATATATATTATAATTAAAATATAATTATTAATTTATACATATCATATATGTTTAATAAACCCATCCTTAATACAATCCAGTTATAGTTTTAATGAACAACATC
Organism: Viscum album; assembly: GCA_963277665.1. Classification (NCBI taxonomy): domain Eukaryota; kingdom Viridiplantae; phylum Streptophyta; class Magnoliopsida; order Santalales; family Viscaceae; genus Viscum; species Viscum album. Next base: position 1,356,596,142 of record OY728148.1, read on the forward strand.
GCTTTGATGAGGCAGTAGTACACGTGTCCATAAAGGATGTTATCGTATTCCCACAAAATGGAAAGTATTGAGGTATGTGTTATATAATAATTCTATAAGAATAAACCCACCATAAATATAATATATAAAATATAAGAAATATTAATTTCATAATTATTACCAACCTTTATAGGTGGTAATGGAATAAATAATAACATCTATTGAAGTAATGGTAGTCCATCATACCCACAAGTGATGATTATGTATCCCATTTGATGGAATTGTGTGTAGGTGTAAGTAGAAATATTAATGTAAAACATATCATTATATTTATGATACTTATGTTATTATCTAATAATGTATTAAGAATAATTTAAGGGGTTGATAAATAAATAAAAAATGGTGCTTGTTGAAGTATGTTACCCCATCTTTAGGTAATTCCATTTAGTTTGAATAGAAAGAATAACTAGGCTTTATTTCTGAAAAAATTATACTTCTAGTATTATAGGAGGGAATTTGGGATCTTATTTATAATATTTTTTTATTATTCAGATGTATTTATAGGAGTGAATAAGTGAGAGGTGATTGTCATCTTATAGAGGAGGAGAAGTGGAATTCTTGTAAATATGAAAAAGGTAAACATTATTTAGAGGTCTCCCTTAAATCATGGGCCTCCAATAATGGTCCATTTTCTATAAAAGGAATGACATGGTAAAAATATTTCCTTTTAATAGATTTTGGAGATTTATTATGTTATTTTTTCACATAAGTTAATTCTTAACCACTAAGTAAACCCGTTTTTATCTTAATCACTGCAATTAATTTTAATTAATTTCACTAATCTTTTTGGTAGGAAACTAATTTTAAATTATTACAATTTATATATTATTATTATTAGAAATATGTTATTCATTTTTCCAAATTATAAATATATAATTTGAATAAATTAATTTAAAATTAATCCTGCAGATGGGGTGAAACAATGGGGTTTTAAAGTGAAAATGTATAAAAGTTGGAAATGTTTTTATATCTAATATCAATATGAAATTGTTTTAAATGACCTAAATTGGATTAATATATGAATAATTGATCTACATATACATTAAACCAAATTAAAAATTCAATTTAAATATATGAATAATTAAGAGGAAAATGAGGTTTAAAATTAAAATTCAGTGTTTTTCACTATTCATTATAAAATGAAACTTCTCGGAAAAAAACCAAACATTAACCCCAAGTAAATTTTAATATTAAAAATTCAAATATTATATTAATTTCAAAAATAAAAATTATAAAACATCCAAAAATTAGTTTTAAAATAATTTTACCACTAAAAGGTTGTAAAACTGCATTTTAGAATAATACAGCTTTTTATGCCTTAAACTGTATTTGTTCTTATTTTATGCTGATCAAACATATTGGATGAATGTAAAAAAAATTATTTTAATTTATAATATATAATTTTATTATAATAATTAATTAATGTTTTTAAAAATAACAGTGAGATAAAATGTGCTTGTACATGGAAAAATTGTTTTCTTATAAAAGAAATTTCATTATTTTCAATTAATTCTTACTTTCATTTATAGATAATTGATAACTAAATGATTCATTTCAGATACATATATACACAATAGTTTATAAATTTAGTTAATATTACTCATAACTTTTTTCTAATGGCTAAGTGATAATTATAATAATATTTTAATAAAAATAATATATTGTAGTTCGGTAAAACTCGGTCTTGTGTGCAATAAAAGCTATCAAAGAAACTAATAATTGTGTGTAATACAATACAAACATAGTTTTTCAGGCACATAAAGCTAATATTAGTGTTATTTGGAGAACAATATTGACTTGGTGTTTATTACAAAGAAATAATAACTTGGTGCTTCCAAATAACACAAGATATATTTAGTCTTTCCTGAAATAAAAAATATCAAAAATATTTAATTAATTTGAGAAAAATATATTTTAAAAAATATCAGGGTGTTACATTCTACCCCCCCAAATTAATTTATCACTCTAAATTATTATGATAGATCAATGGTTTAATACATAAAAGTTTCATTCATAGAAACCTATATCATAAAAATGAATACTAAACCTTCCTTCAATAAGGGTAATTTAGAACCATAATGGTTAGACAAAGTAACTCATAAATAAATTTCCTTATAGAAGAATATAAGTTAAGATTTGTACATGGAATAAAAGTTTAAATAATTATAGAGAGTGATAAGGATCACTGATCATAAGAAGGTGGATTCTCCAGAGAATGTTAACAATCCCAAAACCAAAAACCAAAGAGGCATGAAAGAGGTCAATCATATCATCAAAAATGATAATAATAGGAAAACATTTTATTTCAATAACCTTTTCCTAAAATTGAATAATTTTCAAATGAAAATGTACTTGTTTGATTTCATTCCAAATAATAATCACAATCTCAACCTTGGTTTGTGCCTTGATCAATTTCTGATTCATCTCTAATCCCAAAAAAAATGAAGGTGAATTTTTTATTCCATAAGAATTATAAAATAAAGAGATAAATAAATATAATGATAAACCATTACATATTTATTTTGTTAACATCACAAAAAAAATGGTTAGAATTTGTTATCTAATATACATAAAGACTCATTTGGTGAGATAATATTTTGATCTCTAAAACCTCCTCTTCATTTTAACTAAAACCATTCTATAAATAGACAACTTTGTAAAGATTCCAAGAGATAGAAATACAAAATATTGGAAATAATGTCACTAAATATCTCAAATTAAACTTAATATTTATTCCCCATATATCATAAATTAGATCTTTTTTTCATATTCCAAACAGGTGAATACCTTTATCATTTATTCTCTTAAAACATGGTAATAGCATAAATTTCCATAAAACCATATTGAAAAAATGAATGATTTTTTATTCCAAATATTATTGGATATATTCATTAAATTCAAAAAAAATTAAACTTCATCCAAGACAATATAGACCATTTTTTCAACAAATTAATAATCATTTCTATGGAAATCAGTACTATCCAATTTACATTATACATATCAGTCATCTCATTATATGTGCTAAACATAATTTTCTCAATATTAAGAATACATTAAGGGTTACCTACCCTTAATAAAAGTATCACCTTTCTATTAAATCACATTTCTATGTCATCGGCCCCATTAATTATATTTTTTCAAATCTTTAATGGAAAACATAAACTTCATAATTCATATAATATGACTCTTGAATTCCAATATGTATTCAATTCAATCATCCCTCTTCTTTATAAAACTATTAACTGGGATTCATTATCTTATTACTTAAAAACCCTTTCCTAGAATATGAAATATGAATCATGTCTTAAGGTTACTCAACCTCAATCTAATCATGCTTCTTAATTTTAATGTAAACAATACTCTTAGAATGTCTCATAACTTTCACATGTCAAATTCTATCTCTTTACATTCAGCAGTATAACTAACACTCATACGAACTTTATGATTCTCATTAGGAGATTTCCATTTAAGACATTGATTTTTATAACGCCCATACCTTCCACATCTGAATCATTCAATATTAACTAGTTCCTTCTAGTCACCACTATTTGATAAGACTATAATGAAAAGTGTGAGAAACACTTCTCATAGAAGAAAATCGTATAATTATCAATAATTACTTATATTATTCTGAAATCATGAAACATACATTTAAATATATAACAAATTAGTCTTATCCTTAAAGACATCCCTGGAAATGTCTTTAGGAATATCCTTAGGGATCACATTAATTTTTTGTCAACCTTATTTCTAAATGTTGACAAAACCATTTCGTTTCTACCAAATATAGTGACCTAAACTTAACATACATGGATATTAAATAATTTTAAATGAATAATTAGAACATTAAAAAAGTAATTTAAGAATTACCATAATAGTTTAGTGTCTTTGGAAACTTAGAAACCCAATATTCTATCTTGGAGAAAGATCTTCAATAACACCCTTAAATATCTTCCCCTTTAGTGATCATACTTAAAACATTTCTTTGTAACCTAGGAAATGGAAACATAAGGAACTGGTGATCTCATATTCTTAGTAAGGGTAAACAAGGGATATATATATAAGCATAAAATTATCATAATGAAATTACAACATCAACATAACATTAAAAGATCATATCTTATATATCAAATATAATAATCAATAGTCATAGAACAAAGATTGTAAGTTTATAATACTTGAATCCTAAGGGTGATAAATCATCATATATCTATCATGAACCATAATCTTATGTAATATAAGTGTGGAACAAACATAAATATATAAAACCAGTTCAAGTTTAAATTTTAACTACCAAAACCATCAATATAGTAGATCAAGACACACCTATTTCCAATAGTGGATCAGGATACACTAGTTTCCCATTGTAGATCAGGACACACTTGTTTCCCATTATGTTTCAGAACACATATGTTTCCCATTTTGGATCCGGACACAATTATTTCAAATTATGGATCAGGGTACACCTATTTTCCATTGTAGATCAGGAAACACTTATTTCCCATTATATATCATTCTCATCAACTTGTTTCCCATTTTATCTCATAAGATATAAGTATTTACCCAATGCATTGAATGGAGATATAGATCCCACCTGTATCATAATAAAATCATACATACGTGTGCCACAAGAGCATAAATAATCATATCATAACCAATTAAATTGAATGGTTGTCATAAACATGTCATAATATCATGACATGTGAAAAAAGATAGGGTTCATAATCATTTCAACAAAGCATAACCCATGAAAAGAAGTGGGTTTCTATGAATATAAGCCATGAAAGAGAAATGGGTTTCATAAAAATGTAACCCATGAAATAGAAATAGGGTTTATAAACATAATTCCATCAAACCTGAACTATTCAGAGAAAGAATATGAATGGAACCCTTGGATTATATCCACAGTAATGCATGAGAAACACCAATGGATTTCATCTTATATAGAAAAAAATATTGAAATATATTTTAAAAAAGTTATCAATAAAATATTTTATCATTTAAAAACACTTTCAACACCCAATTCTTTTAAAATAAACCTTTTAAAAACATTTAATGTAAGATTTGAAAATCATTTAAATGACTTCTTCAGCATAAGACACTTATAAAAATATTTTCCTTTTTAAATATCTATGAAAACATATAAAAAATATTTGAAATAAATTAAATAATTTTATTTGAAAATAACTACGAAAACATATAAAGTAATCTTGAAAACATTTTTTTAAAACATGGTTTTTGAATAAAATAGATTTCTGACCGAATATATAGATGAAGTATAATTTTATTAAATACTTTTTATCGATTATATTAACTAATAAATACTGTAAAATGGTATAATTACTTGAAAATAATATTTATAACCATTGTAAATAGAAATTCATGATAATTATTGAGATATGGATCATAATAAATCATCTATATAAGCATAACCCATGAAAAGAAGAGGGTTTCTAAGAATATAATTCATGAAAGTGAAATGGGTTTCATATAAATATAACCCATGAAAATAGAAACAGGGTTCAAAAACATCATACCATTGAAACTAGAACTATTTAGGGAATTAATTTGAATAGAACCATTGGGTCATATTCCCAATAAGTCATGATAAACATAAACAGATTTCATCATTGATGGAAAATAATGTTTGAAATATCTTTTAAAAAAATTTATTGATAAAAACTATTTTTTCTTTTAAAAAAACATTGAACACCCTTTTCTTTGAACAAAGCCTTTTAAAAAATATAATGTAAGATTTTAAAATCATTTAAATGACATCTTAAGAATAAAACACTTTTGAAAACATTTTTTTCAAAAATGGTTTTCGAATAAAATAAATTTTTAACTGAATATATTGATGAAGTCATATTTTATTAAATACATTTTATAAATTATATTAAGTTATAAATAGTGTAAAAATTTTATAATTACTTGAAAATTTTATTTGTAACCATAATAAAGGGAAATTCATGAAAATAATAGAGATATGGACCATAATAAATCATCAAAAAAAGCATAATCCTAACCAGTCCCGATAAATGATGAGATTGTAGTAATAAACACATACCACATTGGAAGAATTGGATCGTAATCCCCAAGAAATAATGAAATTAAATAAATATTAAAATTTCATTAGATGAATTATATTCATGATATAACATTAAAAATGGTATTATATACATCTAAAAAAGAATGTAGGTGTATAACAAAACATGTGTCACAAAGAGGGAAAATTGAGACAAAATTACCTTACTGATTTGGTAACATTTAAACTGTAAAACCCCAAACAAATAACATAAAATGGATATTTAAATACCCAAAAATTTTAGGATAAGTATCATATAACACATTCATTTTGAGTATATACACCACCCAAAATAAATGAATGGTGAATAAGACATAAGTCTCATAAAAATAAAAGTGAGACTAGAAATCCCCATACTGCATGAGTAACTTTTGAATCATGAGATCCATGAAATAATATAATAAATTTAAAATAATAATATAATTAAATAAATTTATTTCATTATATAACATTTCATAGGGTAGTAAATATACCACATAAAAAGAATTAGTGTTGAATATAGCATGTATCTCACATTAATAAAAGTGAGATGAAAACCCCCTTACATTAAGTATTGGATTTCTTCATACACATTTATATATTCAGTATAATAAATATAATTTTATTATACATATACCATAGAATCGTATTAATATTTATAATACCATATATGATATTATTGTGTCTTTATGTTACCTTTTAATTAATAATTCCATGTTAATGTTGTGTTTTGGTTAATAACCGCTTTGTTTCTCCTATATGTTTTGACTTGTTATTCTTGATCCAATTACTTATATCATGATTGAATTCATCACAGAATAAAACAAAAATGATATAAATATAATATATATTCATTATATAATTATTTATAATAATCTGTAAAATACGTAAATATGAAATGGAATACACCGTTCATGGGGATGATAGGTCGTATGTACTCATAAAATTTTTTTCTATTTTCTTGACATATTGAAAGAAAGAAAGTGAATAAAATATACATATATGTGTATATATTATCATTAAAGTAATATAATTATTCAATACATATAATATAATTTTACAAAACCTATCATTAATAAATTATATGTAAAGTGTGATGAAATCACATCGCTTTGAGGATGTGATAGTCCATACATCCACAGATGAAGTTATCATATTACCCCAAAATGGGAATCACAATGGTATGTGTCATATAATAATTAATAGAGAATTAATAAATCATATATATCATATATATCATATAAAAACCTTAATTTAATCATTATTTTCAACCTTGAAAGGTGTTAATTTAAGAATGAATGACGTCGGTTCGTGGGGCGGTAGTCAACTCTACACACGAATGAAGATTGTGTATCCCATTTGAGGGAAGTGTGTGTAGGTGTAGATAGAATCCTTAAAATAAACAATATCAGTATATTTAGTATACTTAGGTGATTATATAATCATATAATAAGAATAATTTAATGGTTTTATAAAGAAATAAAACAAAATTTCTTGTTGAAGGATGTTACATCTTCTTTGGGTAATACCTTTCGGTTTGCACCAAAAGACAAACTTGGTCTTCTTTATTCCCAAAGTGAGATGTATAAGATAATATAATTAAAGCTCGGATCTTATTTTGGTAGGGTTTTTATGATCAAAATGGATTTGTAGGTGTGAATAAGTGATGTGGAGTGTTCCCTTTTATAGTGTAAGAGGAGTGGAATTATTATAAATTTACAAAGGTAAACAATGTTGTGAGGTATCTCATAGATCATGTGCCCCCATTAATGTTCCATTTTCTATAAAAGGTCTTATATGTCTTAAATATGTCCATATAATGGATTTTTGACAAGTTTCTAGGTTATTTGGTCCCTTATGTTAAAGTTTAACCACTAAGTAAACTCACTTTTACCTTAATTATTGTAATTAATTTTAATTACTTTCACTAATATTTTTTTCAAAAAATAATTTTCCTTAATAGAAATTATAAATTATTATGATTACAATTATGGATTAAATTTTTTCAAATTCTAAACATAGAAGTAGCATAAATTAATTTAATATCAATCCTCCTCACGGGATGAAACAATGGGTTTTTAAAGTGAAAATGTTCAAAATATTGGAATGTATTTATAAATAATTTCAATGTCAAACTAATTCTGATGACACTAATTGGATAAATATATGAATATTTGATCTAAATATAATTTAAAACAAATTAAATATATAATTTTACTCTGTAAATAAATTATACAAAAATGATGTTGTCAATTAAAATTTAGTCTTTTTCATTATTCATCCTGAAATGAAACTTCTCATAAAAAATACCAAAAATTCACCCAATGTAAATTCTGATATTCAGATTTAAAAAATGGTGTTTATTTTGAAAAATAAAAAATTATAAATCGTCCAAAATTAGTTTTAAATAATTTCTTCCATTAAAAGTTGGTAAAACTGCCTTTTAGAATAATACAGCTTTTATGTCGAAAAGTGGATTTGTTCTTATTTTATTACTATCAAACTTATTGGATGAATGTCAAAACATTTTATGGAATTTATAATATAAAAATTATATTAAAAATATTCATCAAAATTGGTTTTTTACTTTATTGAAAAAAATGTGTTTGTATATTGAAAAATAGTTTTCTTATAAAATGAATTTTTTTAATTTAAAACAGTTCTTACATTCAATTATAGATAATTGATAAAAAAAGGATTTATTTTAAATAAATTTATAAACCATACTTTCACAATTTAGTTAATCTTATTCGCAAATTCTTTTCTAAATACTTAGTGATAACTATAATAATATTTTAATATTACTACTAATAGTATATTGTATTTTGGTAAAACCTGGTCTTGCGTGTAACACAATCTATTGAAAGAACTCAGTATTATGTATAACACAAGCCACACCTATAGTTTCATGTACCAAAATATATTATAAGTGTTGCATGTAGCATAAGATCAAATTTTTTTTGTGTACAAAGCTCGAATAACTTGGTGCTTTCAAATAACACAAGTTATATTCAATGTTGCGTGAAATAAAAATACCAAAAATATTAAAAAATCAAAAAAAATATTTAAAAAAATATCAGGATGTTATATTGGGCCTTGATGAAAGTCATCTCGACATTGGGTGGTGGATCTCAATAACACAATAGAGAATGTTTTTAGGCCTAGGGGCTACATAGAAGAGTGTCTCGTGAATCCCAAGAGCATAAAGAATTCATATTGTGATTTGGAAGCCCCATGGCATATCATCTTCCATAATTTAGGCAATATGGGGTATTTATAGGGTGTGGGATTCACTAAGAATGGAGGTCTTCACAATGCTATATAAGCTTCATGGATGGAAGAGGATCTACATATCCAAATGAAGTTACTTGAAGGTTTACCATCAAGGATTTGTGTTTTTGTGAAGGGAGCTATATAAATTATACCTCTATAAATAGTCCTCTAGGGATAGAACTCTAAAAATGGACTTCATGAATGGACCTATGTGAATGGGATCTCTTTGAATCGTTTTGGTAGCGTAACATCAGATTGCCACAAATACAAATTTATAACACTGTTTGGGATCTATGACTTGTCAAATCAAAGCCTATAAAATGAGTTATTCTCTAGTATTTAGTTACTCAATGTTTTCCCCTTATTTTATCCAATTTTCTAGTGCCAAAATTTATCAAAAATAAAATGAAATAAAATTCACACAAAGAGATAAAGGAATAAAAGATGAAGAGTAATAGATAGATAAATAAAAAATTATATCCTCAAACAGAAATAAAATGAAATAAATTGGATCACATATCAAAGACTAATACCAATATTAATCACTCTCATCTTGGGAGGTATGATAAATAGGTCCTTTGCCTCTTCCAAATACAGGAGGCACATAGGTAGAAGTTGAGGGGGCAGAATTAATCTACTGTAGATCTTGTATCACTATTGGTCTAAGATGCCTAACTGCATCAGATGGATACATACTAAATGGATGATAATTAGGAGGTCAAGGGGTAGTATATGGTGTAGAGGTGAAGGATTACATGGGAATATCCTTAGGTGAAACCGCTATGGTGACAGATACATAAAATAAAGTCTTCGTGAGTTTCAAAAAAATACATGATTATGTTTCCACTTCTTCCTATAGTACTAAAGAAGTCATTACTCTCTTCCATGAACAACTTTATTAAGGGGTTCAGAACCTTGATCTAATCTACATATACCTTTAATGCCCTAGTAATAGGTGTAATTATTAACTTCTCAACTAAACACTTGAAATGAATATTAAATTCATTCTTTTTATATACCCTAGAAATGTAGTATTAGATAGCCTTGTTGATGGTTTCCATATCTCTTAATGATTAATTTAAACTCTATATTACCATTTTATATATATGCTCATCATTTTTTCAAATGTGGTGAAGATCCTCTTGATGAGATTTATGAGAATAACTCATAATGGCATGAATTTCTTCTCTAACTATGGATCTAATCAAATCACCATAAATAGATGATCAAGGGGGTAGAGTAGAAGATTTAAAAGCAAAATCTGGGAAAGACACCAATCAATAAAAAATTGGAATGGCTAAAAAAGGGAAGTCCTCATATCCTTCATAGCAGTTATCATGGATTATTTCTAACTAATCATCTTTATATTCTCAATTTCATCTCCAGGTATCATTATAAAAAACTAGGGATGAATATGGAAAAAAACCAACTCATCAAGATGATTGGAATCAGCTTTACTAAGCTGAGTAACTGGAGGTCCCTGGGATCTCATAATACCACTGAAAATAGAAATAAATCATTCCCTAAAATCATCAACGTCATCTCTAGTCACAAACTCTGAAAACATAGAGGAAGTAGTAGGAAAATGTGAAGTGTTTGTATATAGGATAGGGAAAATAGACGCAAAGGCTCTATTATAATAGGATAATATAAATGGAATTCATGACACTCACCAACATCATCAATTTTCTCTACTAAATATCACATAGGATCAATCCCTATAAAAATCGAGATAGTAGTTCCACCATGAGTTAGTGAACTGTTATGGTCATCATCACTATCACAATTTGAGCCATTCTATGAAAATATATGAAATTTGGAACCTGTTGAATGCTCACCCCTTGTATATATCTCCATACCCAGCAAAAACTGAAATTTAAAATCTAGGAAATCTCCCTAGATAGAAAAACCTATGCATTCCTCTAGATAAATATATTCCATATGCGCACCTCTATGAGAGGTAGCATCACCAGCAGACTTATCAAAACATATTCTTCCACACTTACAGATCTAGCGAAACCAATAAAAGATGGATGATATGACTGAATCCTCTCAACATAATCATCTTCATCACTAGCATCATCTTTACTTTTTGAGTCATGTGTTCCATCACCATTTCCATTCTCAACATTTGATGCCTCTGAAACTTGTCCAGAGGATTCAAAAGAAATTTTAATATGTTCCCCTACAAAGACATTATTCTCTTTATCATAATTTTTACTCAACAAAATCTCTTTGAATGGGATAAAAATAGGTGTAATTTTAGTTCTAAAAGATACAAATAGGATATTAGGGGTTTCAAGATCACTACCTTCTTTAATATAAGTATCCACTTCCTATTCTTCAACTTTAGCCAATAATTCTTTATATTCCTTATATGAATAAACCACAATCCCATATGTATCCAATATAGGGTCAACACTATCCGTAGGTCTGGTAGGATTTTCCAAATCATTAAAATCCTCATAGATTTTATCATTATCCTCTACCCATTTCTTTATCCATGGATTCCAACTCACTTTCTACCTTTTATTGTTAAATTGGTTTAAATAGAAACCACCAAATATAACCTTGTCTCATTCTTCTTTATCTATCAAGTCTTTAGCTTATAGAATTTCTAAAATCAATTGAGGATAAATCAGAGAATTTGACCTAGAATATTACTTGATCTTATCTATCATGTGCACCATAAGATATCTACAGAGATTAATTTTATACCCTATTTTTGTAAGGAATAGGAGATAAACGTCCTGATATCTCATAGTACTAAAATTCACTTTCCCAGGACACATAATATATTGAATGAACATAAATAACAGTTTGTATTCTCCATCTAGTTCAATATCAGTAGGCCTTCCCATTGTACCATCTTTAGTTAGTTTCAGCAGTGAATCATCATACAAAATTCACATTCATTAAGGTCATAAAGAATTCACATTATCATTTCCACTAACATCATAATCAAACCCACTCCATGAATTGTACTTATAAGGCTTCTAAGGGAGATGTCACAATTTCATATATCCATGATAAATATTTTCTGTGGGATAATCAATACAAATCATGTACTCAATATTATATAATATTTAAAATAATCCTTGATATATCTCACACAATAATCTACCCACTGGTTATTCCATCACTGGTACCCACCAAGGCATTCCCCCAATCAAATGGTTGAGGGATAAATATCATAGGAGAACACAAATACAGTTGGACATAAGATTCTATCTCCTTAACTTTTGTCACGACCCGTCCTCAGGGCTCATACCGTGACTACCCCTAGCATGCCTTCTATATGCCAGGGGCTGGAGATTGGCACCAAAGGCATAAATCCCTATAACTTGGAAGGAATTGTCTTTATAAAATGTAAACACACACACAACTACAATACAAGCGGAAGAAAACACAATGTAATGAAATATAACAAGTTTGGTGAAAGTACAAAGGGGCCAGAAATACAAGCCCAACAGTAAAGTACAAGGAAAAGACAAAACAAAAGGAAGGTGTCAAGCTGCTCCTGGATCGTCTTCTGGAGTTCCTACCTGAAGGGTAGGTACAGATGTCCACCTCATCTCTCCAGGTCTATCGGTCACCTCTGGTTACCGTCTCATCATGAATTCCACCTCTGGGAAACGTCCAGCTCTACAAGCCTCAACCGCGATCAGTGTTGTCCGCCGTCTGCATCCAACACAACAAGGTGCAGGAATAGACCGTGCATGGGTGAGTATAAAGATACTCAGTAGGGACCTCAATACTCTCAAGGTCTCACTAAAACCAACAAGGATAAAAAACAATAAATATCTCAACAGATAACATTTACTTAGGTGTATGCCCATACATATACCTAAGTTATCAAGTAACCCATCTCAATCATGAGGAAAACACAAAGGTCATTGACTCATCTCAAACCAAGATTTTGTATTCACACTGATGAAAACACGGTTTTTGGAGAACTCCTCTTTTGTTGAGCGCAGTAGTCCGACCACAACTCTGAGGTGCCACTCACTAACCTTAGACAGCTGAGGTACTCCTCCTGTCGAGTACCGCGGGTCTGCCACCTCACAAAGTAGTCCTCCTCTGCCATGGGTCTGCCACCTCACACAGTAGTGCTCCACCTCATAGCCTATATAGGTACTCCTCCTGTCAAGTACCGCAGGTTTGACACCTCAAAAAGTAGTTCTCCTCCACCATGGGTCTGCCACCTCACAATGTAGTTCTCCCCACTAGGCTATACAAGTCACTCTGAATCAAATCGGACAAGCAGTCATCAGGTCTCAACCAGCTACAAGGTCACCGTACTCCGTATGCTTGCCTCCGGGAGGATCATCTCCACGATTCACTGGTCGATACTCCAAGTATCACAAATTCCCACGAAAAATTATCACAAAGGACCACCTCTTCACAGGGGTCTCAATGCAATAGACGGCGCGTCAATCGGACGCCCAGTCTGTGAGTTATTAGCCTCTTTGTTCCGGGGGCCCGGTTGGTTTTGTATACAAACCAACCCTTCCATATTTCAACTATACACTGAACTCCCATGGGGTAAACATAAAGGAACCGTTTCTCAATGAGATCACCAACGCCGCTGATGGTTCGTCAAACGGACGCCCGGTCTGAAAGTTATTGGATTTTCCGTTCCAGGGGCTTGTTGGATTTCGGATACAATACTACCTGTCCATACTCCAACTGCATCCAAACCATGGGTGAATTAGGCCAAAATAACCATCTCATCAAGGGTAATTCAACAAAGTCAACGGCACGTCAATCGGACGTCCGGAGCTCAAGTTATAAGCGTTTTCACTCCGAAGGCCCGGTTGGTTTCGAGTTCGAACCAACCAGTTCATACCCAAACGTCGCTGAAACCTTGAGTGTAATATACTGAAACGGCTGTCTCGATCTGAGGAATCCTACGCAACTGACAGTGCATCGATCAGAGGTCCACAACTCAAGGTATGGACGTTTAACTGAAGACGGACTGAAGATATGGGGTCTAGGCCCGGTCCGACCGGGCCCAACACCCCCTGGGTCGGGCCGAACCGCGTCGACCCGACCCGGGTCCGGGTCCACCTCGTTTGGGCACCGCCCAGCCCATCTGGCATAGCTCTACCTTGTAGGCATGGCCTGGGCCTGCGCTGGTAGCCCGACCCGACACTGGCGGCCCGGCCCGGCGATGGCGGCCCGGCCCGACCGACGTGGTTCGGTCCACATGACCCACGCGGTTGGCCGCATAGATGGGAGACCAGGGGGGTTACACCCCCGGTTCTTTGGAAACGGTCGCCCATTAAGGTCGGCCCTTCGTAACCACGGGACCCCCTTGGGTCTCGCCTCTTGATGGCACCGGCAGCCGGCACAGCCGGCCGCCCTTCCCGGTCCGCCGCTCTTCGCAGTCCGCCTCCATCGTCCAAAAACAACAAACTAAAGGGGAATGTTAGGATCGTGTTCGTGCCATCCGAACCCTTCCTCATCATGATGGTATCAAGCGGCCAAATGGAATTCAATATTTGAAAAATGGAGAAGACAGTATTAAAACATAAACACAACAACACCTACCTCGTAAAGTGGCGTTAAACGATGGCGAGTCGCAGAAGACTGGCATCGCGGAAGACATGCATCATTCCATCAACGTGGTGAAGGAAGGAGCCAATGGTGGCATCGGGGTTCTTCATTCTTCATTGGAGAAAGAGGAAAACTCTCCAAGTGTTGGGAAATGTGCTTCGCTGCTAGCATTCCGCCGCTTGAAAAAGTCATCCAGAACTCCTTCCCATAGCCTCCTTTATATAGGAGTGGGAGGGTTCGTCGTTGGCACGCAAGTCACAAATGGAGGATGTATGAAAGAGGGCTCCACCCAATTAATCTGCTGTGGTGGCGCATTAAAATTGGGAGGAAGTCAAAAGGGGGGTTATTGGCCTTGGTGGTCCCCACAGAAGAATATCTTCCAAAGGGAGGATATTTACTAGCGGGCCCCACCATTAATTAACCACAAAAATGAAAGGGGGTTGTTAATGCTTGGGTGGTCCCCTCATTAAAAATGGAGGTTTTATCCTACTCAATTAAGAGGGGTATTTAAACCTAGAGGCTCTCCCTCATAAATGAGGGGGAGTCAAGGAGTTATGATTCCCCTCTCATTAATTGGAGTCCTCGTGTGGTTTCCACCACTATCAACCTCACATGGGAGGTTGGACCTCGTTGGGCCCCACCACCAACTCCCAAGTGGAGCTTCTAACCACTTTATCTACACGGCATGTGTTTAACAAAATAAAATAAATTGTTCACTTATTTTATTTTATTAACCCACATAAAACCCTAAAAACCTACTTTCATACCTGATCATCTGCCACTGAGGAAAAAGTCTTCTTAAGAAAAAACCCACGCTGCGAGTTCAATGGTGCCCTCGGATTTCAATTCCGAGCACTGGTTCAAAGGATAGAAAAACCCACTCATTCGTTCACTAAACGTACCCGAGCTAAACTTCAGAAATTGATTCCAGGCACACCAGGCCTCAGAATCAAGTTCTTTCAGAAGCCACAGGATCGTAATATTTCAATGAAATTAAGAAAAAAAAATTCCTTCAAATTTCCATGTATTTACATTAATATAACCTCAGGTATTTACGTCCCCGTAAAACTATAACACAAACTAGGGAAACTAAAGGAGGTTCCGTGCATGCCTTTGAGCCTCTCGCTCTCGTGTGCTCTCTAGAGGTTCTTGTGCTGCCAACGAAAGCATACAAGAGGAATCGACCGTCCTTGTAGGAGTTTCTCCTTTCAATCTTCATCCTCTACTGGAACCCCGTGAAGGTCGCCCCATCATCGATGTCCTTCTCCCCATGGTCAATGATGAAGGATAGGTCATGCACACATCTCCTCACCTGAGATACATAGATAACGTCGTGTACCCAGTGCATCTGAGGTGGAAAGGCCAGCTGATGTCTCGTCACTCCACAACATTCCCCTCCCTAGGAGTATAAACCATCTCGATGTCATAGTCCTGGAGGAAATCATGCGTTCACTGCTGTCTCGGGATCATGTCATTTTGGGAGAAGATACACCAGAGACTATTGAGTTGGAGAGAACTATAAACCATTCACTCAAAGAACAATGGGTGAGACTAGCCAATTTTAATAACTCATCTCCACCCTTCTTCATCTACGTTCCACAAGTGCTTCTGAGATTTATCCTCTGCCGAAAAGATAAATCTGGTCTCATCCCTTGGATGAACCACATTTTTTGCCTAATATAGTCAATCCTGACATGACCAGTACAATCCATGTCATGGATGTCGTCGTAAGTTCGTGATTCTACTACCAAGATATCCAACCATTAATCTCACCTCCAAGGGTTGAGTCACACTATCGGTATCAGTGTGTGGTTACTGGGTCTCCTCCAATAGGAAACTCGAAAGTGAGGGTCAAGTCAACAGTTTTAAACTAGAACCTCTTAGTATCAACCATACAAAAGGACATGATAGAAAACGTCACAATGATAAGTGTCTTTTATTTCTACATCTCGTAGTAAAAAGACACAAAGAAAACACAACAACGACAACATGGAAACTAAAAGCACCAAGAACAAAGGCCTCCATGCCTAGAACTAGTCTTGCCCCTTCCCACCTGCTTCTGGAGCTCCATAGTCGTACGCTTCAGCTTCCTGAAGTTGTGCTATCCCTTTTCCACCAGCTCCATGCGGTCGGGGTAGACCTCTAGGTGGTGGTGGTGGGAACACCTCAAAGCGGCGCCCACCTCCAGTTGCACGGCCAGCTCCTCTGCCACGTCTGCCTTCGCCCTATGGACCGCCATGATCAAACCTCTACCTCTTCCTGGGAGGTCTTCAATCTATCTATTGGTCATCCGAGCGGTGGGTAGGATAGTCACAAGCCATGTGACCATGTCTGCCGCATGTGTAGAACAACATGGCAGGGCTGGCTCTGTCTCTACCTCGGGTGCCTTACACTACCGATCCTGAGTCATGTGGTCGACCACCTATAGGTCTGGTCCTATTGGACCTCTGCGTCATTTGTCTACTGTCACCTTCCGATGACTCCGCTACATGTCGACTAGTTGTGGGTTCCACTACTGTAGACTTCCCAGCAAGGAAACTCTCCACTAGGAGGGCTCGCTCCGACACCCCTACCTGCATCAGGATGCTGTGAGAAACGACTAAAGATCTAATCTCTCGCCTGAGCCCCTCTTTAAAGGTCCGGGCTCTGAAAAATAGGTCTCATACCATTTTTGTAGAGTAGCGCGAGAGATCTGTGAACCTTGCTGAGTACTGAGCTACACTCATGGTGCCCTCCTATAGATAAAGTAGCTCCTGTATCCGTACCGCTCGAATGGTAGCTGGTACAAACTCCGCCTAGAACACGCTCTCTAATTTTGCCCATAGAATTGATGCCTCGTCATGCATCTGGAGCATCAGTCCCCACCATCTACCTACTAATTCCTGAAGGAGGCTGGAATCAAGAATCACCATGAAGTCTGCTGGCATCCCTACTAGGCTGAAGACTCTCATCACAGCCTCCAGCCAATTCTCAACCGCCTGTGGGTTCGTCTCTCCCTGGAATTTGGGTGGCCTCTGGCGCTGGAACTCGTGCAGCGAGCTCAAGAAATTTGCATTGCCTGCTGCTGGGGCTGGTGGAATTAGTGGCCCAACGGGTGGTAGTACCCCTGGTTCCTCCGCTGGTACCTCAACTAAAAGAGGTCCATGTACTGAGGCCTTGTTGCTCAGTGGGCTGTCAGAATGGACAACTCTTGGGGCTCTAGCTGGTCGTCCGTGGGGAGGCATCCTGGAAGAAATAGATGTGACACGATCAAAAGACTATACCTAGTGAGCTGACCTGGTTTGAGCTAAATTAAATGAAACTTTTGAAAACACACACGCAAACAATGTTTTTTTTCCACAGAGTCCGAAATCATAAATCAGGGTCCTGGCGTATGGATACGTCGGCCACCCGCACCAAAACTGGACTCCCTAAACTGAAAACCACACTTAGTACCCTTAAAACTATTGCTTCACAGAAAAAAATATCAGAGTTCTATGTTCTGTGGTAGAACCGACTCCTCTGATACCAATTTTTCATGACCCATCCTCGGGGCCTGTGCCGTGACTACCCCAAGCCCGCCTTCCATAGGCTAGGGGCTGGCGACTAGCACCAAAGGCGTAAATCCTTATAACTTGGAAGGCATTGCCTTTATAAAATGTAAACACACACACAACAAGAGTACAAGTAGAAGAAAACACTAATTAAAGCAATATAACAAGTGTGCTGAAAGTATAAAGGGGCCAGAAATAGAAGCCCAACAGTAATGTACAAGGAAAATACAAAACAACAGGAAGGTGTCAAGCTGCTCCTCGATAATCCTCTAGAGTTCCTACCTGAAGGGTAGGTATAGATGGCCACCTCATCTCTCCACATCTAGTTGTCACCTCTGGGTACCCTCTCATCGCGAAGTCCACCTCCAGGTACTGTCTCATCGGGGATTCCACTTCCGGGTATTGTCCAGCTCTACAAGCCTCAACCACGATCAGTGTTGTCCGCTGTATGCATCCAACACAACGAGGTGCGGGCATAGCCCGTGTAGGGATGAGTATAACAATACTTAGTAGAGACCCCAAGACCCTCAAGGTCTCACTAAAACCAAAAAGGATAAACCACACGAAAGATCTCAATAGATAATCTTTACTTAGGTATATGCCCATACATATACCTAAGTTATCAAGTAACCCATCTCAATCATGAGGAAAACACAAAGGTCATTGACTTAGCACAAACCAAGGTTTTTTATTCAGGATGATCAATACATAGCTGTTGTAGAACTCCACCTCTGTTGAGTGCAGTAGTCCTACCACGACTCCGAGGGTCCACTCACTAACCTTAGACTTCTGATTTACTCCTCCTGTCGAGTACCGCGGGTCTTCCACCTCACAAATTAGTGCTCCTCCACCATGGGTCTACCACCTCACATAGTAGTGCTCCCCCTAATTTCCTATAGAGGTACTCCTCCTATCGAGTACCATGATTTTAGCACCACACAAAGTATTTCTCCACCTCCATGGGTCTTCCACCTCACAAAGTAGTGCTTCCACTGGGATATACAAGTCACTCTGAATCAAATCGGACAAGCAGTCATCAGGTCTCAGCCAGATACAAGGTCATTGTACTCCGTATGCTCGCCTCCAGGAAGATCCGCTCCATGATCCACTGGTCTATACTACAATTATCACAAATTCCCATGAAGAAGTGTCACAAAGTACCACCTCGTCACCGGGGTCTCAACACAAAAGACTGCGTGACAATCGAACGCCCGGTATGTGAGTTATTAGCCTCTTTGTTCCGGGGGCCCAGTTGGATTCATATATGAACCAACCCAGCCGTATCTCTACTGTACCCTGAAATCCCCTAAGGTATACACAAAGGAATATTTTCTCAATGAGATCAACAACGCCGCTTCCGGTTCGTCAAACGGACGTCTGGTCTGAAAGTTATCGGACTTTCCGTTCCAGGGGCCCGGTTGGATTTCAGGTACAATCCAACCCATCCATACTCCAATTGCATTCAAAACTCATGTGAATTATTCTAAAAGAACCTTCTCATCAAGATAAATTCATCAAAGTCAATGGCACATCAATCGGACTTCCGGAGCTCAAGTAATAAGTGTTTCCGCTCCGAAGGCCGGTTTGGTTCTGGGTTCGAACCAACCTGGACGTATACAAACTTTGCCTAAACCTTGAGTGTAATATAACAAAACAACTGTCTCGATCCAGGGAATCCTACGCAACTGACAGATCATAGATCATAGGTTTACAACTCATGTTATGGATGTTTAACTGAAGACTGTCCGAAGATAGGGGGTCTGGGCCCGGTCCGACCCAGCCCAACACCCCCTAGGTCGGCCCGAACTGGGTCGACCCGACCCAAGTCTGGGTCTGGACAGGCCTGGCCCGGTGCTGGCGTCCGGGCCCAGGCAACGTGGTCTGGTCCATGTGACCCACGTGGTTGGCTGCGTGGGTGGGCGACCAGGGGGGTTACACCCCCCGATTCTTCAGAAACGGCCGACCATTAAGGGCGTCACTTGGTAACTGTGGGACCCCCTCAGTTCCCACCTATTGATGGCACCAGCGGCCGGCCCAGTCGGCCACCCTTTCCAGTCCGCCGCGGCCCTCCCCGACTGCGGCCCCATTGAAGCTCTGGCGCGGCGCGATGGCGCCGCGCCCCTCCGCCGCGGCCCGACTCTACTCCACGCGACACATTGGTGGCGCGCCCTTCCAACGACCCGAAAATCATGCGATGACGATCCACTTGTGGTCAGACCGTCGCCAGTAGGTTCTTTGCAGTCTGCCTCCATCGTCCAAAAACAAAAATGGAAGGGGAAGGGTCGGACCGTGTTCGTGCGGTCTGAACCCTTCCTCATCATGATGGTCTCAAGCAGCCAAATGAAACTCAAGATTTGAAGAATGATGAAGAAGGCTTTAAAATATAAACACAATAAACCCTACCTCATAAAGCGGTGTTAAACGATGGTGACTCACAGAAGATGGGCATCGTAGAAGACAGGCATCATTCCGTCAATGTCAGGAAGGAAGGAGTCGAGGGTGGCATCGGCGTTCTTCGTTCTTCGTTGGAGAAAGTGTAAAACTCTCCAAGTGATGGGTGTCGTGCTTCACTTCTAGTTTTCTACCACTGGAAGAAGTCGTCCAGAACTCCTTCCCCTAGGCTCCTTTATATAGGAGTGGGAGGGTTCCTCGTTGGCACGCAAGCCATAAAAAGAGGATTTATGACAGAGGGCTCCACCCAATTAATCTGCTGTGGTGGCGCATTAAAATGGGGAAGAAGTCAAAAAGGGGGGATATTGGCCTGGGTGGTCCCCACCGAAGAATATCCTCCAAAGGGAGGATATTTCCTGGTAGGCCCCACCATTAATTAACCACACAATGGAAAGGGGGTGGTTAATGTTTGGGTGGTCCCCCCATTAAAAAGGGAGGTTTCATCCTCCTCAATTAAGAGGGGGATTTAAACCTAGAGGCTCTCCCTCATAAATGAGGGGGAGTCAAGGAGTTATGATTCCCCTCCCATTAATGGGAGGCCTCGTGTGGTTTCCACCACTATCAACCTCACATGGGAGGTTGGATATCGGTGGGCCCCACCACAAACTCCCAAGTGGAGCTTCTAACCACTTTATCCGCATGACATGTGTTTAACAAAATAAAATAAATTGGTCACTTATTTTATTTTATTAACTCACGTAAAACCCCAAAAACTATCTTTCATACCCGATCATCTGTCGTCGAGGTGAAAGTCTTCTTAAGAGAAAACCCGCACTGTGAGTTCAACGGTTCCCTCAGATTTTAATTCCAAGCACCGGTTCAAAAGATAGAAAAACTCGCTCGTTCGTTCACTAAATATTCATGAACTAAACTTCAGAAATTGATTCCGGGCACACCGAGCCTCAGAATCAAGTGCCGTCAGAAGCCACAGACTCGTAAAATTTCAAAAAAATTAAGAAAAAAAATTTCCTTGAAATTTCCATGTAAATGTGACAACAGGGCCCCACACACCAGTTGCTTCAAAGACACGTGGGACCCACCCTAGGTCCCACCCATGTGCCTGAACAGGTTGTGTTACTAATGATTTTCCCCCACAATCCAACACATGACCTTTCTATTGTGCTTTTTCCTCACTCACACACACCCTTGGAAACATCCCAGAAGGTCACCCTACCCGATCACTACTCCATGCCAAACACTCTTAACTATGGAGTTCTAATCAGATAGGCTCTTGAAAAGGAAGGTGCACCTTGTTGGCATGATTCATATCATTTAGTCATTTAACCCTTTATCATTTGGGGGTGTTACAATCACCCTCCCTTTAAAGCACAATGTCCTCGTTGTGGGCCCTACATCTCAACCCAGGAAGCAGTGCACCACACTTAAAGCTGGGTACCACCTCTAATACCAAATGTGACAACTAGGCCCCGGCCACCAGTTGCCCAGCAAACACATGGGCCCCACCCTCACCCACGTGCCTGAACGGGTTATCTAGCTAATGATTTTCCCCACTAGCCAACACATGTCCTTTCCATTGTGCTTTGTCTTCACTCACACACACCCTGGGAAACTTCCCAAAAGGTCACCCATCCTTAACACTACTTCAGCACAAGCACGCTTAACTATGGAGTTCTAATCAGACAAGCTTTCGAAAAGGAAGGTGCACCTTTTTGACATGAGTCATATCATTTAGTCATTTAACCCTTTATCATTTGGGGGCGTTACGACATTCATGGTCTAACGATCACTCTCTCATATATTATCTCACTCAGTCTAGTGGGCACCCTCCAACTAATAAAGACATGTTATACAATGGTTTACAAATATACAAATCAATACATAGTCATCTGAGAGTCCTAAGATATCAAACCAGGTGGTTAGAAATCAATAAATTCAATGCATCGAAAATCCTCCAAATTGAATAAATTTATAAATAAATGATCACCCAATGTCAAATTTCCAAGTAATAAACAAAACCTTTCTCCATCCCAAGAACACCACATGTATAGAGAACCACCCATTAGTTAGAACAAAACAATAATGGGAATAATTTTATCATAATGATTTTTTGGAAAACCATTTCTCATAATGCCCCAAATGAAAAAAAAAATTAAGGGTGAATATCCAAATAAAATGATTTAAAATATCTTCGAAATCAACTCTTAAGACCAATATTATGAATATAATTTTATAAAAACACATGGGATCCAAAAATCCAAAATAATAACATTTTTAATATTGAAAGTCTATCACAATTTTTACAATATATCTCATATGGTTTAACACACCCTTGTAAAATCTAACAACCCTTTTACGACACTTTAAAAACATTACACACCCAAAACACATTATTTATAAATCATTAGGTGTAAAACTCCCATTTAAAAACCATTGTATAGTACTAAATTTGAATTTTTAAAATATTTTCATTCTTATAAGGCCACATGGGAATTTTTCTATACAGTTAGTACTTAACCTATTCCATAATAAGGCTTAAAAACCTCTTATAAATCATAATTATTCTATTATATGGAACATATATATAAACAAGATGGATGATTCTTCCTTTAATGAAAACTAGTAAACTACGACACAATATTTCTCTATAAACCATTAAGGTTTACCAAGTAGAAGCACTATTGTAATAGGGGTTTTTTCCAACACTTATATACCAATGGTGTGCTTAAACTGTTGGAAAAACCGGATGCAGGACACCCTTTACCAATGGTTCTAGTTAGCTATTGCTAAAGGGGTCTAAATTCCCCCCTACTAACTTTTCTTGAAAAGTGTTGGTAAAGGGCACCATTACCAACGGTTTTTAAAAACTGTTGTAAAAGGTTTTCCCCAATAACACTGTGTGGCCCTTCTCCTCTCCCCCATTCAGACAGAAGCCTAATTTTACTTCTACCCCCGTGATCAGAGCACCTCTCCCCCATTCGGACAGCACCTCTCTCAGGTTAATCTTGGTTCCTCCATCCAAACGGTTGGAATCTCATCTTCCCCCATCCAAGATACTGAATCTTCATCTGAACCATCCCAAATTAGGTATTTTTTTAAGTGGCACCTTATTTTTATTGTTATATATCTAATATTTCAGTTTTACGTTTTGATTTTTATGTGTATCTATTTTTTTCTGTTTTGATTTAACCTAGAAAACCCTTTTTGATTTTTTAGTTGTCTCTTTAATTTATCATATCATTATATTGAAATGTTATATAAATATACTGCAAAGTTATAGACCTCTCGGTGGTGACCTACATGAATTGTATCTCACACATTGTACTAGATTCCATTGGGTATATGGATAAACTACATGATTATATGTTTAGATAAGGGGAATCACCATTTTACAGATGCATTACTACTCACATGACATAGGATGGAGCATGTAGCAGATGATTGGGATGTAGCTCAATAAGCTAGGTCAAATTATATAATTTATTAAGCCTCTTTTATAGTACTACTTCCTACTAGTTGTAACTATGTTTTTCTTCTTGAACATGACATACATTACCATCATTCGTTTTATGATTCTGTTATTAGTTGGTATTACTGATTTGGTTATTTTCATCCATTTTTAATATTTTCCCATTGTTATCTTTCTTCCACTTTTAAACTGATAATATTAAAATTGTGAAACTTAGGTAATTAGGGAATAGTCTCCCCCAGACACACCAAAGGCTCTCACAATTAGTCAATAACATTTGGAATTTTGGTAGATGTGCTTGAGGCCATGTGGATGTCTGGGTTTGGGTCACTAATGAGTGGCATCCTGGTTTGGGGTGTCACAATTCCTGTATATCATTTTTTATAGGTGTTTCTAATCAAATACATACCTATAACTACTGAAGGTCCCTCTCCAAAATCAATTGGGACATGATTCAATGAATACACCTTACCAACCTATGATCTATGGCCCCAAACATAGGTTCCTTTAATACATGTTTAAGGTGAAACTTGATGAGGCCATAACTACTTTTGATGTGATCCTCATCCTACTCCTCATTCTGATCTCCATGAAGAAGTTAAAGTATAAAACTCATGTACTCCCAACAGTACCCTTAAGGATTATGTATTCCTTGATCCACTTCCAGTATCTTATTGGGAAATCCTTGAATATAGGCATTAGAAATTATGTATCCTATTTTCTTATATACACTGTATTTTTTTGTGTTTCTTAGTATGATTCTCATATAGAGTAATGTGTCAGTTATGCTTTTATATAAAGTAAAAAATTGTCATTTAGCTAAATATTTTTTAGATTGAACTTAAATATTATTGAATTTCTTTGAAATGACTTATTTCAATTTTTTTACAAAATGGATAGAAATTGGATGTACGAAACGGATCGGATTTCAACCGATTTTCAAAATAATTTGAACCACTTTTTTGATTTTGCATTTGAAAAGTCTTAGGATAGTGGTCACATACACTTCCCATGTTCTAATTTTGTTGGAAGACCTTGGTTGAGTCATGAATCAGTTAGCTATTACATAACCAAATATGGTTTCCAAACGAACTATTATTTGTGGTAACACAATGAAGAGAAAATGGAATCTCAAAATTTTGATGATCCAAACGATAGGACTGAATTGAAGAGTTTAATATATGATCAGTTTCCATTTATTCGGCATCATGAGAAGGAAAGTATTTATAGCCAACAATATTTTGATACAAGCACACATGATGTGTCCAATGAAAATGATGATGTTGATAGGGTGAAAATATTGAATGATGCTGCAATGACTCCAGTATATCAGCAATGTGGTAAAATGAAAAAGTTGGATTTTTTAATCTGATTGTCTCATGGGAAAACTATGTATGGGATTTCAAATACTATAATCGATTACATTATTACCTTCTTGAAGGAATTACATCCAAACGATGCAGATATTCTCTCAATCAACTATATGTCATGGAATTTAGTTGATAAACTTGGATTCTCAAAAAAAATGTTTGCCCAATTGATTGCAGCTTATTTTGGGAGGAAAATTATGAAAGAAATAATTGTATCAAATGTGGAACCTCCTGATGGAATCCAAAAGATGATGGGACACCATATTGTGTGCCATAAAAATTAATGTTGCACTTTCCATTGATCCCCATATTACAGATCCTTTTTATATCTGATGAAGTATCAGTAAAAATGTGATGGCATGAAACTGAGAGAAAAACGAATAATGAAGAGTTTCTTCACCCTTCAGATGTATTTTTATGGAAGAGATTTGATGCTTGATATCCTGAATTTGCAGCCAACGTGCGTAATGTGAGACTAGGTATTTCATGTGATAGTTTTAATCCATTTGGGAAGATTCTTACTTCACACAACACATGGCCAGTTTTTATACACATTTATAACCTTCCCCCATGGTTGTGTGTGAAAAAGCCTTACACTTTCTTAAGTATACTGATATTTGGCCCTTCTGATCTCGGCAATGATATAGATGTATACATGAAACCTTTAATAAAAGAGTTGAAACTTGTTTGGGATGTGGGTGTGCCCACATAAGATGTATGTTTGAAAGACATATTTTAGATGCGTCATGCGCTTATGTGGACGATCAATGATTTTCCTTCTTATGCAATGATGTATGGATGGAGAATAAAAGGAAAATTGGCAGGTCCTATTTTTATGAAGAATACTCGATCGAGAAGACTGAAATATCGTCATAGTTTTAGTTTGATGGTACATTGAAGATTCTTTCCAATAAACCATCCATATAGAAATAATCGTCGAAGATTTGACAATACCATGGAGACTGACGATCCACCTCAACGTATTTCTAGAACTGATGTGCTTAATGAATTGAAAGATTTCAGTTATTCATTTGTGAAGGGTTTAATGAAATATAGAAAGAGGAAAAATGTTTCCAATGATACTTGTTACAATTGGAAGAAGAAGAGTATATTCTTTAAGTTGTCGTATTGGTCAACCAAATTGTAATGTCATTGCTTCAACATAAATCACATTGATAAGAATATATGTGAAATATAGATTTCAATTATTCTAAATGTCAAGGGGAAGACAAAAGATGATTTATGATCTCGGTGTGACTTGGTAGATGGGGGTATCAGACCAGAATTTGATCATGTCTGTATTAGTGAAAATAAATGGAAAGTTCCATGTGCTTCTTATGTGATGACACCTTCTGAAAAAAAATAAATTTCTAGACGTGCTGGAGACTATTATAGTTCTTGATGGCTATTTATGCAATATATCAAAATGGGTCAACAGAAAAGAGTTAAAGCTGAAATCTTTGAAGACTCGTGATTATCATGTCCTTTTTCATGAGTTGATTCCAATAGCAATCGTTCATATCTTTTCCAATAATATAAGAGTCTTAGTTATTCAGTTGTGATATTTGTTTATAGATCTTTGTGATAAAAATTTGTCCAAATACTTCTTGCAAAACTGTTGGGAGAGACACCAATAATTTTGTGTGAGTTATAGAAAATATTCCCTCTATCATTTTTTACATGAATGTTGCATCTGACTAACCATATTTCAACCGAAATACTTCTTGGAGGACCCGTTGCTTTCTGTTGGATGTATCCAACTGAAAGAAACATGTACACATTGAAATCATATGTTCGGAACAGAAATTATCATGAAGGTTTTCTTGTGAATGGTTTCTTGGCTCAAGAATGAATGGATTTCTACTCAATGTATTTTTCGGAGCTTACTACAAGAATAAACAGACCAATTAGAAATGAAGAAGAACAGTTGAGAAAATTGAACCTAGTTTTCTATCACTTCCACAGACAGGAGGAATTATGGGATCATATACATTGACGACTTTAATCCTTGAAGAGCGAGAGATGGAACATCGCACAGTGTTATTCAATTGTGATTTGTTCGATGAGTATATCAAGTGTGTAAATTTTACATGTATCTCTTATCTTATCTCTTGTAATTTAAAATATTTGTTAAACAGTTTTTTTATCTACAGGGAACATAAAGAATTGACATATAGAAACCACCGTTCTTTATCTTTGAGAAGGAAAGAGACTTTTCATAACAAAGGGTTTTCTGATTGGATGAAATTTAAGGTAAAAATATTTGTATAATAACTAAATAAATATAATATTTAATTAAGTTTACTATTTTTTTATATTTCAGGTATCTAGTTTTCCTGCAGCCTCTGTTTCTAAGGAAATAAGAACTTTTGATTTTTGTCCTAATACCATGGTTTGTGTTTGTAAATCACTTGTGATCAATGGATACAAATTTATTATCATTGAATGAGCAAGGAACAAGAGAACACAACATGGTGGTGTTATTCTAACAGCCACAACAGACTATTATGCCGGTTTATAAGATAATATAACTTGTTCTAAAAATTTAGCTTATTATGGAGTCTTGGAGAAAACAATAATTTTGGATTATTACTCGCATGGACGAGTCCTGATGATGAAATTTCAATGGTTTCATTCAATGACGAGGCAAGTAACCTTTATTGATGATTGTGGATTTCGATTTATTGACATGACTCGCTATCTTACCACTGATGAACCATATGTATTGGCATCAATGGTGAAACACGTTTTTTATGTCACAGATCATCAGCATCTTAAATTCGGTGTAATTATTAATGTAAATCCCAGATATGTTTCTGATGATGATGATGATGAAGATAACACTATCCCTACTGCAAAAGGAAGAAATATGTTTATTACTTATGACGACTCCAATAGTTCAATTGTCAGAGTTGATTGTGAACCCAATGTTGTGGTGGGAAATATATAGAATCATACAGTCATGTTCTCACCAACATGTTTCACCTACATTATTCAGAGTGTGTATCCTAGTACTTACCTTCAAACCACCATAAATATTTTATTTCATTATATTTTTTAATCAGAAAGGTTTTTCTATATTTTGTTTTTTGGGTTACAAATTAGTTATCTGTTTCTAATTAATTCCATATTTGTTTTCATTGCAATAAATGACACCCATTGAAGAGATGCAGTGGAAAAAGATGAAAAAAAATAACCATCGCAATACACAAATGGGCATTCCTCCACTCATCCCTATTGTGAGTATTTTATTTCAAATATATATATTTCAATAACATATAATATCAGGTGTTTACTTTTGTGTTATTTTTTTTCAGGATCCACCCCTTAGAAAAGAGATATCTGATGAAGAGCCTGATATTGCTCCCAGTACAAAGACTGGTGGTATGAGGGGGTGGTGTTAGAGTTAGATGATCATCTGGTGGTCCCAGTACTAAGTTCGGTGGTACAAGGGCTCGTGCTGCAACAGTTAGACGATCCACTGGTTGTACCCGATTGGACTATGCCCCTTCCACATACGTATCTTCTATGCCCCATTTTGATCCTAGTGTGTCTTTAGAGACACACGAGATATTTAGGACTCTGATTCTTACACTAACAGTTATCTAGATGTATGTGCCATCATCTTTTGCTTCTATTTCATTATCTCTGAGCTATTATATTCCACCTTCTTCGACTCCTGCTCCGACGTAGTATGTGGCTAAGGAGCGTACACTGAGGGACACTCCACCTATACAAGAAATTCCTTCAGCTTCTACACATCTAGTGATTCCTAGTGTTCTGACTACCATAGGTATATTTATATAACTATAAAAAAAAATTACACCGAATTTTATTTATTATAACTTGTACTGATATTTTTTTTTCATTAATAACAGATTCATCTACTTATAGAAGTTAGGGGAGAGGGCGTACTCACTTGTGTGCGGTATGAAACCTCCATACAAAGTTGATCGTTGAATATAATGATGATGGATGATGATTGATAACCCTGGGCAGCAATGTCGGGGTTTTTTGGTGACGCTATCCAAATACCCCGACATCATTCCGGTCACCCCTCTATCTTGGAGACATCTTCCACATGAATTCAATACTAATGCGTGGGCACAAATATGTGTAAAAAATATATTGGATTTAATGTAGTAATTTTTTGTATTTATACGAATTAATCTATTGGGTTTCAGCTTCGGATTAACTTCCCTGATGGCGAGGGTGCACGAACAGCACGTTTAAAATAGCTAGGAGAGCCTTGGAGAGATTATAAGAATGAGTTTTATGTTGGATGGTGTGATAGATTAGGCACCGAGTTGGAGATAGTACCTATCGTGGATGACTTCCCGATAGAGAAATATCACCAAATGATTACCCATTGGGCAACTACCAAATTTAAGGTATTAATACAATTTTAGGTATTTAAATGACAGTTTTCATATTTTTCATTAATATTATCTTATTTATTATTAAGAATTATTTAGAAATCTTTTGAGAAAAAAAACATTTATTGAAAGCGATACATCTAAACTTCGGGGCGCACTTCTAGGTTAGATCATGAGAGGCAGCTGGTACGATATAGTTGTTTATAATTTTTATTTAGTACTTTCCCTTTTTATTGTTTCCTACTTAAATTATGTGATTTATTGAATATTGAATATATGATTATACTTTCACTTTATTTTGTTTCAATGTCATTATAGAAGCACAAATTGAATATTGAAGGATGTCTCCCTCGAGGAAAATTGTTTTTCTTGTGTAGAAGGAAAAAAGATGGAACTGTGGTTAATGAACTGACACAAGAAAAGATTGTAAGTTTTAATATGTTTATTTCAAAGTTTAACATATATTTTCAAATTTAATAATCCATTAATATTTTTAACAGGATACTTTAGAGGCCCCTGATGCCTAGGATCCTGAAAATTTTGGGCCACATGATCATTTATATAAGGTTTTGGGAGATGAGCACTCTGGTCAAGTACACTTCCTACCTGGTAAGAATATAGCTCTGATGAGGTATTGGTCCTCTCAAGGTATCCATTCTAGTGTCACCGAGTTGGAATAGGTTAAGGGGCATGCAATATTGTATGATAAAAGGGTCACAGGGTTGGAAGAACAGGTTCAAATGCGGGAGAAAGAATTATGAAACTGATCAAATCTTTATCTTCATCACTTCCAAAGGAGGTCAGCATGGCTTGTCAGACATATATGTCGTTTATGGGTGAATTATCCAATGCACCAAGTGGAAGTTCTAGTGGAGGTCGAGATAATGACGTTCTTGGTGGTGATGAGGATGTTGAAGATAAAGTTGTTATGGATGATGATGATGTTGAGATTGAGGGAGAGGATGAAGGTAAGGGAGAGGGCCAGGATGATGATGAGGATGAGGGTGAGGATGGGGATGAGGATGAGCATGGGGATGATGATGAGGACGATGATGAGGATAGAGATGGTGGAGAGGATGAGGCAGATGATGACAGTGGTGATGGTGATGGTGATCAGGGGCAGATTAATCCATTACATTTTAACTGATATTTATGAAATTTGATTTTTGATTTAATATGGATGTGTCTTTCTATTTCAAATCCTAGCACACCTTGCACACACCCATCATATCCCCCCACCCTCCTCCCTAGACCCCGCACAGTCCCCCAGACAACCCCCTAGACAACCCCCCCCCCCCCCCGGAGAGCTCCCCGGACGCACCCCCACCCTCCACCCTGGACCCCAGATAGCCCCCGGACTGCCCCCCCGGACTACCCCCTAGACAACCCCCCCCCCCCACCCTCCACCCTGGACCCCGGACAGCCCCCCACCCTCTTCCCTGGACCCCATACAACCCCCGGAAAGCCCCCCGAATAGCCCCCAGGATAGCCCACCACCCTCCTCCCTGGACCCCAGACGTCCCCCCAGACACCCCCCCCCCCCCAACACCTTCCTCGCTGGACCCCGGAAGCCCCCCGAACAGCTCCCCCAACATCCCCCTGGAACCCAGACAACCCGTCGGAGAGAATTGTTCTCAAATAAATTTTTACCACCCATTGAAGGTGAACTTCAGGATGAGTTCCTTTAAATGGGAAGACTATAAGAACTTAGTTTTCCACTCTGATATGGATATTTTTTAACTCATTATAACCCTTTATTTTTGTCCAAATATGGAAGCCTAATGAAGTTATAATGGTTTATGGGGCTTCTGGGGCTTGTTCGGAGCTCGGATCCTCGGTTGGAATAGAAAAAAACTATCCCTCATGGTTAGTAAAAAATTTAAGACCATCCCACAAGGTATCTACCAACCATATAGGGATATATATTAGAAGCAATGGGGATTATTTTCCCTAACCACGCACTAGGGGATGCACATCATTCACATTTTCTATAGTTTTAGTATAAGATATTATCACTGTTGTTGCATGATTTGCCTAACTGGCCTACGGAAAACTGGAAAAACGCATTCAGATTGTGTTGATACTATAGGAAAACGATCCATGAGTCAAATTTGATGTGTAAGATTCAACCCCACCTCAATATGAGGGACAGTGCAGCCGATATCACTCAAGGTTTCTCTCTTTTGTTTAAAATGGAGACCCTTTTAAGTAAAAACAACTGGCATATAGAAAACGGAACAAATGTATTTGGATTGTGTTCATACTTTAAGAAAAAAAACCATGGGTCATATGTGACGTGTGAGAGTCATCCTCGCCTCAATCTGAGGCATGTTGTGGCTTGTACCACTCAAAGTGTCTCACTTTTATTTTAAATGGACATCATTTTAAGTGAAAACAACAACTGACATACGGAAAATGAACCAAACATATTCTAATTCTATTTATAATTTTGAACAATGATCCATAAAACATTTGTGATGTGTAGGAGTCAACCCCGCATCAATCCAAGGAATAGTGTGGCCGGTACCACTCAAAGTGTCTCACCTTTATTTGAAATGATCAACATTTTAAGTGAAAACAACAACTGGCATACGGAAAACCAATCAAATGCTTTTGAGTTGTGTTGATACTTTAAGAAAATGATCCATGGGACATTTTATGACATGTACGAGTCAACCTCACATCAATCCAAGGCACGGTGTGGCCATTTCCACTCTATGTGTCTCTCTTTTGTTTAAATTGGACAATGTTTTAAGTAAAAACAACTGGAATACAAAAAACTGACCAAATGTATTCGAATTGTATTGATACTTTAGGAAAACAATCCATGGGACATTTGTGACATGTAAGAGTCAACTCTTCATCAATCCGAGGTGTGGTGTGTCTGGTACCACTCTAATTGAATCTCTGTTGTTTAAAATGGACATCATTTTAAGTGAAAATAACAACTGGCATACAGAAAACCAACCAAATGCATTCGGATTGTGTTTATACTTTAGGAAAACGATCCATGGGATATTTTTTATGAGTAAGAGTCAACCCCACATCAATATAAGGCATGGAGTGGCCGATACCACTCTAAATGTATTTCTATTGTTTAAATTGGAAATTATTTTAAGTGAAAAGAACAACTGGCATACGGAAAATCAACCAAATGCATTCGTATTGTGCTGATACTTTACGAAAACAATCCATGAGTCGTATGTGACGTATAAGAGTCAACCCAGCCTCAATATGAGGCACGGTGTGGCCGGTATCACTCAAGGTGTCTCTCTTTTGTTCAAAATGGACACTGTTTTAAGTAAAAGCAACTAGTATATGGAAATAAAATGTATTTAGATTGTGTTTATACTTTACTAAAACAAGAAATTGGTCATATGTGACGTGTATGACTCAAACCCGCATTAATTTGAGGCGTGGTGTGGCCGGTACCACTCAATGTGTCTCACTTTTATTTGAAATAGTCAACATTTTAAGTGAAAACAAAAACTAGCACACAAAAATCCAACCAAACTCATTTAGATTGTGTTTATACTATAGTAAAATTGTCCATGGGACATTTTGGATGTGTAAGAGTCAAACCCGCATCAATATGAAGCACGGTGTGGCCGGTACCACTCTAAATGTCTCTCTTTTGTTTAAAATAGACATCATTTTAAGTGAAAACAACAACTGGCATACGGAAAATAGACCAAACAAATTCAGATTCTGTTGATACTTTAGGAAAACGATTCATGAGTCATTTCTGATGTGTAAGAGTCAACCCCGCCTCAATCCAAGGTACGGTGTAGCCAGTACAACTCAAAGTGTCTCGCCTTTATTTGAAATGATCATCATTTTAAATGAAAACAACAATTGCCATATAGAAAACTGACCAAATGCATTCGTATTGTGTTGATACAGTAGTAAAATGATCTATTGGTCATTTTTGATGTGTACGTGTCAACCCTGCCTCAATCTGAGGCACAGTGTGGCCGGTAGCACTCTATGTGTCTCTATTTTGTTTAAAATGGACATTGTTTTAAGTAAAAACAACTGACATACGGAAATCCTACCAAACATATTCGGATTGTGTTGATACTTTATAAAAAAATACATGGGTCATTTATGACGTGTAAGAGTAAACCAAGCCACAATCTGAGGCCCGGTGTGGCCGGTACCACTAAAAGTGTCTCACAATAACATATTATTATATTTAATATACTTAATTAATCATTTTATAATGGTTAAAATAGGTTTAGATAATTTTTAAGAAGAAATAAAATTGACAGAGCTCTATTGTGATTTATACATCTTCTTTAAGAGAACTCCTTTGGCTTACACCTTAGGCCTTGAGATATTATTCTCAGAAGAATAAAAAAAGGTATATTATGAAATAATGAAATATTGGAATGGTTTTTAGATGATATTTACTAATACATATGGATGAAATTTTTTTATAATGGATAAAAAAGGTTCTCTTTTATAAGTGAGGTGAGGGACCCAAATGGAATGACTTAAAAGATTCCTATAGTACATGAAACAATTCATGAGAAAATTTAAAAAAATGGAAAATTCATTGAATATAAGGTAAAATAAAGGTTAAATATATTTAACCAATAATAATTAAATAATATTTTTTCATACATACCCTTATCTGTTAGTTTAATATCCCCTATAGTAAACCTGTTTTAACCTTAACCACAGTAACAAAATTTTACTATTTTTACTTTTCATTAGGATAAAAAATTAAGTTAAATTGATTAAATTTTATTAATTTTTATACATTTATATATATATAATCTATTATAATATATTTAATTTCTATAATTTTTAGAATTAAATTTCAAATAAGTGCTCAAAAAGCAATGAAAACATGTTTTTAGACAAATACAGTTTTAAGAATAAAACTGAATTAAATTACATTTTGGGTCTTATAAAGAGCATAAAATAAATTTTTAAATATTTAATAGAATATATAATCTATAAAATTTAATAAAACCATTATTCAGTTTATATTATTTAAATTTATTTCGATAAAAACACAATGCGTGTAAAAAACAATTTTTAGAAAAATGTATTTTAAAGACAGAAAATGAACTTATAACAAAATAAAGTATAATCAAGATTATAATGAAATTAATTAGATTATTTAAAATTAATTAAGACATATTTTACATAAAATAAAACAAAAATAAAAATAATAATTTTAAATTATTATATTTAATGAGAAGAAGTGACAATTGTACACAAATCGATAATTTTTACCATTCACGAAAAATAAACATTTTTAGAAACAAAACCTAAAAATTCACCCAAAGAAAATATTAACATGATGATTTTAAAAAAATAAATTTCTTTAAATAAAATTTCTAAAAATTATATTAATTTTAATTCCAATGGGAAAAATACAATAATTTTTTTTTTTCATGAAAACGGGTTTTTTAAGCATATAATGACTTTAATAAAAATTAAGTACATATTTATGTTAATTAACCAATGAATTTTAATTATTTAAAAAAATAAACCTATTTTTTATTATTATTTATTACTATCGATTCTTATTAATTTAATGTCCATGTAATATAGGATTACTATATTATAGTTCATTTAGACTTGAGGCTGCTTGTAAAGCATGATATCAAATACATGAAGTATATTTCAAAGGAAATATATATAAATATTAAAGTGTTATATTATTTTCCCATAAATATTATTTTTTACCAAGAATCTCCATCACTTCAATATAAACAAATAATTATATCTCTTCTTTAGAATAACCTCATCTTCCCATTTAGCTTCTTCAAATCTCTCATTCACCCAAGGAAATTTAACCATCGGAGTAGTTTTGTTCCATATAATTTTATATCAATGATATAATATTTATATCATTTTTTCAATATATAAAATATCATTCACTAGTGGTAAAACCTGTAATTTTAATACATGTTAATGATCAATTATTTACATTCTTAAAATAGATACCTGGAACACATCATTAACTTAATATAGGTTTTATGGGAGTTACAAGTGATAAGTTACAATCCCAAATTGATAAATAAAATCAAAATGGATAATAGATATTTTTTTTCTATCCCTCTATCTTGAATCTCATAACCTCCCTGCATAGAGAAATTTATTAGAATTCCTTATCACTAATGTTGAATTTTAGATCTTGTCGATGACTATTAACATAACTCATCTGTCAACGCTAATCTACCTTGATGGTTTTATGAATATATCTAGAATTCTCTCTTATTTTCTCATCTATCTCATTTATCAATGATTTCTATACTTATCTTCATCTCATCAGGTCAGAAATATTCACTTCCTTCCAGGGAGGGCCTTCTAATAAGCCATCGAAATTATTGAGTGAAATATATTATTGAATGTGAACCAGAATACAAGGGAGTGTTGATCACAACCACCTTTCAAATCCAGATTAAAAGACCAGAAAATATCCTCCAGGGTTTTAAGGGTTTTCTCAGACTAACAATCTATCAGAGGATGATAATAAATACTAAAACAAAACTCAATATCTAGATCTTATCGAGAACGTCACGAGAAATTCAAGGTAAACCTCAGATCAAGATAAGATATAATTGAATGTGTAAAACCATGAAACATTACCACTACCTTAATATATATACTAGAAATATGATTAAATGTGTCAAAAGACATGTCGGTACATCATCCAAACCAGCACCTAATCGGGTCTGTGACTTGGGTCAAAGGGCATTCCCGATCCCCATGGGCTAGAAACAAGTTCCCTAGTAACAATAATATAACATTGGAATGATTTCACTCTGTTACTTAAACATAAATAACCAATAATAACATTTAAAACAAAGATGAAAAATCATAACCAAACATGGCATAACCAATTTCCAGATTCAATTTAACAAATTAAAATAGAAACCAAAATGGGATAAAAAAAGGGTAACAACCCAAATATCTTAAAAACTAACATATGATGAAAGGATCATTGAACTCAAGCCACCATCACAACACCTGCAAGGGAAGACCGCCAACATCTTGTACCACCATCCCAAAACACATAGCCTTTACCTATTTTAAAAAAAACAAAACTACTTACACCCAAAGGTGTAAGTATGGTGTGAGCCAAATTCTAGTAGGCTTCCACCCAACAAAAAGATTACATTCCATAAACATTATTAGACAAAATAAAATGAACATTTTATAAAAAGGCTGGAAACAGTTTTTATAGAAAACATTTTTAAATAAAAACATGATTTCTTTTTAAAATAACGAATGAGGTGAACCGTATGTTGATGGTTTGTATGATATCACAAGATATCACTAAGTCATGGGAAACCCTTATAGGAACTAGATTATACAGGGACCATAGAGACATTGTATCTTGGTGAAATGTTGTATAGAAACCATGACCATCTACATCCTCAGGCATGATCCACTATAGAGGAGAAACAGCTAAAATTATAGTGGTCTCCAACCATCATCAATATTTAGTTAGTGTTGTCATAATCAATCCTGAAAAGTGAATCCAGGATGAAGATACTTCTAAATCACTAGAATACTATTCTGATTCTTACCAACTAGTAACATAGGATTTCCTTTGTGCTTAATTCACATTCCACATATCACATAGATCACCACTTTCAAATACATGAGCAAAAAAAATATAAACATCCTTATCAAAAACATCATTTCAACAACCAAAGTAACTTTTAAATCCAAATTCACCCCAAAAAAAATTCAAAACATAGTTCGCATCATGTACACATTTTATCAAACTCACATAAGGCACAAAACAAGGAAGTATATATTAGACACACATGGAACATACCCCATCTCTCTACAAAAAACATTTCCTACACCAAAGGACCTTGAATCATTTTAAAATAAAATTCCACACCTCACACACAATCCATAAACCAAAACCATGATATATGGAAAGCATATTAAAATCATAAAATGATGTTTAAGTATGAAACCAACAAATCCACCAGAAGAAACTACCAGAATTCTGTGAAAAACATCAATCTCACCTCAATATCACCCTAATGTGGAATGATCGAACCTTAGGAATCAAGATCAACCCTAAAAAACATGATCTATACTTAAACACAACACCCAACACACTAGATACGTGAAACCCATAAGAAATAGGATGAAACCTTTAAAAATATGGGGGAAGGAAATAGGGAACTTTCATGAAGATTCAAAGAGAAATAGCACAAAAATTACCACCAAAATGGAGCCCAAGTGAGATGAGAGAAAGGGGTGGCACAACTAGAGTTTAAATCCCAAGTGGGAATAAAAATGAGAGTTTACGACTAAAAATCGGGGAGAGATAATAGGTAAAACCCAAATTTTAATGACCTGGACAATCCATACAGTTTTTTCACACGATTTTACAAACCATGCAGAAACTATGATCCCCTTACCATACAAGAATAAAATTTCACGCATTTATCCCACATGGTTTATAGACCATGCATTAACTATGTGATAAGACTCTATCAAAAAACACCACTTGGTTTCATGGTTACTAGGTCATGGGAACACAATTTATAAAACCGTCTACACTATGTTTTTTACACAAAATATCCCATTATTTTATTCAAAACATAAGGAAGACCCAAAGTAGAAAAGTCTAAGGAAAAAAAAATTGGAAAAATACCTTAAAATAAAGAATGGGTGTAATAATTATCCCCACCATGAAAACATTCTATCCTTGAAAATTCAACATGAAGCTTGAACAGAAAATAGAAACAGATAATCTTGAACAACCCGTGATTTCCACTCCAAAGTCTCATTTATATCATTTCCATATTTCCAAAGGACTATGACTAGTGGAATGGACTTCCCATGAATCACTTTCTCCTGATAATATATAATTCACATTGGCTGCTCAAACACAGATAATTCAGGCCATATATCTAACTCTTCCTAATTTAGCCCAGGATATGGATTGCTGTTACAGATTCTTCACTGGGAAACATGAAACACATCATGAATTTACATCAACTGTAAAGGCCATTCCAACCTATATGACACCTTCCCTACCCGCCCGATGATCTTGAAAGGTTTGACATACCTCAGTGTTAGCCTTCCTTGCTTTCCCAAATAAAAGTGACCTAAGTGAGGTGACCCTATCAGGAACACTTGATCACCCACATAAAACTCAAGATCTCAAAGTCTCTAATAAAAATAAGATATGTGGTGACTCTGAGATATCAATAACCACTGCATGATTATCTTAACCTTCTCAAATTTATATTTCACTAAGCTCAGTCCCCAAATTGAGGTATCACCTACCTCATCACAACACAAAGGGGACTGATACAGCTAACCATAGAGAACCATGAAAGGATATATTAAAATAGAGGATTGGTAGCTATTTTTTATATGAAAACGCAACCAATCCAAAAAAATTATACCATGAACCACTGAAATCCAAGACACATTCCTGATGCATGTCTTCCATTATCTAATTTTCCCTCTCTGTCTCACGATCCATTTGATCATGGAATGTCATGCTCAACTTAACTCGTGACCCCATTTCCTATTAATGTCTTTCCAAAAATTTAGAGGTGAAGTGAGGGTCCCCATTAGAAACAATTTTCGATGGCAAAAAATAAAACCTCACTATTTCCCAGATATAAAATTGGCTCAACTCATCCACTATAGATGAATACTTTATTGATATAAAACGGGCTATCATGGTCAGACAATTGATCACCACCCCCAATGGAATTCCTTATTTTAGGTGTATAAGGAAATCTAATAATAAATTCCATGGTAATATCATCCCAATTCCTTGTAGTAATGTGTATAATCTAAATAAAACCTGGGGACCTTAATGATTTTATTTTACCAACTGACATGTATAGAACCTTGATACAAAGTTAGATATATCTCACCATATACATGGCCACTAGAATATCTTACAAACACTAAAATACATATTGGTAGCACTATGAAGAATATCCAACTGAGACTGGTGTCTATCTAGCATCACCACCATCCTAAGAGATAACGGTTCCACAAAACATCACTTGAA
The DNA here is from genome assembly GCA_963277665.1 of Viscum album. NCBI lineage: Eukaryota > Viridiplantae > Streptophyta > Magnoliopsida > Santalales > Viscaceae > Viscum > Viscum album. Next base: position 1,356,636,261 of record OY728148.1, read on the forward strand.
TCAAAAAACTCACTCAAGAGACAATGACCTATCACAAGGCATCTCGCCACCAAAAATAAACTTCATAGACTGTTGGAATTGTTCATCACCAGGTTTCTCCCACTAGATCGGCTCAAAAAGAGAACAATAAAATTAGATTTTGTCTATGACTGTCCCTCGATGATGATTCTTAGTATCCAGGTGCATTTGAGTAAAGATCCCCATCAACATCCACTCATCACTAGACTCTTTAAATTCCTACACTAGAACATTCCTACTTAAGGAGTCATATGCCACAATACCTTTTTCTAAGGTTTAGAAGATATCAAAATCAACCCCCTATAGATATTCAACCCAACAGCACTACCCCAAATTCAAATATTTTTTAGGTAAAATGATGGGTAATATTTTATAATATGAGTAAACTAAAAATTACAATCAGAAAATATAGTGGCACCACGTCTTTAGGTCATTCATTACAACTACTAAATCTAAGTCATGGGTTGGGTAGTTCTTTTCATGTGGTCAGAGTTGGTGAGAACGATAAATCACTACATGATCATTCTGTATCCACACACACCTGAGATCCATACCTAAGGCATCACAATAAACCACAAATCCCTTTATTAATTTATGTAAGATCAAATTAGAAGCGGTATTCAACTGCTTCTTTATCTCCTCGATGGAATCTTGGAATTTTGGGCTCCATTAAATCTTTACCTCTTTTCAGGTGAGTACCATCATGGAAAAATCCATCCAAGGGAAATTCCAAACGAATTTCCAATAAGATCAGGCCTGGTGTAGAAATATTCTGATCTCAAACACATTCTTGTATTTCTCCCATGACATAACTGCACTACCATTCTTGGGGTCTACTGAAACCCCTTGTTCAGAGATCACATGACCTAGAAGCTTCACCTCTTTAATCCAGAAGGTGTTCTTTGAAATTTTGTCATAAAGGTGATGATCCTGAAGAGGGCCCAAGAAAATACACAAATGACTCTCATGATCCTCCTAAATTCTAGAATAAACAAGGATGATTTCCAAAAATACTATGAAAAAAGAATAAAGATAATAGTGGAACACCTAGTTCATAAACTCCATGAATACTGCTAGATCATTTACCGATCTAAAAGGCATGTCCAAATACTCAAAATGGTCATACCTATTTCATAAAATGTCTTCGGAATATCCGCCTCTTTTACCCTTACTTGGTGCTAACTAGAATGAAAATATATCAATGGAAACCACTTTTCCCCTTTTTACTGATTCGATGAGTCTTCAATTTGGGGAAAATTATACTTGTTCTTAATGTTCACTTTGTTTATCTTCATGTAATCAATTCATAACTGGAGAGATTCATCATCCTTTTTCATGAACAAGATTGGGGTGGCCCAAGTAGAGATGCTCAAGAGAATGAATCTGTTATATTCAAAACCATCTAACTATACCTTTAATTCCCTAAACTCAATGTGGATATAATGTATAAGATAAGAGATATAGGGTGCATTCTTAGCCCGAAATCGAATAAGAACTCCACATCCCACTATGGAGGAAATCCATGAAAATACACTAGTAAATCCTCTAGGAATTAATCCACTACAAGCATTAACCCAATTTTAGGAGAACCAACACCAACCTCTAACACGAGTAACAATAACTAAAAAACAATATTATCCAATTCCAGTAGTGGAGGTCTTACACAACCTAGACTAGGATCCCATTCTCCATGGAAAACATGGTCACTTCCATCTAGTTCCATGAAACTCACATGATTCCTATAATAGGCGATATGTTTCTGAAATCTCACCATCCAATCCATACTGAGTATTACATAAAACAGGTCCATATACAAGACTACAAAATCCCATTCTAAATAGACCCTTGACACGATGAGTAAACAAGATAGACATGTGATACCCTTATCCCGCTTCTTACCAAGACGTGTTACCAACTCTATCGCAAAAGACATGGACTCGGTTGTAAAACTAAAAAAAATCACAAAATGGGAAGAGATAAATGAAACAAAAGAACGAGTATAAAAAATATATATTTATGATGTAATAAAAATTGTATGTCGAACTGTTGAAGGTCACACATCTGATCTGGCTAGTGAATGATCCACTACGTGAAGATGCTTCATCTCAACCTAAGCTTGAGAATGACCACTATCCAATAGAACAGCTCTGAACTCACTCTACCCATAAGATGATTTAGACCTTCCACCATGACCTATTAACTATGACCCCACTATCATGGATGGTTCTGACTATGATGACATCCCCCCTAGAATCCAGATATCCTACTCCACCTTCATAAGAATGTGTGGCTCTGTAGAATTGCTACAAGTTCCCCATCAATCAACATCAGTGACATGATTTTTTAGGCAATGTGAACATAGGTCATATGTTCCCTTCCTTTCCACACTAGTGGCACACAACAGACCATGCAACATAATTTTTTGAATAATACTGTCAGGAAGGATGGCTTAAGCTACCACAACCCTTCATTCCCTACTTTCCCCGCTTCTTCTTCTTCTCTAACGAGCCGCCACTACCCACAACTGAGCCAAATCTAGAGAACCAAATCATTCCCTTATAACTGATCTCAACCATGAAATCATAATAAAACACCTCATCATAGGTCTTCAGCTTAAGAAAAAGTCATTTGATTAATTCTCTGGTTCCAATCCCACCTCAAACTTTTGAGCTTTCATCCGTTTGTTGGAAACGATCTCAAGTGCATAACTAGCCAGATATATGAAATGACTAGAATACATAATCCTTATAAGATATCCCTAAAAAATTTCAATAAAACCTTGAAATATTGCATAATCCAAGACCACATGAATGAACTACTCGTTGAATACTATATAGAAATCTTTCTAACTCTTCTTCTTGGTCTTCCAAGATTGAACCACTAAGTCCCACCATCTCGGAATGGGACCTTATGGAAAGAATGATGCACACATCACAAAGAAAACCCTATTAGTATCGAGGAACTCAAACATCTTCTATATATTTTCAATCCACTCCTCTACTTCTTGAGGTTTAGTATTACCCTGAAATGAAGTAGGATTGTTCTTAAGGAACTATGTGCTTTTTCATTTATAGGACCTAGTTCGACATATCTTAACTGAGAAGGACCAAAGCCTAATCCATGCCCCAAATCGTGAATATAATAGACTACAAATTCCACTAATGTCAGATCACTCAGTGAGGTAGAACTCCTTTTGGTCACATCCTTTGGTCAGATAAGATGTATCCAGGGTATATTTATTTGAAAGAATCAATAATATCAAAAAAATGTCAATACAACCATTCTAAATATTTTAATAAATAATAACAACCATAATAATCCTATAAATTTAAACAAATAAAACTTATCTTAATAACATGAAAACAAAACCAAACAACTCCCCCCCCCCCCCCCCGACACACACCTAGTGTCCAAGTGCATTCTGCAGCCTACACATCTCACCTAGAGGAGAAGTCAAATCCAAAATCACAACATCCCATGGTGACTCAAGTGTTTCCATGACGTGTGCTAGCCAGGCACCCTACTCTCAACCCAAACTTCAATCCCCTACGTTACTAGATTTAATATATCCAAACTCATCCAAAAAATAACTTGACCCAAAAGAGTGATACCTAACTATGATACAAGTTTTTCATAAACTAAGTTGGGATGTCATCCAAACTAGTTCCAAACCTGGTCTGTGGCATGGACAGAAGGGTGTTACTAATCCCTATGTGCTAGAAAAAACTTCTTGGGAATCAACAATATAACATGGGAATGATTTCACCCAGTTACATAAACATAAATAACTAAGAATAATATATAAACCAAAGCGGAAAAATCATAACCAAACATGGCATAACAAATTTTCAGATTCATGTTTACAACATAAAACAAAAACCAATATGGGATACAAGAACTTGGGGCCAACCAAACTATCTATAAAACACCATATGACGAAAGGAACATCATCCTCAGTCCACCACAAAAACACCCATAAGGGAAGACCCCTAGAATCCTGAACCACCATCTCCAAACACATTTCTTCTACTTGTTTCAAACATAACTAAGTCTACTTAAATCCAATGGTGTAAGTAGGGAGTTAGAAAAATCCTAGTAGGATTACACCCACCAAAGAGATTTCATTCTACAAACATTATTAGATAAAATAAAATTCAAGTTTTATAAAAAGTCTTCAAATAGTTTTTATAGAAAACATTTTTAAAGGAAAACATAATTACTTTTAAAATAACTAATGAGGTTAATTGTATAACAATGGTGTGTATGATATAAAAATAAATCCCTAAGTCATGGGATATCTATATAAGTACTAGATAAGAGTGGGAACCTATAGACATTGTATCTTAGTGAAAATTGGTATAGAAACAAAGATCATATGTGTCCTCATGCATGAGCCACGTAATAGGAGAAACAACCAAAATTATTGTGGTCTCCAATCATCATAAATATTTAGTCAGTGTTGTCATCAGTAATCCCACTAAGTGAATTCTGGATGAATCCACTTCTGAATCACTAGTATAGTAGTACTAGTCCGCCCACCTAGTCACATGGGATTCCTTTTGTGCTAAATTCACACGACACATATTACATAAATCACCACTTGCACATACACAAGCCAAAAAAAAATATAAACATTATTATCAAAAACACTATTTACACAAACAAATTCACATTAAAATACAAACTCACACAAAAATCATTTCAAAACATGGTTCACATCACTGAAACATTTTATCAAACATCCTCAAGGAGAAAAACCAGGAAGCACATGTGAAACACAGATGGAATATAACCCATTTCCCAATAAAAACCATTTCTAAACACCCCAACACCATGAATCAATTTAAAAACACATTTCAAACCTTAAAAACAATCCATAAATAAAAACAAAGAAGCAACTAAAGAATATTAAAATCATAAAATAATGTTTAATCCTGGAACCACCAACCTCAAGTGAAGAAACTTATGGAATTCGCTATAAAATTTCAATCACAACTGAATCGTAGCCTAAAGTAGAAAGATCAAACTTTAGGCATCATGTTCAAACCTCAGAAATCAAGATCTAACCCTAAAAATGATACCCAACCAACTGGATATGTGAAAACACAAATAATGAGTAAGAAAACCCTATAAAATAGGGGCAAAGAAATATGGAACTTAAATATATGACGAGAAATCACAGAAAAAGGTCCAAAAAAATAGATCCCAAGGGAGATTCTAGGAAGGGGAAGTGTGTCTAGGGTATAAATCATGAGTTTGAATAAAAATGAGAGTTTAGTGTTAATAATTAGGGAGAGTAAAAAATGAAAAACCAAATTTTAATGACATTGAAAAGTTGCATGGATTTACTATATGGTTTTCCAAACCTTGTGGGAACCATGATCCAATTAATGTCTAAGCAAGACATGCCACATAGTAAGACCACACAGTTTACAGACCATTCTCTATCTATCCAATAACCCTCTATCTAAAAACACCACTTAGTCACACGGTTACGTAGTCAAGGGCACACGGTTTATAAAACCATGGGCCGATCGTGCACACTATGATGTTTACCCAAAATTTTACATTTTTAATTTCAAAATATATGGAAACTCACAAGGTGAAAAGGATATCCAAAAAATAAATAAAAAAATACCTTACTATGAAAGAATAGGTGTGACAAAAAGGAAATATTCTTTGATAACAAAGAAATTTTCTACTTCATTTGTTGATCGACTACAACTCGAATAGCATTATGGTCTTTAGAAATTATAGAGAGTCTGATGAAAACATCCATGGTGATGTTTTCTAAATTCCATTATGTTATGGGTAATGGTTGTAACATACCCTTTTATTTTTGTCTCTCAATCGTAACTTACTGACATACCAAACACTGATATTCAAAATCTTCAATATCTCTCTTCATGTTGTCCCACCAAAAATACTCTTTTATATATTTACACATCTTTAAGATTCCTTGATGAAAAGACAATGATGAACTATGAGAATATTCGAATAGATCCTTCTTTAATTCTAGTATTCTTGGGACACATACAAGATTCTTGAACCTTATTATACCATCATAATCAACACTGAACTAAGGAACATTTTTCACCTTATTTTATACTTATGTATCCTACTTTTTCACCTATTTAATATTTACATTGATAAAGGATGAACACTCACTTGAATAAGATAATATTTCACCCCTTATTTTGGTATCTCAAGGACTATACCTTAGAAATCCATAAATATTGGATAATGTTTTATCCTTAACATATATAAGATTGCATGATCTTTTTGACTCAAAGAATCATCCACATAGTTTTATTTTCCAAGGTGATAATGTATTGAGAAGTCATATTATTTAATTAATTACAACCTTCTTATATGGTAAATATTCAAATCTTTATTGGTTAATATATAGTTTAAACATTTATAATTAGTATATATGCCACACATTTTTCAATAAATATAATACCACCATATCTTTAATGAAAATATTATAGGTGGTAGCTATAAATCATGATCCATATAATTTTTATCATGAACCATTAATTATTGTGAGGCATAAACAATCACTATATATTTGTAAAATATAACACATATCATACCCTTATTTGATACATCTCTATAAATCTTAATCCCATCCCACTACAGGGTATAGTGTGATCACAGGTTCACTAACCAACCTTCTCTTCAGTTTGTTGAAATTTTCATCACTTTCATCCATCAAATGGAACTCGGATCCCTTCCAAGTTTACATGGTGAGTTGATTATATATCCATTATAAATCCTTCAAAATGAATCTATAATATCCTGGAAATATTAAAAAAATAATAGATCCCTGTAAAAATATTTTTTCTAGTACATTGTTAAATAACTTCCATCTTTGAGGGATCCACTCATATTCCCTCTATTGATATTATATAATCCAAAAAAATTATACCCAAAATTCACACTTGGAAAAATTTTCATACAAATTTTCCTTTAATAGGATCTTAAATACAATCCTCAAGTAATTTCTGCACTCTTCCTTACCCTTGGAAAATACAAGAATATCTTCCATAAAGACTACAAAAAACTAATAATGGTAATCTCTAAATATTCTATTCATTAAACCCAGGAATATATTGGGGCTAATAGTAAAACAAAATGGAATAACGTGAAATTCAAAGAGTATATACATCAAATGAAAGGTTTTATTGGGTATCCCTTTACTTTCACCCTCAAATGATAATACCCATATTCAATATTAATCTTTTAAAAATATTTATCACTTCATAATTGAAGAAAAAAATTATCAATACTGGTAAAATGATACTTATTCTTGATCATGATCTTATTAAGTTCTTGATAATAAATTTAGAGTCTCATTGATTTGTCATTATTCTTAATAAATAGAATAATATAACCCTAATGTGATTCACTTGGATAAATAAATCCTTTATCAATCAGGTCCATTATATATAGAGAATTTGAAAAGGGGGTAACAGTGGGTATGAGTCCTATTGAAAACTCAACTTCATGATTTGAAGTAATACTTGGATTATCTTTTACAAATACAACAAGAGACTTTTGTAAAATTGGAATATATTCAATTTTTAGATTCTCCCCAATCATCTGAGATAAATACCCACTTTGAATAGAAATAAAGATCCCTAAAATGGATGAAATATCCATTACATGTGCATATTTATACATACATTGATAAATGATCATATATTGATTCAGAATATCAAATGTGACTCCCTTTCCTTGAAAATTTATATGGGATCTATATAAATAAATCTAATCCATTCCCAGGATAACATCAAACTTTACTGAAGGGGGAATAATTATATTTTCAAGAAGCACATTCCCAAATATTTCAATTAGAGAATAATCATATACATGAGATGTGATCAATGCACCATTCTGATTTTTTAATAATAATTAAACATATAATCATTGCGGAAATGAATTATAATTCCTAGAAACATTTAATGATATAAACAAATTCCTATAACTAAGATAAAATAAGATAAATAAACACTTGAGTGAACCTGTCTCCACTTCTACTTCATCATTCTATCTTTAATACTTTACTAAAATGAATTTGGTTATCATAATATATCATACATAGTTAATTAGAGTGATCAATCATGAAAAATAATTCATATGATGTCCAAATCGTGACACCTTCTTTTTATCATATGACACCATAGTTTTAACCTACGCCATTCATGGTAATCATCTGTTCAAATCCTTTATAATGGTTTATAATGAAAATTATAATTAACCTAAGAATATCCCACAACTGTGTATTGCATGGTGTGTTGTCTTAGGACCACTCATCCTGCATTGGTGAAGATCACAATAAAAAACCAATCTTCACCATTGAGAGTTATTGCCCCTAGGTGCATTAGTGCCACATCATCATTCACTTACTAGTATCTAGAAAATGATGTATTTACTAGGAAATCCACACTCTATTATTTATCATAACATTGGATTTTATTATATACCTTGTCTTAAACTAAGGATTCTTGCTGAAGTTTTCTCATCATATATTCTATAAATAACAAAACCTTTCTCTAGTAAAAAATAGAGAAGACTTAAACTCTATATACATAAATAAAACTTCTTATTAGAAGAATATTCATTATGTATAATATCAATACAGACTAAAATCATAATGGTTTTGTGTATTTATAGACTTGGATACATAAACAGATGGAAAATAAATAATCCGCCTCATATACAATTAAGTTATTCACAAATATCACCCTTATTAGACATATCCTACATAAAACATTTCATTATATATGAGGGAGAAGAAAACATAATAAAGGGTGAGGTGAGATGCCCAGTAAGGGTAAAAATAATAGATAATAATAAATTATCATTAGTAAGAATAAGATAAGCATAAGTTTAGGATAGAATGATCTTAACATTATAGAATCATACCAAATAATTCATAGATCATATACCTGAATCTTTTCATAAATCTTTGCAGTTCATAAGACATGAATCATAAGAGAATAAAAGATCATATTTCATGTGAATATATTTGGAATAAGAACATATTATAAGAGAGTGGAATAATTTGTTACATAATCATGATCATGGAAATTATATATTTTGGATTTCAACCAATAAATTTAACATATGTTAGTCTTGGTGGGATTGGGTAACCTCAGATGTACCCTCTTTTAATCCTTGGATAACCACTTGTGTTCCAACATTTGGGATCGGGATAACCTATCATGTATCATTTGAGCTCCAAAAACATTAATATTTACTTAATTTAGGTGAGGTATATAATGGATCCACCCATCATGTAATCATTATATATTTATATATATTTGAAAAGATCATGAAAACATTTATCATTACATTGATGCTTAACCCAAGGAAAGGAATGTGGGATTCATCAATATTTCATAATCAAAATCATAAATATACATATAAAAAGTTAAGAAGGTAAAAATGGATCATATTACTCTTAAATCATAATAAATAACAAATTATTTTGTAATAGATGAAAATACTTTTAAAAGATCACTGGAACAATTCTTTTAGAAAATAATCTTTTTATTTAAAAATAACATAATTAAATATAAAAATTTCCAAAATATTAAAGAAAAAATTTTTATCATAAAAAGAATAGATTCATTTAGATAAATCTTAAATGAAAATAAAATTCAACGTTTTGGGACTATTCTTTCATACTATGTACATTAAAACAACAAATCCTTCCATATTTTCAGTACAAAATTAAAAGTACCTTATTCGGAAAATGATAAGAATATTCCTTTTTTAAAAATTGATAGAATGAAAAAAAAAATTTAAAATAACTTTATTAAATAATTATGTACTATTAAAAACATTCTTGAAAACATTTTAATTAAAATATTGATATAGAAAAAAAATATAGTTTTGAACGAAAAAAGAAATAATGTCAGTTTTCCTTAAAAATATTCTTCTGGTTACTTGATTACATAAAGAGAAGAAAATATAAATAGAAAATGTAATATATATGAATTACAGTAGTATAATAAAATTAATATTATTTTTGATAGATTGATCATAAAATTTTAATATCAAATATTTAATCAGAACAATGTCTCTAAAAAGTGATATTGTAACATAAATCCCATACTTCTTTGGTATCATTTTAGTTATAATTCACATGAAAATAATAGAATAAATTGTAAAATTAAATAATATTAAATAAATTATATTCATGATAAAATATATAAAAAATTTAGTAGATAAACCTCATAAAATAATAATTTTTTATAACATAACATATCTCCCAAAAAATTCAATTAGTGATAGTAAATACTTACCACTTTGGTAACTTTCAAATAAATAAACCTTTGATAGAATAATTTGAATTGTAACTATAAATACCATGAATTATTAAGAATACATTATAAAAAATTACAAAGGATTTTTTATACACCTTATAATCAAAAGATAGCTTTATAACATCAACCATGTGTCAATTAAACAAAATTGTGACGAAGAACCTTCACCTCAAGTTCGTCTTTCTATGAAAGAACACTATAATTTTGTATAAAAAATGTATATTTATTATAATTTTATAAAAAATAAATATACCTTCATATAATACCATATATTATCCACTTATAACATTTCATCAACCATTTATTAATAATTCCTTGTTAAAATATTCATTTCTGTGTGTTAGTTGTTTAATTTTTATGTATGTTTCTGTTTGGAAGTTGTCATCCTTGCACATTGATCACGTATCCATCATCTATGGAATATTAATCATGTACTGATTATAATTTTAAAACATTAAATAATCTTTTCAAATCATCCATATAAATTGGTGATGAAAAATGAATTATATCATTTTGTTGAGATTATAGTTTGTATGAACACACGAGTGATATTTTTCACTTTTAAGTTGATGGAACAAAAGAAATGTAAATAAGATTTCATATTTACTAAATAATAATTATATAATAAATATCATATATGTATTAAATCCATCATAATAACCAGCCATGAATGATGGTGATGGAAAATGAATCGTATCGCTATATAGAGGTGGTAGTCCACACACAAACACGAGCGATGCATTTATTTCTTATTTGATAGAGAAGAGAGTGAAAATAGTTATTATATAAAAATAATAAATCTAATTATATTTATAATTTTGTATTAATTATGTAACTATATATATAATATTTTTATATGAGGTTTATGAATGAAAAAAAATTGAAAGATCTCTTTTAATATTTAAACCTTCTCTTTGGGAGTCCTCTTTTGGATTACACCGTATGCCTTGAAAGATTAGTCTTGATAGAATAAAAACAGATCTAGGATTAAGGGGAAGAATATATTAAGGTTTTTAATTAGGTATTAAACAATATAGAGTAACTAAATTGTGTGAAAAATGAAGGAGAATAGGTTCACCTTTATAAATGAAGGGAGGGACACACACAAAATTACATAAAAGATATCAATAATATAAGGTTACATCCATAGGGAATTTGAAAAAGAGAAAATTATTTGAATTTAATGAATTATAAGGTTTAAATATATCTAAAATAAAAATTATACATATTTATGTGGAATTCCTATTCGTATCTCATAGTTTAACCTACCCCTCTATGGCAAACTATATTTAATATTAACTGAGGTAACAAAATTTTGTTATTTTCACTATTAATTATAACCAAGAATTATGTTTAACATATTAAATTATATTAATTATGATTATTTAAAATATTTATTCCATTTTACTAGATTCAATTTCTATAATGGTTAGAATTTAATTTTGAATAAGTGTGCATAATGCAACGAAAACACATTTTTAGATAAATGCATTTTTAAATAATTTAATTTAGCTCAATTTAATTTAATTTTTTGTAAAAACAATAAAATTAATGATAAAATTTTTTATTCAATATTTAATATATATATATTTCCCTAAACCATAAATCAATAGATATTAAATTAATTTATTGTTATAAAAACACATTGCATGTATAAAATGGTTTAAGAAAAAGTTGTCTTTAAGCCCAAAAATGAACTATTAAAAAAACAACGTTAATGATGATTTCTTTTTAATTAGATATATTATTTATAAATAAAGTAATATTATGTAACATTGATATTAATTTAAAACATAATGACACTTTTGAATTACATTATTTATGAAAATTAAATGATACTTTCTAAAAAATTTGTATTTTTACTACTCGCTAAAAAATAAATCATTCTTCAAAAAATCATATAAATTTACACCAATATAATATTTAAATACTGAATTAAAAAATTAAATTTATTCCTTAAAATAAAATTTCCAAAAATAGTAGAAATTAATTATAATGTTTGGGTTGAAAATGAAATAAAAAACCATTTTTAAATAAGACGTACTTTTGAGGCAGAAATTAAATTTACAGAAAATTGAGTAATCAATTATTATTTTTTAATAAATAAATTTTAATTATTTTAAACCTTTATACTTATTTTTATAATTTTTTATTACAATTCATACCTTCCAATTTAATGTCTAGCTTATAAATGATTATTATATCACTGTTCATTTAGATTCGGGGTCGCATGTAAGAAAGCTATTGAGTAACTCAATTTTTTTAAAACTAATAGATATATAAAATCATGGGGTTTTGAAATTTTTATTTACCATCTCACCCTTCCACCCATTAAAAAATTATAATTTCACTCATGAGTACGTGTGGACTATCACCTCCTCAAAGCGATGTGATTCATTTTTTATATCAAGCTCTCATGGATGATTCTAAATATGTATATAATTAATATATATTATATTTATATAATGATTGAAATTATATAAATTATCAAACCAAAATTTATAACAAAATATCATAACATTTGAATTGAAACATGCTTAAAATGAAGCAATTAACACTCATAAATTATGGTTTTAATAAATAATTTTTAATAAAAAGGTGTTAAAATATCATTAGTGGATCATATATGATATTATAAGTATGTGTATAGTTATTTTATGTAATTATAATAACTCTAAATTTATTATATGTGATGTTAAAATAACTTACAAAAAAAATAAAAAATTATGGTAATGGTTTATTTCACAATCTCATCCTTATTCGACATTATTTACATTTATGTTTTTGTTGGGAAAATTATATGATATCTCAATATTGAATCATGTAAATTTTCTAATCCTCTAGTTAATTCTATATATTACATTATTTCTTTCATTTTCCCCTCACTAAGTAATCAATAGTCTCCAAATTGTTTTAGGGAAAACGAATTTGATTTTCTATTCGGTCAAAAATATTTTCCTTCCTTATCAATATTTTAATTTAAATGTTTTCAAGAATTTTTATGATATTTTAAAATGATTTACTAAATAAATATTTACCTTTATTTTACTTTCTAAAAAAAATTTAAAAGTAATATTCTTTTCATTTTCCAAACGTGGCACTTTTTATCGAATGTGTGGATAGAATCATGTTTTTAATTTTTTTCGCAAGAACATCTTTTCTTATGTCATGACTATTATTTTACTTAGAGATTAATTATTTCTATGTTTATTTCCAATGATATTATTTTTCCTAATAATAGATGAATTTTTAGATTTTAAATAATTTGTTTCAAAATGAAAAGCATATTTCCCCCAAATATTGTTCCAAATATATTTTAAGTCTTTTAATTTATATAAATATCCTTTTATGAATATTATTATTTATTAGTGAAATAATCTAGTGATGTCATCCACCATGTTACTCTATATAGATTATGAAAATGTTATTATATTAATTAACTCGGTAAAATTTTAATATTTTGTAATCTTGTTTTTCAATATGAATGTTTCCATTGATTATGTGTTGAATTGATATTAATTTTCTTCATATAACGAATGAATTAAACTTAGTGTGTAAAAGTTGGATTTTTTTATCATGCATTAATGAATAGAAAGGTTTTATGAGAAAAACTTGTTTGGGTACTTGTTGTATGCCTTTCCTCTTTATATATGATCTCTTGAAATGAATCCTTAATTATAAGATTATGATCTTCGGCATTATTTATTCTCTCATTATGAAACTTTTCATTATTATCCATGTGATTATTGATGTTTTTATTTCATCCATTGATATATTCACTCTTTTTTATTATTTATATGGAATATTTTATTACTATTTTTATTTACCATATTATTAAATCTTTATTTAATATTGGATAGGTTCTTTTGTGTACTTTCAATTACTGAGCATCTGAGATCACCCTTGATTATGTTTTTCATTTCTTAAAGATACCAAAGATGGATATATTAATTATTTTTGGAATTTATACAAGTAATAATAAATTTATTTCTATAATTTTTAATTTTTAATTTATGTATTCAAGTATAATGTGAAAATAAACTATTTATCTAGTATTCTAAGACTATTAAACTGAAAAATCATTTATAATGTGATATAATTATTCTAGTGGTGTTAGGGTGTTATAGGATTATATCAAAGTAATTTTAGTATAAAACATAATAAATTAAAACATATATTATAAAATATAACAATATGAAATACTATAAGGATACTTTTATGTATATGATAATATCATAAGGCTTTGTTAAAATATTTATTGTGTGGTTTTCCATGACCATATATCCATGTTGGGATACTAACAAGTGGATGTGACTATGGAACAAATGCACTTGAGGGAAAGAGATCTGAATGAGGAATATTGGGTATTTACTCAATCATCACTGGTGTATGATGAGGAGGCCTAATATTTCACACCTGGATATACACTCATGGGTATGTGCTTTATTTAATTTGAAAACTATTTATAAATCATTATGAATGATTTGAAAATATTTTTATGATTTACAGATACTCTTAAAGTTACAAAGTTTATGATTCTGATGTCAGTTACACATAAATTTTCAATTTATGTTACGTGTTATGCCAGATTCAGAATTATATACTATGAATTAAAATTTATTATGTAATGAGATAATTTAGTATGTGTCATTGTTTAGAAATGTCACCTAGTTAAGGAAATGTAAACCAAATCAATGCATGTAATCTATGTAGGGATCTCTCTATTGGAAAATTCTATGATGTTTTAGATATTTGTAGAGTTTCCACTAAACAAATTATAACTATTTCAGAATATATGACTTGACTTATGGTCAATAACCATGCCTATGTAGAGAAACCTAATAATTCCCAATATAGTGAAATAGTGTTGGAAAACTCCATGTCACAACAATCTCCATCATTAAATAAGACTACTAATCCATTAGTAGCTGAGGAATGGATCAACTCATTTGAGAAGATATTTCTCACATTGAGAAGTAGTGAAAGAGGTAATGTTATCATAATAATTTATCACCTAAAAGGATACACTGGGTGATGGTGGTTATTGATCCAGAACACAAAATTGTTAAAGGAAATAAATAGTATGCTGTGAAAGACATTCGAATAGATATTCTTCAAAAAAATACTTTACTAAAGAGATAAATTATGATATGGAGAGGACATTCATCAATATAAGTAAAAATTAAATAGAAAACATTATTGGATATAAATGTAACATTACAAGGTAAGAAACTCATGCTACTAATTATTTATATAATGCAAGGATTAATATTGATCATTTATTTTATGTACTAAATTCTAGACATCAAAGTTAATTATTCTCTCAAGTGTTTTTTTTATATAGGGATATATTATCATGTGTCATCAATATACAAAAATAATTTTATAAGTCTTATGTTCTTCAGGGAAAATAAGAAAACAAATGGGTAAATGAGCACTCGGGAAAAGGAAATATAGAAAAAGTGATGAAGTGAGGGATGTCATTTATAACTTTTAATAATTATAAAAAGAAACACTATAGAACTATATTTGTATGAATTTTTGTTTTTTCAAAATATAGAGAGAATGGATATCAGGATCAATATTTAAAGGGTAATAATAAAGCTACCAATATTCAATGGTTCAACTATAATGATGTTGGGTACTATCTGAATAAATTCCCGAGGACTGAAAGGTATTTTCCTCAGAAAAAGAAAATAGGGAATGTATAACCTTATGTAATCACTAGATATGAGGATAAATTTTATAATGATTTTTTTGAAGGTACATTGATTTTAGCCTAATATTTAGCTAATGCTTTATTTGATTCTAAGTTTTCACACTCATCTTCCATTTTTTCAAATAAAATTAGATATATCCCCAGCCCTTTAATAATGGAGTTTTAAATCAAGACTTCTAGTAGATATATTACTAAAACAAGGATATTTTAGTTAGTCCCCATTATGAAATATTAATGTACACTGTTTGAGAACATGATTATTATACCTATGATTGACTTTCATATAATCCTTTTTATGAATTGAATTTCAAATTTTAATGTGGATTTTTATTTTTGAGAGAGGGAAATTACGATTTCTGATGAAGATATGCACACCCTTGAATTAAGAGGGGTGATACATCATCTGAATAATGTATGGACCCAACTCCAATAGCTCTCCTTAATGAAATTCTTAGAGAATAATAGAAAAAACAATCTATGAATAGGAAAGGTATACCTATAATAGACGATATACCAATCATATAGGAATACATTGATGTTTTTTTCTGAAAAACAATAGAGAAACCAACCTAAGAATAAAGATTATTTTTCTATTAATCTCATCCATGATGAAAACCTGTATATAAGGATCTATATAGGATGACCATGGTGAAATTAGTGAAACTGAAGAAACAATTGTAAGATTCAGGGGTTAAGGGATTTATACGCCCTAGTGTTTCACCATGGGAATCCCCTTTCATTTTTCTTAATAACAAATATAGGTATATTAGAAGATGAATCATTTATAGGGAAATAATTTTTTTTATTATAATAAAAAAGTATCATATTCCCCGCATTCATGACTTATTTGGTCAATATTAATGTTCTCATTGATTTTCAAAGAATGGACTTCATTATGGGTATCATCAACTATAAGTAATGATGTAAGATATTCCCAATATAGCATTTTGTACGAGGTATGAACATTAAATATTTATAGTAATTCACTTTATATTGAATCATCTCCCACATGTTTTTATGGATTTCATGAATAAAGTATTGAAGGATTATATAGATAATTTCATTATGGTATTTATCGAGCATATCCTGATATACTCTCAATATTATGATGAGTATAAGAGTTGTTTTTTGATTCCTTCATAAGATAATTAGAGAAAATGAGTTATATAGAAAATTTATAAAATAAAAATTATGAATTTAATTTACTTTTCCTGTAAATATTGTCTCTAAGGATAAGATATAGGTTAATTATTAAATTAAAAATCTAGTGATGGTACGGTTATTGCCAATGTATATGTCTAAGGCATGTATTTTCCTTGTATTAGGAAGTTATTATCAAAGATTTTGTAAAAAAATCATTATTATCTAAAACATTAACCATGTTAACATGTAAATAGTTTAAGTTCATATGGACAAAGGAATATAAATAATGTATTTATGAATTAAATACGATATTTTTTAATGTACCAGTATTGAATTTATTATCATGAAGGGATTGATTTTTTATAAATAGTGATTAAACAACTAAATGGATTAGATATTTTCTTATGTAGAATGAAAGAGTTATTGTATATACATCAAGGTAGTTAAATATTTATAAATATGATTATCCAACCCATGATCTTGATTTGGTAGCATTAATATTTTCCTTGAAGATATGGATGCATTACCTTCATATTGAATGATGTGAAATACAAACAGATCCCCAATGTTTGAAATACATCTTCTCATAGAAAGATATCTATATAAGGAAAAGTTGAAGATAAAAAATAATCTTAGAATATGGTTTCTAAACACACTACAACCCTATGATGAAAAATAAGGTGATCGATGAATTGAGTATAAAATATCACAGTGTTTTGATTAAAATAAGAATTATCAAGTATCCAATATTCATGTAATTAGTAAACTCTGATACGATAATCCTTAAAGAAGGGTAAAAGAATAACTATTATAAATTATTTTCTAATTATCCAAATTAGAGAAATAAAACTTTTCAAGCTTGATGATAAGAAAGAAAAAAATTGAAGTTGTGAATGATGAGAAGTTTGTAAACTTATTCTATAAAGATATAATTTTGAAATTTGAACATAGGCTGTGTATTTCATTCATGCATGGAATGAAAAGAGAATTATTAAATGAATGACATATCTAAAATTTATGTATACAGCCTAGTAGTAACAAAATTTACTTAGATTTGAAGGATCATTTTTATTTGGACAATATGTAATGGGGCATTTCATACTATGTATTGAGATGAAATGTTTTTCAATATTTAAAGCGTAACACCCTAGCCCAAATCACTGATTCAGGGCCACTATGCTACAAGGCGTTAGGGGAACCACCCTGTACATAAGAGGTTGTCGACTATTAATGAGGGTTCATATATCCTTAATGGAGAAAATATACCCTCAGAATCAATAAGGACAAACATATAAATAATAATAATAATAATAATATAAAATAGTGGGATAAATAGGATATGATATAACATATGGAAATGTAAGTTTCTTAGGAAATATAGAATAATAAACCAAGGACCCCCAAATGGGTAGGTCAAACCAAATTATGAGTATGATAGGTTAGTAAATAAAGCATTTTGGAATTGCTCAAGAGTTTGTCTCGGTACCGCCTTGTAACATCATGTTATGTATCCAAGCTCACTGACCCTAGGGAATTTACCTTTCCAATATCCCAGACTCTAATGTTTTTATGGGAACTATAAATATCATGATGGGTGTGAGTACTAAACTAAATATGAAACCACATATGATTCCTTAATATAAATGAATATGCATAAGAGTGTATGTCAGGAAAATAAATAAAGAAAAAATAAATATATAGTGAAACATGAAGAAAAAAAAGATGAGTCAAATGTCCCATGAACCCTAACCTAACTAGATTCAACATGATATTAGTAAGGATATCTGTGCCTATTACATCGTGTCAAAATATGAGCCAAATGTCCCAGCATTTTTTTCACCCTACACATATCACTATTCTTTTTGAGGTTTAAAATTGATTGGATACACAATACCAAATACACTAAATATCATAGAAATGATCAATAGGGAATATCATGAATAGTCCTCAAGAGGAAACACATACACACCTATATTAAAATATAACCAGTAATGAGTTATAGAGTCTATAACTATATCAAAAGAACACATATAATTGTTAGGTCCTAAAGGAAACTCACATAACTACATGCAACATACCTCAAGCATGTGTTTCACGCATAAATAATAAAATCATGAAAATATCAAATAAAAATCCCTTTATGGTAAGGATATTCCTACCTCAAAATCATAGACATAAACATCAAGGTTTTTTGAGAAGGTAGACACCTCAAACAAGCTTACACCTAAATAACTTAAGAACTATCTCTGAAATCAAATTAGATCCAAGAACGAAGACTACATGAAAGGAACATCAAGACTGGAAGGAAAACATAATCACCAAATAAGATTCACCAAGAGAAACTTCATAAATATGTCATAGAAACCAGAAATTTTTGAGAAAGAATCTTATTATGATAATACTAGGAAACACCCTACTCTACTACAAAGGACCCATATTCTAAGCCATAAAATATCCATTCCTTGATCTTTCAATATGGATAAAATAAACTCATCCAAAATAATAATGAATCACTATAGTTATCCAAAAAAATCCCAAAACCAGAAGCACCAATAATAAAGGATGAATGAATATTTAGATATACCAAAGAGGATGAGAAAAATAGAATTAAAGAAGGTATAAATTATCAATATGAAAAAAATAAACCCCACACCCTATGTACATCTAGAATTCATTGAATTGAAGTAATCAACAAGAAAAGGGTGGATGATTTGAATAATATGTGTTTTAATATATTAATAAACACATTAAATATATCAAATTTAATCCACATTCTTTTAACCATTGATTTTTTTAAGATTCATGAAGAGAGTAGAAGTCTTTTGGATTTGAGAAATATATCCCAACTATTGCTAATCCCACCACCATGACCTAGCTATAATTTTAGAGTTCTTGAGACATCATAAAATATCAAACCCATGATGAGTGAGTGATTAGGGTCTAGCCATTTTTTCTCACCAAGCCCTCCAAAATGGGTATGGTGAGGTCACCCAAGTCGTGGTCGATGGCATCCCCCCACAAGCACTAAGGCTTGGCCAGGCCATTCTCCGCACTTTTCTACATTACAACAATTAAAACCTGGTCCATAACGGATGATGTGACCTAAGTCATATTGTTGGTTATTCTGTATCAAAAATTATCAAAACCCAATAATAAGATTATAAACATATCCAACACTAACTAAACCCATGTTCAACAACAAAAACATACAAAAACATCACTTATAACTTGCCAAAATTTACATTAGCATACACGCTGAAAATGAGGGTGTTAAAATTATCCACCTATAAAGACTTATCATTCTAAAAAGGTATTTATTCAGTAAAACATAGGAACTTTCACATGAATTTCATACTCTCGCTTCCATTTCCCCCTAGGACCATCCAGGACTCCATAATATTAGAATAAGTGGCACTTTATTCCACTGTAAAACCTTATTGATTCCCTCAAATATATGGATAGTTTGTTCAAAATCTGATTCATCTAGATCTAATTCAATATCCTCATTTTCTATAAAATGTATACAGTAAGGAATGTACATATAAATATGATATAAATTGAAGAAATCATGCATACCTTAGTAATGATGAGGAATACCCAAATTGTAATCCATTATCCCTATACGCTCAATGATCTCAAATAGTACAATGAATCTTGGTGTTAGCTTTACTTTCGTCAAAAGATTTCAATACCCCAACTGATTAGTAACCCAAAAGAAGATTTAGTCACCCAAGAACAACATGAAAGGTATCCTCCTATGGTTGTAATATGATATCTCAGTGGTTTGATCAGTAAAAACCACTTCTGGATCAACTAAAATCTATCTGGTGTCTCCTGCACCATGCTTAGTCCCAGAATAGCTACCTTGCTCACCTCATGCTACCATAACTGTGAGAAATATGGTCAACCATAAAGAGACTCATAGGGTTCCATCTATATTGAATATTGGTATCCATTATTATAATAAAACCCCACTCAGGATATATGCTCATCCCATGATCCTCCAAAGTCAATGACACAAACTCGAAGAACATCCTCCAGAATTTGGATCATCTTATCATACTTTCCATCTATCTATGCATGGTATCTTACAAAATCCATCATGAGATAAAAAAATTCCATATGTTAATTGTAAGTGTTTTTTGTACCTCTATAATATATTTTTTATTTTCCTTTACTCTCTTCTAGCTAAGACATCTTGAAACAAAACCAGTGATATCCTTCTTTGTACTTGGCCACTATAACTATTGTTTAATGTAAAGGTGCAACTTTATCAACCTAGGATGCACTATCCACCATGAATAAATGAAGTATCCCATAATATCATATCTAATATAAGATGTAACTTCAACCCTCCCATGGACATAAATCAGGTCTTCATTATCTAATGACCAACCTAGTTTTTGATCATCCACCTCCAACCATTATTTCATTAATGAACACTCAATATATAACTTCTTTATTTTCTTTACCCATTCCACTAAAGCTAGCATGATGCCTAAAGGCTCACATGTCAATTTCCCTTCCTCCTTATTCATATCCATAATCCAATTATACAAAAAACACATCATACTTAACTCTTCCTACAAATGTATCTCTCTGTGCTCCTGGCTTCCTACAACTTATTACTGAGATAATTTGAAACAACATTACCCATACCTGGTGCATAATCTATATTGAAGTTGAATGTATGTAGATATTCATCCAAACACATCTACCATAAATTTATATCTCTATTTGAGAAGATATTACGGATAATAATTTGGTTTATGTTGAAAAAATCATCTCTCCAAAGAGATAATGTCACAACAACTTCAGAGTGTTGACCAAAGATGCTAAATTCAAGTCATGGATAGGATAATTCTTCTAGTGGGGTCAGATATAGCATAACCCCTAAGATATTAACCAAAAATCCTACATCATCAAAGCTTATAAACAAACTATTGAGGCATTATAAAAGACATAATAAACCATCCTAGGTTGTTGAAAATTACTTACTAGAGTTATCCTCAACATCCTCTTTAGTTCAAGAAACACTTACTTACACTGACCTGACCACTCAAACTTAATCGATTTGTTAGATAGATCTGTAATGGAGTATAACAAATGTGTGATGTCCTATGTGAAATTATAGCAGTACATTAAAATTTTAGTAAACATTTTCATCTTGAATACATACTAAGGATGATCCCAAGACATCACCACTTCCACCTTCTCTGAGTCTATTGAAATTTCAACTAATTACATAACAATACTAACAAAATTTCCACTTTAATCCAACATTTTCACTTCCACAACTTGGAGTAAATTATATGTGATGGAAGTGTAATTAATACTATCTTAATATTTCTTACATGATTCCCGAGGGTACATGAATATAAAATGATGGAATTAATGAACATCTTAAAAAATGTGTGAATATGTGGGTGAAATAACTTATTCATGAAGTACATGAACACCATTGTAGAATTCATGAAACTAAATAACATCACCAATAAATCTTATATCCCATACCTGATCTTAAATTTCATCTTCTATATGTCTTAATGTTTTTCCTAATGTTCATGGTATCCTGAATTTAGGTATATCTAGGGAAAAAATGAGATCCTCATAACAGATTAAATAAATCATTGATCTTTTTCATAGATTATAGGTTCTGTACTGTCACCTTGTTTAACATTCTATAATACACACAGAGCCAAATACACTTTTCAACCATTTTGGAAAAAAACAAGAGCACTCTGCGGATATGTTCTAAATCTAAAAAATAATTTTTATGTAATTCAAAAAATAAAACATTAACTTCCTTAAACTATAATGGTTTTATATAATTAATATTAATCGATATAGGATGCATCCATGGAACGAGTTCTATTTCAAACATAATCCCTATATCATGCATTAGACATGAAAATATTTTTGAAACAAATCCTGATAAGGATATATAACTTGAGGTAAAGTGAGGGGATTATCACTGATCCTGTTGAAAATGATAAGGCATCAAATAGATCTATAATTTCTAAAATATGACTTAAGTCTCGGCTCATTACACAATCTTCTAAATCCAAATCATCGATCATTAAAAAATTTAAACCTTAGGAAAGGTAAAGTATAAAAATATCTGATTATAGTCGATGTGTGCATGATTTATATTAAGCTAGTATATCCTAAGGACCACATAAAATCCATTCATCCCTAATATCATGATATCAAAAAAATTCCCATAGTTAGAGAACACTATAGAAAATTTTGGACACCTCTAAAGATGTTCCACTTTAGTCCATATCAATTTGTTAGGAGAAATTATCTATTAATATATTTTTACCTAAAATTATAAGCTAGATTCCACTTGAGAAGAGATAAAGTAATTGGAATCATCAATATCAATAAACTTTATAGACAGAGTATAGGTGATCAAAATCATATATTGAATGATTATTGTTCCCTCACTATCATCATCTAGATCATGGTATATTGTATTAACTTGGAATACCTCATCACCATGCCCTTCCCCATATGTAATCAAATTATAGGTATTATACATCCTCTAAAAAGGTCCTTTACCTCTATATGTCCTTGATATCCTAGAACTCTACTAAGAATCCATTGAACATGAATGTTGAAGTTGACCAGCCTTGTCACATCAATGTCACTCCATAGGTGACATCCTGTAATTATTGCTAACATTCCATCATTTATCCCAATTAAAGCACCTAGTATAATCACTTCCCATAGATTATGCTGAGGAAGTCCCGCTTTGTCCCATCTTCCTACTCCCACACTTCTCTTGATCATCTTTCATCTTCTTATTACTAGAATAGGATCCCATAGTAGTGAGATAAATCTCAATAACCGATCCTCTATGGAATGGATGTAATCATGCTACCATGTCCTCCTATAGGACCTTTCAATAGTCATGTACATTTATAGA
This sequence comes from Viscum album, assembly GCA_963277665.1. Classification (NCBI taxonomy): domain Eukaryota; kingdom Viridiplantae; phylum Streptophyta; class Magnoliopsida; order Santalales; family Viscaceae; genus Viscum; species Viscum album. The sequence continues at coordinate 1,356,660,409 of OY728148.1, forward strand.
ACCATTAGGTACAATTTCATATCAACACTCTAAACCATCCATTTGATCTCAATAAATAATCCGATCAAAAAAAATTAGCCTTTTGGGACTGATTTCCAATATGAAGAGGGGGAAGTCTAACATATCTATGAAATAATATGAATACATAGAGACAAGCATATATCCTTAATACAAATCCATAAACTCATGGGAATATTTTAGCTTCATTATTTCATGAAAATATTGCTTGAGGAATATATCATTGAAGGTCACCCAAGTAATAACCTCTCATTTTCCAGCTTAATTCATTGTATTGTTCTGTATCCTATATGGTCCCTTGAATATAATGGTTTCAATAATTACTCTTCCTTATGGGGGATTATAGAATTTATTAAAAATTCTCTAAATTATTTCTATCCAATATTTTACATCCTATGAGCATATAGTACCAAAAAATCAAGTGGATGCTAAAGAGGGAAGTCTCAAGAATGATCAGTCAGGGACTTTGTTTCGCGCGGAATCCGGGGATGACCTCCTGGACGGGAGATTCAAACGTTCCGATCGGTTTCTAACGGGTTTGTTCGTAGAACCGGAAACATCCAATGATTCCACATCCGTTTGGACCTACTTTCCAAAGGCAGGCGCTCATTAGTTTGTGGGCTAATGAGGCTTAGGAATTTGCATTGGTCGAGAGGATGGGAGGTCGGACTCATCACACCTTTTTGAGGGGAATTATTGTCTACTCCGGGACTCTCTTTATAGATTTAAGTTAAGTTCGTGAATCCTTATTACATTACCAAGTATAAAATGAGCTTTCCTTTAGTTTTAACAATCAATGATTAAATATGCAAGAAATTTAGAGAATCTTTTATATGTATTCGAGGTTCTTCATCAATATAGAATCATCTATATTTGTTTATAGATTCTTGGTCAATGGTATCCTTCAAAACATTTATATAAAAGTCTCTTGGTCATTTTGATGACCAGGCTGGTTTTAAAGCCACTCAGTGGGGCACTTGAAGTTTATCGTCATTCAGAAGGACATAGATTATTTCAATGTTGGGATCGAACCCATAAATGGGCTACCTACGTATCCTTTGTTTTGAAAAAGGAATCAGAACCCACGTAGTTCGAGGAATGGGATATGATGTTTTATGATTGATGGCTCAAAGATGAATGTCATAATTACTTTTACACTCTAAGCTCACGTGAGTCATGCTCGGTGTGAGAAACAAGAGGTATTGGTAAAATTTAGACAATTGTGCCATAAAAGATGCAATCATAAGAATTTGTTTTGGGGCTTATGTATAGATGACTGCCCAGATAGGTGAAGGTTTAGGATTTACTTTTAGGAAGAAAAATCCATGAACAGGGTCCACAAAGTTATATGTGCTTCATGGAGATTTGAATACTCTAATCTTGGGGCTTACTCCTAAGGAGGATGCCCAAATTAGGAGGGGACTTATGATTGGGTTTTATTCATAAAAAGGAAACCAAAATCAAAGGGAATTTTATGACTGGTTAAGAGAAATTTTAAGAGACTTGGGGCTTACTCTTAAGAAAGATGCCAAAGATTTATGACTAGGACTTATTCCTGAGAAGGAAGCCTAGGTTAGGGGACTTGGGGCTTACTCCTGAAAAGGAAGCCCAAGGTTATGACTGAGTCTTTTTCCTGAAAAGGAGACCCAGGTTAGGGATTAAGGTTTGGGGCTTACTCTTGAGGAGGATGCCCAAGTTTAAAGGACTTTGATTGGGGCTTATTCTTAAGGAAGATGCCCAAGATTTATGACTAGGACTTATTCCTGAGAAGGAAGCCTAGGTTAGGGGACTTGGGGCTTACTCCTGAAAAGGAAGCCCAAGGTTATGACTGAGTCTTATTCCTGAAAAGGAGACCCAGGTTAGGATTCTCTCATTTTAAAGGATGAGGTTGAATGAATGAACTCTCAATCTTTTGTGACATAAAGATGTTTAAATCACTAGGTTTTGAGAGATATTTCACATAATTCCTTTCAGATAAGGCTGTCAAATCAAGAAATCATGCCAAAAATGGCTTTGAAGAGTATCTTGAAGACTGAATCTTGAATAGGAAGAGTGAAATGGCTTAAGAGGGGTGAAAAAGGGCAAGATGGGCACCCAAAAAGATAGGGGCGCGCAAGTATTGAAGGTCGCGCAAGTCCTGCGGCGGCGCGCAAGTATTGGTCGCGCAAGTATACTTGCGCGACATGAGGGATACTTACGCGATTTACAACCAGAGTTGAAATACTTGAGCGATTCTTTATTAAACCCTTTATCATCCTCTTGAGGTTCTTCCAGAGAGGGGACGCGCAAGTTATATTGAAGGAATTAAGTCGGCGCGCAAGTGTTTGATAAGTTTCAACACTTGGCCTTCCTTCTTCCCTTTAGATCTTCCATTCTAGGTAAGAAATTACCTTAGAAGTGTTCTGGAAGCTTTGAGAAGAGACTTGGGCGTCGGGAGCTTTGATCCGAGTTTCTGGAAAGAGATCCTCTCGAATGGGGGGCCCACAGGGTCTATTTATAGGCAAAAGAAGACCCTGGGCGGTTACCGTGTGGTTACCGGGCGGTTATCACTTAGGTCGCGCAAGTCACTTGCACGACCATAAGGTGTCGCGCAAGTACTTGCACGACCACTAGGCGGCGCGCAAGTGTACTTGCGCGACCATGAGGGAACTTGCGCGGCCTATGGGAAATGTTCTCCTTGTTCATCCCTTTGTCGATTTTTGATGTTTCTTCAAAGGATGAATCACATTGAGCTCAGATATTCCCCTTTTCCGATCTTTAGATTCTGTGATGAAAGGAGCGTCAACAAAAGTCCCCCCTCAGAGTTGGATCCGGAAAGAAATGAGGATTTGACTCTGAGGAAATTGAATTCATTCAAAGGAAAAGGGGGAGCGCAAGTCTTCAGGGCACAGAAGGCAGCACGCAAGTGTGCTGGAACTTGAATTTTATTCAAAGTTCCTTTGTCTTTTGTGTGGGCAGTTTAAAGTCATGCAAGCCGGACATAAAGTGGCTAATGTTTAAGGTCGAAATAGCTTTGACCGAAAATGGATTAAAATGGATTCAATTCCTTGATAATTTATCTGAAAACAAATTACCATACTCAAGTATGAGAGAAAATATGTAAACTATGACTTAAGAATATTTGAATCTGAGGAATGATATGAAAAAGAGCTAAATAGCATTAGAAGAAGTAGTTTCCAAGAATGAAGTTACTATTATTTAACAAAACCCGTTAGGGGGTTGAAATATGCAGGGCCACCTATGGGCATTGGCTGCATAGTCAAATAAAATAGCATCTTTTGGCTGACAAGTCTGTTATGTGGACTGTTTATGCAAGGCCACCTATGGGCACGTGCTGCATAGTTAGGCAAAAGAACTCTCAGAAATTTACTTTCCTAGTGCTAAAAGCCAGTGAAAGTTTATGGAGATTCAAATTTTCTAAATCATAGAGTTTGTTGTATGGAAGAGGTACTTGAATATGGAGAAGATATTTTCAAACAAGAATATCGAAGAACTGGATGAAAATCACTCCTACGAAGGTCTGACCCAAACGTAGGGAAGAAGAATAAACCATAGACTTGAATACTTTCAGATCATGAAAAAGGATATGGGACAAATACGTTAAGGATGGCTATTTTTGCGGATCCCTACATACTGTCGTTTAAGACAAATAAGGACAAAAGAGGCATTCTTCCCAAGAATGAAGTTACTATTATTTAACAAACCCGTTAGGGGGTTGAAAACATGCAGGGCCACCTATGGGCATTGGCTGCATGGTCAAATAAATAGCATCTCTTGGCTGACAAGTCTGTTATGTGGACTGTTTATGCAAGGCCACCTATGGGCACGTGCTGCATAGTCAGGCAAAAGAATTCTCAGAAGTTTGACATTTTTGTGACCATAAGTCATGAAAAGGGTTATGAAGATCTGAAAATATTTAAGGTTAGGATTATAATACATAAAGATGGGTATTTTCCAATGTATATAGAGATACATAGGTCAATGAAAACCATAATCATGTTGTGGCTGGGTCCTGAATTGAAACTTGGACTTCACTACGTATCTCATAAGAATGAGAATCAAGCCATACGTAGTTCTTGAAATGCAGTTTAACGTCGTGTAGGACGAAAGGATGAGTGATCTTAGTTTTTGGGGTCATAGAATTCGGACCATAATAATGAATACACAGTGTGTGTTTTCATGAGGACTTTTCAGCCAAGGGACTGAAAGTGAAATTTGGGGTTAGGCCCAAAAGACTTGGGACTGGATTCGAGGGACACTCGAATGTTCCTACGTATCCCATAAAGATGGGAATCAAGTCCACGTAGTTCTAGAAACTACCCTTTGTACAAATTTGGTTCGTACATGTGAAGGGTGAAAAGGGACTTTAGTGCAATGATGGTTTTAACCTAAGATAAAAAGTTTAGGCATTACCATGTATGTACGTAGTCTTTTTGAAAATGAAAACCATGATTGAAAAAGAATCAATGTTTAATAATGGTTCCTTCTCAAATGAGGAAATCAAAGAATATTGTAGTTTATTGTCGTACTGGACAAAAGTGTTGTATAGTTTAATGTCATATAACAAGGATGAAAGTGAATCAATGTAAAGATATTGATTCCAAGGGTGGTTTCACAAATCATCATCATATGAGATTGTGGTGAACCAATGTGAAGAGATTGTTTTTGGGCTTGAACCTTTGGGAGGTTGCCTACATACCCAGCCTGGAGGGCAAGGATCAAAGTCTGTGTAGTTCAATTAAAGAATGAATTAATGATCAAATTGTTCTTGTGGACAATGATCTAAAAAAAAATGTTGTTGGTACTTACACATGGTTAGTGGCCCAAAGGGAGTGTTATGGTTGATGTTTGCTCTAAGCTCACGTGAGTCATACTCGGTGTGAGAAACAAGAGGTAATAACAACCTTAACGATGCACAGTTTAATGTCATGTAGGACATATCAAGGATTTTCTGTACAGTTTAGCGTCATGTAGTTAGGACGATGGGGACAATACAGTTTAACGTCATATTGGACGAAAGGGGGATTGTGCAGTTTTAATGTCATGCTGGACTTTTGATGATTATATAGTTTAACGTCTTTCCGGACGTGAGGGACTTTTATACAGTTTAGCGTCATGTAGTTAGGACGTCACAGTTTAACGTCTTGCTGGACATATTTGCAAATAGTTTATGGTCGTATACATGGACCAGGAATGATGCAGTTTTAAGGTCATGCTGGACTGTTTATGGAACTTTTTCACAGTTTTAATGTCGTGTGGGACGAAGTTGCAGTTTAAAGTCATACTGGACCATTGCTGTATAGTTTTAGCGTCATATAGCAAGGACGAACTGATGCTGTACAGTTTAAAGTCATGTAGCTAAGACTAAGGTGAATCAATATGAGGATATCAGTTCTGATCTTTTTACAGTTTATCGTCATGCTGGACGTTGGAAGTGCCACACAGTTTAATGTCATGTTGCTAGGACACAATATAGTTTAATGTCATCTCGGACAGAATACAGTTTAGTGTCATGTAGGACAATAAGGGACTTAACACAGTTTAACGTCATGCTGGACGATGAAAGTGCCACACAGTTTAATGTCATGTCGCTAGGACAAAATATAGTTTAATGTCAACTCGGACAAAATATAGGAACTTCTATACGGTTTATTGTCATGTAGGACAAAATCAGGGACTATGCAGTTTAAAGTCTTGCAGTTAGGACTATTGGTGCTGCACAGTTTAGTGTCATGTTGCAGGGACATAAGTGCGAATAGTTTAAGGTCATATGCACGGACCATACAGTTTATCGTCATACTGGACGTAGTTGTAGTTTAAGGTCATACTGGACCATTGCTGATGCAGTTTAAGGTCATGCTGTATGAACCAATTGTAAGTCTTGGTTCCGGGGACCAATATTTTGTGTTTATACAAAATACTTCTTCAGAAATCTGGCATTAGTTGGAGTCGTGATGTGTTCTCCATCCATTGAAATCAGAGAATACGCTCCATTGGAGTAGACCTTATGTATTGAATAAGGTCCTTCCCATTTTGGTTCAAGCTTGGGAGGTTTCTTTCCTGGTATCATTGGTGTTCTGAGAACCAATACCAATTCTCCCTGAATGAATGAACGAAGACGAACTTTTTTGTTAAAAGCTCGTGCTATTCGATTCTGATAGATTTCCAAGTGGTGCAAAGTGCACAATCTTTTCTCATCTAACTGTTCCAATTCATTCAACCGCTTTTGGGATTGCTCATCTGTTGATAACTGATCACAAATGGCTATTCTGAGTGAGGGCAATTGGACTTCAATTGGCAAGACTGCTTCTGTTCCATATATCAATGAATATGGAGTAGACCGCGTTGCATTGCGAGTGGTAGTCCGATAAGCCCATAAAGCATGATAGAGTTTATCAGGCCATGACCTCTTATCTTTATCCACCATCTTTTGCAGTATATTTGAAAGAGTCTTGTTGAAGGCCTCTATCTGGCCATTAGCCGCTGCATGATATCGAGATGAATGGTTGGACTTAATGTTGTATTCTTGATACAATCTCTTTACCTCAGAAGAGCAGAAGTTGGTGTCGTTGTCTGTCAATATGGTATGAGGGACACCAAATCTAGTAATGATGTTAGACTTGATGAAGCTAACAATGCATTTAGAACTGACTTCTTTGAGAGGTACTGCCTCTGCCCATTTGGAAAAGAAATCAGTAGCAGTAAGAATGTACTTAAACTGCTTGGCCGTAGCTGAAGGGTAAGGTCCCACCACATCCATTCCCCATGTGGAAAATGGCCATGAGTATTTAGCTGTATGAAGCAATTCTGGAGGTTGATGAATGAAATTGGCATATACTTGGCATGAATGACACTTCTTTGTGAAATTAACACAATCTTGTATCATTGAAGGCCAGAAGTATCCAAGTCTTCGAATTTGATCAGACAATCTATGTCCAGACTGATGGGCACCACAGACTCCTGCATGCACTTCTTTTATGACAGCCATTGTCTCTTCACCATCAATACATCTGAAGAGAACTCCATCAAAACCACGTTTGTAGAGAATTTTCTCGAGGTGGTTTGGACAATCATAAAGAGTAAAATTGACCACACGTCGCTGAATTTGTTCTCTCTTGGCTCTATCAGGTGGAAGTGTTCCATTTTGAAGGTATTCCCTGATAGGTGACATCCATCCTGTAGTATGACCATATGGTTCAAGAATGGGACTAATTTCATTAATTTCCTCTGTTCTGACTTGAACATAAGGTGAAATTGCACGACGGTGGGCAATACCGATGGTTGTCTCGTCCCGATTTGGATCTGCTAAAGCTGTGGCTATATTAGCCAGTGCATCAGCTTGAGCATTTTGTGATCTTGGGACATAAGAAAATGTCGGTTCTGAAGGGAATTCCGACATTAACTCTCTGACGTAATCATACAAAGGGATTAATTCTTCTTTTCTGATGGCATAATCCCCATTGATTTGTTTGATTACCAGGTCTGAATCACCTTTTACCTTTAAGTGATTCACTTGTGCTTGAAGCGCTAACTCCAAGCCTGCAATGAGAGCATGGTATTCAGCTTCATTATTGGTACCACCTTCCCACAACAAAAAGGAATAAGGTAACACTGCCTTATCTGGAGAAATGAGCACAATTCCTAAACCAACTTTGTTGAATTTAGGATTTTCCATTTTCTTCCCTGTTGGACTTCTAGAAGAACCATCAAAATACATTTCCCATGTTTGAGGATTCTCTTGAATAGAAAAAACTTCCTCATCAGGGAGTTCGATATCTGAATATGTGTCTTCCACTGAAGGGTGTTCAGCCAGGAAATCAGCCAGAGCTTGGCCCTTAATTGCCTTTTGAGACACATATTGAATGTCGAACTGCTGTAGAATAACCGCCCACCTTGCCAGACGTCCTGTAAGCATTGGACGACTAAGGATGAATTTGAGTGGATTATTACGAGATACCAATTGGACCTCGTGATGTTGCAGGTAGTGTCTCAGTTTCTGAACTGCAAAGATTAATGCTAGGCAGCATTTTTCAATACTCGAATACCGGGTTTCTGCTTCAAGCATAGTTCTACTGAGATAGTAGAGACTATTTTCATTCCCAGCATCATTCTTTTGAGCGAGAAAGGCACCCAATGATCGCTCTAAAGCTGTCACATAGAGGATAAGAGGTCTACCCTCAACAGGTGGCATGAGTACTGGTGGACTTAAGAGGTATTTCTTGAGAATATCAAATGCTTCTTGACATTCTTTAGTCCACTGGTAAGTGACTCCTTTCTTCAATAATTTGGTAAAAGGTAAACTTTTGCCTGCCAAATTGGCGATGAAACGCCGAATATAGGCTAAGTGTCCTTGAAGTCCTCTTAATTCTTTCAAATTCTGAGGAGGTGACATACCAAGGATTGATTTGGTCTTCTCAGGATCGACTTCAATACCACGATGGCGTACAACAAAGCCGAGGAATTTTCCTGAGGTTACCCCAAAAGCACATTTTAAGGGGTTCATCTTCAAATTATGTTGTCGAAGCTTGTGGAATATGATTTCCAAATCAGCCAAGTGATCAAAACGTTGTTTGGATTTAACCACCAAATCATCTACATAGCATTCAACAAATTTCCCTAAAAAAGGTTTGAAGATACGATGCATGGCGCGTTGATATGTTGCACCTGCATTCTTTAAACCAAAGGGCATCACCCGGTAACAAAACACACCTTGAGGAGCTCTGAAGGCTGTATATTCCTCATCTTCTAGGGCCATTCGGATCTGATTATATCCAGAATATCCATCCATGAAAGAAAGTACTTCATAGCCAGCCGTCGCATCAATTAAGAGTTCTGTAATCGGAACTGGAAAATCATCTTTGGGACAATACCGATTAAGATCTCTGAAATCGATGCAAACCCTAATTTGTCCGTTCTTTTTCTTTACTGGGACAATATTAGCCAACCACTTGGGATATTGAACTTCTCTGACGAAGTTAGCTTTGATAAGCTTATCCACTTCAGCCTCGATTTTGGAAGCATAGGTTGGGTGTGTTCTTCTCGCGGCTTGCTTGAATCCTCGATGTTCTTTTGGCAAACCCAAATGATGGGTGGCAACATCAGGATCAAGGCCAGGCATCTCTGTATAATTCCAAGCAAAGATATCTTTATTTTGCTTTAGAAAAGAAATATACATCTCTTGTTCTTCAAGGGTCATGGCCGCACTAATTAAAGTGGGGCGTGGATCTTTCCCTGTACCCAGATTTACTTCTCTGAGTTCATCCACAGTGGTAGAGATACCCTCTTCAAATGCTGGAGGAGCATCTCTAAGATCTTCCTCTTCCTCTTCATCATGTGTTATATCTTCCGTTTCTACTTGCAAAGTAGATGAAAAAACGAAATTCTCATGATCATAAGAGATGTCAAAATTTTCACATTTTGAAGAAGAAGCTTCCATTTCCTTCCCTATTGATGAACAAGGGTCTTCTTTGGGAAATAAAGAGGAGATGATGGATTGAGAATCGACATCAACATTCACCTCTGGTGTTGCTATAACTTCTTCTGGCCTGATTAGCGAAGTATAGACTTGTTGGATTTCAGCAGACGAAATGAAAACGTCACCACTTATGCTTTCATCATTGCTTGGTAAGTTACCAATTTCTCCCATGTTGTCTGGCTCGATTGCCGTAATTGACATTATGGATCTTTCCATAAGAGTATTTTGATTTGGGCCTATTTTGTCAATTTGACTGATAGGTAACACATAATCTGTACTCACATGTGAAAATGGATTTATTGGAATTTTTTCCAAACCATATGGAGCATTAACTTTGGTAATTTCCTTTATTGTAGATTTTTCTCTTCCCTTCATGTGATAAAATTCCGCCTCAATGTATTGAGACTCACATGTTTTGAACGGGGCCTTATCACCATATAATGTTCCAACTTGACCATCGAAACAGTATTTGAGACATTGATGGTATGATGACGGAATAGCTGCATGCTGATGTAACCAGGGTCTTCCAAGCAAGATATTGAAAGCTGAGTCTTGATCAACAATCATGAAATCTGAATTGGAAACAAGATCTCCAAACTGAGTTCTGAGCGTAACTTCTCCCAGTGGTTCTTGTTCATTTTTATCATATCCTTGCAACATCATGGTAGAAGGAGATAAATCAGATTCTGTGAGGCCCAATCGACGAAGTGTGCGAATGGGCATGAGGTTGACTCCTGAACCATTGTCAATGAAAGCTCTTCGAACATCTATACCATTGACTTTGCCAGATAAGTACAAAGGTTTTATGTGCCCATGCACAACATCATCCTCATCTTTATCAGTAAAAGATATCACTGCATGGCATTCTGCAGGATTATTCTCTATGTGATAAATTTCAGCTGCAGCAATCTCAGCTTCAAACTCTTGAGGACTTGACAAAGCTTCGATGAGTGCTTCCCGAAGATCTCTTGATAGATTCAAAGCATCCAAAATTGATAATTTGGCTGGTACTTGGGCCAAGTGTTTCAATATATCATACTTTTGATCTAGAGGCCTGCGTTTCCCAATAGGAATATGTGGTTTAGCAGGTATCTTGGAAGCAGATGCTTTGGAAGCTGATGCATCTTGTATTGAAGTTGGCAACATCTTTGGTTTTGGAAAATTAGACTGATTAGATCCATTTGCTTGCTGAGATAAAGAAGATGGAACCTTTAATTGGTCTTCCAAAATAATTGTGCCGAAGCTGAGTTGGCCATTAGTAGAAGAACTTGCTTGTTCATTTTGAGCTCGCTGAAGGGCTCTACCACGAGTTTCTGCTGCATATACAGTGCTAGCAGGGGTAGAATTAGAGTAGTGGCTTCGGAAAGATCCACGTCTTCCCCTATATCCTGAACCTCTAGAACTTCCTCGGGTTCCTTTATTTGATACAGGGAATTCAGGCTCATCAAGACTGGAATATGAATCTGTTAATTGAATCATATTAACAGAACCAAAGATCAATTCTTCATCTGATAAAGACTCTGCCTGGTTGGCCTGTTTAGGTTGTGCCGTTTGGTGGGACGGTGCCCGTGACTTTGAAGTAGATGGCATGAAATCTGCCAGAGTCAAAGACAATTTAGGCTTTGATACATACTCATCTTCTCCTGATTCCTCTTTCTTCTTTGAATTACGCTGCCCTTTTGAGGATTTGTCCTTTGATGGAGGCTTTACTGCAGCTTTTGTAGGAGACACAATTGGCTTCTTCAATTGTGTTCGCAAAATGGAATGAGTCCGATTGATTTTCTTTCTGACCATCCAATCATCATGTTTTTTCGCAGTTTTGCTTTTGACTTCCTGCCACTCGCCTCCTTCCTCTGGATCTGTAGCGGTAATACACGCTACATGAGCTGAAGAACCCTTCAATTTGACTTGTCCCAAGTCAACCATCTTTTGTAGGAGGTCTTTAAAGACAAAACACTCCTGGATGGGATGTCCCAACATTTGATGAAAGGGACAATAATTGGGACGGTCTTCATCTCCTTCCTTGTTTGGTCTCTTCGGCACTGGTAATTGAACCAAATTATTTTCCAGAGCTGAAATGAAGTAACCAGGAACTTGCTCACTTCGGAAAGAGTATGTTTTACTCTTCATATCCTCAAATTGTTTTCGTCGTTGATCTTTTTGATCATTTGGACGAAATAGCCTTTGTTGTTGGCGTTCAGGAGGTGGAGCCCTTCGAGAAGATGAAGGTTTTGAAGTAGAAATAGGTACAGGTGCCTGTTTAAGCATAACTGTAGCAGTTTCTGCTTTACCCATTCTTCTTCCTGGAGCTGATGGAATTACACGAGATTTAACCTTAGCCTGTATAAGGGAATCTTCAATCTGTTGAGCGATTGAAGTAAGGTCTCGAAACCTTCCTGTGTATTTCACAGGGATCAATGGCGTGCGTAATTCGTCACGCAAATTTGCCACACAGATTGGCAATAATTCCTCTTGAGGGAGTGATAAACTCAAGGAATACGTTAATCCCTTCCAACGAGCAATGAAATCAGAGACTCTTTCATTCTCCCTTTGCTTGCAGTTTGTAAGATCGAAAACTGTCGTTTTTGGCAAAGTTGAGCTGAACTGAAGAAGGAATTTTTGACGAAGATCCTCCCATCCGATGACTGACCGGGATTTCAAGCTTGTATACCAGACAAAAGCTGGTCCTTGCAAGGTTCGCACGAAGCATCTGAGTTTCACTGCTTCTTGTTGTTCTGGAGTTCCCATCATAGGATCACAACAAGACACGTAATGCGTCAAATGTTGTTCAGGGTCGCCTGATCCATTGAAAGTAGGGAAAATAGGGTTTCCAAAACTGGATGGAGGAGAAATTGAATCTACCCATTCAGGGTAAACTTTCTTTTCAGGTTGAACTTGCGCCCGTTTCCCTTCCATAGTTTCTAACCGAGCTGTTAATGACTCAATAGTAGTTATTAACTTTTGAGAAACGTCAGGTTGAACTTGGTTTTGGGTAGGTGCAATGAATGGAGCTTGGACAGCCGTGGAGGTTGGTGCTGCAACTAATGGTAGTGCTGCCAACCGTTGTTGCGTTTGACCCGTAGGATTAGACCTCTGTGGGTGTACTGATAAAGGAGGATATTCCTGATCCATCTCAGTAGTTACAACAAATTCCTTCAGCTGTCGGACTTCAGCATTCTTAAGAAGAAGACTACTCTGAAGTAGTTCTGCATTCAACCTTCTTAATTCTTTCATTTCTTCCTCCTGTTGTGCAAGCCTTTTCTCTAATGAGAGCGATTGACCTCCTTCAGAGGAAGGGTGAGAAGTAACCTGATTCTTTCCTTTCCCCTTATTGGATCCTTTTCGGAGAGGGGGAAGTGGGTTACTTGAAGGAATACCCAAATTTTGGGTAAGCCTTTGATTACGTGTGCGCACACCTTCTTCATTTAGGTCTGTGTGCGCAACTTCTTGAGCAGGAACCTCTTCATCTGATCCCTCTGATTGAGCCTCATCTGGTGAATCAGCAGCAACGGCAGTGATGACATTAATGGATGCATATTTCATGAAATCCTTTCTATCAGCATTTCTATGATATTGTCTCCTTTTATGTCCATGATAAGACATGGCATTCCGTTGACTTGACCCCTCAGGAATTTCTTTGTGAACCGTCACTTGGAGAGAATCTCCTGACATCTTGGCTCTTCGTTCCTCTTGAGGCTTATTCCCTAATCGAGAGAATACTGACTTTCTCTGAGGGAGGGATTGAAGATTTGAAAAAGTCCCCAGTCCGGTGGACTGGGGGTGTTCCTGTTGCTTCTGCTCAACTCCTCGAATCCCATTCGTTGATTCTGAGGGTTGGGTTAGAGAAGTCCCCAGTCTGGCAAGCTGGGGTGTCTCTTGACATGCTATGTCTGAGATCTTCTTGAAATCTCTCTTGATCTTGCGGATCTTAGTTCGGAAATTAGCTGGATGCATTAACCTGTATCCACTTTTATCACCTGGTTCAACAGACCGTTGGATGATTTCCGAAACTTCTGTCATTTGATGACGTGTTTGCTCCAGACGAGAGGCTTGCGCAATATTCTCGCCTGCTTGATGTAGGAGCAATTCAACAACCTGTTCTCTATATACTTGATTTTGAGAGGAACTAGTTGAAGCTTGATCTCGAGCAAGATTTTGATTATGAACAAAGCCCATTGACTGTGGCCGGCCATGGGCAATAACATTGCATGAGACCATTTTCGGCGGGCTTTGCTGACCGGAAAGCACTGTGAAATGTAGTGCTCCGTGAATACCCCATCCTCTGATATGAACATTAGATGGAGCATTGGAAATTAACTGACGCAATTTTCTCAGCGCGCCAAGGCATGAACGTTGAAGGGTTCTCTGTTGCTTTTCAGCCTTCGGATACCGAGAGACTGATAGAGATGCCAAATCAATCTGGCGTTGTAACCCTTCTATTATCTTAAAATGATTTTCATATTCATCGTAAGATAATACCTTCTTCTTTAATTGACAAAGAGTTTTCCATATGTTAAGACGAATATCATGGATTCCATCATCCGTCAACATCTTTGGAATGTCATACTGTGAATCAGCCAAAGGCCAAAACATGACCGGTACTTCACCTTTTGCCAGTTTTTTCCTCATGTTCAGCATTTCCTCTTTATCATTAAATGAAGATTCTTCTACCTGTTTGGACCAGAGTTGGTGTTTCCTTGTTGCTTCATTGGATTCAACAAGATTGGTAGAGGAATCACTATTCATGCTGGAAGATGAATGACCTAGGGAAGGTTCGGAGAATAACCTGAACCCCAAGCTATCTTCTGATGGAGAAAGAGTTTCACCTGCCGATAGTAAAACTTCAGACATGACTGGTTTTACGTTTGCAAGTGCCTCGAGATAGGAGGGCTTTCTCGTTACTACATTGCCTTCTGAAGAATTTTCGAGACAATGTGAATCACTACTGCAGAGAGGACTTTCGCAGCGAAGTTCATCACCATGAGGAGGACCTTCATGATGGGTTACAGCAAAAGATGATATCTCTTGCTCCTTGGTCTTCTGAACACACAGAGGGTTCCTGTGGTTCTCATCTGAAGAGGAAACTTCAAGATTGACCGAATTTTCATGAAGCAAGTCTTCATGAGGAAGTGTCTGTTGAAGACCTTCGGGATTAATGTTCCTGTTATTGGGAACTAAGGGAGTAGAATCTTGAATTCCGACAGATAAATGTCTGAGGGCTTCAAGAACTCCAGCATCGAGCAAGGCCTTGTTGCAGATTGGCCTTTGATCTCCTGACTGTGCTGGGCGGATCTTTTTCTTAGATGCCTTCTTACTCGCTTTAGAAATCACTTGATGACGAAAGTGATTGCTCTGAGCAGGTGTATGTGCCTGATCAGGAAAGATGGTCAGGTTAGGCTGACGATCATCGCTCAAATCAGATGTATGTGCCTGACTTGGTTGTCCATATGATATGGGGGAGTAGGCCCCACAACCCTCTTGGACTGGAACAGATGTGTGTGTCTGTTCCGGAGTGAATTGTTGATGTGTCACTCCACTGCTAGGGATAGATTTATGTGTCTGTCCCTGAGATGATGCTGAAGATGTTATGATATCCTGGCAAGCATCCAGAATATGAGCAGGAATTTTCTTCTGCTCTTTCACCATTGATAAAATATGCTTGGTGACTTCAGCCGCCGGAACAGGGATATACGTCCATTCCGGGCTTGGAGTAAGTGTATGTGCCTGCTCCTGTCCTCCTTTTCCTGTCAGTGAATTCTGACAGTACTCAAGTGTGGAGGCAGAGAGTTTAGTCTGCCTCCTGTTTGTCGTCGGGACTTTCCGACTGACTTCTCCGGGTGCTACCAAGCGAGACTGTTGGTAGACTTGATTAGTATTAGCAGGTGTATGTGCCTGCTGATTACACTTCGCCAAACGCTGTTGACGAGATCCATCATATGTAGTCAGATGAGCCTGCTGACTAACTGCTGATGTACAAGCAGGTGTATGTTCCTGCCTATGGTACTCCGCCGGAATTGCCTGGCGGGATCGGCTTGATGCTGCCAGACGAGTCTGCTGGACAGCGGGATTAAAACGGGCAGGTGTGTGTGCCTGCTCGTTGTTTGCCACCAAGTTAGGTTGGTGGACTTCTCCGGAGATGGCAGGGATGACAACCTGCCTATTATTAACCGGATTCCGTCTCTGGTGATTCATCTTGCCTGCTCGGGTTCGAGGAACCTGAGCTGAATGCCTGGAGCCGGTACCCTCATCATGTTGAGGGTGCACTACCGCACGAGTCTGGCGGCGATTGTTGATGGGAGCCCTTGAGAAGGACTCCTGTCTCTTTGAATTAAGGTCCTGCGGGACCTGCTCATTCACTTCCTCAGAATAAGGGAGTGAATGGAAATTGCGTTCTGGGGATAACGACCCGAAACGGTTGGAGACGGTAGTCAGCACCGCCTGCTTCTTGATTGCTGGTCGCCGTTGTCCGGACGACCAGGTAGAATTGTTAACTTGGAGGACTTGACGAGCGGCCTCCAGAGTTGGGATAGTACCGTTACGACGGTACTCCTTAACCAGTGCATTTGAAACACAGCGTTGAAGACGCTGAGTTGGTGATGTCATCCTCAGAGCGGATGACGTTCCAGCAGGAGTAGCAGCATTGGTTTTCATGGCAGCAGACCTCACAGTAGAGGTGTTCTTAGCAGCAGTATTCACAGGGGTGAATTTAAGGAAAGCCATTTTTTGTAGAAGATCTTGAAAAAAGAGTGCCTGTTCCATATAACAGACATAATCAAGATGAATCCGGCTACTGCATATTTTG
Source organism: Viscum album (assembly GCA_963277665.1). NCBI lineage: Eukaryota > Viridiplantae > Streptophyta > Magnoliopsida > Santalales > Viscaceae > Viscum > Viscum album. The sequence goes on from OY728148.1 coordinate 1,356,676,704, forward strand.
GATGATCATATGTCAATGATTGCCTTGTTGGCCCAAGGGGCCTAACATCTAAGAAGAACATCACTTTAACTTGGTTAAGGATTCACGTCGGGTTCACCATTTTTTGTTTCGCGCGGAATCCGGGGATGACCTCCTGGACGGGAGATTCAAACGTTCCGATCGGTTTCTAACGGGTTTGTTCGTAGAACCGGAAACATCCAATGATTCCACATCCGTTTGGACCTACTTTCCAAAGGCAGGCGCTCATTAGCTTGTGGGCTAATGAGGCTTAGGAATTTGCATTGGTCGAGAGGATGGGAGGTCGGACTCATCACACCTTTTTGAGGGGAATTATTGTCTACTCCGGGACTCTCTTTATAGATTTAAGTTAAGTTCGTGAATCCTTATTACATTACCAAGTATAAAATGAGCTTTCCTTTAGTTTTAACAATCAATGATTAAATATGCAAGAAATTTAGAGAATCTTTTATATGTATTCGAGGTTCTTCATCAATATAGAATCATCTATATTTGTTTAGAGATTCTTGGTCAATGGTATCCTTCAAAACATTTATATAAAAGTCTCTTGGTCATTTTGATGACCAGGCTGGTTTTAAAGCCACTCAGTGGGGCACTTGAAGTTTATCGTCATTCAGAAGGACAGAGATTATTTCAATGTTGGGATCGAACCCATAAATGGGCTACCTACGTATCCTTTGTTTTGAAAAAGGAATCAGAACCCACGTAGTTCGAGGAATGGGATATGATGTTTTATGATTGATGGCTCAAAGATGAATGTCATAATTACTTTTACACTCTAAGCTCACGTGAGTCATGCTCGGTGTGAGAAACAAGAGGTATTGGTAAAATTTAGACAATTGTGCCATAAAAGATGCAATCATAAGAATTTGTTTTGGGGCTTATGTATAGATGACTGCCCAGATAGGTGAAGGTTTAGGATTTACTTTTAGGAAGAAAAATCCATGAACAGGGTCCACAAAGTTATATGTGCTTCATGGAGATTTGAATACTCTAATCTTGGGGCTTACTCCTAAGGAGGATGCCCAAATTAGGAGGGGACTTATGATTGGGTTTTATTCCTAAAAAGGAAACCAAAATCAAAGGGAATTTTATGACTGGTTAAGAGAAATTTTAAGAGACTTGGGGCTTACTCTTAAGAAAGATGCCAAAGATTTATGACTAGGACTTATTCCTGAGAAGGAAGCCTAGGTTAGGGGACTTGGGGCTTACTCCTGAAAAGGAAGCCCAAGGTTATGACTGAGTCTTTTTCCTGAAAAGGAGACCCAGGTTAGGGATTAAGGTTTGGGGCTTACTCTTGAGGAGGATGCCCAAGTTTAAAGGACTTTGATTGGGGCTTATTCTTAAGGAAGATGCCCAAGATTTATGACTAGGACTTATTCCTGAGAAGGAAGCCTAGGTTAGGGGACTTGGGGCTTACTCCTGAAAAGGAAGCCCAAGGTTATGACTGAGTCTTATTCCTGAAAAGGAGGCCCAGGTTAGGATTCTCTCATTTTAAAGGATGAGGTTGAATGAATGAACTCTCAATCTTTTGTGACATAAAGATGTTTAAATCACTAGGTTTTGAGAGATATTTCACATAATTCCTTTCAGATAAGGATGTCAAATCAAGAAATCATGCCAAAAATGGCTTTGAAGAGTATCTTGAAGACTGAATCTTGAATAGGAAGAGTGAAATGGCTTAAGAGGGGTGAAAAAGGGCAAGATGGGCACCCAAAAAGATAGGGGCGCGCAAGTATTGAAGGTCGCGCAAGTCCTGCGGCGGCGCGCAAGTATTGGTCGCGCAAGTATACTTGCGCGACATGAGGGATACTTACGCGATTTACAACCAGAGTTGAAATACTTGAGCGATTCTTTATTAAACCCTTTATCATCCTCTTGAGGTTCTTCCAGAGAGGGGACGCGCAAGTTATATTGAAGGAATTAAGTCGGCGCGCAAGTGTTTGATAAGTTTCAACACTTGGCCTTCCTTCTTCCCTTTATATCTTCCATTCTAGGTAAGAAATTACCTTAGAAGTGTTCTGGAAGCTTTGAGAAGAGACTTGGGCGTCGGGAGCTTTGATCCGAGTTTCTGGAAAGAGATCCTCTCGAATGGGGGGCCCACAGGGTCTATTTATAGGCAAAAGAAGACCCTGGGCGGTTACCGTGTGGTTACCGGGCGGTTATCACTTAGGTCGCGCAAGTCACTTGCACGACCATAAGGTGTCGCGCAAGTACTTGCACGACCACTAGGCGGCGCGCAAGTGTACTTGTGCGACCATGAGGGAACTTGCGCGGCCTATGGGAAATGTTCTCCTTGTTCATCCCTTTGTCGATTTTTGATGTTTCTTCAAAGGATGAATCACATTGAGCTCAGATATTCCCCTTTTCTGATCTTTAGATTCTGTGATGAAAGGAGCGTCAACAGACTTATAAAGTAATTTTCCATGATGATTCATTTTTATCCTATGGGACTCCTTCTTCTAGATCTCTATCACTAGGTTCTTAACCTTATCTATATATTATACCATGAAATATTAATTTACAACATAATGTGTATGTAGGTTGGGAGTAATAAAATGATTAGGACACCACCGTTGAATCCATAAAACAAGTTCACATGCAAAAGAGTACATTTTAGGACAATAAAAAAATCAAAAGTAAACATACATTTATAGATACATTAAGTCCTCATGAACTAACAAAGCTTCACAAAACACAACCTCTCCTACTTTAGCATGATAATGGTAACATTGTAAATCTTTGTCACTTCATATCACAAGACGTTCCACAAGTCCCAATGTTAGCGATCATCCTACACCTATAAGTCATATTTCTTGGTTCCACATTTAAGTAATTATAAACAACACACATTGATAGTGGTCATTAATAGTAAAATCACACATCCCACCCTGAAGGTGGTTTTAATTCTTTGATGATGGTATTCCCTACTTGATTTTATAGCATATTTGGATGCATGAATCACCCCTACATGGAATAATACTATATCAGTAGTGGAAGGATACAAAACTTTTCTATTTGTTCAACTCCCACATCAGCTGATATGTTCATGATCTAACACATACCATCACATGAGCCATATTATTTAGACTTTTCCCCATTATCATGCTCTCCATCTAAGGGGTTTTGTAAAAAATATCAGGAAACCTATTCATCCTTATACCTAAAGTAAGGTTCTTAAGGATGTAAATACCACAAAAAATACATATCATTGCAAGGATCGGTAATATTTATCTTGAACAATCCTCAAGAGGCTACACATACAAACCCATATGAAAACATAACCATGTATGGGTTAATAGGATATACCCAAATCATAAAATCATTAATCTAGGATAATTCCCAAAGGAAACTAACACACATTCATACAACATAAAACAGGCATGGGTTTTAAGTATAAACAATAAAATCATGAAAACATGAAATACAAGGGTATTTATGTTATGAAGAATCCTTCCTCAAGATCATAGATGTCAACATCATGTCTTTCCAAGAAGGTAGTTACGTGAAACAAAATAAAACACAAATACATTATGAACTATCTCCCAAGTCAAATAAAATCCAAAAATAGAGATTCAAGGAAAGAAACATCAAGGATAAAAGGCAAGAGACTCACAAAATAATATCACCCAAGAGAAACGCCATCGTGATATTGTAGAACACCAATGATCCTCAGGAAATTTTATTGTTATACCAATAATGGGAAACACCTAAATAGATTACACAAGTCTCCATAGCCTAAGCCATAGTAGCTTTACTATATGAATGTTTAAGAAGGATAGAATAAATCTTTCCAAAACAAGAATGACTCGATATAATTCATTATTGAAATTCCCAAAACCAAAAGCACCAACAACGGAGGATTAAAGGGGCCTCTAGACCAACCAAACATGTTAATACAAATATAATTAAATAAAATATAAATACACAATTCAATGAGGATCAACCTCACACCTTGGGTTATTTAATAATTGTACATATTAAAATAATTAATAATAGAATGGGTATATTTGATTAATAGGTGTTGTAATTGATTAATAAAAACATTAAAGACTCTACATTTAATCTACATAAAAATAACCTTTAATTCAGTCACGATCTGAGAAGAAATTAATGATTTCATTAATTTCATAAATTTATCATGACCATCACTATTACCATAATAGAGGCACATCCATGGTCATGGTGTTCTTGAAAATCCACAAAATAGCCATCCCACCATGGGTGTGTGAAAGGGTCTGGCGATTTTCCCTCACCATTCCCTCCAAAATTAGGGTAGAGAGGTTTCCAAATATGTGGATGAGAGTAACCACACCCATGAACCATAGATTTTACATAGATTATATAGGATATGTTTCGCCAGTTCTTGTTTTACACTGAGGATATCCAAGGAAAAATGATTTCACCTAGGTGTGGTGTTATTTGTTTTAAACCAAAAACCTTCAAACCCCACTTTAAAGAAACCAAACACCTCAAAATATAACAAAAACCAAGTAAAGAAATCACAAGGTTAAAATAAATCACTCAATTCATTCTATAACTTATATTCACATAACCTATGAAACTGAGGGTGTTATAAATAGGCTGAGAGACAACATCCTATAAAGGAATCATGTGATATCTATCCCTTATTGTCTAGAAATAGGATGATGTTAACATAGAATTTTTTATTGGATTTAAAATTTACCCTAGAAATAATAATTATATATGGTTCATAATTGATTATCTTACCAAGTATACACATTTCCTCACTAAAAGGGAATATCTGCCTCTTGAGTGCCTTAGGCAGCTCAATATTAATAAATTCACGGGACTTATTGGTGCACCACTTTTGATTGTATCTGATCATGACCTTTAGTTTAAAAAAATATTATGGAATAGTTTTAAAAAATATATTAACACTGATATACATTGGATAACCACCTACCATCCTCAAAATTATGGCCAATCTGAAAGGAATATACAATAATTGGATGATTTGTTGATTTCGTTCTCACTTGTCTATCAAGGTATATGGGATTAGTATTTACCTTAAGTATAATTATTATATAATAATAGCTTACATTAAATAATTAAAATGGAACCCTATAAGGACTTGTAAATAAATAAGTGTCGTACTCCAATTTATTTGGATGAAATAGGTGAAAGGAATCTTTTAGGACCATATCATGATTATGAAACAATGATGAATGTAAAGACTGTAACACCCCGAGATTTTATGAGATATATTATTTTTAATTTCTTTTATATTCTATTATACACTACACCAAGATTATCTTATACTATACACAACACCTCATTAGCTTGCAGTATATGCAACACTATTCTTGGCTTGCATTTCACGCAATTGCGACCTACCTCGATAGCGTGTGTAGTACGCAATACAGGGTTTCACTAAACAACGATATATTGTTATAATATTATTATGGACTAGCCTTTATGAATAGTATTAACTAAATTTTTAATTTTATAACATTATTATTCATCTTACACATTTTCTAGAATATGGTATGAGAACAAAATAAATGTTTTGTATAAAATATATATTTTTCAAAAATTGCAGTTTTCCCGCCTTTTCATTGCACACCCACATTAAATATTGTTTTTGACATGTCTATAAGTTCAATATGACAAAATATAATTCTTCTTTGGAATCAGGATATAATAATTTACTTTGGAAAAATTTTTCATATTATTCTGATAACTTTCATATTTTAATGAATAGTAAAAACACGATATATTTTAATTAAAAACAATTTTTTTCATCACAATAATTTATATGGTTAGATTATCTTTTTAATTGGTTTTAAAGTTTAATTAGAATATATTTTTACCATGTTGTTCATTGGAATTAATTTCACTTTGAAATTGGATATAAACAAGTATCAATCTTTTGATAGTTTTTGTTTCTTAAAAACACACTATTTGTTTTGATAACGGGAATTAATTTTAAAATTAATTAATTACACTTCTATGTTTTGAATTTGGAAAAATAGTCATCAATTTTGAATTCGGAATATCAAATAATGCTTAGGCTTAATTTTTGATATTTTTCTGAAAAACTTCAATTTTCGATAAATAGTGAAACCACTTAGTGGTAGTTAAAAAAACTGACTTTTTCATTTAAATGAAATTTTAACACTTCTTTAAATTGAATTTAGAAAATCCGAGAGACACAGTTAATATAAAGGATTAAAATGTGGTTCAGTGAGACATAAATAATTTTTTGTGAATAGTAACTTTTTACTTTTTTTCCACGGTTAAAAGTAAATAGGGTAATTAAGGGTAACAATGATATTATTATTACTCTAACACATCTCCTAATTCTATTGGATAAGTGTAATTCGACCATAAACAACATTAGAAATAAAATATGACCATATAGGCCCACTTGGATTAGATTAGGACATTTAATATTATTTTATTTAAAGAATAGTTAAAATAGTTAAAATCAAAGTTTAATAACTAATACATTTTTAATATATGGTTATACATAAGATAAATTAGACTATAAATATTAATTAGAAATCTAAAAAGATTTCCTACGTAACAGTAATTTATTTATAATTTTTAGACATTAAATAATTTAATTTTTTTATGACACAATGATGATGCAGTAATTATCTCATTAATGACATATTGACATAATTGATGTTATAAATACCTAAATAAATGTAATTTGATACTTTTTATGAATTAAAATAATTTTATAGGTTACTATGACATGTTAGTATTGATTTAATTAACTTTTTTAGATATAATAATTATGTTATAATTTTTAAAAAAATCAATTACCAAATAGTGTCAAAATTGACATAAAATAGTTTTTAAAAACAATATTATATTATTAATTGTTATTTTATTCCTAAAAATGTAAGGTTCGGCAAATTTATTTATATAAGGTAATATATATTAATAATAAACAACTTGGGGTTCTTTTTTCTTGTTATAGTAAGTTTATTAACCTTATAGTGTAAGAAAAAAAGAAGACACGGTAAAAGTAAAATTATTTAACTTAAAGTTAAACCTAAATGATAATGTTAAAATTGAAACCTAAACATGTCTAAATTCTATTGGATGAGAGTATTTAGACCCATACCCACATTAGATTTAAAATAAATCAATTTTGAGCTATTAAAAATCGAATATGACTTTATAATAAAATAATATTTTAAGTTTTCCTAAGGTGCCCCTCTCCTCCCTTATAAAAGGGAACCTCCTCCCTCTCTTCATCACACCACTTTGAGCCTTCAAGCTCGTCCAAACCCCGCCAATTTCTCTTCTCCACTTCCCTAGAAACATCCTAGAGGTCCTGTTCATCTTAAAATACCATATTTAGTGCCCTAAGAGGATGTAAAGAAGAGGTGCTTCAAAGAAGAGGTAATGTCCGTTACCGATTCTTTCAACTTTATTTCTTCTTCTACTTATTATTATTTAGCTGTTTAATTATGAAGTAATAAAATCAGTATCAATAATATACTGATATGTTATTATAAGTATGAAACAATCTTATTTCACCATCTATCCATCCTACGGAAAATGAAATCACTGCTTGTGCGTACGTACGGAATACCGTCTCTATGCTATGGTGTAATCTGTTTTCACCCACCACCTTACTTGGATGGGTATAATTGTGTAAGTAAACAACTACATATGATTATTTTAAAGTTATATTGATTCTGAAATATTATAAATACACTTAAATACAATTCCATGATCATGGGAATGATATCATCGCTCGTGCGTACGTACGGACTACAGTCTCCACGACGCGATGAGATTCATTCTCCATGTTAACCATTCATGAATGATTATAAAGTATATATAATAATTAATCATGAAATATATGACATAATAAGGATACTGGATTTATGCATATATATATGTATTTCAGGTACTTAATTCCATTCAATTCAATAAGGAAACAAAAACAGCGTTCATGCGTACGTACAACCTACCGTCTCCATGAACAGTGTATTTCATTCCATTTATCGATCTATCATATATATATTTATATTCTGAATATATATTACATATAAATCAGGTTTTACATTCTTGAAATAAGTAAATCAGGATATAAGTAATAATATCAAGAATAACATGTCCAAACATGTACGATAAATAAAACAATTTTACCCAAAACGCTGCTTTAACATGCATCTTACAAATCAACGGGTAATATAAAGTTATAAGTGAACCATATATGATATCATAACAATGAATATGATTCTATAATAAGTCAATGACATTATTTAAATCATTATATAGGAGGTTAGGATACGTAAAAATCATATCGGACCTAAGGTAAGGGTTAATTATTCTAATCTCGTTTTTATCCGAGATTTGTTTGTTCGTAAGTATTTTTTGGGGTTATTGTTATCATCCATGTCCAGGTTTTATAAAAGTGTTTTTATGTATTTTTAAAAGACCTTTTTACCCATTTTTGACTTTTACTACATTGTGTGTAAGGAATTTTCTTTTACGAGGTACTTTTTGACTTTTCCGGCAAAAGTACGAGAAGAATGTTTTTTAACTTATACGTTAAGAAAGGATTTTTATGGTTTTATAAAGCCTTATTTTCATGAAGCTTCCTCCAAAATATTTCATGAATATTTTCAATAAAATCCTTTTCTTTTAAAAATGCATGACATTTTTTGAAAAGAAAATGATTTTAAATAAGAATGGATAGTTTCCTCAAGAATTCATTTCAAGTGTTTTATCAAAACCATTTTTCATCTAAGATGACATTTATTTCATATGTGTATGTTTCAAGTATAATGTCTCCATTATTTACATGGTTTGATTATTATTATGATGAAATGATATCCAAATTTTTATATGGATTATGTTATGATTTCATGATGTTTAATAATCACATTCTATTACATGGGTTATGATGTGATGTATGCTTTATGATTTTGTGGCACATGAAAGAATGATTCCATTATGAGATGGGTGGGACCTATATCTTCCTCCAATGCATTGGGTAAAAATTTATATCTCATGAGATAGACATGGCTAGAACAGTAAGTTAATCCGGTTCAGTAATACAGGACTGGAACGAGGAGTGAACTCGATTCAGAAAGGAACTTTGTCCACTAAGAAGATCTTGGCAGCAATGCATTGGCTACTATGTAAATCATATCATGTGCTTAATATTTTTCCACAATTACAAGTTTTATTGACAAGCTATTTTATCATGATTAATGTTCTATTTTGATCTATGCCTTACGTACTGCCATGTTTTATGTCATTGATCAAGATTTCAATGTTTAAACATTATGTTCATGTTTTTATGTACAAATGTATATTGTTTGTTTTATTTTCTCCATGCTTACCCTTACTGAGCATTTGAGCTCACCCTTTTTATGTTTTCTTTTACCCAGGATATAAAGAAAGGTTTTAGGTAAGAAAAAAAGGGGAATATCTTTATGGGAGATGTTGAAGATCTTTCACCACGATTAGAAGATTACGTTCCATGTTTCCAAAGACACTAAACTATTACTGTACTTGTGTGTCTGTTTTTGTTATGTATTAAGTATTCCGAAAAAGTAATATAATGTCTATGTACATCAAGCTTTGGGTCTCTACAAAGTCTATTTAGAATCATATGAAGGTAACTCAAAGTATAAAAAAACATTTCATCGATAAACAAAGGAAAGATTTATAATTTAAAATTTGATGTCATGTTTTCATTATGTTATCTACATAGAGATGTGTATAAGATTAGGAAAGAAGAAAAACTAATTCTTGGGTATATCTGGCCTTATAAATTTTTTAAAGATTAAGAGGTGTGGCCTACTACTTAAAAATGACACCTAGCCCCTCTAAAGTTCATGTTGTTCTCGATATATCATTATTAAGAAAGTATATTACAAACCTCAAGCATTTTCTCAATTGTGATGAAATAGAATTGGAATTTCAATTATCTTACTTTGAAGAGACTTTCCATATTCTTGAAACTATAGAACAATTGTTGAGGAATCGAATGAATTAGTTGGAAAATGTAATTTGGATAAATCATAATATAGAAGACGATCCATGGGAACCTAATTATGTTACGATGAATAACAACCCACATATTACCATGAGGTGAAATTCCAAAAAAATAATGTTGAAATTTTTTAAGGGTTGATAAATGTAACACCCAATATTTAATTATTGTAAGTAATCATTTCTTTCTTAAGAATCAATAATATAATGCACATAAAATTATTCAAAAATTTCATTAAAACCTAAAATTTAAAAAAAATAATTTTCATTTGATGAAATTAATTTAATTTTTTAGACCACTATTATAATATTAACTTTGGGTGAATTTTTTATATTTTTCTAGAATATTCGATTTTTTTGTGAATAGTTCAAAAGAACAATTTAAAAAAATACTATCTCCTTTATGACATTTTAATGATATAATAATAACAAGAAAGATAAATAAACTTATTCACTATACCAAATATAATTCAAATAAGTAATATAATTAATATAAAAATATAAATTTGAACATAGAAATATATTCATAACATTTTAGAAATATAACTAATTGTTTTGTTCAAATAAAAAGTGTTTTAGTTATTCTCTTTTAACCAATTATTTACAGGATTAATTTTGATTTTGGTATAGTTTGAACAAAAAATAAGTATCCTTAAATTTAATTTAATCTATTTAAGTCCATTATAATCAATATTTTTCATTATTTTTCAACAAAATCATTTTTATACTTATGGTAAACATTTTCTAAAACTGGTTTTCATTTTTCATTACTTTTATTTTTAAATTGGTTTTTTAAAATATTTAAATTAAATACTTTAAAAAGAATTAAATATTTATAATAATTATAATAAATATTTTCTAATAAGTTCAACTTGATTTTTTTCATAATGAATAGAAAAAATTGAAAAAAGGTGTTATCATAATTAGGGATAAAATTATATTACTAGGGGTGTTAAACTAAGAGATATGGGTAAAAATGACACTTAAACATATAAAAATATTATTGGTAAAATATATTTTAACCATATATTAAATTATATTAGAAGTAATATCCTTTTTAAAAAACATGTACATGAAAAGTACTTTATATTAATTAAATATTTTAAGTAATTTCATGTGTGTCCCACCCCTCATATTTATAAAATGGAACCTATTCTCTTCCCATATCCCAACACATTGAAAAACTCTAGTGTTTTCATGAACTAGACAAAAAAATTTCTCGATTCATTAACTTCATAATTTATCTTATTTTATTCTCTAATGACCATCCTAATATGGATTAAGGCATAAGACTAAGGGGGTTCCTCAAAAAAGGGGTAATTGTCTTTACCGAAAAATGAAATAAAAATTTTTTTCCTAGACATCCAAAAAAACTATTCAACCCATCCTATCATTATTAATCTAGTGAAATTAATATTTTTATTGTTTATTATGATTATTTTATAACTATTTCCTACCTCTTTTCCATCTTATGGAAAATGAAAACCTCACTTGTTCGTTGTATGACCTATCGTCTCCACATTGTGATGTAATTTGGTTTTCATCAAAAAAATTGGATGGTTATAAAAATGGGAATAATTAATATAAAAAAATTTATTAAATAATAATAAATAAATAAATATAATATTCCATTAGTCTTCTTACCCTTCCACTCCATAAAAAATGACAATGTCACTTTTTCATACATGTGGATTAACAAATTCGTGAAGCAATGTGATTCATTTTTCATGTCTTCCATTCATGGATGATTCTAAATATGTATATAATGGATATATATGATATTTATACCACAATTAAAAAAAATTAGATTATTTAACCATAAACTATATCCAAGTACCATAACTTTTTAATTGAAGTATACATGACAAACGAAATAGTTAATACTTCGGAATTATGATTTTAATGAAAAATTATTAATAAATGGGTGTTAAAATTTCAGAAGTGGGAAATATATGATATTATATGTATGAATATAATTATGGTATCGAATTTTAAAAAAATATATTTTTTATATCGGATTTTAATATCAATTATGAGTAAAGTCAAACTTGACATAATTATATATTTCCTAATCTCATCTTTATTCAAGATTATTTATGTTTAAGTTTCCATTTATTGGATTATATAATATTTATATCTTAAACACTGACTATTTTATTTTCCTATAGTTATTTCTAGGAATTTAAAGTTTTAGTTTACCTTCCCTCCCTCTAAGAACTCAAAATTCTAAAATAATATTCTTAGGGAAAACGAACATTACTTTTCTATTTGGTTAAAATATTTTTCTTCAATGTTAATATTTTCTTTCAAATGTTTTCAAGAATGTTTTTAATATTCTCAAATGATTTACTAAATCCATTTTCATTGATTTTTTACTTTTTATGAAAATTATTAAAAAGAATATTCTTATCATTTTCAGATAGAGGAACTATTTAACTAAATGTGTGAATAAAATATTTATTTTAATGCTTATCACACAAATGAATTTTACCACCACCTTAACAATTATTTCCCTTTAAAATTCCTTTAAAAGTTTCCATTTTTCTTCACAATGAATTTTTTTCCAAATATTATTTAAATTTTTAGATTTTTAATAAGTGGTTTCAAAATAAAAATAGTATTTCCATCAAGAACTATTCTAGTGATATTTTAAAAGTATTTTCATCTATATCAATATTATTTAATGAAAATTATACTTCAATATAGAGATAATATAATGACTCTATCCACTATATTATGTTGGATGGATTATGATCACGATATTATATTTATTTACTAGGGAAAATATTAACATTTTTTATGATAGTTTTTTAATATAAATGTTTATATTAATAATATATTGTATTTCCATTCATTTATATCACATGATGAATTAATTATAATTAATAAGTGGAGTTAGGGTCCTGTTATGGCCCCTATATTCATCGACATGTATCATGAGATAATTTATTTTCAGTACTTGGTGTACAGTATACCTATTTATGTAATATAAATTTTTATAAGGCCTAGATGGTAATATTGTGATTTTTAGTAATATGCATTCTATTAATATGAAAATGATTATTATTATCCATGTGATTATTTATGAGAATATAACATACCAAGATTAACATACATTGAAATTACATTATTTTTTCATAAAGTTTCATATAATACACAGACACATGCCCAAAGACCATATTAGTTTAGTGAATTTTGAAACTTAGAATACAAACTTCTAGTCTAGAAAAATATTTTAAATGTTTCCCAAAAATATCTTTCAATTTATTATTCATACCTAAAACATTTCTTTATGACCTAGGGAAAAATAAACATATGGAAAGGGTGAGCTCAGTTGCTCTGTGAGGGTAAACATGGAATATTTAAATTAGAACATAATCATACAAAATAAGTACATAAATAAAACTTTTAAAATTTATATCCTAAATTTAAAAAAATCACTATATCGTGTCATGGAATAAATAATTAAAGTTAATAATGAATCAAAGAACATATTCCATGAGATCATAACATAATACATGAAATTTTGGAATAAACTTAAGCATAGAAAATAATTTCCATATTAGTAAAGTATCACTATCAAGACCATCACAATGAACAAAGTCTCTTACTAAACTAATTTTAATCCTCATTACTTCCCTATTTTACTAAATCAGGTTCACGCCTCATTCAAATCCTATCTATATCATGAGATATAAATCATTACCTAATGAATTTTATAGAGATATATGTCCCACCCATCACATAATTAAGACCATACATATGGTTTCTATAAGAACATAAATCATTCATCATATCAGAACCCATGGAATGAAATGGGATTCATAAACATCGCTCAATCCTAACACAACCCATATAAAAGAAATTGGTTTCATAAATATCATTCCATCATAAACAAAAACCAACCATAGAAATAATAGGGATAGTATCCATGATAAATATACCCATTAAAACATAATTAATACAAAATAATTTTATTTTAGAGGAAAAATAATCTTGAGAGGTCACATGAAAATAATTCTTGAGTAAAATATCCTCACTTCTTTGAAAATGTTTTCATTTTTTAAAATAACATTCAATTTTAAAAGAAAACATTTTATCTAAAAATAATTCTGTAATCTTTTATTGGAAACTTGGAGGCATTAAGGAATCATTAAATTGTAAAAATTTATTCATTTTTTATAATCAAAAAAATAATTCATCTCATACTTTTTCTGAAATTCAAAAATCACCTCGTTTGGAAAACGAAAAAAAAATACTTTCACGCTATTTTGTAAAAATTAACATATGCATAAAAAATAAATTAGAAAATTGTATAAAAATAGTAAAACTATTTTAGAAAACCATTTTCAGAATCATTGATAAGGAATATAATAATCCTTAGTAAATACTTACATATAAACAATCCTAGAAAATAATGAGATTGTCTAATTAACTTTTACCTTAGATCTGATTTCCATCATACAAAACCAAAACTAATTTATAATGGTTAAAATAATGTTATTAATTTATTCTAGAAACATATTCATAATTATGATATTATATATGATCATATTAAATCATATTATCACCCATTGTTTAAAAATATTTCATTATTACCCTTTTTTTGGGCGCTAACTGCTTCATTTTTTCTATGCATGTTTTATTGTATAAGTCTCAGTTCTTATGCATAGGGTATAGTTATATCATCTCAAAAATGATATTAAGGTTATATATATCATATTTTTTTATTATATACATTAATATATTAATTATTAAATGGTGAAAACTAAAAATGATTGCGAACATATCATGGATATGGTAGGTCGTACGTACGCATGAGCGATGGTATCATTACTTAATAATGAAATGGCAAGGAAGTTGATGGTATATTTTTTTCCATAATAAAAATAATTTTAAAATTTTCACATATATATATATATATATTATTTCCATCAATATAACCATCCAAATAAAGTAGCGATTAAAAACACATTATGCCACGGTGTAGAGACAGTAAGCCTTTCTTACACACACGCAATGGTTTTGTTTTTCATAGGATGGATAAAAGTTGGAATATGGTTGTTCCATAATCATAATAACATATCATAATATATTTAATATTTTATTTATTATTTATAATTTAAAAAACATATGAAGAATAAGTAGAAGAAGAAATAAACTTAAACGAGTCAGTAAAGATGATTACATCTTCTTTGGAAAACATCCTTTAGATATCCTCTTAAAAACACTAGGGTTGGTCTTTTGAGAAGACTAATACATCTAAAATGTGGATAGGTAATTTTAGAATAGAAATTTATAGTGTATGGTTGATCATGAAAACTCAATGTGATGTGAAGAAGAGGAGGCCTTTTATAATTGAGGTGAGGGGCACTTTTAGAATTTCTAAAATTATTAATTTATAAAAAAAATATAAATCTAAATACCTAGAAAATGAAATGTATTAAAATATAATATGAGGTATATTTTTAATCTCATCATCTAATATGTGTTATAATAGTATTTTTATTATTTTAATCTTTAACATTTTTATTAAACATTAGTTAACCTATTTTAATTTTAACTAATGTAACAACTATTTCAATATTAAAATGTTTTAATTTTTACTTATGTGATTTGAACTAGAGCATAAATTAACCAACTAGAATATATTATACCATATTATAATTATTTTTTATTTTTAAATATTTTTATTATTTATAAATAATTTAATAAAATATTATTTTGATTAAATCTCATTAGGGTAAATTTAGACAATATTCATTACATGGACTTTTTAAAATTATCAAGATAAAAAGTTAAAAAAATATTTCATTATATCCCTAAGATATCAATTTCATCTATAATTTTTTTTTATTTCATTAAATATCTCAAATTATTATTATTTTAATATTTTATATGACATTTATTTGATATTTCCATTAATAAAATAATTACTACAACAGAGTTGTGTAATTGTTTAATATACTTATTTATTTACTAAAAATTAAAAATAGAATAACATGATGAATATAAATATTGTATATTTCATAATAATCTTTATTATGGAATATATATTTTTGGAAAAGATATATTAGAAATGATATATTACATAAAACATGAATGTGATATCTTCAATTTTTTAATAAATAAAATATTATAAATATCACAATCTTAAATAAGTGCCCCAAAAAGTCAGAAATAAATTTATATCAATAAAATATTTTTATTAATTTAAAAATGTGAATTTATTTTCATTCATAACATATCTTTTCCCCCATATGGACACATGAGAGATATTTAAGACAAAGTAAGAGACATGTATGACTTTCTTTGATTTAAATATTATGTAAGTAATTTTTGTGGAAAAGTGTCCATTAGAAAAATTAATTTATATTCATAGTTGTTAACTATCGAGTTAGTTTAACCAATAATATTTGGTCATGTTTTAGGGTTATTTAATTGTCTTTATAAATTTATTTTTAACTTTAATTACCCAATTTTCCCTTTACCGTGGTAACAAAATTCTCCAATATTACTATTCATATTAGCCAAAAATTAAAAAGAAATATTTAAAAAAATTGGTCATTATAAATCCAAATTTTAAATACATTTTTTAAAATTCAAAACACATAAGTTTTATAATTTAATTTAAAATAAAAGTGGTAAAATGCAATGAAAAATATTTTTTTGAAAAAATAACCTTTTAAAATATATAATGTTTTTATAATAAATTTATGTATAAAATCCTTATAAAAACCCATAATATTATTATTTAAAATAAAAATGAACTAATTAAAATTTAAAACTAATCCAAAACATAATTTTACCTTGTAAATTCTTTAAAAGAAAATATATTTTTCAATAAAAATGAGTACTTTTGTTATTTCTAAAAAATTAATGTTTTAAAGAAATAATTTAAAGATAATTTTGACATGATGAATTCAAAAAATGTAATAATGTTTTCAAATGTGGTTTATATAAATTCTAGAAATCAATATTCACTCATAAAAAGAAGAAAATATTTTTTTTGAAGAAAACACATTTTTGAAGAAAAAAGATATTTTTCAAAAAATTGTGTGATCATTTTATAAGCACTTACCAATACATTCATATTGGGTTGTACATTTATAATTATTTCATAAATTATTTTTTCATATTTATTCCAAAAAAAATTAATGGAAATGTTATAATGAATGTATAATATTCATGTGATTCGTTTAAACTCACGGTTTTGTGTAAGGAAATATATTAAAGAATTAAAATTATTTAAATATAAGTATTTCATAAAACTATTTGGGAGTTACATTCTACCCTAACTAAAATCAATTTTTCCCTGGGAATTTTTTAATTGGATACAAAGATATATGGATACCTCTAACTTATCAAATCCTTAGGTTCCCACATAGCTTCTTAAAATTGGTGATTCTTTAATAAAACATTAACCAAGTGAGTGGTATTGTTTCATAGAACATTCTCTCTATGATTTAGAATATCTATAATTTTTTCTTCATAATTAAGATCTTACTGTAGTGCTATAACTTCTGATTTTAGTATATGTGAAGGATCAACTAAGTACTTTTTTAGGAGTGATACATGGAACACATCATGAACTTTAGAGATATTTGGTGGAAGAAAAAATTGATATTCTGCTGTTATGATATGATCATGAATTTAAAAAATGCTGTCCTTGAAATTTTAAATTAAACATAAAAAATAAAAGTTGTATGTTTGATAATTTATTTTTTAGGAAATCCATATAATTAAACTAAATTCAAAAACATATTTTTAAAAAATTAATGTCAGAAACATAACATTTATCTAATGTTACTCATAACTAGGTTTTCATATAGAAGAACATAAGTGGAAAGTGAAAAAATGGAAATATAAGAGAAAACTAAATATCGAGTTCTAATGGAGGGTGATAGAGAACTTGGTCATTATAAAGGTAACCATGACAAAATGGTAAATATATGTTAATATATGGGACCATTTGATTCATCAAAAATGAATGTTCTTGGATAACATTTCTATTTCAAGAGACATTCTGTAAATTTGAGAAATTTTTATAAGAAAATATATTTATATATTTTATCTCATAAGTATAGTCTTAAACTTTGGTTATGCCTTGATTTATTTTTTCATCATTTCATACATCAAGGAATGAAGTTTAATTTGTAGTTCCTACAGAACCCGTAGGTCATAAGATTCATAATTTTATGAAAAGTTATTCATTTTGTCTATAGTTATCATAATAAAAATGGATATCACAGGTTATCCAATACACATAAATATTCATGTGGTTTAGTAACACATTTATCTCTAAAATCCCATAAAAATATTTATGTAAAAAATTCTATAAAATTTTACCCTTATGAACCTTCCAAAAATTTTAAATCCAAAACATTATAAAAGAAGGTTACTAAATTTCAAAAATAAACTAATAATTATTCTCTCGAACAACTTGATATAGATACTAATTGTCACACACCAAAAATGTGAAGACCATTATCATGTATTCTCTTGAAACTTGGTAATAACCTAAATTACCATAGAACCATTGTGAAAACATGGATTCTGTAAAAAATTAATTCTTTCCTCATACTATAAATCCAAAAATTATATAAATCAAACTATTATATCCTAAACCACCTTGTCATCAGTTTTAAGTTAATCAATATTATCTCATTTACTTTATCAAAATCAAACATATCTTTATCTAATTATTACCCCAACATCATGAACATATTAGGGGTTATATTTCCCTTAATTTTTTTCCTCTAAAAATATTACTTTATGCCCTCAATCACATCCCATGGTCACTAGTACCATTAAACATATACTTTAAAATAAATAAGGAAAAATTATAGAGGAATATTCCTTATATTTTTCATTATTCCATATTACCATAAAATAACTTCTACAACATTTTTATTTTTTTATAATACGTAAAAATGAAATCATTCCACTATATTCTTAAATCATTAACCAAGAATCATAATTTTATTTTTTAACACTTGTTTCATCACATATTTAATTAATTGTTTCATCATCATTGGTAATATAATTGTTACTCATACAACCTTTCTGATTATTTTCATAATATTTCCCCCTAGGGAATCAAATTTTTATAATTCCCATATATTCTACATTTAAAACATTTAAATATTATTGATGCCTTTTGAATAACATTATGCTTGTCCATTGAATTAACTAAACCTTTTTTTTCAATTACTTGCTTTGTGTCCTTCTTTTCTATTCCTGAAAAATATTCCTATTCCTTTAAAACATTCTCTTAGATGCCTCTTCCCACATAATTTACATGAGTAAAACTAAACTTTATTTAAATTTTTCTCACCATAAAACTCTATATTTCTCATATTATATGGGTTAGGAAAATAAAAAAGGTTGATATTATTGATCATATTATGATATTGATGATTAGGAATAATAACAATGTTTCTCCTTCCAACTCCAATTTCCTTTGGTTTCTCATGATTAAGATCATTACATTGTCCATGATATTCACCATTATCATGAATCCTCCTAGTTCTATCCCTTTTCTAAAACTGAAAAATAATATCAAGGCCAAAAATAATCATACTTGGGAAAACTAATAATTAAGGGAAATTACTTATAAAATTTCAATATATATCACATTAGGTTTAACATAGGAAATTCATTATTATAACCAAAACTCTATGACTATAAACTATATTTATAATTAACCGTATATATCTTACTAAGTTTTTCATATCCTAGTTTCTAAAGGTAACTAAACCTTACTCGGATACCAACTATAATGGCTCAAACTTATCATACATAGATATTGCATATAAAATTGAATAATATTCATTATATAACATAAAACACTATTCCATAACCATATAGGTTTAGTGTCTATGGAAACTTGGAATGAAAACTTCAAATCTGGGTAGAGATCTTAAATGTTTCCCACAATGATATTCCCCTATAGTATTCAAACTTAAAACATTTTGTTATAACCAATGGAATATAAACATATTGAAAGGTTGATCTCAGATGGTCAGTAAGGTTAAAAAGGGATATTTTAATTTTAAATAAAATCATAATACATAAGTACATAAACAAAACTTTTGAAAATTATATCCTCAATATCAAAGATTATGATATCAGGTCATAGAATAAATCATAAAAGTTTATAAATAATCAAACAACATATTGCATGAGATAGTAAAAAAATGCATGAAATTTTGGAATACACACAAGCATATAAAATTATTTCCATATTATTCAAGGATCAATACTAAGACCATCATACTGGAAAAATAACCTTCCTAAACTGAGTTAAATCCTTCTTTTGGGCCAACAATTTTGAACCAGGTTCACTACCCATTAAAGTTTTGACTATCACATGAGATATAAATCTTTACCCAATGAATTAAAGGGAGATATAGGTTCCACCTATCACATAATTAAAACCATAACTAGGTGTGAAACAAAAACAAAAATCATTCTACACATCACAACCCATGGAATTAAATGGGTTTCATATACATTATTCAATCCTAATATAACCCATGGAAAAGAAATGGGTTTCATAAATATCATTCAATCATAAACTTAAAAAAACGGTATGAATAATAGGGATATAATCAATGAAAAATATCACCATGAAAATATAATTAATATCAAATTATGTTATCATAGATGGAAAATAATCTGGAGGTATCGCTTGAAAATAATCTTAAGGAAAATATACTTTTTCCTTTGAAAATGTTTTTTTTTTCTTAAAATGAAACTAAATTTTAAAATAAAACATTTTATCTAAAAACAACTTTATAAGTTTACAAGGTAAACTTCTAAGAATTAGGGAATCATGAATGTAAAAAAATACATTCATACCATATAAGTGAAAAAAAAAACATTCATCTTGTACTTTTTCTAGAAAAAAATCACAAAGTACCTCATTCAGAAAACAAAAAAATCCTTTCAAGTCAATTAGTAAAAATTCACATTTGGGTAAAAATGAATTTAAATAATTTTCAGGTAACAGTAAAAATATTCAATAAATATTTTTAATAAACATGTACCTAGATGATAAATATTCCCCAATAAATACTTATGTATAATCTAACCCAAATAATAATTAAATTGTAAAAGTAACCCTTAACTTAGGTATGATTTCCATCATACGTATCCAAAACTCATGTATAATGGTTTATAGATTGTTATTAATTTATTCTAGAACTATATTCGTGTTGATGATATAATATATTATCATCATATATCATCTTATCAACCATTTTTTAATAATATTTCATCATTACCCTTCTTTCTGGATTTAACTACTTTATTTTCTTATGCATGTTTTGTTGTACAAGTCTCAATTACTATGAATATGATATATTTACTTCATATCAAAAATGATATTAAAGTAATATATATCACATTTATTCATTATATATATATATATAACCACTCTTCAATGGTGAATATGGAAACTGAATTGCATCCTTTGTGGAGACGATAGACCGTATGTACCCACGAGCGATGGTATCATTCCCTTAATGGTGAAATGGTATGGAATTGGATGGTAGATTTTTTTTTATAGAGCTAATATAATTTTATAATTATCATATGTGTATATATATTAATTCCATAATTATATCCATCCATATAAAATAGTAATGAAATCCATATTACACCATGGCGTGGAGATGGTAAGTCGTACGTACCCATGTAGGGTGATTATATTTTTCATATGATTTATAAAATGTGGAATATGGTTTTTTAGTAATAATAATAAAATATTAATATATATATTATACTTTATTTATTACTTTAAAATTGAAACAACATAATAAAAGGAGGAAGAAGTAGAAAAAATCTTGAAAGAGCTGGTAAAGACGATTACCACTTCATCAATGAACTTCCTTTAGATCACCTCTTAAAGGTTAAATTAACTGTATCCAATAAAATTTTGTCATGTTTTAGGGTAATTTTATAGTTTATATAATTATATTTTTAACCTAAATTACCCAATTAACCTTTTATAGTGGTAACACAATTTATCAAGGTTTTTATTCATCTTGGCTAAAAATAAAAGGAACCTATTAACTAAATTTGGACCTTATAACTCCATTATTTTCATCAATTTTTTAAAATTTAAATCAAAAAGATTATTAACATAATCTATGACCTATACTAAATATGGGTAACTCCACTTCCATGTGTCAAGTTATTCTTCCACCATGTCACTATTTTCATTTATTCCACTCTACTTTACTCCATTTAAAGCCAATATCACTTGCAAATTTCTTGAGTTTCTCTTAAGGATTACGCATTTACTCTTTCCTCCAATATCATCTTATACTCTAGATACTCCACCTCCAACAGCTCTTTCTTCACCTGCATCGCATCTATCTCTTATGAATCGGTCTCCTTAGCCTCAGGTTCCTCTGCCTCTGGCTGCTCCACCTTCAGATCCTCTATCTCTAGTTTCTCCTCTATCACATCCTCCACCTCTAACTACTCTATCTCTATATACTCTGGGTCTAACTACTCCACTTAGGGAACCTCTTCCTCAACTCCTCTACCTCATGGTCCTCTATTTTGGGCTTCTCCACTTATGGATTCTTCACCTCCACCTACTCCACCTTCAGCTACGCCACTCTAAAAATTATATTATTTCACTTTTTTTTGAATTTTTCTTACCTTATTATAATAAATATATTTTACCCATTGTAAAATCATGGAATCTATTTCATTCATTCTATCAGTATTCATTAACTTATTCATTTTTTAGGGTTCATGTTAATTATTTTTAACAGATCTAAATTTGTTGCAGTTTAGGTAAGGGTAACAGATTTTATTTAGTTAAGTGAATATAAAAAAATATTTATATTTAACTCTTACATATTATATATACTCTTGATTATTGATTTGTATAAATTTATTGAATTACATTCATAATTCAATTTCTATATGTTGTTTCAAATTATAGTTTTAGTTGAATTCTCATAAATCTTCATTTCATGCTTTTCTTGAACTCACTAAAAATTAAACAAAAATGATATAAATATGAAATCTTTGTTAAGGTATACAGAACCAAGGTTTTGTACAAAATTACTAAGGAAAAAACAAAAAATAGGTTTTCAGATAGGTATTTATCTTTACTTGTTCAATAATTTTACATTCATTCACTTTATGAATTTATTTTATATCAATAATTACTGCTTCAACATATCTAGGAAATTCTTTTATTACATATATTAAAATGTATCATACTCTTATACCTGAAGAACTATCCCCAAATTACATCACGTATAGAGGAACACAGATTCCATTATCACCTATAACTCACATTGGTTCATCCACTTTAAATTTAGTGATATAATTTATTTTCTTTTATCATGAAAATAAAATTAACAAATATTGGTAAAATTTATCTTCTCTTTAATTAATAGTGTCTTAAACATGTGATAATTTTTTAATCATATCTTTTGATTATACTCATATAGAGGATAATGTTTTAAAATTTTGTTGGGGGAATAATCTATTGGTTTGTATATTAAATGTCAATTGTTTGTTCTTTTATGGTATGTTCTATTTTTTAATAGTTTTTTACAGTTATGGAATAAAATTTAATCACGAAAAAATTGTTTCTCATTAAAAATTTAAATACTTTGTTTGTTAATTTATATGTTAACATAGTTTGTAAGCTTAAATTCATATATGTTACAAGTATTTATATATTCATTAATATTATATGTTAATTTATTTTATATGTTTATGTCAATAGTTTTTGAATTCTTACAACCAATATATTTATTTTATTAAACCATTTCTGCATAATGATATCCATTCCAACACATTCACCCGGATTTATTTGTTTCAGATTCTTCAAAATCACCATCATGGATATGTAATCATATTTATTGATAAATCATCTCCATTTTTATTATGAAAAACACTTATAAATATACATTAAATTCATTTCATGTTTACTCCAATCTCAATAATTTTATATCTTCATATTTAATTTTATATTTTTTATGTACCACTTCTAGAAATGTGCCATCACTACAAATCTAAGTGAAATATTTAAAAAAATCAAAATATTTTCTCTAAGTGGAACCAAAGGTACTTTCATACTATATTTACTATATTTTTGGTATTCAAAATTCTTATTTTACTATTTATGTATAAAATAATCCATACAATATTATCGTCTTAATCCATATCTCAGTTATATTGGTATAACTACAGTCTAATATATTTTTATTTAAACTGAAATTTTGTTGTATGGTTTATATATTACAATGAAACCGTCCTTTTAAATGGGTACTAAAATAAGAGCATTAACATTTTGAAGTAATCATTTTTTAATTAGATTTGATATAGAACAATTATTTTTGAAGTGAGTTAATGTAATTGTAGGTGTAGTTGTCTTGTTTTTTTTTTCATTTTTCATTATTTATTTGATAGTGATCATTGAGAATTGTTTACTACATAATAATGCTAAATTGTTTTCATATTCATGATAAATGGTTTCCATTTTTATTCTGAAAATTACTTTCAAATATAAATTAAATTCATTTTATGTTTACTCCAATGTTTATAATTTTTAACTACGTATTTAATTTTATATTTTGTTTGTACCAATTCCAAAAATATAGTTATACTACAACCCTAAGTATGATATTCAAAAAAAATTAATCAATACAGACTCTAGAAGTGGACGTAAAGGTACTTTCCTAATCTATTCAATATATATTCTATAATCAAACTAATTATTATACAATTTTAGTATATAATAAATAATACAAGATTACTATCTTAAACCATATTTCAGTTCTATTAATTTAATTATAGTCTAATGATTTTTTATCTAAACTAACGTTCTTGGTACCTTTATTATATATTTCTATGATAAAATATTTTTAAATGGGTGATAAAATAATAGAACAAGCATTTTCATTTAATAAATTTTTAATTAGATTTGACACAGAATGGTTATATTTGAGCTGGCCTATGTTTGGAATCTCTTACTTTTGATTTTTTTATTTTTAACTTTAATTTTCCAATTATAATAATTTAATTTTTTTTATTTTTCTATATTTATCAATTTTGTGGGGGAATTTGAGTTGATGTAAGGTTCTGACCATGAAATTCAATGAAATTTGAGTGGCTATAAGGTTTCTCATTTTATAACATTTGTATTTAAATTAATTTTTGTCTTCATAATTTTAGTTTCTTATTTTTCTTCTTTTACTTATAGTTGTGCTTCTAAAAATATTTTAATACATGATAATTTCATATACCACTCCATGCTCACACAAATCACTACTTTAACATTCATTCATTATACTCTTCCAATTAAAGTCCAAATCATAAAACCTAAGTAGTAGAGACAAATAGAAACAAGTGAGGGTAAAAATTATATCGGAAAACTATAATGACCCGACCCACATCAGGGCTCAAGATACAACTACCCCAAGCCAGCCTCTATAGGCCATGGGTGACGACTAGCACATAAGGTACAACAAACTCGAGGAGGCATTTACCTAAGAACATGTACACACACACAGCCAACACAATGTAATCAGTGCAGAGAGAAAGAAAAGAAAAATACAACACTAATATATATAAACTAAAAACATGCATTAACCTCTAAATAGTATAAGTATAGAAAATTTGTCATAAAGGAAAATGGGGAAATATACACGCCTAACTAGAAAAGTTCCACAACCTAATAATAGTTGGAAAAGTAAAATAGATGGAAGACCCCTTATAACGACTCAAGTATTTATTGAAAAATAATTTTTCATATCTATTAATATTTATGAATAATATATTAATTTAATGTTAAATAGGACACTTTGTTTGATAACTTAATCAACACATAACAACAGGTTTCTTTGAAATCTTATGTTGCACACAACTTTGAGTCATACTGAAAAATAATAACTTAATATTATTATTTTAAATGGTACTAAATGTCTAGTCATTTAATTGGAGGGAATCAGTATAAATGAACATATTATGATTAAACATATTTTTTTTAAAAAAATTACATTTATCCAATAAAAATTTGAGACTTAAAATGATAATGAATCCAATTTTAAGCATAAATATTCTAATATTTTTAAAAGGGAGTTTTACCGCCTTTTGATGGTGAACCCCTTTTAAATATAATTTTTGTTACTTTTATATATTCCATTTGACAAAATAAACTTCTTATTTAGAAGCGGGACATAAAAATTTAATTTGGGTAAATTTTGGTATTTTTCTGATAAAGTATATTTTTTTAATGAATAGTGAAAAATACTGCGTTTTAAGTCAAAACTGTTTTTTCATCAGATTTATTTATATGGTTAGATTAAAATTATAATTGGTTTTAAAGTTTAATTAGATTATTTTTTTACTCTTTAATCCAATCTTTAGGCATATTAAGTAATTTCAATTTTTAATTAGACTTAAACCGATGTCAATCTTTTGATAGTTATTTTTAAAAAAACATGCCTTTCGGTTTAAAAAATGAGAATTAATTTTAAATTAATTTCTTCAAATACTGTGTTTGAAATTGGAAAAATGGATTCCATATTTGGAATTAGGAATTCCAAATTGTGTATATAGGTTTATTTTATTTTTGTACATTATGAATTGTAACATTTGTAAATATTTTATTTACCATGGTTAAAGGGTAAATTTGGTAAATAATGGTAAAAAATATTATAATAATAGAAATTACCCGAAAACATGTTCTAATCCTATTTTGTGAGATATATCTGAATATGGGAATCATTTAATTTATTTTAACACCCCATGGAGCCACTTGTGTGTGAAAATGACATGTAATTACTTTTAATTTAAAGTTAAAGAAAATATAACCTAAACATGTATCTTTTACTAAAACCATTTTTATACGGGGTTATATAAGTGATCATTTAGGATATAAATATTCGTTATAAATATAAAAATATATCTTACATTATGGTATTTTATTTATATTTTTCAGAGATTAAATATGTAAATTTAATTATGACACAATGAAGATACAATGATTTCTTCATTAATAAAGGATTCAAGTAAATGATATTATAAATGATAAAATAAATATAATTTGTTATTTTCATGTCATCCATGAATTTTATGGATGTTATTTACATTTTATCTTTGTATTAATGAATTTATTTCGAATCAATCAAGTTTTTATGGATTTTTAAAAAAGGAATGATATGAATAGTGTCAAAATTGACATATTTCATATTTTAAAATATAAAATATTTTATTAAATATTATAAAATTCACAAAAAATATAATATTTGTCCAAATAGTTTTTATAAGTCTATAATTTTATTATTTAATCTTTAATTGGATATTTGTCATGTTTTGGTAACTATTTTGATTTTCAAAGTGTTAAATACTTTATAAAACGGTAAAGTAAAAAAGGGTCAAATAAAACAATATATGGATTAAAAAATATTCAAAACTTGTATAATTATTATTGGATGATTTTATTTTGACTTATATTCATATTATCTTCTAACTATCCTAATTTTTACTCATTTATACTCTAAAAAATTAATAATTATATAATAATTCAAGATATTTCTTAAGTGCCCCTACTCCTTCTTAAAAAAGGAAACCACCTCTAACCCATTACTCACACCTCGCAAGCCCCCCGTCTTGTCCAAAATCTTCCAAAATAATCCTCTGTCATCCCTATATTTTTCTTATAAGACTTCTCCTAGGAATAAATCAATTTAAGAGAGCCCTTTTTCTCAAATCAAAAGAAGTTACCCGATTTGAGGTAACCTCTTCTCTTAATTTTATTTCCATTATTTTTCCTTCTCCACTCCCTATGATATTCTTATTATTTGTTTATATGATAACAAAAGTATCCTAAATATACTAGGTTGTGTTTATGAGAAGTATTTGAACGAAAATTACACACACATCCATCTAATGGATGCGAACATACTGTTTCTTTGTACGGTGAACTGCTGCCTCACAAAACAATGATTGTCCAATTTTCCCCTAGTGCCTCTCATGGTATCCATAATGATGATAATGTAATTGTATAAAATATTTATTATATTCATTTTATATCTATTCATCTATAACTCTTATTTATAACTTACCTTTATGCTTTTCATGTTGTATAAATATGATAATTTCATTTGAGGAATTATGGACTACCGCCCCCTCAAAGTGATATGACTCGATTGTGCTATACATGGAACATATAAAGGATGCAATTAATGAAATTATGTAAAATATATACCATAGATATTATACAGAAATTATAATATACCTTTTTATCTGTAGACACCAAAAAATGATGAACAACTGAAGAAGGTTGGGGCGTGACAAAGTGAAGCCATATTTGGAACCGGTGACCCATTTCGTGGGGCTTGGAGGGGCCGCATGAAACAAAACTGAAAAGGCATGTGAAAAAAATGTCCCACATGAAAAACTCTGTTTTTTAAGAGATTTTTGGTGCGTGGGAGTGGAAAATTACGCACGACTGCCCCGCACAGTTGAAATTTCGTGCTGCCGACATTGGCGCGTAAGATTTCATGCCGGCCTGTTTTCCGCACGGACCCACAACCCCTGAGTGCCTATAAATAGAAGGTCACCCCTTCAACATCCATGCCAAAGAATTTGAACCATCTCCCTTGCGCAAAATTCCTCTCCCGTGCGAGCAAGATGATGGCTCTCAGGTACTAAACTTTTCACGTTAGGTCTCTCGGGGTCCGCCTTTACGTGCGACCACTATGGTATGATCCTTGTATGAATCCCATAGAGCCCCTTCCCTCGCACGCAATTCTTTCCAATTTCACGCAATCAGTTCTTCAGTGCATAATTTCTTTTTCACCCCCACCCCCATCGTTTCACACGCGCAATTCCTTCTATGCATCGGCCCGACCTTTTTCGCGCACACACCTCAATTGCACGTCGGCTCTGCCATTTTCATGCTCATTGTTTCATTACATGTTGGCCCAACCATTTTCACACCCTCCATTCATTTTCACATTGGCCCGGCCCTTTTTCATATAATAGCCCCTTTTGCGCGCAATCCTCCCACCTTATCCCCCTATGATGTTCCTCTTCCGGGCATCATTTTCAGGTGCCTCCCTCGCCCTGAAGAACCTTCACCATACACTCATTTCCTGTGAAACCTCCTAGGTTTGTACGAAGTAACATCAAAGTCCCATGGACGATACCTCCCATTACATTTCTTCGCCTCATGCTTCTTCGCATAGGCACGCTAACGGATTTTGCTTCTTCGCATAGCCATGCTAATGTAGACCCCACAATGGTTAACTCTATAACACCCCCTACACATAGAATTTCATGTCCCCTCTCTTCACCAAGTTGCAGAGGGTACCAATTATATAAGTCCTAGGGGTGCAGAGAAAACCCACCTTGTCTAAGTTGTAGGACGTTAAACTTCCAAGCACCATCATCTTCATCACATGACATTAAACTTTGGCCTTGCCCCGTGCATCACATTCGGGGTTCCCCCACCTTGGACATTATGCACACCCACTAGTCTCCACGGGAGTGAGATCATTCCTCACCTGGAATGAGATCCTCTTTATCGAAGCGGCCTATGTTCGTGGGGAAAGGGAAACCACCCTGGTGTAAGCCCCTATCTTTCTTGTAGGAGGCAGCATCATTGCCCCTCCTTTCTTCTTCAGTCCCAAGGACCAGGGGGAATGGACAATGGACCCCTTCTTTCTTCAGTGCCAAAACCCTCTCCAGCTGGGATTTCTCTCCATCGGGCCTCCATCCTGGAGTAAGTCCCAATCTCAATCTCCAGGCCGATAACCATGCGTAAGCCTCCTGTTTTCTCTCCAGGCCGCTAACCATGCATAAGACTCTATTTCCTCTCTGGGATGCGGACCATACGTAAACCCATGCTTCCTCATTGGGTGGCTAACTACATGTAATCCCCACACCACTACCCATGGATGCACCTTTCATGACGTGATCGTCAGGTCTCTGCTGCCTCTTGTTTCTCACATTGAGCATGACTCACGTGGGATTAGAGCAAGCACCAACCATGATATCCACTTTGGGAAGCCTAGAGTATAATCCCCACACCATCTGAACAACGAGGTATTTGATCCTTTCTAAATAAATGTACGTAGGAAGCCTCCACGAGGTTCAATCCCACCACCCATTGGTCGCTCCGACTCCATTAACATCGGTTTACCAACACATTGGTCTGCCTCAGAGTGTAAGCCCCAAATGACCCACTGAACTATGAGGTATCTAATCCTTGCCACGACAAGGTACATAGTAAGCCTCCTTGAGGTTCAATCCCAGCATCTGGTTGCTCTGACCATCTTCACATCAGTTCGCCCTCGTCCCACATGACGTTAATCTGTGAGCCCCAATCAGCGGTAATTCATTGTTTCCCCAGTCAGCGATAAGTCGTTGCACACACATCCTACCCTTAACTATGTGGTCTTTGAACTTTGTTAAGGAAAGGTACATAGGAAGCCTATATGAGGTTCAATCCCAACATCCTCTTAGACCCGATGTCCTTATTCACGTTGGTTCTTCGACTCCTTCCACATACCCGAACTACGTGAGCTTTGATCCTTGCCAAGGTAGGGTACGTATAAAACCTCCCTGAGGTTCAAGCCCAACAGCCAATGGTCCCATCCATTTCACACCGGTCCACCCCCATCCTGCATGACGTTAAACTGTATTCCAATTTTGATTCCCTATTCAGCGGCAAGCCGTTGTCACCCCATTCAGCGGTAATCCGTTGACATTCTTATCCAGAGGTAAGTCGTTGCGACCCCACCCAGCGGCAGGCCATTGAAAGCCCCAATTGGTGGTAAGCCGCCATTAGATGAACTACATGGACTTTGATTCCCTTCCACGGGGATACGTAGGAATCCTCTTCAAGTCTCGAGCCCAAAACCATCATCATCCTCATGGCTATTCCATCCCATTCGCCATCCACTTCATTCAACCGCTCCATCATCCATCCTGATTCTTACCCAGGCCACCACATCCTGGTGGGATCATGCCACATCGTACACCATTCCCCTCAATAGTAACTGGGATGTCAAAAATGTGTTGGCCCCAACATCATTGTTCCCTCTAAGAGTTGCACCCATCTGATCCACTCTAGTCAGTGTTCTGATCGGTTTGATCTGTCTCTGCTGGATGTTAAATTTGTGGCATACCCTGTGTTAAAAATGGGAATCTAATAAAAAACATAGATACATTCCGATGGCATATAATCCTCTGCATTCGACGTGGGATGCCTCAGGATTCCCACCCTTGAGAATCCCTATAATAAGGGACAGAAGACAGACGCGCCAATGTCCCAGTGCCCAGACATGCCAGTGATGCCCAACGTGACTACTCCCCTTACTGAAGGTTGCTGCCTTAACCAGACCCCTTGTAATGTCCCGAAAAAAGTATTGTAATTAACTATTTTCCATTAAGATATGGCTCTAGGAAGAGTTTCACAAACAACGTATTAAATCTATAAGGGAGACCCAGACTATGTGAAGAGTTTTGAGGAGGAATCCATGGAATGAAGAACCAACATCCCATCATCCTGTTTCAATCAAGGATAAAACATCCCGGAATAATCAATGGATGATGCCCACCTTTGAAAAGTGGGAATGCAGGGAAGCAGACAGCACCGCTGTCCCCCCAAAAGAGACGGGCGTGCGCACCCTGGAAAAAGCGTCGGAAACAGAAATGGTGAACCCAACGTGAATTTCTTCTCCTCAACATGGAGACTAGTAGTGTTCGAGGCATCAATGGATTGACATGTCACCGGATCTAGTTATCTGGTGCCGGGTCCTGCTAAAAAAATAGCAGGCGTGGCATGAAACTGCCCAGAAGTTGGGGTAGTAGAACATTGGACATCTCATTCTACGACGTTGTATGCATGGATCCCTCTTACCCGCCATGGAAGATGGGATGGCATTGGGGAATTGGTCATCAATTCCTTTTTCTTTCAGCACTGATGAGTTTATCTCCCTGCTTCTCAAGAATCAAGTTGTTGCTCAAGTGACTCGATCACCACCTTCCCATCAATGCATGGGCAGGTGAAGCACCCACACGGCCGTTCCACGTGGCTTTACCTCTCCCATGACGGCCTTTACATCTATGACCATGGGGAGCCCACGCCCCCTCTCCCCGTCCGAGGTCATTTCACAGAGGGTAATCAATGACCTTGTGCGTTGTTATGAGGAAGAGCACATAATTCCGACCTAGGATACGGCCCGCCTAGATCTGGATGCGTCTATGCCTCGTCGCCAATGCTACCCTCTAGGACCACACTGGGAGCCTCTGATCCCCACACCGACATACAACCATTTCGAGAGCCTCTCCCCAGAACACTTTGACAACTCCCTGCCTTAGACTGACGAGGTAGGTGACGTCTAGCCCAGCCTGGTTCGAGTCCCATTCTAGGGGATCCCAGTGAGGACTCTTACCAAGCCACATTTTCACCACCTCCCAGTCTTTCTGGAAGAAGAGAAGGTAAGATACGTACCTTCACCACCAGCCCTGGTTCGTCCGACCTGACGCCAGCATCGGGTGCAAGAAGAGGAGGACGCCCTCCAAGGGTCGTCAATGTTCGCAGTTGTTGTGGCATGAGCCACCACTGATGCATATCATCAGTTCCCTACATAAAATTAGCAGGGTCACTTATACGTCCAGCCAAAATCGAGGCCCCAACAGCCCCACAGGCAGGCTGGGTCGACTCTCTTGGTCGTCGGCACGAGCAGTGGTCGCCGGGAGCTAACCCAAAGTAATTTTACTGAGTACGGAGGTCCTCCCCGTGCTTCTACCATGGAGAGTGCAGGACTTCCCCGCTTTGAGTCTTGGCATGGAGGTCTGCCCCATGCCACCCTCAATCTAAATGAGGGTCTTCCCCGCGGTGGTGATACTCGGCATGGAAGCCTCTCATGTTCCCATTACACTGGGTATGGAGTCATTTATTCTTCCCCTGACCGCTGGTGTAGGGACATTTCCCATATGGTCTCTATTCAATGTGGGGATCCTCCCCATGTCCTCTCAGTAGCTGGTGGAGGTCCTCCTCACCTCATCAACCAGAATGGTGAAGGCCATCCTCACTCGACCCACACCCAGCATGAAGGTCCTACCCATGTGCAGCTAGACCGATACAAGCACCCTCCTCATACTGAGGTCGCCAGGGAAAACAAGCGTGGAGGTCCTCCCTATGATTCTACCAGTTCTAGCAGAGGTCTTACCCACTCCAGCACTACCCATGGAGGTCCTCCCTATGTCGCCTTTGACATTTTTTTGGGTTCTCCTCGCACCTCAGATTTCTCAGGTGGAAACCCTCTCCGCCCCAGCACCAGTGCGGCCGAAGCATCCTGTGTCAGAAATATTCCCTATCCGAGGAGCCACCCATGGACAGGAAGGCATATAATATCCACTATAATAAGAGTTATGGGAAGGTTCGGACAGAGATCAGACCAGTCCACTTCTCAGACTCTGAGGCAGAATATGACTCTGTGTGGGAACCCTCCTCTCACTCATCCGAGTCAAGGGTCAGGGCAGGGGCGAGGTGCATCATCCTGGTGCTCCCAGAATGTGAGGTCCATCGGATTATCACCTCCTTATGTAGGTATATCCAATAGGATGAAAATCTAGAGACCCTGCAGGTTACGGTTGTTCAATCCCCACCATCGTCACCAGAAGCACTCTCTACCTCGACAAGAGATCACAGAGAACTATTCTGGGGACAGATGGTGGGCGAGAAACATCACGACCTATCATCAGTAGCCCCGGACCCTAATCAAGGAACTGAGGCCATCATCCCACCTTATCATGATGTAGCAGCCACGTCGTTACACTCTTCAGAGGGAAGCCTGAGATTCGGCGGCCAGTCAGCCCGCTCGCCATACTCTCCACCGGCCAGCCTTCCATCCAACAGTATGCCTCAGTACCATTGCTAGTTCCTCAGCCACCCCCTGTTGACGAGTGGGGAAATCAAAGACCAGACCCTGAATCTGAGTCGAGGAGATTCTGGAACATCCTCACAACGGACCACTTCCCCGAGAATTTCTGTCCCATGGAAGCACCGAATTTCTGCATACTGGAACCCCTCACCCCAGAGGAAGTTGAATTTTTCCACCAAAACCAATGGGATACACACTTTCATATTATTTATCATTAAGTGGTTTATCCCAAGAGCCAAGAACACCATGAATAAATTGGAAAACAATGTCTTCTGGTTGATATGGCTGTGCACCCTGTGGCCCAGCGCCCCGAGTCACCAGTTCGTCGTAAGTCCCTCTGACAAAAATGCGTTCATATTTTCAAGGTACTCGGAAAAATTATCAAGGAGGCTACCCACCACATGAAAATATGTGGATGGGGGTAGTATATTTCCCTCCTCTTCAGTTCTATCTGGAGTTAGCCTGACCTATTAGGCGATGTCGAGGACATGCCCCAAGGAAGGGTCACGGTCAACATGGCTGAAATAGTGGTTGAGGAGGACGAGCTAGAGCTTCTCGATGGAGACTTACCCCATGAGGTTGTGCCACCGCTATTGGACCTATCGGGAAGGATTACCCATCAACATAGGAACCTACTTGGTCTCCCTGTGCCCACCGATGCACTATTGCTGATCTGGAAATTTGGTAAGGGAAAAGAGCACGTCGGAGTTTCCAAACACTCCGACCCATTCTCCATAGTGCAGAAGACTGAGGAGGACCTGAGAAGTCCACTTTGCACCAAAAACTTGCTGAGCAGAAGAATTTGGTCAATGAACTCTTGGATTAATGTGTCGTAGAGCGACAGCCCGACTACGGAAATCCTAGGCTAGTACAGCAGGGGCAGGAACAACTTCCCCTCGGCAAGCTGCCCCCAGGCAACCCTGATCATGCTGCTTCTGCGGACAGGGCTGATGCCGGATCTCACGGAAAGAGGGAATGGTATGTCTCAACAAACCCTTCTAAATGGAGCTACAATCCAAGGAATCCATCACAGGTTCCCCCAGCTTCCCCACAAGTTGCTCCACCAGCCTCTCCACGAGCCCCTGAGCCTGTTTACCGTGTTGAAGAACCTGCCAATGCGCTCGTAGTTATGGATACCCTTCAAGATCAGGACTCTTACCGAGATGATCATATGGTGGCACTCAAATCCCACCTTGAGAAATTGTAAACATGACAGGTGGAAATCCCACCTCTTAGTAATACATATCCGGCGTGGGTGGATGATATACTCGCGCCTCTGGGTTTCGGGAATCCCACCTTCTCCCCCTTTAACAGGACGAGGGACCCGCTGCAGCACCTTGCCCACTTCTACTCAAGGTGTGGGCCCATGTTAGGGACTCTGGCGTAGCATTAGGTTTCCAAGATCAACTGTTTTGTTTAGACATTGGAGGGGCCAACATTTGTCTCATACAGCCAGCTCCCCGTCGGATCTGTAACCAGCTGGGAGGACCTTCGCAGGAAATTCCTCTTCCAGCTCAGCTCCACCTTCTGGAAAAAGAGAATCGCAGAACTCTTCAAGTTAAAACCAAGGCCTAATGAATGAGTTGTGGTCTTTATCACTTGGTTTATAAGGATTACATACTCTCTTGACATGCCACTGACTTAGGATAAATTACTGGCGATGTGTGCAGGGAATGTCATGATAGAACTGGTTCCTTCTCAGATCCCCTAGAACTACCCTGGAAGATTCCAAGGCATCTCCAATAAGGCCCAATGCTTGGAGGAAGCCCTATGATAGGCCATCCAGGCACGTTTGTTGCCCCAGGTAATTCCAGCAAGGAGGGCTGCCAGAGCCGAGCCGTCCATGGTGGCCCAAATAGAATCCCCAA
This sequence comes from Viscum album, assembly GCA_963277665.1. Taxonomy (NCBI): domain Eukaryota; kingdom Viridiplantae; phylum Streptophyta; class Magnoliopsida; order Santalales; family Viscaceae; genus Viscum; species Viscum album. The sequence goes on from OY728148.1 coordinate 1,356,712,522, forward strand.
GGCAACTAGAATTGATACCAGTGGAACCAGCCTTGTAGCCTCGAAGAGGCCCTCCACCTCAGGTGCAGCCTCTGACTCAGTAGCATCCACCTCATAATCGAAAGGTTCCCCCATGGAATTCATCGCCACCTCCCAGTCGGGACAACCAGGCTCTGCCTCTTCGACAGGCCCCTCCAGCTACTCGTTAGGTCTAGGATCCAAGGGCCCCATTTCTGGACAGAAGAAACTAGACCTACACATTCAATGAGAATATGGTCCCCGGCTATTTTAGATGTTCCTTGGAATAAGAGATCGTGTGTTTTCCTAAGTGCAGAAAGTCGGAAGAGGCAAACCTCACTGATCGCCCCAACTACTCCCCTATCATCAGATCTTGTGGAACACCCCCAAGAAGTTCTATGTGTATAAATATTGTCATCAAGACTAGGTTGATAACAACATAGTCGGGCTAGGCATAGATCTGGCACAAGTGGCGGGTGTCTTTGTAAATCTAGCCAATAGTAGCGACAACGAAGGTGAGTAGTAAAAAGTTTATAACTGCGGGTCCCAGAAGTATGATGAATGGATGGCTCGCAAAATGGTTTCTCATTCACATGGTATCATTCATGCATGCCTGAATGAGCTAGATCCTTCATAAGCTGGGGCCACCACTTCTGCATCATCATCTCAGCTGTCTCCTTCCTAGAAAAGCAAACATTGGCAGCGTAAGTGAAAGCAATGTGCCCTACCAATGCCATCATCGTCCCGCACTCTCGGTGACTTCATGCCCCCTGAAATGGGGATTCCCCCCCAGAATATGTCATTTATGGATGAATCTTCAAGTGATAGTCAAGGGTATGCTTCAGTTAATATCATGGAGTTGGTAAACCCTTATATGGATCTCGACGATGGGGAGTGCCATACGAACCTCCCCAACATCCCCAGCCGATGCCAACGTCGACAAAGCCGTAGCCACAGGGGTCATTGGGGAAAATTAATTGGCACATACAGCCAAGTCGTGCATGCCACTAAGACCAGACAACAGGCCCAGCACAGAGCTCAGCACGCGCAGCCTTTTCATCTGGTGTCATCAGGCCCGCCTCCACCACCATCTGTGCTACTGGATCGTGCAGAGGTACCTCGACCATGTCACGACCAACCTCACCCTACTACAGGCCTATCTCAGTCATCCAGTCATCATACGGTAGCTACTATACGGGCTTCGACTAGTGAACACTGGGAGATGCCCAGCACCAGCCAGTCGCTGGTCCAGCCAGTAGGGCCTTCCATTCCTCCTATCACAGAGCGGCCTACTGTAAGGAGAAGTTTGCGCCTGGCATGGAAATATGTTTTCCTAAAGAACCTTTCTGACATCCCAGCGAGGATTTCCATCCTCGAGTCCCTCCACCTATCATTAGATATGCGTGCGGCCCTCGCTGAGGCTTTAAAAATACCCCTCCAGTTTGAGATGGAGGTAGCAGTTGTAGAAGCCTTTCATGCTGAAGCAGCCGAGAAAACTGAATGTCAGACCATCATTTAATTATCTGGAGAAGATGAAGGCTCTCCCATATAGGGGAACATCTGCCCACTATACATCACCGGCCAATTTAACTATGTGGAGGTTCGCCGCTGTCTTTTTGACACCGGCTCTGGGATTAACCTTATCCTGATGCGGACACTATAGAAGCTGGGGTTATCCGAAGATGACCTAACTCCCTCCAACATAAGGATCCAGGGATACGATAGGACCGAGTAGACCCCAGTCGGCAAGATCTGTTTCAAGACCCAGTTCGGTGGCCTTGTTGCCAGCACCGAGTTTATTTTTGTCTCCCAGGACACTACGTACAATGGATTGATGGGAAGACCATGGCTCCACTAACATGCGGCGGTCCCCTCGTCGTATCACCAGTGCATCAAGTACTTCCTTAAGGGTCAAGTAGGAATCCTCCAAGGTGATGCATCTCTTTTCGCCTCTTGTGAAGCCCTCTACCTAGAGGCCGACTATTACAAGAGCAAGGATAAGCAGATTTAGGCCAGTGAGGTTGAACCCGTCACTATTGCAACTGACCCCTGGGCAGGTTTGGATAACACATACGTCTTCCTGATCCATCGATTGGAGGCCACAACCCCCAACATGGGGAAATGTTTTGTAGTCTCTGGTACAATAGGGAATCATATTCCTAAGTCCAAGTGATGGTGGTAAATCACCTCATACTCCTACACAAACCAGGCTCAGGTGATCCCAGAGCCTCCTACCCTCATACGATATCAGGATGTACACCCCATGGCAATGGCAGTACATCATACTCACCTGTTTCATCGGGCCATAATTAACCGGATCAAGATGACATGCCACTATTGCTTTGATATCATCAAGCGTGACCCCTTGGGGAAAATACCAGATGGGACTGGATCGACTGCCTTCATTGTTATGGTTTTAGCAGCACATGAATCTCTCGATATGTTGTCCACTACTGCCCAAGCTGGTACCAGCCTCCCGTCATGATCTTCCGACCCAGAGGAACATTCCCCTGCTGGGGATCCCTCCTCTGCAAGAAAATAAAAGGATTTGGAGGATGCTCCCCCCAACTTTGAAGAAGGTGTTTCTGCCACGGTCGATGAACTGGTATGGGTGAACCATGGTAGCAAGGTAGATCCGAGCCCCACATTGATCAGTGTTGTCATGTCCCTCAAAGAGTAGTAGTTGTACATGGACTTCATTAAATAGAAAAGCGACATGTTTTCCTGGAGTTACAATGAGATGGCAGGACTAGATCATCAAGTATCCTTCCACTGACACTCTCTCCCAACAAATCATTGCGGGTTCAAGCAGCCTCCCAAGAAGATGCACCCTTCTCATGGTGCCATGGTCGTGTCCAATGTTGACAAGCTCATCAGAGCCAACTTCATCAAGGAGTTCCAATAACCCAAGTTCCTAGCCAACATTTTTCTAGTTAGGACGAAGAAAGGACATATCAGAGTCTACATTGACTTCCAGGATCTCAATTGTCACTGTCCGAAGAATGATTTTCTCCTTCCTATGACATAATAGCTAATTGATTCTACAGCTAGGATTCAGTCTCTCTCCTTTATGTATGGGTACTCTGGATATAATCAGATCTGTATGGCCCTCAAGGATGAAGATTCCACCTCTTTTAGGGTGCCTCAAGGTACTTTCTGTTACTAGGTTATGCCCTTTGGAAAGAATAATGCAGGTGCCACCTATGAGCGGGCAATGCATCTCATATTCAATCCAATCCTCGGGAAATTGGTGGAATTCTATTTGGATGATCTGGTGGTAAAATATCACCAGCACCAGGACCATCTCAAGGACCTTGAGAAAGTGTAAGGCTTCCTCTGTTCCCACCACCTGAAGATGAACTCGTTGAAATGAAACTTCAAGGACACCTCTAAGAAGTTCCTTGGATTTTTTTTCAGGTACTGGGGCATTGGGATTGACCTAGAGAAGATCAAGGCCATTAGCCAAATTCCTCCCCCAAGAAATAGTCAAGAGATTCGAGGATTCCAAGGACACTTATCCTACATACTCTAGTTCCTTGCGAATTTGTCCAGAAAGTGTAATCCCTTTTCCCGGCTCATGAAGAAAGGCTCCGCCTACGAATGGGACGAAGAGTGTCAGACCGTGTTTGAGGAAATCAAGTAGTATCTACTCCAGCATTCGGTCTTGATGCCACCCATCTCCAGAAAACCGATGATCCTATACGTGAATGCCCTAGGATGATATCTTGGCACCCTTCTCACCCATAAGAACAATAAGGGGATAGAAAACAGCCTCTAAAATCTTATTTGTATGCTCATCGATAAGGAGAGAAGATACTCCCTCATCGAAAGAAGATGCCTTGCACTCGTATTTGTTCTGTAGAATTAGCAACATTACATGCAGCACCACAAGGTATAGCTTGTATCTCGGGTAGACCCGCTGAAGTATATTCTGAACCACCCCATGTTGACTGGCCATATAGCACGGTGGGCGGTAATCCTCCAGTAGTTCGACATAAGGTTTGTCCCTCAGAAATCTATCAAGGGACTGGCATTGGCAGACTTCCTTGATACCCATCCAACCCCCATAGACCAGTCCCTGGACCAAGATTTTCCTAACAAGGCAATCCTCTTAGTAGATCATGCCATCCCATGTTGGCCTATTCACTTTGATCGTGCCTCCCGGAGCCCCAGCGGAAGGAGACTCAATGATTCTAGACTCAACAGAGTAGGCATGGGTATTATCTTTATTACCCCAGCACAATACATTATGACATAATAATTCCTATTTTCGGAAGGCTTCACCAACAATGAAGCAGAGTATCAGTCCCTCATTGTTGTCCTCAATCTGTCCCTCGAGATCGATGTGCCCCATTTTCATGTGAAACAGGATTCTGAACTAGTAATCAATAAAGTAAACAGTGACTATGTCATCAGAAAACCAGATCGCATACCATTATTAGAGTGCACTCTCCAGCTAATGGCCCAGTTTCCATCTCAGATGGAAGTTATTCATTTCCATCTGTCTCAGAACGGTCGAGTGGATGCCCTGGCCAGTATGGCTGCATCACTTGCAGAACCCAAGCAGGATGATCTGATTATCCACGTGGCACATCAAAGATTCATCTCTCTCATCACCCCAGATGATGAAAACATCCTGCGTGTAAGCCATATTATCGTTGGAGCCTCCACATTAGGACCCTCAGGTTACTCAGATGCAGTGGTTGAAGTGACTCCTAATTGGAGAGCTCCCTTTGTCGAGTATCTCCAAAATTGTTGCTTACCAGCTGATTGAGCCAAGTGTGTGCAAATCTGACGTCGCATGATGCAGCTTACCCTCCAGAGTGGTCCTTGTCTCAAGAAGATCCTCTACAAGCATGGGTTCGATGGTGTTCTCCTCTGTTCCATACAAGGAGTCAAGATTTCTCATGAAAAGTAGGAGGATGACGTCGGTTCGTATGGGGCTCACCAGACTAGGTCGAAGTTGTCCCATCAGATCTGGAGACTGGGGTACTTCTGGCCCTCTATGATCCATGATTGCACTGAGTTCTCCAAGAGATGTCACGCGTCCCAAATTCATTCTAACTTCATGCATCGGCTTTCATAACCTCTCCACTCCACCAAGTACTCTTGGCCATTTTTGGTGTAAGGACTCGACGTCATGGGAACATATCCATCGGCGATAGCTCACTAGTGCAGGTTCATCCTGACCACCACAGATTTTTTTTTAAGTGGACAGAAGAAATTTCTCTCAAGGAATTCATGGCCCATTCTATCATTGACTTCTTGAGCTCCAATATTATCTAACGGTTGGGTGTCCCTCACACCATCCTCACTGATAACGACACCAACTTCCGAGCAGTCGAGCTGATGAAATTTTACACCACGTACAACATCTGTTCGAACCATACCTCCCACTGTCACACGCAGAAAAATGGGAAGATCAAAGAGTTCAACAAAACCATCACTAAAATTTTGTAGAAAATGGTTGGTCATAATAAGAAGAGTATGTCGGACAAGCTCCCCAATGCCCTCTGGGATTATCGGATGACGACTCATAATTCCACCCAGGTGACCCCATATTCCCTAGAGTACGGAGCTTTGGTCGTTCTGCCCATCGAGATATAGCTGCCTTAGTTATGCACAATGGTCTATGACCTGTAGGTTCCAGATAAGGTAGCCGAAATTCGTTTGGCTGAATTGGAAGCACTTGATGAGAATAGGCTTCCTGCCCTGCACAATCTAGAAAGTCATCAGAATAAGATAGCTAGAGCCTTCAACAAGAAGGTTTGCCTCTGCTCTTTCCTACAAGGAAACTTGGTATTGGCCCTCCAGACACCAATGATCCCTGGAAGGAAACCATTCAAGTTGTAGCCCAAATGGGAAACACCTAACATAATTCACAGGGTTTACCCCAATGGAGCATACTCCCTAGTGACCATGGATGGTGAGTGTATAACTCCTCCCACCAATGCCAAGTTTCTCAAACAATTCTTTTCCTAATCTAGTCAGTCCAGCATGACCTTAAACTATTCAATCCTACATGACTTTAAAATGTTCATCGTACCGCAAGATGTTAAACTGTGCCCTTAGAACTACATGTGGCTTGATTACCATCTGCATGGGATATAAAGGAACGCTCAAGCATTTTGTCTTGAGCCCAACCCCAAATTCTTCTCTTTGACTATCCCCCCTGGGTATAGTTCTCTCGTAGGATCCTTGCATGATATGGTGTAGGATTCCTTATCCATACTCATGCTATGATTATAATGGTCTCACCATGTTCCCTCTCCTCATTCTTCTATCTTCTCATGTTCTCATCGCATGATGTTAAACTTCATGGCCTTCAACAACTATGTACGGCTTGATTCCCATCCTTATGGGATACGTAAAAATGCCCAGACATTTTTTCAGTTGGCCCAGCCCAAATGCCAGAATCTACCCTTGGGTCAAGACATATGGTGTCGTGCTGGTTTTTTCCTCAATACACATCGATCTCATATTGATTATGCCATACGTCCCACTCCCCAGAGGTGTCCACCTCTTTCACCACCCTGCTTGACTTTAAAATTTATGGGTACAGGTATGATTCAGCCACTAATTTGATTGGTAATTAATCATCCTTCCCATCCAGATGGCCCCCCAAATGGTAGGGATGCTAGGCTGAAGGGATCTCCTACCACTTCGGTCCAACGCCCTCGAGGATGCTGAGCAACAAATTGATACAAGTCTCATGTTGCGAATATGGTTAGTGGTCGATGCTAATTTTTTGATCCCATTCCAGGTCACTATAATGACACTATGTTTCAAACATGTTCAGCAGATATCCTTTGTCATCAGGGCCACCCCAAGATGTCCCAAACATCATGTGAAGTGGTTCATTCTACCCCATTTTATATCCAAGCAATGAACTCCCCTTGGGTGATTCCAACTACTAGACCCATGTATGGAAGGGAGAGCTGAATCTGGCTCCTTATTTCCCACACCGGGCACTACTCACGTGGGCTTAGGAGCTGTGATGAGGCGGTAATCACACAAGAGGTAATATGGCTACCATCGGTCAAGACTCCCAGCCTCAGGCCCCTTGGCCTTTTCTGGCCCCTTTTCCCTTTATGGCCTCTGGCCTAAGTTATCATTTAGGATTGTGTGGTGTGGAGCGGACTTATGTACTCATTCATGTCGGTTTATTTCTCCATTCCACACATATCCCCTTATGGTATCCTTCCCTTAATTTATCATCCATACCGTGAGCACATGACCAGCCGTGCTTCGTGTGCCCAGTTTCGGGCCCCCAGGCGAGGTTCTCTCTTATGGGGTTCTATGGTGTGGTATGGGATTATGTCCTCATTCACGTCGGGTTATTTTCCACACCATACTCCTTCTATATTTGGGGAATCTTACCCATTTTCACCCTTACTGTATGACGATAAACTGCACATTACTCCTTTCAAGAACTACGTGTGGCTTGATTCTCATTCTCATGGGATACGTAGGACTACCTGAACCTCTAGACTTTTGGTCCATCCCCATCTCTAAAATATCTCCTTTTCACATTGGAACCTTATCATACCCTTTACCAGGGAGGTGAGTATATATTGTGTAGCAAATTTATGTCCTCATTCACGTCGGGTTGTAATGACCACACCACGTGCCTCTCCCTCCTGTGAGTTCCCTATCCCCTTATTCTATACTCATCCCTTCAAATTGGTCACTCTTAATTTGAGCACCCTCCTCGACCCTCTTCGGTGATTCACCAACCCATCTAAGAGTACTCTGGTTCAGCGTTTAGAGTGTCGGATTTTATGTGGACATGCTTTCGCCCATTTTTCAAGCTTCTTGTTCCCCTTAATTTAGGCTTCCATAATCTTCCACACCCGAGGGGACCCCCAAATGGAATGGATTCTAGGCCTATGGGATCTTCTAACATCACAGGACAACGTCCTCGTGGGTTTCAGACAAAAAATCGATACAAGTCCCATGTTGTGAATATGTTCAGTGGTCAACGCTAATTGTTTTGTCCTCATTATAGGCTAACGTGATATGGGTGCTGTGTTTCGAACACAGTCAACAGTCATCCTCCATCGTCATGCCAACCCATTTAAGTCTTGAATGTTGGTTACATGATTCAGATCAATGTCCACTCCATCATGTCCAAGTGGAATTTTGACACTCCTTACACTATCCCTTAGTACGCATTTGCATGTTAGGAGGACAAAGTCATTGTAAAGTCCTCATTCGGGGCTCCACGCTGACTTCCCTTCTCCATGGTCTGAGCTCTAATAACATAAACTATAATCTATTTTAGAACAATGTGTGGCTTGATTCCCATCCTTATGGGATACGTAGGAACACCCAGACGTCTCGTTATTGGGTCCATCTCAATTTGGAGCTGGTTTCTCTTGCCCCTTACCCTCTTACCTCTATTTTGGCCCCCTAGCCCAAGGATTATTTCACGGAATTGCGTACGATGTGGTATGGGATTATGTCTTCATTCACGTCGGGTATTTTTTATTTCACTGTGAAAATTCTCCATTTATCCTCGTCTCTGATACGTCTGTGTCATAAGATGTTAAAATGCACTCTTGGTCCCATCACATGACCCTAAACTGTGACATTATCGTCTTGGAAACACGATGAAAAATGGCACTGCATCATGATGTCCTCACTCAAGGGGACACCATGTTTGGTATTGGTTACATGCCATACCATTTGTCAACACCTGCATATGGCTTGATTCTTGTGTAAGTTCTGGGACTTGTTATCCTAGGCCTGTCGCTTCACAAAAAAAAGATCTCATTCACCTTAAAGGAAAAACAAGATACCTCATATACCGTTTCTTTTGGTGCGAGGGCCACACCCGCACGCCCCTTTTATTACAGACACTGGTACCTTACCATGCCACCCCTTAAAACTACGTACGGCTTGATTCTCATTCTCATGAGATACGTATGAACGCCCGAGAACTTCCCGCATGGGACCAGCTTAAATCTCGTTTCTGGTCCCTCGACCTAAAACCATCACGGGGAATACGTGGTGGTCGTGACCCCAGGTTCTCATTCATGTCGGGTTTTATAATTACCCCACTAGGTGTCTCCCACGTTTCCTACCATCCATGGTTTGAGCTCTATGACCGTAAACAAAGACCAATCTGCATCCTTGCTACAAGACGTTAAACTACACAAAACCTCTTAATAACTACTTATGGATTGATTTCTATCCTTGTGGGATACGTAGAGACACCCAGGAATTTTTCCTCAGGTCCATCCCCAAGGATCATAAATCATGTTCCTCCTCATTTCCAGCCCCCCTGGCCTGACCCCTTGTGGGGAACCATGTAACTACAGATTTTCCCTAAACAAGTTCAGGATGCCCCACGATGAAATTGGGAAGCGACATCTCCCTCGCCAGAGAGGTCCTGTCTAAAAGAAGAAATTATCCATGATCAAACTGATGCACCCATATAATGTGCTTCCACCATGGTGGTAGAATTTCAAGAGTTTTGGATTTTGTTTGAAAAAAATATCGCTTCACATTCCATGCTTTGTGTGCCCCTTATTCGGACCTCATCCTCTTTCACGTCTAAAGGAACCCCCGAACAGTATGGATACTCAGCCTATGGCTTGCCTGGTGTCCTGGGCCAATGTTCTGGAAGACTAATAGATGAAATTATGAGTCAGGCCCCATGTTTCAAACATATTCAGTGGTCAGCCCTCATTTTTCATCCCCATTTCAGGCTAATAAAATATGGATACTGTGTTTTAAAAAAGGTCAGTAGTTACCCTTTATTTTCTCACAAACTCTGCAGTGTTCCGAATCTAGGGTATTGTGATTTACATTATCCATTCCCCTATGTTCAGATTGATTCTAATTCCCTTGTAATTATCCCGCTCGTGCACTAGAGAACACTGGGAAGACGATATGTCAATTTTTTTAGGCCCCCTTATTTATTCAGACCTCCCTCTTCTCTTCTCTGGAATCCGAATTGGCTATTCGAATCTCGATATCCCAAAGCTTGATTGACGCTCCCATGATCAAACGAAATAATAGTACGAACATCCCTTGTTTCTCACATTGGGTAAGACCCGCATGAGCATAGGAATGGATTGATATTTATTTCCAGATTGTGGTCTAATACATTAAAACAAATTAACAAGTAAATAAATTTATCCATACATTCAGTTTAGAATAAGAAGCAGTAATGAGAAATGAGTTTCTGAGTTCGGCCAAAACAGGGCCCTTAAGGGTCATCTTCTTGGATGGATTGTTCCAGTGCTGCTACCTTTTGGCTGGTGGCCTCCAGGATTTATTCCCTCCCCCTATGGAATGACTCTTCATCAGTAGCCATAGAGCGCAGTCCACTGACCATAGCCCATGCTTGTGCCTAATCAGTTTCATGTTCAGTTATTTGGTGACCCGCCTCCACTAGTTTCTATTGGGTGTCTTCCAGTTGGGCTCTCAACTACTCCACAAGCTCAAGAAATGTTTTCAATGAGTATCTCCTTTTCCTTCACCTTTTCTTCAAGGATTCATACCTATTTTTATACCTTGATGAATTCTTAGATACTCCCTGACATCTCCCGACATTGGGCAATGTCGGAGAATTGGCTGCTCTCGCGCAGCTTCTTTTCCATGTTGTCACAAACCGTCGAATGAAGTAATTGAGCATCCACCCCTCCATCATAGAGAAAGCACAGCCAAGTTTGGAGTGATCCCTTCTGTTTTATCAATTATGTCTGAGGATGACAGAGAAAGTGCTTGATACACTCCCACCCTTTGTGTCGCGTCATCCGGCTCTCCTTGGCTGCCTCCGAGTCATAATCATCAATATCCTCTAGATCCACAGGCTGATAGTCGGGAAAGGTATCCAAGAGACTAGCAAAAGGGTCTTCTTCAGGCACCCCTCCATAGGGTTTGGGATCTTCAAATCCTGTGTGAGCGTCCCCTCTCGCCTAAATCTCGGTAGCTCCCTTGCCGACTTCCAGCCCCGACCCGACGTAAGTACCTCTGATGTCCATCGCTCTCTACTCACTAAGTGCTAGAGCCGACTCATTTTGAGAAGTGTGTCATGAATGGGATGACACATTGGCAGTCGAATCAATTGCGGATGACCCATGTTCGGCAGCCCAACGAGCCTCCAAGGCTGTGATTAAAGCACAAAAAATGAACACCCTGATCAACTGAGCTCTCCAATGGTAAATACAATCGTTGAAGTAATGAACTTACAGGATCCCAAAGAATCATCCTCTGGTGTTCAATATAGTATAAGATCTTCCATTATGGGGGATTCCTCTGCACTCGTCAGCTTAATAATGGGTGTCGGCTCCCCACCTTGTTCTACCGGTGCATCCTACCCTTGAAATGGAGACCATTGATCGGTGCACATATGCTCCTGAATAGGATTAGGAGATCTTATTTAGGGATAAAAATGATGAGGGGAAAGGATAGATAAGGGATGAGACGTACCTCAAGCAGCTCAATTATATCAACATCAGAGCCGATGATCTCGCCACTCTCCCGGAGAATCCCTTGGTGGGACGCCCCCTAAGACCCTCCACCTTTAGGATCCTCTTTTTCTTCACCTCCTCCTTCACCTTCTCCTTCTTCCTCCTCATCCATCCTAGCACCCTCCGGCTTATCATCACTATTTTCATACTCTGACGGCATCTTTTCTGGATCATGCTCCTAGCCGAGCATCACTTTCACCAGGAATGATGGCTCCTCGCGCCGACCTCTTTGGCGTGCATAAACATCCATGGCCATCAGATACACATGTCGATGGTGAAATTTAACCCTGTCAATAATCTGAATGAGTCTGACCTCTGGAAACTAGATTTCATCTCACACTATCTTTTTCCAATGATCTTCAGTACTCATCGTTTGTCGTAGGGTCATCCATGTTGACCATAGATCTGGGAAGATTGCGTCACTGAATGGTTGAAGCATATACCTTATCTTCTTCCCGGGAAGTTCTGTGGCCACTACTAAAGTCCCATCCTATGCGGGCCCAATCACCCGACATACCTCCAACCTCCCCCCCCCCACCAACAGCATCTTGTCTGCTCTCTCACAGCCCAGGTTCTACACTGGCTACTTTGAGTTTTCGAACTCGCTTCTACAAAATCCCCTCAGGGTATGCTATGGACCAAATGTTCGGAATATTTGGTTGAGAGTATAGCATCAGCTCTGGTGGGAGGAAAGTTGATCACATCACCAGAACCTTGGGACATGAACATCAGCCACATTTGGCGAAGAACACAGGGGTGCCTTTCCTTTCGAACATCTGTGTGCACCTTCTTCGGCATCTGATAAAGTTATCTGAACTACCTAGAGAACGTGGAAAGTTCGTAGGGCTCACAAAATATCTTCCCATAAATCCGGTCCACAAGCACCCCACCTCTGATGCTCTGGAAGTATTCTCTTTTCAATAGTGAGTGTTTCCCGTTATATATCATCTGGCCTATCGGGGTGGGGAATGGGATGAATGTGAAGTTGGAATGATTTCTATTTCTGATCCTTACTCCCTCCTCATTGAGCATCAATGGCATGACCCCGGTGATGTTCAGCAAGGAAGGTCGCAAACTATTACCTGAAGTAAGAATGGAATTCGAGAAGGTATACCCACCACAATGGGTCGTGACCCAGCCATAAAATATCTGGAAGGGGCCACAGATCCTCCTCGGTGACCCTCCTCTCAAACTGCATCCAAAAATGGTTTACAGACGAGCCAACACTGGGACTCCCAGAATGAATCTTTGATTGGAGGCCATGATGTCGGCCATCACCAGGGTTACTGGATGAACTCCCATCCTTGCATCTCTCACCGGTAAGAGCCACCCACTAAGGAATGCAATATGAAACCTGGTGTACCGCACGTTCGGGTACCGAATATCATTAATGATGAAGCCCCCTGACTGATAGTCCCCCTCCTCCAGGATCCTCCAGTACGATCCACTTTTTCTCCTCTATGCCACGGTCGGACACTGTCTCCCTTGCCCCGGCATCTGTAAATCCTATTCTTTTTTCTAGAACAAGATAAACCATTTCTTGTAACCGATGTCCTTCAAAAATTCATTGACCTCTAGCCTCTCATTATCTAGCTCCAATAGGTGCCATGTCAGCATAGGGGTTCGTGATCAGTCTCCCCAGATATTCTTTGGCGGGATAAATTCATTGTACAAGTGCACTTACAATGGGATACCACCGATGTAATGAATGTCCCATAGGCTAATGTCGACTTCCCCATCATGAAGAAGGAAGGTATTGGTATTGAGGGACCATCGAGTAAAAAACTCTGGCCCGAGCTCATGCTAGTAATAGAAGTGAAACTACGGTGTCCACACCGCCTCCAACAAACTGATGTGCCGCAGTTCGGCCCAAAACTGCTCGCATGTCTGGTGAACCCAATACGCCCAGGCCCATTCACTTATGAAATTTCCTCCAGACCATAGTTCCCAATCCTACAGCCATCCTTTAGTCTTATCATTAACACTCTGATGGAAGGTTCCTGTGTAAAGGGCTAGAGAATTCTCCGCGACAGGGTCACTCTTTGAGATGGTCCTAGTCCTGGGATTTAGGACGTAAACATCCATGTGTCTATTTCTCTAGAAGGATGTCTGTTGAAGGTGATATTATACTGGGGGAAGGTCATCCTCGCAGGTCACCCATGACCGTGGTGTGTCAACCTCAAATGTTGGCACAGCTACCTCCGCCAAGATACTGAAGTCTCATATCTGCAGGTTGGAAGACAGTGCATACTCCTTCTGTGCTGGGGTTAACATGTTGAAAAGAATGTGGTCACTGGATACGATCCATCGGAATCCATAAACCTTGGGATTGGTGACCATATCATCCCTTCAAGTAGTGGATGTAGCTTCCCTCTCAATGTCATCCCAATTGGCGACCGTCTCATGCTGACAAGGTTTTGAGACGTTGGCGCGAAAAAGCATCATCTGGCACGTAGAAGAAGCGGTTGGTGCAGAAAATCAGCGGCTGGCGTGAAAAAGCGGAAGTTGGCATGAAAGATCCTAGGTTCGCGCGAAAAAGGATGGCTAACCTTGGTGAATTATGTGCAACTGAAGCATTTTTTGCGTAGCCGGAGGAATTGTTTTCACACGCGAGAGCTCCTTGCTTGTCGCGCGAGAAAATCTGTAATTAATGGGGAACCCATGGGGTTTTTATAGGCGCGGAGAAAAATTTCCACACACGTGAAAAGAGGATTGTGCACTCCGTATCAGTTTTGTGTGCTGCTCCAGTTTTGAGTGTTCGTCGGCCCCATGGAGTCTCGTTTCAGCGTTTTCCTCGGAATCTGACCTTTGCGGCCCCTCTCCGATCTGATTCTGAGGGGGGAATTTGTAGACACTGAAAAACACTCAAGAGATGAAGAAGGATGGGGTGTGACAAAGTGATGCCATATTTGGAATCGGCGACCCATTCTATGGGGCCCGAATGGGCCACATGAAAAAATGAAGAGGCACGAGAAAAAAATGACCCGCATGAAAAACTTCGGGTTTCATGAGAGTTTTGGCGCGCAGGCGTGGAAAATTGCGCTCGATCGCCCTGTGCGGTTGAACTTTTGCACTGCCGATTTCAGCACACAAGATTTCACGCCAGCCTATTTTCTGAACGGACCCACGACCCGCAAGCACCTATAAATAGAAGGTCACCCCTTCAACTTCCGGGCCAAAGAATCTGAACTGTATCCCCTGTGCGAAATTCCTCTCTCATGCGTGTAAGAAAATGGCTCTCGGGTATTAAATTTTTCACACCAAGTCACACTGGGGTCTGCCTTTGCGTGCGACCACTCGGTCTTCATCCTTGTCTGAATCCCATCGAGCCCCTTCCGCTACGCACAATTATTTCCAATTGTGAGTGATCTGTTCTTTAGCTCGGAATTCCTTTATCCCCCCCAGCCGTTTCACGTACGCAATTCCTTCTGCACGATGGACCATCCTTTTTTGCATGTGCACCTCAATTGTGTGCCGGCTTTGCCGTTTGCGCGCCCGATGCTCCATTACACACCAGCCCAGTCCTTTTTTTGCGCCTGCAGTTCATTTTCTCGCCAGCCCAGCCTTTTTTCATGCAATAGAACCTTTTGCACACAAGCCTCCCACCTTATGTGCCCGTGATGTCCCTCTTCCAGGCATCATTTTCAGGAACCTCCGGCACCCAAAGCGCCTTCTCCACATACTCATTTCCCATGAAACATCCTAGGTTGGCATGAAGTAACTTCAAAGTCCCCTGGAAGATACCGCCCATTGCGTTACTTCGCCTCATGCTTCTTCACATAGGTATGCTAATGGTTATTGCTTCTTCACATAGCCACACTAACGTGGACCCCTAATGGTTCGCTCTATAACACCCCCTATTCACATCATTTTATATCCCCTATCTTCACCAAGGTGTAGAGGGTACTGGTTATCTAAGTCTAAGGGGTGTGGAGCAAACCCACCTCATCCAAGATGCAGGACATTAAACTGCCAAGCACCATAGTCCTCATCACATAACGTTAAATTGTGGCCTCTCCTCATGCCTCACACGCGGGGTGATCCCACCTTGGACATTCTGCACGCCCACTGGTCTCCATGGGAGTGAGATCATTCCTCACATGGAATGAGATCCTCTTTATCGGAGTGGTTTCTGTCCGTGGGGAAAGGGCAACCACCCTGGTGTAAGCCCCTAGCTTTCTTGTAGGAGGCAGCATCCCTGCTCCTCCTTTATCTTTTCAGTCCCAAGGACCAGGGGGAATATAAACCAGAACCCTCATTTCTTTGGTTCCAAAACCATCTCCCGATGGGATTTGTCACCATCAAACCTCCATCTTGGAGTAAGTCCCAATCACCATCTTTGGGCCGCTAACCATGGGTATGCCCCTGTTCCCTCTCAGGGTTGCAGACCATGTGTAATCCCCTACTTCCTCTTTGGGCAACTAACTACGTGTAATCCCCACTCCACTTCCCACGGATGCACCCTTCACGATGTGATTTTCAGGTCTCTGTTGCCTCTTGTTTCTCACACAGAGCATGTCTCAATGGGCATAAAGTAAGCATTGACCATGAAATCCACCTTTGTCAGCTTAGAGTAAAAGCCCCACACCATCTGAACTACAAGGACTATGATCCTTGCTAAGGAAAGGTACGTAGGAATCCTCCACGATGATCAATCCCACCACCCATTGGTCGCTCCAACCCCATTCACATCAGTTCACAAACACCTTGGTCCACCTCAAAGAGTAAGCCCCAAATTCCCCCCTAAACTACGAGGTCTTTGATCCTTTCCAAGGCAAGGTATGTAAGAATCCTCCCTACGGTTCAAGCCCAGCATCTGGTTGCTCCGACCATCTTCACGTCAGTTCACCCCAGTCCCGCATGACGTGAAACTGTGAGCCCCAATCAGCGTTAAGTCGTTGTTTCACCAGTCAGCGGTAAGCCGTTGCACAAAAATCCTACCCTGAACTACATGGTATTTGATCTTTTCCTTGGAAAGTTACATAGGAAGCCTCCATGAAGTTCAAGCCCACCATCATCCGGGACCCCAGGTCCTTATTCACGTTGGTTTGACAACTCCTGACCCATATCCAAACTACGTGAACTTTGATCCTTGCTAAGGCAGGGTACGTACGAAGCCTCCCTGAGGTTCAATTCCAATAGCTAATGATCCTGGCCATTTCATGTCATTCCAACCCCATCCTGCATAACATTAAACTATATTCCACTTTTGATTCCCTATTTAGCAGTAATCCATTCTCACTCCATTCAGCGGTAAGCCGTTGACATTCTTATCCAGCGGTAAGCCATTGTGACCCCACCCAGCAGCAGGCCATTGAAAGCCCCAATTGGTGGTAATCCGCCATCAGATGAACTCTGTGTACTTTGATTCCCTACCATGGGGATACATAGGAAGCTTCTTCAAGTCTCAATCCCAAAGCCATCGTCATCCTCATGGCGGTTCCATCCCATTCACCATCCACATCATTCAACCACTCCATCATCCATCCTGATTCTTACCTAGGTCACCACATCCTGGTGGGATCATGCCACCTCAAACCCCATTCCCCTCAACAGTAACAGATAAGTCAACCATGTGTTTACCCCAACATCATTATTCCCTCCGGGGGTTTCACCCATCTGATCCACTCTAGTCAGTGTTCTGATTAGTCCAATCCGTCTCCGCTGGACGTTAAATTTGAGGCATACCCTGTGTTAAACATGTTAATCTGAGGAAAACCTCAGATACATGGCCATGGAATATAATTCCCCACATTCGACGTGGGATGCATCGGGCTTCCGCACCCTTGATAATCCCTATAATAAGGTACAGAAGATAGACGCGCCAATTTCCCTGTGCCCAGACATGTCAGTGATGTCCTGTGTGACTACTCCCCTGACTGAAGGTTGATGCCCTGACCGGACCCCTTGGAATGATGTGAAAGAAGCAGTGTAATTAACTAGTGTCCATGAATATGTGGCGCTAGAAATAGTTTTACAAACAATATATTAAATCTATAAGGGAGAATAGGACTAGGTAAAGAGTTCCAAGGAGGAATCCACATAAAGAAGAACCAACATCCCATCATCTCGTTTCGATCAAGGAGGAAACTTCCCGGAATAAGTGACGGATGCCGCCCGCCTTTGGAAAGCAGGAATGCGGGGAAACAGACAGCGCCGAAACCCCCCCCCCCCCCCCCAAATATACGGACGTGTTCACCCCTATGAAATAATTATAAATAGTATCATGTAGTTTTAATTCCTTTAA
Source organism: Viscum album (assembly GCA_963277665.1). Taxonomy (NCBI): domain Eukaryota; kingdom Viridiplantae; phylum Streptophyta; class Magnoliopsida; order Santalales; family Viscaceae; genus Viscum; species Viscum album. The sequence goes on from OY728148.1 coordinate 1,356,730,249, forward strand.
ATATAAAAAAGAAATGGAAGTAGCCTTAATACGTACGTACGGATTACCATCTCCAGGAACAGTGTATTTCATTTCTTATATCCAAATGATATGGACTATTTTAAATACATATATACTGAATATATATTATATATATGATACCTAAATAATTAATATCATTATGGAGATAATGGAATTTTGACCACATTGACAATTTATAATTATAACAAGTTCATTTTTTACTCAAGTTTCGAACATCGACAAAATGTCCGATATGAACTCAAATAATTTACTAATTGTTATAACAAGGTAATAAGTGATAAAAAAGGAATAATAAACATGAAAACTTTTCTGATTCAAGTAGTAGTTAACTTAATTTTATTATTTAGGAAATTAAAAAATGAACGATTCAAGTCGAACATGAGGTAAGGGAATTAGTCTCAATCTCCTTTCTTTGAGTCATGTTTTAATAATATACACCTCCTTCTTTTACATGGTGTATAATAAACCCCTTTAAATTTTACTTTATTTCAGATGGAATCTTTTTTTATGAAGCATTTTACTAAACGATAAAAATATTTTTTTAACTTATGCGGTGACAATAACCTATCTGCCATTTTAATCGTTTTTGGGCATCTTTTATAAGCCATAATTTTTTTTAAATGGAATAGAAATCCATTATTCCATTTTTGAGTATTTTGGTATTGAAAATGTTTGTGAATGGGGATTTACTATTTCAACTTGTTGGAATTATTTGTTTTGAATACAAATTAAATTTTATGATAATAGTACTTGGACATTTGACAGGTGGTTACGTGATAAGACAAATGATGGGTGGTTATGTGTTAAACCAATGATGTGTGTTACGTTATAACCTCAAATGAATTGGGTATGGAAGTCATTTGTATGGATATTCCATTTGAAATAATTATTTTTGGAAGTTATCCATATGGTTATTCTATTTAAATATGATTATGTCTTAAGTTACCTTTATAAGCTATACATTTTTTTTCTATGAGATTTATGGAAATATTTTTGTTACAAAACAGGTATGTAATGAGATTATATTTAGTGAACTATTTTTTATAATTATTTAAGGTGAAAATTATTACTTTATGATAAAGTATTCATGGTTTACATGTTGTTTTGAAAACTAGAAACTTTCATTCTTTATGTATCCCTTACAATGATTTTTATGCTCGTCCCATGTTTTTTAAATGTTTTTCACAGGACTTATGTTATAATAGGGTCAAGGATGGGGTCAGGGAAAAGTCATGCTATTTAAAACACAGAAGTAAACATGTTTCTTTTCTTTTATGATTTTTTATTTTATGAAAAAAATAGATACTAAGTAGAAGTGTCAACATGTAATATTAAATTTGTTATGTATAAGTTATAACCTAATCCTATAAAGATATAAAACTGAAAATATCCTCAATGTGAATTTTTTATTTAATTCAATTATTATGTAATTTTTATGGATGTGTCCTTACAGTATGTATCAAAGGTCTATTTTGATTAATTTGTAGGTTCCGATGTTATTTAAGCATAAGTGACATAGCCATTGTAGTTAGCATAATAGAAAGAGTCATAGTTATTTCAGATAAATTGAATTAGTTTAAGAAAACATGAATAAGTATATCTTAGTATTTACCCTCTTTATAAGATATTACATGATTATTTTATTGATATGCTCACACTGCCCTTTTTGGTTTTAGTAAATGGCTGGATCTAGTATGCACCAATGTAACAATAGATGTGAAGAATACTGGGTTGGTTTCCTAAATAAGCAACTAAATGAAATGGTAGATAAAATAAGAACTCTTGTGGTTATTATCAACCAACTATCTAGAGTTATGATTGGATACTTGAGCCTTGGTGATTTCTCTAAGGCATCATATATGTGAGAAACAAATCCCTATGGATGTTCAGGTAATAATAATAAAGGTAAATATATTCAAACACTTGTGTGTTAAGGATGTGGAAAAAACACTTAGTAAAATAATTTAGATGGACATAAATATTTTATAGATGTGGTAATGAAGGTCAAAAAGCAAGAACCTTCCATAGAAAAAGGAAGTGTCCAATTGACTCCTGTAAAGGGAAAGAAGTTCTTTCTGAGGGATCAATTGAATGTTTTAAATGTAGTGTGAATAGTCATTATAAAAATATTTATCCTATGAAGAAGGTTTGGGAATGGGATCCGTAGGACCATAAAAATTTAAGTTTAACAATACTTAATGTCATTCCAATTGTGGATCAGGAAACTGACAATGAACAATGAAAGGTATGGATGATTTCTTTGCTCATGTTTTGAAATTACTGAAATCTTAGGACATTATGCATGATTTTTTTGTTGGAAATAATTATAAAAGAATAAGATGTAAAAACATTGATAAAGTATCATGAATAATGTTTTATTATTAAGATTTCTACATTTTATGAATTTAAGGGTTATGTTGGATCTATGGATGATGATATGTATAATGAATTAATGATAGGACTAATTTGGAATACTTTTTACAGTATGTGTAACCTTGAAGTTTGATATGGGAAAATGTTATTCAAGAAATAATTATATCTTCTTGTGTGGAAATAATGGATAACCTTAGGTGTTCATGTGATATTTTTTTCGAGGTAATTATGGGTTATTAGTTTTTTGTATGAAAAATGTGAGGTATGAAATAAACTTTGAGGTTAAAACATGTTATGGATATTTTTAAGGATTTTAGCTCATTTTTTTAATGTTATTATAATTGTATGGTTTTTGAAAAAGTAAAACATACATACCATATGACTACCTATCATGTCGGACAAAGCTACTAGAATCAAACAAACAACCAGAGTGCGACTGGGATTTATCACCTACCACTGGACTATGTGAAGTCCCTAGTTAGTATGACATATTCTTTTTAGTTAAATGATTTTATGGGTCAAGAATAAGTTGATTATGGGAACTTATGTTTTGCCAAATGGATATCCTTGGTATGGAAAATTTTTTGGTGATTAAGTGATAAAGGTTATTTTGGAATACATTATCTGTTTTGGGAACACTATATGCTTAAGGAAAATAGAATACTATGGGAACTAATTTGTGCAGTAATGGTTGAAATTCTATTTTGGAAGAATCTATGTTTTTATTGTTTACATATGGTGATTTGGGTTATTTATGGAATTGATTAACCTATCATAGGTAATACGTGATTAGGTTAATTACACTTATGTATGTGAAATTAATAGTAGTCTATATTACTTAGAGATATATGCTAAGATTTATTATGAAAGACTCTGTGATTAAATCTTTCTATGTTTTGGGTTTCAATCTTAGTTTGGATTACTTTGACTAATTTTAAGAAAAAAAAATTATTGAATGGCCTTTGTTAAACTTTGGGTACTGTTTGTTGAATTTTGGAGATTAAGAGTAGAATTTCATTTTATAAAGGATTATTCTTCAGGGGATTATCGGATCTCTTACTAACCATTTTGGTTTTGTTTAATATATAGTTCATATTTTTTGGATTATGTTATTCTCTAGAAGTTCATTATATCTCTTTTTATGTGACCAAGTCAACTTGAATACTCATCGTTTTAATAAAAGATGAGTCTGTGGTAGAAATTTATTAAAGTATGAAAGTTTACATGACTAGTAAGTATGTTTCCTTATGTTCTTAGTCAATTTCATAAATAAATTCATCAACGTTATGAAAGGGAACTTAAAACAAAAACATTTTCCATTTACTTTACCTAATAGGAAATCAATGGTCATTTAACCCATCAAAAGTTTGTGATTTTCTGGTGGTTAACTTTCTCTTAATCATGTTTTCTATCACTCTTTATTAAGAACTTAATGGTTAGTTTCTCTTCCATATACCTGTTTTCTTACATGGAATCCTAGTATGGGTTATCTCTGGTGACCTTTTTATGTATTTTTTTTTAATGTGATTGTTTTATTGACTCTTTTCCCGATGTGGAACTTTCAATGAAGTTTCCAATCTCAATTTTAAAATTGTAAGGACGTAATTTTCAAAAGGGGGAAGGATGTAATGACCCAGGTATATATAGAATAAAACTTTTTTCATATCTATTAATATTTATGATTAAGATATTAATTTTATGTTGAAGATGATACTTTGTTCGATAACTTACTCAACAGACAACAACGAGATTCTTCGAAATCTTATTTAGCACACAACTTTCAGTCAGTCTAAAAAATAATAACATAATATTATTATTTTAAATAGAAGTAAAATTATAGTCATTGTATTGGAGGGAATGAAAATAACTAACCATATTATGATTAAACATGTTTTCTAAATGTTTTTACATTTATCCAATAAAATTTGGAGGCTTAAAATGAGAATGAATCCAATTTTAAGTATAAATACTCTAATATTTTTAAAATGTAGTTTTACCACCTTTTGATGGTGAAACCCTATTAAATCTAGTTCTTGTGACTTTTATAAGTTAAATTTGACAAAATAGAATGTTTTTATAAGTGGGACATCAAAATTTACTTTGGTTAAATTTTTGGTATTTTTCTAATAAAGTCCATTTTTTATGAATAGTTAAAAATACTGCATTTTAAGTCAAAACTGTCTTTTCATCTGATTTATTTCTATTGTTAGATTATATTTTTATTTGTTTTAAAAGTGTAATTAGATTATTTTTTTACAATTTAATCAATTTTTTATCATTTGAAGTAATTTCACTTTTTAATTATGCATAAACACGTGTCAATCTTTTGATAGTTATTATTTCTTAAAAACATGTTTTTTGGTTTTGACACTGGGAATTAATTTTAAATTAATTTCTAAAACTTCGATGTTTTTAATTTGGAAAAATTTATTACATATCTGGAATCATGAGTTAAAACTTGTTTAAATAGATAACTTTTATTTTTAAACATTATGAATATTAACTTCAATAAATATTTTATTTAACATGGTTAAAGAGTAAATCTTGTAAACAAGGGTAAATAAAAAATATTAAATTAATATTAAATTAACCTAAAACGTGTCATAATCCTATTGGATGACATATATTTGACTATCTTCATCCTTAGGTCGATTTTAGGACCTCATGGAGCCACTTGAGTAAGAAAATGACATTTAATTGCTTTTAATTTAAAGTTAAGGAAAATATAACCTAAACATATATCTTTTAATAAAACCATTTTTATATGAGATTATATAAGTGATTTTTTTGACTATGAATATTCATTATAAATCTAAAAATAATTCTTAAATCATGGTATTTTATTAATAATTTTTATAGATTAAATAAATTTATTTTGTATGACACAATAATGATGCAATGATTGCCTCATTAATAATGGATTCAAAAAAGGATATTATAAATGTTAAAATAAATATATTTTTTTATTTTTATGTCATTCATGAATTTTATAGATTATATTTACATGTTATATTTTTATTAATGAAGTTTTTTTTTGAATAAATCAAGTTTTCATGGATTTTTAAAAAAGTTGTTATATGAATAGTGACAAAATTGACATAATTTATATTTAAAAATACAACATATTTTACTAAATATTATAAAATTAAAAAAAATATAAGATTTAAAAAAATATTGATTTTAAGTATGAAATTTTATTATTGACACTTTAATTATATATTTATCATTTTTTGGTAACTATTTTGATTCTCAAAGTGTTAAATGCTTGATAAAACAGTAGGACTAAAAAAGGGTTAAATAAAAAATATAAGGATTAAAAAATATCCAAAACCATTATAATTATTAATGGATTATTTTATTTCGACTTATATTCATCTTATATTTGAACTATATGAATTTGGGCTCATTTATACTCGAAATAGAATTTATAATAAAATAAAAATTCAAGATATTCTTTAAGTTCCCCTCCTCCCTCTTATAATAGGGAACCACATCTAACTCATTACTCACACCTATAAAGACTCTTGGCTTGTCCAACCTTTGCCCAAATAATCTCACAAAATCTCTATCTTCCTATTATGATCCTTCCCCTAGGCAGAAGGAAATTCAAGAAATCCCTTTGGCTCAAATAAAAAGAAGTTACCTGATTTGAGGTAACATCCTCTTTCAAGTTTCTTTGCATTATTTCTCCTTCTCCACTCCCTCTACTCTTATTATTATTTATTTATATTATAACAATATTATCCTCAATATACTATATTTTTGTTATGATATGTATTCTAACTACACTTACACACACCTCTATCTTATGGATACAAACATATTGTTTCTGTGTTGGGAGAATTGTTGCCACACGAAATGATGATTATTCGATTTTCCCCTACCACCTCTCATGGTGGACATTATGATGACACTATAATTACATACTATATTTATGATATTTATTTTATCTCTATTCTTCTATAATTCTCATTTATAATATACCTTTATGCTTTTCATGTTGTATAAATATGATAATTTCATTTGAGGAAGTGCGGACTACCGCCCCCTCAAAGTGATATAACTCATTCATGATACACATGGAACATATAAAGTATGGAATTAAAAACTTATGTAGAATATATAACATATATATTATAATGGAATTATAATATAAATATGTATCATTTAGTTTTTATTCCTTTAAATATGAAAAAGAAATGAAATTAGTGTTCATGCTTATGTATGGCTTATCGTCTCCATGAATGGTGTATTTCATTTTTTATATCCAGATACTATATGATATTATAAATACATATATAATGGATATATATGATATATATGATATCTAAATCGTGAATATAATTTTGGATATAATGGAATTTTGACCACAAAGACAATTTATAATTATAACAAGTTCATTTTTTACACAGATTCTGAACATCGAAAAAATGTCTGATATGAAATCAAAAAATTAACTAATTGTTATAACTGGGTAATAAGTGATAAAAATGAATAATAAACTTGAAAAAGGTTCTGAATCAAGTACAAATTAACTTAATTTTTTATTAAGGAAATTAAAGAATAAACGAGTCAAGTCGGACACGAGGTAAGGGACTTCATCCCCATCTCTTTTCTTTATGGAATGTTTTGATAACATACACATCCTTATTTTAAATGGTGTATAAAAAAACCCTTTTAATTTTACTTTCATTTAGTAGGAATATTTTTCTACAAATCATTTTACTAAATGTAAAAAAGATTTTTTTAACATATGCGGTGAGAATAACTTCCCTGATATTTTAATCACAATTTGGATTCCTCGATAATACTTAATGTTTTAAAAGGAAAATAAACCCCTAATTACATTTTTGAGTATTTTGGTATTGAAAATGGTTTTGAAATAGGATTTACTATTTTAATATGTTGAAATTATTTTCTGTGATTTCAAATATAATTTATGGATAATGGTACTTGGACATTTGACGATTGGTTACGTGATAAACCAAATAAAGGGTGGTTCTGTGATAAACCAAGTACGTGTCGTAACATTATAACCACCAATGCATTGGATATGGAATTCAGAAGTATGTATATTCTATTTATAAGAATGATTTGTGGAATTCAACCTTATGGTTATTCCATTAAGTATGATTATGTCCCAAGTTATATTTATATGTTATATGTTATTTTTCTATGGGAGTTATGGTAATCTTTTGGTTACAAAAAGGGTATGCAATGAGCATATATTCATTGAAATGTTTTTTCTACTTATTTAAGGTAAAAAGTATTACTTTATGATAAATTATGAATGGTTTACATGTTGTTTTGAAAACTAACTACTTTCCTTCTTTCTGTATCCCTTACTGAGCCCTTTATGCCCATCCCACGTTTTTGTAATGTTTTTCACAGGACATAAGGTAAAATAGGGTCTAGGATGGGATCAATGAAAATTCATGTTGTTTAAAACATGGAACTAAACATGTTTTGATTCTTTTAATAGTTTTTATTTTATGAAAAAATGGATACTGAGTAGAAGTATCTACATATAATTTTCAAGATGTTATGTATAAGTTATGACTTAATTATCTAAATCTCTAAACACGAAAATATCCTCAATGGGAATTATTAACTTAATTCAATAATTATGTAATGTTTAAGGCTGGGTCCTTACATCCCTACTCCGGAATCCCAAGTCCTGACCACCGCACGCTGTCCAAGCACCCTATATCCCTAGCTCCTCTGAAGTCGTGATCAACCTATTAATTGTCTGCAAGGGAACACCAGGTGTGGGAAAATCCCATGTAGGGGTGAGTACAAAAATACTCATTATAATGCTCTGAAGGCTCAAGGGAGTAGTAAGATAAGTATTGAAGATGGAATTAGTCAAAAGTACAACATATAGAAAAAGAAGTGCATCTCAACAAAAAAGGAGTAAATTAATCTCATCTAAACATAAGGAGCTAAAAACGATGAGAAGGTGAACTTATCATCGAGTCATCACTACCTGTAGTAGAAGATTAGACTCATCCATCCCTGAGAAGCTAGACATGGAAAGGATGTGGCATACCTTACACGTCTTCACCTCTCTTGGAAAGAGAGTATCCAAAAACCAAGGAGTATGAACAGGAAAAAAACAATATATATATATATATATATATATATATTCTCACTCAACAAAACCCAATTGAGAGAATATGGGGATCTCCATCTCAAACGTACAGCCCAGGAAATAAGAGTTTTCAATAGTTCCAGAAGTAATCACCGTCAATTCCTAGCATCCCACATGTCTACCCTAAATTGGATATAAAAGTGACTCAATCACCACACCTTGATATTGTCCACTTTCGGTTGGTCTATCTCACCCACATGGTTTTAAGTCATTTCGCAATGACGCATCTTGGTGGGAAAAGTGACCCTATTTTCTAGAGTCCAAAGTCACATCAAATCACGTCTCGTCATTATATCGCACAGTCGTGAGATCATGTCTCATGGTCGAGGACTAGTGTCGAGCCCTGGTGGAGGGTTCCACTCTAGTGTCATCAAAGACCCATCCCTAGCCAGGCTAGAGGGTTCTACTCAGAAAAGATCAAGGACCCATGCCCAGCCTAGGTGGAGGGTTCCACTCTAGTTTTATTGAGGACCCATCCCCAGCCCAGTTTGATGGTTCCACTCTAGTCTCATTAATGACCCATTCCCCTCCTAGCTGAAGGGTTCTACTCTTAACTTCCATAGAATATCACTACCCAACCCAGTTGGAGGTAAGCCCGAATGAATAAATGATGAACCTCACTACCCAGATCTACTGAAGGGTAAGTCCTGAAGTGTAGACGGTGAACCTCACTGCCCAGCCCTACAAGAGGGAAATCCAGGAAAACATCACTTCCATTATCAAGTGTCACCTCGGGTAGGTGTCACACTCAGAACATTGAGCATCACCTCGGATTGGAATCTCACTTGAAACATCTTGCATCGTATCTCAAAAGACTATATGGAGTGCACTGTTGATTTTTAAATGGAAAACACTCAGGATAGGCTACTCACAGGACAAAATCTGACTTCTAAAGAAGGACGTGTGAAAGGTATAAGATTTGTAAATTAGTAAACAATGTGTATGGGTCCCATGCGTTGGGTGGACCCACCTCGTCACCCGGTCATGTACCTTGTTGTACTTGGGTACTAAAATATGAACTATTACTCACAAGGCATGCTAGTGTACTCATAGAGTACATGGAACCTCTTTATAAATGGCTTATGAGCATACATTTCTCGTTGCTGATCCGAAGGGTGAAAACATAATTCTTCCAATATGCCTCTTCAAAATGGCACTCAGTAACCAAATAGATCACACTGTCCCAATCCTTTAATAAAAATACACTGGATCGACTAATGATTAACTCAAAATGGACTCCCAGTAAGGAAACTACATACCACCATGTTGTGCACAAATAGTGCCCCATAGGGCCCATGCCTCGATCATGAAACATGTCAATAAGATTTCACCATTGTGATCCCCTTGGAAAAAAAACATGGGATAAGATATTCATTTGTCCAAAATGGACACCCCGTGAAAAAGTGAAATTTCATCGCAAACACCCAAAATGGGGCTCATGGGTCCAACACCTTAACATTTGGTTTAAGAACTTGAAAGTGGTCTATAAAATTCCACTTTAACTCAAGGATCACATCACCTATGAAGGAGATTTAATTGGATGTTGTATGCAGACGTACAATCCGATTCAAGTTTTCTGAATAATAATAATATTATTATTATTTAAAAAATTGGTGTTTCGTACCATCAAACTTCAATCCTGAAACAAAAAAGTACCCAAATTGGCTCAAAATATTCGCTTGAAAGAATGGGTTGTGTGGCCATAGACAGCATGTCAAATGGACCCTTTGTTTGAGAGATATGGGGTTTTAAATAAAACCCCAGGTCTGACTCGCTCAGCCGGTCATCCGCCGACTCCTGGTCGTGCTGCCACCCAGTGTACCATGCCTCTATTGTGCCCCCATCTCGGTAGACTCCACTACACCCATTCTTCATGCCACTACTCTACCCCGCACTAGGTCTCAGGGAGTCGCCTACCGCCGAGCCCAGCCGTCATGTCACCGCCTGCCGTAGCCGCCCTCACCGGAACCCATGCTGGAAAAAATTCTACGGACCACTATGATCACTTCGGTGATCCAAATTTCAATCTGAGACCAAATCTAGACTCCCTGGGATATGACCATTATAGCACCAGCCTCCACTCGATGATTCTTTGACATTTCAGTGTGGTGAAAAGTAATTTTCTCTTCCACTCATCGTTGCTCTTCCTCTCATGCCTGAAATGTATAATTGTCATAGATCTGGAATCCTTGGATCATGAATTTCATAGATCTATGATCTTCTTGATGTTTATTTTTCTATTCAACGAGGAAAATTTTTTTCCATCGATGGGGCTTTTTAAAGAAGCGAAGATGAAAAGAAGTGATTTTTGAAAATGAAAATTAAAACGGGGAGCTGTATAATCTAAATTAAAAAACCTACTTCGAATTCTGATCCATCATGGTGTCTATTGCACTCTGCTCCAATAGCCTCTACATTTTCATCATGATCTGATGATGTTCAGATGTCAAATCGTAATCTTCCAAAGCTCCACCATCTGAGAGATAAATTATCTAACTCCAGCTCATTTAACTAAACTCTTATTTATAACAAATAGTCAGCGGTCATGAAATCAAAATATATCACACCCTCTAAACTGAGTTTTACCCTAGGGAAAACACCTAACTATAAACCCAATGATGGTATCATATTTCTAATTTGAGTCCCTATTCAGAAGTTATTATAAGTAATGTTTCAAATAAAACAATTTTATTTAATTATTTAATATGCAATTTTTCCTTTAGGACATTTTCTACAGAAGGTATGCACCAAAAAAGGTTATGCCCTTCCTTGGGTAAACAACACGTGTCAGACTCAACCATAGCCGCGAATTTCAGATTTGGGCTACCATTTGTGAGTTATTTGGGTTTGAGCTTTTAAATGAATGAATTAATAAATTAATACATCCATTTAAGGTACTACTAACGAGCGAGGGGTCATAACGTCCAGTGTCAAAATATTTTATGTCTCTCTTAAGGTAAACACCATGTTCTAGACCACACTGCGGTCTAATATTTCTTATCTGATCAACCATTTAAGAGATATCATATTTCCATCGTGTGAATAGTATAAAAATACTTAATATTTTAATAAAATCTATTTCGAGTACATTGGGAATAATAATTGTATGTCATCTTAGGGCCTAGATCTGGAAGTATATGTAGAAATATTCCAAAGTCTTATGAGGTGAAAAGCGAGTTGCTACATCATTCCCTCCTTCATGATTTTCATCCCTGAAAAGAAAAATTAGGGAAACTACTCAGGGAATAGTGCACACCCCTGGATCTCCCTCTCCTATAAACCTACACATTTCCGTGCCACCATAGTACGCAAACCAAAGGAATGGGTTTTCCTCATAAGTTCTACTCCTGAAGATGACATGGGTAAAAATATGCATGTATCTCCTTAGTTGTGACATGTGGGAGAATTAGGGCACCCACTTCAACTGAGGGCATAGTAAAGGGTAGCTAGAAACCTCTCCAACCTCTTCACGATCTCAAATGAAATGAAGAAAATTAGGGAAAATCTTTTCTCCTAGACCAAAAATCAACACGCATGACCACATCATATCCATTAACACCTAGATTATGCGCTCAGACTTCCCATAGTTTTGGGGGGGAAAAGGGTCATACATATCCGCAGGTGGGTCCCGAATTCCTTTTTCAGGCCTCTCCAAAATAATAACATAAACTGCATTTAATGATTACAAACAATTTTCTAGGGTACCTCGTGAAGGGGAATGATCTATCATACATAAAAATTCCCCAAACACTCCATCAAACATTTCTCCCTGATTACAAGGAGGTGCACCGATTTTTGAGTCGGTCTACAATCACCCAAATGATGTCATGGCCCTTCACTGTGTGTGGGAGCCCTGTGATGAAGTTCTTGGATATATCATCCCATTTCCAATATGGTATTTCAAGAGGCTACAAACACCCACCAAAACATGGTGTTAAGCCTTCACCTGCATCGCAACAGGAACCATTGTTTGTCCCTGGACCAGGGTCTCAGGATTAACTCCTTTAGAATATCCATATGGTAAATCTCCTATGGATATCTTAATCATGTCATACATCTTAGTTGATTTCCAAAAACTGGGACTCTCTTACACACTCGATAAGCGAAGGAGTCCACACCATCGACTGAAGAAAACTACACCATCCTACTCTATCAGGTTCAGCTGCAAGGAATTTAACTGATCCAAAACATCCCACATTTGGTGAGCTTGGGACATCCTGCTAAGGGAATCCAATATAACATTTCCAATTTTCAAAGTATATACTACCTCAATTTCATTGTCCTATAAGAAGTTCAACTAGCGTCACTGCCACAGGTTCAGGTCTCTCTGGGAGAATACAAACATGAGACTCTGGTTGTTTGAGAAAACCACAAATCACTCTCCCATAAGATAACATCTCTATATCCTCAGGATACAGAATAATTCTTCTAGTAACAGATAGTGAGTCATTTAGTTCTATTTGTGGGGTGTCCATCACCTCGACTAGTACTTGATAACTATAGTATCCTGACTTTACATTGAGCATGCGAGGTACCAATTAACAGGGAAGGTGAGTAAACTGGTCCAACCACAAGCGGCTAGACACAAAAGTCATGTGTCATACCTCATTCATATTTTCACCTCATTGAAGGAAATTAATCCCCAAAACAAGCACTCTTCTGAACCCACAAGTGGAACATCATGCAAAATGATTTCAAGAAGAAACCCTCCACTGGAAATGTGAGGACCTACTTTGACACTCCACTGCACAAACTCGCCCATGAACGCACAAGTAAGATGAAATCATCCACCACACCACAATACTATCTTCTTTGGGTGGCACGAAATCTCCCTCACGGTTTTTCTCACATCAAAAAAACACTTCTCTATGGGGGAAGGAACCCTCTTCCTCGTGCATTCAAAATTAAATTGAACAAAACTGACATAGGGCTACACTGACTCCCCATGCCACCCTAGTAAAACATCAAGCAAGAAGCAGGGGGGAAGTACCTCATACAGTGTCTAAGAATTTCTTCCACAAAAACGTACAAGATACACAGAGTGTACCTCATATCTTCTCACATGCAGTAGGATTGTAGAAATCTAAAATATGCAGTTGTTTGTGGCCTCAGCGACTTGATCCCTAAGTCTGATGTCGATTGGTTTATGGTAATGGAATGACCTCGTAGCATCATCCAACAACCACTATTCTTCCTGCCCCTCTACCAGCACCACCTCTATGAGGAACATCATGTCCTCACTAAGTGGATCCTGGATCATGGAACCACCTCTGTTGTAGTGTTTCATCTACCAAATAACTACAAATCTCAGCATGTATGGTCGGTCAGTCTCCTACCATGCGACCTCTCCCATCATAAGCATAACATCAGCCCTACCCATGTTATCTTTGTGCTCTATACTACCTCTAACCTGTACGACTACATGCCTGAGACCGATTATAGAGAGGTATCCTGTGTTGAGCTCCTTCCAACTGACATACCCTAGCTATGGAAGATGTCCCATCTTTATTTTAACCACTTATAAAATTGTCCAACCAGCACCCCTCTAATAGAAAGCTCTCTGTCACTAGTGCTCAATCCTACACCTCAGAAATGGTTGGGATGCATAAGGGCACTATGATAGAGTGAATCTCTCTATAGATACCCTACTCAAAGTTACATGCTCAAAATATTCCATCAGGGATCATGTCCATAGATTAGAGAGTAAGGTCTAGGAACCTATTCATGTACTCAGTCATCATCATCCCTCCCTGTGAAGCTCTAGAAACTCTTGAAACAGGATGGACTGTAAGAAAGAGGGGTAGTACTCCTCAAAAAATAGGTGTTGGAAATCATCCAACAAGAGTACCGACTCTTCATAATTTTGAGTAACATAGCTCTAATAACGCCAATATACTCCATAGAAAATAATGGTTTCCAAATCCACCATTTAATCGGTCAGTGTTTGTGAAATCCTGAAGAGTTGGACCACGGACTCTAGACAAACCTCTAATTCCTAAGTTTATGACTCAGAACATAACCCCAGCAGTGTCTGTTGCTATAACTCATGGGGTGAGATCAACCTATGCACATCCTCAATCTACTCTACTAGAACTAACTGATACTTTACAGGTGGAGGTGTTGATACCTGCCCACCTCGGGGAATCAGATTGCATAATGGATCTTGAAATGAGGCCCCATCGATCATAGAATCCTCATCATGAAATGGAGCTAGTATCCTAGTTAGATTTGATCACAGAGGAATCTTGAATCCATAAAAGAGTATCGTGGTCAAATGAGAATATATATATATATCAACAATGAGGGGGATATGACTCAAGAAGGATAGAGAAAGACTCAATACTATATGATACATGTACCAAAGTTCCCTACAATAAATGTCTCAACATACCAAGTCGACAAGTGGGTAATCATGGTCATAGATAATGGCTATAGCATCTGCCGCACCATCACTAGACTCCCTGACCAAAGAGTAGCTCTCGATACACATTGACATTGTTTCCCTAAAACCCAAACAATTACTTTTTAGGGAATGTCGAAACAAAATCCCAAGGATAGAAACACATATGATGCTACTTTTTCATGACCCAACCCACGTCGGGGCTAGAGCCATAGCTACCCCATTCCCACATTTATTAGCTTGGTGGTGAAGATTAGCACTGAAGGCATAAAAAAGACGAGGAGGCATTTTCTAAAGAAGTTGTACAGACCCACATCCAACTCAATAAAAATGGTGTAGAGGGAAAGGAAAGAAAGATAAAACTCTACTATATATATACCACAAACATGAATCGACCTCTAAATAGAACAAGTAAATAAAAGAAAGTATAAAGTATAAAGGGGAAAGACAAATGCCTAGCTAGAAAAGTGTCAAATTCTGACAACAAATGGAAAATTAAAATAGTTGGGAGAGCCCCACTCCTGAATCCCAAGTCATGACCTACACATGTGGTCCAAGCACCATGTATACCTAGCTCCTCTGAAGTCATGATCAACTTATTTGTTGTCTGCAAGGGCACGCTGGGTTCAGGAAAAGCCCAAGCAGGGGTGAGTATAAAAATACTCAGTAGGATTCCAAGAAGGATAAAGGGAGTAGTAACAGAAGCACTAAATAGGGAAGTTGTCGATGGAACAAGGTACAGTAAAAGAAGTGTAGTTCAACCCAAAAAAGGAGTAAAATAATCCCATCCAAACACAAGGATCTACAAACAGTGACAAGGTGAAATTCTCATTGAGTCCCCTATATATATATTAGGGGAGTAGACTCATCCAACCATGAAAATATAGGCATGGAAGCATGTGACATACCCCCCACATCTTCACCTCTCCTGGAAGGAGAGTATCGAAAAACCAAAGAGTAGGAATTGAGAAAAAGAATATATATGTGCTCAGTCAAAGAAACCCAAATGAGAGAGTAAGGGGATATCCATCTCACAAGCATGGCCTAGAAAAAGGGAGTCACCAACAATTCCATAATTAATCACAATCGATTCCCAGTATCCCACATGTCTTCCTTCAACTGTAATTCAATGGGACTCAATCAACGCACCTTGATACTAACTTCTTTGGGTGGGTCTGTCACACATTCATGGTTTTAGGTCACATCGCAAGGATTAATCTAAGTGGGAAAAGATCCCCTATTTCTTGAGATTCCCATGTCACATTAAAGAACATCTATTCACTATGCCTTATAGTCGAGAGATCTTATCACAAGGTCAAAGACCCATCCCAGCCCAGCTGAAGGGTTCCACTCTAGTTTCATCAAGAACTTAGCCCCATCCCGGCTAGAGGGTTCTACATATAAATGATCGAGTACCCATGCACATACCATGTGGAGGGTTCCACTCTAGTATCATCGAGTACCCATCCCAAGCTCGGCTGGAGGGCTCCACTCTAGTCTCATCAAAGAATCATCCCAAGCCTGGCTAGAGGGTTCTACCAGAAACTTCCATCAAGGATCAATGCCCAAACCAACTAGATGTAGTTCAAGATGAACAAACGAATAACCTCACTACCTATTCCTACTGGAGGGTAAGTCCTGAAGAGTAGTCGATGAACCCCACTACCCATCCCATATAGGAGGGTAATCTTGGAAAACATCACTTTCATCATCGAGTGTCGCCTCAGGTAGGCGTCACACTCAGAGAATTAAGTGTCACCTCGGATTGGCATCATGCTCAGAACATCTCGCATCATATCTCAAAATACACTAAGGAGAGAACCATTGTGTTTTACATGGAAAACACTCATGATAGGCTACTCACAGGCCAAAATTCGAGTTCAGAAGAAGGATATGTGATAGGTAGAAGATTCATAAAGTGGTATGTTCCATGTGTGGGGCCCACACATCAGGTGGCCCCACCTCATTTTCTAGTCATGTACATATTTGTACTTGAGAACTAAACTATGAACTAGTACTCACAAGGCATGTCAGTGAACTCCCAGAGTACATGACACTTGTAGCCAAAAGGATGAGGAGTACACATTATTTGTTACTGATCCGAAGGGAGAAAAAGTAATTCTTCTAACATGCCACTTGAAAATTGACCTGTGTAACAAAATGGATCACACCTTCATGATCTTAGTGAAAAAATGCATAGGATCGACTTATCATTCCCTCGAAACAGACTCCTGGTGAAAAAACTACATTCCGCCGCACTGTGCAAAAATAGTTCCCCCCTGGGTCCCACACCTCGATCTTAAAACATATCAATTGGATCATACTGTTGTGATACCATCTAAAAAAATGGTACCGACTATTAATTTGACCAAAACGGACACCTGGTGAAAAGTGAAATTTCACCGCAAAGGCCCAAAACGGGGATCGTGGGGCCCACAAACCAAAACACTATTTAAGCACCCAATATTAGTCTTGAAAATTCATCCTCAACCGAACATTGTATGCATACATATGGTCTAATTCCAGTTTCTTGAATAATTATTATTATATTTTTATTATTAAAAATAGACGTTTCATTCCACCGAACTTCAAGCTCAAAAAATAAAAGTTTCCAAAACAGCCTCAAAAGATCCACTTTAAAGAAAGGGTCAGGTGGATGCAGACACCACATGAAACATGCCCTTTATTTGATAGATATGGGGTTCTAAATGAAAACTGTTTTCTGAACCAACAAGACTGACCAGGCCAGCCCGAACCAGTTAGTCTGCCGCCCAGTGTACCACACCTCCATTGCGATCTCCTCTCACTACACTCCACCGCTCCAGGCCACCCCACATTGTTCTCGCACTAGGTCCCGCACCGCCGCCTGCCGTTGAGCCCAGCCTCCATGCTGCCGCCTTCCAGAGTCGCCATAACTGGAACCAGAACTGTAAAAACTTCCACATACCACTACAATCACTCTGGTGGTCCAAATTTTGATCTGAGGCCAGATCTGGACTCACCAAGATGAGATATTCATAGTGTCAGCCTCGGCTCAATGATCCATCGATGCTTTGGCAGGGCGAAAAGTAACTGCTGCTTCTGCTCACCAGTGTGCTTCCTCTGGTGCTCTAAATGCAAAACCGTCATAGATTTAGAATCCTTGGATCATGACCTTCATAGATCTATGCTTCGCTCAACATTTGGATTTTGATTCAGCATGGAAAAAATTAGTCCAATGAAAAACAAAACTAATGGTGAAGAAAGGATTATCCATAAATTATAGGATCAATGGTCATTGTTAGTTTGGACAACCGCTAAGGTTTTCAAAACAGTGAAGATGATTAGAAGTGATTTTTTATAATGAAAATTATAACAGGGAGCTATAGAATCCAAAATAGAAATCCAACCTCAAATATGAATATGTCCTTATGTCTGATGCGCTCTGATCTACTATCACCTGCATTTTTGTCACATTCTGATGAAGTTTGGACGTCGAATCACGGTCGGTCAAAGCTCTTCCATCTGAGAGAGAAATGAACTAACTCTAGCTCATTTCTCTAAACTCATATTTATATAAAAATATCAGCAGTCAAACAAACTGAATCTCTCATGCCCTCCCAACTGAGGTCTCCCCCATGGAAAACACCATGCTAAAAACTCAACGGTGGTCTTTGTTTCTAATCTATGTCCCCGTTCAGAAGTTATTCTAAGTACTGTTTAAAATAAATCAATTTTATTTAATTATTTTATTTATGTTCTTTCCCTCTGGGAATTTTTCTGTAGAAGGCCTACACAAATAACGTTTATACCCCTCCTAGGGTAAAAGAAATGCTCCGGACTCAATCGTGGCCTTGGATTTCTGATCCAAGTTACCATTTTAGATTTATATGGGTTTTATCTACTAAATGAATGAAATAATAAATTAATTCATATTTTTAATGTACCACTAATGATCGAGCGGTCCGAACATCCCGTGCCAACATATTTTATGTCGCACCAAGGGTAAACACCACGTTTTGGACCCAATTGTGGTCCCAGATTTCCGATATAATACACCATTTAAGAGATATCATATTTTCGTCATATGAATATTTTAAAGATAATTAATATTTTTATAAAATTTATTCCAGGAACACTATGCCTCATAATTTCACACTGTCATATAACCTAACTATAGAAATATATATAGAAATATTCCAAATTCTTACGAGGAAAAAAATTGGTCTCTACAAAAACCTAGATCCAACTAAAATAACTCCTAGAAAATATCCCCAATTACCTAGGATATCCACCATAATACATGTTAGGGTCTTGAGTAGGAGGAAGTTTCACTACTCCAGTGGAATCATAACCCTAGATATACTGTAGAGTCCCGAAGCTTGAAGTACATGGACATTAAATTATTTTTACGGAATACTTAATACATAACCAAAACATACACCAAAGGACCATAACATTTTAGTGCCTTTGGAAACTTGGAACATAATCTTCTAATCATGGTGAAAGAACCTCAACATCTCCTATAAAGATCTTCCCTTTTTTCTTACCTAAAACCTTTCCTTATATCCTGGGGAAAAGAAAACATAAAAAGGGTGATCTCAAATGCTCAATAAGGGCAAACATAGTGAACATAAAACAATCTATAAACATTTGAAAACAAAAACTTGAACATGAAATTCAAACATCAAAATCTTGATCAAAGACATAAATTGTGGAAGTACATATGGCATATATCATAATGGAACATCAATCATGATAAAATATAATGGGAATAAAACATGTATTGTGTCAACCATTTACCACATGTTATGATTTCCATAGTAGCCAAGGCATTGCTACCAAGACCATCTTAGTGGACAAAGTCCCTTTCTGAATCGAGTTCACTCCTCGTTTCAGTCATGTAACACTGAACCGGATTAACATATTGTTCCAGCCATGTCTCTCTCATGAGATATAAATCATTACCCAATGCATTGGAGGGAGATATAGGTCCCACCCATCTCATAATGAAATCATTCTTACTTGTGCCACAACATGAACATAGATCATTCATCATTTCCCAAATTATAAAATGGGTTTCATAAACATCATCCCATCATAACATAATCCATACCAAAAAATGGATATCAATTCATCATAAGAAAAGTGAAACCATGTAAATCATAGAGACATTAAACTTGAAACATACACTTATGAAATAATGTCATCCTAGATGGAAAATGGTTTTGACAAAACATTTTAAATGAATTCTTGAGGAAAATATCCTTTCTTCTTCAAAATAATTTTCTTTTCACAAAATGTAATGAAATTTTAAAATAAAATGATTTTTTTGAAAATATTCATGAAATATTTTGGAGGAATCTTCATGAAAATAAGGCTTTATAAAACCGTAAAAATTTGTTCGTGCCGTATAAGTTAAAAAAAAATTCTTCTCGTACTTTTGCCGGAAAAGTCAAAAAGTACCTCGTAAAAGAAATATTCCATACATACCATGTAGTAAAAGTCAAAAATGGGTAAAAAGGACAATAAACATACATGAAAACATTTTTAGAAAACAAGGACATGGATGATAAATATATCCCCAGTAAATACTTACAAATAAACAATCTCGGATAGGAAAGAGATTGGAATAGTTATCCCTTACCTTAGGTCCGATATGCTTTATACATATCTGAACCCCGTGTATAATGATTTAAATAATGTTATTGAATTACTAAATAACCATATTCATTGTTATGATATCATATATGGTTCACTTATGACTTTATATTACCCGTTCTTTTGTAAATTCCATGTTAAAGAGCGTTTTGGGTAAAATCGTTTCATTTGTCGTCCGTGTTTTGACTTTTAATTATTCATATGATTACATAGATCATGATTACTTAATTCCAGAATATAAAACATGATTTATATATAATATATATTCAGAATATACATGTATATAATAAATCGATAAATGGAAAGAAATACACCGTTCATGGAGACGGTAGGCCATACGTACGCATGAACGTTGTTTATGTTTCCACATTGAATTGAATGGAATTAATTGGATGACATATATATATATATATTTAAATAAATCCAGTATCATTATTATGTCATATATTTCATAATTACTTATTATATATACTTTATAATCATTCATGAATGGTTAATCATTGAGAATGAATCTCATCGCGTCGTGGAGACGGTAGTCCGTACGTACGCACGAGCGATGATATCATTCCCATAATTATTGAATTGAATTGGAGTGGATGCTACAATATATCAGAATAATTATGATGTTATAATAACTATTTATAGTTATTCTTTACACCATTATACCCATCCATGTAAGGTGGTGTTGGAAAAACATATTACACCACGGTTTGGAGATGGTATTTTGTACGTACGCACGCGTGGTGATTTCGTTTTCCGTAGGATGGATAGAAGGTGAAATGGGGTTGTTTCATATTTATAATAACATATCAGTATATTAGTGATACTGATTTTATTAATTTATAATTAAACAACAACAAAATAATAAGTTGAAGAAGAAATAAGCTTGAAATAATCGGTAGAAGAGATTACCTCTTCTTCGACGCACCTCCCTTAAACTTATTCTTATGGCACTAGGGTTGGTCTTTTGAGAACACCAGTACATATATAAGGTTTCTAGAGAAGTTGGGAAGTGAAATGGGCAAAGTTTGGCCGAGCTTCAAGGCTCAAAATGGTGTGAGGAAGAGAGGGAGGAGGTGCCCTTTTATAAGGGAGTAGAGGGGCGCCTTTGGAATCCTCAAAAATATTAGTTTAATATAAATTCAAACCCCACATAGAAACCTCCAAAAATGACTCAATTCTAAGTTTAGATGATATAGGGTTGTAATATCATTAAACAATAAAATTTAGACATGTTTTGATCTTATTTTAAACCTTATCATTTTGATTTATCCTTGTTTAATCTATTTAAGTTTATTTGTGGTAATAAAATTCTAAATTTTAAATGGTTATAAATAATCACTTATGTGTTGTTAATTTTCCATAATTGGATACTTTATGACATTTTAGACTATATAAATTTAAATTTATAATTGTTAAATTTTTTTGTGATTTTTAAACAATTTAATAATATGTTATTTTTATAAAATAACAATAGTGTCAATGTTAACACTGTTCATTTCATTGAATTTAAATAAAATCTACACAGAGGATATATTTGAACTAAAATATTTAATAGATTTATAACATGTAAAATTTGTCTAGAAAATTACTGGAGCACATTAAATAGTTCATATATTATTTATTTTAATATTTTTAAAACCATTTATTTGGTATATCTCTTAATAAAATAATTAGTACAACATTTTTGAATAATTATTTAATATACATATTTGTTGCATAAAAATTAAAAATAAAATCCTTTGATGAAGATAAATATAAAATATTTTATAATAATAATTTTACTCTAATTTATCATCTTAAAATAACAACATGTAAATTTTTATATTTATTAAATTATGAAGGTGACAACTTTGAAATGATTTAAAATAAAATATTATAAGTGTCATAATCTCCATAATAAGGATCCAAATGGTCCAAAATTTGGCCCGTGGACGATTAGGGTTTATATATACACTACTAATAAGTTGTTTGCAGATTTTTGGGGCCTTTCGATATGTATTACTATTTCAATAAAAACTATATTATTTATTTTTCACTAAATAAATAATTTATGCATCATTAATGTATAAGATAATAAGGTAATTAAATAACTCTTAAAAATTAAAAATAAATTACCATGATAAAGAAAAACATTTTATATTTCAAATGAGTATTTATAACCGAATTTATATTCTGGATAAACTTATATTAAAAATACCTTAATTATTAAAGTTGAGTTAGACATATTTCACTTTCCTTTAAATAAAATAAACTAAAGGTCTTAATCACCTCCAAGTGGGTTCTAATGGATTCCATTTCGACCTAAATATGACTTAGGACGAAATATAATCATTCAATTGTATTAAGACAAGTATTAGGATACTTTTATAATATTCTCTTTACCCTTAATTACCCAATTTACCTTTTACTATGGTAAATAAAATTTACCGTTGTTACTATTCATAAAGCCCAAAAATAAAAAGTAGTCTATTAATATTATTTAGACCCACTGATTCCAAATATAGAATACATTTTTCCAATTTCAATACACAAAAGTTGCCTAAATTAAATTAAAATTAATCTCATTGTCGAAAGAAAATGGGTTTTTGTTTAAAACTTTGCAAAAGATTGAATTTATTTAACCTATGAATTCAATGTAAAATCAATGATAATGACATGAATTATATTAAATGTTAAAAATATATTCTATTTATACTTTAAAACCATTCAATATTATAATTTAACCACATAAGTTATTACGATGAAAAAAGATGTTTTTAATTAAAATATAGAGTGTTTTTACAATTCATTAAAATATGAAAGTTATCAGAATAATATGAAAATTTTATACAAGGTAAAATTTTATATCCTCATTCCAAAGAATAATTTTATTTTGTAAAATTTAACTTATAAAAATGTGAAAAACTATATTTAAAGTGGGTGCGCCATCAAAAGGCGGCAAAACTACATTTTTTGAAAAATACTTATTTTACCCGAAATATTTATTTTGTTCTTATACCATGTTGTAGAAAGTGTGTAAGATTAATAATAATGTTAAAAAATTAAAATTTTAGTTAATACTATTCATAACGGCTAGTTCATAATAATATTATAATAATATATCGTTGTTTAGTAAAACCCAGTATTGCGTACAACACCCGCTATAGAGGAAGGTCGTGATTGCATGTAATGCAAGCCAAGTCAGGGTTGCGTGTAGTGAAAAACTCCTTTTTTGTTTCATATAACAAAATAAATTGAATATATATATACTCAATGTTTCATAGAATAACTACTATCAAACAAACATGAAATTGTGTGTAACACGATCCAAGATTAGTGTTGCGTATACTGCAAGCTAATACGGTGTTGCGTATAGTGCAAGATAATCTTGGTGTAGCGTACAACAAAAGATATGAAAGAAATTAAAACAAATATATCTTATAAAATCTCTGGTTGTTACATTCTATACCCCTTAAAATGAATTTCTCCCTCGAAATTCATCGGGGTTATAAATCATTTACTATTCATAGAAACCCACATCGTAAAAAGGAATACTAAAACTTAATTTTAAAAACTAAAGTATGAAACGTAATGATTACACAAAGTAACTCATCATTGGGTTTCCATATAAGAGAACATAGGTGAAAATATGGATATGGAAGAGAAATCTAAACATCAAGTTCTGATGGAGAGTGGTAGAGAACATGGCTATGAAAAATCCAACAATCCCAAAGCCATAAATTTGTGATGATCTAAGGTACTATCTGATTCATCGGATATAAGGACACTAGGACAATAAATATTTTGTATTCAAGATCATTTCCCTAAAGTTGAAGAAATTGGAATTAGAAGAAATATGTTCTTGATTTTGGTACAATCTCACCGTTGGTCATTCCTTGGAAAATTTCCACTTCATCTCTTAAATAAATGAAGTTGAATTTTTCATTCGCGAAGTGTTAGCAGATCATATGATATAATGACAGGTCCTTCCATCTATCTCAAAAAAAAGTTTTCAAATGTTATCAAATATACATAAGTCCATCTATAGTGAGATTAACATTATATGATTCCAAGAATGGACTTATACTTCATCTATCATACCACTTAATAAAATAAAACTAGTTTCTACTAATCAGGGACTTCCTGTATGCCAGTGGTAGGTGATAAAGGCAAGTCTCACTTAGGTTGTAGGTTCGATTCCTACAGCCTTGTCCGATGCTATGGGTTATCGCCCGTCCTTCAGGTTGTTCATTTTTTTCTAAAAATACATTATTATAAATTTCCATCAATAATATCGAAAAAGTTCTAGCCTTAAACAATACTAACTTATGTCCAACATAATCCATTCCAATCTTTAGGCTTATCCAAAATACATTTTTCCAATCTCATATTATAGTGAAAACGATTACCAAAGAGTTCATATAACAAGCATGTTAATAAAATCGTTGATCCCCATATATCATAATATATGTCTTCTTGGTCACATTCCAAACATTCGAAGGCCTTAATCGTGTATTCTCTTGAAAAAAATGAATACCCATTGAACCATAATGAAAACATGAATGAAGTTAAAAGTTAACACTTTACACATACCAAAATCCTCAAAATTATATATACCCAAACCATGATATCACTTAGTCCTTATATAAATCATGAGCTCATGAATACTGTCAAACATTTCATTTTATCCTTATCCCTTCATTATACGCATGTAATCTGCTTTCCAAAATATTTGATTCACTTTTCGTGGTTATCGGTACCATAAAATTATTGAAAACCACAATATACTAAAACAGAAATATTCTAGTACACCATAATGTACCCCAACAACATTATTCTTGAATACCAATACATAAACACTTCAATCCATCCTCTTTAATGATTGTCCTGGAATAAGTCCTTCCTTGATTTAGAAGTAACTTTTTAGGTCAGGGCATTGAGTTGGGTAATGCTCATTTTCTCCACAAATAAGACATTGAACTACATAACAGTCTGTCACTCTATGACCCTTTTCTCCACACAGATAACATATGTCCCTCCATTTGAGGTATTCCTCAAGGTTCTTCTTCCCTTCTTTAGAAATCTCAATCTTCCTTTCTTTATGCTCCTCAACATGCGAACATGCATAAAAGTCTATCTTCCTCTTATTTGATGAATTAGGCATACCACTAAATTTCACCTTGTTAATCATATATCGCGATGACTGATTCGGCATAATCACAATATCTTTATCTCTAGGAATTACGCAATTTTGTTGCTCATAGTCACTAATTTTTCCATTGGATTCAATGTTAATCCAATTCCTTCTGGTTCCCTCCATTGACTAAAACACAAAAATAATTTTTGTGAGAGGAAAAATCATACAAGGAAAATAACATAATCAAGGGGGAGTACCTTCGACATCTAACATCTTAAGTTTAATTCTAATATCGTTACTGTAATTCTAGGATTATAACATATACTTATACTTAACCTTAGGGACAACCCTAGACATACCTTAAAAATATCTCTAGGGATCTCACTATAGTTTTCGCATCCTAGTTTCCAAAGGTTAACTAAACCTTTCCTCTGATACCAACTATAGAGGCCCGAAGCTTGACGTACATGGACATTAAATTATTTTTGTGGAATAATTAATACATAACAAAAATAGACACCAAAGGACCGTAATAGTTTAGTGCCTTTGGAAACTTGGAACATAATCTTCTAATCTTGGTGAAAGATCCTCAACATCTCCCATAAAGATCTTCCCTTTTTTTCATACCTAAAACCATTCCTTATATCATGGGGAAAAGAAAACATAAAAAGGGTGAGCTTAAATACTCAGTAAGGGAAAACATAGTGAACATAAAACAATCCATAAACATTTGAAAACAAAAACTTGAACATGAAATTTAAACATCAAAATATTGAGAAAAGACATAAATCATTTAAGTACGTAAGGCATATATCATAATGGAACATAAATAATGATAAAATATAATGGGAATAAAACATGTAATTGTGGCAACCATTCAGCACATTTTATGATTTCCATAGTAGCCAAGGCATTGCTTCCAAGAACATCTTAGTGGACAAAGTCCCTTTCTAAATCGAGTTCACTCCTCGTTTCAGTCCTGTAACACTGAATCGGATTAACTTACCGTTCCATCCATGTCTATCTCATGAGAAATAAATCCTTACCCAATGCATTGTAGGGAGATATAGGTCCCACCCATCTCATAATGAAATCATTCTTACTTTTTCCACAACATGAACATAAATCATTCATCATTACCTAAATTATAAAATGGGTTTCATAAACATCATCCCATCATAACATAATCCATACCAAAAAATGGATATCAATTCATCATAAGAAAAGTGAAACCATGTAAATCATAGAGACATTAAACTTGAAACATACACTTATGAAATAATGTAATCCTACATGGAAAATGGTTTTGATAAAACATTTGAAATGAATTCTTGAGGAAAATATCCTTTCTTCTTCAAAATAATTTCCTTTTCACAAAATGTCATTCAATTTTAAAAGAAAAGGATTTTGTTAAAAATATTCATGAAATATTTTGGAGTAAGCTTCATGAAAATAAGGCTTTTTAAAACTGTAAAAATCCGTTTGTTCCGTATAAGTTAAAAAAACATTCTTCACGTACTTTTGCCGGAAAAGTCAAAAAGTACCTCGTAAAAGAAATATTCCATACATACCATGTAGTAAAAGTCAAAAATGGGTAAAAAATACATTAAACATATATGAAAAAAAAATAGAAAACAAGGACATGGATGATAAATATAACCCCAGTAAATACTTACGAATAAAAAACTCGGATAAAAACGAGATTGGAATAGTTATCCCTTACCTTAGGTCCGATATGCTTCGTATGTATCTGAACCCCCTGTATAATAATTTAAATAATGTTATTGACTTATTTCAGAATCATATTCATTGTTATGATATCATATATGGTTTACTTATGACTTTATATTACCTGTTCTTTTGTAAATTCCATGTTAAAGAGCATTTTAGGTAAACTCGTTTCATTTGTCGTCCGTGTTTTGACTTGTAATTATTCATATGATTACTTAGATCATGATTACTTAATTACAGAATATAAAACATTATTTATGTATAATATATATTCAGAATATACATATATATAATAGATCGATAAATGGAAGGAAATACATTGTTCATGGAGATGGTAGGTCGTACGTACGCATGAACGTTGTTTTCGTTTCCTCATTGAATTGAATGGAATTAATTGGATGACATACATATATATATACATAAATCCAGTATCATTATTATGTCATATATTTCATGATTACTTATTATATATACTTTATAATAATTCATGAATGGTTAATCATTGAGAATGAATCTCATCACGTCGTGGAGACGGTAGTCCGTACGTACGCACGAGCGATGATATCGTTCCCATAATTATTGAATTCAATTGGAGTGGATGATACAATATATCAGAATAAATATGATGTTATAATAACTATTTTTAGTTATTATTTACCCCATTATACCCATCCAAGTAAGGTGGTGTTGGAAAAACAGATTACACCACGGTGTGGAGACGGTATTCCGTACGTACGCACGCACGGTGATTTAGTTTTCTGTAGGATGGATAGAAGGTGAAATGGGGTTGTTTCATATTTATAATAACATATCAGTATATTAGTGATACTGATGTTATTACATTATAATGAAACAACTAAAGAAGAATAAGTTGAAGAAGAAATAAACTTGAAATAATCAGTAGAAGAGATTACCTCTTCTTCAACGCACCTCCTTTAAAATTATTCTTAGGGCACTAGGGTTGGTCTTTTGAGAACCCTAGTGTAACGCCCCGACCCCAGTTACCCAGAGTCGGTGCATTATTACATAACATTGGCATGATCACAAGAAAGATCAAATCTCGAAAGACCGATTGGTTTAGTAGCCTTGGAAACACTAGATATATTCATAAGTTTTACAATACATCATAAAATGAAAAACTACTACAACAACATAATGTTTCCACAATCCACACTATTAACCCCTCATAAAATCCCTGCAGGTCATTCATAACTTACTTCTTCACATCCTGGGAAAAATAAAACATAGAAAAGGGGTGAGCTCAAATGCCCAGTAAGGATAACAATATAGCGGAAACTTTCATAAATAAGAATAAACATTTAAGGCAATGTATAACTAAAACAAAAGCCTTTTAAATATGAACTTTCAACATGGTATGGCATAAATAAAAGGAAATAATGCCATTTACTTATTCACATGGATATTCTACTAATCGAATAATCACATGCAAAAATCAATAACCACTTTCATAATGTTAGAATGCATAATGCCAGACTATCATAACCACATAGTCAAGGCCTCGTGCCAAGACTACAAATAAGATTTTGTCAAGGCCTTGTGCCAAGACACTAGTTTGTCTCATGAGACCTACCGATGCATCGAGGAGCTATAGCGGGCTCCACCCGTCACATATTAAGTCCAATGCATTCCCATATGAAAAGGATTAAACATAACATAAACATTCATATTAAAACTAGCATATGAAATGTCAATACTTTCACCATAAACTATGAATGGTATAAAAATAGCACATCCACAGTCAAACATATCACAAAACCTTCAATACAATATAGAAGATTTGTATCATAATAAATCAACTTCAAATAATCTTAAAATCCATCAAAGGATGTTGACATAGATGAAATCAAAATTCTTTTTAAAGAAATATCTCCTTTTATTTTGAAATAATTTAAGATCCATATAAAATAAAACATTTTCTTTGAAAATATTCTTATAATCTTGTAAGGGAAACTTTGAAGATTTTATAACGTCGGAAAATAGCCGCACCCACCGTATAAGTTAAAAAAAACATTCTTACCTTAATTCTGTCGAAAAGGTTAAAAAGGACCTTGTTTTGAAAACGACCGAAAGATTCCTTTATAAACCACTTATAAAAGTCAAAAAGGGTATAAATGACTTTAACTCATATTCTAGTAAATAGTAAAAATGTTTTGAAATGCATTTTTAAGAAACATGGATGTGGATGATAAAGAGATCTCAGTAGATTATTACGTATAAACAACCTTGGATAATGAAGAGGTTGTAAAGTAAACCCTTACCTTGTACTTTTCCTTGGTTGGGGTAGGTTAACCTCCGGTATAATGGTGAAATAGTTGTTATTAAATTATACAAGAATCATATATAATAATATGATATCATATATGATCTTTTAACATTGATTTGTTAATAATATCTTAGAATTATCGTCTTTTCGGGAGTTAACTTACTCATTTTCTTTTATATGTTTTGTTACATAAGCCATGGTTGTTGTATCTTATTCATATCCAGAATGATATCTAGTCCTTAAACATCATTTTTAAATCATCAAATGATAATTATACTTGAATGGATACGATGGAGAATGAATCTCATCGCGTTCGTGGAGACGGTAGTCCGTACGTACGCACGAGCGACAATATCATTCTTTTGATATTAAAATAATATATAAATGGATGGTATATCATATATACATAATCATTAACATTTTATATTTATTATTTACATGAGTTACACATCATTATTATACCCATCCAAATAATAATATATTGAATAACAATTACACCACGACGTGGAGACGGTAAGCCGTACGTACGCACGTATGGTGACATGTTATTCAAAGGGTGGATAGAATACTGAATATGGTTGTACCATATTTATAATAACATCACAGTATATGTAATATAATGGAGTTATTATTTTAGAATGGTAAGAACAAAGAAAGAGGAAGTGGAAGAAGAAAGGAACTTAGAAAAGGGTGGTGAAATCATTACCTCTTCTTCGGGTTCTTCCTTTTGATTTGATCAAAAGGGCTCCTTAGGTTGGCTTTATGATCAAACTAAGGCCTCTAGGTTGTAGTGAGGGATGTTGGGAGAGTATTTGGGCAGAGTTTGGCCGAACCAAAAGGTTTTTAAGGTGTGAAAAAATGAGAAGTAGGAGTGCCCTTTTATAAGAGGGGTGAGGGGTACCTTTGGAAAAGCTAGAAATATTAATTTATATTAAATTCATATTCGGTTTCTAAAGGCTCAAAAGTTTATTATTCAAAGGTTAAGGTGGGGATAGGTCGAAAACCACTCAACCAATATAATTTAGACAGGTTTGGGTACTTATATTAACCTTATCTTTAAGTATTAACTCTAAGTTAATTAGTTTCACTTTTACAATGTCTCTTTGTATTTTTATATAATATGGTTAATAAACTTACTATATACATCCAAGAGACCCCAAAGTGGTACATTAATGATGAACCTATCATGATATAAGTCTCTTGGCCGAACCTTAGATTTTTAGGAATTTAATATCAATTAATAATATAATATTTGTTTTAAGAACTCTTTTATGTCAATTTTGACACTATTCAATAGTTGATTTTTGTGAAACTCATAACAGATTGATTACTTAGAACAAAGTCAATTAAATCAATCCTAATATATCATATTATCCTATAAAATTAGTTTAATTCATTAAAAGTTTCATATTATATTTATTTTGGTATTTATAATATCAATTATTTTAATTGTTCACTATTATAGTAATTACTGCATCATCATTGTGTCATAAATAAAATAAATTATTTAATGTCTAAAAATTATAAATAAAATATCATTATGTAGGAAATCTTGTTAGATTTCTAATGAATATTTATAATCTAAAATCCAACATATATAACCCTATGTAACAATTGTTTTGCTAAAAGATATATGCTTGTGTCATTTTTGTATTCATTTTGACTTAATTAAAATAAAGTGTCATTATCACTTACAAGTGGATCCATGGGGTCCCAAAATAGACCCAAAGATTCCCATGGTCGACCATGTATCAACCAATAGGGTTAAGACACGTTTTAGGGTAATTTAGTATTATTATAATATTATTTTTTTAACCCTTATTTACCGGATTTACCCTTAACCATGGTAAATAAAATATTTACCGCAGTAATTATTCAAAATGTCTAAAAATAAAAGTTACCTATTTACACAATTTGAACATCCTGATTCCAAATATGGAATCCATTTTCCTAAATTCTAAACACAGAAGTGGCAGAAATTAATTTAAAATTAACTCCCGCTGTCAAAACAAAAAGCGTGTTTTTAAGAGATAATAACTATCAAAAGATTGACACTTGTTTATGTTCGGTTTAATTGTAAAATTATGTCCAATGACCAACATTATATTAAATGGTAAAAATATATTCTAAATATACTTTAAAACCACTAAAATTCATAATTTATCACTATTAATTATTTTGATTAAAAAAGTTGTTTTTAATTAAAATTTAGTAATTTTCACTATTCATCAAAATATGAAAGTTATCCGAAATGTACCAAAATTTCACCTTAGGCTAAATTCGATATTCCGAATCCAAAGATGAAGTCCATTTTAAAATATAAAATATATATAATTTTAAAAAGTAGGTATTACTATTCATAACGGCTAGTTTGATTGGTTGTGGTGTGTGTTAAAACTCAAGGTTGCGTACAACACACGCTACTGTATTATTCAAAGAAAGTGTACCGTGGAAGCTTGGGATGTTTCATTTTAAATTTTTGATGTCCCCATTTAGTCAAAAAGTTTAAAATATTGTATTTAAAAAGGGTTCACTATTAAAAGTTGATAAAAGTGCAATACTGAAAATGAATTTGTTCTTGCATTATATCTAAGAAACTCATAATATGGATTCTAAAATTATAAGGATTATATAAAGTTTGAAATTTAGATAATACTATTCATAACCTCTTTTGAATGGCTTTTTTTTTTGTAAGTCATGGTGTGATTGAACTCAGTGTTGCGTGTAGTGCAAGTTATTGAATTATTTTGAAGAAATAACACACTATGAAATCTTGGGGTGTTACACCTAGTACCTCTATAAGGTTTCTAGGGAAGTGGGGAAGTAAAATTGGCATAGGATGGCCAAGCTTAAAGGCTCCAAATGGTGTGAGGAAGGGAGGGAGGAGGTTCCCTTTTATAAGGGAGGAGAGGGGAACCTATGGAATCCTCAAAAATATTAGTTTAATATAAATTCAAACCCCACATAAAAACCTCCAAAAATGACTAAATGCTAAGATTAGATGAGATATGGTTGTAATATCATCAACCAATAAAATTTAGACATGTTTTGATCTTATTTTAAACCTTATCATTTTGATTTAATCTTATTTAATCTATTTATGTTTATTTGTGGTAATAAAATTATAAATTTTAAATGGTTATAAATAATCACTTATGTGTTGTTAATTTTCCATAATTAGATAATTTATGACATTTTAGACTATATAAATTTTAATTTATAATTTTCAAAAAAATTTGTGATTTATAAACAATTTAATATTATGTTATTTTTATAAAAAAACAATAGTGTCAATTTTGACACTATTAATTTATTTGAATTTAAATAAACTCTACACAGAGGATATATTCGAACTTAAAAATTTAATAGATTCATAACATGTCAAATTTGTCTAGAAAATTCGTGGATCACATTAAATAGTTCATATAATATTTATTTTAATATTGTTAAAACCATTTATTTGGTATATCTCTTAATAAAATAATTAGTACAACATTTTTGTATAATTATTTAAAATAATTATTTGTGGCATAAAAATTAAAACTAAAATTATTTAATGAAGATAAATATCAAAGATTTTATAATAATAATTGTACCCGAATATATCATTTAAAATAACAACATTTAAATTGTTATCTTTATTAAATTATGAAGGTGGGAACTTTGGAATCATTTAAAATAAAATATTATAAGCGTCATAATCTCCATAATAAGGATCCAAATGGTAAACAATTCGGCCATTGGATGATTAGGGTTTATATATACACTACTAATACGTTTTGTGCATATTTTTGGGCCTTTTGATATGTATTACTATTTAAATAAAAACTATATTATTGATTTTTCACTAAATAAATAATTTATGCATTATTAATGTATAGGATAATAAGGTAATTAGATAACTCTTAAAAATTACAAATAAATTACCATGTTAAATAAAAACATTTTATCTTTCAAAGGAGTATTTATAACTAAATTTATATTCTGTATAAACTTATATTAAAAATACTTTAATTATTAAAGTTGAGTGAGACATATTTCACTTTCCTTTAAATAAAATAAACTAAAGGTCTTAATCACCTCCAAGTGGGTTCTAATGGATTCCATTTCGACCCAAATATGATTTAGGAAAAAATATAATCATCCAATTATATTAAGACAAGTATTAGGATAATTTTATAATATTATATTTACCCTTAATTACCCAATTTACCTTTTACTATGGTAAATAAAATTTACCGTTGTTACTATTCATAAAGCCCAAAAATAAAAAGTAGTCTATTAATATAATTTTGACCCACTGATTTCAAATATAGAATCCATTTTTCAAAATTCAACACACAGAAGTTGCAGAAATTAAATTAAAATTAATCACGTTGTCGAAAGAAAACAGGTTTTTGTTTAAAACATTGCAAAAGATTGAATTTATTTAACCTACGAATTCAATGTAAAATCAATACTAATGACATACATTATATTAAATGGTAAAAATATATTCTATTTATACTTTAAAACCATTCAATATTATAATTTAAGCACATAAGTTATTACGATGAAAAAAGTTGTTTTTAATTAAAATATAGCGTGTTTTTACTATTCATTAAAATATGAAAGTTATCAGAATAATATGAAAAATTTATCCAAGGTAAAATTTTATATCCTGATTCTAAGGAATAATTTTATTTTGTAAAATTGAACTTATAAACATGTCAAAAACTATATGAAAAGTGGGTCCACCATCAAAAGGCGGCAAAACTACATTTTTTGAAAAATACTTATTTTACCCGAAAAATTTATTTTGTTCTTATACCATTTTCTAGAAAATGTGTAAGTTGAGTAATAATGTTATAAAATTCTAAATTTTAGTTAATACTATTCATAACGGCTAGTTCGTAATAATATTATAATAATATATCATTGTTTAGTAAAACCTGATATTGCGTACAACACACGCTGTCGAGGAAGGTCGCGATTGCGTGTAATGCAAGCCAAGTCAGGGTTACGTGTAGTGCACGACTCCTTTGTTGTTGTGTATATCAAAATACATTGAATATATATATACTCAATGTTTCATAGAATAACTACTATCAAACAAACATGAAATTGTGTATAACACGATCCAAGATTAGTGTTGCGTATACTGCAAGCTAATACGGTGTTGCGTATAGCGGAAGATAATCTTGGTGTAGCGTACAACAGAAGATATGAAAGAAATTAAAACGAATATATCTTATAAAATATCGAGTTGTTACATATACCTATATTAACTACCATCCCCTACCATTCCATTAACCATGATCTACCTATATATTGTTCATTGAAACCTATTTTCTTGAGGGAATGCAGCCCCACAATAGTCAAATATTAAATCCACATAATAATTTTCCATTCAATATTTACAAGGCTTTCTCAACACATGGTCTGTTCATAAATGGAAAAAACATACAGTGTTCACCAATTTGGAGTTTCACATTAATTCACTCACAAAATTGTCCAAACATTTTTCATAAATTCTCATATTAAACACCAAGATTAATTTCACCAAAAAATATAGTATTGTTTGAATAATTCTCTTCTTGATTACCTTGAAAACATTGGTTATGTTGTTTGTTGAGTGCCTTCATCTTTCTTTGTGGTGGAAGCTTCAATCCTAATGGGCCTGGTCTAGCATAGCATTCCGTTTTATACAACATTCAAATTTTTAGTATTATTTTCTCATTAATCCTCTATATTTATTAATCAATCATATATTATTTTTCAACTTATAACTCTTATATGCAATTCCGATAGCTCATAAATATTTTAGGAATTGTTTTAGTACTTCCCATCACTAGATATTCAATATTTATTTTTTAATGTTACATTATAAAAAACATATTTTCTATATTAGAATTTTTCAGTATATGTTCTTTGTAAAAAATCTAACATGGATTATAATTATTCATAGTGAAAAAAAATTAATCACATGAGAATCAAAGTAGGTGATCTTTATGACTTAGTTGCAGCACTAATATTTGTTTTGTTAAATCAATCATTAATAATTCATCTACTTAGGTATAAATCTATACTCTTGATTGAATTTTATTTTTATTAAACCCGTAGAATTGGAAAATATTCATTTTTTTGACATTTCCATATTTTCTATGTTAAAAACATATAGTTCATATATTCTTTTAAATTGTTTATTATTATCATTTTGATTTATTATTCTTTTAATTTAGATATCCCTCATATTTTCTATTTAATATTCCATATCCATTATATTTCTAGAATAAACTATTCTGTGATTTAGATGGTGAGGATTTAGTGCAACAGGATATAGTAATGTGTGGAGAATATGTGGCTAAAATAAGCCATTTTACCCAAATATTATTTCATTGGAGATATGTTATCCTCCTAAACAAGCCATGAGATATTTGAAGCTTTTTTTTACACTAATAAGTATACTTTATACCACCATATTGAAAAAAACTTTTCACTTTTTAGTTATCATAAATTAAAAATTGGAATACAATTGTGAATATAATAATTTAACAAAGGATTCATTATTTTCTCACTTCATGAATTTCTCATTTTTAGGGGAATTTGGACAGATGTGGTTGATGATTTCATTGCTTCAAGATATCAATATTATGAGTTC
Source organism: Viscum album (assembly GCA_963277665.1). Lineage (NCBI taxonomy): Eukaryota > Viridiplantae > Streptophyta > Magnoliopsida > Santalales > Viscaceae > Viscum > Viscum album. The sequence goes on from OY728148.1 coordinate 1,356,766,608, forward strand.
ATGATTTGAGAGGGTATGTTCAGGTAAAAAAAATATTGAATATGAAAGTATCCATCCCTTTTTATCAAAGCCCTTTATATATTCTCATCATTTCTAATGACATTACCCACATTTAAGATATTGATATTGAGTAATGTATTTATGATTATGCATATTTTTTTACTGAATAAGAAATAGGTGAATCATCACACAATTTTTCAAAATCATTTTTAGAATGAGTAACCTAAATATGCATGTGCCCATTATTATATGTATTTCTATATTTAGTTATAATACAATATTTCCAATTAAAACATAATTTATTGTTTTATTAATTTCTCTACATTGTATGTGAAGGATCAAATTTCTCATTTTAATGAGGTGAAGTTTGTTAATTATAAATTGGGTGCAACATTCTTCCGAAATTGAAATTTTAGGTGGTTATCTCTTTATTTATTACCTCTTATTCCTCAACTATAACTCCTCAAAAAAAGAAACTACGTTGAACAACATTAGTTGTATTTTTTGAAGTGGGTTTTGTTTCATTATCATTAATTTTACATACAAATGTCACAAATAATTATAAAATTGTTAAAGTCAAAAGTTGAAAATCAGTGAACCATTCCACTGTGGGATGCAAGGTATCAATTCTCTATAAAAGGTGAAAAGGTGGAGTAACACTATAATTTGGAGAAATACACCATCATGGAAGAAGGGATCAGTTGCATATTTTGGAGCTGTGGATGATTTTATTTTATTTGAGTTATTAGTTTTTTTAACTTCTACTAAATATCACTTAACATGTATTAGAGAACTGGATAATTTTTTAGAACAGCAGATCATGTATTTTATTTAAGCAATGAATCATGTATTTTCATTGAGAAGTGGATCATGTGTTTTATTTGAAAAGTTGATCATTTTTTAGAGAATTAAATCAAGTATTTTATTTGATAAGTGGATCAGGTATTTTATTTGAGAATTTTATCATATTTTAGAGTTGTCGGTCATGTATTTTAGAGAATTGGATAACGCAATAGAGCAGTGGATCTTTCTTTTAATTATACTAACTATGAATTGAAAATTTTTGGGGCAGTTGATTATTTTATTTTATATTATTTGAGTTAGTAGTTTCTTTTGGATTATTGGCTCATTTTTTAGTTTCTTTTACCTATAATAATAATATTTTTTATGCCTTTATCCTTTATGTTTTCTACTATATTGATGATGTCTCCATATTCTCTTCACTTGTATTCCAATATTCAATATCAATAAATTTATTTTTAAATATATTCAATATTAATATTCATTATTAACTATGAAAAATAGTAATCCTTTATTGAAACTAATCATGGATCGATATCATCATGTGAATACATGAGTGAGTACTAGTTTTAAATAAAACTTGTAAAACACCATAAAAAATAGTTTTTCAAAAAAAATCCCTTTTAAAACATAAAATGTATTTATAATAAATACGTTCATAAAATCCCTTTAAAACCCATAATTGTATTATTCTAAATAAAAATGAGGTAATTAAATTTTAAAATAATCCAAAACATGATTTTACATCATAAAAACTTTAAAAGAAAATATATTTCTCAATAAAAATCAGTATTTTCACTATTATTTAAAAGTAAATGTTTTCAGAAAATAATTTTAAGATAATTTTATTATGATGAATTCAAAAAGTGAAATTGATTTTTTGAAATAAATTTTATAGAACTTATAGAAATTAATATTCACTTGTACAAATAATAAAAACTCATTTTTTGATGCAACACCCCAAGATGTCATAGTGAGTTATTTTATTTAAATTCAATAGCTTGCGCTACATGCAACACGGAGTTCGAGCGAACCACGGCTTACCAAACTAGCCATTCAAAAGTGGTTATGAATATTATTAACTGGATTTTGAATTTTATATTCTCCAAATAATTTTAACTAATGTATTATGTGTTTCCTAAACATATTATAAGAACAAATTCTATTTTTCAGATAAAAAATCTATTTTTCAAAAAAACTCAAATTTATCACATTTTAATGGAGAACACTTTTTATATCCAATATTTGAACCTTTTATATATTAACATTGAAAAAATAAAATTCTTCATTAGAATTTGGATATCAAATTTACTTTGGATGAAATTTTGGTATTTTTATAATAATATTCATTTTTTATGAATAGTGAGAAATACTGTATTTTAATTCAAAACTGTCTTTTAATCTAATTTATTTATAAGGTTAGATTATATTTTAAATTGGTTTTTAAGTGTAATTAGATTATATTTTTAACCTTTAATCATATTTTGGTCATTGGAATTAATTTCACTTTGAAATTATACATAAAAAAGTGTCAACATTTTGATGGTTATTGTTTCTTAAAAACACACTATTTGTTTTGACAATGGGAATTAATTTTAAATTAATAAATACAAATTATATTTTTTTAATTTAGTAAAATAGACCTCATTTTTGAATTTGGAATATCAAATATAGCTATGGCTAAATTTTTTTTTATTTTTCTGAAAAACATCAATTTTTGTTGAATAGTGAAACCACTAAGTAATAGTTAAAAATCCTACCTTTTCATTTAAATGAAATTTTACCACTTATGTGAATTGAATTTCGAAAATCCGAGATACATGGATGTTATTAGTAATTAAAATTTTATTCAGTAAGATGAAAATAATTTTTGGTGAATAGTAAGTTCTAACTTTTATTTACCGATGTTGAAGGTAAATAAGGTAATTCAATGTAAAAAGAATATTATAATAATACCAAATTAAATTAAAACATATCCTATCCTTATTGGATGAGTCGTGGCCGATCTTGGTCATCCTTGGGTCTATTTTGCGACCCAATGGAGCCACCTATGAATGATAATGACACTTTATTTTAATTAACTTAAAGACAAAAATGACATAAACAACTATATTTTAGTAAATAATTTTTTATATGGGGTTATATAAGTCATATTTTCGACTATAAATATTCATTTAAAATATAAAATATTTCCTACACTATCATATATTTTATAATTTTTTTAGACAACAAATAAATTAAATTATTTATGACACAATAATGATGTAGTACTTACCTCATTAAAAATGATTAAAATAAATAAGTCTATTAATATTAAAACAATATCCAAAACCTGTCCAATTTTTATTGGATGATTTTATTTCAACCATTAGTCATCTTATCTTAGATTTTAATTAGTTTTAGACCTTTATAAATCAAATATATCTATATAATAAAATAATATTTTCACACTTTCCTAAAGAGCCCCTCCTCCCCCTTATAAAAGGACACCACTTCTAACTCATTCCACACACCTCTCAAGCCCCTTGGATCATACAAACCCTTCCCGAATAAGCTCTCAAGATCCCTATATTACACCTATAAGAATTACATTAGGCATAGGTCACTTAAATAAGTCCTTTTGGTTCAAACCAATGGAATTTACCCAAATTAATGGTAGCGATTTCTCTTAAATTCTTTTGTTTTATTTTGTTTTATTTTGTTTTATTTTACATATCCAACCCTAATAAACTCTTTTTATTCATTTATTTTATAACAAAACCAGTATCATAAATATAGAAGGATGTTTTTATGAGAAGTATTCAAACTAAAATTACATACACCTCCATCTAATGGGTGAAGAAGATATTGTTTCAGTGGTTGGAAAACTAACGCCTCACGAAACGATAATTGTTCGATTATCTCCTACCTCCTCTCATGGTGGATATTAATATGGTACTTTATTTATATATGATATATATTATTTTTATTTTTTCTTTGTGCTTATGTATTGTCTATTTATATCATACCTTTATGGTTTCCATTATGGGTAAAACGCGATAATTTCATTTGAGGAAGTGCGGACTACCGCCCCCTCAAAGTGATATGACTCGTTAATGAATTGTGTGGGAAGTATAAAGTAGGGAGTTAATGATATTATATATTATATTATACTCTAATTATAATATAATTGTGTATCATTATGTTTTAATTCTATTAAAATACAAAATATAAATGAAAGTATCGTCCATGCATATGTACGACTTACCGTCTCCATGAACGGTGCATTTCATTTATTATCTCCAAATGTTATGTACTATTATAAATATATATATATATATATATATATATATAGGATATATAATATATATATGATATCTAGATCATGTATATCATTCTGGATATAATGAACATTTGACCACATGGAAAAATTGTAATTATAACAAGTTCATTTTTTACTCAAGTTCCGAACATCGATAAAATATCCAATATGAACTCAAATAATTAAATAATTGATATAGCAAGGAAATCAGTGATATAAAAAGAATAATAAACATTAAAAATGTTCTTAATAAATTATAAATTAACTTAAGTTTATTATTCATGAAGAAAAAGGAACATACAAGACAAATCTGACTTGAGGTAAGGGGTTTCTTATCTCACTTTTAATTCCGTGAGATTTCCATTGTTCAGGACTTATTTATTGCATGTGATGTATTGAGTACTACCATTTGATAGATATTATCATAAATCTCTTTATATTCATGGTATTCTGTGATTCATTTTGTGATTATTAACTTTTGGTCATACGACATGATTGATTACAACGAAGTAAGGGTTTTTCATCTCACTTTTTATTCCCATGAGATTCATACTATATTGTCCACAATTTCTTTTTGTGTGGCATATGTACTGTCCAATATTGTATTAATTTTGTAATACACTTTAATTTATGGGTATTTAAATCATCATTTGATTATTCTTCTTTCATTGAGTGTATGTTTCATAAGTTACCAAATCGGTAAGAAAATTTCAAATTTCAATTTCCACTCATTCGGATTTACACATAATTCATTGATTATTTTACTCAAAAATTATGTGTGGAATCACTATTTATTATTTATGTAGAAATTTCGAGCACACCACAGCTTACCAAACTAGCCGTTAAAATGTAGTTATGAATAATATTAACTTGATTTTAAATTTTATATACTCTAAATAATTTCAACTTATGTATTATGTGTTTATTAGACATATTATAAGAACAAATTCAATTCTTCAGATAAAATTTAAATTTTTCAAATAAAAATCAATTTTACCACATTTTAATGGAGAACCCTTTTTAAATCCAATATTTGACCATTTTACATATTAAATTTGACAAAATAAAATTCTTTTTTAGAATCAGGATATCAAAATTTACTCTGGATGAAATTTCAGTATTTTTTTAATAATATTCATTTTTTTATGAATAGTGAGAAATAATGTATTTTAATTCAAAACTTCCTTTTAATATAATTTATTTATAAGGTTATATTATATTTTAAATTGGTTTTTAAGTGTAATTATATTATATTATTAACCTTTAATCCAATGTTTTTCATTGGAATTAATTTCACTTTGAAATTATACATAAACAAGTGTCAATCATTTGATAGTTATTGTTTCTTAAAAACACGCTATTTGTTTTGACAATGGGAATTAATTTTAAATTAATTAATGAAACTTCAATGTTATTAATTTGGTAAAATAGAAATAATTTTTGAATTCAGAATATCAAATATACCTTAGGCTTGTTTTGAGGTATTTTTCTGAAATACTTCAATTTTTGATGAATAGTGAAACCATTTAGTAATAGTTAAAAACCCAACTTTTTCATTTAAATGAAATTTTACCTCTTATGTGAATTGAATTTCAAAAATTCGAGATAAATGTTTGTTATTAGTAAGTAAAATGTGGTTCAATAAGATGAAATTTTACCACTTCTAGGGTCGGGGCGTTACATTTGAAGAAAAAACATATTTTTAAAGAATAAAGTGATTTTACAAAAAATTGTGAGATCATTTAATATAAACATACCAATACATTCATATTGAGTGGGAGAATTATATTTATTTCATAAATTATTTGTACATATTTATTCCAATCAATTTAATGGTTAGTTTATAATGAACCTACAATACTTATGTGGTTCGTTTAAACTCGCGGTTGCGTACAACACAAGCTATAGAAGAATTAAAATTATTTAAAGAGAAATATTTCATAAAATATTTAATTGTTACTAATTTTATATAATCTATTCATATATTCCACTTTTTTTATTAGTTTTAGGAAATATTTGATTATTTTTTATATGTGCTATATTTTTCATGCTTTAATTATTATTTGATACCTTCTATTGTAAACTTTCCCTAAATGAGAATATGATTTCACCTTTTAGTATGTTTTAATTTCCCAAGGATACCAAGAAGGTATCAACGAATGATTTTAGGGATTTAACAAAATAAATAATAATGTTCTCACCATAATTTTTAAGTTATATTTTATATTTTTAGATGTAATGTAAGAATCATGTGTGTATACAGTCTTCTAAGACTACTAAAATATTTTACCCTTTGGAATGAAATCCCTTGTATCTTGTTTTAATGTAGTTGAATATCCACTGGATCTGTGTTTCTATAGTCCTAGTGTTATATTAGTGTATCTTAAAAAACATCAAAAATCATTCAATTCATATAAATCAAGAATTTATAGAAGATGTATGAAAAATTATAATTGAAGAGTTATGTATTGATACTATCTCATCTCAAGTATGCATGTAATGAATATGATATTTAATGGTTAGATATTTATTTCCATAATGAAATAAATAATGAGAATTGATAGAGTTATAGGGATATGTGATATCAAAACCTTCATATTTCGCTTGACTATTTTTAATATGTGTGTTGAGTTAATGTATAAAATTATGTTTAATTTTTTTTTTAAATGTTTGAAATAATTTATATCATTATATAGTATCAACATAGATACATGTGAATAGATCATAAGGAATTTAATTGAAAAAGGTAACAATCTTTATCATATTCTATTTATTGTGGAAATCCATTTTGTCTAAATAAAATGGTCTTTTTTTTCTACAATGAGTATGTCTCATATATATTTGGAATGGAATAGTTTATGTAATATTGATTCAAAATGAAATGATACCATCCTATATCATTTTATTTAAAGTCATTATCAATAAAGGGGTGAGGAAATGAGATTTCATATTAATGACATATAAAATGGTGAAGATATATAAACCTATATTGTGTGTGGTGTATTTCTTCAATGAAGGAAGCTATGTAATTAAGAGGAATTTAAATGAATTATATTAGAGTTCCCAATAATAATAATAAAATAATAAGGATCCACTAAATTCTGATTTAAGGATGTTTAATCTCATTATGTAAAGTAATATTGGTCTTATTTTATGAAATAATGGATATTAAAGTAGTGAATCCATGGAGAAATCATACAAGGTTAATGTCCATGGAATATATTTTTATTAGTGCCATGGATGAAGTTTTGGAAGTGTTGGACAATCAATGATATCTTTCGAAGATCCTTTTACTTAATTTCGTGAGGTTTAAAACTCTGTAGAGGTGATTCTAGAACTATACTATCTATGTTAAGGTAACTATATAATTTTTTAGGTTACATAAAAGTAACATCTACCAAAATCTATGTAATGGTAATCATATATGTGGTGTAAAGATAACTAGACACCCATGTGAAGGTAAATAATAAGATTAGTTCTGTGTGAAGGTAACCCATGAGCTATATGAAGGTAATACATGAATTTTATAAGCGACGTAATAGTCCTTCATGACCATTATAAAGGTAGGTAGGAGCTAGTAAAGGTAACTCTAATGATAAAAGATTCGGTCGAGAGATTCTAATGTTTGAGAAGCAACCATGTCATAATGAGAAGATACAAGATATAATCCAAGGATTCAAAATTGGAAGAATATGAACACCACAAAATAGTATATAACATTTTAGGAAGGATTTCTACCTCTTAAAAATGGATAACTAAAATACATCGTGGTAGTGAGTGCTTAATATAAATGTTTTATTAGAGAGAAAACGAAAAATCAAACAATGTTGGGGTGCCTAGAAAATGGAGATATTTCAGTCACCAAGTCATAGTTATGGTAATTGTGTGATGAAGAGAAAAAAGAAAGATATTATATATGTGAGTGCATATATTTCACTGGTTGGGTCTAGCATATGTCTGATTGAAGAATCAGTATAGGTGAAATTGATTTTAATGGATGTGAGATCTGAGATACCATCATATGTGTGACTGATTGAAAATTTATTTCACCTTCTATCAATGTGCATGTGATGTACTGAATAGAAAAATTATTAGTAATCTTCAAATTGAATAAACCATTGGATTTTAATGGAAAATATAAGAAAAATTCTGAATAATTATTCTGAATAAATGAATAAATATATGATAATGTTAATTAAACAAAGATTCAAATAATTAAAATATTATAAAAAACAAATTATCATAATGAAATATAGAATTTGGTAAATCAAAATATAAGGAGGAACTTGGATGCTATGTTCAGTTCCATTATACAAGATTCACTACCACATCACAATTTTATGAAGCCATGAAAACATGGAAATATCAAATGAATTAAAATTTTCGAATTTTATAGATTGTTTCAATTAACAAAAAAGATCATGATATTTTCAAATATCATGATTAAGTATATATATGAGTCTTTATATTGAGGTTTCATCTTCAGGAACATTGAAGATGAAGGATATTCCATGTCTATGATTTGAGGATATTTAAAGTGTGAGAATTATGGGGATAAATACTCACATAATAAAGTAAATATCTATTTCAAGAAGAAGATATATAATTTCATATTTTCAACTATGTGTGATTATTTATAAATATATACTATAAAAGTTGAAAGAATAAAAATAAATAGAGGGACCTGAATCTATATGTACATGCTTATTCGATGAAATCCAAGAGACAATAAGGGGATCTTTCACTCATATAGAGGTTCTTATATATGTACTAAAGAAGAATAATAAAATATTGGATCTATACATGACTAATATTTATCATATTTAGGAAGTGAATATGAGAAATTCATCTTATAGTCATCTATTGTAGAATTCTTAAGGAACATGAGGTGGCCCACTTGATTATTGTATATGAGGAAGAATATCATATACACTATATAGGAGGGACACAAATATTTACTATTGATCAAATTTAAGAGGATAAATCCAATACCTGGATTATGTAATGAGTGTCAAACTGGAAATTCATAGCTTTATTTGTACCACATCAGTTTCAGGAGAATAGCTTCAAGGTCACAGTCTTTCCTTTTCTTATTTTGATAATAATAATTAAACTATATATGTGGTATAGTAACTATGATACATCAAGGATATATATATAATTAGTCAAGAAAACCTCATTAACATACCCTAATGTTCAATTGTATATATTTTGTATTCTATATCTACAATGAAACCAAAGGGGAGATAAATTGTGAGATATCTACTCAGGAAATAACAAGAGAGATTCAAAGGGATAAAAAGGAATGTTAGAGTAAAAGTATATCAATACTGAATGACCAACCCCCATCCCAATCATAGTGTCAGAAACATACCTTTATGATCCTAACAACAATATATGAATTAGAATTCATACATTGTAAAACCTTGTATGATATAATCTTTTATGGATTTAATTTTTTATAGTTTTCCACAGGAAACACTTCCTTATGAATATAAACTATCATTAGATCACTGAATTTAAAGATCATTTATTTATGATATTTTACAGAAAACGCGATATATAATTAATTATAAGTTTCATGTTTTGGGTTAAATTATTGAATATTCTGTTGATTTTGGAAGAAAAAAGTTTTATAGATATGTTGTGCAAAGTAAATTTAGGTTTTGAGATAAGATTGAGCATGATATTTAGAGGTTTTGTATACACCATATAAACAAATATTGTCAATAATTTTATTTAAAATAATTATAAATAAAAAATTATCCATTTTTATGATCTGAATCACTATTTTAGGTGGTCACTACACAAGCTACAGATCATAGTGCTATACGTCTAACCTAAAACCATTATTTTTCTACCGATGGAATGAGCTACTGAATTGAATATCTATCATAAAAACTTTCAAAAGTGTCCATTAGAAATGGTTGAGGAATTTTACATCCTTATTTAATCATTTTTGGAATTCCATATAGATTCACTGCCTTCCAAAACCACAAAATGAAATCTTTTGATGCATCCTCCATTTTTATACAAGGTATAAATATTCCCAGGTTTTGAAAATTATACCACAAAAAATAAAAAATAATGTTATCATTGTCTATAGGAAATCCCAAAAATAAAATCCATCAATATGACTTCCCATGGGGATTTCATAATTTACTATAGTATGTATAACCCTTTATTAAAAACATACCAATTGTAATTTTCGACACATCATACACTTTTACACTACCATGTAAATTTAAATATTTAGTAATGGATAATAAAACTACCACTCCATTAAGGAGATGTTTTTATCCTTTTAAAAATATCCATTATGATTAATCTCTATGGTGATATCCTCCCATACTAACCCTTGGTGAATAAAAAAACAGAACTTGTAGAAGACTAATGCATCATGTAATATAAATATATAAATAGGGATACCTTCTATGCATAATGACCACACATGAGTGAATACTATATCCTCATTGAAATGGTCCTTAAAATAGTCATTACCCACCACTTATATATTCATTAGGATAAATAAATGGTATTACCTACTTAGTATATCTGCAATTTAATTCATTTTACACTTTTTTATCATAAAATTTAATTATTTTGAATATGTAATCCATCAGAATTTATACAATTTAGATTACTTTGAAAACGAATATATTTAACACCACATGGTTAGTGTGTTGAAAAAACTCTCACATTGAAAGATATTTATCCCAAATTTTAATTTACAATAAGGCTTCAAAAAGTTTAATATCATAAAAAGACAACTTCAAGAATGATTTAAATAACTACTTGATCATAAATTTAATGGTTTGGTTATTTTTATAGTGGAAAAATATGATCCCAATCATAGAATTAATGGTCTCTAAATCAAATTCTCTACCAAAATTGGTCAAAACCATAAAATGAAAGTTATTGAAATTTTTATAATGTTATAAAATCACTTATCAACATTATATATAAAATAAAACCATCCTTTATTTAACAACTTAGTAAGTGTTGTTAAAATTTTGTTTAATTGACATATAAATATCAAGTAAAAGGTTCCTGACATGTGAAAACTCTACAACATTCTAATATATTGTGGTAATAATAATTATTAAATAAATCTAAACTTCTCATAATATACATGGAATTTATAAACCTATATAAAATATAAAATCAATATAATCTTCAAGTGAACAAAATTTCATTTCTTGAGGTAAACATAAAAGGTATTTTCCAGAAAAACATATAGCCCCTATCTGAATTTTTTAATATATAATGACACTAATTTGTTGTAAATAAGGATATCATCAAAATAGACTATGACGTAATTATTAAGGAAACACTTTATAATTTATTTCATAGTCCATATAAAGATACATATATAATTAAATAATACCAATGGTATAACCAACCTCATATATTGTATTTCCTTGATTTTGAACAATTTTTCCCACACATCATCTAACCAAATTCAAAGTCAGTGGTAGACAATTATAAATTTCTAGTTTTGAAAATATAATATTACTTATATAATTCCAATCATGAAAATGAGATTTATAATAAATAATATATACTTAAACATGATCTTGTTGAAGGATCGACTATCTATGAACATTTTTCATGATTTTACTTCTTCATTGGCAAGTGTGAAACAAATTCTTGAATCGAACCATCAAAAACAACTCAGTTCTAATGTCTATGTTTTTCTTTTATCTTCACAATATTTCCTTGTTCATATATACTTGATAGGGTAAAAATATAATGATCTATCAATACATAAGTATATAAAATCGTCCCTTCTAAAACTAGGATCAAAACATAAGGATGGGGTGCATGGGTCGTCTCTCATTTTATCGTTGGAATCAAGCACTACCAGTGGGGAATCAGTATCCAATTCATAGAAAATTGTGCGGGTGATAGTATTTACACCCAAAAAGTTTTATCAAATAGAGAGAAACCTATTTTTTGTGGTGGTGTTGTGGTTGGTAGATGACACAGTTACGATATTTAAGGAACCATTGTTGGACACATGTTTCCTTGTCATGAAGAACACTGTGAATTTTATTCAATCATTATTCAATTATATCATGTTAGAATAGATATGATTCAAATACTCATTATATATTTTTTCTCGGGGTACAATAAAATATCTTAGATGTATTTTTATCTACCGAGTCACATAAAAGATAGACATTATAATGACCATAAGATAAATGAATGTTTCACTACCTTGTCATATTGGTGTCTCTAACTGGTCTAATCCATCCAACTTTATTGGGTATAGTATTAGGTGTTTTTTATAAGGTTTTTCTTAATATTTTCTCAAATATCATGTTCTCATGTGTTTCACATGAAAATCACCTTAATTCCATCCCTATTAACTTTACATAAATGTTATAATAGATTATATCATTGAAAGTTTTATATTTTTAACTTGTTGTTCAACATGATTCATTGTTGTATGGTGTAGATGATGGAATAATTAGATATTAATATTTGTGTGGGAAATGATTCTTACCGACAGAGAAAGGTTTAAGGTTAGTGGGGGATAGGGATAATAACCAATTAGTGTAAATAAATAAGGAATGGTCTCTCACTAATAATACTAATATAAAAAATGGTGAATTGAATCCATAACATGACGAATTATATGAGATAAAATGAGGAAATTTCTTGAAATATGACGAAATAAAAAATTCAAAAATCATCAAGAATTAATTACCATTTGTTTATCAAGGGATAAAATTCTAAAAAACCCAAATCCAATATAATTAAATAGAATTAAATAGTAAAAAAATATAGTAAATTAAATTAAATTATTCCAACAATTATTTGATGGAAAATGAGTAAATCTAAAATAAATATAATTGAAATCTTTATGATTCCACATCAGGTATGATTATTGGTATTTTTAAAATGTATTTAAAATGTTGGTTTTATCATAAATATGGTACGTGGAAGTGACTTTGAAACAATTATTGATTTATATATGTGATTTGATTTTTGTTTTTTTGATAAGGCTTATTTGATAATTTAGGGTCTTGTTTAATTAGATCTTTAATTATAAAAATTAATTTTTAATTGTGTAAATAATACTTTCAAGGGGTTACTAGCGAGTCATTTCACTGAAGGTATATTATCAGTGGTCAAAATTATTTTTACCCTAACAAGTATAGTACCAGTAAGGGGTCGATACATAGACAACAAGAAGTTATTTTTATCTTGTTTAACATAGTTTGAATTTTTTTTATGAAGTTTTATGAATTTAGAGTCGATTGTTGTTATTTGGATAAAAAGAAAAACTAGTTTTAAGTTTCTTTTAACAATTTACTTAATAGAATAAAAGTAAATATGGGAAAATTGATTTTGGTATAGATAAAGAGATATGTGAATTGGTGTTATGGATTAATGAGAAGTTGATTATTAAAATAAATTACTTATGAGGTTATGTTGTTCATGATAACCCAACTCTATGGGTTTCAATTTGTAATAAATTTTCCTTGGTCCTGTAAAGTTTTATTTAGAGCTAAAGAAACTAACTCCATGGTCCTATAGTCAGTGTTTTGTAGTTCTTTACCTGGTTTAGTCCATTTTGAGTCGATAAATACTTACAATGGTCATGTAATTATTCGACATTATTCTTCTTTTCAATCCCTGAAAATTCAGCCCTTGATCTGGTTCAGAATTTTTAGTGATAATAAAAATTTGTTTAAGAAAAATAAGAAGTTGTTAAAAGGAACGAACACATTCATAACAACTAATTTAAATTACAGCTCATCATCTTCCACAACTTCAAAACACTGGGTATTTAGTTAGACATATAGAAAATGATAAACACAAAGCTCTTGATACCTAATGAGATCATGCTTGGAACTTCGAGGAGGGAATTATTCGTTGGTAGATAGAAGAATGACAGTAGTACGGCGGCAGTCCTTCACTCCTTCAGACCTTCAACCTTATCTCTACAATTTCTCTACACACACCATCCTCTCAAACCGGAGTCCAATGCCTCCTTTTATAGAAAATATAAATACATGGCATGTGACATAAGTACACAGTGTGTAATTTTGTCAATGCGTTTTTTCCTTTGTTTTCTCTACCGGTAGAGGGACTAACACGCCATCATTGACTTGGAACATGGCACCGCCTGGTAGTTAGCTATACATAGCATGTAGCGCCACCACACATGGTGTGTAGTCCCATTTCTCGGCCACCAACCACTTCTAGAAAAATATACATGGTGTGTATCAGTTGAACACGACGTGTCCCCTTCAGTCGGCCACATGGGTGTGTAGACTTCTTCTCATCCGCAGACTACTTCTAGAATGGTGTACACTGTGTGTAAAGTGTTAACACGGCGTATATCATATTTTGATTACTTGGGAATGTACTTGCCCTGTTCAATCCACGTTTGAGTTTGGATATACACGGCGTGTAAATAAGTACACGTTGTGTAGACTATAAATTTTGCTCAGTATCCCCCATTTTGTGTATTTGGCCATAAAACTCCTAAAAATGAACAATATCACAAAAATCGAAGTACTTTTTCCCAAAACAGTAGGTAATTAATGAAAACATGTTCTTATTTTCAATAAAGTGAGTGCAAATGTATACACAAATCGAATGAATCAAACTTCCCCATACTTAGTCATTTTCTTGCCCTCGAGAAAATATCCACATTTAATTGAAAGACTCTAAATTTTAGGAGGAATGAATTCAGTTAATCATAAGAGTAAATAATAAGTTACAGGAGAAAATTCCAAAAGGATACAAAACAATTTCATTTCATGATATATTCTAATCATGCCTCATATATAATTCAATTAACTACTTTAATTTTCTTCCCAACAAAAGTTTGAACCTTTCAGAAATAAACAATCCACTTGATGATCTCCCTCACTAATAATATACTCAAAAATCAATAAATTTTTTAAAAAAGTTTTTCTAAATCAAAGATATATACACTCTATCCATAGGTTTTCAAGAAATCTAGTTCTCTACTTCAGAAAATTGATTTACAGAAATCATGAGGGCTTTTCAATAAGGATCAGATGCTTCTGTGGCTAAAGGTTGGTAGGAAAAGATGTGAAAAATAGCTCTGAAGTTTAAAAAAGGAGGCTATATTCTTTAAATAACAGTGCATGATATTCAATGTTATGCTCAATGTAAGAGTTTCCTCAACAAGATTTATCAAATACTCTCATCACCGCCCTCTCCTTTAGTAGGGTAGGTAGGGTTCACAAACCATCAAGTGAGTATAAGGTTCCTTTTTCTACTACATTTAAAAAAAATAAAGGGAACCTTTTAGAATTTCCACAAATAGAGGTTTGGAACCATTTTCGCCCCAAATGATCCATAGGCTCTCCCCCATACTTAATTTCTTGACAATTCATGAAAGTATACCAAGTGTCTTCAATCCCTTCTTTTGAGCTAAAATGAATAATAATGCAAAATCATAAAATAATTTGGGTAGGTATGGAAATAGGCTTGTAATATGGCTTCCTATAAAAGTTATTAATAGTTTCTAGAGAATTTATGAAGATAATATGTAGGGTAGGTCTCAAGATAAAGGGGTTAAAACAATATAATGCCTCATTATTTTTAGTGTAATTCAAAAATTACTCTTATTTCTAAAATAAACCTTGAAAATTCTTGTAGTTATGTATATCCTAAGAATCTATCAAGAAATAGGGTATTGGGAAGAATATGACAAAAGGTTTATAATACCTCTCAAGAGTGGGAAAAAAATCAGACAATCAGGTCGTGACTTTTATATAATTGATTAGTCTAATAGGTGTAATTATCTAAGGATTACAAGTTGTAATTTAAAATATATCAGCAATCATTTTAAAATACCTAAGAACCAAAATAAGCATGGAAATTTTAAAATTTTCCACTTTTACCTTTATTATTTAGAAATATGAGTAAACAAAATGTCTTCACATGTTCAAATATATCATCCAATAATGGTGTCTCCTAGAATGATGATAAGTTCAAAGACTAAAGTGGTCAATAGATGCCCCCCATACATAATATCGCACGTGGTCCACCAAGTTCCTAGAAATATGAACAAGGTAAGGTGGGGACACAATAGTGGACCCGAACAAGGAGAGGTAAGGAAAGTAGTAAATTAGGAAAGAAAAGAAAAAAATGGAAAAACATGGAAAAAACAATACTCCCCTCGTATCTAGGTGAAGAAATATGGGAGGTGGTGTAATAGTGCATCCCAAGACGTGCCAGAGCACCTATGATGGATGGGGATTTAGAACATTTCAAGAATACACAACATACACAGGCACAAAAGATCACATAGATATATAATGAAAAACATATCTAAATGCCAGTTAGGGGGTCACCTTAGAAGAGGAATCATTCAGTACAGAACTATCCAGTAGAGAAGGATCAGGAGCTGTGGAAACTGGAGGCTTGGAATCTACACCAGGAAGAGAAGTCATAGAAGTAGGAGCCGCAGGAGCTGGACTCAGAAGAGGAAGCTTGGTATCACTCCCTGGACTGGCAGTAGTGGTGGATGTAGTTGGGCCTATAGTGGATAGAAGAACGTAATTTGTGTCCAATGCATTAAATGGTGGTAGAGCTTCCAAATAAGAGTCAGGAACTGAGGCAGAGGTATGTGGTGTGGGTAATTGAATACCATGATGCTTAAGAAGAATCCCTATCATTTTCTCGAGTCGGTCCTAATGGCCATCGATATGAACCATGTGATGCTCAACCGTGGCTAGGAAGATGGAAAAAGATAGGTTAACCGAGGGTGCGGGGGTAGGTGAGGGTAGGTGGGGGTGGTGGTGGTATAGAAGAAGGAAGTATAGAAGATGTGGGGTCAGAAGAAGGGGCTGGGTGGGGAAGCAGGACAGGGTGGGGAAGGAGGAGAAGGTGCATCTATGGGTACAGGAGGGTCAGCAGGTGGGAGGGGAGGGGCCTGGGCAAGGATGTAGGTACCCCCTGCTTCTGGACCAATCCCATGAAAATAAGCATGAGATAGTCCATCCACTAGGGGGAACCTAACAAGTCGTGTGGAAGAGAAGTCTCAAAACCTCCAAGGTGGAGGGCAAGGCGAGTGGCATAAAACCCACCATTCAGGTTTCCCTGACGGCTGGTAAACATGACGTAAAAATAGGAGGCTACCAGGTAGGGAAGGTCCGAGTAGTCCTGCCTGAAGACACAGGTAAGGAGATCCATGTCACCACTGGTCACGACTCCCATATCCTCATGGTGGGGGAAGATGATGGCATTGAAACACCAACAGGTGAAGTGAAAGATATGGTCAGTTATAAGGGCACTCTTTTGGGAGGTAGGGATATAGTAGTGGTCAGGCTCAGAAATCTCCTTCCACATAGCAATGAGGTCAGGGGGCTCGGTCAGGTCATGGAGGAGACAGGGGGTGGGGTGACAGGATGAGGATAGAAACTGCACCCTCATCTTAACTCGGTCATGGTAAGGGAAAAGTATCAGCTACCTAGATGGAATCAGACCACTGGAACCGCATCACCTGTCGTCTCCCACTACTCGGTCCCATAGAACTCGAATGATGCTGAAAACTCCAAAAATAAATCCCAAAAAATAGGAGTGATTACCTAGATGATCGAGAGTAAGGGAGTGTTCCTGAGAATATCCTACAACTCTCACCGGATACACATTTGTAGTGGGACGTTGCTATCAAGATAGTGGCTCCTCAACAAAATCGGGCAGCGAGAGAAGTTTCGGACTCTGTCGTGTGCCAAATCAGTGACTGGGAATACCATACAAGGGTAGGGAACACCTGCAGGTCCCGACACAGGTAGAGGTGCTGCAGTGGGAGCGGGCTCTAGGGGTGGATTAGCTGTAGTAGGTGGAGGGTCGCTGAATGGGGCGGTCGATGAGGGACCAGCTGCGGATGAGGAGAGCTCAGGTGGAGGGGCAGCTGGTGGGGTAGAAATGATGGTGCTTGGAGGCTCGGTGCTAGATGGTGGAGGTGTGGCACTACTCGGACCAGCCTCAGCTAAGGGAGTCAGGGGTGGAAGGATGGCCAATGGAGGGAGATGATATCCCTGAGAGTCCAAATCTGGTAGTGTCACAGGCCGATGTCGGATCCATCGATAAATGGACCTCTCACCCTCATTGGCGGAGGCGGTCCACTTCCCATGGGAAGGATCTCTGTCTGTCATTCCCTGAAAGTGAAAGAAAAAAAATAAGGGGAAAATAAAAGAAAAAGGAAATGAAGAAAATGTGAGAAAACTGAAAAATAAAAAGTACACAGCATGTACATCCAGAGTACATGGAGTGTAAGGAAAACGGGTTAGCATACCATGTTCTCTGGATAGACACGTCAAAAGATCAGGGGACAAACTAGGGAAGGATACATGGAGTGTACTGAAAAAACACTTCGTGTTCATGTCACATTGTCCTGGTCATGTATTGGAAAAGACACAACCATCGTTAAGTAGTGCTAACAATATTGTACACGCCGTGTTCAAGGATCACAGAGTGTGTATATGAACAAGGGTAAATTTCCATGTGAAGTTCTATACACAGGCTAGCTGAAAGTAAAGACATACACGGCGTGTACTGAACACACACGTTATGTTTATAAACATGGTGTTCCAGGCCATGTGAAAAAGATACCCAAGCATGATGGGTGATAGTACATGGTGTGTACCGAACATAAACACCATGTATGTAAAAACGTGAATCATTCACTATGTGGTTGTATACATAAGAACACGGCGTGTGTTCTTTAATTTTTGGTTGTGTATTCTCTGAAGTCGAATGGTCGGATGATCCAGAAATCACCCTACACGCTTATAATAACTTGAAATAAAGGGTGTAGAAGGGCGTACCTGGACTGAGGATCAAAATGATGAAGAAATCAGAACTAGAAACGCCCAAAATCAATGGATTTGAGCTAAGGGGGTCAGGTGTCGTACGAGGGAAGAAAATGGAAAAAAGGGGAGGGCTCCGAGCAACACTGGCTGAAGCCAGGTGGTCCACATCTTTTATAGCCATGGTACACAGCGTGTAAAATAGAACACACTCCATGTATCTCAAATTTTTTTATGTAATATATATATATATATATATAATTATATAAAATTATTATATTAAACTATATAATAATTAATATTTTTAATTAAAATAGTAAAAGTTTATATAAATATATACATAATTAAAAAATAAAACTATACATGTAATGTATCAGGAAATACAGGTCGTATGTTTTAAAATTAGAAAAAGATAAGTAAAACCTTTGGTTTGGTGACTGGGGAGAGGTTCAAACCGGTGATCGGTTGTTCCGAATGGAAACCCTCAACCACTGGAGAAAAGATTGTACTACTGCTATTATTTATTATTTATATATATTTAATATATAATATCTATACTACATGAGAAGAATGAACCACAGGGCATGTGGTTTTTAATTTTACAAAAAGGGATGAAGTAGGGAGATTAGCCGAGGTCGAACCTTGGTCTTTTGGATCCAGGGCAGAGACTCTGCCAATCTGCCAACTTCACCTGCATGAATTAATTTATGTGAAAAATATTTTCAGTTTTAGAAATAGAACATGGAGCACATGACATATTTTTAAAGACACGCCGTGTGGTTTTATTAAAAAGAAAAATTATATAAATAGGGTGATTTTTAGGATTCAAACCCGTGTCTTTTGAAACCAGGTTACGATATTGGCCAACTGATCCATCCCTACAATGAGTTTTCTTATAAGAATATATATATATATGTGAAAAACTACCACACAGGCCATGTAAGAAAACACATGGAAAAAAAGGGGGAATCCTGTGTCGAAGGTGGGTCAGGAGAGATTCGAATCGGTGACGACTCGGTAAACTCCAGTGACCTTACCATCGGCATCGACATCATCCATTTATATTACTTAGGTAAGTTATATATGTTTGATAGTTAGAAGATAAATGAAAAGGAATAGGTACAAGTTGTATATATAGGTGGTACACGGAGTGTATTCACTGGGTTTCCTCCCAGTAAGCGCCTTTGTTTTAAGTCAATGGCTTGACCTACTTATCATATCTTACCTAAGTTTTATGGTGGAAAATGTTCCTACTGTGTCATCCATGGGATGGTATGATTTCAACCATTGCCTGTTTACTTTTAATGGTTGTCCATCCTCTCCAAAAATTTCCACCGATCTATGATGGAATACGCATATCACTTGGAATGGTCCAGACCATCATTACTTCAACTTCCCTGGGAATAACCGAAGATGAGAGTTAAAGAGAAGTATCTGATCACTAGGATGGAAAGATTTTCTTGAAAAAACCCGGTCATGAATTGCTCTTGTCTTCTCCTTATATAACTTGGCATTATCATTTTCCTCTATTCTGATCTCATCATGTTCCGATAGTTGGAACTTATGCTTCTATTCAACTGCCTTTAGATCAAAATCTAGGGCCTTGACGGCCCAGTATGCATTATTCTCCAATTTTACGGGTAGATGGAAAGTCTTTCCATAGATGAGGTGGAATGGGGACATTCCCATTGGTGTTTTTAAAGAATTCCAATATGCCCATAGAGAATCATCTAACTTCTTAGACCAGCCTTTCTTTGAACTGTTCACTGTTTTCTATAAGATCTGCTTGAGCTCACGGTTGGAGAGATCCACTTGTCAACTGGACTCGGGATAATATGGTGTCCCCATCTGATGCTTTACTCTATAATTTGACAGTATTCCTCTCATCAGTGTGCTGTCAAGGTGGGTCCCTCTATCGTTGATCAGTACTCGGGGAACTCCAAACCTACTAAAAATGTGTTTCTTTAAAAAGGTCATGACTACCTTGGTCGTGTCGTGTGCTGAAGCGGTGTATTCCACCTACTTAGAGATGTAGTTGACGTATACTAGGATGTAGGTATTCCCAAAATATGGGGAAAAGGGACCCAGGAAATATATACCCCAGACGTCGAAGATCTCAATCTCCGGGATGGGTTACTAGGGAATATTGGCTCTATGTCCCATGATTCTAGTCCTCTGGCATCGATCACAATAAGAAACAAAGGCCTGAGCATCATTATTCATGGTGGACCAGAAAAAACCAAATTGTAGGATCTTGGCTATCATACGGTCAGGGCCATGATGTACCCCAACTGGTGAGGTGTGACATAACTCCAGGACATCATGAACTTCATTCTCCAGAATGAAATGGTGGATCAACCCATCTCCACAGAATCAGAATAGCATAGGATATTTCCAGAAGTACCTCTTCACATTAGAGAAAAATCTATTTCTCTGCTGGAAGGAAAGGTCGGGATGAACGACACCTATAACCAGAAAATTATCTATTTCAGCATACCATGGTCTAGGTGTTTCATTGACCTAAAAGAGGTTATCATCAATGAAATCCTCTTTAATCTCCTGATCTTCTTCCTTCTCTAAATGAGGCAGCTCTAGGTGGGAGATATGATCAGCAACAATGTTCTCACTCGCTTTCTTATCTCCAATCTCCAAATCAAATTCTTGTAAGAAGAGTACCCAATAGATCAATCGTGGCTTCGCATCTTTCTTGTTCGATAGGTACTTTAGTGCTTCATGGTCAGTATAAACAATAACTTTAGACAACACTAAGTAAGAACGAAACCTGTCAAATGCGAAAACCACAGTAAGCATCTCCTTCTTTGTGGTGGTATAGTTGATTGGTGCCTTATTGAGTGTCCTTATGGAATAATATATAGGTTGGAAAATATGGTCAAGCCACTAGCCCAAGACTACTCCCACTTTGTAGTCACTGGAATTGCACATCACCTCAAATTGTCCATCCCAGTTGGGAGAAATCAACACTGGAGCTTCCACCAGGCGCTGCTTCAGGTTTTCAAAAGCTATGGTGCATGTCTCATTAAACTCAAATATTTCATCCTTGGTTAGAATATTTGTGAGGGGCTAGGATATTTTTGAGAAGTTGCAGACAAACCTCCTCTAAAAACCTGCATTCCCTAGGAAGCTACAGATGGATCTGACGGAAGTCGGAATAGGTAGTTGTGAAATGACTTCTATCTTCATCGGGTCCACCTCTATCCCCTTTGTTGAGATTTTGTGGTCAAGGAAAATGCCAATTTGCACAATGAAATGACAATTTTCCTTGTTCAAAGCCAGGTTAGTGTTTTCACACCTTTTCCAAAACTAGCTCCAGGTGCTGCAAACAAGTGGTGAATGATTTTCCGTAAAGTAAAAAATCATCCATGAATACCTCCAGGATCAGTTATTCCATGTATTGTAAGATTTATAGAATGCAGTGCTAGAAGTTGGTGGGGGCATTGCACATGTCAAAATACATCCTTCAGTAAGAAAACGTACCATATGGGAAAGTAAATGTGCTCTTTTTTTATCATATAGAGCAATGGAAATATGGTTGTAGCCGCTATAGCCTTCGAGGAAGCAATAAAAGTTGTGCCCTGCTAGACTATCTAGAATTTGATCCATGAATGTAAGGGAGAAACGAAATTTTCTCATGGCATCATTTAGTTTCATGTAGTCGACATAGACTCGCAAGCCCGTGACAGTGCGAGTTTGGATGGGCTTGTTTTTATCATTTGAGATCACGGTGATACCCCCATTTTTGGGTACCACTTGTAGGGGACTCACCCATGGACTATCCGAGATGGGATAGATGATACCTGCATCCAATAATTTAATCACCTCTTTTTTAACAATATCCTTCATAGGAGGATTCAGGCGCCATTGTGGTTGCCGAGATTTCTTTTCACCTTCTTCAAGTAGCACTTTGTGGGTGCAAATAGTAGGGATAATTCCCTTTAAATCTACAATCATCCACCCAATGGCATGATTTTATTGTTTCAAAATTTATAGAAGAGTATCTCTTTGCTCCTGTGATAGTTATTCACTAAGTAGTACAGGCAATGTATGATGGTCTCCCAAATACCCGTATTTTAGAGAAGACGAGAGAGGCTTCAATTCTAGTTCAGGTGCCTTAAGAATCGAAGGTACAAGTTGTTGCGCCTTTTCCTATTTCAAACTATAAGGAACAACTGCGCATTTCCTGTAGTGGCTGCCCTGGCCTTCTAGTAATTGTAGGTCCTATGGCTCTTCTTCAACTGGAATGTCTGTAATAATAATAATATAGTTATTTGAAGTAAAAGAACATACCAGATCATCCCCTTTTCCACTCAAGAGATCATCCACGGTGGTTAATGCATAACATTCCTCATGTACTAGAAATGATTCATGCTTGACAGCCTTGAGATCATTGTAGGATAACCTCTCTTCTTCTACCTAGAAAATTATCTCCCCTTGGTTCATGTCAATTAGTACCTTCCCAGTGACCAAGAAAGGTCTTCCTAGTATGCGAGGTGCCTCCTGGTCATCATCCATGTTGAGGATGATGAAATATGTGGGAAGGATCCACCTACCAAACTTGACCAAAATGTCTTCTAGTATCCCCTTTAGATATTTTATGGATCAGTTATAATGTTAAAGGGATACTCAGGCAGGCTTCACATCATCATGCCCTAGCTTTTTGAAAACTCTAAGGGGCATGGGGTTCACAATGACCCCTAAGTCACAGAGGGTGTTACCAAACTCACATGGTCCAATAGTACATGGAATGGTAAAGCTGCCTGGATCCTGAAGTTTGGGAGGAATCGAATGTTGGACGGCTATAGAGAACTCCTTGGTGAGGTCAATGGTGCCTAGATCCTCCATCTTTTTTCTATTGGAGAGTATTTTCTTCATGAATTTTCCATAAGTGGGTATCTGCATTAGTGCCTTATCAAATGGAATATTTTTGTGAATCTTCTTAAACATGTCAATGAATTTTATGAACTGGTGGTCCAGGTTTCTCTATTTTAATATCTCTGGGAATGGTAAGGTGGGCTCAAAGGGTTTGACAACCTCTTTCCCTTTATTCTGCGACACCTCCTTTTGTGGGCCTTCGGATGAGGAGGGGTTTGAATTTTTACCTTTTTCATCAATATAAAGTGTGGGTGCACTTGGATATGCTAGATGGTTCTGTTTGAGCACATTTCCACATCGGAGCATGACAACATGGGCCTCCTCCCTCGGGATCTTCTCAGTGTTACCCGGTAGTGTACCAGGTTGCCTTCACGAGAGTTTGTTCACCAACTGGCCAATTTGGTTTTCCAGACCTCGAATTGATGCCTCCTAATTTTGAAACCTGGTAACAAAAATAGATATAAATGTGGTCATGATATCCTCTAACCTTGAGGTGTTCTCCTGCTGAGGTGGTTGTTGAGATGGTGGAGGTGGTGGATGTCACGGCTGCTATGGGTGAGGGTTTTGATACCCTTGATATTGATAAGAGACATGTTGGTTTTGTTGCTACCTCTGGTAATGGTTCTGATAGGGAGGTTGGTTGTATCTGGGAAGTTGCTGGGGTGGAGGATTCTACTGTTGTTGGCCCCAGTCTATTTTTTTTATCACACCATGTTGGGTTCTGGTATTACTAGTACTGGTTTGGCCCTCGGTTTTGGGCAACATAACTCACCTCGCTTGTCTATGGGCCTCTAGTAGAACATGGGAATTCTCTCGTGATGTGGTTATAACCACATTTGCTGCATGTCAGATGGTTTCACACATGTACTTGAGTTGTGCCCTTCATATTGAGTGCATCGATCTTTTTGGACACAGCATCCAACTGGGCAGAAAGCATAGTAGTTGCATCAATGTTATGCATACCTCGTTTCTGGGTGCCCCACTCAGAATTCCACTGGAAGCTATTGGAAGACATGTCTTCCAATATTTCAAAAAGTTCTTCAGGGGATTTCCTCATTACCGTACCTTTGGAAGTAGCATCCACCATAGACTTTGTATTCGTTGTCAACCCTCCGTAGAAGGTTTGGACCTGCATCCAAAGTAGAAGTTCATGGTGTGGGAATTTTTTCAACATCTCCTTTAATCATTCCCATGATTCGTATAATGGATCAACATCATGCTGTTGGAAGTTGTGGATTTTGTTCCGTAAAGTCATCGTCTTCAAGGGTGGTAAGTATTTAGATAGAAACACCTGGGCTAGCTCCTCCTAGGTGAGGATATATCGTTTTGGCTAACCTTTTATCATATCTTTCTCCTTATCCCTAGAAAGAAAAAGAAGAGGTGAAAACAAACAACATATGTGGACACTCTGTGGTAGCAGAACGTGTCGCAGACCTCCAGAAAATTGGAGATATGGGCATCAGGATCCTCTTTGGGAAAGCCACCAAATTGAACAGTGTTCTGGATCAGTTGCATGATAGCAGGTTTGATCTCGAACTGTTGGGCCTGCACCGGTGGACGAACTATGCCCCTGTCACCTCCGTGAATAGATGGCAGGTCGTACTCCATAAGAGTATGGCGTGGAGGTGGCTTCTGAGGGAGTGGAGTCCAGATGTATTGTTGTTCTTAAGGGGCGAATTACGGCCCCTGACCTTGGTTGAAAAATGGAATCCACTCTGGTTGGAATTGTTGGAGTTGTTGCGGTCCATACCCTGAAGCAAGTGGAGCTTGCTGGTTCCAGTTTTCATTTGGACCTATCTGTTGTCCAGCTCCTAGGAAAAGAGCGGGATTTCCTTCCTCATTTTGTGCCAGTTGAGTGTTTTGGTTATGCTCAGCCATAAGTGCTTGTTATCTCCTCAAGAGTGTTCGTTCAATCTCTGGTTCAATCGGGAAAAACTCTGATGACTCAACGTTCTTGGAACGTGTGAGGTAGCCGCTCATACACCTAAATACCTGCACGATATGAAACACACCAAGCGTAAATGAGTAAAAAGAAAGATAAAAATAAATGAGATCAGAAATAATATTTTTCTGAATTTTTGATTTTTATTTTCACTATAATTTGATACGAGCTAAATGAAAACCAGAATAAAATTAAATTTTATTTGATTCCCCAGAAACGGAGCCAAAATTTGTTGAGTCATTTCACCGAATGTATATTATCGGTGTCCCAAATTATTTTTACCCTAACAAGTATAGCACTAGTAACGGATCAATCCATAGGTAATAAGAAGTTATTTTTATCTTGTTTAACCTAGTTTGTATTTTTTTTAATTATGTTTTCTGAATTTAGATTCTATTTTTGTTGTTTGGATAAAAAGAAAATTTGGTTTTATGTTTCTTTTAACAAATTACTTAACATAATAAAAGTAAATATGGAAAAATTGATTTTGGTATAGATAAAGAGAGATGTGCATTTGGGTTATGGATTAATGAGAAGTTGATTATTAAATCAAATTGCTTATGAGGTTGTGTTGGTCATGATAACCTATGTTTCAATTTGTAATAAAATTTCCTTGGTCCTGTAAGTTTTTATTTAGAGATGAAGAAACTAGATCCTTGGTACGGTAGTTAGTGTTTTACAGTTATTTATTTGGATTAGCTCATTTTGAGTTTACAAATACTTCCAATGGTCATGGAATTATTCATCATTATTCTTCTTTTGAATCCTTAAAAATTATTCCCTTGATCTAGTTCAAAATTTTTAGTGACAATAAAAATTGGTTTAATAAAATTAAGAAGTGGTTAAAAGGAACGAACACATTCATAAAAAAAATTAAATTAAAACTCATCATCTTCCACAACCCAAACACACTGGGTATCTAGTTAAACATATAGAAAATTATAAACATAAAGCTCTTGATACCTAATGAGATCATGCATGGAACTTCGAGGAGGGAATGATTCTTCGGTAGACGGAAGAACAGCGGTAGTACGACGGCAGACCTTCACTCCTATGGACCTTAAACCTTTTCTCCACAATTTATCTCCACACACCATCCTCTCAAACCATATTCCATGGCCTTGTTTTATAGAAAATATAAATACACGGTGTGTGGCATAAGTACATGGTGTGTACTTTTGTCAATGCGCTTTTGCCTTTGTTTTATCCACCAGTAGGCGGCCTAACACGCCATCTTTAACTTCGAACATGGATCCTCCTGGTAGGTAGCTATACACCGGATGTAGTGCCACCACACACGGCGTGTAGTCCCATTTCATGGCCACCAACTGCTTCTAGAAAGGTATACACGGCGTGTATTAGTTGAACATGGTGTGTCCCCTTTATCAGGCCACATGGGCATGTAGACTTCTTTTCATCCACCAACTTCTTCTATAATGGTGTACACTATGTGTAAAGTGTGAACACGGTGTGTACCGGATTCTGATTACTTGGGAATGTACTTTCCCTGGTCAATAAATGTCTGAGTCAAGATATACATAGCGTGTAAATAAGTACATGCCATGTAGTTTGTAAATTTTTCTCAGTCTTCCCCGTTTTGTGTATTTGGCCATAAAACTCTTGAAAATGAACAAGATCACCAAAATCAAAGTATTTTTTCCCTAAGAAGTAGGTAATTAATGAAAACTTGTTCTTATTTTCAATAAAGAGAAAATGTATACACAAATTGAATGAATTAGTTACATGTTAATGGTTTTGAATCAATAATATGGTGTGTTTGTGTTTCACATATAGTAGTTTTTTATTTTTATAATTACATATAAGAGGTTATTACTCTATTTTTTCAATAGAATTTTAATTATCCCATTATATTTTTTAAAAAATGATATATATTTTTCTTAAATTTATTTTTTATCATTTCTATGTGACACTGGTCTTGATAATTCTATGATGAAAGGTACTACCTACACTATCTAGTATCTTATCGATGTGGAGTTGATAAAAAAAATCATTATTATTTATTCTCCATAAAGAAAAAAAACTTCTTAATAAGTTGAGTTCCAATAAAATGTTTATTTAATAATATCTATTCATTTGACAAGTGATCCATAAATTATACATTGTGATATTAGATAATAAAATTCTTATTGACTATAAGAAAGAGGGTTTGGTGCTTTCCCTGTGAATAAAAATATAGTTTCTATTTATTATTTACTTAAATTTCTAAACTTCTCACATTTGTACAGGGTTTCTTAAAAACATCCCTAATGAATATGAAATTATTTTTTAGTGGGTTTTTAATTTTAAGATTGTATGTATATCTTCCTTGGAGTATAGAAAACATTTATCGCTCTCTATAGTGGTGAGACATCGATAACTGATAAATCTTATGGTTGGAGCATTCAACATCTTCTCGAAGGTCTGATTAAATTTTTTTAAAAATATCTATTGGTAATCAATCCTTTTTTTCTTTGATGTATTTTTTTTTATAGATTTATATGGTTATAGTTTTCAAGAATTATATATAATTTTGAAACACTTATTTTTTGTTGAACACATGTTTTGAATCATTAATCAATCTAATTTTCAAGAAGTAGATATGTTATAATTTTGGAACTGATTTTTTTAATATGAATCTATATTAACTGTTTTTCTTTGACTAGTTGTGTATATCATAATAAAATAATACATTTTAAAAAATAATAAGAATGTGTGGATTCCATTGGCAGTCGCAAATGCTCTAATATTTTATTGTAAAAATTGTAACATTTAGGGAAATCCAAAATACCCCATTATCCACTCATCTTAATAGGATATATATTGTCATCAAAACCCTTTGGTGACCACTTTTGGTGGTCATAAATGGTATTTTTTCTACTACGTACCATTTTATAATTTGGAGTACTTGATTAAATATTATTAATAATTTGAATATGTTTCTATTTTCAATCCATTAACTTATATTTTAAAATATTAAATCAATTGATCTCAAATTAATTAAATATATTTTATAAATTTTTACTATTTAAAATATTTAGTGAATAAAATTAAAAGTAATTTATTTATTTTTATTGTAATTTAGAAAGAATTTACTTTCAAATATAATATAATTGTTTCCGTATTTGGGATACAAATTACAAACACACGCACACACACCCAAGGAATTTGATTGGATCAAGTCTTATCCCTATCTATAATGATATTTCTAACTCATTCTAACATATTATAAAAATTATATTTTAGGTAAAATCTTGATCTTCAACGTATGATATACCAAATATTGTTATTATGTTTCGTGATAGTTCACCACTAAATTTTGAATCAAAATTTAGTATCATTGTTCATTTTTTTATGAAAAGAATTATTGTGTATCTCCATAGGAATGGCTTGGAAATATAGATTTACTAATTGATGATAAATCTTTTTTTAGATAAATAATTTAATTATTACAAAATAATATGATTAAATAAATATATTAATAAAGCGTGCATGCTTAAAAAACAAAAAGTAATAATGAAATAAAACCATATATAACATGTGTTGATTTTAATTAAACCAATATGAAATATGGTAATACCACCTAAAGAAATCTAAATTACTAAATGAAAGAAATCAAATACCAATTGAAAAGAATCAAGGAATGTAGAAGTTATCTAATGAAGTTAGTCCTGCTAAACTAAGTGGTGGTGATAAAATCTATCATGTGTAGTTTTCATTCACCGTTCATGAATAGAATCATGTAATACAACAAGTAAATTAAAGTATAAAACTATATAATCAAAAGTAATAAAACATTTCCTACATAATCAAATCTCCTTTACTGATATAAGGTTATAAATGAAAAATATGATTCTATATTATCTATTGAATCTTTATAAAAATAATTTATAGCTCAATTCCCTAGTCAACTCATCTAATATACACTATAATGGTACTCTAATTATAGGGGAATAGTGTTCCAGCCAAAAATGTATTTGTGTAAGATCTTCAGTTCCAAGCTTCTCCTTCATTCACAAAATATCTTCATAGAGAACCATAGGTTTATGATCTGTTATTAAAAATAACCAAAACCAAAATTAAATGTTTCAAAAAACTAAAAGGTAATAATTAAATGATAATAAGATAGAAAAGAGATAGATGGCATGATTTTATGCAGGGATGCATGGAATGTGGATAACCACAGTCAAATGTTTCATTTGAATATCCAAATGGGAACAAACTCATCGAGACACACAAAAACACCATATTGTCTCTGAAGAATTCATGTGGATTTCTCTTATTTAGTGAGATAATGAAAACACACCACAAAAACACAAATACATAAAAGGGGAACAGTTACATAGAAACGATAAACAACATTTATCAAGCCCAATCAAATACCTGATTTTTGGAAAAAATTTAACAATAATACAAAATAAAAAAAATGTATAATTAAATTTAGAAAAAACAAATGAAATGTATGGAATGAAAAATGTAAAAAAAATAAGGCATGTATGTAATTTACATATAATATGACCATAAATATAAAAAAGTAGAAAGAAAAAAACATTTAATTTAAACAATCATGAAACATTAATCATATATCATAATTACCTACTTTACAACAAACTTTTTTTCATGATAATTTTCTGAAAATATAAATTATTGAATTATGAAAATGATCATAAGACCTAAGAATTTAATAAATGTTAATAATGGATTATATTTTGTCAAAATTTCATCTATATGGAATCATTCATTCATCTAGTTAAAGAAATATATTCTACCTCAATGGAGGATAAATAAATAAAAGATTGTATGTTACATTTCCAAGAAATTTTTTCCATTATAATTGAGAAAAACATAGACACTAATTTATTTATGAGTATCTATATTAACAACATAGTAATAATCCACAATACCAAAAACAAAATTAGTATAAATAATATTATTTCTGTACTAAATGTATAAATATGTTTTCAGGGACATGTGATTGAAGATAAATTTTAATAAATTACTAAGTGGTTTCCCCTGTTCTCTAAAATAAGCTACTTAAAGTACAAACAGAATAAGAAATATCTAGTTTATAGTAGACTATAGAATAAAAAATACCAAAAAATAAATTGACATATAGAATATTATTATAGAATGATTCCTCAAATTAAAAATTGGTGGATTAGATAAGGGATTGATTATAGTGATGAGAAAAAGAAATATAATAGGTTCAATATGCTTCAATGGGTAGTATTTTATCACCTTTTTAACATAATCATATAGAAACAGATACTAGACACTAGAATCTCTATTTCTATCAATTTTTATACCTATAATTTTGGGTAGAAAATCCCTCAAGATAACATTGCAGCATTTTTGGGTTGATTGTGTTTGTTGACAATGCAGGTTTTTTGGTGAATTGTTGAGTTCTAGAGATGTTGTTGACAATCCACGTTGACAAAGAACCCAAACAAAGGAATGGATGATCTGGAGGAGATACAAAAGAATAGATACAAGGTGGCATCGTTTTCCAGTGTTTTCCAAATTTTGGGGGTTCCAAAATTTGGAGTTTGGTGAGCATCGTGAAAAGTGGATATCCTTGAAGATCACATCAATGTATAGAAAAGGCATGAATTCTGTGAAGATAGTCTTCATGGATTTGATTTCACGAAGACATGAAAAATGATGGCGGTGATTTTTAAGATTAAGATGAGCTTCGTGAACGGAAGCTTTGAAGAGAATTATGGCAGTGAAGGGAATTACGAGTGGATCTTCACGGTGAAGGCGTGAAGTAATTGATGGAATGCTCCACGATTACAACAAGCTCTGTGATCTGGAAATTACCACAGTTCTTCGCAGTATTGAAATAATTTTGGCCAAAATTTTAGAGCCTCACGATTTGAGATTATGTGGCGCTGACTTCGCATGGATGGTTCGAGTGTTGGTGGAATCCTCTATAAATAGGCCTCAACCCCACAGAGATAAGAAGAGAGTTTTCCAAGAAAAATTTGTTGCTCACAATTCGCGAAGGTGGTTCGAGAAGGCAGTGTGCTTCGCAAAAAGAAGGAGCTTCATGGAGGATAATCTAGCTCTGTGAAAGTTGTGTGCTCTGCATTGGATCAATGAGCTTCGCGAAGGAAGTCGCTCTGTGACGACTTGAGATCTATGATGGCCAGAGCTTTGCGAAGGTGTGAGCTTCATGAAAATGCAGGAGCTTCTCTAAGGCTTGTTTGAGCTTCATGAAATTGGGAGATTTGTGAAGTATGGTTCTTGGTGAAGGTACTTCCCAAAGGATATTTCCCAGTGGTTAGGGGAAAAGGGGTATTCACCAATGGATGAAATTTGGACTTCAATATTGCATATACATATAGTGTAGGATGCATTAATTAATGGTAATGAGGAAAACTATAGGTCTATAAACTGTGAGTGGATCTTTTGAAGAAGTAGTGAGCTCACTTCAGTTGAGGGAGCAATGAGTTCTCAAATTGTGAGAGGTTGTAAACCAGGAGGGATAGTGAGTCCACTTTATACTTGTAAACAGTAGTGCGCTTATAGTGAAATTTGTACATCAGCACACTGCCAGTGTATGCTCCTTGGACATAGCCCAGTGAGGGTGAACCAACTAAAATTTCTATGTCATGTGCATGATTTAATGTTTATTCAAACTATGCAATGGGAAGGGGAGAGAAGAGGATTTTGTCTAACAGAAAAACAAGATCAAAAGGGGTAGTTGTTTTAATCTTTCATACCCTGATTTCCCCCCAGGGTATCTATCCTAGTGTACCTAACAATAATTTGATTTACATTACCCACATTATTCATTTCAAAATTATTATTTAGTTATATATTAACATTATTAATCATCCTAAAGTTTTTAAGGACAAGTAGAATGAAATTTATATATAAAACATGTAAATCATTTCATTCTTAATGTGATTTAAATAAACACATGAATCATATTTTTTTTATTTTAAAACAATTTTCTATAAAATAATTAAACCATTTATACCATTTTCTAGAATATTGTTTATGTTCATAAAAGGATTTTAAAAAAATACATATTTTATTAGGTTAGAAATATTTAGAAAATATATTGGACATTTTCTTGATAACAAGTAAATCTTGAGGCTGAAGCGTTCAATATATTTTTAAGGTCAAATTTCATTTATATAAAAATGTCTATTGTTAATCATTCATTATTTCTTTTTTTATTTCATTTATGGATTATTTTTTTAGATAGATTTAGATGGTTACAGTTTTCGAGCAGTCTTTCTATTTTTGAAACACTGGTATATTTTTTATTGAACCCTTTTTTAATCATCTATTAATTAAATTTTCAAGAAACTAATATGTTAAAATGTTGGAAATGATTTTTTTAATATAGATCTATATTCAATATTAAATAAATTTTTACTAATTTTTTATCATTATAAAATAATTATTTTTTTAAATAATAATAAAGTGTGACTACCATCGGTGGTCACCAATGTTCTAATATATTATTATAACAATGTTACCCTTTATAAAAATCACAAATAAAAAATTAGGGACTCGCCCTAATAGGATATCGAGATGATCATTAAAACCCATTTGTGACCACTTATTGTGGTTATAAATGTTTATTTTCTACTATATTCCATATTATAATTTGGAATGATTGATTAACTATTAAAATTAAGTTCATGATGTTTATATTTTCAGTGAATTATATTATATTTTAAAATATTAAATGAATTGATCTCAAATTAATTAAATATATTTTATAGTTTTTTATTATTTAAAAATTTGTAGCTAATAAATTAATTATTATTTATATCATTTTATTAGAATTTAGAAATAATTTTTTTAAATATTCAATATCATTATTTAGGTAGAGGGGATACAAATTAAAAATACACACACACACAAGGTACACAACTATATCGAGTCTCATCCATCCCCACTATCATATCTCCAACCCATGCTGGCATAGTATAAAAATGATATTTTATGTAAAATTTTGATCTATTACTTGTTATATAACTAATTTAGTTCTTATGTTTTGTGATAGTTCACCACTACGTTTGGTGTCTCACTTTAGTATCACTATTAATTTTTATCTTTTAATTATGCAAAGAATTGTTGTGTTTGTAAACACGAATGGCTAGGAGCCACATATTTACTAATTGAGGGTCACCGTTTTTTATGTAAATCATTTAATTTTTATAAAATATTAAGATTAAATAAATATATGAAGAAAGTGGGTGTGCTTTAATAATAAAAATAAATAATGAATGAAAATCTGATATAACGTGATTCAGTTTGAATTAAACCTGTGTGGTTGATGATAACACCACGCAAGAAAATATTTATTAATAAAATAAAGAAAAAATTCCAAATCAAATGCTTCAAGGACCATAGAAGTTATTCGAGGAAGTTGGTCCTACCAAACTAGATAGAAGTGAAAAACTCTATCATATAGAGTTTCCACTAACCATTACTAAATAGACTCGCATAATACAAACATAGCATAAAGGGAAATAACATTATAAACAAAAGTAATAAAAAAATTCTTACATAACCAGATCTCCTTTATAAAGATCAGGTTATTATTGATGAATATGATTCTATAGTATCTAGTAAATCGTTATGCAAAGAAGGTTCAGCTCGAAGCTCTAATTAACTCATCTAATCTCCACCAGAATGGTACTCCAATTATAGGGGAATGATACATCATTTATCAGTGTATTTATGTAAGGTATTCATATCCAAGATTATCATTCAATCTCTAAATATCATGGTAGAGAACTAAAGGTTTCTAATAACTTATTCATAAGAACGAAATCCAAAATTAAATGTTCAAAAAACCAAAGGGTCATACTGAAATGATAATAAGATAGAAAAGAGATAGATAACATGATTCTGTGAGAAGATTAACGGAACATGGAAGACTATAATCAAATGTTTCATTATAATAACCAAATGGGAAAAAATTACTAGACACATGTAGAAATAATGTAGTGGCTATAAAGGTTTCATGTGGATTACCCCTATTTTTTAGATAGTGAAAACACTACAAAAAAACAAATCCACACACATGGAA
This sequence comes from Viscum album, assembly GCA_963277665.1. NCBI lineage: Eukaryota > Viridiplantae > Streptophyta > Magnoliopsida > Santalales > Viscaceae > Viscum > Viscum album. The sequence continues at coordinate 1,356,801,404 of OY728148.1, forward strand.
CCTTCAGATCAAAATGATCAACAATAAAGATAAATCCCAACCAAATACTTGATACAACAGTTTTTAGGATTGGGTTATAAAGAAACAAAGAAACTTTTACACCTGCAATCACTCAGGGATACATGATCCTGAGACCTCCGACGAGACCCATCAAAGGTGTAACAACTTAGTTATGCCCCTAGGGGCTAAATACCTAATTTTAGGAAAACTGTAACAAATAATCCAAAATAAAACAAATATAATTACATGTAGAAGAAATGAATGAAATACCTAGAATTAGACACATAAATAAAATAAATAATTTATGTAATGTGAAGGTAATGTGTCAAAAATAATATAAAAGTAGTAAGAAAAAACATTGAATTTCAATAATCATACATCATAAAGCATATATCACAAACACCCACTTTATAATAATGTTTTTAGGCATGATGGTGTTCTGAAAACCTACATTATTGAATTGTGACTATGTTCATAAGACCTAAGAAATACCTAAACATTAATAATGGATTTGATTTATTCATACTATCATCAAAATGGAATATTTTATACATTTATTTAATAAAAATTATTATACATCAATGGAGGATAAAGAAATAATAGATTGTATATTACATTTCCAAGAAATAGGAACAATACAAGTGAGAATATAATATCTAGTAATTGATTTATGAGTATCTATATTAACTCCATAGTGAGAATAAACAAACACAACAACATAATTAGTATAAATATTATTATTTCCCAAAAAATGTATAAATATGTAGAAATAGACATGTTCCTAAGGATAAATTTTCATAAATTACTATATCTCTTCCCATGTTTTCTAAGAAATAGTACTTAAAGTAACAGAATAGGAAATATTTGTTCTGGAGTAGACCATAACATACATAAAACTGAAAATTATATTTTCATATGGAATAATTTTAAAAAAAATTCCCTCAAATTAAAAATTAAGTGTTTATTTATGGTATAGATTATAGTACTATCCCAAATTAAAGATAAGGGGTTTAATATACTCAAACGAGTAATATTTTAACACCTTTCTAACATAATCATACAGTGAATGATACAAGACACTAGCCTATGTATTCCTAACAATTACCATACCCATAATTTGATTTACATTACCCAAATTATTCATTTCAAAAATAATATTGAGTTGGATTTTAATGTGATTAATTGTTCCTAATGTTTTTATTGATAATAAGTATGTCATCTATATATAAAATCATGTAAATAATTTCATGTTTAACATGATTGAAATAAACACATGCATCATATTTTGTTCTTTTAAAACCATTTTATATTATAAAATAATAAAACCATTTAAACATCCATCTATTCAATATATAGATCATATATATCATAAACATTAAGAATAATATAAATATAGGAATGTTCTAATACACGGGGGAAATTTATCTATTATCAATTCCTTCACATTAAAGGAATCCTCAAGAAACTAACCTAGTTTATAGTTAATTTTTAAATCCACATAATTATATTCCTTATATTTAAAATTCCATTTGTATATAATTACATTAACATTTTTAGGTTTGGTTATAATGTTCCATGTCTAATTTTTTTAAGGTAATTCATTTCATCTTTCAATGAAACAAACCAATGTAAATATTTTTTATATTTCAAAGATTCATAATGACTTTTGGTTCATCATTATTTATATCCTTTGTAATATTAAACTTGTATGAAGCCACATCAATATGACTGAAATGAGAAGGGGTAAAATGATTTTCCCAACTACATCTCATGCTGACTGTAAATCTTTGATATTATCACTTCCCTTGAAATATAACTCAAAATTAGAATCAGAATCACTTTGATTCTAATGGGGGAGGATGAATGGATATAATCTCAGGTTTAGGTGGGAATTTTCACTCCAAAAAAATATAAACACCAAATGGTTGAGTTTTTCTACTATTATGATGCTCAATAAAATAAACTAGGAAATATAGACACATAAATTACAACATCATGACTAATGATGCATTTTTTGTAATAGGGTTTTTTATATAAAATTGATAAACCTTAACACCTTATTGGTATCTAATAAAGATAAAATTGATAACCCTAGTTTCATTATTATCATTCATAATGATAGTATAAAATTTGTATCCAAAAACTCTATGGTGACCATGACTAGGTGGTATTTCAATCTAAATTTATTATGGTGTTTTAAAATAAATATTTATAGAAGTTAATCAGTTAATGAGGTATAAAATCATAGTGTAATATTCTACCCTAAAGACCAAGAAATACTTGATTATGGGAACATTAATCTCACTCTCTCCATTATAGTCTTATTTATATGATCAACTAAACCATTTTTATAAGGGATTTCCACAATAGTATGGTGTATAAGAATCCCTTTAGAGTCATAGAATTTTACAAAATGATTTTGTAGATACTATAACCCATTATTATTCATAAAATTCATTGACATATTATAATATTATTTATCTACATTGGTATTCCATGTTTTAAAATTTTGAAATATATCAAACATATGTATTCCAATATAAAAAAAACAAACATTACCTGTGTAATAATCAATAAAGGTTACATGGTAACAGCCTCCACTATGGGAGGTAGTCTTAAATAGACTATATAGGTCCTTTTAGACATAATTATATATTTTTATGCATATCTATTGAAACACACATTTTTGGATTTACTATACATATAATCCTTACAAAATAAAATATTTTTTGAATTTATATTAGTTAACAATCCATGTTTACCCTATTCATATAGGACCATTCCACCAGAGTTTATAAGTTATATATGTTATAGAATACTATTATCAAACACTATTACATGAAATACATTAATCTACTTTAGGTGTCTCTTACCATCTAAAACATACAATTCATTTAGAAGGATTCCCTTTATCATAGTGATGGATCCATGAGAAATTAATAAGATAACTAATTCTAATAAAAAAGTATAACCCTTATATTATATAATTAATTTCTAAATGATGTTTCTATTATGTTTAGGTACCCATATAACCTCTTTCAGAGTCTTAAACATCCCATAATTAAGATCTAAGTAAATAGAGCCTATACCTTCAATATGAAAAATATTTTTTCTCCCAAAATATATATCATGAATTACCATTAGAGAAGAAAAGTCATGATAAATCTAGATATACTTATAATAATATTCCATCAATATAATCATAATCATAAAAAATCATGATAAATGATGATATTTTAGAAATAAACACTTACTACATTGGAAAAATTGAATCCTTGTTCCCATGAAATAATAAAATTACATGAAGATTAAAATATCATGAAAGGAATTATATTCAATATATAACAAGTAAAATATAATTATATACATATCATAAAATAATATTGGTAAATAACAAAACATGTGTCTTAAAAAGTCAAATTGAGACAAAATTACATTAAAACTTTGGTAACTTTTGAATCATAAAACCCCATGAAATAGAGATTATAAAATGGATATATAAATACACTTAAATTTAAGGATAGGGATAATATAATAAATTTATATGTGTTATATACACCACAAAAAAGAAACGAGTGTTGAATAAGGCATAAGTATCATAAAAATAAAAGTGACACTGCCAACGAGCCTGTACCTAAGTAGTAAAGGCTCCTGTTGAGCATCCAAAACACCCAGATCCAATCCAGGCAGGGATGAATTTTCAGGTTACTATAGTAGCTCTATAGTAGCACTGTAGTAGGTACAGTAGAAATACTAATGCAGTAGAAAATTTTAAAAATGGTAACACTGTAGTAGCGGAGGCACTATAGAAAACTGTAGCGACAATGGTACTATAGCAGGTCCAGTAGCAGCCCAGGTACTATAGCAGCATTAATCATTGAAGGGACCTTTGGGCCAAAAATGGGCTTTTGGGACTTGAATATGGGATCTCAATTCCCCAAGACTACAGTAAATGTAATGGGTCCCCCTCTACCCTATCATAAAAAATATTTCTTTTCTTTAATAATAAAAATGAGGCTTTAGCCCCAACCTTTAAAAAAAGTGAGACTAGAAATCCCTTTACTACTTGAGTAACTTTTAAATCATTATATATGTTAAATAATAACATAAAAAAAACTTTTAATATCATAAAATAAATGAGATTCATGATATAAAATTTCATACTATAGTATATACACCACACAATAAGAATAAGTGGTGGATATAGCATTTATCTCACCGAAATAAAACTGAGATGAGAAAACCCTAGCCTTAAGTCTTGAATTTCTTTGTATAAATTCATACCTACTGTATAACAAATATAAGTTAATTATACATCTACTTAAGAACCATATTATTATATATCATACCATATATGATTTTATTATAACTTTATATTACCCATTTATTAATAATTCCATGTTAATGTTATGTTTCGAGTAATAACCCCTTTGTTTTTCATATATGTTTTGACTGTTTATTCTTGATTTGCTTACATATATTATGATTTAATTATTTCAAGAATTTAAAACATGATATAAATAACATATATATTCATTATATAAGTATTTATAATAATTTATGAAATATTGATATATGAAATGGAATGCACCATTCACATAGATGTTAGGTCGTACATACGCATGAATGATGTTTCTATTTTCTTGTCGTATTGAAAGAAAGTAAATGAAATATATGTATGTAAATATATATATTATAATTAAAATATAATTATTAATTTATACATATCATATATATTTAATAAACTCATCTTTAATACAATCCATGTAATTTTTTAATGAATAGCATCGCTTTGATGAGGTGGTAGTACGCATGTCCACAAATGAAGTTATCGTATTCCCAAAAAATGGAAAGAATAGAGGTATATGTTATAAAATAATTCTAGAAGAATAAATACATCATAAATATAATATATAAAATATAAAAATAGTAATTTAATCATAATTCTCAACCTTTATAGGTGGTAATGGAATAAAGAATAACATTGGTTGATGTGGGGGTAGTCCATCATACACATAAATGATGATTGTGTATTCCATTTGATGGAATTTTCTATAGTTATAGGTAGAAATATTAACATAACAACATATCAGTATATTTAGGATACTTAGGTTATTATCTAATCAAGTATTAAGAATAATTTTAGGGGTTGATAAATAAATAAAACAATGGTGCTTGTTGAAGGATGTTAACCCCTATTTAGGTAATTCTATTTAGATTGAATAGAAAGAATAACTTGGTTTTATTTCTAAAAAAATGATACTTCTAGTAAGAGAGGAAGGAATTTTTGATCTTATTTATACAAGGTTTTTATTATTCAGAGGTATTTGTATGAGTGAATAAGTGAGGGGTGAGTGTCCTCTTATAGAGGAGGAGCAGTGGAATTCTTGAAAATATAAAAAAGGTAAACACTATTTAGAGGCATACCTTACTTTATGTGCCTCCAATAATGGTAAATTATCTATAAAAAGGATTATATGCTCAAAATATGTCCTTAGAATAGATTTTGGAGATTTTTTTAGGTTATTGTTTCCTTTAACTTAAATTTTAACCACTAAGTAAACTTGTTTTTATCTTAATCACTATAATTAATGTTAATTAATTTCACTAATATTTTTTCTAGGAAAATAATTTTAACTATTATAATTTAAATATTATTACTATTAAAAATATGGGATTCATGTTTCCAAATTATAAATATATAAGTTGAAGAAATTAATTTAAAATTAATCCTACAGATGGGATAAAACAATGTTGTTTTAAAGTGAAAATGTTCAAAAGATTGAAATGTTTTTATATCTAATTTCGATATAAAATTTATTCCAATGAACTAAATTGGATTAATATTAGAATAATTGATTGAAATATACCTTAAAAAAATTAAAAATTCAATTTAACTATATAAATAAATAAGAGGAAAATGAGGTTTTAAATTAAAATTCAGTGTTTCTGATTATTCATTAAAAAATGAAACTTCTCAGAAAAACACCAAAAATTATCCCAAAGTAATTTTTAATATTAAAAATTAAAATATTATTTTAATTTAAAAAATAAAAATTATAAAACTTCTAAAAATTTATTTTAAAATATGTTTTCCATTAAAAAGTTGTAAAACTACCTTTTAGAATAATACATCTTTTTATGCCTTAAACTGGATTTGTTCTTATTTTATGCCTATAAAACATATTGGATGAATTTAAAAACATTTATTTTAATTTATAGAATATAATTTTATTATAAACATTAATTAATTTTTTTAAAAAAAATATTGGGAAAAATGTGTTTGTACATAGAAAAATTGTTTTCTTAGAAAAGAAATTTATTTATTTTTAGTTAATTCTTACTTTCATTTATATATAATTGATAATTGAAGGATTCATTTAACATAAATGTACAAATAATAGTTTAATAATTTAGTTAATTTTATTCATAACTTTCTTTCTAATGTCTAGGTGATAACTATAATAATAATTTAATAATAGTAATAATATATTATAGTTTGGTAAGACTCGGTCTTGTGTGCAATGAAAGCTATCAAAGAAACTCATAATTGTGTGTAATACAATCCAAAAATATTTTTAGATGTACCTAAATCTAATCTTAGTGTTATTTTTAGCAGAATATTAACTTGGTTTTTCTAACAAATAAATAATAACTTGGTGCTTTTAAATAACACAAGATATATTTAGTGTTGTGTGAAATAAAAAATATCAAAAAGATTTAATTAATTATAAAAAAAAATATTTGAAAACATATGAGGGTGTTACACTCTAACCCCCTTAAACTGAATTTCTCCCTCTAAATTTTTATGATAGATCAAAGGTTTAATACATCAAAGTTCCTTTTATTGAAACCTATATCATAAAAATGAATACAAAAACTTCCTTCAATAAGGGAAATTTCAAACCATAATGGTTATCCAAAGTAACTCATAACTTGGATTCCATATAATATAATATAAGTGAATATTTGTACATGGAATAAAAGTTTAAATAATTATAGAGGGTGATAAGGATCCCTGATCATAAGAAAGTGGTGGATCCAGAGACAGTTAACAATCACAAAACCAAAAACCAAAGAGGCATGAAAGTGGTAATTGATATCATCAAAAATGATGATAATAGGACAACATTTTATTTCTAGACCATTTTCGAAAAATTGAATAATTTTCACAAGAAAATGTACTTTCTTAATTTTGTTCCAATTCATAATCACAATCTCACCCTTGGTTTGTGCCTAGATGAATTTACACTTCATCTCTAATCCCAATAAATAAAGGTGAATTTTTTATTCCTTAATAATTAGAATATAAAGAGATAAATAAATAGAATGATAAACCATTCCATATTTATTTTGTTAACATCACAAAAAAATGGTTAGAACAGGTTATCCAATATACATAAATACTCATTCGGTGAGATAATATTTTAATCTCTAATAACTCCTATGAATTTTAACTGAAACCATTCCATAAATAGTCAACCTTGTAAATCTTCCGAGAGATAAAAATCCAAAACATTATAAAGAATGTCACTAAATTTCTCAAAATTAGCTTAACATTAATTCCCAATATATTATCAAGTAGATCTTGTTTTTCATATTCCAAACACATGAATACCTTTATCATGTATTCTCTTGAAACATGGTAATTACCTAAATTTCCATAAAACCATTTTGAAAAAATGAATGATTTATTATTCAAAATTTATTGGATATATTCATTAAATTAAAAAAAATTATACTTTACCCAAGATAATTTAGACCACTTTGTCAAAAAAATAATAATCATTTCCATTGAAATCAATACTATCCAATTTACTTTATCCATATCAATTATCTCCTAATCCATGATAAACACAATTTTCTCAATATTAGGAATACATTAAGGGATACCTTCCCTTGATCAAAATATCACATTTCTATTAAATAACATTTTCATGTCATGAGTACCATTAATTATATTTTTTTCAAATATTTAATGGAAATCATATACTTCATGATTCATATAATATAACTCTTGAATACTAATACATATTCAATTCAATCATCCCACTTCTCTCTCAAACTATTAACATGGATTCATCATCTTATTTGTTAATAACCCTTTCCTAGAATATTAAATATGAATCATGTATTAAGGTTCCTCGACATCAATCTAATCATGCTTCTTACTTTTAATTTAAACAAAACTGTTAGAATATCCCATAACATTCACATATCAAATTCAATCTCTTTATATTCATAAGTATAACCGAAACTCACACCACCTTCTTGATTCTCATCAAGATATTTCAATTTAGGACATTGATTTGTATAATCCCCATACTTTCCACATTTAAAAAAGTCAATATTAACCCATTTCCTTCTAGTTACCACTATTTTCTAAGACTAGAAAGAAAAGGTGAGAAACACTTATCAGGACATTAAATCACATAGTTATATATAATTACTTATATGATTCATAAATCATGACACTTACATTTAAATCTATAACTGTTGGTCAGAGTGGATACTCAAGAGGGGGGTGAATTGAGTTCCAATAAAAAATTCTGTTGAAAAATATTTCTCTTAAAATCCCCCAAATTAAAAACAAAGTTAAACTATAGTGAATCTATATAGAGTGTAAATGTTCAATCAGTTTCTCAAAGATTGATTAGGTCTCAGTTTACATAATCTGAAGCTTAAATTAACTTTTGAAACTAACTTACTGGTTTACAATAAGTATAAACACTTGCTAATTTAACTATCAAAGTAGGTTTAAAATAGTTTTTTATTTCAAAGTAATAGCATTGGAATAAGTATATAGTTTACTTATAGACTTAAATTAAAATGCACAGCAGAGTTAACCAAGAGGTTCAGTCTCAAGCCGAGACTTAGTCCTCTCAACAATTTATATAAATTTATCCACACCCTGGATCGGGGTTAACAACAGTGAACGACTGTCCAGGACACACAGGGACCTCTACCACAGTTCTTTGTGGGAAACAAAAACAATGACCAGGCCACACAAGGACCTATTCCACAGTTGTCGTGGGTAAACAAGAGAAAACAATTGTGGTTTTAGGATTTTGATATCTTCCAGTTCAGCACAGGAGTCAGTTTGTGAGTATGAAGTACACACACTGCTCAAAAATGTAAGTAAAATAATCACTAAGATCGAATGTATCAGAGTTTATAAAGCTCTAGTGATTGGAAGTGCAGCTCTAGACTTATTGAATTTAGATGAGATGCTTCTGAGTCCTTCTATGGTTTGCTGTTTAAAAAACAGAGTATCGTGATTCAGCTTGATGTTCTTCACAAGAAAGAGTGTTCTCTGATTTCCAGTGTTCTTCATATGTTCTTCAGTAGTGCTGGGTTGCGTGCATAAGTGTTTTCTTTATATCTTTCAAAAAGCTCTTTCTTCCACTTCATCATGTGTTCTTCAGTATCACATGTATATTCAAGGAAGAATTATTTCTATATACCTTTTCATGCATCTATCCATCCATCTTACTGCAGCTCGATCTTCGTTTTTTTATTCCACGAGCTTCGGCAATGGGAATGATTACCTTTCCATAGATACAAGGTACAGTCTCCTGACATGCCAACCACTATCATTAAATATCATTAATTACATTAAAAAAATCAAAAATGATTGTTAGAATTAAATACGAATTTATAGAGTTTCAAACAGTTTTCATGACTATCGGTGAGTCAAGATATCGGTGAGACATCTTGAATCTGCATCAGTTTTTGTTGCATCAGCATCGGTGTCTCAATATCATCGGTGTCTTAGAATCGGTGTCTTAGCATCAGTCTCTCAGCATCGGTGTCTTAGCATTAGTAGCTTAGTATCGGTATCTTAGCATCGGTAGCTTAGTATCGGTATCTTAGAATCAGTAGCTTAGTATCATTAGCTTAGCATCGATAGCTTAGTATCTTTGATAGTTATCGGTGCGACCATTCATCATCGGTGTGACCGTTCATCATCGGTGTGACCGTTCATCATCGGTGCAACCGTTCATCATCGGTGTGACCGTTTATCATCGGTGCGACTGTTCATCATTGGTGCGACCGTTCATCATCGGTGCGACCATTCATCATTGGTGCGACCATTCATCATCGGTGTGACCGTTCATCAACGGTGACTCAAGAAAATGACTATCGGTGAGCCAAGACATGGAATTCTTATAAAGTGTCTGTTCAATCCAGAATACTTCTAGGTCAACCATAACCATACATTGATCATAGATAAAAATTTGTAGATATGATTTAAACATATTTATAACAAGTTGAACAAGATATTAAAAGGAAATAAATAAAACTAAGAATTGTGATTATTAAAATAACCATTCAAGAGAGAGTTCAACAATCTCCCCCTTTTTGATAATCACAAATCAATGGAATAATTGAAGATAGAATATAGTATTTCATTCATTATGCTCCCCCTATAAAAAATAATATATGCAAAAAGATAAAACATGGTTATAATAGAAACCATAACATATATATAACTGAGTCATTCTCCCTGAGTTCGCATATGCATGCATGATTCCCATGTTTTCTCTCTGTGATATCTATCCCCATTTGGGATTATCAAAAAGAAGGGACAAATAAGACAAGCAAGAAGATTCCATAATAATGAGTACACATATTACATACAAGAGGGAATAATTCAGGAAAACAAACACCCTATCAAAAATTGACAGTAGCAGCTATTTCTATGGGTGAAAGGGATCTTTCCCTTAAGCAGTAGGAGGAATTGAAGGTCCAGAAGGCTGTTGGGTAGAAGGTGGAACTGGCCTTATGGAGAAAAGAGGTAGGACAACTTGAGCTGGATGAACTGTGGGTTCCAAGGTCACCTGCTGCGAAAAAGGTCATTCTGAAGGTTGTTGTTGAAAGACTAGTCTAATACTTGAAAGAGATTTAGAAACAGACATCTGGCCAGGAGCAATATATGCTGATTTTAGAGTCTCAGCTGTAGGAAAAACAATGGCTTTTTCTTTCACATGAATGTAGGGTTTTAGCAAGTTGATGAAGTCCTGAATGACTTCTCTACCGTACTTCATGGCCTTTTCAAAATAATCCTTATTTTTCATGAAATTTTCAAAAGTGGGGGTAAAATATTTTAACTGATGAACTTGAGCATTAAAAACTTGAGTCACTGGAGGGAGTCTCGGATTATCAGCCAGTACTTTAAAATGATTATTCAACTCATGCTTTGTGTAGATCTTAGAGAAATAATGATCTATATTCTCCTTAATCTCCTTTTGAGCTTTTGTAGCATCAGCTGAATACAATTGTACCATTTTATGCACATGATCACTATGCTCTTTCATTTTCTTCAAAGAATCTAAATCTAAAATCTTCCAAAGATCCGCCATCTCTTCTCTAACAACATCTCTTATGGTATCTAATTCATGACCAGTGATCTTGGTCACCTTGGCATTGCCAGCCTGAGCAATAACCTGAGTAATCTCAGCTTTTAACTTCCTCAAATCTACTTTCATAAAATGTTCTATCATATTTCTTAAAACTTCCATCATACCAGAGACGGTTGTTCTGAACTCACCAGACAAAGAAACAAGATTTCTGCCTAACTCCATAAGTGTTTGATTCAAAGAGGTAATATGTCTGCCAATCGATTCACTATAATTGCACAGGTCTGGTTTAATAAGGCTTTCCACTCTTTGAGCCAAATCATTCATAGAAGCATCAGATAAAGATAAATGCGTAGGAGCAGGAATATGAGATAACTCACTTTTCACAGTCTCCCTAACAGATTAAATAAATTCAACCTTGAAACTATCAAAGTCTGGCTGAGCAACTGCCAGATTAGGTCTACTTTGAGATACTGATGGATCAGGTCTGACATCTATTCTTTGCAAAAACACGGCAACGAATTGAGCCTTAACAGGATAATTTATGCCTGAAAGATCCACTTATACACCTTCCTCTTCCTCTGGGTAGTCTAATCCTATAACAGCAAGACCTGGATGCTCTTCCCATGCCACTTTGCATGAAGGGTATATAGGTTTCACAGACTGAGCTTGTCCATAATTTTCAGGAAGGACTTCTCCATCCTCATCACTCTCGAAATGTTCTGTCCTCTTGGCCTCAGGGACATTTTCTTGCTCAATAGGTTGGGGTTGAGGATCATCTATAATCACATTCTGACCTTCAATAGGTCGAGCATCATCATCATCATCATCATCATCACCATTACTTTCACTTTCACCGCTACCACCATCACCATCAGCATCACCCTTATCACCATCACCACCTTCATCATCATCATCATCATCATTGACTGATCTCTCACTAGAACTCTCTGTACTTCTGTATTCATACTCCTCAGAAGTTTATTCAGTAGTCTCGCCTTCTTCTTCATCATCTAAAAGCGGTCAATTCTTGGTAAATTGAGAGGGGGAATTGCTGAACCAAATTCCATCCTTCTTCTCTTTGGTCTAACAGTATTAGGATCACTCCTTTCATCAGGAGATGATTCAACCTCTTCTTCAGCATTTATATTCTCATCAGCTTATTCTTCTTCTTTTGTTCCTTTCTTACTAGATTCACCAGTTTCTTTAGGAGCAACCACTTCATCTTCTTCATCCGAATAGATCACTTCCTCACCAGGTTTTAAGCTAGGATCTCTTACTTCCCTTGGTCTCCTTGGATGATCAGTAGGATTGAAGGACTCATATAAATTTTCTTCATTATCAACCCAAGCTTTCTTCCATGGATTCCAATTGATTTTCATTCTCTTACAAATAACTTTGTTGAAACAAAAGCTAACCGATGAGATACACTCATCTCCATCATCCACACAACCTAAGAATTTCATTATGGTAGAAATTTGTTTAGAATAAAATAGAGTGGTAGCTTTCTCTGAAGGTTTTATCATCTTAACAATATGCTCGGAAAAATATCTACATAGATTTATCTTTTCACCATTCAGCAAAAGAAATAGCAGAAAAACATCTTGATACTTTACTACAGCAAAATCACCTATTCTCGGACATACCTGATGTTGAATAAATTTGAATAGGATTCGGTTCTCACCATCCAACTCAGCAGCAATTATCCTTCACAATTCAGACATCCCAGTCAAAAACTCCAGGGCTAACTCATAAGAAAATTAATTAGTTGTGGGAGGAATATTACCTGAATAGCCCTCGTATCTTCCATTGTGAGATACTCCTAGACATTCAGCCCATTGTATTGATGAAAACATAATCTTTTTCCCTTTTACTATAGAAGACAATCTTGCAGCCTCTACTCCATCCAAATCTATATCCAGGTTCAAATAGAACTTGTGCACTATCTTCGAGTAAAATACTCTATCATTATTATAGAACCACTCCTTCCAGCCTTGAGTTTCCAACACTTTCAAGAGAACAGACCTGCTAGATAAAACCCATTCTGAATAGATTTTCTTTTCATCTATAATTTCTCGTTTTTCTAGCTCCGGGTTCACAGACCTCTACTTCATACTGCTCGACTCACCTCGAGCACGCTTATAGCATCCCACCTTTTTGTAACATAAACTTTCATTACATTATACAAAACTGAGGATGTTAAAGGTTTAGTGTCTTGGAAACCAGGAACTTAAAACATGAAAACATAAAGCATTCTTCTTAAACACTTGAAAAGATTATCTTTATGTTCATCCTAGGTTCATTACTGCATCTCATAACCTTGGGACATACATCAAAAGAAAGGGTGAGCAGAAGGCCCAGTAAGGGAAACAAGGGAAACATTTAACATGTGAACTTGAGATACATCAACAATGTCATGAAAAAAGAAATTTAAGGCATGAGAATGAAATCATGAGACATATAATAATAAAAATAACGTATTTCATAACATGAAGATGTGGCTAAAACATTTAATATTGAAAATCATTTCCGTTTCACCAAGGTATATCCCCAAGGTGTCATTAAAAATTACCAAGGTTATTCACCAAGGCGTCGTTAAAAATGGTGATCTCTAGAGATTAAGTCTTTACCCAATGCATTGAAGCGCTATCAGGGTGCACCCTTCATTTGTATTTATTATAATGTGAGCCACATATATAATCATCAATCATTTCATAAACAACCTATATAGCATAAATGAAATGGGTTTAATTTCATAATCATAATGTTTTAAAAACTGCTTCAAAGACATGATCTTTATGTCACTTTAAACCCACGGAAAGGGAAAGAGGGTCTCATGTATGTAAATCCCAGAATTAAAAATAGAAAATTTTGGTATATATGTGAATACCCCTTTAGAATAAATATATTTGAATATTCACTTAATAAAATAAATTAATTTGAGAATAAGAGAGAGACATTTTTAGACGGAAATTTTGCAGCATAACGGCTATGTTATGAGGTTTTAGAAAACATTGAAAAGAGAGGGGACATGGGTCAACCACTCATAAATGATCCATAAAACAATAGGGGAACAGAATATAAAGGATTTAAGAACATGATAATGAAATTTGAAAGACATACCATATGAAATTAAGAACATGAAAGGAAGACAAAAATAAGATTTCAATTATGAAAATTCGGCAGCCTAACGGCATCACATAAATTCAAAAAAATGAATTGACGAGATCAAATAGGATCTCTCATCATATAAACATAAAATATTAGTATTATAGATATAGTGATAATACCCCAACATAATAAAAAAAACAAGAAAGACTTGACTTTATAATATATCTTCAAAACGAGAAGGGTGAAAGAATCCCTTAAAAATTCGGCAGCCTAACGACGCCACTTAAAACTTCAAAATACTGAATTGAAGAGATCAAATAGGGTCTCTCATCATATGAACATAAAAGATCAGTATGATATATATAGAGATCATAACCCAACATAGGAAAAATGAACTTGAAAGACTTGACATGAAAGTAGAACTTTAAAAAATGAGAAAGGTGAAAGAATCCCTTAAAAATTCGGCAGGCTAACGACGCCACTTAAACATTCTTAAAACGAATTGATGAGAGCAAGAGGGGGTCTCTCATAATATTGACATGAAAAGGGAAGTAAGAGGAATATAAAAGAACATCCTCCAACATAAGAGCATGGATCATAAAATAAATGACATAAAATAGATTATTTGAAAAGAAAGAGAGAGGTAGGATCCCTTACCTTAAACGTAACTCTTAAAACTCGAAGGTTGGGACCTTGAGGGCTTGGGGGCATCTTGGGAGGACTGCTTGGGAGGTAATGAGACCTGAGCTTCGTTGGGGAAGAGTTGGTAGTGAAAAAATAAAGGAGGAAAGGGTGGGTATTTATAGGGAAGGTGAGGTGATACTTTAATAATTTCAAGGGACACCTCACAAGTGGTTTTCTCAAAACCATGGGCTCTCCCATGGTATTTCCCATGGATTTAGGCCACATGGGGCCCCCAATACAATAATTCATCACTTTTGGTCGGCCAACCCTTAAAATATCTGATGACATCATCATGACACAGTTATGATGTCATTAAACATACTTAAACCCTAAACCTGCATTTTTACTATTCACTGAAAATTCATCTTTCTCAGAAAAATCCCAAAATTTCACCTTAACCAAATATCGATGCTATGATAAAAAATATGAAATCCATTTTATAAAAATAATTTTCTAAATATTTTTAATTTAATTTTTAAATAAATACACTATTCACAGAAAATTCATTTTTTTCAGAAAAATCCCTAAAAATTACCATAACATAATATTGATGCTCTGAGTTCAAAAATAAAGTCCATTTTAGAAAAATAATTTTCAAAATATTTTTAATTAAATTTTTAATTAAAAACACTATTCACCTGAAAAAACTAATACTTGACTAATAATTTATGAAACCGTTATTTACCTATTTTAGTGAATCACATTAATTAATCAAGGTGTCTAAATTATATTAAAACATTCTTTAAGTGAGATTACTAATCCATTTGGTCACATTACTAATCCTAAGACTAAAATCACTATTCATAATTTATTATTCATCAAAAATTAAGCTGATATTATTAGACTCTAAATTTCATACTGAACATAATTGTAGAAGACCATTTTTTGAAAATCATTACACATTTTTAATTATTTAAGGTTTACATAAACATTTATAAATATCCTTTCTCTAAAATTCATCAAAAATATACAAACTATATTTATCCGGACATTTGAAAATTCATAAACTTCATCATAAGAAGAAATCGAAATATTTTATTTAAAACAAAGGATTACACAAGGCAGTTACAGTCTCCTTACATAGCACCTTATAACCCCAGCATAGGACCTATGTGTAAGGTGTGCTAAGGTGAGAGAATCTGAGGGCGGCACAACCAATATTACATGAGTAGTAATTTCTATCAGTTTGAACTTCTCACGAAGGAGATTCCATTCTAGATTCACATGATGAAGTTCGGCTTGGGTTTGGTCCAGATCAAATCCTATTGGTGCTACCTCCTTCCCAAGTTCTTTTAGATGGGCTTCCATTGGCCCGAGACTACCGGATGAGGCCATCGAATCTTCTTTCTATATTAATTAACCAAGATCACTTGTATTTAGAGAAAATAATCGAAACGTTTAGTTTCCAGCGGTCATATTGACCAATGGTCATATAACAGTCAAAACCCAACGGTCTCATTTTAATTATACTCATGTTATCAAATGAAACAGTTTTGTTGCGTATAAAAATAAAATAACACACAAAATTAGGAAACAAGAATTATTCGAAATTTTGGGCCGTTACAATCTTCCCCCTTAAGAAATTGCATCCTCGAAATTTTTAAAATTGGGTTTTGAAATTTCATTGAAAGTCCCAAATCGGAAAAGGAGTCAGTAAAACTATTACTTTAAAAGAATGAAAGGGAAGTACAAAGGACACCCGATTTAACCCACACTAGGATTCCATGTAGGAAAACATGGACATGGAGGAGAAAACAAAGGGTCAAGTTCTGAGGTAGAGTGATAGAAAACATGATTAGGATAAGGTTAACCAGAAGAAAATCACAAACTTATGATATGTGTAAACGGTCTTTGATTACCTAGTAGGAAACGTAAGCCAACAACGTTTTTGTTTTACGTTCATTTTCATAATTTGGAGGAATTCATTTACTACATAGAACAAAAACATAAGTAAATATACCTACCTTTAAGTAGAGTTTCATCCTTTAATAAGTTTCTACCAAAACTAATATTTTCTCCAAATGATGAGCATTCAAAACGCTTGGTCTCATCAAAACACTAGAATCATCTTCTTGAGAGTCATGTAATCCAAAAAAGATTTATTATCAATTTCTTCTATCTTTAAACATTATCCCAAAAACAGAAAGGGTAAGATAAAACACCTCTTCAAAAATAAATAATCCCATAGGAAGGGAAACTAATTTTAAATCTTCACAGTTCCATGGTACAACCCAAAGTTCATTATAGACCATTCCACAAATAACTGCCTTTAAAATTACTCAAAATAAACCAAAATAATATTGACACCCAATTATAAGAACGATCTCATAACATAGTCTTCCAAGATAGACATTATCATTACTCTCCAAACAACATCAACCACCCTTAACATCTTATAACAAAAGTAACTAACCTAATCACAGTTTCCCCAAGATAGGTTAATCATTTCCATATGTAACCAAAATTACTATAATTTTGCATTAAATTCATCAATTCTTCCAAATAAAAGTCAACCTTTACTCCTCAAAGAAAATGTCATAGTAATCTATTTTCCTCGATCAAATAGGGTTCCCAAAATAGTGAACGTCTTCCAAAATAATAATCGTCTACTAATCCCCTAATCACCTTTTTTTAATAAGAACAGCTTCACTACATCAACATGTGGTACATAACAATAGATGATTTCCTTAATGATATAAAATCATCTTAGGTAGTGACTCGATGATCTTAGAAAACATAAAAGATATGCTCATAGAGCACGAACTAAAATAGAACATGACATAGATAATTATTGTGAAGAAGTTACATGTACTTCAGTCATCATTATCCATCTCAGCATAGGACTTGCATTGTTCCCTTGCCCTCGAAGATTGTTGATGCTCATCATGCTTCCCACCCCTTCCAAGAGAGCATTGCCTTGGACAATGTCTAACTTCTCCACATTTACGACATTGAAATATATAAGGTACATTAGATCGAACCTTATCTCCATTCATCAGATTATCCATTTTTTTAAAGAAATTGGCTACTTTATGCCCTATATTCCAACACTTAAAACATCTCCCAGTTCATTTGTGACATTCTCCTTGGTGCCTCTTCCCACACTTTTTTCAAAAAAGAAATCGGGTCTTCTTTCCCTTATCAACTTTATCAGATGAACATCCTTGAGACTTTTTCTTCTTCTTCCTTGACGAATTTGGGCATTCAACTAGGTACCAATTATTAATTGTGATTTTTGATAGCTGGTTTGGCATAATCACAATATGTTCAACCTGATATTTCGCCATCTCTGTCACATTAATAGGGAAATCGTCACATTTCCTATCACATTGGTTGTTGGGACACGCTCTTCCATTTCACGTCATTAACTAAGAAAAGAACGTATAATTAGGGGGATTAAATACTTAGCCCATAATCATGAAAATGAAACATTAAGAATAGAAGGATAAACTTGTAGAAGGAAAGTATACGCTAACTTTTGATCCCATAAGTTCCAATCTAGGTTATCCATGATCATATTTTCTTATGTGGATATTTATTTTATTTTATCTTTGTTCCTTTAATAATGGTTCATACTAAGCTTATGAATTTACCAAAGCATATCCCCTGGGAGTTTCGTAACCAAGAGTGAAGCAAGGACTGTTTTCATGTACCAGTTCTCATTCAAGTCTCACTCAAAGCGGTGTTTTCGGGTTTTACCCCTATGTACATCTGTGCTAGAGCCACCTCTACCTGCTCGTATCCAGACAGGGATGTATTTGCTTGGTAATCCCTTACTCAATACTCACAAAAAACCAGGAAGATTTCCTATATTTAAAAACTTCTATAGGGTTATTCCTATAGTTTTCATATCCTAATTTCCAAAAATAACTAAACCATCCTTTGATACCAACTATAGCATCCCGCTATTTTGTAACATAAACTTTCAGTACATTATACAAAACCGAGGATCTTTAAGGTTTAGTGCCTTGGAAACCAGGAACATAAAACATGAAAACATAAAACATTCTTCTTAAACACTTGAAAGGTTTCTCCTTCTGTTCATCCTAGGTTCATTACTACATCTCATAACCTGGGGACATACATCAAAAGAAAGGGTGAGCAGAAGGCCCAGTAAGGGAAACAAGGGAAACATATAACATGTGAACTTGAGATACATCAACAATGTCATCAAAAAGAACTTTAAGGCATGGGAAAGAAATCATGAGGCATATCATAATAAAAATAATGTATTTAATAACTTTAATATGTGGCTAAAACATTTAATATTGACAATAATTTCTGTTTCACCAAGGTTCATCCCCAAGGTGTCATTAAAAATTACCAAGGTTATTCAACAAGGTGTCGTTAAAAATGGTCATCTCTAGAGATTAAGTCCTTACCCAATGCATTGGAGTGCTATTAGGTCGCACCCTAAATTTTTCCTTATTATCATGTGAGCCACATATATCATCATCAATAATTTCATAAACAACCCATATAGCATAAAAGAAATGGGTTTCATTTTATAATCATAACGTTTTAAAAACTTCTTTAAAGACATGATCTTTATGTCACTTTGAACCCATGGAAAGGGAAAGAGGGTCTCATGTATGTAAATACTATAATTTAAAAAAGAAAATTTTGGTATATATGTGAATACCCCTTTAGAAGAATGTTCTTTGAGTATTCACTTAATAAAATAAATGAATTTGAGAATAAGAGAGAGACATTTTGAGACGGAAATTCTGCAGCATAACGGCTATGTTCCGAGGTTTTAGAAAACATTGAAAAGAGAGGGGACATGGGTCACCCACTCATAAATAATCCATAAAAAAGTAGGGGAACAGAATATAAATGATTTAAGAACATGATAATGAAATTTTAAAGATATACCATATGAAATGAAGATCATGAAAGGAAGACAAAAATAAGATTTCTCTTATGAAAATTCGGCAGCCTAACGGCGTCACTTAAACATCAAAAAAATGAATTGACGAGATCAAAAAGGGTCTCTCATCATATGAACATAAAATATCAGTATGATAGATATAGAGATCATACCACAACATAATAAAAAGGAACATGAAATACTTGACATGAAAATAGATCTTGAAAACGAGAAGGGTGAAAGAATCCCTTAAAAATTCGGCAGCCTAATGGCGCCACTTAAAACTTCAAAATACTGAATTGAAGAGATCAAATAGGGTATCTCATCATATGAACATAAAAGATCCGTATGATAGATATAGATATCATACCCTAACATAATAAAAAGGAACTTGAAAGACTTGACATGAAAGTAGAATTTAAAAAAAAATGAGAAAGGTGAAAGAATCCCTTAAATATTCGGTAGCCTAATGGCGCCACTTAAACATTCTTAAAACGAATTGATGAGAGAAAGAGGGGGTATCTCATAATATTAACATGAAAAGGGAATTAAGAGGAATATAAAATAACATCCTCCAACATAAGATCATGGAGCATAAATGAAATGACATAAAAGAGATTACTTGAAAAGAAAGAGAGAGGTAGGATCCCTTACCTTAAACGTAACTCTTAAAACTCGAAGGTTGGGACCTTGAAGGCTTGGGGGAACCTTGGGAGGACTCTTTGGGAGGTAATGAGACCATATATTGATTGGGGAAGAGTTGGGAGTGAAAAAATAAAGGAGTAAATGGTAGATATTTATAGGTAAGGTGAGGTGATACATTAATAATTTCAAGGGACACCTCAAAAGTGGTTTTCTCAAAACCATGGGCTCTCCCATGGTATTTCCCATGGAGTTAGGCCACATGGGGCCCCCAATACAATAATTCATCACTTTTGGTCGGACAACCCTTAAAATATCTGATGACATCATCATGACACAGTTATGATGTCATTAAACATACTTAAACCCTAAACCTGCATTTTTACTATTCACTGAAAATTCATCTTTCTCAGAAAAATCCCAAAATTTCACCTTAACCAAATATCGATGCTATGATAAAAAATATGAAATCCATTTTATAAAAATAATTTTCTAAATATTTTTAATTTAATTTTTAAATAAATACCCTATTCACAGAAAATTCATTTTTTTCAGAAAAATCCCCAAAAATTACCATAACATAATATTGATGCTCTGAGTTAAAAAATAAAGTCCATTTTATAAAAATACTTTTCTAAATATTTTTAATTAAATTTTTAATTAAAAACACTATTCACCTGAAAAAACTAATACTTGACTAATAATTTATGAAACCGTTATTTACCTATTTTAGTGAATCACATTAATTAATCAAGGTGTCTAAATTATATTAAAACTTTCTTTAAGTGAGATTACTAATCCATTTGGTCACATTACTAATCCTAAGCATAAAATCACTATTCATAATTTACTATTCATCAAAAATTAAGCTGATATTATTAGAATCTAAATTTCATACTGAACATAATTGTAGAAGACCATTTTTTGAAAATCATTACACATTTTTAATTATTTAAGGTTTACATAAACATTTATAAATATCCTTTCTCTAAAATTCATCAAAAATATACAAACTATATTTATCCGGACATTTGAAAATTCATAAACTTCATCATAAGAAGAAATCGAAATATTTTATTTAAAACAAAGGATTACACAAGGCAGTTACAGTCTCCTTACATAGCACCTTATAACCCCAGCATAGGACCTAAGTGTAAGGTGTGCTAAGGTGAGAGAATCTGAGGGCGGCACAGCCAACATTACACGAGTAGTAATTTCTATCAGTTTGAACTTCTCACGAAGGAGATTCCATTCTAGATTCACACGATGAAGTTCGGCTTGGGTTTGGTCCAGATCAAATCCTATTGGTGCTACCTCCTTCCCAAGTTCTGTTAGATGGGCTTCCATTGGCCCGAGACTACTGGATGAGGTCATCGAATCTTCTTTCTATATTAATTAACCAAGATCACTTGTATTTAGAGAAAATAATCGAAACGTTTAGTTTCCAGCGGTCATATTGACCAATGGTCATATAATAGTCAAAACCCAACGGTCTCATTTTAATTATACTCATTTTATCAAATGAAACATTTTTGTTGCGTATAAAAATAAAATAACACACAAAATTAGGAAACAAGAATTATTCAAAATTTCAGGTCGTTATAACGCTTGATAGGTGAAGTTCCTTCAGATTCCTTTCTCTGTCTCTTTTGCTTGGCCATTTTGAGGTTTTGAGACAATCGAGAGGCTTGGAAAGATTTAAAAGGCTTGGTTTACAGAGATGAGAGGAGAGAGATCGGCGGGAAATGGAAGGTCAACAGTATTTAGAGAATGGAATAATCATGTGTCATTATTGGTATCATTTAGGGTTATAAATAATAAAATATCGATTAAGTAAAACAGTTTCATTTCTAAACACACAAAAAATAGTACGACCCAATCGGTAGAACTAGTCAACATCACAAATCGGTTTGACAGATCAGTTTGACAGATCGGTTTGACAGATCGGTCTCACAGATCGTTTTGACAGATCGGTTTGACAGATCGGTTTCACAGATCGGTTTGACAGATCGGTTTCACAGATCGGTTTGACAGATCAGTTTCAAAGATCGGTTTGATAGATCAGTTTGACAGATCGGTTTCACAGATCGGTTTGATATATTGGTTTGACAGATCGATTTCACAGATCTATCATACCTAACTCTCGTTTAATCGAGTTTAACCTTTCGCAATTTAAGGTCTTGGTGAAAATATGGGCTAATTGATGTTCAATACCTATAAACTCAAGAGTAATATCACCTTTTTGGTAGTGATCTCTCAAAAAGTGATTTCTGGCATCAATGTGTTTGGTTCTAGAGTGAGACACAGGGTTCTTTGAAATGCTAATTTCACTAGTGTTATCACAGTTAATTCAAATATGCTTAAAATCATATCCATAGTCCAAAAGAGTGTGTTTCATCCACAGAATTTGTGCACAACAACTACTAGCAGCAATGTATTCTGCTTCAGTAGTAGATAATGCAACAGATTTCTGTTTCTTACTACACCAAGATACTAAGGATTGACCCAATAAATGACATGTTCCAGATGTGCTCTTCCTTTCTAACTTGCAACCAGCAAAGTCATCATCTGAATAACTAATTAGCTCAAGAGATTGTCTTTTTGGATAAAAGAAACCTAAGTTTACAGTGTGTTTAAGATACTTAAAAATTCTTTTAACAGCAAGTAAATGAGATTCTTTCGGGTTAGCTTGAAATCTTTCACACGTACACACACTAAACATAATATCTGGTCGACTAGCAGTGAGGTAAATTAAGCTTCCAATCATACCTCTGTAATTGGTTTGATACACTGGTTTCCCAGCTTCATCTGCATCCAAGTTACAGATTGTACTCATAGGAGTATCACTTTCCTTAATACTGTCCAAACCAAAAAGTTTGAGAATATCCTTTTTGTATTTACTTTGAGTCAAAATAATACCATTTTCATTTTGAAAAACATGAAATCCAAGAAAATATATAAGTTCTCCCATTAAACTCATTTCAAATTCATTTTTCATACTCTTTGAAAATTCAGTACATAAATAAGGTTTAGAAGATCCAAAAATAATATCATCAACATAGATTATAACAATTAAAACAACTTTATAAATTCTTTTAATAAAAAGAGGTGGATCAGCAATCCATTTAGTAAAACTTTTTGAAATAAGAAAATTACTAAGTCTATCATACCAAGCTCTTGGAGCCTGTTTTAAGCCATATAAAGATTTAGAAAGTTTAAAAACTTGATTTGGAAAATGTGGATTAATAAATCTATGTGGTTGTTCAACAAAAACATATTCTACAATAAAACCATTTAGAAAATCACTTTTGACATCCATTTGATATAACTTGAAATTCAGATGAGCAGCATATGCAAGTAAGATCCTAATGACTTCTAATCTGGCTACAGGTGAAAAGGTTTCCACATAATCTATACCTTCTTCTTGACTATATCCTTGTGCAACTAGCCTAGCTTTGTTTCTAACTATGTTTCCAGACTTATCAACTTTGTTTCTAAACACCCATTTTTTACTTATTGTTAAAGTGTCCTTAGGTCTGTCAACTAATTCCCGGACTTTTTTTCTTTCAAATTGATTTAACCCTTCTTGCATAGCCATTACCTCAAATTCATCATTGATAGAATCATTGACATTTTTAGGTTCTTGCTGTGAAATAAAGGCTTGATGTTCAACCTGGTTTCTTAGAGAAGCTCTAGTCTGTGTCCCTCTATCAAGATTAACCACAACAACATCTAAAGTATGATTATTTAGAATTCTAGTTGATCTAGTAAAGGTAGGACTAGAAATTTCAGGTTCATTTATAGGTTCAGGTTCATTAGGAACAGATTCTGAAATAAGTCTAGAACTGGTTGTCTTTATAGAAGGTTCTTTAGATTTGTCATTAAGGTCCAGAATAGATAAATCTTCTTCAAGATTTTCAAGAGAGATTTTAAGTTCATGTGGATCAGTTTCATCAAACTTGATATGAACAGATTCTTCCACACATTTGGTTCTCTTATTAAAGACTCTATAGGCTTTTCTAGTTAAAGAATAACAAAGAAAAATTCCTTCATCACTTTTAGAATCAAACTTGTCCAGATTATCCTTTCTATTAAGAATAAAAACATTGTAGCCAAAGACTCTAAAGTAACGAACTTTAGGTTTTCTATTATTCCACAACTCATATGGGGTCTTCTTAAGAACAGGTCTAATTAAGACTCTATTAATGATATAAAAAGATATATTTACAGCTTCAGCCCAAAAGTAAATAGGCAGGTCATATTCATTAAGAATAGTCCTTGCAATTTCATGAATGGTTTTATTTCTTCTTTCTACAACTCCATTTTGTTGGGGTGTCCTAGGGGCAGAAAAGTTGTGACTATAGGCATTATGTGAGCAGTAGGATTCAAACTCATGATTCTCAAACTCACGGCCATGATCACTTTTCAAGGTTTTAATCTTAAATCCACTAAGGTTTTATACAAACTTAGAATATTTAACAAAGTAAGAACAAGCTTCACTTTTGTGAGCTAAAAAGTATACCCAAATATATCTAGAAAATTCATCTATTAGAACATAGACATAGTGCTTCCCATTTAAACTATAAATTATTGATGGTCCAAACAAGTCCATGTGAACCAACTTGAGAGGTTGAGAAGTAGAAACTTCTTTCTTTTATTTAAAAGAAAATTTATGTTGCTTTCCCTTTTGACAGGGATTACAAACTTTGTCAATTGGGAATTCAATTTTAGGTAGGTCTCTAACCAATTTCTTACTAGTTAGTTTTCTAAGTGAATGGATGTTGCAGTGTCCTAATCTTCTTTCCAAATCCATGAATCTTTATGAAAAGCATTTAGTCAAGTAACATTTGTCTTAGCTAAAGAATTTAAATCAACTGCATAAACATTTTCATTTCTTAAAGCAGAAAAGACTAAAACATTTTTAGAATTAAAAACATTACAAAAATAAATTTAAAATTTAAAATTAAAACCATCATCACACAATTAAGAAATACTTAACAGATTATATTTCAGTCCATCAACAAATAAAACATTGGAAATTAAAACTGAATCAGTGTTACCAATTTGGCCTAGGCCGATGATTTTTCCTTTAGAATTATCACCAAAGGTGACATGGCCTCCATCAATCTTGATTAGACATTTAAATCATGAGAAATATCTAGACATGTGTCTCGAACATCCACTGTCCAAGTACCATTCCTTCTTATGAGAACTCTTCAAACAGGTTTCCTACAAAATAGATTTAGATGGAAAATGACTTTGGTACCCAGATCTTATTGGGTCCATACAGGTTAGCAATCAAATATTTTGGTACCCTCGTTTGTCTTATGGGTTTCATACAATTTACAGAATCAATATATTTGGAAAGATAAACATTATTTGATCTATAACTATGTGAATTAATAGTTGAATCATATGAATGTCCAGAACTAGAACAACCAGTATTCTGTCCAGATTTAGGAATAAATCTATTCTTAGTGATCTATCTCTATCCAGGTTTGTAGCCTATTCTAGTAGTGTATTTGGGAGATACTTTCTTTCTTAGAATTTGATTTAGTGTATCCTTTCCATTTGTAAACTTCTATAAGTCTTTTCTAAGTTTCTCATTTGAAATTTTCATTTCAGTGTTTTCCTTTAACAGTTGAGCATTTTTCTCTTTTTCAATATTAAGTTCAGTTTTAACAGTTGTGGTGAGAGCATGCTGATTCTTCAATGATTTGTATTTATCCTTAAGTTCATTGCATGTCTCTTACAGCATATTACAATATTGAAACAATTCCTCACTAGTCATGTTTTCAGAATTAGAATCAGATTATGCATTATCTCCAGAATAATAAGAATTTAAAATAGGAGTATCTAAAGTTACCTCGGATGTGTTGGTCATGAAGCACATGTTGGCATGATTCTTCTCAGAATCAGATATTTTAGATTCACTTGTACTATCTTCATATGCACTCCAGGTAGCCTTCATAGCTCTCTTGTACTTACTGTCTTTGTAATCATATTTCTTCTTGAATTTTAACTTTAGGTAGTCTGCTTTAATGTGTCCTTTTCTTTTTCACTCATAGCAAACAACTTCATCACTTCTATCTGGATTTTTCCAGTCCTTCTTCCAATGTCACTTATTGTCATACATTCCTTTTTAATTTGATTTTCTGAAAAATTTCTTCTTCCTATAAAATTTATTAAACCTTCTGGCTATCTGATTCATTTCAGCATCACTATCAGAGTCTAAACTTTCACTTGTTGGACTGTCAGTTTATATTTGAGCTTTTTCTTTGTCCTTTCTCATTAAAGCAGTAGTCTTGAAAGCCACTGATTTCCTTTTTGGTTCATCATCTTCTTATTTATTTACCTTGAGTTCTTCCTCATACATCATAAGCTTACCAATAACTTCTTTGATAGGCAGAGCTCCAATGTCACAATATTCTCTGATTGAAACAGATTTGCCTCTCCATCGGTCTGGTAGACATCTCAAGATTCTCATGATTTGTTCCTTTGCTAGAACAGCTTTACCAAGTGAATTTATTGTATTGACTATCTCATTGAACCTGAGATACATATCAAAAATGGGTTCATCAGTTTTCATTTTAAAATTATCATATTTAATAGTATAAGTATTCAATCGCATTTTGTTAACATTAGTTGTTCCTTCATGAGAAACACCTAAAGTATACAAAATTTCATAAGCAGTTTTTCAAGTAGATATTCTGTTAAATTCATCATCCCCTAAAGTACAGTATAGGGCATTCATACCTTCACAGTTATTATTGTAAGCAGTCTTTGTAGGTTCATCCCAAGTTGTTCGTTCAGTTTCTGGAATTTTATATTGAGACTCTATAGCAGTCCAGATATCAAAACTCATACTCTCTAAATGTATTTTCATTTTAAGTTTCCACTGAGCATAGTTCGTACCATTAAATAAAGGTGGCCTATTAGTAGCAGCACCCTCTAGTCTATTATCCATAACTAGATTTTAGAAAATAAAATTTAAAGAGATAAAATTTAGAACTAACAGAAATTTAAGATCTTTAATGATGAAACTAAAATCACATTTGAAAAACAGAGTGTTTCAAAAATCCTTAATCAAAAGAAAATCCTCTGATACGAAATGTTGGTCGGAGTGTATACTCAAGAGGGGGGTGAATTGAGTTACAATAAAAATTTCTGTTAAAACATATTTCTCTTAAAATCCCCCAAATTAAAAACAAAGTTAAACTGTAGTGAATATATACAGAGTGTAAATGTTCAATAACTTTCTCAAAGATTTATTAGGTCTTAGTTGACATAATATGAATATTAAATTAACTTTTTAAACTAACTTACTGGTTTACAATAAGTATAAACACTTGCTAATTTAACTATCAATGTAGCTTTAAAATAGTTTTTTATTTCAAAGTAATAGTAGTGGAATAAGTATATAGTTTACTTATAGACTTAAATTAAAATGCACACAGAGTTAACTAAGAGGTTCAGTCTGAAGCCGAGACTTAGTCCTCTCAACAATTTATATAAATTGATCAACACCCTGGATCGGGGTTAACAATAGTGAACGACTGTCCAGGCCACACAGGGAACTCTACCACAGTTCTTTGTGGGAAACAAAAACAATGACCAGGCCACACAAGGAGCTCTTCCACAGTTTTCATGGGTAAACAAGAGAAACAAATTGTGGTTTGAGGATTTTTATATCCTCTAGTTCAGCACAGGAGTCAGTGTGTGAGTATGAAGTACACACACTGCTCAAAAATTTAAGTAAAATAATCACTAAGAGAGAATGTATCAGAGTTTAGAATGCTCTAGTGATTGGAAGTGCAGCTCTGGACTCGTTGGATTTAGCATAGAAGCTTATGATTCCTTTTATGGTTTGCTGTTTAAAAAACAGAGTATCATGATTCAGCTTGATTTTCTTCAAAATCAAGAGTGTTCTCTAATTTCTAGTATTCTTCGTATGTTCTTCAGTAGTGCTCGGTTGCGTGCATAAGAGTTTTCTTTTGATATTGCAAAAAAGATCCTTTTTCCACTTCGTTGTGTGTTCTTCAGTCTCGCATGAATATTCAAGGAAGAATTATTTCTCTATGCCTTTTCATGCATCTATCCATCCATCTTACTGCAGCTCGATCTTCCTTTTTTTATTCCATGAGCTCTGGAAATGGGAATGATTACCTTTCCATAGATCTGAGGTAGAGTCTCTTGACATGCCAACCACTATCATTAAATAACATTAATTGCATTAAAAACAACAAAAATGACCGTTAG
The DNA here is from genome assembly GCA_963277665.1 of Viscum album. NCBI lineage: Eukaryota > Viridiplantae > Streptophyta > Magnoliopsida > Santalales > Viscaceae > Viscum > Viscum album. The sequence goes on from OY728148.1 coordinate 1,356,830,330, forward strand.
AATTAAATACGAATTTATAGAGTTTCAAACAGTTTTCATGACTATCGGTGAGTCAAGAGATCGGTGAGGCATTTTGAATCTGCATCAGTTTCGGTTGCATCAGCATCGGTGTCTCAACATCATCGGTGTCTTAGCATCGGTGTCTTAGCATCGGTATCTCAGCATCGGTGTCTTAGCATCGGTAGCTTAGTATTGGTAGCTTAGAATCGGTATCTTAGTATCGGTAGCTTAGCATCGGTAGCTTAGTATCAGTATCTTAGCATCGGTAGCTTAGTATCTTTGATAGTTATCGGTGCGACCATTCATCATCGGTGCCACTGTTCATCATCGGTGTGACCATTCATCATCGGTGCGACCATTCATCAATGGTACGACCGTTCATCATTAGTGTGACCATTCATCATCGGTGCGACTGTTCATCATCGGTGCGACCGTTCATCAAAGGTGACTCAGAAAAATGACTATCGGTGAGTCAAGACATGGAATTCTTACAAAGTTTCTGTTCAATCCAGAATACTTCTAGGTCAACCATAACCATACATTGATCATAGATAATCAATTGTAGATATGATTTAAACATATTTAGAACAAGTTGAACAAGTGATTAAAAGGAAATAAATAAAACTAAGATTTGTGATTATTAAAATAACCATTCCACAGAGAGTTCAACAATAACAAATTTGGCTTATCCTTAGATACATCCATATAAATATCCTTAGAAATATCCTTAGTGATCTCACTAAAGTTTTCTCAACCTTGTTTCCAAATGTTTACTTAACCATTATTTTTCTACTAAATATAGTGACCTAGTCTTAACATATATAGATATTAAATAATTTTAAATGAATACTTAGAAAATTAAATAATTAATTTCCCAAGGACCATAATAGTTTAGTGTATTTGGAAACTTGGAAACATAATTTTCTATCTTGGAGAAATATCTTCAAAAAATCCCTTAAATATCATCCCATTTAGTGATCGTACTTAAAACCTTTTATTTTGACCTAGGGAAAGGAAACATAAGAAAGTGGTGATCTCAAATGATTAGTAAGGGTAAAAAAGGTATATATATATATATAAGTATAACATTATCATAAGGGAATTACAACATCATCATAACATTAGAAGATAATATCTTACATATCAAAAATAATAATCAAGAGTCCTAGAATAATGATTGTATGTTTATAATACAAGAATACTAAGGGTATTAAATCATCATAAATCAATCATGAACCATAATCGTATGTATTATATGTGTGGCACCGACATAAATATAGAAAACTAGTTTATGTTTCAATTTTAACTACCAAGACCATCAATATAGTGGATCAGGAAACACCTGTTTCCCAAAGTGGATCAGGATACACTTGTTTCCCATTATGGATCAGGACATGCCTATTTCCCATTATGGATTAGGATACACATGTTTCCCATTTTGGATTCGGACACACCTATTTCCTATTATGGATAAAGGTACACCTGTTTTCCATTGTATATTAGGACACACTTATTTCCCATTATAAATCATTCTCATCAACTTGTTTCCCATTTTATCTCATAAGATATAAATCTTTACCCAATAAATTGGAGGGAGATATAGATCCCACCAATATCATATTGAAATCATACATACATGTACCATAAGATCATAAATAATCATATCATAACCAATTAAATTAAGTGGGTGTCATACACATGTCATCATATCACAACATGTGGAAAAGAGACAGGTTTCATAATCATTTCAACAAAGCATAACCAATGAAAAGAATTGGGTTTCTGAGAATATAAGTCATGAAAGAGAAATGGGTTTCATATAAATATAACCCATGAAATAGAAACAGGTTTCAAAAACATCATTCTATCAAAACCTGAACTATTCAGAGAAATAATATGTTTGGAACCCTTGGATCATATTCCCAATAAGCCATGAGAAAAACCAATAGATTTAATCTTAGATGGTAAATAATTTTTGAAATATATTTTAAAAAAAAAATTGATAAAAATATTTTTTCTATTAAAAACACATTGAACACCTTTTAAAAAAAACTTTTAAAAACATATAATTTAAGCTTTGAAAATCATTTAAACGACATCTTAAGCATAAAACACTTTTACAAACAAATTTCTTTTAAATAGCTTTGAAAACATAAAAAAATAATCTTTGAAATAATTTTAATAATTTTATTTGAAAATAACTAAGAAAACTTATAAATTAATCTTGAAAATATTTTTTTTCAAACATGGTTTTTGAATAAAATATATTTCTTACCGAAGATAAAGATGAAGTCAGATTTTATTAAATACATTTTATCAATTATATTAATTTATAAAGAGTGTAAAAATGGTATAATCACTTGAAAATATTATTTATGACCATAATAAAAGGAAATTAAAGATAATTATTGATATTTGGATCATAATAAATCATCAATAGAAGAATAATCATAACCAGTACCGATAAACGATGATATTGTAGTAATAAAAACTTACCACATTGGAAACATTGGATATTAATACCCAGAAAATAATAACATAAAATAAAGCTTAAAATTTAATTAGATGAATTATATTCATGATATAACATGAAAAATATCAGTATATAAATCTAAAAAAAGAATATAGGTGCATAATAGAACATGTGTCACAAAGAGGGAAAATTGATACAAAATTACCTTACTGATTTAGTAACATTTGAACCATAAAACCCCAAGAAATAGATATCAGAAAATGGATAATTAAATCCCCTAAATTTAAGTATAATTATCATATAACACATTCATTTTGAGTATATACACCACCCAAAATAAATTAATGGTGAATAAGCCATAAGTCTCATAAAAATAAAAGTGAGACTAGAAATCCCTTTACTCCATGAGTAACTTTTGAATCATGAGATCCATGAAATAATATAATAAATTGAAAATTATAATATCATGAAAAAAATTCAAATAATTATATAAAATTTAATAGGGAATTATATACACCACTTAATGAGAATAAGTGGTTAATATATGATGTATCTCACAGAAATAAAAGTGAGATGAGAAAACCCTTAAAGTAAGTCTTGGATTTCTTCATACACATTCATATATTATGTATAATAAATATAATTATATTATACATATACCATAGAAATATATTAATATGTATAATACCATATATTATTTTATTGTGGCTTTATGTTACCTTTTTATTAACAATTCCATGATAATGTTGTGTTTTGGGTAATAACTGCTTTGTTTTTCATATATGTTTTGACTTGTAATTATTGATATAATTACTTAGATCATGATTGAATTATTTACAGAATGTAAAACATGATATATATATATATATTCATTATATATTTCTTTATGATGATATATGAAATATATAAATTTGAAATGGAATACACCATTCATGGAGATGGTAGGTCGTACATACGCATAAAAGTTGTTTTCGTTTTCTTGTCGTATTGAAAGAAAGAAAGTGAATAAAATATATGTATTTATATATATATATATTATCATTAAATTAAAATTTTTATGTCATACTTATCATATAATTTTACTAAACCCATTATTAATAAATTTCATATAAAGTGTGATCAAATCACAACGCTTTGACGAGGCAGTAGTCCACACGTCCAAAGATGAAGTTATCATATTCCCCCAAATTGGAAATCACATTAGAATGTGTTATATAATAATTAAAAGATAATAAATATATAATATATATCATATAAAAACATTATTTCCATCATTATTTTCAACCTTGAGATGTGGTAATTTAATAATGGACAACATCAGTTCGTGGGGCGGTAGTCTACTGTACACACGAACGATGATTGTATATCCGATTTGAGGGAAGTTTGTGTATGTGTAGATATAAACCTTAACATGAAAAATATCAGTATATTTTGTATACTTATGAGATTATAAAATCATAAAATAATAATAATTTAATGGGTGTAGAAAGAAATAAAACAAAAGTGATTGTTGAAGGATGTTACCTCTTCTTTGGGTAATTCCTTTCGTTTTGCACCAAAAGATGAACATGGTATTTTTTATACCCAAAGTTAAGATTATAGGATAATACAAGGTAATTTGAGAGCTTATTTGGGTATGTTTTGGCTGAGCCAAAGGTATTTATAGGTGTGAATAAGTGATGGGGTGAGTTTTCTTTTATAGTGGAGGAGAAGTGGAATTATTATAAATTTAAAAAGGTAAACACTATTGAGAGGAATCCATTAGATCATGTGCCTCCACTAATGGTCCATTTTATATAAAAGGGATTATATGGCCTAAATATGTCCATATTATGGTTTTTTGACAAGTTTCTAGGTTATTTAGTCCCTTATGTTAATGTTTAACCACTAAGTAATCTCACTTTTAAATTAATTATTGTAATTAAATTTAATTACTTTCACTAATATTTTTTGTCAATTTTTTTTACCTTAATAGAAATTATAAATTATTATGATTACCATTATGGATTAGGTTTTTTTAAATTCTAAACATAGAAGTATCATAAATTAATTTAATATCAATCCCACATACAGGATGAAACAATAGGGTTTTTAAAGTGAAAATGTTCAAAAGTTTGGAATATTTTTCTATATAATTTCAATGTCAAACTGATTTTGATGACAAAAATTGGATTAATTGATTAATAACTAATCTAAATATACTTTAAAACTAATTCAAGATATAATTTAACTATGTAAATAAATTATAAAAAATGATGTTTTCAATTAAAATTTAGTCTCTTTCATTATTCATCAAGAAATGATACTTCTCAAAAAAATACCAAAAATTCACCCAAATTAAATTCTGATATTAAGATTAAAAAAATGATGTTTATTTTGAAAAATAAATAATTATAAAAGTTCCAAAATTAGTTTTAAATCATTTCTTCCATTAAAAGTTGGTAAAACCGCCTTTTAGAATAATGCATCTTTTATGCCTAAAATTAGATTTATTCTTATTTTATTCCTATCAAACTTATTGGATGAATGTAAAAACATTTGGTTGAATTTATAATATTAAAATTTTATTAAAAATATTAATCAAATTTTTTTTTAATTTATTGAGAAAAAATTTGTTTGTATATAGAAAAATAGTTTTCTTATAAAAGGAATTGTTTTTATTTTAAAATATTTATTACATTTATTTATAGCTGATTGATAACCAAAGGATATATTTTAAATAAATTTTAAAACCATATTTATGAAATTTAGTTAATCTTATTCACAAATTCCTTTCTAAATACTAGGTGAAAACTATAATAATATTTTAATATTACTACTAAATGTATATTTTATTTTGGTAAAACCTGGTCTTGCGTGCAACACAAGCTATTAAAGGAACTCAGTATTATGTATAACACAAGACACACCTGGAGTTTCATGTACAGAAATATAATATAAGTGTTTCATGTATCATAAGATCAAATTTTTTGAGTACAAAGAAAGAATAACTTGGTGCTTTCAAATAACACAAGTTATATTCTATGTTGTGTGAAATAAAAAATATCAAAAAAATTAAAAAAATCAAAAACAATATTTAAAAAAAATCTTGGTTTTTTATAGTGTCCCTTCATGAAATTTATCTCGATATTGGGTGGAATCTCTCAATAACACAATAGAGGAGGGTTTTTAGGCTTAGAGGCTTCGTGGAGGAGTGTCTCGTGAATCCCAAGAGTTTCAAGAATTCAAATTGGGATGTCGTAGCCCCATAGTGTCTCCTCTTCCTTAATAAAGGTATTATGGGGTATTTATAGGGTGTGGTATTCACGAATAATGGAGGTCTTCACGATTCTATATAATCTTCATAAATAGAAGGGGATCTATATTTCCAAATGAAGCTATTCATAGGTTTACCATCAAGGATTTGTGTTTTTTTGAAGGGGGGGTCTGTAAATTATACCTCTGCAAATAGGCCTCTATGGTTGGACCTCTAAAAATGGACTTCGTGAATGGACCCCTATGAATGGGCTCTCTGTGAATCGTTTTGATATCCTAACATCAAATGGCCACAACTAATAATCTATAACTCTATTTGGGATCTATGAACATTCAAATCAAATCCTATAAAATTTTATATGATCTATTATTCAGTTACTCAATGTTTGTCCCTTATTTTATTCATTTTTCTAGTGCCAAAAATTATCAAAAATAAAATGAAATAAAATTCACACAAAGACATAAAGGAATAAAAGATGAAGTTTAATAGATAGATAAATCAAAAATTACATCCCCAAAAATAAATAAAATTAAATACATAGGATTACCCATCAAATAATAATCCCAATATGAATCACCATCATCTTGGGTGGTAGGATCAATCGGTCCTTTGCCTTATCAAGATACAGGAGGCACAGAGGTATAAGATGAGGGGGCAGAATTAGTCTATGGTATCTCCTCTATCACTATTTCTCTATGATGCCTAACTGCTTCAGATGGATACATACTAAATGGCTGATAATGAGGAGGTGGGGGGTAGTAGATGGTGGAGAGGTGAAGGATTACATGGGAATATCCTTAGGTGAAACCACTATGGTGCCAGATACATAAAATAAAGGCTTTATGAGGTTCAAAAAAACCATGATTATGTTTCCACCTCTTCCTATAGCACTAAATAAGTCATTCTTCTCTTCCATGAACAACTTGATTAGGGGTTTCATAACCTTGATATAATCTACTTATACCTTTAATGCCCTAGTAATAGGTGTAATTATTCACTTCTCAACTAAACAATTGAAATAAAAATTCAATTCATTCTCTATATATACCCTGGAAATGTAGTTTTAGATATCCTTGTTTATGGTTTCCCTATCACTTCATGATTAATTCAATCTCTATATTACCATTTTATATATATGCTCATCATTTTGTCGAATGTGGTGAAGATCCTCCTGATGAGATTTTTTATAATCACCAAAAATGGCATGAAGTTTTTCTCTAACTATGGATCTAATCAAATCACCATCAATAGGTGATCAAGGGGGTGGAGTAGATGATGTAGATTCAACAATTGGTAAAGACTCCAATCACTAAAAAAAGTGGAATGGATAAAAATTGAAGTCCTCATCTCCTCCAAAACATATATCATATCTTCCTTATCACTAAACATACTTCTATTCTCAATTTAATATTCATATATTATTATAATCATCTTGGGATGAATATGGAAAAAACCAACTCATAAAGATGATTGGAATCAGCTTCACTAAGCTGAGTAACATGAGGTGACTGGGATCTCATAATACCACTAAAACTAGAAATAAATCATTCCTTAAAAGAATCAAAGTCATATCTAGTCACAGACTCTGAAAAAATGGAGGAAGTATTAGGAATATGTGAATTGGTTCTCTATGGGATAGGAAAAATATACCCAAAGGCTCTATTATAACTGGCTCATTTAAAGGGAATTAATGCCACTCACCAGCATAATCAATCTTCTCTACTAAAGATCACATAGAATCTATCCTAATACTAATCGAGATGGTAGTTCCACAATGATTTAGTGATCTATAATAGTCATCATCACTATACCCATTTGAGTCATTATATGAAATTCTAGGAAATTTAGAACCTGGTGAAGGCTCACCCCTTGTATATAGCTCCATCCCTTGCAGAAACTAAAATTTTCCTTAATAGATTCCCTAGGTGCACCTCTAAGAGAGGTAGCATCACCAGAAGACTTATCAAAACATTTGTTTCCACACTTACAGATCTAGCTAAACCAATAGAAGATGGATGATGTGACTAAATCCTCTCAACATAATCATCTACATCACTAGCATCATCATGACTTTTTGATTAATGAGTTCCCTCACCATTTCCATTCTCATCATTTGATGCCTCTGAAACTTGTATATAGGTTTCACAAGAACTTTCAATATGTTCCTCTACAAAGAATTTATTCTATTTATCATATTTTTCACTCAACAAACTATCTCTGAAGGGAATATAAATAAGTGTAATTGTAGTTCCAAAAGATACAAATATGCTCTTAGGGGTTTCAAGATCACTACCTTCTTCAACATAAGTTGTCACTTCCTATTCTTCAACTTTATCCACTAATTCTTAATCTTCCTCATATGAATAAACCACAATCCCATATGTCTCCAATATAGGTTCAACACTATCCTTGGGTCTGGTAGGATTTTCCACATGATTAAAATCCTCATAGATTTTATCATTATCCTCTACCCATTTCTTCATTAACGAATTCCAATTCACTGTCAACCTTTTATATGTAAATTTGTTTAAATAGAAATAACCAAACATAACCTTGTATTGTTCTTCTTCATCTATCAAGTCTTCCGCTTCAGAATTGCTGAAATAAACTGAGGATAAATCAGAGAATTTGACCTATAATATGACTTGAACTTCTCTTTCATGTGAACCATAATATATTTATATAGATTAATTTTATACCCTTTTTTCATAATTAATTGGAGATAAACATCCTAACATCTCATAGTACCAAAATTCAATTTCCTAGTACATAGTATATATTGAATGAACTTAAATAGGTGTATGAATTCTCTATCTAGTTCAATAGCAATAAGCCTTCTCAAAACACCATCTTTAGTTAGTTTCAGTAGTGCATCATCATACAAAAACATTTCACTGTCACTCAGAGTAGATCCTCTATATTCATAAAAAACACGTCAATGAGTTACATTGATACACTTATCTGATTATCTTTAAGAAATAATAACCTCTTTTCAATTAATCATACTTCGAATGAAATATTTCTTTTCTCCAAAATAATACATCATGTATTGGTATAATTGATGAACCAACCTAGGATAAAAATTTATATCATTTATTGAGAACCAATATATATATATATATATCCCTATTTGAGGATCACCCTGAGTACCAATGATTTTTTAGAAAACAACCATTTAATATTTACTTATTTCTTTACAATAACCACATTGTTCGCAAGCTGGGGTTTTCTCGGCATAACAACAGAACTTCTTGATTCCCCCATATATTTCTTGATAGTCCCCATTACATCAATAGATTACACTGAAGGGAAATAAAATCTCGCCATTTCACTAAAACTAAAGGTGAAAATTATGCTAAAGAAGGTTGAAGTTCAGGAGAGAAAGGGAAGGGGAAAGAGTTCGAAGGAGTTCGCTCGAGCGAGAGAGTGACTCAAATTTGGATTTTTAGTCAAATTTAAAATTTAGGGATTTGAATTCAAGAAATATAATAAAATATTAATTATTATATAAAATAAAAATTTAACACAAAAAATTATAAATGGTTTAAAAACAGAGGTTTTATAGGTAGCATCCTAACAATGTCTCACTACAAACGTGGATCATCCCATTGATAGACCATTACAATGGTGGATTACCAATGGTGTATCATCCTAAAGGTGGATTACCAATGGAGAATCACCAATGGTGGATCACCAATGATGGATAATTCAAATGGTGGATCACAAATGGTGGGTCACCAATGGTGGGTCACCAATGGTGGGTGACCAATAGTGGACCACTAACTGTGGACCACCAACAGTGGATCACCAACTGTGGATCACCATTAATAGATCATACCAACAGTGGATCATTCAAGATTAAAGACAAATTGAAATTTATCATTCAAAATTTTTGTTTAATGTATCTTAATCTCTCAGAATTCAAGGGATTTGTAAAACTATCTACAAGATGATGTTGAATTCCAATTAATTCAAGAATTAAATCATCCTTTTTGAAATGTTCTCTCAAAAAGTGATGTATTACATAAATTTTATTTATCCTAGAATGAGATATGGGATTATTAAAAAAAATTATCACACATTTTTTGTCACAATTTATAGGGACATGTCGGAATTGATATGAATAATCTAGAAATGTGTGATTCATCCATGACATTCATGTATATCAACTTCCTGCAGCTATGTACTCAACTTCAATAGTAGATAGTGTATCAGAATTTTGATTTTTACTACACCAATATAATAGTGAATTTCCCAAGAAATGACATATTCTAGAGGATCTTTTATATCTAACTTGAAACCACCAAAAATTGTATCTAAATAACTCACTAATTCAAATTCTTGTCTTATTTGGTAGAAAAATCCTAAAGTGGTTATATATTTGATGTATTCAAAAATTATTTTAACAGAAAATAAATGATTCTTTGATATTTTCATCAAGATGAGCACACAAACACACACTAAACATCATATATGTCTAGTTATTAGTTAAGTATAACAAGGATCCAATCATACCACTATACTTGGTTTGATCTATAGACTACAGTTTCATAAATATCCAACTTAAATGTGGTACTCATGGGGTTTCACTACTTTTAGAGTTATCCAAACCAAAATGTTTTAGGTTATTAGTGTACATAATTTGATTGAAAATAATTCCCTCTTTATTTTGAAAATTTTGAAAACCAAGAGAGAATTTAAGTTCACCCATTAAATTCATTTCAAATTCAATTTTCATCATCTTTCAAAAATTATTACATAAATTCTTTTTAGAAGACATGAAAATAATATCAGCAATATAAATTTGAACTTCTAAAATAAAATTCTAAATTATTTTATAAAAAGAGTATGATTAGATATTCCTTTTAAAAAACATTTGAAATAATAAAAGTGATGATCCTATCATACCAAGCTCTAGGATCCTATTTTAAATCATATAAATCTTTAGTTAATTTAAAAACATGTTTTGAAAAATGAGGATTATGAAATATAGTGGGATGTTACAAAAAAAACAACAAATATATAACCACTTAAGAAGTAAATTTTGATATCCATTTAATATATATTGAAATCCAAATGTGTTACATAGGCAAGAATTTTTATAATAGCTTCAATTCTATTCACTGGTGAAAAGGTTTCCTTATAGTTAATGCCATATTCTTGACTATATACTTGTGAAACTAATTTAGCTTTATTTTTTACTATAGTTTCTGAATCATTTCTTTTTTTTCTAAACACCCACATAGTGATAATAGTCAGAGTGCCCTCAGGTCTATCTATTGGTTCCAAAACTTTATTATTTTTCTAATTGATTACGCTCTTCTTGCATTTTCAATACCCATAATTCATCATTAATTATATCCTTAAAGTTCTTAGGTTCAAGATGTGATAAGAATGCTTCATGTTCATCCTGATTTCTATGAAAAGCTCTGGTATATATACCTCTATATAGGTATCCAACAACAATATATAGAGTATGGTATCTATGATTCTTAACAACTCTTATAAAATAAGGTCTAGAAAACTCATGGTTATCTATAGGTTTAGATTAAGGTTTAGGATGTCCCTCAGAACTGGATGATTTTTTTTTTGTTTCTTAGAATTGTTTGAGTGTTTGACATTAATATTATGACTTGATAAATCATCCTCAAGGTTTTATATAGGTTTATTAGGATTATGTGGATTTGATTCATAAAATTTAATATGAACATATTTCTCCACAATCTTTCTTCTTTTATTAAACTTCTTATATGATTTATTAGATGTTGAATAACTAAGGAAGATTCCTTCATCACTCTTATAAGATAAATTTTCAAGATTATACTTATTATTAATAATGAAGAATATGTAACCAAAAACTATAAAGTAGTAATTGTGTAATTCATAAGGATTTATAATTAAGAGGGGTATAATTAAAACTCTAATAATGATATAATAAGTTATATTCATAGCCTCTACCTAAAAATGGATAAGTAATACTCATTGATCATGGTTTAAGAAATTTCGTGAAGGATATTATTTTTCCTTTCAATAACACCATTCTATTGTGGGTATAAAGAGAAGAAAATTTATGATTATATCCATTTTTTTTTAGAAAAAGGATTCAAATTTTTTATTTTCAAACTCACGGTCATCATCACTTATTAAGGTCTTAATTCTAAGTCCCGTAAGATTTTTTATAAATTTATCATACTTGGAAAAATAAGAATATGCTTCAATTTTTTGTTCTATAAATAATACCCAAGTATACCTATAAAATTCATCTAAAAGAACATAAACATAGTTATTCTCATTTAATAACTACAAAAAACTGACGGTTTAGCAGAAGTTTTTTAGCGGCGGTTTATTAAACATCCATTATATTTTTTTTAAATGATTTAGTGGTGGTTTCTAGAAAACTACCACTAAACCCTTAAAAAAATTAGATGACACTCTCCCCCTCGCTAGACACCCCTGACCCCCCACCCCCCGCTCGACTCCCAGAATCCCCACCTCCCCCTTCGACGCCCCTCACCGCACCTTTCCACCCCCCTCAGCACACCTCTCCACCCTCACCGCGACTCACCACCCTTGCCGCCCCCATCGTACCTGCTGCTTCAACATGACTTTTTGTTTATCCGTGTTTCCCTTAAATTAGATCCTCAATTGAAGAATCCTCAAGGTTATTAGGAATGTTTTTTTAGTTGCAAGGTGTTTTCCATCTTCTCATGTTTTCTCTCCCTTGGTTATTAGGATATGTTTGATGTTTTGTTTCATTTTATTTTATTATATGGTGTGTGGATTGTTCCTCAAGCCTTGTTCTTCCTTCTATGGGATTTTTATTTCATTATAACCCCATTGAGTTATTTTTTCCTATATAGTACCTTTCAAGAATATTATTTCAATTATTTATCATTCGTAATTAAATTCTAAATGAGTTTCTCATGATTATGGTTTGTTTTTATGGATTATATTGGTGTTTTTGTGTTATATTTTTGATGAAAAAATGGGTTTCAAAGAATTTCATTTAGTAAGCCTATATATGTTTGAATCTAAAGAGATTTATAAAATTTCGATTTAGCTTATAAAGTGTAATTGAGCATTTTTCAGATTATTTTAACCTTGGTTGGATTTTTGTAGTTGGCTCGTATGTGAAATTGAGTTGGGTGAGTGATTTGGTTTCATTTCATGGTTTGAGGACTATTTTTAAATTCATAATTATGGTTACAATGTTCCATATGATTTCTAAATTATATTATTCTATTTTTTGAGATACCTTATGGTCGTTCCATTAAATGTGGGCATATCTATATGTGAATGTGGGGATATATCCTATATGTGTATTTTGTTCTTCCACCATGACTAATATCAACCATGACCGATCTCGACCACACAACAATCATGATCATAAAATATAGGTACATAATATCTCATTAAAATTACTAGAACTTATTCCTTACCCAACATAAAATCATGAATAATAGGTCATATCTAACCACACTAAATTGTAAGCCTCTTGGAGTCCATACACCCCCTCAAAGGTAATCATGGAGTATATTCCATCACCAACTCCCATAACTAGAACAAAAATGGTATCCAACCACAAACTAAGTTGTATAACTATTTACATAGATTCCATCTGATTAACTCATGAACCATGAGGATAAGGAATCCAAATCATCAACTTCATTATCACCAATTTACTCTAGAAACATTCTAGTGAGTGGTTAATTACCTCTACCATCTAATCCCATGATCGTCCCAAGACCAAAATCTTATCACAAGATAATAGAATATTTAAAAACATTCTACCCCCACTCAATTAATGTGTTTCTATGTTCTAGGTCATTTCCTATAGATGTTCCTAGAAAAATCGCATTTTCAAATGCCAACCAGTCTATTTCTAAAGGGTTAATATAAGGACTCGGCCTTAAGATGTTGCTTAATATTGAATTTTACAAAAGAACATGCATTATTACACATTGAGGATATTTTTGAGTTTATAGTTTTAAAGAATTAGGATATCTTACATACATGACATTCCACATTCATAAAAGAGGATACTACTAAAACTATATCCATTTTTTAAAAAATGCTAAACATTTAAACTTAAAAACTTATTTCTTTAACAACACTCCATATCAAACATCATGACTACCTTTTTGTATTACCCATCCATATATATTATAAATAAAAAATTAAAAACATGGGATGAGTATAAAACTTAGTAAGGGATATAATGAAAGAAATCATTAGTCAAGTGATAACATAAAAACCATTAAAACCCATAATAATAAAAACTCATGTGCATTGAAACATAATGTAGTTTCCTTGGGAAATATTTACCATATAACTCTTAAATTAACCCTTAAAGTTAAAATAACCTTTTTTTAAACTTCCATCTCCAGATTACCTAATGCATTGGAGAGCTATAATGGGGCTCACCAGTCAAATATTGAGCTATAATGAGCTCAACCAAACATATCTTGAGCTATAATGGGCTCAACCCAACATATCATGAGCTATAATAGGCTCAAACCAACATAAATAATTTACAAGGAACATATCATGGTAATAAATTATCTTTAAATCAGGATAAACCACTAATTCCATATGCATATAAAAAAAATCCATTAGAAATTTTTTAAAAAGAGTTTTACAATGATTTTTAAAGGAAAGTACCTTAAAATATAAATGGAATGAGAATTAATATAATGGGATGGATATTTATATACACTATAAAAATAAATATTAAAAAATAATATAAAAAAATCATCACACCAATAATCTTAATTCCACATAATGAATAAAGAACAAGGTTAACCCAACGAATGGAAATTGGGTTAAGAATTTCTTTACCTCGGGTTCCTGTTTATTAAAATTTGTTTAAAGCTCTTATATAATTGTTAAAAAAGTGTTATTAATATTTTATTGAAACATATTAATGTTTATAACACCTTATATGATCATTTTATAACATCATTTTACCCTTTAATTATTAGTATTTTTTTCCTTCTATTGTTTTGGGTCCTTTCTTTACATGTTTTCCATGATCAGTTCTTGATGGATGCTCTTATCGATTGGAAGTGAAAATATATAATTGGAATGGAATGGTAGTTACATATTTATAGAACCATAAATTATACCATTCTTTATTTTTAATTCTAAAATTAGGATGATTCATAAGTTAAAACATTAATGATGTTTGTTTAGATCATTTTAGTGCTTCTTTGATAATAATGACCTCATTTGATTTTATAAAATAAAACCATGTGTAAAAAATAATTCCAGAACCATGCATGAGAAATAAAACATATATTATAAACTTGTTTAACCATAAAAATTATTTCATGACCATAATTTAAAGAATTAAGGCATATTGAAATCACATCGTCCACGATATCAGTAATTCAACACATCAAGGACAATGTTTTTATTCCTTGAATAAGTGAGAGAGGAGAAGAATGATGATGATGAATTTTCCATGAACATGAGAACATCTAGAATATTAAAGATTTCTGGAGATTTAATTCCTCTTTTATAAGAGGATTTTAGGAAATAATAATAAAATAAAGGAACTCCAAAAAAAGTTGAGAAATCCCCTATGAAAATTCAGCAACCTAACGGAGTCTCTTAAAATTTCATAAAATATTTTGATGAGAAAAAGTATTTATATAATAATTATTGAATAATATGGGATGTAAGAGGGATTTTTAATGAAATATCCCAACATAAACCAATGGAAATTAAAAATAATAACTTAAAATGAAATAAAAGAAAGAAAACAAAAGAGGATGTTTACCTTTTGATCTCTTCTCCTTGAGATCCTTCTTAAAGCCTTTGGTTTTGGCCTTTCGGTGAGACCAGAAGGTATTGGACGTGGGGAAGGATATTTGGGAGGGAATTTGGAAGAAATTATACAATTATCAAGGCTTGAGAGGTGTCTGATGAAGAGGGGATGAGGGTGGTATTTATAGTGGAGGAGAGGAGATATTTTACATTATTTAAATCATTACTATAATTTTTTTCTCAAGAATATGAATCATCACAATTCATGTGACCTCATATATTAATAATGTCATGGTAGTTAGAACCAATTAGTCTTACATCATCCTTGCATCACCTATGATGCATTAAATCAAGTATTTAACATTTATCACATTTTATCATACTTTACTAATCATCAAAAATTCTAGAATTCCAAAAAATTATCAAAAATTCACCATAACCATTTATTGATGTGTATAATTAGGAAATGAAATCCATTTTTTTAAAATAATTTTATAAATATTATTAATTTAACTTTTAAATAAAATCATACTTTATTCAAGAATTAACAATTTTAAAAATATAACTTTTTTTATATCACATTGAAAAATTAACCAAGATGTCATTATATTTAATCCTTAAGAAAATAAAATAATAATAATAATCTACTATTTATTATTGTCATATTACTTTTCATATTACTATTCATAATGGTATGTTAATATTCACCAAAAAACAAGTTGGATCCATCAGACTCCAAATAACTTACTGAACACAATTGTAGATGACCGTTTTTTGAAATTCAAAACGTAGAATCAAAAAAATTATATTTAAAGGATTGTAATAAATATCAAATTAAAAAAATGTTTCAAGAATTTCATTTATTTTCTAAAACCTTGGGGTGTTACATTATCCCCACCTTCTAGAAATTTCATCCTCGTAATTTTATTTACTCATTAAATATATGAGGGTAACTTTCCCTCATTGCATTTTTATATTCCCATGTTGCTTCTTAAACCATGTGGTTTATCCAAAAAAACTTTACCTGGTGGATAAACTTATTCCTCAATACCTTCTCCTTTTATCAAGAATTTAAATTGGTTTCTCTTCATAATAAAGGTTAACTTCCAAAAAAACTGCTTCTAGACTCAAGAGATGAGATGAATCTCGCACATACTTCCACAACATCAAAACATTAAATACATTATGTACCTGAGATAAACATGGAGCCAAAGATACTTGGCATGAAAATGGTCTAAATTTATTCAGTATATTAAAAGGATCAATGAATCATGGACTTAGATTTCCTTTCTTACTAAAACACATCACACTTTTCCAAGGAGATATTTTAAGGAAAACGTGGTAACCTACCTAAAAAACAGATGTTTTTCCTTATGTTATTTTTATAATGTTTATGCCTGCTCTGAGCTGTCCTCATGTGCTGCTTGATCATTTTCACTTTCTCAGCCACTTCCTCAACTAATTCTGGTCCCATCAACTTCCTTTCCACGAATTTATCCCAAAAATCTGGAGTTCAACACTGTTTCCCATACAATGCCATAAAAGGTTCCATCTTTATACTTGAATGAAAATTGTTATTATAAGAAAAATCAACTAAGTAAATGTAGAGACCTGTACTTGACGTACATATACATTACATTAATTTTGTGTAATATTTAATACATAACAAAAACAGACACCAAAGGACCATAATAGTTTAGTGTCTTTGGAAACTTGGAACATAATCTTCTAATCATGGTGAAAGATCTTTAACATCTCCCATAAAGATCTCCCCTTTTTGTTTTCTTACCTAAAAACTTTCTTTATATCCTGGGGAAAAGAAAACATAAAAAATGTGAGATCAAATGCTCAGTAAGGGTAAACATATAGAACATAAAATAATCCATAAACATTAGAATGCAAAAACTTGAACATAAAATCTAAACATCAAAATCTTGAGCAAAGACATAAATCTTGGAAGTACGTAAGGCATAATTCATAATGGAACATAAATCATGATAAAATAGCATGGGAAGAAAACATGTAATTGTGGGAAACCAATAAGCACGTGATATGATTTCCATAGTAGCCAAGGCATTGCTTCTAAGACCATCTTAGTGGACAAAGTCCCTTTCTGAATCGGGTGCACTCCTCATTCCAGTCCCGTATCACTGAACCGAATTAACTTACCCTTACAAACATGTATATATCATGAGATATAAATCTTTACCCAATGTATTGTAGGGTTATATAGATCCCACCCATCTCATAATGAAATCATTCTTACGTGTGACACAACATAAGCATAAATCATTCATCATAACCCAAAGAATAAAATGGGTTTCATAAACATCATCCCATCATAACATAATCCATATAAAACAAATGGATATCATTTCATCATAAGAAAAGTGAAACCATGTAAATCATAAAGACATTATACTTGAAACATACACATATGAAATAATGTCTTCTTAGATGGAAAATGGTTTTGATAAAACACTTGAAATGAATTCTTGAGGAAAATATCCTTTCTTTTTCAAAATCATTTTCTTTTCAATAAATGCTAGGAAATTTTAAAAGAAAATTATTTTGTTGAAAATATTCATGAAATATTGTAGAGTAATCTTTGATAAGAAAATGAGTTATGAAACCGTAAAAATTCTTTCATGCCGTATAAGTTAAATAAACATTCTCCTCGTACTTTTTCCGGAAAAGTCAAAAAGTTCCTCATATGGTAAACAAAAGAAATATTCCTTCCATAAAATGGGGTAAAAGTCAAAAATTGGTAAAAAGGACATTAAAAATACATGAAAATTTTTTTTAGAAAACATGTTCATGGATGATAATAATAACCTCAGTAAATACTTACAAATAAAAATCTCAGATAAGAACGAGATTGGAATAATTATCCCTTACCTTATGTCTTATATGCTTCGTATGTATCCGAAACTCCTGTATAAGGATTTAAATAATGTCATTGAATTATTACAGAATCATATTCATTGTTATAATATCATATATGGTTCACTTATGACTTTATATTACCCATTCTTTTATAAATTCATGTTAATGTAGAGTTTTGGGTAAAATCGTTTCATTTATCGTCCGTGTTTTGACTTGTAATTATTCATATGATTAATTAGATCATGATTACTTACTTATATAATGTAAAACATGAATTATATATAATATATTTTCAGAATATACATATATATAATAGATCGATAAATTAAAAGAAATACATTGTTCATGGAGATGGTAGGTCGTACATACGCATGAACGCTATTTTCATTTCCTTATTAAATTGAATTGAAGTAAGTAAATAACATATAAATAAGTCCATTATAATTAATATTTCATATATTTTATGATTATTTAATATATATACTTTATAATCATACTTGAATGGTTAACCTGGAGAATTAATCTCATCGCGTCGTGGAGACGGTAATCCGTACGTACGCACGAGCGATGATATCGTTCCCATAATTATTGAATGGAATTATAGTGGATGATATAATATCTTATAATTAGTAACATGTTATAATTAACATATATATAGTCATTATTTACACCATTATACCCATCCACGTAAGGTGGTGGTGGAAAAACAGATTACACCATGGTATGGAGACGGTATTTCGTACGTACGCACACGCGGTGATTTCATTTTCCGTAGGATGGATAAACGGTGAAATGGGGTTGTTTTATATTTATAATAACATATAAGTATATTATTTATACATATGTTATTACTTTATAATGAAACAAATAAAGAAGAATAAGTTCAAGAAGAAGGAAACTTGAAAGAATTGGTAGAAGAGATTACCTCTTCTTCGACGCACCTCTTTTATGCTTCCTCTTAATGCACTAGAGTTGGTCTTTTGAGGAGACCAAAACCAGTATAATGTTTCTAGGGAATTTTAGAAGTGAAATGTTCAGGTGTTGGAGATATTTAAGGATAAAAATTGTGTAAAGAGAAGAGGGAGGATGTGCACTTTTATAAGGGAGGAGAGGGGCACCTTTGGAAACATAAGAAATATTAATTTATAATAAATTCAAACCCCACATAAAAACTTCCAAAATGACTAACATCCAAATATTAGATGATATATGGTTTTAATATAACCAAAAAATAAAATTTAGACATGTTTGGAATTTATTTTAAACATTATCAACTTGATTTATCCTTATTTAATCTATTTAATTTTATTTGTGGTAATAAGATTCTAAATTTTAAATTCATATAAATAATTAATTATTTGTTGTGAATTTTCCATAATTGGGTAATTTATGATATTTTAGATTATATAAATTTTTATTTATAATTTTTAAAAATTATTGTGATTTTTAAACAATTTTATATTATGTTATTTTTATAAAATAACAATAGTGTCAATTTTGACACTATTCATTTATTTGAATTTAAATAAAATCATCATAGAAGATATGTTATAAATAAAAGATTTAATATATTCATAACATGTCATATGTGTTTTTAATATTAGTTTAGAACATTAAATAGTTTATATAATATTTATTTTAATATTTTTAAAACTATTTATTTAATATTTCAATCAATAAAATAATTTCAACATCACTATTATGTCACCTTTAATGATGATTATTTAATCCCTAAAAATTATAAATAAATATACATGATGTAGATAATTTTATTATATTTCTGGAGACTATTCATGTTAGAAGTTTCATGTAGTTTATAACTAAATTAAAATTATTATACTCATAAGATTTAAGAGAGTGAAATGTTGTCACTTTCTTTGGTTTTAATAATAATTAAATTATTTTCATGGTCAAAAGTCCATAAAATGAATCTAATCCGACCCTTAGGTGATATAGTTATACTTTTAGACATACAATAGAATTTTTTCATGTGTTAGGGTAATTTTATAATCTTAGGTTTACCCTTAATTACCCGATTTATCTTTAACTAAAGTAAATAAAAATTATTGTAGTTACTGTTCATAATATCAAAAAAATAAAAGTAACCTATTAAAATAATTTGGAACCCCTGAATACAAATATAGAATCCATTTATCAAAATTCAAAACATATAAGTTTCAGTAATTAAATTAATATTTATCACGTTGTTAAGAAAACGGGTTTTAAAAGTAAAAATATTGTCAAAGATTGAAATGTTTTTACCTATGAATTCAATGTAAAATTAATTGTAATGACATACATTATATTAAATGTAAAAATATATTATATTTATACTTTAAAACCATTCAATATAATAATTTATCCATATAAATTATTGTGACGAAAAAAGTTGTTTTTAATTAAAATATAGCGTGTTTTTACTATTCATTAAAATATGAAAGTAATCAGAATAATATGAAAAATTTATCCAAAAGTAAATTTTTATATACTGATTCCAATGATGAATTTTATTTTGTCAAATTTAACTTATAAACATGTCAAAAACTATAATTAAAGTGGGTGCACCATCAAAAGGCCGCAAAACTGCACTTTTTGAAAAATACTTATTTTACCCAAAATATTTATTTTGTTCTCATACCATGTTCTATAAAATGTGTAAGGTGCATAATAATGTTATAAAATTCAAAATCTAGTTAATACTATTCATAACGGCTTGTCCATTATAAAATTATAACAATATATCATTGTTTAATGAAACCCGGTATTGCGTACTACACACGCTATCGAGGAAGGTTGTGATTACGTGTAATGAAAGCCAAGTCAGGGATGCATGTAGTGCAAGCTTATTTTGGTGTAGAGTACTACACAAGACATCAATGAAATTAAAAAGAATAATTCTCATAAAATCTCAGGTTGTTACATTCTACCCCACTTAAAATTAATTTCATCCTCAAAATTCATCAGGGTTATAAATGGTTTACTACTTGAAATTTTCTTTCATAGAAACCCACATCATAAAAAGGAATACTAAAACATAATTTTAAAAATTGAAGTATGAAACATATCAGTTACCCAAATTAACTCATCACTGGGTTTCCATATAGGAGAACATAGTTGAAAATATGGATATGGAAGAGAAACCTAACCATCAAGTTCTGATGGAGTGTGGTAGAGAGAATTGCTATTAAAAAGCCAACAATGACAAAGCCATAAATTTGTGATGATCTAATATACCATCTGATTCATCGGATATAAGGGAACTAGGAAAATATTTTTGGTTTTCAAGATCATTTCCCTAAATTTGAAGAATTTGAATTACAATAAATACTTACTTTATTTCGGTATAATCTCACCGTTGTTCATGCCTTGAAAAATTTACACACCATCTCTTAAAGAAATGAAGTTGAATTTGTCATTCGTGAAGTGTTAGCAGATCATGTGATAGAATGATGGGTCATTTCATATGTCTCAATCAAAAGGTTAGCAAAAGTTATCAAATATACATAATTCCATCTATGGTGAGGTTAATCGTATATGATTCCAAAAATGGACTTATACTTCATCTATCACACCACTTAATAAAACTATTTTCTTATAACCAGGGACTTACTGTAGGCCAGTTGTAGGAAATAAAGGCATGTCACACTTCAGTTGTGGGTTCAATTCCCGCAACCTTGTCCAATGTGACGGGTTGTCTCCCATCCTACATGTTTTCTCTTTTTTCCCTAAAACTTCACTATTATAACATTACAGAAATAATATCAAAAAGATTTCTAGCCTTAAACAATACTATATGATGTCCAACATAATCCATTCTAATATTTAGACTTATCCAAAATACATATGTCTAATATCATAGTATAAAGAAAAGTATTACTAGAAATGTCATTAACCAGTCATGTGAATACCATCATTTATCCCCCATATATCATAAGATAGATCCTGTTGATCGCATTCCAAACATGTGAATACCTTAATCATGTATTCTCTTGCAACATAAATTACCATAGAACCATAGTGAAAACATGAATTCAGTCAAAAGGTAACTCTTTACACATATCAAAATCCCAAAAATTATATATACTCAAACCATGGTATCACTTTGTCCTTATATCAGTCATGATATCATTAATACTATCAAACATTTCATTATCTCCTTATCCCTTCTTTATGCGCATATTAGGTGCTTTCCAAAAATATCTGAATAACCTCCCATGGTTAATGGTACCATTCAACATATACTTTCAAAAACAGAAGGAAAAAAATAGTGTAACAATACTTAGATGTCTCTTTATTCCATAGTACCATGAGATTACTTATACAACATTACTCTTGATAAAAATTTAATCATTCCACTACCTTTTTAATCCATTGACCGATCTTGAACAATTATTTCATCTCACATATCATTTATAGTCTCATCATCATCATCATCAATATAAATACTACCCATATGACCATGTTGATTCCCTTCATGAGATTTTCTCTTAGGGAATTGGTTTTCATAATTCCCGTACATTCCACATTTAAAACATTTAACACTTGTTGATGTCTTAGAAATACCATAACCTTGTCCATGGTGTTAACTAAACTATTTCCTTTACAATTACTGGATTTGTGCCCTTCTTTTCCACACCCAAAGAATCTTCCAGTTCCTTTCAAAAATTATCCCTGATGCCTCTTGCCACATGATTTAGATGAGGTAAATTGAACTTTCTTTCCTCTAGGATCATCATGAAACTCTATCTTTATCTTATTAGTTGAGTCACAAAACTTACCAAAGTTGAGATTATTGATCATATCATGAGATTTATGATTAGGCATAATAACGATATGTGGACCTCCAGATCCAATTTCATTTGGTTTCTCATTAAGAATATCATTCCATTGTCCATCATATCCTCTATTATCGTGAATCTTCCTCTTTCCAGCCATTTTCAAAAACCCAAAAAGAATAGTGTGAGAGGAAAAAATCATAATCAAGGGGGAGTACCATCAATATCTAACATATTAGGTAAAATTCTAATATTGTTACCATAATTCTAGGACTATAACTTATACTTAACCTTAGGTACATCCCTTGACATACCTTATAAATATCTCTATGGGTTTCACTAAAGTTTTCGCATCCTAGTTTCCAAAGGTTAACTAAACCTTTCTTCTAATACCAACTGTAGAGACCCGTACTTGATGTACATATACATTACATTACTTTTGCAGAATACTTAATACATAACAAAAACAGACACCAAAGGACTGTAATAGTTTAGTGTCTTTGGAAACTTGGAACATAATCTTCTAATCATGGTGAAATATCTTCAACATCTCCCATAAAGATATTCCCTTTTTGTTTTCTTGCCTAAAACCGTTATTTATATCCTAGGGAAAATAAAACATAAAAAGGGTGAGCTCAAATGCTCAGTAAGGGTAAACATAGGGAACATAAAACAATCCATAAACATCTGAATGCAAAAACTTGAACATAAAATCTAAACATCAAAATCTTGAGCAAAGACATAAATCTTGGATGTACGTATGGAACATATCATAATGGAACATCAATCATGATAAAATAGCATGGGAAGAAAACATGTAATTTTGGATAACCATTAATCACATGATCTGATTTCCATAGTAGCCAAGGCATTGCTGCCATGGCCATCTTAGTGGACAAAGTCCCTTTCTGAATCGAGTTCACTCCTCGTTCCAGTCCTGTATCACTGAACCGGATTAACTTACCGTTCCAGCCATGTATATCTCATGAGATATAAATCATTACCCAATGAATTGGAGGGAGATATAGGTCCCACCCATCCCATAATGAAATCATTCTTACGTGTGCCACAACATAAACATAAATCATTCATCATAACCCAAATAATAAAATGGGTTTCATAAACATCATCCCATCATAACATAATCCTTATAGAACAAATGGATATCATTTAATCATAATAAAATTGAAACCATGTAAATCATAGAAACATTCTACTTGAAACATATACATATGAAATAATGTCATCTTAGATGGAAAATGGTTTTGATAAAACACATGAAATTAATTCTTGAGGAAAATATCCTTTCTTTTTGAAAATCATTTTCTTTTCACAAAATTACATGAAATTTTAAAAGAAAATGATTTTGTTGAAAATATTCATGAAATCTTGTAGAGTAAGATTTATTAAGAAAAGGTGTTATGAAACCGTAAAAATCCATTCATGCTGTATAAGTTAAAAAAACATTCACCTCATACTTTTGCCGGAAAAGTCAAAAAGTTCCTCCTATGGTAAACAAAAGAAATATTCCTTCCATAACTTGGGGTAAAAGTAAAAAATGGGTAAAAGGACATTAAAAATACATGAAAAAAAATTAGAAAACATGGACATGGATGATAATAATAACCCCAGTAAATACTTACGAATAACAATCTCAGATTAGAACGAGATTGGAAAAGTTATCCCTTACCTTATGTCCGATATGCTTCGTATGTATCCAAAAATCCTGTATAATGATTTAAATAATGTCATTTAATTATTAAAAAATCATATTCATTGTTATGATATCATATGTTGTTCACATATGACTTTATATTACATGTTCTTTTATAAATTCATGTTAAAGTAGCGTTTTTGGTAAAATCGTTTCATTTCTCGTCCATGTTTTGACTTTTAATTATTCATTTGATTACTTAGATCGTGATTACTTACTTCTATAATGTAAAACATGATTTATATATAATATATCTTCAGAATATACATATATATAATAGATCGGTAAATGGAATGAAATACATCGTTCATGGAGACGGTAGGTCGTACATACAAATGAACATTGTTTTTGTTTCCTAATTAAATTGAATGGAAGTAAGTAAATAACATATAAATAAGTCCAGTATCATTAATATGTCATATATTTTAGGATTATTTAATATATATATACTTTATAATCATTCTTGAATGGTTAACTTGGAGAATGAATCTCATCACGTTGTGGAGACGGTAATCCGTACGTACGCACGAGCGATGATATCATTCCCATAATTATTGAATGGAATTAGAGTGGATGATATAATATCTCAGAATAATTATCATGTAATAATTAACATATATATAGTTATTCTTTACACCATTATACCCATCCAAGTAAGGTGGTGGTGGTAAAACATATTACACCACGGCGTGGAGACGGTATTTCGTACGTACGCACGCGCGGTGATTTCATTTTCCGTAGGATCGATAGAAGGTGAAATGGGGTTTTTTCAAATTTATAATAACATATCAGTATATTATTGATACTGATGTTATTAATTCATAATGAAACAACTGAATAAAAAGAAGTTGAAGAAGAAGGAAACTTGAAAGAATCGGTAGAAGAGATTACCTCTTCTTCGACGCACCTCTTTTAAGCTTCCTATTAAGGCACTAGAGTTGGTCTTTTGAGGATACCATAACCATTATAATGTTTCTAGGGAAGTTTATAAGGTAAATGGGAAGGTTTTGGCCGATCTTGAAGGATTAAAATTGTGTAAAGAGAATAGGGAGGAGGTTCCCTTTTATAAGGGAGGAGAGGGGCACCTTTGAAATCATAAGAAATATTAATTTATAATAAATTAAAAACCCACATAAAAACTTCCAAAATGACTCAAATCCTAAGCTTAGATGGGAGAGGGTTGTAATCTCATCAACTAATAAAATTTATACATGTTGGAAATTTATTTTAAACATTATAAACTTGATTTATAATAATTTAATCTATTTAATTTTATTTGTGGTTATATGATTCTAAATTTTAAATTGTTATAAATATTTACTTATGTGTTGTGAATTTTTCATAATTGGGTAATTTATGACATTATAGACCATATATATTTTAATTTATAATTTTTAAATATTTTATTTATTTTTAAACAATTTTATATTATGTTATTTTTATAAAATAACAACAGTGTAAATTTTGACACTATTCAATTATTTGAATTTAAATAAATTTTTCATAGAATTTATGTTCAAAATAAAAGCTTTAATAGATTCATAACATTTCATATTTATCTATAAAATTATTGGAGTACATTAAATTGTTCATATAATATTTATTTTAATATTTTTAAAACCATTTATTTGATATTTCAATCAATAAAATAATTTTAACATCACTATTGTGTCACCTTTAATGATAATTATTTAATCCCTAAAAGTTCTTAATAAATACACATGATCTAGATAATTCTATTATATTTCTGTAGAGTATTCATGTCCTAAGTTTCATGAATGTTATCACTAAATTAAAATTATTATACTTATAATATTTAAGAGAGTGACATGTTGTCACTTTCTTTGGTTTTAATAATAATTAAATTATTTTCAGGGTAAAAAGTCCATAAAATGAATCTAATCTGACCCTTAGGTGATATGGGTATACTTTTAGTAAACCAATAGAATTTTTTCATTTGTTAGGGTAATTTTATAATCTTAGGTTTACCCTTAATTATCTGATTTATCTTTAACAGAAGTAAAACAAATTACCGTAGTTACTAGTCGCAATATCAAAAAAAATAAAAGTATAATATTAACATAATTTTGACCCACTGAATCCAAATATGGAATCCATTTTTTATGATTCAAAACACATAATTCCGAGTAATTAAATTAAAATTTAACCTGTTGTTAAGAAAACGAGTTTTAAAAGTTAAAATATTGCCAAAGATTGAAATATTTTTACCTATGAATTCAATGTAAAATTAATGGTAATGAAATAAATTGTATTAAATGGTAAAAATATATTCTATTTATACTTTAAAACCATTCAATGTTATAATTTAACCATACAAATTATTGCGATGAAAAAGTTGTTTTAATTAAAATACAGCGTGTTTTTACTATTCATTAAAATATTAAATTTATCATAATAATATGAAAATTTTATCCAAAGTAAATTTTTATATCCTGATTCCAAAGAAGAATTTATTTTTTAAAATGGAACTTATAAACATGTCAAAAACTATATTTAAAATGGGTGCGCCATCAAAAGGCGGCAAAACTGCATTTTTTGAAAAATACTTATTTTACCCGAAAAATTTATTTTATTATCTAAACATGTTCTATAAAATGTGTAAGAAGAATAATAATGTTATAAAATTAAAAATCTAGTTAATACTATTCATAATGGCTAGTCCATTATAATATTATAACAATATATTGTTGTTTAGTGAAACTTGGTATTGCATACTACACACGCTATCGAGGAAGGTTGTGATTACGTGTAACGCAAGCCAAGCCAGGGATGCGTGTATTGATTGATCTGTATGGTGTAGCTTAAAACACAATACATCAATGAAATTGAAAAGAATAATTCTCATTAAATCTCAGGTTGTTACATTCTACCCGCCTTAAAATGAATTTCTCCCTCGAAATTCGTCGAGGTTATAAATGGTTTACTACTTGAAAGTTTTTTTTAATAGAAACCCACATCACAAAAAGGAATACTAAAACATAATTTTAAAAAGTGAAGTATGAAACATATCTGTTACCCAAATTAACTCATCACTGGGTTTCCACATAGGAGAACATAGGTGAAAATATGGATATGGAAGAGGATCCTAACCATCAAGTTCTAATGGAGAGTGGTAGAGAACATGGCTAAGAAAAATCCAATAATCACAAAGACATAAATTTGTGATGATCTAAGGTACCATCTGATTCCTCGGATATAAGGTCACTCGGACAACATTTTTGGTTTTCAAGATCATTTCCCTAAAGTTGAAGAATTTTAATTAGAATAAATACATACTTTATTTTGGTATAATATCACCGTTTTTCATGGCTTGAAAAATTTCAACTTCATATCTTGAAGAAATGAAGTTGAATTTGTCATTAGTGAAGTGTTAGCATATCATGTGATAGAATGATGGGTAATTTCATATGTCTCAAACAAAAGATTAGAAAAAGTTATCAAATATACATAAGTCCATCTATGGTGAGGTTAATCATATATGATTCCAAAAATGGACTTATACTTCATTAATCATACCACTTAATAAAACTATTTTCTACTAACCAAAGACTTTCTGTAGGCCAGTGGTAGGAAATAAAGGCATATCACACTTCATTTGTGGTTTCAATTCTCGCAACCTTGTTTGAAGAGACGGGTTGTCTCCCGTCCTGCAGGTTGTCTCATTTTTTCCCTAAAAATTCACTATTATAACATTACAGAAATAATATAGAAAATATTTCTAGCCTTAAACATTACTATCTAATGTCCGACATAATCCATTCGAGTCTTTAGACTTATCCAAAATACATCTGTCCAATCTCTTAGTATAAAGAAATGTATTACTAGAAATGTCATTAACCAAGCATGTGAATACCATCATTTATCCCCCATATATCGAAAGATATATCTTGTTGATCGCATTCCAAACATGTGAATACCATAATCATGTATTCTCTTACAACATGAATTTCCATAGAACGATAGTGAAAACATGAATGCTATGAAAAGATAACTCTTTCCACATACCAAAATCCCAGAAATTCTATATACTCAAACCATGATTTCACTTTGTCCTTATATCAGTCATGATCTCATTAATACTATCAAACATTTCATTATCTCCTTATCCCTTCTTTATGCACATATTAGGTGCTTACCAAAAATATCTGAATAACCTTTCATGGTAACCGGTACCATTCAACATATACTTTCAAAAAAATAAGTAAAAATAATAGTGTAACAATCCTTAGATGTCTCTTTATTCCATAGTACCATGAGATTACTTATACAACATTACTCTTGATAAACATTTAATCATTCCACTACCTTCTTAAACCATTAACTGATCTTGAACAATTCTTTCATCTCACATATCATTTGTAGTCTTTCATCATCATCAATATAAATAATATCCATACGACCATGTTGATTCTATTCATGAGACTTTCCCTTAGGGAATTGGTTTGCATAATGCTCGTACATTCCACATTTAAAACATTTAACCGTTGTTGATGTCTTATCAATACCATTAACCTTGTCCACGGTGTTAAATGAAGCTTTTACTTTACAAGTGCTGGCTTTTTGTCGTTCTTTTCCACACCCAAAGCATCTTCCAGTTCCTTTGAAACATTCTCCGAGATGCCTCTTCCCACATGATTTACATTAGGGAAAGTGAACTTTCTTTCCTCTATGATCATCATGAAACTCCATCTTTCTCTTATTAGCTGATTCGAGAAACTTACCAAAGTTGAGATTATTGATCATATTATAAGATTGATGATTAGGCATAATAACAATATGTGGACCTATATATCCAATTTCATTTGGTTTCTCATGAATAATATCATTCCATTGTCCATCATATCCTCCATTATCGTGAATATTCCTGTTTCCATCCATTTTCCAAAACCCAGAAAGAATAGTGTGAGAAGTAAAAATCATAATCAAGGGGGAGTAACTTCAATATCTAACATCTTAGGTAAAATTATAAGATATTTACCGTAATTATAGGACTATAACCTATACTTATACTTAATCTTAGGTACATACCGAGACATACCTTAAAAATATCTCTAGGGGTTTCACTAATGTTTTCGCATCCTAGTTTCCAAAGGTTAACTAAACATTTCCTCTGATAACAACTATAGTGACTCGTACTTAACGTATATAGAAATTACATTACTTTTGCAGAATACTTAATACAAAACAAAAATAGACACCAAAGGACCGTAATAGTTTATTGTCTTTGGAAACTTGGAACATAATCTTCTAATCATGGTGAAAGATCTTCAACATCTCCCATAAAGATCTTCCCCTTTTTTTTCTTACCTAAAACCTTTTTTTATATCCTGGGGAAAAAACATAAAAATGGTGAGGTCAAATTCTCATTAAGGGTAAACATATAGAACATAAATCAATCCATAAACATTTGAATGCAAAAACATGAACATAAAATCTAAACATCAAAATCTTGAGCAAAGACACAAATCTTGGAAGTACGTAAGGCATATATCATAATGGAACATAAATCATGATAAAATAACATTGGAAGAAAACATGTAATTGTGGAAAACCATTAAGCACATGATATTATTTCCATAATTTCCAAGGCATTGCTGCCAAGACCATCTTAGTGGAAAAAGTCTCTTTCTGAATCGAGTTCACTCCTCATTCCAACCCTGTATCACTGAACCGGAGTAACTTACCATTCCCACCATGTCTATATAAGGAGATATAAATCTTTACCCAATTCATTTGAGGGATATATAGGTCCCATAAATCTTATAATGAAATCATTCTTACGTGTGCCGCAACATAAACATAAATCATTCATCATAACGCATAGAATAAAATTGGTTTCATAAAAATCATCCCATCATAACATAATCCATATAAAAAAATGGATTTCATTTCATCATAAGAAAAGTGAAACCATGTAAATCATAGAGACATTATAATTGAAACATACACATATGAAATAATTTCATCTTAGATGGAAAATGGTTTTGATAAAACACTTGAAATAAATTCTTGAGGAAAATATCCTTTCTTTTTCAAAATCATTTTATTTTTACAAAATGACATGCAATTTTAAAAGAAAATTATTTTGTTGAAAATAGTCATGAAATATTTTAGAGTAAGCTTTATTAAGAATAGGCGTTATGAAACCATAAAAATCCATTTATGCCATATAAGTTAAAAAAAACATTTTCCTCGTACTATTGCCAAAAAAGTCAAAATGTTCCTCTTATGGTAAACAAAAGAAATATTCCTTACATAACATGTGGTAAAAGTAAATAATGGGTAAAAAGGAAACTAAACATACATGAAAAAAAATTAGAAAACATGGACCTGGATGATAACAATAACCCAGTAAATACTTACGAATAACAATCTCAGATAAGAATGAGATTGGAATAGTTATCCCTTACCTTATGTCTGATATGCTTCGTATGTATCCGAACCACCTATATAATGATTTAAATAATGTCATATAATTATTACAGAATCATATTCATTGTTATGATATCATATATGGTTCACGTATGACTTTATATTACCCGTTATTTTGTAAATTCATGTTAAAGTAGCGTTTTGGGTAAAATTGTTTCATTTATCGTTCGTGTTTTGACTTGTAATTATTCATATGATTACATAGATCATGATTACTTACTTCTAGAATGTAAAGAATGATTTATATATAATATATTTTTATAATATAAATATATATAATAGATATATAAATGGAAAGAAATATACCGTTCATGGGGACAGTTGGTCGTACGTACGCAAGAACGCTGTTTTCGTTTCCTTATTAAATTGAATGGAATTAAGTAAATAATTATAAATAAGTCCAGTATAATTAATATTTCATATATTTTATGATTTTTTAATATATATACTTTATAATTTTTCTTCAATGGTTAACTTGGAGAATGAATCTAATCGCGTCGTGGAGACGGTAATCCGTATGTACGCACGAGCGATGATATCGTTCCCATAATTGTTGAATGGAATTAGAGTGGATGATATAATATCTCAGAATTAGTATCATGTTATAATTACCATACATATAGTTATTATTTAAACCATTATACCTATCCAAGTAAGGTGGTGGTGGAAAAATATATTACACCACGGCATGGAGACGGTATTCTGTACGTACGCACGCATGGTGATTTCATTTTCTATAGGATGGATAGAAGGTGAAATGGGGTTGTTTCATATTTATAATAACATATCAGTATATTATTGATACTGATGTTATTACTTTATAATGAAACAACTAAATAAGAAGAAGTTGAAGAAGAAGGAAACTTGAAAGAATCGGTAGAAGAGATTACCTCTTCTTCGACGCACCTCTTTTAAGATTCCTCTTAAGGCACTAGAGATAGTCTTTTAAGGATACCAAAACCACTATAATGTTTCTATGGAAGTTGATAAGGGATATGGTCAGGGTTTAGCCGAGCTTTAAGGCTCAATATTGTGTAAAGAGAAGAGGTAGGAGGTGCCCTTTTATAAGGGAGGAGAGGGGCACCTTTGGAAACATAAGAAATATTAATTTATAATAAATTCAAACCCCACATAAAAACATCCAAAATGACTCAACTCAAAAAATTAGATTATATATGGTTGTAATCTCATCAAAAAATAAAATTTAGACATTTTGGGAATTTATTTTAAACATTATCAACTTGATTTATCCTTATTTAATCTATTTAATATTATTTGTGGTAATAAGATTCTCAATTTTAAATTGTTATAAATAATTAATTATGTGTTTTGAATTGTCCATAATTGGGTAATTTTTGGAATTTTCGACCATATAAATTTTTATTTAAATTTTTTAAATATTTTTGTGATTTTTAAACAATTTTATATTATGTTATTTTTATAAAATAACAATAGTGTCAATTTTGACACTATTCATTTATTTGAATTTAAATAAAATCCTCACAGAAGATATGTTCCAAATAAAAGATTTAATAGATTCATAACATGTCATATTTATCTAGAAAATTAGTGGAGAACATTAAATAGTTCATATAATATTTATTTTAATATTTTTAAAACCATTTATTTTATATTTCAATCAATAAAATAATTTCAACTTTACTATTGTGTCACATTTAATGATAATTATTTAATCCCTGAAAATTCTAAATAAATCCACGTGATTTAGATAATTTTATTAAATTTCTGGAGACTATTAATGTTCAAAGTTTCATGAAGTTTATCACTAAATTTAAGTTATTATACTTATAAGATTTAAGAGTGTTACATGTTTTCACTTTTTTGGGTTTAATAATAATTAAATTATGTTCATGGTCAAAAGTCTATAAAATGAATCTAATCCAACCATTAGGTGATATTGGTCGACTTTTATTCATCCAATATAATTTTTTCATGTGTTAGAGTAATTTTATAATCTTAGTTTTACCCTCAATTACCCGATTTATCTTTAACTGAATTAAATAAAAATTACCTTAGTTAACATTCACAATATCAAAAAAATAAAAGTAACCTATTAACATAATTTGGAACCACTGAATCAAAATATGGAATCAATTTTTCAAAATTCAAAACATAGAAGTTTCGGTAATTAAATTAAAATTTATCTCGTTGTTAAGAAAACGAGTTTTAAAAGTGAAAATATTTCCAAAGATTCAAATGTTTTTACCTATGAATTCAATGTAAAATTAATCATAATGAAATAAATTATATTAAATTTTAAAAAATATATTCTATTTATACTTTAAAATGATTCAATATTATAATTTAACCATATAAATTATTGCGACAAAAAACGTTGTTATTAATTAAAATATAGCGTGTTTTTACTATTCATTAAAATATGAAAGTTATCAGAATAATATGAAAAATTTATCCAAAGTAAATTTTTATTTCCTGATTCTAAAGAAGAATTTTATTTTTTTCAAATTGAACTTATAAACATGTCAAAAACTAGATTTAATGTGGGTGCTCCATCAAAAGGCGGAAAAACTTCATTTTTTTGAAAAATACTTATTTTACCCAAAATTTTATTTTGTTCTCATACCATGTTCTAGAAAATCTATAAGATGAATAATAATGTTATAAAATTAAAAAATTAGTTAATACTATTCATAACGGCTAGTCCATTATAATATTATAAAAATATATCATTGTTTAGTGAAACCCGGTATTGCGTACTACACACGCTATCGAGGAAGGTTGTGATTGTGTGTAATGCAAGCCAAGTCAGGGATGCGTGTAGTGAAAGCTCCTTTTGGTGTAGCATACAACACAAGAAATCAATGAAATTAAAAAGAATAATTCTCATAAAACTTTGGGTTGTTATAAGAAATATGTGGATCCCAACTTCCCTGGTAGTTTGTTGAACAAGCTCAAAGCATATCCTCCAACATCTGAATCATTATTTTTGACTTTCTGTCTGATTGAGGATGAAAAGTTGTATTGAAATTTAATTTTGTGACCAACGACTTTTGAAGACCTTTCAAAAGTTAAGAGTAAACCTAAAATCCTAATCAAATACAATGTAAAGGGGAACTACATGTAACATGACAATCTCATTGAGGTACAGTCGAGAAAGCAGATCCAAAGACATTGTATCCCTAACAGAAAGAAAATGTGCATATTTATTCAGCCGATCAACAATGACCCAAATCTCATTGTTACCTAGAGAAGTATTAGGTAGTCCCACCACAAATTCCATGGATATGTTATCCTATTTCTACTTTGGCACTGAAAAAGTATGAATCATCCTCTTCTGTAACTGTCATTCTATTCTAACCTGTTGACATGTCAAACATTTCATGGTAAAATCAGCAATATCCCTTTTCATTTCATCCCACCAGTAATACTCCACAAGGTCTCTGTACATCATAGTACTTCCAGGATGAACTGAAAATGGAGAATTGTGAGCTTCACAGAAGAAATCTTTCTTTAACTGGGAATCACAAGGCATGCACAACCTTTTTCTAAATCTTAAAACACAATCTTTATCAAGTTTAAATTCTGGAAACTTACCCATTTTAACAAATTATAACTTTATTGTAGCTCACAGTCTTCCTTCAACACTTTCTAAATTATATCTGATAATGATGACTGCACATAAACCTGAAACAAAAAAGATATATTCCCTACACCAGTAACTTCTTAGCCAAAATTCATCAAATCATTAATCAATGTATCATGTTCCAAACATAACATGGTTAACAATGCATGATGTTTTCGACTCAAGGAATCTGCCACTTTGTTTTCTTTACATAGATGGTAAGTGATCATGAACTAATAATCCTTTATCAGTTCAATCCATCTTATCTGTCTCATGTTTAATTTCTTTCTGTGTTAATATATACTTCGGACTTTGATGGTTAGTATATATTTGAAATTTGGATCCGTATAAATGGTTCCTATAAATTTTAAAAGCAAAAAACCACATTTTCCAATTCAAATTCATGTGTGGGATAATTTAACTCCTGAGGTTTTAGTTATCTTGAAGCATAAGAAATTACATGATCACTCTTCATCAAAAAATGACTAATTCCCTTCAATGAAACATCACTTTAGATGAAAAACTCACCATTTCAGGAAGGCAAGGAAAAAACTGGAGCAGTCACCAATTTCTTCTTCAGATCCTAAAAACAAACATCACATTATTCAGTCCAAATAAATTTAACCCCTTTTCGCGTTGAGGTAGTTAGAGTTCTAGATAACCATGAAAAGTTTTCAACTAATCCCTTGTAATAATCTACTAATCCAAGAAAACTACGAATATCTTTTACATTTGTATTTCTTTTCCATTCATCAACCCCTTTTGTTTTAGAAGGATCAACTGTTATTCCATCCTTATTTACAGTGTGCCCAAGAAATTTAATATGTTGCACCCAAAAATCACACTTTTGGAATTTTACATATAGTTTATTTTCTTTTAAGGTTTGAAAAAAAACCCATATATGTTTTCATTCTTTTTTTTTACTTCTAGAATAT
Source organism: Viscum album (assembly GCA_963277665.1). Taxonomy (NCBI): domain Eukaryota; kingdom Viridiplantae; phylum Streptophyta; class Magnoliopsida; order Santalales; family Viscaceae; genus Viscum; species Viscum album. The sequence continues at coordinate 1,356,866,194 of OY728148.1, forward strand.
ACCAGGATGTCATCCAAAAACACAACCAAAAACATATCCAAGAAATCATGAAATATTGTATTCATAAGATCCATGAATACAACAGTTGAACTAGTTAACCCAAATTTCATAACTAAAAATTCATAATGACCATATATAGTGAGGAACACAATCTTTGGGATGTCTTCATCCTTTACTTTCAACTGATGGTACCCCGACCTCAGGTCATCCTTCAAAAAATATTGTGCCCCTCTAGAGATAATCAAAAAAATCATCGATATGAGGAAAATGATAATTTTTTTAATAGTAATGTCATTCAAGTCTCTATAATCAATTCAAAGTCTCATTGAACTATCTTTTTTCTTAACAAACAATGCAGGAGAGTCCCATAGTGAAGTACTAGGATGGATGAAGCCTTTATATAACTATTCTTGCAACTTCTTTTTTAATTCTAGAAGTTCCATTTTGGAAATTTGATTAAGAGGTTTATAAATTGTCTTACCATTAAGAAATAATTCAATAGTAAACTCAACCTCTTGATTAGGAATAACACAAGTAAAATCATCGAAAAAAATATCCATGTATTCATTTACCACTGGTACATCATTAATCTAAATAGTTACCTTATCTTCAAAAATATGAGCAAGATAACTTTCACTTCCATCCATTATTAGTTTCTTAGCTTCTTGATGTGTTATTAATGGTATGGGTTCTTTCTTATACACAGACTGAAATTCTTTTTAAAAAATAACTTCTTTTTCTCGGTAATCTATCTTAGCATGATAAAAAAGAAATCCATTTGATACCCAGAATAACATCAAATTATACTAGAGGCAAAACAACAAGGTTTTCAGGTAAAATCTTTCCACATATTAGGATAGACATATTATTATAATTTATTTTTTACACAATATTTCTTCTAAGTAATTTTACCATCATATTTTTTTTCATTTCATGAGGGTGAATTCCCAATTTTTCTAAAAATTTCTCAGAAATGAATGAATGTGTAGACCCTGAATCAAAAAACACATTTGAGAAATCTATAAAAACAAGAAATGTAAATGATACAACCTCATTTTATGGCTCAGTATCCACTGAAGTGGTTGCAAATGATTTTACCAAACCCTTATGCTTCCAATCATGTTGACTCCATACTTGAGTAACTATCTACGGATAAACATTAGCAAAATGACCCAACTCCTTCCAGTTAAAGCATCTCACCGTCATCTTCTCATTAATTTTGGATCATTTTCATTTCAATAATGATACATATGTCCAAACTTTCCACATCAGTATAATTTCCTGTAATTTACATGATATTCACCAAGATGCCTTTTACTACACTTTTCAAAAGAAGGGAAATTCATTTTATTACCTCCAAACTTCTTTGATGAGTTCTTCCCCATTTCCCGCCAACCCAAACACTTCTTATTCATTTCATCATGAGGCACATATGTTTCAGAAAACTCCATCTCAACTTTTTCATCATGATGAACATGCTTCTCCTAGAATTGAAACTCTTGTGAGGCCAAATCTCTTCGCAAAAATGGTTTCAAAAAAGAGTAAAATATATTAATTTTACTTTCAAAATCCCAAGTAAACTCTGGTACATACCTATCCAGTCTTGTAAAATTGGATTCATATGCTTCCATAGAATCATCATCTTTCTACTTCAGTTCCATGAATTTTTTCTCCATTTTATGTCGAACAGTTTTGGAAAAATATTTTTCCATAAAAAGACTCTTAAAATTATCTTATTCCAGACTATCAAGATCATCTCTTTCTCTCATATTAATAAACTAAGACCACCATTGATCAAATTAACCTTCCAAATGATAAATGGATAATATTTCCTTTTGAAATTCCAAACATCCCATGACATCAAATATCTTTTCTAGAACATTGATCTATCCTTCGGATATCATTGGATCTGTGTTTCCACTGAATGATGAAGGATGTTGCCTCATAAAATGATCCAAAAAAAGACATGTTTATTCATGGTAGATCATGTTTATCTCTAGAATGGATACCACCCCCACTTATTTCTTGAGTCAACTAACCCATTACTGTCAAAAACTGCTCAGTTACAATTCCAACCATTTCGGGCTGTAGATTCAGACAGACATCAGCATCTTGGTGCCTTCCTACTTCAGCTTCCATGTTTCATCTACAAACAACCATTCTGAACAAACATAAATAATATTAAGTAGCATGTTAATCATTAAATTATATAACATTTCAAATTACTATAGAGTAAAAAACATTTATGGTATTCTTTTAATATCATCTGAACCCCAAATGTTATCTAAACCATCCTATGACACTAACTATAACGACTCGACCTTATGACGTTACTTAATCATGAATTATACACAAGATCATACATTAATAAAAATTGACGATATTTTGGAGTTTAGAGTTTTAAAGAATTAGGATATCTTACATATATGAAATACCACATTCATACAAGAGGATACTTATAAAATAGTATCTATTTATTCAAAATGTAAAACATTTAAACATAAAACAATATTTCTTTAACAAAAATCCATATCAAACATCATTACTACCTTATTTCTCATAACCATCTATATATATTGTGAGAAAACATTTTAAAAACTTGGGATGAGTATAAAAATCAGTAAGGTATATAAGGAAAAAAGTGTTGGTCAAGTGATAACATAAAAACCATTAAAACCCATAATCATAAAAACTCATGTGCATAAAAATATCATGTAGCTACCTTGGGATATATTTACCATATCACTCTTAAATTAACCCTTACACATGGAATATCATTTTGTTCAACTTCCATCTCTAGAGTACCCAATGCATTGGAGAACTATAACGGGGCTCACCCATCATATCTTGAGTTATAATTGGCTCAACCCAACATATCTTGAGCTATAATGGGCTCAACCCAACTTATCTTGAGCTATAATGGGCTCAAACAAACATAAATAATTTCCAAGGAATATATTAGTGTAATAAAGTATCTTAAAATTATGAAAAACTACTAATTCCATATACATATAAAAAACAATCCTTTTAAAATTTATTATAGGGAGTTTTAAAAGGACTTTTAATGGATAGTCCCTTAAAATATAAATAGAGTGAGAATTAATATAATGGAATAGATATGTGTATAAATTATAAATATACATAGTGAAACATAATATAAACAAATTTCATCACACCAATAATCTTAATTCCCCATAATAAATAAAGAAGAAGGTTAACCCAAAGAATGGAAATTGGGTTAACAATTCCCTTACCTCAGGTTCCTATTTCTTCAAATGTGTTTAAACCTCCTATATAATTGTTAAAAGTGTTTTATTAATATCTTAAAGAAACATATTCATGTTTATGACACCTTATATGATCATTTCATAACATCATTTCACACTTTAATTATTAGTATTTTGTTCCTTCCATTGTTTGGGGTGATTTCTTTATATGTTTTCCATGATCAGTTCCTGATGGAAGCTCTTAACGATTAGAAGTGAAACTCCAGAATTGGAATGGAATGTTAGTTACATATTTCCATAACCATAAATTATACCATTTATCATTTTGAATTCTGAAAATAGGATGATTCATAAGTTAAAAAATTAATTATGTCTGTTTCAATAGTCTAGAAAATGTTTTTTATGTCGGTTATTTTTTATTTTTTACATTGGTTTTTAGAAGAAGTTATTACAAGAGACTTTATAAATATATTTTTTACGTCAGTTACTTTAAAACCAACATAAAAATATCCAAATCATTTTTCATGTCGGTTCCTAAAAAATCGATGTGGAAAATTATTCTGAGTCGTGATTTATTACGTGGGGTTTTAAATAACCAAAGTGGTATATAGTTTATTACATTAGTTATTACATAAACGACATTATAAAATGCGCCTAAGAAGCATTTTTAACATCGTTTATTAAAAAACTGATGTGAAGAACAAGTTTATTGCATCGGTTATTTTCATAACTGATGTGATTAACAAGTCAACGAATCATTTTTTCACATCGGTTATTGTTTAACTAATGTAAAAACATATATACTACATTGGATATTAAATAACCATCTTAAAAAACCAATAACATGAATTTATTAAGTCAGTTATTAATTAGCTGTTGTAAAAAACATTTTTTTAATAAAATTGTTCAACTATTACTATGCTATGCCAAAGAAGACCTGAAATAAGCAAAAAATAGACCAAATCCATACCAAAACCAGACCAGAATACATACTAGAAAAACATCAGAACTAGACTAAAGCAAGAAGAACCAAAGAAAAATTAAACATTCACATACATAACATTCAAAACTTACAATGTCAACTAAAAAACCTAAAACCCTTTGGACAGCCCCTACCCCTATGGACACCCCTCCCCACCCCACTAGACATCCCTACATCCCCCAGGACACCATCCCTACCCCCTAGACCCCCCCACCCACACCCTGGACTCCCTCCCCCTGGAAATCTTCCCCAGACAGCCCCTACCCCCTTGAACACCCCCCCCCCCACACACACACACCATGGACACCCCCTACCCCCCTACACAACCTCCCACCCCCTGGATAGCCCACCCACACCCTGGACACCCTCCCACCCACTAGACATCATCCCAACCCACTGGATAGCCCCCCACCCCCTAAGACAACCCCCACCCCCTGGACAGTCCCCACCCCCTGTACAGCCTCCCACCCCCTGGATACCCTCCCACCTTCCTGGACCCCCCCCCCCCCCACCCCTAGACACCCCCACCCCCTGGACACCCCCAAACCCTAAATACCCCCCCCCCCCCTCATCCCACCCCCACCCCCCTAGACACCCTCCCACCCCCTGGACAACCCCTTCACCCCCTTGCACAGACCCCACCCCCTGGACACCTTCCCACCCCTGGACACCCCCCCCAAACACCCCTAGACACCCCCCCACCCACCCACCCACACCATTGGATACCCTCCCACCCCTAGAAACAACTCTACCCCTGGACAACCCCCACCCCCAAGACAAACCCCACCCCCTTGATAGCACCCTCACCCCCTAGACACCACACACCACCCCACTGGACAACCCCCACCCCCTGGACACCGTCCCACCCCCCTGCCCCCTTGGACACCTTCCCACCCCCTAAACACCACCCCATACCTCATGGACATCCCCCACCCCCTAGACACCCCCACCCCTAGACACCCCCCTACCCCTTGGAAAGCCCCCCCCCCTCACCCCATACACCACCCCCACCTAACTGGACATCCCCCACCCACTCCCTAGACACCCTCCCACCCCCTACGCCCATGGGCACCCTCCCACCCACTAGACACCACCCCACCCCCATGGATAGCCCCCACCCCCAGGACACCCCCACCCCCTGTACACCGCCAACCCCTTTCCACCCCCACCCTCCTGGACACCCCCACCCCCCATGAAACAATTACTATGCTCTTCCAATGTATGAAACAAACAAAAACCAGACCAAAAGCACACCAAAACCATACCAAAATCCATACCATAAAAAACATCAGAACTATACCATAAAAAGAAGATCTAGATAAATACTAAACATTTAAATATATAACATTCAAAACTTACAATTTCATCTAAAAAACCTAAATCGAACAAAAAAACTACCAAATACACAATTATAATTACAATTTTCAAAATTACATTTTACACTACAAACAAACTAAAATCCAATCAAACCTGTAAAATAATTTGACAATTCCACTTGTAAGTGTTTGAACTATTAAACCCTATAGGGTTGAGGGTCATAAAATAGATACAAATTGAAATTATATTAGTTAACATGTATAATGAATAAATCAAATGAAATATTATGGAAAAGATTATAAGGAAATCATAGTAGGTAAAAATTCACAAGTGTTCCAGTGGTAATTATTTCATACATAAATCTCAACATATAATATCTTCATTCGACGATGCCTTTATATTCATGAAAATTATTTTTAAATAAGTGTCAATTCAAAATATATTTTTTATGTAATACATCGAAAAGTAAAAATTATAAATAGATATTTACCTTTACTTTTGCATATTTGATCTTGGAACTCTTTTTATTTTTATTTTTCAAAAGTAGACAGATCCCCTATTAGAAAATAATACGAATGGGATAAATTTAAAATTAATTATAATATAAACAAATATTATGAAATTGAAACTTAATTTTCCAATAAATTCTTAAAACATCCATGCACATCGCCATGGATGTACCATATCCAATAATGTGTTTTCTACCTTGGAAAAAACAACTAATATCTAATGATCACTGATATAAAAGAAAATTTAAGGTTAGTGGTTTTTTATGTTAAAAGATAATGACTAATTTTCCAGATATATGTTTCATACCTCTTACAAAAAGGAATCATCCAACACTGCGTGATTATATTATGTTCGAACCGTTCACCAATATAAAGTGTTCTTTGTTCCTCATCCAATGTATGTGCTTTAGGGTAAATCAAATGTGGGTCCATGAATCTGTATACATTTTTTCACTCATTATTCTCACACATGTTATAAATATACCTAATACAAAACATACATAAGTATACATTTTTAATAAATATAACGCATGTAAAGATGTTAAGACTTACATGGAAAACAAATTTCACCATGTTGATCCCCAACTTATCTCCAGTAACAAGCTCCATAATACCATTTTTCACAGTCGCCACATTTATTGTACATCCAAAAACATGAGATTCCATTGAAAACTCATTATGATCTGACAAAAAATTTGAATGTCTTGAAAATCTGTGAAGACTACTAGAATCTGTATCTAATGTTATAACCATTTGTCTTTGTTGTTGTCTATACAATATTTATTTATCTTTGAAGTATTCCAGTAAAAATAAATAGAAAAATATACTAGTTTTCAAATGTTAAAACAAATTTAATAAAAAATAAAATAAAATATATAATATGAATACCTATATGGTAATGAGTCGTAGAAGTATTGATGGCCAAACTAAAAAGCAGATGATACTATGTCCAACTGTCGTCACCTCATCGGTAGGTAATGGTACTCGATATACTATATGGTGACCCAATTATGCTCTACCTCTGAATGTTGATGATGAACTGTATCTCCTATAAAATATACCAGCCCATATGCAACTATATGATGGTGAGGATCATCAACATAAAACTCATAGTATGTAGGAATCTATGGTGGAGGATTAGGATAAAAATAGGGTCCACAGGCTGAGGTGGGGGAGTGGGAGCTACTAGCGGAGGTGGAGGATAAATAATGGGGTCTGCAGGGGGAGGTGGAGGAGTGGGAGCTCTAGTCTAAAATTTTCTTTACATGTCTACAAACATAGATTATACTGACTCTCTAATCATTCCCTCCATTGTCACGTTAGTATTTTTAACTTTAGCCTCAAAGGATTCTATTTTTTTATAAACACCATCAATAGAAGAAGTTTAAGAACATGGAAACACTTTTCTTAATGATACATCCATCAGATATCCTCATACATGACCAGGGTGTTTGGGCTTTCCCAATGATGTAGATAAAATATCTTGCCTCCCAGCAGCTGTAAATACCCCATGTGAGCTCCACTCCTCAAGAGAATGTTTTATTAATTAATTGAACATTTTTTTAATGATTAAAATTATATAAAGAATATAATTAACTTAAATAAATAAATAAAATATCTTACAATCCTCTCATCTACGATTCTTGATTCTTCCGAAAGATATTTCCCATTTTTATCCATCCGATATCTCTTCCATTTTTCATGTCTAGATAGAGGGGATAGAGGGGAAATATCTCCAAAGCTTGAAGACTCAGCTCTCGGTTTTTGTAATTATTCTCCCATCATTTGTTCTTCCAATAATGTATACCCTCCGCAAGATAAAATATGAGGGTAAACATTTTTAGATTGGATCTCCTGATGATATGTCCTTGTTTATATAAATTAAGAATAATAAATCATTAAAAATATAAGATATTTAAAGATAAAGTTTACATTTCATAACCAGATTAAAAGTTACATTCATTACCAGATAATAAATCGTCTCCATGTGTCTCTCATATCTTTAAAGGATATATATTATACATGGACTTTCATGATTCCTATGACCAAAAAATGAAATCATATTTGAGGGTTGATTTGAAATCCCTCTATCTCCTAGTAGCCATCGACAAACATTTCCTCCTGACTCCTCCAGTGTCAGAATACCAAACATCATCTGATAAAGAAGAGGAAAACAAATTATGCTAGAAAAATTTAATAATTAGTCAAACAATAGCAAAAGATCTTACCAAAATTGTCTCCCACAACTGAGATATTATCTCTTTTTCCACACTTCTCCAATAATCATAAAAAATGCTTACTTTTATTTTACCCTGAGTTGATACAAAACTCTTAAGATCTTTTTCATTTAGACCTCCAGGAATATCATTTTAATTAAACTCAAAAAGTGTCCTCTAGTCCTGGATATAAGAATGTGATAATTTTTCTAAACATGTGAAGCCACATTTACTAACTCTTGAACTCTTTTTGTCGTTAGGGGAGAACATGAGGAATATTGGGGAACAACAAGAGGAGCATGTGAATGTTCCTCCTCATAGGTATTATCATGATTCTCATCTCTAGAATCATGTGGTCGATCAACTGATTGATCTGTCATTATCCTTCAAATAAAAAAGAAAATATTAGTTCAAAAATATACAAATTCAAATATTACAATACTACTGTAAAAAAAATGGAAAACTTACCTAAGTTACATAATAGTGAACATGGTAAATATGGTAAGCATGTTAAACAATGGTAAAGATGGTAAACATGGTAAACATGGTAGTGTTATTATCATTCAACAAAATAAATAAATATATAAGTTTCATTAAGGTAAACTATGGTTAACTATGGTAAACATTGTAAACATGGTAAAGTAATTTTTATTCAACAAAATCAATAGATATATAAGTTATGTAATGGTAAACATGATAAACTAAACTGAACAAAATTAAACTGAACAAAAATTTCTAACATTTTATTAAATAATAAATGTAAAAAAGAAATAAACATATGATACCTATAAAATTAGGGATGTACAAAGGGATAGGTTTTTACCAAATTCCTTTATCATGTCCATTAATTATAACACAAACCATGTCTTCAACATGCTTATCATTATTTTCTAATAATATTTCCATGGAAGTAGGGGTCTCACATAAATCCACATCTTTATCAAGTTGATCATCACCAACATATTGTTTCCATTGTAAAATAACATACCACTTAATATATAATTCATAAACTACATTGAAAATCTATTTTTCATATGTTTCCATTATAAAATAATCTGTTATCTATTCCAATCTATTCAGATTAACAATTATCATTCCAAATTCATCGTTTCTGACATTGTTGTTACCGATAAACCATTTGCAGTTAGAAACATGAACTTTAATTTTTTATGTAATCAACCTTTCATATTTATTCAATAACACCATAATATGCACTTGATGTGGAAATTGGGTTTTTTTATTTAGAACGTGAAAAATGAATTACTTCTGCAAACACCAATACACCACTATTCTGAACTACACTTCTATTGTCCTGAGCGTTCATATGAAATGCATATCCATTAATTTCATACCCAGACCACGTTATCACGTTTAAACATGGACCACCCACTAACCATATTAATGTATTTGATACATATGATCTACCAAGAAAGGTCTTTTTAAACCATGGAAAAAATGTTTTGTTGTTCTCATTCAAAATACACATTTCTTTATTCTTTGGATGACATTGTTTCAACTAATTTATATGTAATACGATATACAGTTGAGAATCATCTATCTTATTCAAGTTGTATAATTCTACCTTATTTATCAGTTCAGCTGACAAAAATTTGAATTTCAAGCCATGAATCCTATTTCCCTCATTATTAACTCATTCATGGTGAGACAGAGGAAAACCTATGTGTTCTTACCTAGACAAGTAGCTCGTACAAAACTCGTTAACCTCCTCATAAATTTACTTTTCAATAATGGAGGCTTCTGATTGATTTAGATTCTTAACATACCCCTTCAATATTTTAATATTCCTTTCAAAAGGATACATCCAATGAAGATATATAAGTCCACAAATATTTATTTATTGAACTAGATGAACCATTAAATGCACCATTATATCAAATAAAGATGGAGTAAAATTCATTTCCAATTGAAAAAGTTTAGGAATTTCATCTTTTTCTAAAATGTTCAAAGAATTCACATCAATCACCTTATTACAATTTGGATTGAAAAAATAACACAACTTAATAATAGTATTTCTGACATGGATGGGAAATATTCCACACAATGAAACTTGTAGAAGTTATTGCATCATGACGAGACAATCCTGAGATTTCATACCTATCAACATTAAATCCTTGAAAGAGACTAAATTTTTACCTTTGAAGAATAAACTTGAGGCACTTTGATATCATGAATACACTAAGAAAAGCTAATTTTCTCCCTCTTGGATAATGTATGACAAGCCAGGGGAAGAAATGTTCATCTTCCATTATGAGTGCGAGCTAACTCCAAACATATTATCATTGATAGTAAGTCTAATATTTCATTCAACCCATCTATAGTATTTACTTTAATATCTAAAAGTGTTCCAATCAAACTATCGCAAATATTCTTCTCCATGTGCATGACATAAATATTATGTTTCACTTCATGATATCTCCAATATGATATCTCAAAAAATATTGACCATTTTTTCAAAATATGTCTATCATTTTTAGATTTATGTGTCTTTCCCAATGTCATGTCAAGGTTTTACACCCTCTCAAAATACACATCAAGGGATAAAGGTTTCTGAGCAATATCAAATTATTGTGAGCCATTGAATTTATTTTTTAGTCTTCTATAAGAGTTATCCATAGGTAAAAACTTTCAATGACCCATGTATATTTTTTTCCTCCCATGATTAAATTGATAGTATAAAGGCTTTTGTTCTCAAATTGGACATGCTTTATTCCCCTTAACAGTATATCCATAAAAATTTCAATACATTGGGAAGTCATTTATAGTGAACATAAGCACTGAATGTAATTGAAAATATTTTATTTTATAATAATCATACACCCCAATACCATCCTCCCATAAAATTTTCAAATCATCAATCAATGGTGACAATTAAACATCAATATCATTTCCAGGTTGATTCAGACCAGAGATCATTATACTCAACATGACATATTTGAGCTTCATACAAACTTCATGAGAGAGGTTATAAATTACTAATAAAATAGGCCATGAACTGTCTGTTCTACTGAGGGTTCGTTATAGATTCATTCCATTTGTTCACAACCCAATTCTAATATTTCTAATTTTATTTACAAATATAGGATACTGGTCATCAATTTTCATCCATTCTGGACAATCAGCTAGATGACGTATTTTTTATCACATATCCACTCATCAACATTCCATATTATCCTTTTTTCATCATGTTAATTAGAAAATAAATGTTTCAAAAGATGAATTATATGAAGATACCAAAATACCTTGATAGGGATCTCTGTAATCTCTACATCAGCCTGTGTTTTTTCATTCAACTTATATCATGATGTCCCACATTTAGGAAACTCTGACAGAAATTCATATTCCTTCATATATATCATACAGTCATTCAGACAGGCATGTATTTTCTTATATCCCAATCCCATCAATCATAATATTTTTTTGGCCTTATAATGTTAATTTGGAAGATCGTTTCCTTTTTAAAGAATTCATTTCAAAAATTATCACAGCTCTCTAAAAATTCTCTCACTCCATACATGTTTTTCCTTTAGGTTAATCAATATTAACACCGCTGAAAATATTGTAAAATCCATATAACTAGGATATAATGGTTTTTAAGCATCATCATATAGAAGCGCAAATATCGGTTATATCTTAATTTGTTATACTACAATATCATGAATCATTTCATCAATTCCATCAGAGTTACCATCTTGAAAATCATCATCATCAGTAGATCTGACATTCTGTCTAGTTTCACCGTGCCAAATCCAAGGGTTGTAACTCAGATTAAAACTATGAAAAATCAGATGATCATTAATCTCTCTACTTTTCAACTTCTTCATATTCAAACATTTCAGGCATGGACAGAAAAAAATTCGCTACTTGGAACATTTTATTTTGAAAGTTCCAAAAATTCATCAACACCTTCCTCATATTCATTACTCATTTGATGTGTCGTAATAAAACTTCGATGAATTATTACCTATAACCAATATCAAAATTATACATTTTGTTAAGATAATCCAATTTCTTATTTATATGAAAAATATCATAATTTGAATTTAAAACAATTTTGAAATATAAAACAAATATATACGTATTTGAAAAAGATATGCATGAAAATGATTTTAAAAAGAAAATATTGTTAGATATAATAGTTTTATATTTATATGAAAATAATTTTAGGATTACATATCTCTAATATGAATCATGATATAGTAGTACAAATTCATCTTGGATCCTTTCTTCTTAAGGTAAACAAAAATTACATCCTGGTGCAACTAGATACCAAATTCACCCTTCCGTAAACAAGAAAAATGATTTATAAATATTAAAATATGTATAAATTCACTATTTAAAATTACACATATCTGAATGCTTTGAAACCATTGGGATAGCCATTGAAACTATTGGGATAGAATATCCCTATGGTTTCACACACTATTGGAATGATGGCCATTGTAATAGACCAATACCAATGGTTCTACATAAACCATTGGTATAGACTCCCTGAACAAGGGGGTAGGGGTGTCCAGGGGGTGGGGGTGGTGTCTTAGGTGTTAAGGGGGCTGTACAACCCCTTACCCCCTCCAAATCCTCCCCACCCCCTGGGACACCCTGAACCCCATGGACGCCTCCCCCCCCCCACCCACTGGACAACCCCCTCACCCCCCCCCCCAAACACCCTCCTGGACACCCCATACCCCCTTGGACAGCCCCCTCACCCCCCTGGACACCCCTACCCCCTTGGACAGCCCCCTCACCCCACTGGACTCCACCCCCCCCCCCCCCCCAGACACCCCCACCCCCTTGGGGAGCCCCCCTAGAAACCCCCACCTGAGGACAGCCACCACCCCCTGGACACCCCCCACCCCCATGCACAGCACCCCCACCTCATGGACTTCCCCCACACCCTTGGATACCCCCTACCACCTTGGACACCACCCCCACCCCCTAGACACCCCAACCCCCTTAGACAGCCCCCTCACCCCCAAAACACCACCCCCCCCCCACCCCTTGGACACCCCCTACCCCCTTAGAATGCCCCTCACCTCCCAGGACACCAGCCCCCACCCCTTGGACACCCCCTAGAAAACACCACCCCCTTGGACACCTGACCCCCTGGATAGCCCCCCACCCCTTGGAAACCCCCCACCCCTAGACACCCCCACCCCCTAGACACCCACCACCCCTAGACACCCCGATCCCCTGGACACCACTACCCCCCATGGATAGCCTCGTCACCCCCTGGACACCACTCCTCCACCCCCTGGACACCTCTACCCACTTGAACATCCCCCTCACCACCTATACACCCCCAACCCCTTTAGATAGCCCCCCCTCCCCCCCACCCACCCCCACCCCAGACACCCTCACCCCCTGAACATACCCCCCCCCCCACCCCCTAGACACCCCCACCCCCATGGACATCCCCACAACCCCCTGGACAACCCCCAACCCCCTAGAAACCCCAACCCCCTGGACACCCCCTACCCCCATGGTCATCCCCCTCACCCCCCCCCCCCCTGAACACCAGACCCCAACCCCCTAGACACCCCCTACCCCCTAGGATAGCCCCCTCACCCCTGGACCCCCCCACCCTCACCCCATAGACACCCCACCCCCTTTAACACCCCACCCCCATGGACACCCCCACCCCCTTGGACACCCCCCCCCCCCCTCGATAGCCCCACACCTCGCCCCACCCCCCTAGACACCCCCACCCCCATGGAGAACCCCCCAACCCCCTGGACAACCCCCTGGACACCCTCACCCCCTAGACACCCCTGCCCCTTTAGACATCCCCCTCACCCCCTAGAACGACCCCCCACCCCATGGACACCCCAACCCCCTTTGAAATCCCCCTCACCCGCTGGACACAACCCCCACCCCCTTGGACACCCCCTGGACACCACCACCCCCTTGGATGGCCCCACCCCCTGGACACCCCCCCCCCCACACACACACACGAAAGTACACACATACACATGGTAGAAATAAAAATCATATAACTTTCATGATATCACCCCCATGGTTTATTTTACCAGAAAATAATTTTTCATGGTATAAAATAACACTATGAAACTTACCATGATAGAAAGAACAAATATAGAAAAATAACAATGCAAAACATAAGTTTAGGTCATCACGAAAAAAAATGAAACTGTGGCATGTGAGGCTTACATGAGTGTTGCGATTCGAACTGATGGATCAGGTGACAATAAAGATGATGAATGATTTTGTAAAAACGAGTTTGGAAGTAATGAATTTTAATAATCCTTTCTTGGTTTTTTGTGTGAGAGAGACGAGTCGTAGGTCTCCCAATCTAAAAAAACATAATGATAGAATACGAGGCATGATAAATCATTTAAAAGCTTTATAACATCGGTAATTTAATAACCGACATAGAAAATCCTTTATCATGTCATTTATAAAATAACCAACATGATAGATGGAGTTTTATCACGTCGGTTATTTTATAACTGACATGATAAATTTCTAAGATTTTATTTATCACATCCGTTATTTTAAAACTGATATGATAAATCACCAAAATTTGATTTATCACATTGGTTATTTTATAAATGACATGATAAAGCACTCGGATTCGATCTATCACGTTAGTTATAAAATCATCGACGTAAAAAATTGATTCTTATCAATTTATCATGTTTGTTATAAAATAAATAACATGATAAACCAATTTTTCTATCTTTGTACATCAGTTATATAGAACCGATGTGAAAAATTCCGACGTGTTAAACGTTTTTTGCACTATTTTTTAGATCATTTTAGTGGTTCTTTGATAATAACAATCTCATTTTGTTTTATAAATTAAAACCATGTGTAAAAAATAATTACAGAACCATGGATGAGACATAAAACATATATTATAACCTGGTTCAACCATAAAAAAGGTTTCATGATCAGAATTGAAGGAATTAAAGAAAATTATGTTGAGTCAAATAAGGTTTCCTTATGACTTTTCCAATCCTTCTTGTTTTGAAAATTACAAACACCTTATCTTAAGGAAAATTTCATTTACCCTATGTTTTTCTTGATAAGCAAAATTTTCCTTACCCAAGGAAAATTTCTCCTTAACATGTTTTTCATTGTTCATTTTATGTCTAAGTATAAAATTCTTTTATGTAACTAAAACTTAAAAATAATTTAAATACTTAGATATAGAACTTTTTGAATTCAGGTTCTGAATTCTTATAAATTCAGACTCTGAATTCTCTGAATTCAGACTCTGAACATTCTGAATTCAGGTTCTGAATTCTTATGAATTCAGACTCCGAACCTTCTGAGTTCAGACTTTGAGTTCCTATAAATTCAAACTCGGAACATTATATGTTTAGACTCTTAATTCTTATAAATTCATACTCTAAACTATCTAAGTTCAGACTCTGAATTATTATGAATTCAGACTCTGAATTTCCTTGAAATTCAGACTCCGAAATTCTATAGAATTTAGGTTCTGAATTATTCAATAAAATAGAATTTGAATATTAATGTTTTATAGACACTGAATAGTTTTTGGTTAGACTCTAAAATTTTATTTCCTTACGTTATGAAAAGTAGATTTAGTTGAGTAACCATATTTTTTCTTACTCTTGTTTGAGTTATAAAATGATGTCATGCATTTGGTTACTAACTAACCATTGTTCGAGTGACATGTGTACAGGTCCATCCAAAATTCAATGAAAACTATGACTATTGGAGGAGGGAGTCGACCGTTGAATAAGTTCTTATAAATAGGATCTCATTTGAACAAGATTAATATAGTTGATCAATCTAGAGATTACAAGATGCTGAAGTGATTTCTAAAGAGAGAGACTTTATTTCTTTGTGTGTACTGAACAACTTGTTAATAATTTCTTCATGAAACTCTAAATGTTGCTGAGTACATTCGAAGGCTTCCGAGGATAGGAAGATAGAGGTGCTGACTACCTTGAAGTTCGAGGGCTTGCAGATATAATAAGACATACTCTGATATTCATATTGAGAGCTTACCCTAATGTGGGTAAGACATACTTTCTTGAAAGTATAAATCAAGGGACCTTTATCCAAGGTTGTTGGATACCCTTCTCTTTGGGTTAAAAGATTTACTACTTGTTACTTGTATTGTTTCAAGTTTTCTACTGCATTTTGGTTTTTTAGGAAAGTATAATTGTTTTATACTTTCTTGTACATGTACTCTGATTAGTAAGATTCTATACGCTTTAAGGTAGAATCTTTATCTTTATAAACATTACATAAGTTTTATTTCTGAAACCATATTTCTAGAATCAAGAAAGTTTTTATAACTAAGAGGCTTTGTGAATTTACCTTGTTTAACTTTTTTAAACATTACCATCTTAAAATGTTCCGAACAAATTTTTTAAAGTACAAAATCCACCCCCCCCCACCCCCCTCTTTTATATTGAGCATATACATAATTATATTGATATTACAATTAGTATCATTTCAATCCTAAAATTGGTATCAGAGGAGGTCTCTAAAATACTTATATTTTCATATAAGTTTTCTTGCTGAAGTTTTTCATTATTCAATATTTTCCTTGCTTAGGATATTTTTATCATTTTTTACAAACTTTTGTTACTGAAAAGTTTGTGTGGAAAGATTTTATTTAAGATGGAAGGACTGAATGTTGGTTCAATTGAAAATATTAATCATACTAGACCACTTATCTTTGATGGGAATGATTACAAATATTGGAGAGATCATATGAAGACTTTTTTTATTAACACTGGAGTGGACAACTTTGGTATTCTTACTGGAGATTACAAGATTCCTAATAAGGAAGTCCGAACTTCTACTAATCAAGGGAAGTCAGAATATCAACTTAACTATAAGGTACGAAATACTTTGTTATGTTCTATGACTAGAAATATATATATATCCAGATTTCTTCTTGTGAATCTGCAAAGTATATCAAGAAGAAGCTTGAAGTTACACATTTTGGTACTTCCAAAATTATTGAAACTAGAAGACATATGCAAAGAGCTGAGTACCATGATTTTTTCTTTCCTTATGGAGAACCTATATGTAAGGTACAACAGAGATTTATGACTATTTTCAATAGCTTACAATCCATGGGTGAGAAAGGTTCAGATGATGAAGCACTTGTAGACAAGATTATAGATATCATGCCTAATGAGTGGGAATCCAAGAAAATATCTATAGATGAGAATAGAAAAGTTACATAGATCACTCTTGATGAACTTTTTGGAACACTTATTTAACATGAGACTAGAATTAAGAGATATGTTGAAAATTTTAAGAAGAAGAATAGAAATGGCAGTGTTGCTTTTACAACTACTTCAAATCAAATGAAAGCCAAGGCTCCTGAGAGAACTAAAAGATCTAAATCTAAGAAGGTTATTATACAATCTAAATCTAGCGGAAGTGAGTATTCTGAGAATGAACTAGATAATCTTGCTCGAAGTATGAATAAGTTAGTTGGGAAGAAATACTTTCAGTATAGATACAAGAATAAATAAAGAAAGGATAAGAAAGACTCTAAAGTCACTTGTTATGAATGAAAAAGAGTTGTACATATAAGACCTGATTGTTCTATGCTTAAGAGAAAATATAAAAAGGAAAATCATTTAGGGAGGAATATAAAGAACTAATAAAAAGCTAAATCTAATAAGGTCTTAAAAGTTAATGACACCAGGAGTTCCAGTGGTGCAGACTCTTTTGATGAATCCTCATATTACGAATCTTCTAGACAGAAGAATCTTGGTTTTCTTGCCAGACTACATATTTAAAATCATTATTTAATAGAAAAGGTACATAATGATGAATCCATAACCAATGTATCCTTAAATTATAATTATAGAGATAGTAAATATTTTCAATCCTCAGATAAAGAATCTACTTTTGATGAAGATAATATTTTACCTACCTATGAATAATTTTCTAGGTTTGCTAAGCTTATTGAGAATGAAAATTCTAAAGTCGTGAAAAAGAATGATAAGTAAAATTATAGGATTTCTATTCTTATTAAGGAAATATCATATCTCTCTAAATATCTTGATAATAAAACCCTTTATTTTGAAAGTATTTCAAAAAAACCTTGAGGAAGTTAATTCTGAGAAGGATAAATATTCTAAGGATCTAAAAATAATAATTTCTAGGAAAAGTGTTTTTGAGCCTAACTCTAGTGCTAAAACAGATGTTTTTGAGGATAAGAACATAGTTATTAGACTAAAGTCAGAAATATTTTCCTTGAGAAAGTTTTTTTCAAAATTTAACTCAGGGAAGGAAAATTTTGATAAGATGTATTCACAAATCCGAAAATAAAGGAATAATTCTAGTTTTGGTTATACCAGTTCAAAACCAATTTTTAGTAATAACTATTTTGTTCCACACAGTGCTCCTTTCTGCACTAAATGTCAGTGTGGTGGACACTGGACAAAAATATGTTCTTTAAACAAAACTCAATCTTTAGGATTTCATAAAGCTTATTTTTCAAGGAAAATGTGGGTACCTAAAATTTTTCTTTCTAAAGTTTCCAGATCTAAGGATTTTTTGGTTCTGAAAGTATGACACTCTTATTTTTAGGAAAGTAAAAATAATACCAACATCAATACATGGTACATGGATAGTGGTTGTTCCTGGAACATGACTGGTAACAAAAACTTCTTTGAAAAGATTATCAGAATGAAAGGAGGAAAAGTAAATTTTGGAGATAATGCGAAGGGAGAAATTATTGGTATAGGTAACATTGTTCATCTTGGAAAAACTTTGATTTCTAATTTTTTATTTGTAAAGGGTCTTAAGAACAACCTCATTAGTATAATCCAATTATGTGATGAAGGTTACACTATGAATTTTATTAATGACAAGTGCTTAGTACACAATTCCAAGGAAGAGTTTATTCTTTCTGCCAATAGGAAAGATAATGTTTACATAGTAAACATAGAAGACCTTAGAAGACAAGACCTACCATGCCTTAGTGCAATGGATGATTATTCTTGTTTGTGGCATAGAAGGTTCGGACACTATAATTTTAGGAACTTAGGTAAACTCTCTAAGAAAAGACTAATTAAGGATCTATTAGAGCTTAGATTTGATTCTTCAAAAGTTTGTGATCCTTGTCAATATGGAAAGCAACATAAATCAAGTTTTAAATTAGTCGGTAAAGTCTCAACCAATGATGCATTACAGTTGGTGCATATGGATCTTTTCGGTCCAACACAAACTGGAAGCATTGGAGGAAAATATTATGTATTTTTATTAGTTAATGATTACACGAGATTTACATGGGTCTATTTTCTAGAAAATAAGTCTGAATCTTTTTCTTATTTTAAAACTTTTAGATACCAAGTTAAAAATGAGAAAAACCTTCCATTGATAACTACTCATAGTGATCATGGAGGAAAATTTCAAAATTCTGATTTTGAAACTTTTTGTAGTAGAAAAGTAATTACTCATAACTTCTCAGCACCCAGAACACCTCAAGAAAATGGTGTTGTTAAAAGAAGAAATAGAATTCTTCAAGAGATAACAAGAACCGTGTTGAGTGAATATTCGGTAGCCAAACATTTTTGGGATGAAGCTGTAAGTTCTGCATGTTATACTATAAATCGTGTTTTTATTATACCTTTTCTTAATAAAACTCTTTACGAGTTATGGAATGGTAGAAAACCTAGACTTTCCTACTTCAAGGTTTTTGGTTGCAAGGTATTCATCCTGAATACTAAAGATAATCTACACAAATTCGTACCAAAATATGATAAAGGAATTTTTTTAGGTTTCTCAAGAACTTATAACACTTATAAAGTTTTCAATTAAAAAAATTACTGTTGAAGAAACAATACAAGTCAAATTTGATGAAACTGATCATTTTGTTTTTAAACAATCTCAACCTACATCTTCAGATGTGTTTTCAAAAACTTATTATCAACCTTTGTTAGAAGATCCTTCTGATAATGAAAATGTTCAAGAAAATACGTCTAAGACATTTAACCTAGAATAATTCCAACCCTTTGTTGATGAACAGGTTTTACAAAACCCAAATCAGTTATTTCTAAAGAATCATCCCAGTGATAGTATCATTGGTTATCTAAATGAACCTGTAAAGACTAGAATTTCCTTAAGAAATTAAGTAGAACATCTAGTGTTCCTTTCCCAATTGTAACCAAAAATCACTGATGAAGCTTTAGGTGATGATGATTTGATAAAAGCTATGCAAGATGAGCTAAACAAATTCGAAAGGAATAATGTCTGGACCATGGTTGAAAGACCTAAGTAAACCTCTGTTACTGGAGTAAAATGGGTATTCAGAAGTAAGTGTGATGAAAATGGATTAATTGTAAGAAATTAAGCTAGATTGGTTGCTAAAGTCTATAATAAACAAGAAGGAATAGACTATGAAGAAACCTATGCTCCAGTAGCTAGACTTGAATCTATTCATATTCTACTAGCCTTTGCAACATTCATTAATTTCAAACTGTTTCAAATGGATGTTAAATGTGATTTCTTTAATGGTTTTGTACAAGAGGAAGTTTTTGTTGAACAACCTCTTGGTTTTGAAGATTCAAAACATTCTAAACTGGTTTACAAACATACCAAAGCTTTGTATGGACTTAAGTACGCCCCTCAATCTTGGTATGATAGACTTACAGGATTTTTGCTTCAAAATAATTATGTTAAGGGAAATGTTGATCCCACCCTTTTTATAAATAAAGATAAGAAAAATGTTTTTATTGTTCAAATTTATGTTGATGACATTATTTTTGGTTCAACTCAACAATCTTTAATTTATTCCTTTGCAGATTTAATGAAATATGAGTTTGAAATGAGTATGATGGGCGAGTTAACATTTTTCCTTGATTTTTAAATTTCTCAAAAACTAGAAGGAATCTATATATCCCAACATAAGTATATTAAGGATCTTCTTAAAATTTATGGATATGACAACACTAAGAGTATAAGTACTCCCATTGGTACCTCAAATTCACTTAATCTTAATGAAGCTGGGAAACCAGTAGATCAAACATCTTTTAGAGGTATGATAGGAAGTCTACTTTACTTGACAACTAGTCATCCAGACTTAGTGTTTTTAGTATGTTTATGGAAATATATCAATACAATCCTAAGTAATGTCATTTAAAGGTAGTGAAAAGGATTTTTTTCTACTTAAAGGGAACCATGGATATAGGACTCTTTAATACTTTTGGAAGTGATTTTGTTTTAAAAAGTTTTTCAGATGCTTATTTTGGTGGATGTAGAATGGATAGGAAAAGTACATTCAGAACTTGTCATTTTTTAGGATATTCATTAGTTTCTTGGTCTTTCAAAAAGCAAAACTCAGTATCACTTTCCACTGTTGACGCTGAATATGTAGCAGCTGGATGTTGTTGTGCTCAGGTGTTTTGGATGCAACACACACTCATAGACTATGGTATGAGTTTTACCAAAACATAAATTTTGTGTGATAATACTAGTGCCATTTCCTTAAGTAAAATCCTTTCATATCATTCTTGTTCAAAACACATAGATATTAGGAATCACTTTATTAGGGATAGCACACAAAAAGAAGATATCATTCTTCAATTTATCATAACATATGATTAACTTGCTAATATTTTAACAAAATCTTTACCCTCCAATAGATTTGAATACATTAAACATAATTTAAGAATGATAACTATAAGGTAATCTTCCTTATTAAATTCTTGTTGAAACCAATCTCCTTATAGTAAAAAACTCCTTTTCATAGGGGGAGTACATTTTTCTGTTATATTTCTAATTTTTTTTCTCTCTTCGTAGTCTAAATTTTTTATAATGAATATTTCTGTATTGAAGATTTTCAAAATTTTCGTAATGAAGATTTTCTAAATTTTTTCACTGAAGATTTTCTAAATTTTCGTAATAAAGATTTTCTAAATTTTCGTAATGAAGATTTTCTATATTTTCCTAATGGAGATTTTCTAAATTTTCATAATGAATATTTTTGTACTTAAAATTTTCATAATGAGGATATTATAAATTTTCGTAATGAAGTTTTTCAAAATTTTCATAATGAATGATTTTTAAATTTTTTGTTGTCAAAGTTTTCATAATCAAAATTATCAGAATCTAAAGTTCTTCAAGAAGAATTTTCCTCAATATGAATAATCTTCCTAGAAATACAAAAGGTATGTTTCCTTTCTTAAATTTTTGTAATCATATTTTACTTGTTGGTATTTTCATCTGTTTTTAAATTTTCGTATTCACTTTTTCTTAAATCCAAATTTTTTTCTTAAAAAAACTTCAAAAGATCAGATTCTATCAAAATTTCCATCCGGCTATCATCTCAACCATCAGATCTGATCAAAAGATTTTTCAACCATTGGATTGAGTATGGAAGTAGAACCGTCAACTCAGTTTCCTATATAAAGGACCCCTGAGGGTTATCCCACATTGAAACTCAAGCCTTCACGTGTTGAATATCTGCCCTCCTACATAAGCTCGTTCTGAACTTCTTAGATATTTCTCAAATATAAATGTATGTCGAAGTTTCTTCCGAGAAAGACATGTCAATTGTCAAGATGATTTCTTAATGTTATATTTACAGATAAAGGTTGGTACATCCAAATTTCTTTTCTAAGTATAATTTTATCATCTCAAAGAACATCAAGCTGAATGTATGGGAGAGTGTTTGCGTATCGAAACCAAGAGATCAGGATTTGGTATATCTAGAATAGTTGGTTGAATTCTATGAGTCAGAAAGTTTTTTCAAGGAAGAAGGAAAAGATAAATTCTCTTTCAAGATCTACGGGAAGACTTATGCTCTTTATTACACCAAGGCTTCTAGATTGATTGGAGTTCCTTATGAGGGTGAGGAAGAGTTATGCTCACATAAGTTGCCTGATGTTAAAGGAAGTTTTGATAAGGTGGAGGATATGGCTTGTCTCAGTCTTTCAGATGTAAAGACTCTAAATATTGTTCACCTATCTACAAATTAGTGGATTCTTGCACTGTCAGTTCTAGGATTTATCATTTCGAGAAAAGGGGACAAGGATAATTTGAAGAAGAGTGACATGTATATCCTGGATTTCATGGTGAATCTAAGAAAGATTAACCTGGTTAAGCATATTATGATTACAATTGAGAATATATAGAATAGAAATTTGAAGGCTCAGATTATCATGTATCTATAAATTCTCTCAAAGATGATTGTTCGGTGTTTAGATTCCTTCAAAATACCTTGTATGTCTAAGCCAATAAATTGCAAAGTCATGCTGGAAAGTGATGATACTCTGAAGAGGATGAAAATTGGTTTTTATAAAGAATCTAGAGAATTATTTGACTTGCCTGAAGAAGAAGCTGAAGATATTTCAAAGAAATAAGAGGCATCTAAACCTTCTAAAATGGGTGGAAGGAAGAGGAAGCAGAAGGAAGTAGAAGAGGAATAAAAATCCCCAGAGGCTAAGGAAACCCAATCTGCACCACCAAAGCCTAAGAAAAAAAAAGAATATACGGATGAGGTAGTAGAAAAATGGAGGGAAGAAAAATAGAAAAATAAATCAGGGGATCCTAGCTTTGGTTTAGATCCTGCTGAAGAAAAATATTTAAAAGAAAATATTGTTGATGAGATTGAAAATCAAGAAAAAGAAAAGAAACAAAAGAAGAAGATTACTAAAGCAGAGATTGTGTAATGTCTTTTGAAGGTTGTTGAGAAATCCTCTGAAAATATTTCGGTACCACAATCCTTCATAGTAGAAGATTTACCAGAGACACTGGGAATGAAATATGTGACTCTTAAAAAAGTCCAAGTAAAAGTAGTAGAACAAATAGAATAAGTAGAATAAGAATAATAAGAAGAAGCCAGTGATAAAACTGATGATCTCATTAAGCAAATAGAAGATTTTCATGAGAAGGAAAGTCCATTTGAGAAGCCATCAATCCAAACTTCTGAAGCTGAATATTCAAATATCGTTAATCTTAGGAAGGGTGAAGAGAAGGGTGAAGAAAAAGTTGACAAACAATCTGAAGAATAAAGCATCAATAGAGATTTCATTCACCCAGTGGATGCTGAGGTAGGAGAAGAAAAGGAAGAGATAGATGAAGAAAAAATCGTTCAGCTATCTGATAGTGAGCATGAATCTCCTGACTAAGAGGAACCCATTTCGAAGAATGATAAGGGAAAACAGGTGGTTGTTGATACACCTATTAAAGTTTTTGTAAAGAATAAATAATTTTGTGGATCATTGAATAGGAAGGCATTTGAAATAGATAAATTTCCCTCGCTAAGTAAAGTCTCAGATTTGGAATCGTCCTCCCTTGTACATGATTTCGTAGTTCAGTCTTTGAAGAAGCTTGTTGAGACTATCACAATATTTCCCAGTGTAGACTCTAGATGCCAAATTCTTCAACACACCTTGAATCAGAAATCATATTCAGTATCCTTAGTGATGGATAAGTGTATCAAGCTTGAGGTAGACTTCAAAACCTTTTTCATAAACTATGAATCCCACAAAATATCTTTCAATAAGATAACCAGTTGGTCAAAGAAAACTATAAAAGACATGATAATTCATGATGAGTTACAAGATAGTGTCAAGGAGGCATTAAACACCGAAGATGTGAAGATCCAGGATCTCACAAATAGTTTTGAGGAAAATATTACTCTAGAATAGAATTCTCAAATTCAAGAAGTAAAATATCTGAATGGGAAGTTATATTCAGATTCTCAAAGTTGGAAAAGAGAAAGGGATCTCAGGATTGAGATAGAATAGAAGCTTTCTAAGAAAAAAATAATCCTTGAATGCTCAGGAAAAGGTTCTTAAAACTTAGGAATAAAGAATCAAAGCCTTATGAAAGAAAACTTGAGATCAGGATCAGCTTCTCAAATGAGTAGAGGAGGATCACAACGAACTTAATAAGCTCAAAACCACAGTAAATAAGCTAATGATGAAGGATAAGGAAGGATAATATTGTTTAAATTTTGATCTCTTTTTTATTCCTTCCTTGTATAATTTATTCCAATCCTAATGAAATTTTTGGTTTCTCTATCTATAATTTTGGTTATCTAGAACAAATATTTTAGGTACCATATTTTCTTTTCCATTTCCCTTTAATCCTTTTCAAAAATCACAAAGGGGGAAAAGGAATGATAAAAATAATACAAGTAAAAGAAGAAATTTCCCTAAGTAAGGGGGAGTTCTTATCCAAGAAGATTTATGTATGCAATAAAGTGATAATCCTCAATCCAGAAATCAAGAATATGATCCTTTGTGTTTCCAAAGCCTAAAGTGTAGTTAGTCATATTCATCATTGCCCATGTTTTAAAGGAGATAATTTTTACTTTCAAAGACCAGAAGAATATTTTTATAAGTCCTTATATTATTTTTTGTAAGGATGTTTGTGCTTTCCAAAAAGGGGGAGATTGTTGACTCAAATAAGGTTTCCTTATGACTTTTCCATTCTTTATTGTTTTGAAAATCACAAACACCATATCTTAAGGAAAATTTCATTTACCCTATGTTTTACTAGATAAGGGAAATTTTCCATACCTAAGGAAAATTTATCCTTACCATGTTTTTCATTGTTCATATTATGTCTAAGTATAAAATTAGGGTTTCTAACTAAAACTTCAAAATCTTATAAATACTTAGATATAGAACTTTCTAAATTCAAGTTCTGAATTCTTATGAATTCAGACTCTGAACTTTCAGAATTCAGGTTCCAAATTCTAATGAATTCAGACTCTGCATTCTCTGAATTTAGACTCCGAACCTTTTAATTTTAGACTCCAAATTCCTATGAATTCAGACTCTGAACTTTCTAAGTTCAGACTATGAATTCTTATGAATTTAGACTCTGAACATTATAATTTCAGACTCTGAATTCTTATGAAATCAGACTCCGAATTTTCTTTAAATTCAGACTCAAAAATTCTATAGAATTCAGGTTATGAATTCTTCAAGAAAACAGAATCTGAATATTCATGTATTATAGACACCAAATAGTTTTTGTTTAGACTCCGAAATTTTATTTCCTTACATTCCGAAAAGTGGATTTATTTAAGTAACCATATATTTTCTTACTCTTGTTTGAGTTATAAAACGGTGTCATGCATTCGGTAACGAACTAACCATTGTTTGAGTGAGACATGTACAGGTCCCTCTAGAGTTCATGAAAAAATATGACAGTTGGAGGAGGGTGTCGACCATTGAAGATGTTCCTATAAATAGGAGCTCATTTGAATGAGCTCAATACAGTTGATCAATCTAGAGATTATATGCAACTAAAGTGATTTCTAGAGAGAGAGACTTTATTGCTTTTTGTGTACTAAACATCTTATTCAGAATTTCTTTGGGAGACTCCAAATGTTGCTGAGTACATTCGAGGGCTTCTGAGGATAGGAAGACAGAGGTTCCGACTACCTTGAAATTCGAGGGCTTGAGAGGATAGAAAGACAACTCCAATATTCATATCGAGGGCTTACCCTAGTGTGGGTAAGGCATACTTTCTTGAAAGTATAAATCAAGGGACATTTATCCAAGGTTTTTGGATCCCCTTTTCTTTGGGTTAAAAGATTTACTACTTATTACTTGTATTGTTTCAAGTTTTCCTCTACACTTTGGTTGTTGAGGAAAGTACAAATGTTTTATATTTTCTTGTACTTGTACTCTGATTAGTAAGACTCTATACCCTTTAAGGTAGAATCTCTATCTTTTTAAACTTTACATAATTTTCATTTCTGTAACCATATTTCCAGAATCAAGCAAGTTTGTAGAAATAAGAGGCTTTGGAAATTACCTTGTTTCACATTGTTAAACATTACCATATTTAAAAGTTCCAAAGGAATTTTTTAAAGTATACAATTCACCCCCTCTTGTATATTGAGAATCTACATCATTATACTGATACTACAATCAGTATCATTTTGATTCTACAAATTTAAATTACATTGTCCACGATGTCTGTAATTCTGACACATCACAGACAATGTTTTTATTCCTTGAATAAGTGGGAGAAGAGAAAAAGAATGGTGATGAATTTTCCATGAACATGAGAACATATATAATATAAAATATTTATGGAGATTTAATTCCTCTTGGGTAAGAGGATGTGATGAAAGAAGAATAAAATGATGGAACTCAATATAAAATAAAAGTTCATAAATCCCTTATGAAAATTTGACAGCCTAACAACGTCGCTTAAAATTTAATAAAATATTTTGAGGAGATAAAATGGGCCTCTCATCATTCATACATAATATGGTAAGTAATGGGGATAGGTAATTACATATCCCAATATAAGCCAAAGTAAATTAAAAATAATAACATAAAATGAAATAAAATAAAGAAAACAAAAGAGGATGTTTACCTCTTGATCTCTTCTCCTTGAGATCTTTATTAAGGCCAATGGTTTTGGTCTTTGGGTGAGACCACCAGGTCTTGGACATGGGGAAGGATATTGGGGAGGGAATTCGGTAGAAATTAGACAACGCTCAAGTCTTGAGAGGTGTGTACGGAAGAGGGGAATGAGGGTGGTATTTATAGTGGAGGAGGGGATGTATTTTTACATTATTTAAATCATTATTATAATATTTTTGCTCAATACTATGAATAATCACAATTAATGTGGCCCCAAATAGTAATAATGGCATGTGAGTTCTAACCAAGTGATCTTACATCATCCTTGCATCACTTATGATGTAGTAAATCTAGTATTCAACATTTATTGTATTTTATCAAATTTTACTATTCATAAAAAATTCTAGAATTCTAGAAAATTATCAAAAATATTACCCTAACCGTTTCTCAACGTGTAGAATTCAAAAAAAACTCCATTTTTGGAAAATAATTTTCTTGAAATTATTAATTTAATTTTTAAATAAAATCATACTTTATTCAAAAATTAACAACTTTAAAACTATAACTTCTTTTATATCACATTAAAAATTTAACCAAGATGTCATTATCTTAAATTCTTAATAAAATAAAATAATAATAAAATGTACTATTCATTAGGATCATATTACTATTCATATTACAATTCATAAGGGTATATTACTATTCACCCAAAAAACAAGTTGCTTCTATCATACTCCAAATAACTTATTGAACACAATTATAGATGACTGTTTTTCGAAATTCAAAACATAGAAGCAACAAAATTATGTTTAAAGGATTGTTAGAAATATCTACATTTAAAGAAAATCAAGCATTTATTTAATTTTTAAAAACTTTGGGGTGTTACAGTTAACCACTTGGATTCCCCTCAACTAGCTCACTAAGGCTCTCCCCATGCCAAACACAAGTCGTCACATCAATAATGACAAAATAGAGGTACATAAATTTGTTTACAACTCCATTGTACCTACTGGTATAGCCATTGGTCATTTTTAAAATTCATGGAACAATCATGAAATACCCAAATTTATTTTATATGAATCAACCAAAGCCACTTGAGGAACTTTGATCCCAACTAATCCCTACCCATATTCTTGAACTCAGTCCCCTATCATTCACATACATGCACATTCATGCATGAATATTTATATGTATTAAAGGGGGTACCTAACATGATGTTATATTTACCCCATTCTATAGCCCATTTACTATCTCTATCCAAGATTATACTAAGAATCACTATGCTCTTGATCCTTTTTCACATACCTCAAGGATCCAATAATTAATTATAAAAATTTATAAATAATTAGCCAACTTAATCCAATAAGTAATAACCATTGATGAATTCCCAAGAATCATCGCAACATAAAAATATTGAAAAATGATGTTTAAAAGGCTAATATCATTCCTATGGAACTCCTTTGACCAAAATCCCCATGAATTGACCATCAATTACAGTCCAATCTGGTTGAATTCCCAAAAAAATACTTTGGCAAGACATTTTCTAAATGATAATAAAAACGCATCATTTATTCTCCTTAGTAATCCTATAGACACAATACCATAAATCCCCATAAATCAAATATAACAACACCATTATTTTGTGTAAGTGTCATTAAATTCATATATGAAACCATCCAAAATTAGAGGAAGAACCACAAAGAGAAAAGGCGAATATGGGTGGGGAAGATTACATAGAATTATTGTGGTGAAGAAACTTATAATAAACCTACAATAAAGGGGAAGGGGGATCAAAATATGGAAACAATGTGGGAGTGGGATAAAAAATTTACAACTTTAAAGAACCTTCCTAACTGAAGAATGAATAACCAATCCTAATGTAATAGGTCTGACCCTTCCAAAAAAAATAAGACTGAATGACCATTTCAACATAGACCATGGGGGAATGGATTAATTCCCCACTTATATGGTTTTTTTGTAGAATGGCCCAATTGATCATGGAATAAAAATATACCTTATAAAAACACCCATAAGATCCTAACCACACATTTTACATGACCAGGGAATCAAGGCACAACCATCCACCCAAGGAAAACATGATAAAACTCCACCAAAGAACCCTTTAGATAAAACCATTAGGTTTTAATGTGACACATTCTCCTCAAGTATCATTTATAGAAAAACACCAAGTTTGTGGTGTGGATTCCTCTATCCCCAAAATTTAATCTTATGATACATACACACCATGACATAATGACCATTGTGGTAGTATGATTTAGATATCCCTTTGTTCATCCCAGATAAAACATCTTGAAAACTGCTCATAATTGAATCAACCTCCTTGACATGGATTTCACCATTATATTTTGTTGAATAACTAACTATTAGTCCTTCAAATTTCCTCATACTATGGGCATAGTCCTTTTGTATTTGACAATTTTTATATGATACTCCACCTATCAACTATTACATAATTTACCATGAGTGTTGTGTATTTTTTTAGTATTTTTCAGCTATATATTAACATGTTGAACACAAACTTCTTTGATTCTTCATTTTAGACCAAGAAAGAATTTTATTTCATTTGTGTATATTTTATAAATACAACAAATATTTGGATGGAATCCTCAATATAACCCTATACAACTAGTCATAGTAAGAAGATAATAAAAAACCTTATTTGAAATGCTTCATTATTTTCCATATGTATTTATATAGGAAAACATTATTTAATCTATTATTTTCTTCAACTACTATATATGAATATCTCTCCCTATTTAGAAATAGTTATGTGTTTTAATTTTTTAAAATATTGTGTAGGCACATTGTGATATACATGGATAAAAGTTGGATCACATTACGAGGAACGTACCTCAGTATTCTAAGGGTTTGGAAGATTTTTTAGATTTTTCAATTTCCAATTGATTTGTTGAGGGAGGAATATGATGTCCATGTCCTAAATGTAAATTTAGAATATGGTTCAAGAGAGATGAATTTTATGAACACTTGATATTGAATCAATTCCTAGCTCAATATTTTTGTTTGATTTGCCACGGAGAATAGAACGTTACAGAAAGGTTGAGCACTGATTTCAATCCATAGAATAAGATATCAACTTCATCAATAATGGAAAATGAAATTCAAAACCATATAAATGATGCATTCAAAATTGAAGGATTCCAATATCAATATCAAAACATATCAGAACAACTAGTTGAGGGTGTTATAAATAACAATGTGACAAGTGATGTTTTTTAGACTGTAAGACAACCATATCAAGATAGTAACATATCATTGGATCCTCCTCTTGATTCTATGGAGTCTAATGTAAGAGAGAACTTCACTGAGAATAATACATTTCATGGTTTAGTTGATGATAGAAATAAAGAGTTGTATAGTAGATTTTTGAAATATTCAAAATTTTATTTTCTTCTAAAGTTATACCATATAAAATTCCTATGTGGAATTATAAATAATGCAATTTCCATGATATTATAATTGTTGTGTGACATGTTTACTAAAGAAAACATCCCTGAGTTTTTTATAGTATGAAAAAAGTTTTTAATAGGCTTGGTCTGAATTATACAAAAATAAATGCATGTCTCAATGATTGTATTCTTTACTGGTGAGAGGATTCAAGCATATTTTATTGCAAAAATGTTCTTCTTCTAGATGATAGTCAATGGGTGATGTTGGAAGCTTGAATCAACATACTACCATGAATAAGAAGAAAAATAACACACCTATAAAGTTTTTGTGTTACTTTCCTCTAAATCCTCAGTTTCAAAGATTATTCATGTCATCGAAAACCGTAGAACACCTGAAGTGTCATTCTATAGATAATAACAATGATGGGTTAATTAGACATCCACAAGATTCATAATCATGGAAGACATTTGATTCATTAAATCCAGATTTCTCACCAGATCCTAGAAATATACAATTTCAATTTAGATTAGCTGCCGATGGATTCAACCCATTTGGGACTTTGAGTCACAGTTATAACATTTGGCTAGTTGTTTTGATCCCTTACAATATGCCTCCATTGATGTGTATAAAAAAAATTATAATTTTGATGATTATTTTTGGAAAAACAGTACCTTGAAATTATATTGATGTATACTTGAAACCTTTAATATAATAATTGAAAGAGTTATGGATCATTGGTGTTGAGACATATGATGTTTC
This sequence comes from Viscum album, assembly GCA_963277665.1. Classification (NCBI taxonomy): domain Eukaryota; kingdom Viridiplantae; phylum Streptophyta; class Magnoliopsida; order Santalales; family Viscaceae; genus Viscum; species Viscum album. The sequence goes on from OY728148.1 coordinate 1,356,897,955, forward strand.
TTTTAAAACAATGTTCAAAATGCATGATTCTATATTGTGGACCATTAGTAAATTCTCTAGACATGGGAATTTAGGTAGTTAGAACACTTACATGGGTTTGGATTTTCCTGTCTGTAACTTTGATTTTGAGCACAAACGTCTACCTCATAGTAGGAAATGGTGCTTCATTTTCCATTGAAGATTTCTCGATTCATCTCATAGATTTCATCTTAACCGGTCAAAATTCAACAATGTTATTGATCATAGACCACCTCCAAAGTTGTTAACTGATTCTGAAATATTATCACAACTTGGAAATGTTGAAACAGAATTTAGGAAGGTGCATAATTTGAATGATAGTGGAAAATGAGTTTGATGTGCATCGTCAAGTGAAATCAGCATGAAATAATGGAAGAAAAAATGTATATTCTTCAAACTTCTGTATTGGGGATTTAATTTTTTGTGGCATAATCTTGATGTGATGCATATTGAGAAGAATATTTGTGAAACTTTTATCTTCAAAATGCATAATGATCATAGAAAGTTGAAGGATCATCTCAATTCTCAGATAGACTTACAAGCAATGAACATAAAACATAATCTCTGGCCAGATGAGAATGAAAAGTGCGCTCAGGAAATTTTTACAATGAAAAATAGGGAAAAATTGTTCCTTTTAATTTTTAATCATGTGAAGTTATCAAATGGGTATTTAAGTAACATATCAAGGTGTGTTGACTTAAAGCATCATAGGTTACATGGATTGAAAATTAATGATTCACATATTTTTTACAGAAGTTACTACCATTTCCATTGTGTAAATTATTACCTGAAAAGGTTACTGCTGTTATAATAAAATTCTGTACATTTTTTAGACAACTATGTGAGAAATATCTACATCCATTTGATCTTGAAAACCTTCAGGGTAGATTTTTATTGACACTTTTTGAAATAAAGATGATCTTTACTCTGTCGTTCTTTACTGTCATGATGCATTTAACTGTGCTTTTAGTTGGGAAAGCTAAAATAGGAGGCCTTGTACATTATCGATGGATGTATCCAATTGAGAGGTAAATTATTTATATGTTTATCAGTTAAGTAAACAATGATTGTCACTTAATTAAATACAAAATTATGTTTTTTTATTTTATTTCAAAGATATCTTGGGTATTTGAAATCATATGTGAGAAATAAATATCATCCTAAAAATTCTATTTCTAAAAGCTATTTGTCAAAGGAGAATCCTACCATTTATTCTAGATACTTAGATGATATTGAGACAATATTTAATCTAGTTGTATGTGTGGAAGACACATCAAATATATCTCAAATACATGGGAAGTCAAAAATATTTCCTACTATTTACCGATCAGTTGGGAGGATCCCAAATGTTACACTGATAGTTATTGAATTATTACATGCACATAGATATGTGCTTCTGAATAGGGAAATTGCATATCCATTTATTAAATATTTGAGGACAAAAACAAAGAGATGAATGAGAGGCTGAACACAAAATGAGAATTATATAATGAAACCGTTAATAAAGATATTGTATAATGGTTTTCATGGCTTGTATGTTCATAAATATTACAATAAATACATTTATTAGGTTCACACATATATTTTGTAAATCTAAAAATGTATATTTATTTTTTCAGATCAGGAATACTGATACTTGAGCAGTTTTTTAGAATATTTGATGTTTCTTTCTTGTGTTCCTATAAAACAAGTTAGAAAGTTCAACACTTACAATGTGAATGGCTTTATATTTCATACAGGCGATCAAGAATAGGGTTTCAAAACACAGAATAGTGGTATATTTACATTTGCTAAAGTGGGATACTGTGGAAAGTTAACTAATATTATTGAATTAAACTACCATGGTAATTTTTCAGTTATTTTATTCAATTGAAAATGGGTTGATATTATCATAGGTGTTAAAAGATATTCCTTGAAATTTACTTCAGTGATATTCTCTCGCTTGATGGATGTTTGTGATCATGAATGGCATGATCTATATGTATTATGATATCAAGAGAAAATGGTATATTATGTGAATTATGTTGGGGATTAAGGGTGGATTATAGTTGCTCATGTAAAACAAAGATATTTGTATGATATGGGTGATGAAGTGGAAGATTTTACCTCTAACATTGAATCTCATAAACAACAACAAGCAGAATTATTTTTCCATCATGATATTGAAAATATTAGTCTAAAAAGGGTGGATGAATTGGATTATGTAATGGAGTAGGAAACTTACATGATTGACGGGGAAAGTTAATGTATGTACAGTTATACATTCATTTAGAAACCACTTATTTCATTTGTGCAGTTATTCATTATCATTGTTATGTATAATTTTTTTGTTAGTAATGTGCATGTGTTATCAATTTTAATTTTTTCTGCATAAATTTTTTGAAATATATATTCTAAACTGAAATTTATTTTGTTAAATGATTGGAATTCAAAGTAGAAAGCGGGGTTCCACTTCTAGTTCTTCGCGGGGATACTAGAGGGAAATTGTTATAGGTACAAAATTTAATATTAATAAATTTATTGAACTTTTTTATACTAAATTTTTTGTCATAAAAGATGGAAACAATGCATGTATGGAGAAAAATATGAAAAGTTAAAATGTATGGAATCTTCCCACAGAGAAGATAGTTGTCCCATATGATTCTTACGGGGTCCCTATGGATGACTCTGTAGGATTACTTTGAAAATTTCTAGGCTAGATGTCCATAGAGCCAGTTTCCCTTCTAATTACGTAATATGATTGCAGATTATAAAGAGATGTCAACTTGAAAAGAAAGGTTGATGTAAATTGTGGCTCTTGGATTTCTTTTATGATGTTATGAATTTAGTGGTGGTTGTAAAAATGGTGGACGCAAACTGTAACTCTTTCTATGAACTCGTAAGATGGTCATGTATGTGTATATATATATATGTGTGTGTGTGTGTGTGTTCATTTTATTTGGATTTTGGTTTCTATATGTACCCCACCCATCATAGGAGTTATATAAATTTTGAACATGTTTTTTTCTTCAAGGTTCTAGTACCGGGGCGGCAAAATTAGAACCATTTTTTTAATTATAAATAAACCTTTATCAGTGGTTTAAACTGCCACTAAATAAATGGTTTTTATATGTCATCATTTTAAATCGCCGCTAAATACATTCACCATACAATTTAGTGGTGGTTTTTATTCTTTGGAGGCAGTTTTAGTGAAAAAATGGATTTTTTTAGCAGTGCTTAAAAATTCCTCTAAATGCTTTTCATTTTCTGTTATCATTTAATAGTGGTTGGTGTGGTTTTCCCAGTATTCCCACATAAAAATGAACTTTTTTGCGGCGGTTTCATTTTTTCGGGCCAAACTACTGCAAAAACTGCAGCAACTTCTTCTAAATGAGTTTACTACAACATTTTATAGAAACTTCCACTAAATTGAATAAAACATCATGTATCGAAAGCCGGCAGAAAATTTAGCAGTAGTTTTTTGAAACCACTGCAGAAGGATATGGTGAGAGTTTAAACCGCCTCCATTACAAAAAAAACACCGCTATTCGGTGAATTTCATGTAGTGAATCTAGAAACTCTAGAAGGTCCAAATAAGTTCATGTGAACCAAATCTAGAGGTTAATAAGGTAAAACTTATTTCTTTTATTTAAAATATATTTTTTGATGTTTCGCTTTATGACCTGAGTTATAGAATTTTTTACTTGGGAATTCTAGTTTAGGTAGATCTTTGACTAAAAATTTCCTAGTTTGATTTCTAAGTGAGTGAATATCACAGTGGATTATTCTCCTATTACAAATTCAAGATTCCTCATGAAAGGAATTTAAGTAGGAAATGGTTTGAGAAAATAAAGAGTCTAAATTAACAACATAAACATTTTCATTTCTTAAAATGTTAAAAACTAAAACATTTTTCGAATCAAAAACACTGTTGAAATTATTTTAAACCTAACATGAAAACTATCATCACATAGTTGTGAGATGTTAAGTATATTATACTTTAAACCATTTACAAATAAGACATTATAAATTAAAATAGTATTAGAATTAATAATTTGGACACCAAATGAGACCTATCCACCATCCACATTAATCAGATTATTGAAACATGAATAATCTCTATTCTTGTGTCTAGAATATCCATTGTCTAGGTTCCATAAGTTCTTACTGGATCTTTTCAAAAAATTTCCCTATTTAATAAATTTTACACCAAAAATGATGTTGGTACCCAAATCTTATTTGGTCCAAAAATGTTAGTAATCAATGTTTTAGGAACCCATAATTTCTTAAAAAGTTTCTTATATGTATATTTTAAACTTTTAAAAATAAATAATTTTTTTGGGTCTATATGAATAAAAACTAGTAAAAGATTTTCCAGAACAGGAACTTAGAATAAAATTATTTTTAACAATCTATCTCTGTCCATGTCAATACTCTATACTAGTAGTGTATTTGGGAGTAGTATATTTTCCAAGAATTTGTGTAAGGCTATTTATTCTATTGGTGAATATTTACTAATATATATTTAGTTTCTCAATATATAATTTAAATAAATTGTTATCCTTTAACAGTTGATCATTTTTTCTCTTTCTCAATACTAAGGTCAGACATAAAACTGGTAGTTAATTCATGTTATTTATTTAAAGTTTTATGTTTATATTTATGTTCATTGAATGTATCTTATATAATACTATAGTATTCAATAATCGCTTCATTATACATGTTTTCATAATTGTTTTCATCTCTAAAATGACTATAAATAATAACATGAGACGCAAGAAAAACATTGGATACCTCAGATGTATTATTTAAAAAACACATGTTGGCTCTATCATGATTATCCTCTTGAGTTGAATCTGAATCACTAAATATATCCTCTGATAAACTCCAGGTTTCCTTCATGGATTTCTTGCACCACTTATCCTTATCATGAAATTTATACTATAATTTCAGCTTAGTATAGTCAGCTTTTACATGGGATTTCCTTTTACACTCATAGAATATTATTTCATTTGAAGCATCATTATTTTTCCAATATATTATCTAATTGAATATATTATCATATTTTCCTTTATTACATGGTTTCCTAAATAACTTCTTCCTCTTGTATAAATTTTTGAATCTTCTGGATAAGTGAGCCCTTTTTATCACTTTTGGCAGATGAATCTTTATCACTTGAGCTGTCATCTTTGATTTTATAATTTTGTTTCCAAATTGTAGGTTTCAAAGCTTCAAATTTTCTTTTTCATTCATCCTACTCTTCTATGTTGAATTTTATTTCTTCCCCATAAATCATCAATTTTACTATCATCTCATTAATAGGAAACTTTCTAACATCACATGATTCTATAATTAATAATGAGGTTTCTCTCCATCTATCTAGAAGAAACCTCAATAATCACATCACTTGATCTTTTTAAGAAAGAGGTTTCCCCAAGGAATGAATTATATCCATGATCTCATTGAACCCGAGATATATTTCAGAAATTGTCTCATCAAGTTTCATCTTAAAAGTATCATATTTAATAGTAAAAGTATTTAAGTTCATTTATTTAACATTAGACATTACCTCATGACAAATAGCTAAAGTATCCATAATTTTAAAAGTAGTTGTACAGGAATATATTCTATTAAATTATTCATCAACCAAATCACAATACAGATAATTAATGTCCATGTAGTTATTATCATATGTAGTTTTACTAGTATTAATCAAATCATCTCCTTTAATTTGAGGTTTCTCACATTGATCTTCAATTATTGCCCAGATAACAAAACACATACTCTCAAAAATAATTTTCATGTTAATCTTCTACTAAGAATAGTTAGTAACATTAAAATAAGGTGCTATTTTGGTAGTAGATATATCTTGTATATTATCTATAAATAATTGAATTTAGAAAAAATAAAATTTAAGATCTTTAAAGGATAACTTAATCATGGATGAAAATATATTTGTAAAACTTCTGATACAAAATGTTGGTTAGAGTGATTAACTCAAGAAGGGAGTTAATCAAGAACCCAAGAAAATTTCTATAAAAAAAATTCAAAAAAATCCTCAAATATAATTAAAAAATACCCAATTAATCAAAAAATTAGTTTAATAAAAGTTTGATCTTCTTAATTATTTCTCAAATCATGATTAGGGATCAGTTAAAACAATATTTGATATTACATTATCTTTTGAAACTGATTAACTTAATCAAAGCCTTTATATAAACACAGGTTATGATTAACTATCAATTTTTATGTTTTGTTTACTTATTAAAAACAACAATAATTTAAATTTGAAATAATTGAAAATAAATATGAAACCCACAATGAAGTAAAAAAGAAGTTTTATCTCAAGACAGGACCTAATCCCATCCACTTGGGAATCACCTTATACAAAGAATATTATTATAACCAATAATATAATCCACAATCTAGATTAGGTATAAAAACTATAACACGTAGGCTTTAAAGGTTAAAAGACTCTTCCATAGTAATACATCAGAATAACTTAAACGGTTTCCATGTATCACCAATTCCATAGTTTTTGTGGGTAAATAGATAAAAACATATTGATAGAATATCAGGTATTCTCCAGTTCAAGCACAAGAGTCTATGTGTGTAAATAAATAAAGAAAAAAACTACTTTAAAGTAAAGAAAAAACAAAGTTATAAAATAATTGAAGATAGAAAGATGTAGTGATTCTTGGTCTGTGATGTTTCATATGATCAATGGTCTTCATATTTGGCTTTGTGAGGAGCTCAAATAGATTTCTTTGGAAGTGTAAGAAAACAAATTGTCATAGATTTTAGTTTTTCTGACTACAGATGCTCTAAAACAATTCTAAGAGGATTTATTCTATCTGTGTGTGAAAGGTTTTTGATCTTCTATATGTTCCAAAATTTCACCCTCGTATAAATTTTATTTTAAGAAATATGTAAACTCTGGATCACACACATGCATGTGAGGGAGTTCTTCTCAAATATATAGCACTATGGGTTCAAATATATATTAAAGAATAATAATAAATATTTATTGAATCCTCATACTGAGAAGAAAAACATGAAACATCTAACTTGGTCTTAAATTCATCTATCCAATGGTTTATGAATAATCATTAAATAAATCTATGTGAGGTTGTGTGTATTAACTCCATAAACTAGTATTTGGAAGAATTAAATTCAAATTAAGTAGAATAGAAATAGTAGAAATATGGTGGTAGATCATCTTTGATGGAAGAATAGATCAAAATTATAATACTTTGTAACTAACAGTATCATGGTCTAGTGGTAGAGATTTCCACGGTAGAAATCTGGTGGTAGAATGTCCGGCGGTAGCATGCCTGTCGATAGCATGTTTGTTGGTGGCAGAACTCTGATGGTAAGAGAACTCTGGTGGTTGCACAGATTGACAGTATAAGGGATCTAATGGTAACACAACTCCAACAATAGAAAAATTCATTGTAGTATAGTTGAACTAATGGTATCACCACTCTTGTTGAAGTAGAATTCTGGCAGTGGCACACCTGAAGGTGGTATGGCTCCAACAGTAGCATGACTCTGACAGTAGCAAAAGTCCAGTGGTAGTATAATTTGAACTAATGATGGAATGAGTCTAGTGGTGGCATAGTAGAACTAACAATAGCACATTTATACTAATGGTATCACATTTGTATGAATAGTATCATATTTATTCTAACGGTAACACATTTGTGCTAACGGTAGCATATTTGAACTAACAGTATCCCTTTTCTATACTTAGACAATTTTCTGCCAATTAGGCTTTAAAAAATAATATATTATCATAAAACATTAAGCTCATTAGATACATAAGAATCATGGTTTGTGAACATTAAAATAAAGATTTTTCAAAAAGTGACATAATATATTTAATATATTATGTTTTTAATCAATAAATTTCATTTATTTATATTTAATATTATTGAAATTAGTATTATTTATTCATTTTTAGTATTTTTTATTTTTCATTTTTTTTGGAATGTAATAATTTTACAATATATTTTTTTACATATTTATTTACTATGTTTCAATATTTTCAATATGTAATCATCTTCATTTAAATATATATTTATATTTATTTTTTTAATAACTATCCTAATTAATAAAACTTAAACATTTTATCAATTTTATTAAATTTTACTCATATTTAATTATTAAATTTCACACATTTTTAACATTTATTCATCTAACATTATATATTCATTAATAATGTTAAAAAAATATTTGTAAATAAATATTTATAAATAAATATATTTATAAAAGTATATTTACTATATTTATAATTATAAATAAATAAATATATTTTTTTAAAATTATTTATATAATTATGAATAAATAATTATATATTTAAATAATTATAAAATTATAATAACTGGTATCATTTCAGCAGAAGTGTTAATTTTGCTAGCCTAAATTGAATTACCCACTTTTACTACTCATATAGAGTATGGGATCGATCTACAGGGAGGGTTAATGTTCTCAGTTTATTGAATTTTATTTGATTAATTTAAGGCTTGATGAATTTTAGAATTGATGTTTGAGATTTTTGAGATTTTTGAGAGTTGATACCAATAAGTGAATAGTTAATTCTTTAAATTCCTTAATGATTTACTTAACACCTAAATGGACTGAATGCCTTCATTTTTATTGATTTTTGATAACCCCCCTTTCAAGGGATGAGGGGGGACCCTTAAAAGTCCCGTAGACTTTGTTTTTACATGGCCCTTCAGCTTAAGAGACATTACATGACCTGAAGGTCTTAGAGAATTCAACCGGACTATAATACAAGGAACTCCCCCCCCACCACATCTTCATCATGATAGTATATCTCCACCTTGACATGGCTATCTTCTGAAGCTTCTCGTGCAAGCACAGGTTGGTCTCGATGGCATAGTCATACCCTCTCATTCTTCCAAATCCATTGGTTCTGCTCTGGTGAGTGTTTCGGCCTTGAATCCTCTTCTAGGGCTACTTCTCTTTTTAAGAGTTTGTATGGGGAAACTACATGTGGCCTGAAGGCCTTGAGGTTGCCTGAAGGCCTTAATAGTGGCCCGAACTCCCTACTGACATGAAGGCTTGTGTGACCCAAAGGCCTTAAGGACTCCAATCCCAAACTGGTAACCCAAGGTGAATATTTTAGGCTACTACAGTACCGAAAAATACCTATTATAGTACCTTCTACAGTACCCTCATAGTTCTTGTTATAGTACCTGTTGTAGTACCACAAAAATATTCCTCTGCCTGGTTTTGAACCTAGGTCTCGTGGATACACTTAAGGATACCTCACCAACTGGGTTGAGGCTCATGTGCTTAATGATTTACTTTAAAACAAAAAAAACATGTAAACTGGTTTTTAATGATTGATGGGATAAATGCATCAAGGATATGGGTTTTTCTGAAGATTTTCAAGAATCCATTTTCATATTATGTTGTTTTGTTCATAATAACTCACATCTATTGGTTTCAAACGTAATGGAACCCCCTTGGTCTAGTGAGTTTCAATTAAATTCGTAGAGATCAGTTTCCTATTTTGGAAATTGATTTCTATTAATATTCATTAATGATGGTCCCATATGAGATGATGAGTGCACCCAATTATCATGGGATTACTTATTTTAAATTCCCTATAGTTCCCTGGAAATTTTGTTCTTCATCTGATACAGATTTTTCAACATGATTAGGAAAGATTTTTCTAGGGAAATTATGAGAATAAGATGAATCAACATAAACACAATGAGAAAATAAATTAACAACAAACTTACATTATCTAAAAAATCCATCACCCTAAGGTAATTATCTATACATCTAATAAATGGAAGAAAAAAACTAGTAATACCTGATATGTTCATTAAATTTGATACAAAAAAGAAAAACACTAACCGATCAAAAGATAAATCCTCAAAAATTTCATAGAATGGGTTTCAAGTTCTCTCCCCACCAAGATATGCCTTTTACGGATGATTATGACACTTCAATTGACTACACATAGCATTAATTGGACATCCACCTCTATCTTAGGGTAGTTAGGGGTCCAAATCCCAGCTCAAAGGATGGGTAGGAGGGGTAGATAGAAGGTAGGTGGTGGCATGTTGACTTTTGTATGGTTAATGAACACAGTTAAATAAACTGTGTGCCAATAATACTTACAGTTATTTCCAATTATGAAGAGGCACATGAGTACCTAGGCTGGTCTTCATGATTTGTAATCCATGTGGAGCTTGAGAGGTAAGCCTATACCTCCAAATTTTCATGCCCCATATGGTTTTCTGGAGGGTCTGTATGATTTTGAAAAACCATGTGGAGACCATGCATGAGGTTCTATCTTGGTAATATAGGCTCTTCATGGCCTTTGGGGTTGGGGTGTTGGGCGTGGGTGACTTAGTTGTAGAAATCTCCATGGAAAAAGGGTCCAAATGCGCCTAATGTACATCTAAATCACCCGGTTATGGTGTATATTCAACTCCCTTGCTTTAGAGACTACATTATACCTATAAAAACATATTTAAGTTGTAAAATCAAAACTATTTATCTAAACATCCAATTTCAGTATGCTTAAATTAATGGAAATTCCTTATGCACATTAGTGTATCAAACTCCAACACACATGATTGATTTTTTTTCCTCAAACAAATTCCTAAACAATAATTTCAATGGAGTTACAAAAGAAATAGGTAAAAATGTCAAAGGTTATATCAACTAAATGAATATGCATTTTGGATGAATAATTATTGAAATTCCTATATTAATTCTTCATGACTCACCCATATTTAATGTTATCCAATAAAGAAATCCCAATTCCAAACTTCCAAGTATTCCTTCATAAATCATTTTTGTTTAAAATTGAATTTGTCTTTCTTCATTCAAATAAGGTTCCAACCTCCATTTCCATATCATTATTTTCTTATGTTGGTTAATCATAGATTTATTCATCTCCAGATGGCAGGCTACAACTTTTATAGTTTACACACACATCGACTTGAATCTTTTGAAAAATGATGAAAGTTCATCAACAAATTTCGGCATGGCTTGGCATATCTCGAATATCTTTCATTGGAATGAGATACTATCATTAAAATTTGGCCCAATTTTTCATGTCTAACCATGATGAATATAGGTACCAAGTCAAGATTTAATGAAATTAAGACTGTGTAATAACCACTAGTATGGCATCAACAATTTCCATACTTCACCTTTATTTAATTATAAATTTATTTCCATTTTAAGGGGTTCCATAATTTAAAATACTCCATCGTAATGTTCATTTTCTTAAAAATGTTTTATGAATGAATACCTAAAGGTTTCTCCTCAAGTGTTACTATGTCTATTCATATAGATAATAATTTTATCTATCTAGACATATGAGTAATTCCAAAAAATATTTCTCCAAAAATCATTTTTATCTAGTTGATATAAATGTGTGGAACCTATAATAATCGTTTGAAAAACCCAAAATAAAAACATGAAATCCTAGGTAAGGATGAGGTAATAACCAAATGGGGATATATATATGGGAACCCTCCCCCACACATAAAACCGAGTAGGGTTCCCCGTGAAATCGATAAGGTGGAGAAGGGTGTGAAATGAAAATATAGGTTTAGGGAGAGGGGAAAAAGATAAAATAATGAGAACTAAGTTAAGAATAGTTAAACTCCCCTGAATAAAAGGTCGAAAAGGAAGAAACAATTGGTTTACGAGATCATGTCTTGTGGAAAAGTTGATTTGTATTGGAATGAGTGATCCACCTACTGTCTTGACAAGGAAACCATAGGGAGTGAATAAATAATATCATAGTAGAATCAAGTGAAATAAAGGAGAAGCACCCAACCACACCATTTAAGTTAAAAAAACAAGATTTACAGAGATGGTAAGTTCAGAAGAAGATCCACATAAGAACAGGTAGAAAAATAAGAATAAAACATAAGAGAATCAGTGCCATCCTGTGAAGGGATCGGAGGGATCACAAATTGTGCATGAGAAGACTCATCCCATGATGAATCCACTGGATTTGGATCGGAAGCCATCCATTTGGTGGGAGGTGTTGTTGATGGACCGCCAATCGAAGAGGAACCCTAGGATGTATCTAGATAAAACGGGGTATCACTATACATGTAGTAGGATGGAGGCTGAATTCACATAGGGTATTAAATTTTGTGTTTGAGAAGATATTCTATGCTGAAGCCCACCACCATTCAACAAGTAGCCTTTAGATGCCAATAAAACATATCATAGGATTTCTTATTCCATTTCTAGAAAATGTATAGGTCACTATATGGGGTGCCTTAATGGTTTCGGTAAGTCAGATAGCTGGGAAACGGTGGTGGTTTCATAGATGTGGGAGGAGTGGGGGTCAGTACTCCTCAATATGGGGGGAAGAGTAGTGAGAGGCTACGGATAGGGGTGTATGGGCCTCATCCCTAGCTTCCACATGTTCGCCTTGAAATTGATGATGGTTACCATCATTCTCGATCATCTGCATGTGATGTACTAGTTTAAGATTGAAAAGAAAGGCTAGTGGTAGTTCAATTATATTACTCTCTGCAAAGTAAATATTAATAAATTCCATGAGAAGAGTAATTAATGGCCCTCCAAAGATATCCCCCTTCAGTTTAGAGAACAAAGTGTGAAGGCACTGTGTAAAGAGGTAAGCTAATTTGATATCAGTTCCAGTAATAATAGTAGGGAGGAGGAATAAATCACAGTAACTGACATTGCCTTTGCTATTGAATCGGGCGGTGCAACAAGTACTGACGAACCTATGTAAAATTAAATTAATGGGATTGAGAAGTCGAGAATAATTGGAGGTTTGTGGGACATATGGATATTTGGGCTAGAAAATAGTATCTCAGAAGGATTTGGAAAAAGCACGATCCCATTTTAGGGGGGATTCAGCATACAAAACAGTCTGAACAAATCCTCGATTATAAATCCTGATGAATGTAAAAATTCCCTGAGGATAAATTGGAAATTATGGTTTATCAGGAGGAATGTTCCATCACTTTCATCCTCTTGCAACTATCCCTACTCATCCACTGAATATATATCACGACATTAGAATGTAGTAGAAAATTCCAAGACAAGTACTTTAAGTATAGGTTGATGGATAGTAAGGGAATGGGTGATATTCCCTTGGGAAATTATCCTCTTAAGATCCTCAAAAATCCCCAATTCCTCAACTTATTTTGGTGTGAAACAGTGGTGGGTATTAACCTCATGAGTTATCAATACCCGATATCTATTATATTCCTCTTTATTGCTAAATTTTATGTGGGGGCCAAGAGGGTTGGAAGAGCTAGAAGCACAATATCATTTGCATGTGGACATGGTGGTGTGGGTGGGAGAACCTACAATTAGTGAAGCACAGACAATGAAATTCAACATTTTAAAACATTAATATATTTAAATTTGAATAATCTTTTTGAAAAACCGAAATTTCTTATGGAAAATCATAAATCTGGAAAAAATAATGTATGCAATTTTTGGATTTTGCGAAAATTGTAATTGTACATATGGGTAGTGTAATATTTGAGAAAAATGAATGTGGATAAAGATGATTTAAATCCAAAATGGAAATCAAAATAAAAATGAACAAAGGGGGTGGGGAAAATCATGCCATCCAAACCCTATAGAGAATGGACGGAAAAAAAAGAAGGGAGAAATAAGTATAGGAGGAAGAGGAAGAAAGAAGAAAGGATACCTTGGACGAAGATCTAGTGGAATGAAGAAGGAGAGATGGTTAGAGGTGAAATTATAAGTAGAGGATGGCATTGATCATGTCATGGATGGGGTGATGCATGATATTAGGGTTTAGAATGGGGGAATTTTATTGTAAGTTTTAAAAAAATTCATATTTTTAAATAAGATGCATGGTTTTAGAAAACTGTTTAATAAACCGTGTGGAAACCAAGACATATGCCACTGGAATGGTTTTCCATTGCACACGGTTGATTCTCATTGTTTTTTTTTGACCATGCGCAAACCATGCGTATGGTTATATTTAGAATTTTTTTGGAAATTCGCTTCACTTATATGAAATACAACCCTTTGAAAATGAAAACACTTGTTCCCCTATTATTTTTTTAAAAAATATGATTTGATATTTCCAAAGTATATTTATGTTAATAATAATAAAAATTCAATAATATATCTATTAATTTAAATTTATCCTATAAAAGATAAACAAAAATGAAAAACACACTAACATGATCCCCTAAGAACACACTAACAAACAATTATTTTGATAAAATTTTCGAAATTATGGGTTACCTCCCTATCAGTACTATGTTTAATTTGTCGAGCTCGACATATGAGGGTCTCTTTTTACCTAAGTTTCATGGTGTAGACCATACCCACCATATCCTCTATTTTAAAATAAGTCTTTAGACCTTTCACATTCACCTTAAATGATTGCATGTCATCTCCAGAAACTTCAACCCCACCATGGAGGATGTCTTTGACCACATTGAAATGTCCTGACCACTAGGACCTCAGCTATATTAGAAATAATATTAATAATGAGTTAAATAATAACACCTAATCTCCAGGGTAGAATGATTTCCAGGAAATCATACAATCATGAATTTCCTTTGTCTTTTCTTCGTAATTTTTGTAATTTTCATATACCTCTCTCCATATTTCATCAAGCTCAGAAAATTAGAAAGTTTGTTTCCCTTTCATAGATTTCGAATCATAATTCAAGGACTTCACATCCTAGTATGCTTTATGATCAATTTTCATAGGTAGGTAACATGGTTTTCCATCAACCAAATAAAACAAGGACATTCCCAACGACATCTCGAAAGTTGTTTGATATGCCCATAAGTCATAATTGATCTTCTTGAACCAATATTTTCTCGAGGCTCCCATGGTCTTTTCCAGTATTTTTTTATGTTCACGATTGAAGACCTCTACTTGACCACCTGATTGACGATGGTAAGGTTTCCCTATGTTATACTTTACTCCATTCTTCATTGTCACATTCCATATCAAAAATTATCAAAATTTGTTCCCCTATCACTGATAAGAACTTGGGGAACACAAAACTTGTTGAAAACATTCTTCTTTTAAAAATTAAAGAAGTACCTTTTCTTTGTTTTGTGATGTGGTGTTAGCTTCAACCCAATTAGATACATAGTCCACACTTACCAGAATGTATGTATTTCAATATGATGGGGGAAATGGTCCCATGAAGTCAATACCCCATAATTCAAAGACATTGACCCCTTTGATGGGGTGTTGAGGAATTTCATCTCTAGGAATAATGATACGAGTCTTCTAGAATTTATCATAGCATACCATAAAGTGTTAGGAATCATTATGCATGGTCCGTTAGAAAATTCCAGATTACAGGATTTTTTCTATTGTACGGTTCAACCCATGATGTCCGCTAGCTGGTGAGGAGTGAAAAAACTCAATAATTCCTTTTACTTTGTCCTTAGGGATGCAATGAAGAATTACCCTATCTCCACATGAGTGGATGAGTAGTGGGTATTCCAAAAAATATCTCTTCAAATCCAACTAAAAGAGTTTCCTTTTTTGGAAAGTTAGATTAGGTTGGATCTCTCCTATAACCAAATAATTTGTGATGTCGGGAAACCATGGATGTGGTGTGGATTTCATTGGAAAAATGTGTTCATCCAGAAAGTCTTCACTAATTTCTATCTCACCTTCTTTTCTGAAATGAGGCAACTCCATGTGGGAGATATGATCAGCAACTAAGTTTTCAGTCCCTTTTTTATAAAAAATCTCTATGACAAACTCTTGGATAAGAATCACCCAATGAATGAGTTATGTATTTTCATACTTCTTGTTCAAAATGTATTTCAGTGTTGCGTGGCTAGTATAAACAACGACACTGGAAAGCACTAGATATGAGTGGAATCTATGGAATGAAAAAATTACTAACAGAATACCCTTATCAATGGTAGTGTAGTTGGTTTGAGCAATTTTTATGGCTCAACTTTCATACTAGATAGGCCTGAAGATGTGATCTACCCACTATCCAAGGACTACTCCCACATCGTAGTCACTTGCATCACATGTAATTTCAAATGGCTCATCCCAGTTTGGAGAATTCATGATGTGAACTTCAACCAGTCTTTTATTCAAGATTTAAAAGGCTACAATTCATGTTTCATCAAATTGATATATAGAATCCTATTAAAGGATATTAGTTAGCAGTTGGGTTATCTTTCAGAGATCATGAAAAAAACATCTATAATATCCCACATGTCCAAGAAAGCTCTGTATTGCTCGGGTATAAGTTGGAATGGGTAGTTGTGATATCACTTCAATCTTTACAGTATCTAATTTGATTCCCTTCATGTAAATATAATGGCCTAATATGATTCCATTCTACAACGTAAAGTGAAATTTCTCCCAATTTAAGCCCGAATTTGTCTGCTCACACTAGTCCAAGACTAATTCCAAAATTTTCAAACATGTGTTAAATTATTTTCCATAGACTGAGAAATTTTCCATGAAAACCTCCAAAATATTCTCTACCATGTCAGGGAAGATAACCAACATACACCATTAGAAGGTGTATGGAGCATTAAACATTCCAAAATACATACAATGATATAAAAATGTTCCATAAGGGCATGTAAAGGTGATTTTCTCCAGATCCTTAAGGATAATAGAAATCTGGTTATAACCCAAGTAACCATATAAAAATTAATATAATTTGTGCCCCTCCAAGGATTATAACATTTGATTGATAAAGGAGAGTGTGAATTGATCTTTCCATGTAGAATCATTGAGATTTTGGTAGTCCACACAAACCCTCTATCCCATAGTTGTTCTTGTCAGGATAAGATCATTCTTTTCATAGGAAATCATGTTGATCCCCCATTTTTAGGCACTACTTTCAAGGGATTCACCCATGGGATTTCATAAATTGGATAAATAATACCTACATCTAAAAACATGATCACTTCATTCTTCACAGCCTCCTTCATTGAAGGATTTAACCGTCACTATGGTTGTTGAAAGGTCTTGGATCCTTCCTTAAGTAGCACCTTGTGTGTGAAAATGGTTGGACTGATTCCCTTAAAGTCAGCAACCATCCAACCAATAGCATGTTTTATTCTTCATAGAACAGATAAAAGTGCATTCTATTGATCATTCATGAGCTATGCATTGATAATTACTAGCAGTTTGTACTCATCGCCCAAGTACCCATATTTTAAAGATGATAGGGTTGGTTTCAATTCAATTTGTGGGGCCTTAAGAACTGAAGGAACAACTAGTTCCACCCCTGAACACTCTAAAATATCTAAAACTACTGCTTATATCCAATAATTAATGCCCTAACATAAAATATGCTACATCTCTATTGGTTCATATTCAGGCTAGAGGTCTACTAAAACTGGTTTTTCGGAAGTAGGGCAACATCACATGTCATCCTTCATGCTGTCAAAATAATCTTCAACTATATTTAAGGAACAATAGCTATCATTACCCTTGAATGATGTTTTCTTGAAAACTTTGAAGATATTCTAAGATGCTCTTTCATCCCCTACTCTGAAAATTAATTCACCTTAGTCTATGTTCATCAACACTTTTCCCATGGCCAAAAAGGGCCTTTCTAAAATCACTGGTGCATCTTGATCCTCCTCCATATCGAGTATAATAAATTCAGCATGATGGTGTTGGAATGAAGGGTGTTCATGACTAAAAATGGATTATGGTTTGTGTTTGTTGTCAACCCATATTGGGTTGATCAAATATTTTTCAAGACAATGATACTTAAAGTATTGGCGATGCAGGTATTTAAGGTGGTGTTGTTTTCTAGTGTTTTCCAAATTTTTAGGCCTCAAAATCGAGAGTTTATCTTTTTGGAAAAGTAAGGTTTTATACAATGGAGTCTACAATGAATGGTTTTTGGACCAAGAAAAACAATTCACGAACCGCTAAGGGAGGTACACGAAATAGGATTTCTGCATAGAACTACGGTACGTGGAGTGCGATAAAAAATAGTTTGTAGGAGAATATGGTTCGTGGAAGGCAAACAATTCATGGGATGGTGTGTCTTTCATGAAAAAACGAGATAGTAATTTTGGTGTTCATCAAAGAAAATGTGGTACGCAGACCGTTTGGGGAATAATGGTTTGTGGTAGAACAGTATGTGTTGAAGATTTTGTAAATCTCGGTGTAGAAAATTATGCATATTTATTTTCCTATATATGAATAACCAATACATTCATTAGGGTGTGGCACTAAGATTAAAAATCTTGGAAGAATTTCTTGATGTCTAGAGTGATTCTTGAGAATACAACCTCGCAAAGGTGACTTTGATTAGAAATCTGGAAGGGATTCGATGAAGTCCAAAATGTTTCATGGAATAAGGTTCACAAAAGATAGTTTGTGGATGAAATTTCATGGAGGGGGAGTTTATCCACAGATAAGTAGTAGTATGCTGACTTAGTTTTCCATGTTAGTATAAATTTTTGGTTTGCGAAGGAAATACACGAATCACTTGTTGTATGCGGTGCAGTGTGGTACGTTGAGGAAGAAGTCCAGTTCTTATAGAAAAAGTTCATGAATGAATAGTGTGTGGAAAAGTATATTACATATGTAGGGGAAAACATAACTTCAATATAGCATCTAACTATAGTTATAGATGCATGCTTTAATGCCAACCCATTAAAACTAACTTTAACTTGATAAAATGAGTTCATATTCTTCATAATGCATTAAGGAAGGGGGAGTAAACTGATGTGATCTGAGGGATTTAGTTTTTTGTCCCTAAAACTTTGTAAAGGCAGTGAGCCTAGTATAGTGTGATTGTGATAAACTTTTTTAATCTACAACTAGTAAATATTAGTGGACTTTCATATGACCTAAAACCTGTCAGCGTATACTACTTGGACTATCCCTTAGTGGTGAACCAAGTAAAATTATTGTGTGGTCCTTCTATGTGTGAATGCTTAAATTACTACATGTTACAAATAGACAAATTTTACAAGTTCTTACCCACATGGGAACCAGATCTGTCACATTAAAATAAAAATTTTACACCCTGATTCACCCCTCCCCTATTAAAGTGTTATGGGGTCCTTTAGAAGGATTAATTTCCATACTTTTACCATCACATATTCAAGTAGTCCCTTTGGATATTTAATAGATAGATGTGATAGTTTCAATGAAACATGAGTTAGTTTTAAATCATTTCACCCTATATTATTAAAAACTCCAAATGGCGTCAGGATGAAACTATCCCCCAAGTCGCAAATATCATTTCCAAAATCAAAATATCCTATTGTGCATGGGATAGTAAAAATTCTAAGATCTTGGAGATTTGGAGGAATAGAGTGTTGAACAATTACTGGTCATTACTTACTGAGAGGAATAGTTACCAAATCCTCTATCTTCTTTTTGTTTGAGAGTATTTCCTTCATGAACTTATTATATATTGGCATTGGAGTCAATGATTCTATGAAGGGAATGTTAATGGGAAGTTTCCTAAATACCTCCATAAATTTCCCAAATGTTTTGTCCAATTTTCTCTGCTTCATGCATTCTAGGAATGGTAAGGTGGGTTCATAATATTTTACTACCTCTTTCCCTTTATCAAATGAAGAATCCACACCATTTGACAATCCTTGTGATAAGTATGACTCCTTGAATTTAGCTTCTTTATTCAAAGAGTGTGCTGGTTTATATTGATTTTAAAATTCACCTTGCATTTTTGTCATATATCGATGTATCACCTTACCACTTAATAAAGTGATATTATTGGCTTCCTCTCATGGGTTCTTTTTAGTGTTACCCTATAGTGTGTTAGATTTCTTTAAAAAGGGTTGATTGAAAATCTTTCAAATCTAATTCTTGATGCTTCGAATGGACTCCTCTTGATTTAGCTATTGTAATAAACTTATATATCATTTATTCTAGCTTTGATGGTTTCTCCTACTGAGGTTTTTTTATATAGATTTCTAAAGTTTTAGATGTATCGACAGTTGTGCGGGATGAGCTTTTTTATACATTTATTATTGATAGGATCCCTAATGATACTAATTCCCTTCTTGTTGTCTAAGATATATATTTTGATACTACTTCTGACCATAATCGATTGGCCTTTGGGGTCGTGGCTAAGGAATTTTCTATTTCTTCCCCCATCCCATATTCACATTATCTTGACAAGTAAGGTTTTTGGTATTGAGGGTACATGTTTCGACCTTGGTTTTGAGAAACATAATTTACCTCACTTGTTGGACGAAACATGACCCTGGCCATTCATCCATGATGTGGTTGTCACCATATTCACTACATGTGGGATGATTTATCTCTTGAACTAGATATGTAGTTTTTAGATTTAAAGAATCTATTTTATTTGACATGGAATCATGTTGGGAAGGAATAATTGTATTGGAATCAATGTTTTTCATGCCTCTCTTCTGAATTCCCACTCATAATTCCATTGAAATTTGTTGGCCGACATGTCTTCTAGGAGATCAAAAAGTTCTTTAGGGGATTTTATCATAACCATCCCTCGAGCAGCTGTATCCACCACTAATTTAGTGTTCATAGTGAGACACCCATAAATGTTATGTACTTTCATATATAATAGAATCCCATGATGAAGACATTTTCTCAACATATCATTGAATAATTGCTAAGAATCATACAACAACTCTGATTCATGTTGCTAAAAAATTTTGATTTCATTCTGTAACAACACTACATTGGAGGGAAGAAAATATGTGGAAAAAAGGGATTATTCCAATTCCTCCCATGTAAGGATAGAACACTGAGGCATCCCTTTATTCCAATATTTGGCATTATCCCTTAATGAAAATGGAAACATATGGAGCCGAATTAAATCCTTTTAGACTTTGTGTTAATGGAATGTATAATTTATCTCCAGAAAATTTTAATGATGTTCATTTACATCATCTATTGGTAAACCGCCAAATTGAACTATATTCTGAATAAGTTTCATAATAGATTTTTTAATTTCAAAGTGTTGGGCCAGCACTGGTGACCTAACCTTTCCAAAACATGCCCCATGAATTGATGGTAGCTTTTATTCCATAAGGGTATGATGTGGAGTCATTTTTTCTTGAGGAGGTGAGGGAATAAATTGTTTATCATAAATAAAATATGACCTTTGATTCAAAGGAAAATATGGAAGCAACTATGGTGGAATATATTGATGGGGTTACTGTTGGTTATATCCCATCATAAATGGTATAGTTTTCTTTGATGGTTTTGAGCCACAAACTCCATAATGTTGGACAGATGATTTGGTCTTTGTTCTCCATCTACGATAATCTATTGGTTATGATTTCCATCCAGTGAAAACTGTTGTCCAACTCCTTGGATAGCAGCTGGTTCTTAATCTTCCAAATTCATCATGGGGTCATTTTGATTGTGTTCTCCCATAGGTTCCTAACGTCACCTTGATAAATATCATTCAATTTCATGGTCAACAAGGAGTATGTTTGATGACTTTATGCTCATGGAATGTGTAATCCAAATACTTATACACTTATGGTCTTGCACAACACCAAACAGCACACCAAGCATAAAATGAAAAAAAAAACAATAATAAAAATAAAAATACGGTTAAGAACATAATTATTTTTCAGAATATATATTTTTTATTTTCACCTAATTAATAAAAAATCAAATTAACAAAACACCATTAACTTACTCCCCTGACAATGGTGCCATAATTTGGTATCGTTCCGAATGAAGTGTTAGTTTTGGTGGCCCAAATTGAATTACCCACTCTTACTACTATTATAGCATAAGTATGGGATTGATCTATAGAGATAGTTAAGGTGCTAAATTTATTAAATTGAATTTTATTAAGAGTAGGTTTATTGAATTTTTTAATTAATGTTTGATATTTGTGATAGTTGGTCAGAATTAATGAATGATTAATTTTTCAAATTCCTTAATGATTTACATTAAAACAAAAAAAAACATGGAAACTGGTTTTTAACGATTAATAGGATAAATGTTTTGGGGCTGTGGGTGTTTGTGAAGTTCAGGAAGAATAGATTTTTCTATTTTTGTGTTCTTCATAATTAATCACATATATGGGTTTCAAATGTAATAGAACCCACCTTGTTACGGTGAGTTTTGATTAAATTAGTAGATAAAAATTTCTTGGTCTAGAAATTGATTTCTATTTGTCTTAATTAAATATGGTCCCTTATAAGATGAGAATTGCACCCAATAATCATGGGTTTACCTATCTTAAATTCCCCAAAGTTTCCTACAAATACTATTATTTTTCTAATATGAAGTTTCCAGCGGTATTAAGAAATATCTTTCAATGAAAATTATGAGAAGAAGATGAATCAACATAAAAACAACAATAAAATGAATTAACAATGAACCTATGTTATAAAAATCCCCATATCACAAAGTTAATTGTATAAAAATTAAATAAATGATAGAAAACAAAATGGAAATACCTAAAATGTTCATTAAAGTTGATAAGAAAACAGAAAACACCAACCGATCATAAGAGAAATCCTCAAAAATTTCCTAGAATGGGTTTCAAGCTCTCTGCCCACTAAGATGTGTCTCTCTCAAATGATGATGCCCATTCAATTGAGTCCACTCAACATTAATTAGCCATACCCCTCTGTCCCAGGGTAGTTAGGGGTCTAATTCCTGGATCACAAGATGGGTTGGAGGGGTAGATAGAAGGTATTTAGTGGCATGTTGACTCTCGCATAGTTAATGTGCATGGTTAGATAAAATGTGTGCCAACTGCACTTACAGTTCTGTCCAATGATGAAGAGGTGCATGGGTACGAAGGCTAGTTTCTACGGTTTTCAAACTGTGTAGAGCCTCTATGGTAAGCCTCTACCTCCATGTTTTCACACCCTTCATGGTTTTCATATAGGGTCACATGGTATTGAAAAATTGTGTAGAGACCATGTGTGAGGTTCTGTCTTGGTACTCCAAGGTCTGGATGATTTTGAAAAATTGTGTGGACACCATGTTTGAGGTTCTATCATGGTACTCCAGGCTCTTTATGGCCTTCAATTTTGGTGTGCTCATCTTGGGTGACTTAGAAGTAGCAAGGGCCATGTAAAAAAGGGTCCAAATGCCTCTAATCTCCACCTGAATCACCTGATTATGCTATATCTTAAAATCTCTTCCTTTGGTGACTAAATTATACCTATCAAAACATATTTAGGTTGTAAAATCGTAACAATTTTTCCAAACAACCAATTTTAGTATTCTTAAATGAATAGAAATTTCATATGCACATCAGTACATCAATAAATGCATTTAAATAATGAATATTTTTACTATATTTATATTTATAAATATATTTATAAATGTATATTTACTATATTAATAATATTATATATTTTTAATTATAAATATATATATATATATATTAAAAAGTGTTTATATAATTATAAATTAATTATTATATATTTGAATAATTATTAAATGATAATAAATATATTTCAATAATGAATATATTTAATATATTTATAGTTATATGTATATTTATATATATTTATTATTATATATATAATTATATAATAATATATAATGATATAAATATATGATTCTATAAAAATATCTATAAATATATTTATTTATAATTATAATTACAAATATTTATCAGCGCTAAGCAGGTGCCGATAAAAGCTGTCTTTATCAGTTAGTTCTAGCACTAATAAAGATATCTTTTATCCGCGCTTGTTTAGAACTGATATAGTGGTATATTATCAGGGCTTATTATCTTAGAGATAAAAAATTCCTCTTTATCTGTTCTTTTTTGGAAGCATTGATAAAACCCTTATTGATCTTTTAAAAATAACCCTAACTGAACCAATTCCGGTCACACCATTCAATCTCTCACGAAATTACAGTGTTTTTATCACTCCCCCTTGACCTTATTTCGAATGAATAAAGCCTCAAATATAAGGTATGTTATTTTTTATCCTCCTTTATCATTTCTTTCTTGTTAGGGTTCAGTGGTGTGTGATAGAGCAGTGTTATTTTGGATTAGTGGTCTCATGGTTCTACATTTAAGAGCTCAATAAATGAATTACCCACCATCGTTCATCCTCCTTTAACAGTTCTTTGTTTTTGTGTCTTTACATTCTTGATTTTACCCTACTATAGCTCTCATAGGTCTCACTCAGTTCATAGTGTTTTGTTTTGGGTTTTTTATTTCCAATCCACTCTATAACAATTTGTTTCCTCCTGGTCTTAGTGTCACCGCATTCTAGGACCTTTCTAGCACTACCCAATACATGTTCTTATCCACTTATCCATTGTCTAGGCTTCCTATGATAGAGCATGACCACTATATCATGGTGGAAGAGAATATTGCCTATGGATTTCTTAAGGTTGGAATATATTTTAACAAATATTTTATATATTATATATTAGAAAACATTTCACTAAAGTGTTTATTATTATCTACGAACACTCAAATAATAAAACATATATTTTTTATACTTTAAACATTTATTATTTTTTCCCTTTTCACAAAATGTTGGGTCAAACATAAAATCTGTTAAACACAATTTAATGCATAATTAATCAATCCAAGTCTTTATTAGTTAAATTCATGCACATACAAAAATATCTCATACAGAATCCAGCATAGTGTGGTGAGGTTTTTCTACACTTATCTACCCAAAAACATATATCTTCTTCAAGCCTCTAAAATAACATCAACATCTAATGTTAAAAAATCCAAATAAAAAACTATATTGTTTGACATAATGAGTTAACATTAAATTTTTTAGATATTTAAAGAAACATTTGTGAGATGGAATTATATATTTATTAAAAAAAATAGTCCTTTAATTCAATTTCCATAGTGAACAATGGTAATATGTAATGATTATTACATATGGTTGTTTTAGAAAACCTCAAAAAAATTAAAAATTAATATTCATTTCATAAATTATTTATTGGAGACTCATTTCAAAATTAAAAATTTATTTATATAATATTTTGATTTTAAAATAATTATTTCATATACGAGAATTTTTTAAAAAAATTATCATTCTAAATTTCAAAAATCCTCTTGTAGGGGATCTAGTTTTAAAGATATTTTCATTTCCAAATTGAGTTTGATAATTTTAAATCATATCATTTTATGTGTAAAGAGGAAAATATATCATATTATCATTTCATTGGAATTTTTTTAATTAATGTATTGGAAATATAACTCCATTTTAGTGGATTTTTTTAAAATTTTCTATGTTAAAAGAGTCTTAAGAAACATCAAGTGATTCTCATGTTTTTTTCATTTAAATTCTTTTAAGTGTTTGATTAATGTATATTTATGGTTTTCATTTATATATCTATGTTTTATGATTTCCATCTATAATTGTTTTGAAAAC
Source organism: Viscum album (assembly GCA_963277665.1). NCBI lineage: Eukaryota > Viridiplantae > Streptophyta > Magnoliopsida > Santalales > Viscaceae > Viscum > Viscum album. Next base: position 1,356,923,307 of record OY728148.1, read on the forward strand.
TATTTCTTTTTGCTATAAAAAATACATAAATTATTTATTAAATGATTCTTATTATTAAATGAAATGTTTTAAATAAAGATTTGAAGTAGGTTATTTCTTGGGTTAAATTATAGATTAGATTTTTAAAGTGAATAAAATTAATTATTATTGAATAAAGTATAATTTTTGTATATTAAACAGATTATTATTTTCATATATACATAAATTTTATCTAATGGGATATTTGAATGAGGTGTCAAGTGTTTATAAACCAAATTTATGGATTCATTTTTTAGGATTTTTTATTCGGAATAAAAATCTTTTAAGGCCTTTGAAGATAAAAATTTATTTGTTTCTTTGGTTTCAAAGGTTTTCTTGGAAATAAATGAGTTTCCTTATATATTTATTAGTTTTAAGTTTATATAATTGTTTCTTAAAATTATAATGATATATTAAAATCAATGCATGTTATCACTTTTGATTCGTTTCTCCTCCTCGAACAACATGAAATGACTTTAATTTTCCCAAATGGTTTGAATAGTGCACACGCAAGCAATATTATTCTTCCCTGATTTAACTCATTGATTTTCCACTGAATCTCTCTTACCTCGATTCATTATTGGATCACCCTATCACTCTCATTCACATTAATTTTCACTTATTCATCATTATTTCTCACTTCAATTACATGGAGATCCATGTTGTGCACCACAAAAGCACTTCTAACATTATATATAAGGTGTTGACTGCAAATGATAAGTAGGCAGTATTTTTATAGTGTACATATGGTAATTGGATCCAAGTTTCAAGTATCGTTCATACTACCATGGATTAAAATCAAACAATTATTCCAATTTATTTACAATTATCCCTCATACTCCCACATATTAAAACCATAATGTGTTTTTCAAACATGTCATTACCTTGTGTATTTTATTTTTAGTGACCATAAGAGTATCAACTTTCAAAAAAAATTCTTTTTAGGGAACAAAAATATAATGAAATATGGTTTCATTACATTTTATATTGGTGGAAAGTTTATTTTTTGGGTTATATTATAAATATATTTATTTGTATTCCTAAAATACATGGCCTAGAATAATCTATAGAAAAAAGGAGTAACATTGAATCTAAATTCACTTCTTTCATCAATAATACTTTCATCCATTCATCTCATAAAATTATAATCTCCATGAACCTATTTAAAAATATAATGATTACAGGACAATGTAAGTTATGAGGAAAATTATTTTTACATAGATTTAGAAATCCAGGTGATAATTAAATGTCAAGTATGAAAAAAATCCAAAAAAGTTCCCCCATCCAATAATAAATAAATTTTGTTTACCAATATATTTGTTACCACATTTTTTCCACACAACATTTAATATATAACCTTGACCAAGATCCAAATATTTCTCCCATGTTGTTTCTCTTTCATGTCACTCTTGTGTAAAATGATAACTTTTCATGAATCATAACTAATAACATTCAAATTTTGGGTTTCCCTTAATATAATTATCAATAAATTTCCTCATTGATTATGAATATCTTATGTCTTTTTTTTATTTTTTGTACAAAATGAATATTTTATGAACCTAATAGAATGAATATGAATCGAAAATTGATGCACTCTAATTGAATGAATAATGATTATGAATATAAAGTTAAAGATTTCATCATGTTTACAATAGATCATGTATAAGACCCTTCAAAAATCATTTTCCCATGTTTAAATTGTTTTTATTCAAGACAAATTAGTCTAGAAGTGTAAGAAAATTTTATTTACCACAAAATATATCAGAGCTATAAATTTTGAACTAAAAATGGGTAAAATTTAAATGTTCACACTGATTGGAATGAAACTTTGGTTTATGAATCACTTGATATGAATACTAGTGTAAATGATGATGGGAACCATATGGAAGAAATTACTATAGAAATTGAAGATGAACTTAATTATTGTAAAAACTTATTTTATAAGATAAATTGTTGTGATAAGAGACCACTATATACCAGTTATTCTAAATAAATAGCATTTTTAGCTATATTGAAGTTATATAATTTGAAAGCAGGCAGTAGATAGATCAACACAAGCTTTACAAAACTACTTGGTATCCTAAATGATATGCTACCAGAAGAAAATTAACTTCTTTATTGGACTTATGATGATAAATGAAAACTGCATTCAATGGTCATGATCTCTAAAAAATTCATTCTTCTACAAAATATTGCTTATTATTTCTTAAGGACCAAGAATCGCTCATAAAATTTAATAAGAATAACAAGTATTTATATAAGAAAGATGAATCAAATACTTAGAAAGTTTTGTGATAATTTCTTATCATTCATTAGTTTAGATGACTATATGGATGTCATTAAACCATAAAATAATTAACATAGCACACAGATACAATACTTAAATATGGGAAAGTACACCATACAATAAAATATCATCAGTAGAAGAAAATTGATTATGAGTATCCTAGATTTGGAAATGAGCTGAGAAAACTATATCTTGCTTTATCTAAAGATAGAATAAATCCTTTAGGTGCAAATATTATTACTCATATTACATGTCTAGTTATGTTTCTAAATTATATCTTTACATCATTTTTATGAATAAATTAAAAATACATTATGTTGTATCCTATTATATCTGGACCAAAACAACTCAGTGATGATATTGAGGTCTATTTGGGTCCATTGATTGAATATTTGAAATTGGTGTGGGATACAGGTGTTACAATGTATAATTCTTATAGAATTAAAGAATTATCATTGAGTTCCATGCTATGTGGGATGATAAATGACTTTCATACTTATATAAATTTTTTAGGCTATATCTTAAAGGAATGTTTTACTATCTTATTTGTAAATAATTCACACACTCAATTTAGTTGAAACATTCCCCAAAGACTATATTTTTTGGACATCAAAATTTTTTACCTTGGTGACATAAATACCTATCTTGGATGATAGTGCTTGATTTTAATACTAAAAAATGTAAAATATCATATCCACTATCGAGTGATAAACTATTTTATAAATTAAAATATATTGACACTTTTTATGTTAAACAATATTTAAAAAACCCTATTAAATCATGTTGGAAAAAGAGATCAATTTTATTTTAATTATCAAACCACAATATTTTTTTATATCAGACATTTTCTTGATGTTATACATGTAGAAAAAAAATGTATTTGATAGTGTGATTGGAAAATTTATAAATGTTCCTAGAAAAATAAAAGGAAGCATCATGGCTAGGATAAATATGATTGACATGTGGATAAGGAAATATTTGGAACCAGTGAAGGGTAAAAGTTATAAATTTCTTCCTCTAGTAGCTTACACTTTATCTAGACAAGAAAAATTATAATTTTTTATCTTCTTTAGTGGAGTAAAAGTTCTAGTGGGGTATTAATCACATATCAAGAACATTGTTTCAATGAATAATTTGAATATGTAGTGTCTAAAATCACCCAACTTCCATGTTTTGATATAAGATATGATGTTCATCACTTTACATTACATTATACCCTAAATGTATGGTATGAATTACTAAGACTCTACTTATTTTTCAAATCCATATTGAGTAAATTTATAGACCCGAAGAAGTTTTCAATCATGAATAAGGAGGTTGAAATCATATTATGTGAATTAGATATGTTCTTCCCATAATCATTATTTGATATAATGGTCCACCTGATGGTTTACTTGGTTAGACTGGTTCAACTATATGGTCTTTTCCATTGTATATGGATGTACCCCATTAAAAAGTATATGAATATTTAGAAAGTATGCATCATGAATTGATTTTTTTTTTTGATTTTTTTATTGTGTAATGATATATTATTAAAGAATCTATTGAATTATGTATCGATTACCTATCAAATGTTGATAGTATTGGTCCCCCAAAGTCTCATCACATCAGACGCCTTATGGGTGAAGGTATTTCTAGAAGATATGTTGTTACAATTACCATCACATAGTTGGAGTATGCTCACCTTTACATTTTACATAATAGTGAATATGTTGATCAATACATTCAAGCTCAAAAATCATTTCTTAGGCATTTGAATCCATTAAGGGATGAAGTATGGATATCAAATACACATAATTATTAGTTTATAGGATAGTTCTAAGATCACATTTATAAGGAGTTATCTGGAAATCTAAATTCAATTTTTGAACGAATTTGATGGCAATCTAGGAAAACAAATGAAAATGTTATATCTTACATTGGGTTTTTAATTAATGGTTATACATTCTATAAAAAAACATGATGAACAAAATACGATTAAAAACAGTTAAGTTATTCTTTTAGTGGAAGCAAATATCTAGTTCCATGGATAAAAATAAAATTTATGTGAATATTTCATACTTCAGTATCATTGAATAGAATTAGGAATTGGATTATACAATATTTCAAGTGCTGAGTTTTTGTTGAAAATTGGTTGACAATATGAGTGTAGTGAAAGTTGATGAAATGGGCATCGTGAAGGTAAATATCAGTTTGGATAGTAAAAAGAATGATCCATTCATAAGGTAATAACTAGAAGTGTATGTATTTTACATCTTAGATCCAGCAAAAAAAATAATTGGTAAATTTTCTAATTGGTAACTAAAACAATTGTAAGATCAAATGATAATTCAATTGAAGATGACCCTTTCATTCGGATATAAAAATAATTTCATAGAGTTCCCAATGTATAAAATATATTGTATGTTAGAGGTTACCACAAAGAGAGGATTTTTATTCTCGATAGAGGATTCAAATCCATTCAACATTCAATGAAAATAAATATAGTTTAATGATCTAGTTAAACTTTTTTAAAATATAATATTATTTTCCTCATAATATTATGTGTTCTCTACTCTATTAATGTAATCTAAATTAAATTTTTGAATACTAATGAAAACAATTAAGTATGTATGTGATGATGTTACCAATATTAGGGATAAATAGAAAGTTGATGCTGAAACAATATTATTATTATTGGATCAACAACAGATTGATGAAAAAACAAGAACGATGAAAGATCACAATTTTGACTAAAATTATCAAGGTAATAAGTAAGGGTATAAAATTTGTGGTTGGGTATAATCAACAAAGCTAACCTATTGACCCCAACAGTCAATGTTCATGTTTATATTGGGTCCACAATGAGTATGAATGTTCTGATTGATATATATTTATGGTTCCATGTCTAACTTTTAATGAAAGAAACAATTTGGGAATACATGGATGTAATTTTATGATATGCAATCCCTATTTTACTAAAAAAAAATATAAAAAAACATTGATTTAATTTTCATTGTTTCTTGTAATTTTTTTTATTATAGACAATTTTCATAAGAAATTTTTCTTAATGGATACTATAAAATCCCATAGAAGATTATGGACTCTTCCTACAAAGTTTAATTTTAGGGATGTTGAGGTAAAAGTAAAGCCTCACCCACTAGTTACTTATGAACACATAATAAAGTAGGAGACATAGAATACTTTCATCATTCATCATGATGAGAAATCTTTTCATGTGAATTTTAGTCAATAATATGTTATATTATATTATTTATTTTATCCAATTTGATTTAAAATTATTAATTTATGAAGCAGCAAAGGAGTGGTGAAAATAAATAATGAGCATCCAAACCAATATAATGATATCACAAAGAAAGGATAGGGTGAGATTTACTATAGAAGAAAATGTTATGTATTTTAAATAAGAAAAAAAATATTTGACATGAAACAACATATGTTCCTTTTTTATATATGTATATTAATGAATCAAAACCTGAATCCACTTCCATTCCACATCATGTGTTATGTAATGAGGCCTAAGTAAATAAGGATGATAAAATAGATGATGAAAGCAAAAAATTTATATGGGAAACATGTGTATATATGACACAATATTAACATTATATTATTTATTATATTATTACATAAAAATATCTATTTATGTTCATATTTTTTATACATTTTATACACACGAATCAGTAGAGATCGTGTTGGAAGAAAAAATTATTTTAGTAGCTTTAAAGCACCCAAAAAAATATGATAACATTATAGGTGTATGTTTTGTAGTGTATCCTCAAAAATATTTTGAGAACATAAAATCATAATAGGATATATGTCAATTTATAAAATGATTTCATGTGAAAAATAGATTCTTTTCAAGATATTATTGTCCAGTATGGTTTGGAAGACCAATATATGTGAACATATCAATGAAAATTTGAAGTTGGAAAAATATCAATAAATTAACAACCAAATGACCCCACTAGATTTGAGGCTATTCATCCCTTAAAACTCATACCTTACTTGAGGAAATAAATTTTTTTGTTACTATTTCTCCTAAATTTCAATCAAATAACTTATGATAACTTTATATGACTAAAATTATGCAAGGTGAGGTTGTATGTGATTTCTATCAATCAACACCAATTCACAACCTTTTTATAAGGGGTAAGGTCTATAATATCAAAATATATAATATACACAAAAATAACTCCAAAAATATCTGATGAGTGTGTGAATTTAAGTAGCAAATTAGCCTAGTGTTGAGTTTCATAATCCACTTAATGAACTGGATATTACAACAGTCAATGAGGCTATCAGAAATTTTATAGCATGGTTGTCTAATCTAATAAATAAAAAAATGTATCTACTTAAAAATATTTCAAATGAAAAACCTATAAAAGTTTATGAAAAATTATTTGAATTGAGGTATGGTATTACAGAAAAATAAAACAATGGGGAAACGAAAGGTCGTATCAAGACAATCTAGTGAATCAGCCAAGAAAAAAATTCAGATAGTATTAAAACATTAGGAAAATGGTACATAATTTATTTGTAGCATATAGGAATCATTCTCGTGTTAATCTGACAAATGATTTGGTGGGTATAACTCAATGTTCATGTTTTTATTTTAAAATGACATTTTAGTGAAAAAGAAGTGACATAATCAAAACCAAGAAAATTCATCCAGGTTATTTTGATACTTTATAAAAATAATACATAAGTAATTTGTGACATTTAGAAATAATATTCACCTCAATTTGATGCATGGTGGTACTGGTATTAATCAAATTGATTGTTTTGAGTTAAAAATTGATATTTTAGTGGAAAATAAAAGTGGCATACTCAAATTGAGAAAACACATTCAAATTATCTCAATACATTAGAATAAAAATAACTCATTGATTTTTAAGGTGAATTATTCATCCTTACCTCAATTCAATACATATTGTACCCAGTATGGCTCAAACTTATTGAAATTAGTTTAAAACTGGCATTTTAGTTCAAAACATGTTTCACTCACTCAAAACTAATCGAACATGCTTGGATTGTCTTGATAATTTAGGATAATGATTCATATGTCATTTTTGTTGTGTAGGAATCATTCTCAGGTAAACCCGACACACAATGTGACCAATATGGCTCCAAGTGTGTGTTTTCAGTTTAAAATGATATTAGAGTAAAAAAGGTGGCATACTCAAAACCAATAAAACACATTATAATTTTTGGATACTACAGTAAAAACATTAATAAGTCATTTTTTATGGGTAAGAATTAGAAAGACCTCAATATGATTCATGGTTTTAGTTATATTCCTCAAATTGTGTGGTTTCAGTTTAAAATTGTTATTTGAGTAAAAAAGGAAAGTGACATACTCAAAACTAATAAAACACATTAAGATTGTTTCAATAATTTATACCCATAAATTCTCAATCATTTTTTTGTTTAAGAATTATACACACCTTAATTTTATACATTGTGTGCATGTCATGACTCAAATTGTCTATTATCAATTTAAAATTGACATTTTAGTTCAAAAGGTACGTCACTCACTAAAAACTGAGAAACGTTATTGGATTGTCATGATGATATATTAAAATGATTCATGAGTCATTTTTGATGTGTAGGAATTAGTCTCATATTAAACCAATACATTATGTGACTGGTATAACTCCAAGTGCGTGTTTTCAGTTCAAAGTTATATTTTAGTAAAAAAAAGAGATATACTTCAAACTGAGAAAATGACTTATATTTTCTTGATAATTTATAAAAATTATACATAAGTCATTTTTTATTTGTAGGAATCATTCTCAGGCCAAATAGACACATGATGTGACTGGTATAACTCAAAGTGTGTGTTTTCAGTTTAAAATGACATTTTATTAAAAAAAACACAAGTGACATACTCAAAACTGAGAAAACTCATTTGGGTTGTTTAAATACTTTAGAAAAAATATATAAGTCATTTTTTAGTTTTAGGAACTAGCTTCACCTCTATCTAATGCACGGTGGGTCAGATATACCCAAATTGCGTGGTTTTAATTTAAAATTAACATTTTAGAAGAAGAAAAAAGTGATATGCTCAAAACCAACAAAATACGTTATGTTTGTTTCAATAATTTTGTAAAGTGATATATATATATAATGTTTGGCCTATAGGAATCATCCTCACTTAAATACTATACAAGGTGTGTCTGATATGACTCAAAGTGTTCGTTATCAGTTTAAAATTAACATTTTATTTCAAAACATGTGTCACTCACTAAAAACTGAGCAAACGCACTCAAATTATCTTGATAATTTATATAATAAATTCATAATTTATTTTCTATGTATAGGAAATAGTATCATATCAATCAAAAACACACTACTTTCAATATGAGTTAAAGGGTGAGTTTTCAATTTAAAATTACATTTTACTAAAAAAATAGGTGACTTAATCAAAACTAAGAAAACGCATTTGAATTGATTTGATAATTTAATATAATGATATATAATACATTTTTTTATATGTAGAAATCATATGAACCTCAATCTGATGCACAGTGTGACCGGTATTACTCAAATTGTGTGGTTTGAGTTTAATATTTACATTTTAGTAAAAAGATGAGTGATGTACTCAGAATTGAGAAAACACACTTGAGTTATTTCAATAAATTATGAAAAATATCCCCTAGTCACTTGGGACATATAGGAATTATCCTCACCTCAATCCAATACATTGGGTGTCTGGTATGATTTAAATTGTCTGCTATAAGATAAAAATTGACATTTTAGTTTAAAACATATGTCAATCACTGAAAACTAAGAAAACATGCATTGGTTGTCTTGATAATTTAATAAAATGATTCATAATTCGTTTTTAACATATAATAATTATCCTTAAATCAAACCAGCTCACGATGTGATCAGTATGTCTTTAAGTGTGTTTCTTTAGTATAAAATGATATTTTATTAAAAATATAAGTGATATACTAAAAACTAAGGAAACACATTCAGATTATTTTTATAATTTATGAAAATTATTGCTAAATAGTTTCTGACATGTAAGATTCATCCATACCTCAATCCAATGCATGGTGTGACCGGTATTACTCAAATTGTGTGGTTTTAGTTTAAAATTGACATTTTAGTAAAAAAATACAATTAGAAAACTCAAAACTGATAAAATGAATTCATAATGTTTAAATACTTTAAAAATGATCTATAAGTCATTTTTGATGTTTATGAATCAACTACACCTCAATTTGATACATGGTGTTCCCTATATGACTCAACGTTTTCGTTATCAGTTTGAAATTGACATTTTAGTTCAAAACATGTGTCACTCTCTGAAAACCACTAAAACACACCTTTATTGTCCTTATAATTTAGTAAAATGATTCATAATTCATTTTTTGATATTTAAAAATTTGTCTCACATCAATTCAATATGCAATGTGGTTGGTATGACTCAAAGTATGTGTATTCAGTTTAAAATGAAATTTTAGAAGAAAAAAACAAGTGACATACTCAAAACCAAAAGAAATGTATTTTTATTTTTTTTATAATATATTAAAACAATAAATAATTTATTTGTGATGTGTAGGAATTAGACACACCTCAATATGATGCACGGTGTGACTGGCATTACTCAAATTGTGTGGTTTGAGTTTAAAATTTTCATTTTTGTAAAAAGACAAGTGACATACTCAAAAATCATCAAACACATTTGGATTGTTTAGATACTTTATAAAAACAATCCATCAGTCATTTGTGATGTGCATTAATCATACGCACCAAAATACAATACACATCATTCTTGGTATGACTCTTAATGTCCGTTATCAGTTTATAATTGGCATTTTAGTTCAAAACGTGTGTCACTCATCGAAAACAAAGAAAAATAACTCGGATTGACTTGAAAATTTTGGAAAATGATTCATAAGTAATTTTTGATGTAAAGGAATTAGTATCACGAGAAACTAACACACTATATGAACATTATGACTCTAAGTATATATTTTAATTTTAAAAATAAATTTTAGTAAAAAAACAAGTTATATACTCAAAATTGAGAAAACGAATTCATATTGTTTTGATGCTTTAAAAAAGGATTGTTAAGTCATTTTTGACATGTAAGAATCATTTTCACATCAATCTAATGCATTGTGCGACTGGTATGACTCAAACTGTGAGTTTTTAGTTTAAATTTTCATTTTAGTTAAAAAAAGTTACATACTCTAAACCAAGGAAAAACATTCATATTATTTTTATACATTATTAAAATGATCCATAAGTTTGATTTGACATGTAGGAATTATCCTCACCTCAATATGATGCACATTGTGACTCGAGTTACTTAAATTGTATGATTTTAGTTTAAAATTGATATTTTAGTTAAAAATGAATATCACAAACTCAAAATTGTTAAAATGAAATCTGGTTGTTTTTATACTTTATGAAAATGGTTTATAAGTCATTTGTGATTTTTAGGAATTACTCTTTCCTCGATCTAATACATGGTGTGCCCAATATGACTCAAAGCTTCCATTATTAGTTTAAAATTAACAATTTAGTTAAAATGTGTGTAAAAATGAGAAAATGCACTCTTATTATTTTGATAATTTTGGAAAATGATTCACAAGTCTTTTTAATGCATATATATTAACCTAATGAAAATATAACAGTTTATGTGGTCATTATGAATCGAAGTTCATGGTTTCAATATATAATTTCTATTTTATTTTATAAATTGTATCACATTACCAAAACCAAGAAAACGAGATCAAATTTTTTTCTCTTCATTTTATTTGATATTAATTAATTAATTTACTTATCATATTTATCTTATACTTATTTAGATAATTTTCATATAGATAATTCTTGAAGAAGAATAATAAATGGTGTGACATATGAAGTCTTGTTCTCAAAAGTTAAGTACTCTTGAATTGGCTCTCATCCATTGTGACTTTTTTATCACCATAGATGAGAGCCAATTCAATAATACTTTCTTTTGAGAATGATAATAATTGGTGTGATGTATAAGAATCAAAAGAAACTCAATCCAATACACGGTGTTCCAGGTATGACTAGAAGTATATTTTTTTAGTTTAAATTTTACATTTTCTGTTTAATTTATTTCATTATAGTATTACTAACAAAAGAATCATGTTCTTATATAGGTATATTCTTTTTCTCAAATAGGTGTGGTTTTTTTAGGAAGTAATTTCATGAATGGGGGTGGCGGTTGGGGTCTAAAGACAAAGAAACGTTGATTTTTATAATTTATTTGATAATTTATACAAAATCATGTAATTGTACCAAATATTATTTAAAATTTCTATAATATAGTTTTTTTCTTGTATTTGTGTTGTAAATTTTATTTCAATTAAATTCTATATATTTGACCTATTTTTTCTACTATTTTTGTTGTTGAAGTTTTCTATAATTTTATTAGTACTCTAAAATAGTATGCCCCTTTATCAGTGCTAGAAAAAACACAGATAAAGGGACCCTTTATCAGCACTACTAAAATCACAAATAAAGGGTTTACTTATCATCACTTTTAGTAGTGTTGATAAAGGATCCCTTTATCATTACTTTTCTAGTGCTGATAAAGGGGTTCCTTTATCATCACTTTTTGTAGCACTGATAAAGTGTTTATTTATCATCAATTTTAGTGTTGATAAAAGACAATGTATTTTAATCATGCATTGATTTTCAGAACATTTTTCACGCCCAATGGATTATTTTAATACTAATAAAAATCTTATTTTTATTTGTGTTTCATTTCGTTGGCATCTTCGAGATGTCACCTAAGGCCTAGTAGCACCACTTCCTCTTCTCAATCCAATGAGGAGTGGTGGGATATTACAAAATATTAAAAAAATATATACAAAATATAAATTAAATAAATAATATAATTAATATAAAAATATAATTTTGAACTTATAAATATATTCTTAGAATTTTTTAAATCCAAGTAATGTATTTTTTCTACTATAAACTGTTTTTATTTTTAATTTAATAATGTACTTACAATGTCAATTTAGTTTTTTTTGTTTTAAAGAAATATAAGTCTAATTTTATCTAACATAACTTAATTAATTAAAATATGATATAAATTATACATTATTTTTCAATAAAATCATTTTTATACTTAAAACTAACATTTTCTAAAAACATATTTCGTTGCATTTCGAGCACTTATATTAAAATTAATTTATGTCACTTCAAAAAATTGAATCTTTTAAAATAAATTCCATTTTTTTAATTATAATAATTAATATTAGGTAATATGAACAAATTAATTTTTCAACATAATTAATAATAAAAAAATTGTTTCCATGGTTAGGTTTAAAACAAGTTTATATGGGGTTAAACTAAGAAATAAGGGTAAAAAGTCACTAAAAAATTTCCTAATCATATTTGTTTAATAGATTTAAACCTTATATTATATTAACTTCAATTTCTTATCCATTCATATCCACTTTCACTATAAAATAAATTTATATTATATAAATCATTTAAATAATTCCATGTGTGTCCCTCCCCTCACCTATAAAATGGAACATCTTATTCTCCCTTATTCAAAAACATTAAGGAATCTATATCATAAATTCCCTATAAAAAACATTTATATATTCCATCCTCTATTTAATTATTTTATTTTCTTCACCTAAGACTATATTAGGAGGGATTAAGGTGTTATCAAAAGGAGGTCCCTCAAATAAGATTTAATTGTCCTTACTAACTCTTTAAAAGGTTATTTATTCTTCCACTTCTGATAAATATGTTATACCCATATTAAAAAAATAAATCTAGTACCAAAAATATATTTAGTTGTTATCATGGTTATGAGAAAACTATTTTAAACTTTCTTTTCAACCTTTAAAAAATGAAAACATCACTCATTCTTTTGTATGGCCTACCGTCTCAAAATAGCGGTGTCATTAATTTCTCATCATCTCATTAATTTGAAGGTTATAAATATGGAACTAATGAATATATATTATATTTATGAAATAATTATTATTCTATAAATATAATAAATTGATTAAACCCAAGCATTACATACAAAAATAATATATCTTATTAGATAAATATTCATTACATATTATTACGATCCACGATAAAACCTTAAAGGTTTAGTGTCTTTGGGAACATGGATTCCTAAAAAATTGTTACCAAAAATAATTATATCACATCCTCATAAATATTTCACTTATTATACCTATCATACATAAAAAATTTCTTCATATCCTAAGTAAAAGTAAACATAATAATGTATGATAACAGATGATAAATAAGTGTAAGCAAGGTAGATATCAATAAATGATCATTATTGGGCATAAGAAATTAATAAGGGTATTGTAGAATGATATTAACATTATAAAATATTTCCAAAAAATTCATAGATCATAAAAATGGATCGGGGAATAAATATTTTATAGTTTATAAGACATAAATCATAATAAAATCAAAGATCATGAACCATGGGAATATTAAATTGGCATAAGAACACGTCATAATATAATGGGATATTGTGTGACATAATCATAATCATAGAAATATTATTTCAAGGATTCCCACTAAGACATTTATAACATGTGAGGATTGGGATAAATGCTTTTGTACCTGCTTTGGGATTGGAAAAACCTCTTGTGTACCCCATTTTGGGAATGCGATAACCTTCCATTAACCCTTGTTTGAGAATTGGATAACCTCATATATACACTTTTATCTAATAAAATATTATTCTTTACATAATTTATTTTATGGATATAATAGACTCACCCATCACATAATCATAATTTGTTTATATGTATGCCACAAGATCAGAAAAACATTTATCACTATGTCAAAGATAAATATGTGGAAAAAGAAAAGGATTTCATATATATTACATCATCATAATCATAAACGATCTATAAAAATAATAAATATGCAAAAATTGGATCATATTCCTAATAAATCATAAGAAACATCAAATTATGTTCTTATAGATGAAAATACATTTTAAAATACCACTGGAATATTTTTTGAGGAAAATACCCTTTCATTACAAAATCAATTATTCAATATATAAAATTAACTAAAATATTACAGAAAATTTTTTCTTTGAAATGAACCATGTAATATTCAAATAAAATATAATTAATTATGGTGGGAAAATATATTCATGTGGACTATGTTAAAACAAAAAAACCCTTTTAGCGTTTTTTTAAGAAGCCAAATGTACCTCGTTTAGAAAAAAACATGTAGATTACTTTTAAAAAAATTATAGAAAGTGAAAAAATTAAAATGTTTTTATAAAATCATTATGTAATGATAAAAAAAATATTTAAAAAATTAAATAAAATGAGGATATGAAATAAAAATATTCTCAACTGAAGAGATAAACAAAGTTTACTTTCCTTAAAAAAAATATTTAGGACTCTGGAGTACATAAAGAGGGTAAAATGAAAGTAAAACATGTAATCTTCTAAAATATTCAGAGTATAAGAAAAGATATAGTATTTCAGAAATATATATCTTATAATTTATCATCATAAATTTATGCATAAACAATACCATTAAAAAGTTATATTGTAACATAAAACCCTTACTATGTTATATTTTGAGTTGAAATACCCATGAAAGAAATAACATCAAATAAAAAAATTAAATACCATGTAAATAAGGATAATAATGATACAATATATAAAAATGTAATTAGAACACACATCCTAAAATAATAAAGGTGTATAGCATAATATATATCCTAAAGAAGACAATTTGAGATGGTAAACCCCTACCACTTTGGTGACTTTTGAATCAATTTCACTTGGAGGAGATAATTTAATCTATAAATTTAAATACCATGAATTAATAAGCGTCAATTATATAAAATTAAAAAGGATCAGTATATACACCTCATAAGAAAAAATAGTAGTATAGTATCAAAAATGTCTCAAAGAAACAAAATTGTTGTGAAGAACACTTAATACAAGTTTGTCTTGCTTCGTAAGTGATCTAACATCATGTATAATAAATTTAAATATATTTTAATTTTATAAAATAACCATATTCATGCCTATAATATCAAATATTTTACACGTATAATATTTAAACACATATTTTCTAATAATTATTTATAAAAATCATTGTATTTGTGTGTTAACTATTTTTTTTTATGTATGTTTTAGTTCAATGGTTATGGTACTTAAACATTGATAATGATCCCATATTCGTTAAAATATTAATAATTTCATAAGTATAATATTTAATAACTATATACAATTTTATAACCAGACATTCAAGTTATGGTACTTATTTGTTACTATTTATTCCTAAAAATTTAATTTCTAGGTTATATAGGATTACTATATCATGGTTTATTTAGAATCAGGGTTGCATGTAAAGAATTATATAAAATACTTGAAGTATGTTTCAAAGGAAATACATATAAAATATTGAGGTGTTATATTATGTCACCCTTTAAATTAATTTTTACCACAAAATTAAATCACTCAATATAAAAAAAATGATGATATCTCTACTTTATCACATCCTCAGTTTCTCATACAGATTCCTTAAATTTCGGATTCCTCTAAATAACATTAACCATGTGAGTAATTTCATTCCATATAACTTTATCACTATGATCTAAGATTTATATTGTTCATTCATTATATAAAATATCATGCGCCAGTCATAAAACCTCTAAGTTTATTACATGTTAAGGATCAATTATTTACTTCCTTAAAAGAGATATATAGAATACATCGTTGACTTGATAGAGGTTTGATAGAAGTTACAAGTTATATGTTACAATCCATAATTGATAAATAATATCAAACTAGTCGATATGTACAGTTTTATTTTTTACATTCACCTTTAATCTAATAACTTTACTAAATAGATAAATTAATTGTAATACCTTCTGCCAAATATCTAATTTTAGATCTCTCCAATGACTATTAGAATAAATCTTCTATTGACTCTAAGAAACCTTAATTGGTTGATGAATGGATATAGACTTCTCTATCATTTCCTCAGCTAGCTCATTTCTTAATAGATTTATTTATTTAACTTCATATTATAATTTTTGGGTTCTACATATCTTTACAAGGAGGACATTATAGGGATACTTCTAAATGATTGAGTGAAATGTATTATTGTATGAGAACTCGAATACAGAGAAGTATTTATCAATACCACCTTTTAAATACAGAGAAAACGAACTTAAAATATTCTCCAAGGTTTTAATGTTATAATAAAAATAACCATCTATCATAGGATGATAAGAAATACTAAAGAACTATATATTTAGATCTTCTTGATAACTTTATACGAATTTTTGGGTAAACTGTGAATCATGATCGGATACCATTGAATGTGGTACTCCATGTAACCTTACCACTTCCTTAAAATATATACTAGAAAGCTGATTGAAAGGTAAATATTCTATAATAGCAATGAAATGTTCAAGTTCATATGAAAATCAACTACAACCCAAATAGAATTATGGTATTTAGACATTTTGGGGATTATGATAACAAAATCCATGGTGGTGTTTTCCCATTTACATTATGTTATGAGTATTGGTTGTAACATCCACTTATATTTATATCTATCAGCCTTAACTTACTAATATACCAAACACTTAGATTCATACTTCTCAATGTCTCTCTTTTTATTGCCCCACCATAAATACTATTTCTAATCTCTATACATGTTCAGGATTCCATGATGAATAGAAAATGATGAACTATGAGAATATTTCGATAGGTTATTCTTTAATTATTGTATTTATAGTACACACACCCAATTCCTAAACCTTATTAGTCCATCACAATCAACATTGATCTCAGGAACATTTATCACCTTGTTTTATAGTTATAAATCCTTTTTTCACCTATTTAATCTTCACATGGCTATAAGGATGAACACTCACTTGAAAAAGATAATATTCCACCCCTTCCTTCAATATTTCAAAGTCCATAACATGAAAATATATATGTATAGGATCATTTTTTATCCATATCATAGATAAGATTGCATGATCCTTTTGACTTAAAGCATTAGCCACTTGGTTTTATTTCCCAAGGTGGCAATGTATTGAGATGTTTTAATATTTAATTATGTCTAACCTTCTTATCTAGTGCATATTCAACTCCTTCTATGTGAATATATAATTTATAAATTTATAATTTTTATATATTCCACACCTTTTCTCCATAAATATAATACCACCATACATTTAAGTAAAATATTACCATTTTTATCTATAAATCATTAGTAAGATAATTTTTATCACGAACCTTCAATTATTGTGAGTCATAATCTATCACCATATCATTTTATAATATAAAACATATCATCCCCTTATTTGATACATCTCTCTAAATTATAAACCCTTCCACACTATAGGGTAATGTGAGAACAAGTGAACTAGCCAACCTTCTATTCGTTTCATGGATTTTTTCTACACATTCATTCATATAAAGAAACTTGGAACCCTTATATGTTAAATTTGAGTGTCAATTATATATCCATGAGAAATCCTTGAAAGAGAATCTATAATATCCAAAAAAAAACTAACAAAAACAGCAGATCCAATTCATTGTGTTTATTTTTTTCTAATGTTCAATAACTTCCACCTTTGAGTGATCCACTTATATTCCCTCAATTGAGATTATATGACCCAAAAATTAAATTTTGTGTACTCAAAATTTTCACTTGGAATATTTTTTTCTACATCTTATCCTTCAATAGGATCTTCAATACAATCATCAAGTAATTTTCATGCTCTTCCTTACCCTTATAATATATAAGAATATATTCCATAAATACCACCATAAAATAATCTAGGTAATATCTAAATAATATATTCATTAAACCCATGAATATAGTGGAATTATTAGTAAAACCAAATGGCATAAATATAAATTAATAGTGTACATACCTCAAATTAAAAGGTTTTATTGGGTATCTCTACACTTTTGACCCTAAAATAATAATATCTAGATCAGAGATTAATCTTATAAAAGTATCGAGATCCTCATAATTTTCTGAAACGTTTTATCAATATTGGTAAGAGGATAATTATTCTTGATTGTGATCTTATTAAGTTCCAAATAATAAATGTTGAGTCTTATTGATCCATATTTCTTCTTAAGAAATAGAATAGTAGCTCCTTAATGTGATGCACTTGGATAAATGAATACTTTATCAATATTCTATTAAATTTTCTTCTTCAATTCCTATAAATCAATCAGGGCCACTCTATATGGAGACTTAGAAATGGTTGTAACAATAGGTATGATTCCTATTGAAAACTCAACTTCACAATTTGAAGGAAGATTGTGAATATATTCTACAAAGACATCAAAAAACTCTTATAAAATTGGAATATATTTACTATTGAGTTTCTCCCCAATCATATGAGATAAATATCCACTTTTAATAGAAATAAATATCCCTAAAATGGATTCAATATACATTGGATGCATATATATATCATTATAGTGATAAATGATAATATGTTAGTTTGAAATATCAAATGTGGCTCCCCTTCCTCAAAAATTGATATGGGATATATATAAATAAATCTAATCCATACCCAATATAAAATCAAATTCGACTGGAGAAATATTAATGATATTTTTAGGAAGCATATATCTAAAAAAATTAGTTGGAGAATAATCATATACTTAAGATACAATAATCATACCATTATGAGTTTTTAGTGAAAATTAAACATCTAATCACTGGGGAAAGAATGAGAATTCTGAGAAACCTTAAATGATATAAATGAATTAATATGACTAATATAAAATAATATATTTCAATATTTGAGTAAACCTATCACCAGTTAAACTTTATCTTTCTATCTTAAATCATCTACTAAAATGAAAATAGTTATCATGACATATCATGAATAATTAATCAGAGTGTTCAATCATGAAAAATACTTCATATGATGTCTAAATCATGACACCTTATTTTCCTCCTATGACACATTAGGTTTAACCTAGGTCACCTATGTTCATTATCTACTCAAATACTTCATAATGGTTCATAATGAAAATTTGAATCAATAAAAGAATATCCCACAACTGTGTATAGATAGGTGTGTTTTATTAGGCCCACTCATTATGAACTAGTGAAGATTTCACTAATGCCCAATCATCTTTATTGAGAGTTTTTACCCCTAGGTACTTTTGTACCACAGATTCATTCACTTTATAGTATCCATACAATGATGTAATTACTTGGAAATCCACACTATATTCTTTATAACATTGTATTTTCTTCTATACTTTGGATTAACCTAAGGGTTATCATTGAATTTTTCTCATCCTAGTTTCTATAAATAGAAAAACCTTTCTCTAATACAAACTGAGATTACCCAAACTCTAAATTCATAAATAAAACATCTTATTAGTGTAATATTCATTATATATCATTAAAATAAACACTAAAATCATTATGGTTTAGTGTCGTTAGAAACGCGGATACGTAAAAAATGGTACATACATAATATACCTCATATCCCCTTAATGTTTCATAAATAAAACCCTTCTTAGACATATCATACATAAAAAATTTATTCATATATGAGGGAGAACATAACATAATAAAGGGTGAGCTCAAATGCTCGGTAAGGGTAAATAATATAGATATTAATAAATGATCATAAGTGACCATAAGATAATAATAATGATATTAATATTATGAAATCATACCCAACAATTCATATATCATAAACATGAATCATTCCATAGATATTTGGTAGTTCATAAAATATTAATCATAATAGAATCAAAAATCATATGTCATGCGAATATAACTTTTTAATAAGAACATGTTATTAGAGAGAGGAATAATGTGTGACATAATCATAATCATAGAAATATTATGTATAATATATCCACCAATACATTTATCATATGTTATTCTTGGGATAACCACCCTGGTACTTTCTTTGTTCTTGGGATAACCTTTTATGTACCCTCTTTTGGGCATGGTATAACCTCTTGTGTACTCGCTTTTGGGATTGGGATAACCTATCATGTACCCTTTGAGATCATAAAACATTAAAATTTAACTAATTCATGGGATGGATATAATGGATCCACTCCTCATATAATAATAACCCATTCATATATATTTCACAAGATTAGGAAAACATTTATCATTACATTGAATCATAACCCACTGAAAATAAAATGGGTTTCATCAATATTTCATCATCATAAGAATAAACTATCCATATAAAGAGTTAATATGGTAAAATTGGATCATATTTATATTAAATCATGAAAAACATCAAATTATTTTTTCATAGATGAAAATACTTTTAAAATATCACTAGAACATTTCTTGAGGAAAATACACTTTTCATTTTGATATCACTTAATTAAAATCTAAAAATTTCCAAAATATTAAAGAAAAATATTTCATCAAAAATAACCATGTAATCATTTTAATAAATCTAAAAATAAAATAAAATTCATGATTTTGTTAAAAATTTTTCATACGATGTATGTTAAATAAATTCCTTTCACATTTTTGGTAAAAAAAATTAAAAGTGCCTATTTCAGAAAACAATAAGAATGTTACTTTTTGAAAATTTTATATAATGTACAAGATTTGTTAAAATAACTTTATTAAATTATTATGTAATGGAAAAAAATTTGAAACAAAAAATAAATAAAATCTGGATATGGAAGAAAATGATTTTTAATTGAAAAGAGAAAAAATGTTGGTTTTCCATAAAACCATTCTTTTGGTTACTTGAGTACTTAAAGATAGGAAAATGAAAATAAAAAATGTAATACAAATAAATTCTCATAGTATTAGAAAATAAATAATATTGTTTATTGATCTATCATAAAATTACAACATCAAAATTTTAATTAGAAATGATCCCACTAAAAAGTGAGATTGTAACATAAAAATATTACTACTTTGAAAACTTTTAGTTGTAATTACCATAAAAGTAATAGAATAAATTGAAATATTAAATAGTGTTAACATAATTATATATTAAATATATCAATGTGGTATTAGATAAACCTCATAAAATAGCATAGGCTTTTAACATAACATATGCCTGAAAAAAGTCAATTTGAGACTACGAACACTTAACACTTTGGTAACCTTCAAATCAAATACCCTTGGATGAAATAATTTGAATTATAACTCTAAATTACATGAATTAATAAGTATACATTATAAAACATTTCAAATGATCTTTTTATACACCTTATAATCAATAAATATGTGCATAACATCAACCTTTTCTCAATTAAACAAAATTGAGACAAAGAACCTTTACCTCAATTTCATCTTTCATTGCAAGCACTCTAACTTTGTATTTAATAAATTTATATTTGATATAATTTTTTAAAAAATAAATATTAATATATATAATACTGTATATTATAAACTTACAATATTTCATCAAACATTTATTAAAAATTATTTATTAAAATCTTTCTTTCTTGGTGTTAACTGTTTCATTTTTATGAATGTTTTGGTTTGTAATTTATGGTCATTTCACTTTGATCATGGATAAATCATCTATAGAATATTAATCATGTCATAAGTATAATATTTAATCATTATATACACTTTTATATCCATACATATAAATTTGTGGTGAAAAATGAATTATATCACTTCGTCGAGATAATAGTCTGAGTGACGTTTTTCACTTTTTAGTGCATGGAACAAAATAAAGGTAAATAATAATTAACATTTAATAAATAATTATTATATAATAAGTATCATATATATATACACTAATTTCATAAAAGTAACCAACCATGAATGATGTTGATGTAAAATGAATTGTATCCCTACATTGAGGCGGTACTCCACATGTAAACATGCGAGATGCATTTCATTCCTATTTGATGGAGAAGAGAAGGGAAATTGATGTTATATAAAAATAATAACATATAAGTAAATTAATAATTTGGGATTAATCATTTAATTATATATAAAATAGTTTTATATTAGTTTTAAGAAGAATAAAAAATTTAAAACCCTATGTTAATATTTATACCCCTTCTTTGTGAGTCCTCCTTTTGCTTATACCCTAAGCCTTAAAATATTAGTCTTGAGAGAAGAAAAAAAATATCTAGGATAAAGGGAAAGAATATATGGAGGTTTTTAATTAGGTATTGGCCATTATATAATACCTAAATATTTTTAATAATGGATAAAAAGATGTTCTCTTTTATAAGTGAGGGGAGGGACACACATGTAGTTACTTAAAACATTTCAATAATACAAGGTTTCTTCCATGGGGAAGTAAAAAAAAATGGAAAAATATTTAAATATAACACA
This sequence comes from Viscum album, assembly GCA_963277665.1. Lineage (NCBI taxonomy): Eukaryota > Viridiplantae > Streptophyta > Magnoliopsida > Santalales > Viscaceae > Viscum > Viscum album. The sequence goes on from OY728148.1 coordinate 1,356,945,919, forward strand.
TTATGAGTTTTAAATATATCTAAAATAATTATACATATTTATGTGGAATTACTACACTTATATCATAGTTTACCCCCCCCCCCCACCATGGTAAACTCGTTTTAACCCATATTGAGGTAAAAAAATTATTTTTTACTATTAATTATGAAAAAAAAATAAGTTGAAGATATTAAATTATATTAATTATGATTATTTAAAATATTTAATCCATTTCACCAGTTTTAGTTTCCATAATGGTTAGAATTCAATTTTGAATAAGTGTGCAGAATGCAATGAATACATGTTTTTAGAAAAATGCATTTTCAAAGAATTAAACTAAATTTAAATAAATTCAATACCTTTTAAAAACAATAAAGTGAATTTTAAAATGTTTTATTCAATATATAATATATAAAATTTCTTAAAAACATGAATAAATATAACTTAATTTAATTTATTATGATAAAAACACATTTTGTGAATAAAAACCATTTAAGAAGAATGTGTTTTAAGCCTAAAAATGAACTTATACCAAAATAATCATTAATGAAAATTACTAAGTAATTACTTAGATTATTTATATTTAAAGTAACATTATTTTACATTAATAATAAATTTATAACATAATGGAAATTTTAAATTACTAGATTTAATTTAAAGAAATGATAGTTTTTCAAAAATTGGTATTTTTACTATTTACTAAAAAATAAATATTTTTACAAAAAATAATATAAATTCTCCCCAATATAAAATTTAAATAATTATTTAAAAAATAAAATATATTCCCTCAAAAATGATTTCAAAAATAGTATAACTTAATCATAATGTTCGGGTTGAAAATGCAATAAAAACCGTTTTTGAAAAAGACATATTTTTTAATCATAAAATGAATTTACTGAAAATTTCAGTAATTATTTATTATTCATTAATAAATAAATTTTTATTATTTACGATATTTATACATGTTTTTATAATGTTTTTATAAATATTCATACCTGTAAATTTAACGGCTAGCTTATAAAGGATTATTATATCGTAGTTCATTTAGACTCAGGGTTTCATGTAAAGCATGCTATATAATACCTCAAGTTTTTTTGAAAATAAATAAATGTAAAATATTGGGGTGTTACAAATATTATTTACATTCTTACGCTTCCATCCATTAAAAAATGATAATATCGCTTGTGCATACGTGTAGACTATCACCTCTACGAAGCGATGAGATTCATTTTTTATGTCAGCCTCTCATGTATGATTATGAATATGTATATAAGGAATATATATTATGTTTATATCATTATTAACATTACAGAAATTATGGAACCAAAATCAAAAATAAAATATCATAATCGTTGAATCAAAACATACATGAAATTGAAAGAATTAACACTCAAAAATAATTATTTTAATAATGAATTATTAATAAATAGGTGTTGAAACATAATAAGTGGGTTATATATGATATTATAAGTATGAATATAATTATGGTATATAATTATAATAAACTTTAATTTATTAAAAATAATTTTATAATAACTTACGAGGCAAGACATACTTAAGGTAAGGGTTTATTTCACAATCTCGTCCTTATTCGAGATTGTTTAAGTTTAAGTTTATATTAGGAGAATTATATAATATATCTATATTAAATCTCATATATTCTATTCTCCTATAGTTATTTATAGAAAAAACATTTTTTTCATTTCATTTTTCTCTCTCTAAGTATTAAAATTTTTAAAAGAATTTTTTTAGGGAAAAAAATTAATTTTCTATTCAGTCATGAATATTTTTTTTCCATGTCCATATTTTAATTAAAATGTTATCAAGAAGGTTTTTAATATTATCCACTGATTTATTAGATCCATTTTTATAGATTTTTTACTTTCTAAAAAAGGTTTTAAAAGGAATATTCTTGTCATTTTCTAAATGAGGCACTTTTTATCGAATGTGTGAACATAATATTTTTTTTAATGTTTACCCCAAAAACAAATTTTCTTATTTTATGGCTATTATTTTCCTTGGAGTTTACTTTACTTGTTTCCATGGTTCTTTTCAATGAATTTTTTTCCCAATATTCAATGAAATTTTCAATTTTAAATAAGTGATTTAAAAATGAAAAAGGTATTTTCCATAAAAAAATATTCTAGAGTTATTTTGAAAGTATTTTCATTTATGTAAACATATATTAATTAATCATATGATTTATCAGTGGCATAATATTATGATACCACCCACTATATTACTCTAGAAAAATTATGATAATGTTATTATAATTATTAACAAGGGAAAATATAATTATTTTTTATGTCAGTTTCTCAATATGAATGTATTTATTGATTATGTGTTAAATTGTTATTAATTTTGTTCATATGATGAATGAATTGGACTTAATGAGTGAAGGGTGGTGTTTGTATCACCCCTCAATGAATCGTTAGATTTTATAAGACAAACTAGTTTGGGTACATGATGTATGTCATTCCTCTTTATGTATGATCTCCTGAACCGAATCCATGACTATAAGATTATGATGTTCAAAATTATGAATTCTATCATTATGAAACTTTTTATTATTATCCATGTGATTATAGATGTTTTTATGAAATCCATTGATATATTCTTCTTTTTTTATTATTTATATTTAATAATTCATTTTTTTATCTCTACCACATTATTAATGATTTATATAATCTATGATAGGTTATGTTGTATGCTTTACCTTACTGAGCATCTAAGTTTACCCTTTATTATGTTTTCCTTTCACCAGGATGCTAAAAATGAATATATTAATTATTTTAGAGATTTACTATATGAAATAATAAATATTTTACTATAATTTTTAAGTTTTGTTTCTTGTTTTGAGGTATAATATAAAAATAAAGTATCTATCTAATATCTCAACACTATTAAACTATTCATTCCTTTAGGATGTGATCCCTTATTTCTTTTTCTAATGTAGTAAAATAACCACCGAATCTAGGTTAATGGGGTTAGGGTGTTTCAGGATTGTATCAAAGGAAGTTTAGTATAAACCCTAGGAACTAAATTTATCAAAACATATATTATAAAATATAACCCAATTATAGACTCTCAAGATAAGTATATGTATAGGATAATATCATAGAGTTTTGGTAAAACAATTATTATGTGGTTTTCCTTGAAAATATATCCATGTTTGGATACTAGAAAGTGGACACAACTATGGAACAAATTCACCTAGGGGTAAGATCTCTAAATGGGGAAGATTGGGTATTAACTCGACCATCATTAGTGCATGATGAGGGGGAATAATGTTGAACACCTGTATAGATACTCTATGATATATACATTAGTTAATTTTCATACTACTTATGAATCATTAAGAATGAATTGAAAATAGTTTTACGATTTACAGATATTCCCAAAGTTATATATATTAGGATACTGATATTAACTACACACAAATTTTCAATTTATGTTAAGTGTTACCCAATATTTAGAATTATATAATATGATTTAAAATTCATAGTGTAATGAGATAATTCAGTATATGTCATTATTTAGAAATTTCACTTCGCTGAAGAAATGTAAACCATATCAATGCAAGTAATATACATAGGGATTCCCCTCTTGGGAAATTCGATGAAGCTAGAGATAGACCTAGAGTTTGAGATAAACAAATTACAACTATATTGGGGTGCATGACTTGGGTGATGATCAGTAACCGTGCCTATATGGAGAAATATATTGATCCCTAACATAGTGAAACAGTTTTGGACCGCTTCATTCCATAATAATATCTATCATTAAATGGGACTAATAATCCATTAGTAGTTGTGTAATGGATCAAATCCTTGGAGAAGATAATTCTCACTTTGAGAAGCAGTGAAAGAGGGAAATTTATCATAGTATTTTATCACCTTAAAGGATACACTGATAAATGGTGGTCATTGATCTAGAACACAAAAGAGTTATAGAAAATAAATAGTATGGTGTAGAAGACATTCAAAGATATGTTCTTCAAAAAAAATACTTTCCTAAAGAGAAACAAGATGATATGAAGAAGAAATTATTCAATATAAGTAAAAGTTAAAGTGAAAACATTGTCAGATATCAAGTTAATATTACAAGGTACGAAAGTTGTGCTACAAATTATGTATGTAATCTAAGGATTAATATTGATCATTTCTTTAATGTAAAAAATACTAGACATCAAAGCTAATTATTATCTTAAAAAAATTTATTATATGAGGATATAGTATCAAGTGTCATCAAGATAAAGAAATAATTCAAAAATTCTTACGTTTTCAAGGGAAAATAAAAAAACAAATATGTGATTGAGCAATCTAGAAAATTAAATTAAAAAAAGTGATTAAGGGAAATTTTTCATTCCCAAGTTTTAATAATTTTGGAAAGAAACATTTTGGAAAAATATTGATAAGAATGTGATTTTGTTTCAACTATAGAGAGAATGGATTTTAGGATCAGGATTGAAAGGGAAATAATAAAGCCGAAAATATTAAATGGTTCAACTGTAAAGAGGTGGAGTACTATCTAAATGAATTTACGAGGACTCAAAGGAGTTCTCCTCAAAAAAGGATAAGGGTAATGGCTAAGCTTATGTAATCACTACATCTGAGGTTAAAGTTATTAATGATATTGTGGAAGGCGCATTGATTTTAGCCTCAAATTTAACTAACACTTTCTTTGATTCTAAATATTCACACTCTTTTATATCTTCCACTTTTTTTAAAGAAAATTAGGTATGTCTCTAGCACTATAAGAAGGTAGTTTTTAATCAAAACTTCTAGTTGAATGCTTACTACAGCAATGATATTTCAGTTAGTACCCATTATGACACATAGACATACCCTCTTTGATAACTTGATTATTATACCTATGTTTTACTTTCATATAATCCTTGGTATAGATTGGATTTCAAATTTTAATGTGAAAATTTATTTTTTAGAGAAGGACATTATGATTTATGATGTAGATATGGAAACACTTGTCTTCATAAGGGGGATACATATTCTAGATCATGTCTGAATCCACATCCAGTATCTCTCCTTAATAAAATTCTTAGAGAATAAATGAAAACTCAATCTATGAATAGGAAAGTTATACCTAAAATAGAGGATATACCAATCATACAGAAATACATTTATGTTTTTTCTAAATAACTACTGGGACACCAACCTAAACCTGAATTTAATTTTTCCATTGATATCATACATGATGCCCGAATGGCCCGAAGTCCTTTTTTTATTTTTTGATAACCCCCCTTTCAAGGTATGAGGGGGAACCCTTAAAATGAATGTAAGTTTAGACATTACATGACCCGTAGGTCTTAAGAAATATGCAAACTATACTTTGAACTGCTCCTCCCCATCTTCTTCATCGTGATATCAGCTCTCCACCTTCCCATGTCTTGTTCGGCTAGGCTTCACATGAAATCATAGGTTGGTACAGACGACAATTCCATTCCCTCATTCTGGAAATCATCTTAGCTTCTACTCTAGTGAATGTGCATGCTCTAAATCCTCTTCTGAAGTATTCTCCTTGTTGAGTATTTTTGATCATTTTAAACACAATTTCAGGTGGCCCGAAGGCCTTGAGGTGGCCCAAAAGACTTACTGGCCCAAAGGCCTTAGGTATCCTGAAGGCCTTAATAAACCTGAGTCCCAAATCAGCAACCCAAAATCCCAAATGGATGAATAGTTTTGGCTACTACAGTACCTACTACAGTGCCAACTATTGTATTGCTATAGTACCAAGAAATTATGTCTCCACCTAGTTTTGAACTCAGGTCTCTTGGATTCACTTGCCAAGTCCTCACTAACTAGGCTGAGTCTCGTGTGCATTGATATCATACATGATGAAAAACCAATATCTAAGGCTCTCTTAGGATGACCATATTAGAATTATTGGTACTTAATAAACAATTATAAGAGTTGTGTGTTAATGGATTTATATGCCCTAGTGTTTCACCATGGGAAACCCCTATTCGTTTTTTTAAGAATAAATATAGGTCTATTAAAATATGCTTCAATTATAGGGAAATCAATATCCTTACTATAAATAAAATATATCTTCTTCCCCTTATTGATGACTTATTTGGTCAACATAAATGTGATAATTATTTATCAAAGAATGGTCTTCATTATGGGTATCATCAACTACATGTAATGAAGGAAGATATTTCAAAGTTTTCATTTTGTACGATGTATGAACATTACAAATTTATAGTGATTCTCATTGTATTAACTAATTAACTCTATGTTTTTTGGGATTTTATGAACCAAGTAGTCAAGGATTATATAAATAATTTCATTATGGTATTTATTGAGGATATATAGATATTATCTCAATGTTATGATGAGTATAATAGTCATTTTTTGAATCTTTCATAAGACACTTAGTGAAAAATGAGTTATATGGAAAATTTATAAATTGTGAATTTTGGATTTAAGTTACTTTTCTTGTCCATATTTCCTCTACGAATAGAATATTGGTAAATAATTTAATGAAAAAGGTAGTGATGGTATAGTAAATTCTAATGAATATATCTGAGGCATGTATTTTCCTTAGATAATCATGTTATTATCAATTATTTTTTCAAAAAAATCCTGATTAGCTAAAAAATTAACCAAGTTAACATGTAAGGGGGTAAAGTTAATATGGTAAATTGAATATAAATAATGTTTTTATGAATTATATAGGATATTGGTGAATGTACCTGTAATGACCCGAAATTTTGAATAAATCTTGTTTCCTAATTTTATGTGTTATTTTATTTTGTTTTTTATACTCAACAAAAATGTTTCATTTGATAACATGAGTATAATTAAAATGAGACCATTGGGTTTTGACTGTTATATGATCATTGGTCAATATGACCCCTAGAAACTAAACGTTTTGATTATTGTCTCTAAATACAAGTAATCTTGGTTCATTATTATATAAAGAAGATTCGATGTCCTCACCCAGTAGTCTTGGACCGATCGAAGCCCATCTAACAGAACTTGGGAAGGAGGTAGCACCACTGGACTTTGCTCTGGACCAAACCCAAGCTGAACTTTATCGTGTGAAGCTAGAACCGAATCGCCTTTGCGAGAAGTTCAAACTGATAGAAATTACTACTTGTGCGATGTTAGCCGAGCCTCCCTCAGATTCTCTCACCTTAGCACACCTTACACTTAGGTCCTATGCTGGTGTGATAAGGGGCTATGTAAGGAGACTGTAACTGCCTTGTGTAATCCTTTTTTTTAAATAAAAAATGGGATTTCTTCTTATGATGAAGTTTATGAATTTTCAAATGACCGGATAAATATAGTATGCATATTTTTGATGAATTTTAGAAAAAGGATATTTTAAAAATGTTTATGTAAACCTTAAATAGTCTAATAAGATCAACTTAATTTTTGATGAATAGTATATTATGAATAGTGATTTTATGATTAGGATTAGTAATGTGTCCAAATGGATTAGTAATCTCACTTAAAGAAAGTATTAATATAATCTAGGCACCTTGATTAAGTAATGTGATTCAATAAAATGGTTAAATAATGATTTCATAAATTATTATTCAAGTATTAGTTTTTTCGATTGAATAGTGTTTTTTAATTAAAAATTAAATTAAAAATATTTAAAAAATTATTTTTATAAAATGGATTTCATTTTTGAACTTAGAGCACCGATATTATGTTATGGTAATTTTTGGGGTTTTTTCTGAAAAAAATGAATTTTCGGTGAATAGTGTATTTATTTAAAAAATAAATTAAAATTATTTAGAAAATTATTTTTATAAAATGGAGTTCATTTTTGAAATCAGAGCATTGATATTTGGTTAGGGTGAAATTTTGGGATTATTCTGAGAAAGTTGAATTTTCGATGAATAGTGAAAATACAGTTTTTAAGTTACGGGTGTTTAATGACATCATTAAATGATGTATTAAGTATGTAATCAATATTTTCGACTTATGAATAGTAATATAAGCTATGCGGTGTCCCAATTGGCCAATACCATGGGCAAATACCATGGGCAAGCCCATGGTTTTGCCAAAACCACTAATGAGGTGTCCCTTGGCCATTAATGCTTTGTCCCCTCACTTTCCCTATAAATACCAAGCCATCCTCTCATCCATTCGACTCCCCACTCTCCCCCAACGAAGTTATGGTCTCATTACCTCCCAAGGAGTCTTACCAAGGTTCCCCCAAGCCCTCAAGGTCCAAACCATTGTGTTTTAAGAGTTACGTTTTAAGGTAAGGGATCTGTTCTCTCTCTTTCTCTTCAAGAAATCTCTTTTATGTAATTTCTTTTATGCTCCATGTTCTTATGTTAAAGGGTGTTCTTTTATACTCCTCTTACTGCCCTTTTTATGTTCACATAATGATATATCCCCTCTTACTCTCATTATTTCGTTTTATGAAGTTTTAAGTGGCGCCGTTAGGCTACCGAAATTTTTGTAACGGGTTCTTTCTCCCTTCTCATTTTTCAAGATCTATTTTCGTGTAAAGTATTTCAAGTTACTTTTTATTATGTTGGGTTATGATCTCTAAATTTATCATACTGATATTTTATGATCATATGATGAGAGACCCCATTTGATCTCTTCAATTCAGTATTTTGAAGTTTTAAGTGGCGTTGTTAGGCTGCTGAATTTTTAAGTGGTTCTTCACCCTTCTCGTTTTGAAGTTATACTTTCGTGTCAATTCTTTCAAGTTCCTTTTTGTTATGTCGGGGTATGATATCTATATCTATAATACTGATCTTTTATGATCATATGATGAGATACCCCATTTGATCTCTTCAATTTAGTATTTTGAAGTTTTAAGTGGCATCGTTAGGCTGCCGAATTTTTAAGTGGTTCTCCACCCTTCTCTTTTTGAAGTTATACTTTCATGTCAATTATTTCAAGTTCCTTTTTGTTATGTTGGGGTATGATCTCTGTATCTATCATAATGATCTTTTATGATCATATTATGAGAGACCCCATTTGATCTCTTCAATTCAGTATTTTAAAGTTTAAGTGGCGTCGTTAGGCTACTGAATTTTTATGTGGTCCTTGCACCTTTCTCCCTTTTCAAAGTTCTAATTCCATGTCAAGTCTTTCAAGTTCCTTTTTATTATGTTGGGGTATGATCTCTATATCTATAATACTTATCTTTTATGTTCATATTATGAGAGACCCTATTTGATCTCATCAATTCATTTTTGGTTGATGTTTATGTAACGCTGTTAGGCTGTCAAATTCTCATAAGAGAAATCTTATTTTTGTCTTCCTTTCATGTTATTCATTTCATATGGTATATTTTCAAATTTCATTACCATGTTCTTAAATCCCTTATATTTTTTCCCTCTACAGTTTTATGGGTCATTTATGAATGTTTGACCCATGTCCCCTCTCTTTTCAATGTTTTCTAAAAACCTTGTAACATAGCTGTTATGCTGCAGAATTTTCGTCTCAAAATGTCTCTCTCTTTTTTCTAAATATATTTTATTTTATTAAGTGAATACTCAAAGCTCTTATTTATATAGGGGTATTCACATATCTATCATAATTTTCTATTTTAAATTCTAGTATTTACATACATGAAACCCGCTTTCCCTTTCTGTGGGTTTAAAGTGACATAAAGATCATGTCTTTAAAGCAGTTTTTAAAACGTTATGATTATGAAATGAAACCCATTTATTTTATGCTATATGCGTTGTTTATGAAATTATTGATGATGATATGTGTGGCTCACATGATAATAAAGACCTTTCAAAGGTGCGCCCAGATAGCGCTCCAATGCATTGGGTAAAGACTTAATCTCTAGAGATGACTTTTTATACTGATACATTGGTGAATAACCTTGGTAATTTTTAATGACACCTTCGGGATGGACCTTGGTGAAACGAAATTATTTTCAATATTAAATTTTGTAGCCACATCTTCAAGTTGTGAAAAATGTTATTTTTATTATGATATGCCTCATGATTTCTTTCTCATTCCTTAATGTTCTTTTCATGACCTTATTGAAGTACTTCAAGTTCACATGTAAAATGTTTCTCTTGTTTCCCTTACCGGGCCTTCTGCTCACCCTTTCTTTTGATGTATGTCCTTAGGTTATGAGATGCAGTAATGAACCTAGGATTAACATGAGGATAAGCCTTTCAAGTGTTTAAGATGAATCTTTAATGTTTTCATGTTTTCATGTTTAAAGTTCCTAGTTTCCAAGACACTAAACCTTAAAGAACCTCGGTTTTGTAAAATGTAATGAAAGTTTATGTGATAAAAAGGCGGGATGCTATAGTTGGTATCAAAGGATGGTTTAGTTATTTGTTGAAATTAGGATATGAAAACTCTAGGAATAACCCTATAGAAAAGTTTAAATATAGGAAATATTCCTGGTATTTTGGTGAGTATTGAGTAAGGGGTTGCCAAGAAAATACATCCTTGTCTGGATACGAGCAGGTAGAGGTGGATCTGCCACAGATGTACATAGGGGTAAAACCCGAAAACACCGCTTTGATCTAGACTCGAACGGGAACTGGTACACGACAATGGGTCTTGCTGCACTCTTGGTTACGACACTCCCGGGGGATATGCTTTGGTAAATTCATAAGCTTAGTATGAACCACTGTTAAAGGAACAAAGATAAAATAAAATAAAGATTCACATAAGAATATATGATCATGGATAACCTATATGGGAACCTAGGGGATCACAAGTTAGGGTATACTTTTCTTCTACAAGTTATCCTTATATGCTTTCAGTTCATTTTCATGATTATTGGCTAAGTACTTAAGCCCCTAATTATGCTTTCTCTTCTTAGTTAATGGTGGGAAATGGAAGAACATGTCCCAACAACCAATGTGATAGGAAATGTGACAATTGTCATATTAATATGACAGGGATGATTAGGGGATTAAAATATGATTATTATTTTGGAAGACGTTCACTATTTTGGGGACCCTATATGATCGAGGTAAATAGATTACTACGGTATTTTCATTGAGGAGTAAGGTTGACTTATATTTTGAAGAATCGATGAATTTAAGGTGTACTTATAGTAATTTAGGTTACTTATGGGAATTATTAACCTATCTTGGGTAAAATATGTTTAGGTTAGATACTTTTGTTATAAGATGTTAGGAGTGGTTGATGTTGTTTGGAGATGAACAATGAAGTTTATTTTGGAAGACTATGTTATCAAATCCTTCTTGTATTTGGGTTTCAATCTTAGTTTGGTTTATTTTGAAGAATTTTATGAACCGTTATTTATGGAATGGACTATGATGAACATTGGGTAGTACCATGTAACTTTGAAGATTTAAAAGTAGTTTCCATTATTATGGGATTATTTCTTTTTGAAGAGTTGTTTTACCTTACCCTTTCTATTTTTGGGTTAATGTTTAAAGATAGAAGAAATAGATAGTTAATCTTTTGTGGATTATGTGATTCTCTAGAAGATGATTCTTGTGTTTTGATGAGACCAACTAGTTTTGAATGCTCTTAGTTTGGAGAAAAGATTAGTTTTGGGTATAAACTTATTAAAGTATGAAACTCCATATGAAGATAGGTATATTTTCTTGTGTTTTTGTTTTATGTTGTAAATGAATTCCTCAAAATTATGAAAAGGAACGTAAAACAAAAACGTTGTTGGTTTACGTTTCCTACTGGGTAATCAAAGACCGTTTACACACATCATAATTTTGGGATTTTATTATGGTTAACTTTCTCCTAATCATGTTTTCTATCACTCTCCCTCAGAACTTGACCCTTTGTTTTCTACTCCATGTCCATGTTTTCGTACATGGAATCCTAGTGTGGGCTAACTCGGGTGACCTTTGTACTTACCTTTTTTTCTTTTAAAGTAATAGTTTTACTGACTCCTTTTCCGATGTGGGACTTTCAATGAAATTTCAAAACCCAATTTTAAAAATTGCAGGGACGTAATTTCTTAAGGGGGGAAGATCGTAACGACCCGAAATTTTGAATAAATCTTGTTTCCTAATTTTATGTGTTATTTTTTTTTATACTCAACAAAAATGGTTCGTTTGATAACATGAGTATAATTAAAATGAGACCATTGGGTTTTGACTGTTATATGACCATTGGTCAATATGACCCTTGGAAACTAAACGTTTTGATTATTGTCTCTAAATACAAGTAATCTTGGTTAATTATTATAGAAAGAAGATTTGATAGCCTCACCCAGTAGTCTTGGAACGATCGAAGCCCATCTAACAGAACTTGGGAAGGAGGTAGCACCACTGGGCTTTTCTCTGGACCAAACCCAATCCAAACTTCATCGTGTGAAGATAGAACAGAATCTCCTTTACGAGAAGTTCAAACTGATAGAAATTACTACTCGTGCGATGTTAGCCGAGCTTCCCTCAGATTCTCTCACCTTAGCACACCTTACACATAGGTCATATGCTGGTGTGATAAGGGGTTATGTAAGGAGATCGTAACTGCCTTGTGTAATCCTTTGTTTTAAATAAAAATTGGGATTTCTTCTTATGATGAAGTTTATGAATTTTCAAATGACCGGATAAATATAGTATGCATATTTTTGATGAATTTTAGAAAAAGGATATTTTAAAAATGTTTATGTAAACCTTAAATAATTAAAAATGTGTAATGATATTCAAAAAATGGTCTTCTACAATTATGCTCAGTATGAAATTTCGAGTCTAATAAGATCAACTTAATTTTTGATGAATAGTAAATTATGAATAGTGATTTTATGATTAGGATTAGTAATGTGTCCAAATGGATTAGTAATCTCACTTAAAGAAAGTATTAATATAATCTAGGCACCTTGATTAAGTAATGTGATTCAATAAAATGGTTAAATAACTATTTCATAAATTATTATTCAAGTATTAGGTTTTCGAGTGAATAGTGTTTTTAATTAAAAATTAAATTAAAAATATTTAAAAAATTATTTTTATAAAATGGATTTCATTTTTTAACTCAGACTACCGATATTATGTTATGGTAATTTTTGGGGTTTTTTCTGAAAAAAATGAATTTTCGGTGAATAGTGTATTTATTTAAAAAATAAATTAAAAATATTTAGAAAATTATTTTTATAAAATGGAGTTCATTTTTGAAATCAGAGCATTGATATTTGGTTAAGGTGAAATTTTGGGATTATTCTGAGAAAGTTGAATTTTCGATGAATAGTGAAAATACAGTTTTTAAGTTACGGGTGTTTAATGACATCATTAAATGATGTATTAAGTATGTAATCAATATGGTCGAATTATGAATAGTAAGATAAGGTATGATGTGTCTCAAGTGGCCAATACCATGGGCAAATACCATGGTCAAGCCCATGATTTTGCCAAAACCACTAATGAGGTGTCCCTTGGCCATTAATGCCTTGTCCCCTCACTTTCCCTATAAATACCAAGCCATCCTCTCATCCATTCGGCTCCCCACTCTCCCCCAACGAAGTTCTGGTCTCATTACCTCCCAAGGAGTCCTCCAAAGGTGCCCCAAAGCCCTCAAGGTCCCAACCATTGAGTTTTAAGAGTTACGTTTTAAGGTAAGGGATCCGATCTCTCTCTTTCTTTTCAAGAAATCTCTTTTATGTAATTTCTTGTATTCTCCATGTTATTATGTTAAAGGGTGTTCTTTTATACTCCTCTTAATTCCCTTTTCATGTTCAGATAATGAGAGATCCCCTCTTACTCTCATTATTTTGTTTTATGAAGTTTTAAGTGGCGCCGTTAGGCTGCCGAAATTTTTGTAACGGATTCTTTCTCCCTTCTCATTTTTCAAGATCTATTTTCATGTAAAGTATTTCAAGTTCCTTTTTATTATGTTGGGGTATGATCTCTAAATTTATCATACTGATCTTTTATGATCATATGATTAGAGACCCCATTTTATCTCTTCAATTCATTATTTTGATGTTTTAAGTGGCGATGTTAGGCTGCCGAATTTTTAAGTGGTTCTTCACCCTTCTCGTTTTGAAGTTCTACTTTCATGTCAATTATTTCAAGTTCCTTTTTGTTATGTTGGGGTATTATCTCTATATATATCATACTAATCTTTTATGATCATATTATGAGAGACCCCATTTGATCTCTTCAATTCGGTATTTTGAAGTTTTAAGTGGCGTCGTTAGGCTGCCGAATTTTTAAGTGGTTCTTCACCCTTCTCATTTTGAAGTTCTACTTTCATGTCAATTCTTTCAAGTTCATTTTTGTTATTTTGGGGTATGATCTCAATATCTATCATACTGATCTTTTATGATCATATTATGAGATACCCCATTTGATCTCTTAAATTCAGTATTTTGAAGTGTAAGTGGCGTCGTTAGGCTGCTGAATTTTTAAGTGGTCCTTGCACCTTTCTCCCTTTTCAAAGTTCTAATTCCATGTCAAGTCTTGCAAGTTACTTTTTATTATGTTGGGGTATGATCTCTACATATATCATACTGATATTTTATTTTCATATGATGATAGACCCTATTTGATCTCATCAATTCATTTTTGGTTGAATTTTATGTAACGTTGTTAGGCTGCCGAATTTTCATAAGAGAAATCTTATTTTTGTCTTCCTTTAATGTTCTTCATTTCATATGGTATATTTTAAAATTTCATTACCATGTTCAAAAATCCCTTATATTCTGTCCCTCTACTCTTTTATGGGTCATTTATGAATATTTTTCCCATGTCCCCTCTCTTTTCAATGTTTTCTAAAAACCTTGTAACATAGTCGTTATGCTGCAGAATTTTCGTCTCAAAATGTCTCTCTCTTTTTTCTAAAGATATTTTATTTTATTAAGTTAATACTCAAAGATCTTATTTCTATAGGTGTATTCACATATATATCAAAATTTTCTATTTTAAATTCTGGGATTTACATACGTGAAACCCGCTTTCCCTTTCCATGGGTTTAAAGTGACATAAAGATCATGTCTTTAAAGCAGTTTTTAAAACGTTATGATTATGAAATTAAACCCATTTATTTTATGCTATATGGGTTGTTTATGAAATGATTGATGATGTTATGTGTGGCTCACATGATAATAAATACATGTCAAGGGTGCGCCCAGATAGCGCTCCAATTCATTGGGTAAAGACTTAATCTCTAGAGATGACTTTTTATACTGATACCTTGGTGAATAACCTTGGTAATATTTAATGACACCTTGGGGATGGACCTTGGTGAAACGAAATGATTGTCAATATTAAATTTTGTAGCCACATCTTCAAGTTATGAAAAATGTTATTTTTATTATGATATGCCTCATGATTTCTTTCTCATGCCTTAATGTTCTTTTCATGACCTTATTGAAGTATCTCAAGTTCACATGTAAAATGTTTCTGTTGTTTCCCTTACTGGGCCTTCTGCTCACCCTTTCTTTTGATGTATGTCCCCAGGTTATGAGATGAAGTAATGAACCTAGGATGAACATGAGTAGAATCCTTTCAAGTGTTTAAGAAGAATCTTTAATGTTTTTATGTTTAAAGTTCCTGGTTTCCAAGACACTAAACCTTAAAGATCCTCGGTTTTGTAAAATGTAATGAAAGTTTATGTGATAAAAAGGCAGGATGCTAAAGTACCAATACTAAATTTACCACTTGGAATGTATGTATTTGTTATATATAGTGATGCAAAAAAGAAAGGGATTGGATGTTTTCTTATGTAAGATTATAAAATTGTTTTTTATATATCAAGGTAGTTAAATATTCATAAACATAATTTTCCAAACCATGATCTTGATTTAGTAGGTTTAATATTTTTATTGAAGATATGGAGGAATTGCCTTCATAGTGAAATATGTGAAATATATACATATCTCTATAGTTTGAAATACAACTTCTCATAGAAACAGCTCAATATGAGGATAAGGTGATGGTTATAAATAATATTAGAGTATGGTTTATCAACACTCTACCATCCTAGGATGGAAAATAAGGTGATAAATTCATTTAGTAGAAAAGATCATGGAGTTTGGATTAAAATAAATATTTTCAAGGATCCTATATTCATGGACTTAGTAAAGTTAGATATGGTAATCCTTAAGGAAGGGTAAAAAACACATCTATTATAAAGGATTTACAAATCACCCTTATTGGATAAAATAAGAAATTTCAAGATTGATGATAAGAATATTCAAAATCAAATTGAATTCCTGAATGATGAGAAGTTGGTAGACTTCTTCTATAAATATAGAATTTTAAAATTTGGATAGAGGCTATGTGTTTCATCCATGCCTGAAATAAAAAGATAATTATTAGATGAATCACATAGCTCAAATTTCTATATACACCTTGGTGGAGCTATAATGTATCGAGATTTGAAGGAGGGTTTTTCGTGGGATAATATGAAATGGGAAATTGAATACTATGTATCAAGATAAAAAAAATCAACATGTAAAGTGTAATACCCTGCCCTGAGTCACTGAGTATGTGCCAGAGTGCTACAAGGCCTCATTCACACCTCCCTATACATAATAGGTTTTTGACTATTAGTGAGGGTTTTTATGCCATCAATGGTGATACTATTCCCTCAGTATCAATAAGTAAAATCATCTAAATAATAATAATATAACATTGTGTAAAAAATTATCAATGATATAACATATAGAAATGTAATTATATTAGGAAATATAGAATAATAAACCAAGGACCACCAAATTGGAAGGTCAAACAAAAGTATGGGTGAGATAGGTAAGTAAATAAAACATTGCGGCATCCCTTGGATGTTTTTTCCAATACATCCTCTAAACATCATTCTCTGTCTCCAAGATCATTGTCATTGGGGCCTTTCCCTTGCCAATATCCCTGACTATGATGTTTTCATGGGCACTAGAAATATCATGCATGCTAGGACTAACAAACTCAATAGCAGACCACCAATGACTTCTTAATATAAAATCACATTCATAAGAGTGTATTTCATGGAAATACATAGATAACAAGTAAATATACAACAGCACATGCACCAAGTCATCAGACACTATCTAAACTACCCCAAACCCTGACCCCACTAGCTTCATCATCATATCAATATAGATGTTAGTTCCTATTACTTCATTTAAAAATATATACCACACGTCTCACCATTTTTGGAACCCTACACCTATCATTATTCTTTTTAAGTTCCACCTTTAAGGAAAACCACACACCTCCAAACTAATGGTGGTCATTAATAAGAACACTACACACCCCACCCTGATGATGGTCATAATTTTTTGATGATGGTAAGTCCCACTAAACATGTATGATGTAATTGGATGCTCAAATCACTCATGCATGTCATTCTCTCATATCGGTATGTAGTTGAGGGATACACAACTAATTTGTATAGTCTACACCAATATCATCTAACATTCTTGTGATCCAAACCAAACCATCAAATGATCCATAGTACATAGCCTTTTTCACATTATCACATTCCCCCTATAAGTGATTGTCAAACCAATATTGAGTAACCAATTCATCCAAATACCTGAAGAAAGGTTTTATAGGATACACAATAACACAATCACTATATATCATAGAAATTATCAAGATAGAATATCTTGAATAATATTAAAGAGGAAACACACACAACCATATGAAAACATATCCAATCATGGGTTATAGAGGCTGTAAGAAAATCAAAAGAACAAATATCAAGTATAGGTCCTAAGGGGAACTCACATACCTATATGCAACATCCATCAAGAATGGGTTTCAATAATAAAAAATAAAATAATGAAAATATCAAATACTAATACTTATATAGTAAAAATATTCCTACCTCAGGATCATATATGTCAATTTCAATGTTTTAAAAGAATTTAGTCACCGCAAACATGATCGCACCAAAATACCCTAATAACCATATCTAAAAACAAATTAGATCAACAAAGAAAATTCCATGAAAGGAACATGAGGCCTATAAGGAAAAAAAGACTCTCCAAAGAAGAGTCACCAAGAGAAACCCCGCCAATATTTCATAGAACCCAATGATCATCGAGAAAGGTTATTATTAGGCCAATACTAGGAAACACCCTACTCTACTACAAAAGGAACCATAGTCTAATCCATAAAATCCTCATTCTATGATCTTTCAATAATGATAAAATAAATTCATCCAAAATAAGAATGAATCACTAGAGCTCTCCAATACAATTTCAAAAATTAGAATCACCTACAATGAAGGATGAAAGAATATTTATATCTACCAAAGTGTTTGAGAAAAATACAATTAAACGAGGTAAAAATCTTCAATATGAGAAAAATATAACACACATCCTATTTTTATCTAAAATTAACTAAACTGAAATAATCAACAAGATGAGGGTGGATAATTCAAATAATATGTTTTTTGGATCTATTAATAAACACATTAAAAACTCTAAATTTAATCCACATGTATTTCCTCATTGATTTTTTCAAGATTCTTGAAGAAAGGATAAGATTTTGGTATTTGAGAAATCCATTCTTGTTGTCACCAATCTCACCACCATGACCCAGCTATGATTGTGGAGTTCTTAAGAAATCATAAAAAATCTAGCCCACCATGGGTGTGTGATAAGGGATTGGCCATTTTTCTCACCACACCCTCCAAAAAAAGTATGGTGAGGTCACCCAGGTCATGGTCAATAGCAGCCACCCATGAGCACCATGGCTTGGCCTAGCTGCTTTCCACCTTTTTAAACTTTACACCAAGGAAACCCATGGACAAAATAGATGTAATTCACTGAGTAATAGTGTTTAGTTTTTTAATAAAAAACCATCAAAGCCCAATATTATGCATCCAAAGACCTACAACATTACCTAACCCTAAGTACAATAATAACAAGTTTCAAAAACATCACTTAAGACATGAAAAAATTTACATTATCATAAAAACTAAAAACGTGGGTGTTAAAATTATCCACCTATAAAAACTTATCATCCTCAAAAAATTATTTTTGGAGTTAAACTATATCCATTTCACCTGAATTTTATACTCCCACTCCCATTTTTACCCATGGATCAATCCATGCCAACATAAGATTGAAATAAGGGTCCATTTCTTTTACTTTAAAACATTCTTGATTTATTCAACTGTATGAATATGTTGTTCTATATATGATTCATCTAGATACAATTCAATATCATTACTATCTACAACATGTATAGGATCATAAATGTACATATGAAGCTGAGATACATGGAACACATCATTCATACCTCAGTAATGATAAGGAATACCCAAATTGTAAGCCATTATCCCTATATACTCAATGATCACAAAAATTCCAATGAATCTTGGTGTTAACTTTCCTTTCTTCAAAATATGTCAATGCCCCAACAGAGGAGTCACCCGCAAGAAAATTAAGTCACCCACAATGAACTCCAAAGGTATCCTCCTATGGTTTTAATATGATATCTCAATGATTTTATCAGTAACCAACCACTTCTCAATCAACTGAACTCTATATGATGTCTCCTACATCAGGCTTAGTCCCATAATAACTGCCTTACCTACCTCATGAAAGCGTAATGGTGAGTGATAAGGTCAATAATAAAGATCCTTATATGGTTTCATATAGATATAATCCTGGTAACTATTATTATAATCAAAATCTGCCAAGGATATATATTCATCCCATGATTATCCAAAGTCAATGACGCAACCTCAAATAATATCCTCAATAATTTAGATCATCCTCTCATACTTTTGATCTATCTATGGGTGGTATGTCATACTCAAACACAGATTATTCTCTAGAGCCTTCTACAATCCCTTCTAGAATCATATTGTAAAATGAGTTCCTCTATCTGATCCAGTTCTCAATAGAACTTTATGATGATCTAAAATCTCATGTACATATATCTTTATCAACATATCCATAGAAAAATTCCTCAATATAAATAAAAAATTGTCAAAATTAGTCATCCAATCTATTATCACCCACACAACATCACAATTCTTTGAGGTCCTCAGTAACCCTATCACAGAATCCACCATGACATAATCCATTTTCATATGGGTATTGTAAGTGGTTTTAGTATACCACAAAGATTTTTATTCTTTGACTTTACTCTCAGTGGGTAAGACACCATGAAAAAAAACAAGTGATATCCTTCTTCATACCTAGCCACTATAACTAATGTCTAATGTCATGGTACAACTTTATCGACCTGGGATGCATTGTCAACCATGAGGAAAGGGAGTATCTCATAGTATCATTCATAATAGAAGAAGGAACTTCAACCCTCCCATTGACATAAATCATTTATTTATTATCTAAGGACCATCCCAGTTTTGTATCATCCACATATAACCATTATCGCATAAATGTACACTAAGTATCTAACTCCAAGATATCATTTACCCAGTACACTAAAGCTAACATGATGACTAATGGTGAACATGTCATTGTCCCTTGCTCCCTTGTCGCATCCATCATCCAATTAGCCAAAAAACAAATCATACTTCACTCTTCCTATGAAGGTCTCACTCTAAGATTTTAGGCTTCCTATGTCTTCTTATTGAGAGAATCTACAATAAAATTACCCTTACCTAGTTCATCAGCTATATCGAAGTTGAACATCTTCAAATATTCAACCCAACACCTCTACCAAAAAATAATATCTCTCTTAAAGAAGATATAGTATACAATATTATGGTCTATATAGACATAAATACTCTTTATAAATAGATAATGTCACCAAAACTTCAAAGAGTTTCCCAGAGCTGCTACTCCAACTCGTGGATAGGATAATTCTATTTATGGCGTCACAGATGGCATAACCCATAAGATATTAACCAATATTCATGCGTCATCACAACTTATAAACAAACTCTTTAAGAATCATAAAATACTACATAACTTATCCTAGGTTCTATAAAATACATCATTAGAGTTTTTTTCAACTTCCAATTTTGTTCAAGAAACACTTCCTTACACTAACTTGACCACCCAAACATCACCCATTTCTTAGTCATATCTGTAATGAAGGATAAAAACTACATGAAATACTGGGTGAAATGTTATTAGTATACTACTAATCAAATAATCCTTCTGATCTCTAATCAATTATGTGGATGAGCCTAAGACCTCACTGTTTCCACCTTCTAGGAGTCTATAGAAATTCCAACCTCTAACATAACAAGCCTAAAGAAGTAAACCTCTAAAAAACAAAAGTGTCACTTCCATAACTTGGATTAAATTCAATGTTCTTGTAGTGTGATTAATACTATATCAATATGTCTCGAATGATTCTACATTTTCCAAGAATCTATAATTATTTTATCAACATAAAACGTGAAAAATGTCTTAAGATGTGGGTTAAATATCTTATTCATGAGGTCCATGAACACCATTAGAGCATTATCAAAACCAAATAGCATCATCTAGAAATCTTATATCCCATAACTTATCTTAAATTTCATATTAATTATGTCTTCCTCTTTTTCCTCATGTTTATGGTATCTTGAATGTAGTTTGATCGTGGAGAAAAAATGAGCTTCTCGTAATAGATTAAATAAATTATTGATCCTTGTCAAAGTTCACTGTCACCTAGTTTAACTTTTTTTAATACACATAGAACCCAAGATTACATTAAACCATTTTTGAAAAAAACTAGATCACCATAGGGAGATGTTATCAATCTAATAAAACTTTTTTTTCTCTAAGTCAACAAGCTAGACATGGAGTTCCTTAAACTATAATGTTTTTATACAATTAGGAGGAATCGATATTAGAGGAATCTCTAAAAGAAGATCTATTTCAAAATCAATACATATATCATGAGTTATACTTGAAAATACTCTAGAAACACATCTTGATAAGGACCTACAACATGAGGAAAAAATGAGGGTGTTGTCACTAATCCTTCTAAAAATGATAAGGCAACAAATTGTGCTATAATTGCTCAAATATGACGTAAATATGGGCCCACTCTACCAGATTTTAACTCCTACTAACTAATCATTATAAACTTTTCCACCTTAGGAAAGGTAAAGCATGAAATTATTCAATTATAGTTGATGTGTACATGATAACTTGTAATCCATTCCATCCCAAGGATCACATCAAATCCATTCATCTCTAAGATAATGATATACCACAACATCCCATAGTCAGTGATCACTATATAAAATTATAGACACCTCTAATTTAGTCCCTACCAGTGTGTTAATAGAAAATATTTATGAATATATTTTGACCAATAATTCAAGGCTAGTTACCACTTGAGCATAGATAAAAGAATGGGAAGAATCAATATCAAACAAAGTTATAGATAGAGTATAGGTGATCAAAATCATACCTTGAACCGTAAATAGTCCCTCACCACCATCATCTAGATCCGAGTCTATTTTATAAACTTAGACTGCCTTAGATCCATGCCCTTTCCCCTAATTCATCGAATTCTAGGGAGTCTTCATCCTATGTAGAGGTCCTCCACCTCTATATTTCCCTGATATCCTAGAATTATTCTGATAATATCTTGAACAAAAATTATGAATACAACTAACCTTTCCACATAAATTCCAAGCCATAAGTGACTTCCAAAAATCATGTTTAAGTAACCCTATTTTCCCATAATTGAAGCACCTAGTAGAATCACTTCCCATAAAGGACACTAAGGAAGTCCTACTCTGACCCTTCTACCTACTTCCACACTTCTCTTGATCATTTTTCCTCTTCCTATTATTATAATATGATCCCTTAGTAGTGATAGAAATATCAATCACTGGTCTTATATGGAATGGATGTAATGATGATACCATGTCCTCCTCTAGGACCTTTCAATATCCTTTTCCTTTCTTAGAACCTTTTGGTACACTGGCATATCAATGCTATGAACCTACTGTTTAATCTCAAGAAAGAAGAATATATTGAACTTTTGAGAATTTTGGGCATCATTTCCATATTAAATAGGGGGAAAGCATAAAATATCTATGAAACAAGATGAATACATAGAGGTGAAAAAATATCCTTTATATAACTCCATAAACTCTAGGGCATAGTCTAGATTCATTATGTCGGGAAAATATTTCTTAAGAAACATATCCTTAAAGGTCACCCAAGTAAGAACCTCTCATATTATAACCTAATTCATGTTATTCCACTATATCCTGGTTGGTCCCTAAAATATAATGGTTTCAAGAATCACTCACCCTTTTGTAGGATTATAGAAAATATTAAAAAAATCTCTCAATGATGTCTATACAATCCTTTGCATCTTATGGTAATTTAGTACCATGAAAATCTAGTGGATGATAATGATAGAATCATCGATAATGATAAGTCAAGGTTTTATAAATGAATTTTTTATGAGAATTCACTTTCATTCTAGGGGCCTCCTTCTACAAGATCTTTATTACATACCATGAAGTATTCATGCACATCAGAATGATTGTGCAGGATGTGAGTAATAAAACGATTAGGAAACCACCAATGAATCTATAAAATAATTTCATATGAATAAGAGTACATTTTAAGATAATAAAAAAATCAAAATTAAACATACCTTTACACATGCACCAATTCTTCATGTACTAACCAAGCTTCCATGAACCTCAGCCCCCTCTGCTTTGGAACAGTGGTGGTAAAAATGTAAATATTTATCACTCCATGTCACAACACATACCACAGGTACCAATGTTAGGGATCACCCTAAACTTATCAGTACTATTTCTAAGTTCCACCTTTAAGGGATTCCACACGCCCACCCTAACAGTGGTCATCAATAAGAATATTACACACCCCACCCTGATGGTGGTTTTAATCCATGGATGATGGTATGCCTCAACTGACATGTCTAACATATTTAGATACATTCATCACCCCAATATAGAATTACCCCATATTAGTCTATAACTGATGGGTACAAAACTCCACTATACGGTCTACTCTCACATCAGCTAACATTTTCGTGGTCCGACACATACCATCGCATGATCTATAGTCTATAGCCTTTTTCACATTATCATGATCCTCCTCTAAGGGGTTTTCTAAAAAATACCAAGAAACATATTCATCCTCATACCAGAAGTAAGGTCCTTAAAACTATTAAATACTATAAGAAATACATATCTTTGAAATGATCATTAAGTTTTATCTTGAACAATCATCAAGAGGCTACAGATACACACCCACATGGAAACACAACCAATTATGGGTTGATAGCCTATACCCAAATCATAAGTTCACATATCAAGGATAATTACCAAGATCCACTCACACACCTACATGAAACATACATAAATCATGGTTTTCAAGTATGAACAATAAAATCAGGACAGCATCAAATAAAAGTCTGTATATGGTAAAAAAGTGTCCTTCCTCAAGACCATATATTTCAACATAAAGGCTTTACAAGAAGGTAGTTATCCAAAAAAATATCAGACCCAAATACATTTACAACCATCTCCCAAGTTACATAATATCCAAAAAAGGAGATTCTAAGAAAGGAACATCAAGGATTAAAATCAAGAGACTCACCAAATAAGATTACCCAATAGAACCACTATCGAGACATCAAAGAATGCCAAAGATTCCCAAGAAATTCTATTGTTACACAAATAATTGGAAACACCTAACTAGACTACACAAGGAACCATAGTATAAGTAATAATATCATAATTATATGATTTTTCAAGAAGGATATAATAAATTATACCAAAACAAGAATGACTCATCAGAATTATCCACCAAAATTCCAAAAACCAAAATCACCAACAATGGAGGATTAATGGATCCTCTAGATCAACCAAACAGGTTAAGAATAATGGAATATAATAAAATAAAAATACATAATTTAAGTAGGTTCAACCTCATAGCCAAGTAAAATTATGAATTCTAGAGATTAATGTAATCAATAGGAGAAGGGAATCTGGTTTGATTAATAGGTGTTAGAATCGATTAATAAAATCATTAAAGACCCCAAATTTAATCCACATGCATATCCCATTTGATTAAGTCATGATCCAAGAAGAAACAATGATTTTATTAATTTACTAAATCCATAATGACTATCACCATGCCCACTAAAATGGCATGTCCATGGTCATGGAGTTTTAGAGATTTCACAAAAAAGGCATCCCACTACAGGTGTGTGATAAGGGTCTATCCATTTTTCCTCCCCACACCATCTAAAATAGGGATGGTGAGGTTTAATAAAATGTGGATGATAGTAACCACACCCAAGACCTATAGATTGGCTATATCTTGGCCTGGATATTTTTAAAACCATTCACATTTTACATCGAGGAAAACCATGGCTAAAAGGATTTCACCTGGACATGGTGTTGGCCGTTTTGAACCAAAAACCTTCAGACCCTAATTTTAAGAATCCAAACACCTCCAATACTAACAAACCCAAGTAAAACCATAAAAAGTTTCAAAAACATCACTTAATTCATTACATAAAATACATTAACATAACCACTAAAATAAGGGTGTTACATAAAGTCTGAGAGACAACATACTGAAGGAATCATGCAACCTATACCCTTTACTATGTGGAAAGGGTTGATGTTAACATAGAATTTTTTATCGTATATCCAAATATTCCTATAAATAATAATTATATATGATTTAATATTGATCATCTTACAATGTATTCACATTTCCTCCATAATAGGGAATATCTACCTATTCAGTTCCTTAAGCAACTATATATTAATAAAGTTGTGAGAGTTTGTGGTACACCACTTTTGATTTTATCTGATCATGATCCCCAATTTATGTCAAAGTATTAGAAGATTATTCATAAATATATTAACATTGATCTACATTTGAGCATCACCTATAATCCTAAAAATTGTGGGTAATATAAAATGACTATATAGAAACTAGAAGAAATGTTGATTTTATTCTCACTTGACTATCAAGGTATGTGGGATTAGTATTTACCTTTGGTAGAATTATTATATGATAACAAATTACATTAAAGAATAAAAATGGAACCATATAAGTCGTTGTAAAAAAAATAAGTGTAATACTCCAACTTATTGGGATTAAATTAGTGAAAGGAAGCTTGTAGGACCATATCTAGGTTAAGAAACAATGATGAATGTGAAGATTATTCACAATCCTATTAAAGTAACTCAAATTTTAAAAAAACATTATGTTGATAATCAAAGGAATGATTTATAATTTCAAGTGTGAGATCATGTTTTTAGGAAGTTATCTCCATGGATAGGTTTATAATATTTGGAAATAAATTGAAACTAATTCTTAAGTATATCTATTCTTTTAAAATTTTATAAATATTAGGAGTTATGGATAACTATTTGTAAATGACACCTAGAATCTATAAAGTTTATGATGTGTTTCATATCTCATTATTAAGGAAGTATATTCCAAATCCAAATCACATGATAAACTATGAGTAAATAGAATTTTAATTTTATTTATATTCCTTAGAAGAGACTCTCTAAAATCATGAAACTAGAGAAAAGGTGTCGAGGAATCAAATGACTCGGTTGGAAAATGTACTTTGGATAAATAATAAGATAGAAGAGGTGACAAGGGAACCTGAAGAAGTTATTATGATTAAAAAACCTCATTTTCTCATGAGGTTAAAATCCTAAAATTTTGATTATGAAATTTTTGAAGGGTGTAAGAATTTGACACCCAAGATTTAATTATAGTAAGTAAGCATTTATTTATGAATAAACAATAGTATAATAAATATAGAATTATTTAAAAATTTGATTAAGACCTAAAATTCCAAAATTTTAAAATTTTAATTTTATTAAATGAATCTAATTTTTCAACTCACTATTTTAAAATTAACTTAGGGTGAATTTTTGATATTTTTTTTAACAAAGTCATTTTTTGGGTGAATAGTGAAAAATAAAATTTTTATAAAAACAACTATCTATGTTATGAAATTTTAATGATATAAGAATAACTTTAAAGATTAATAAACTTCTTGAATACACCAAATATATTTTAAAAAAGTAATATAATGCATAATAAAATAAAAATTTGAACTTGTAAATATATTCTTAACATTTTGGAAATCTAATAAAATGTTTTGTTCAAATAAAAAGTGTTTATAATTCATATCTTTTAATCAAGTATTTTAAATATTAATTTTTATTTTGGTCAATTTTGAATGAAAAATAAGTATCTTTAATTTAATTTAATATAAATAATTACATTATAATCAAAATGTTACTTTATTTTGCTATAAAATCATTTTTATAATTAAAACAATCATTTTTAAAAAATGGTTTTCATTCTTTCACATTTTATTAAAATTAAATTCTTCAAAATATATAAATTAAATAATTTAAAATGGGAAAAATATTTAAAATATTAATAATTAATATTTTTTAATAAGTTCAACTTAATTTTTGGTCATAATGAAAAGTAAAAATAGTAAAAAAATTATTATCACAGATAGGGTTAAAATGAGATTAGTAGGGGTGTTAAATTAAGAGATAAGGGTAAAAATGACACTTAAAAATGTCAAAATATTATTAGTTAAATATATTTAGACCTTATATTATCTTAAATTTTAATTAATGTGCATTTTTAAAACATGTACATGAAAATTACTTGATATTAATTAAATATTTTAGGCAATTCCATGTGTTTCCCTCCCCTCATTTTTATAAAAGGGAACCTATTCTCCTCACTTATTCCCACACATTGAGCACTCTAGTTTGGCCATTACCTACCCAAAAAAATTTCTCGATTCCTTAAATTCATTATTTATCTTATTTTCTTCTCATAATACCATCCAAACATGGATTAAGGTGTAATCCAAAGGGGATCCCTCAAAAAAGGGATAATTGTCTTCACTGGAAATTTCATTGTTTATTTATTCTTAAACTTCCTCAAAATATATTGAACCCATCCAAACATAATGAATTAATTTTCATAAATATATTTATATTTTATTATTATTATGTTATAACCATTTTTCACTTCCTTTCCATCATATGGAAAAGGGAAACATCACTCGTTCATATGCACTGTATATCGTCTACACGTCGTGATGTAATTCTTTTTTCATCACCACTTTTATTGGATAGTTATAAGAATGGAACTAATTAATGTTAAAATATTTATGAAATAATTGTTATTCTATAAATATAATATATCATTTAGCTTCTTAAACTACCACCTATTAAAAATGATAATGTCACTCGTGTGTATGTGTAGACTACCAAATCCACAAAGTGATGTGATTTATTTTTCATGTCTTCCATTCAGAGATGATTATAAAAATTTATATAATTAATATAAATTTTATTTATAACATTAATAAAAAACTATATTATGTAACCATGATCTTGATCTATGGTCCATAACTTTCTAATTGAAACATACATCAAAAATGAAACAGGTAACACTTTGGAAGATTATTTTAATAACAGATTATTAATAAATAGGTGTTGAAATTTCATAAGTGGTACATATATGATATTATATGTATGTATATTATTTTATTAATTTAATTATAATAAATAAATATTTTTTATATATGAATTTAAAATAACTTACTAGGAATGTATAACTTGAGGTAATTGTACATTTCGCAATCTCATCTTTATTTAGAATTATTTATGTTTAAGTTTCCATTTATTGGATTATATAATTTTTTTATCTTAAAACCCAATTATTTTTTTCTCCTATATTTATTTCTATAAATTACATGTTTTAATTTAATTTACCTCTCTAAAAGTACTCAAATTTTTAAAATAAGTTTTTTAGGAAAAACAAACTTTGTTTTTCTATTTAGTTGAAAATATTTTTTTTTCTATGCCCATATTTTCTTTAAAAAATTCATGAATATTTTTAATATTCTCCACTGATTAACTAAATCCATTTTTACCCATTTTTTAATTTCTATAAAGGAATATTCTTATAATTTTTTGAAATAGGAACTTTGTAACATCCATCCCCTCCTTATTGGCTTAAGAAGGTGGTGAAATGATACTCAGCCTTTGGTGATGTTACCAAGGCACCAAAGGATGGAAATAAATGATGAGGGATTCAAGAAAAATTAGTGAATTATTTTCCATTAAAATAAAAGAAACTAACCAAATGATCTATAACCAATTAGAACTATATGATGCATGTCAATAATGTAAACCAACACAACACATTACCAAGAAACAACAATACAACCAAACCAATACCATAACAATGCCCAAAGACCAATAAAAATAAACCAAAATAATATAGAGTCATAGTAACAAGAGAAAGACTAAACAAAAACCCAAATAATCCATAACATAACTCCATAGTTCTACACCATGTTTCATGCTCCACACACCACAATATTGTCCAAGATTTAGGATAAACCACTAAAGAAATGAGATGTTTTACCTTTAATAGTGTCTCAGAGTACAACATCTAAAAAATAACCAAAGTTCCAAAGATGGGGGTGAGTAATAATACTCCGTAGGTTTTTCCAAAATGACTTACCTACACACACCACTAGTATAGAACCATTAGTACGTTTATATAAAAATTATATAAAAAATCAAACAATGCAACAATTTCGAGAAAACCAAACATGCCCTTACCAAGTCGTTTTACCCAAATCAACACAATACCAAAGAAAGAATCCAAAAATTTAATTAAGCATTTTACAAAAACATATTATCACAACAAAATCATACTCATAAAATTTCATACACCCAAATGGGTGTACCTAAAATTTTTGAACTTCACATCCAAGGTTGTTCACCCATCTTTCTTTATAATGGTTATTCACACCCACTTATCCTTAATGGTGTTCCTTCATGTCCACCATCCATCCCCTTTTTATAGTTGTTCTTCATTCCCAATACCCATCCATTTCAAGATATTCTTATACAGTTAAGCTAACAAATGGTCCAACAGCATTTACCAAACACACAACAATAATAAAACTCATATCAACAAAAAAATTCCAATCCATACTACCCAACAATTTCCATAATAAACAATCCCTTAATAACATAAACAATTCCAACAACATGACATATCACCATAATAAATCACTTATTTATTGAAAACACACTTAAACCATTTTCTATGACACCCCAAATTTCAATAAAATAATGTTTTTATATAAAATCATCTTTCATAAACCATTTTTCATAAATCAAAAAATATATCAATTTTAAAATCAACCTTTTAAAATCAAACAAAAAATCCCCTTTCCCAATAATAACCAATTTTCTCCAAAATCCTTAAATCATCAAAAAATAGGATTGACCAAGCATAACACATAAAAATCGCAACCAATTTCAAGAAAAACCAATCAATTTGAAATTAACCCTTCTATTTATATCAAAATGGAGATAAGAGTGAAGCCACCTACCTTAGGGTTTGGAGAAATCAACCCACCACACAAATGTACACTGAATCTAGGTGAAACCTCCACAAAATTTCTTTAGATCCCTTTCCCTCACGTCAAAAATCACAAATATTACCATTTTTTAAACAAAACCCTTAGATCTATAAGAAATAGAAGTAGATATAGAAAACTAGGATAGTGAGGGAACTATATCTAAGGAAAACCAAGAAAATAATAAGAGAGGATACTTACTGGGGGAGAATCACCATTACCACACCAAGAAAATCATTAAAAACACCTCCAAGATGAGTGGAAGAGGTTCCCTAACCCATGAGAAGATAAAATTTTGAGTGGGGTTCATATGGGTGTTTTAGGGAAAATCCTGCATGACCCTATTTTTAAAAACCTTCTTTTTAATGTCATGCACAGTAAGCTCACACAGTTAGGCAAACTTTGTGCAAACCGTGCGACTGTTGTTTTCCCAAATGGTGACATGAATGGTTGTCCTTCACAATTAGAAAAACCATTCACTAGCCATGCAAAATCCCATTGTCTCAAGTTTAATGATTGAAATGGGCTATCCAAATGGTTTGTAAAACCATGCACCTTAATCGTGAGCAATCCCATTACCCTATTCCTCAACTTTCATGGTTTCCAACCAATTCTATGTGGTTTTCACTAACCGTTCTCAAACTGTGTACCCATATGAAATCCTCAAAACTATCCAAACACACTTCCAAACTCACCCCAAACCTTAAAAACCCACTTTATATATACAAAAATGCATAAACAAGGGTTGCATACCTCAAACTAGGGGTACTAGATTCTCCCCATCATTTCACTTTCTATCCTCAGAAATTATAGAATCGTCACTTTTTTGAAAAATCTTAGGTCATTTCCCAGCCATATATTTCTCCCACTTCTATGTACCCTCCTAAATCTGACCATGTTTCCATAAAACCTAAACTATACTGATGATTTTACCATGAAATACTTTATCTTTCTTATATACAATCTGCACTAGCACGTGAGCATCTGGCTCTATCTCAACATGGTCCCATTGAATCACACATTCAGGATTCAGATGATAATATTTCAACTAAGAAACATAATACACATTGTGCACTGCACTATATCGTGGTGGAAAATCCAACCAATATCCAACCTATCAAACTCACTCTAGTATATCAAAATTCCTAATGTACCTCAGAGATAACACACCTTTCTTCCAAAACCAGTGATGTCCATGCCTAGGAGAGATTCTCAAGAACACATGATCACCCACCTTTGTGACAACAACCATCAACGATGGTAAACATATGATTCTTGATTACTCTAAGCCATCTCAATTATCATATTGATTAAATTAATCTTCTTCATTATATATTGGAAAAGGTTTGGCCCAACCAAAAAAAATTACCTGTTTCCACCCAAAAAAGTGAAGAACGACAGGGATGCCCATACAATGCCTCAAATGGGGCTAGATGTATCGAGGCTTCATGGTTGTTATTATATGAGAAATCCACCAATGGAAATTTTTCTTCCCATGAGCCTCCAAAATCGATCACACAAGCCCACAACATATCTTCCAATATTTGTATCATCCTCTCAGATTTCTCATATGTCGGGGGATGACACACCATACTCATCATCAATTGAGTTCTAATAGATTTTTATAAGGATTTTCATAAACAAGACATGAACCTCATATCTATATCTGATACAATGGAAACTGGTACACCATTCCTCTTTACCACCTCACGAATATATATTTCGATATATTCTCCACCATATGAGATTCATGAATAGGGATGAAATGATCCATCTTTGTGAGATGATCTACTATCACCCATATGGCATCGTGATTCCAGGCAGTTATTGGGAGGCCTATAACAAAATCTATTTCTATTTGTTCCCAGTTCTACACCAGTCTAGATAAATACTGCAACATATATGCTAATTACTAATGCTCTGCCTTGACTTACAGACAATTCAAGCATCTCAAAACAAACTCATCCACTTTTCTTTTCATCTTTTCCCACTAAAACTAGGCTTTAAACACCTTACACATTTTATTAATTTCAATATGAACCGCACATATGGAATGATGGTAAGAACTGATAATTTTCTCCTGATAATACACTGGTACAACCATCTGATTCCAAAATCACAACACTGAATACCCATATAGTTTATATCCCTCAATGGTCTCCCCGCCATTGAGTTTTGACCTCATATCCACACACTCTGAATCAAACACCTGCACCACTTTAACCAATCCAACCATGTTAGGAACCAATGAGATCAAAAATAAAACTGCTACATCACCTCATTCTTCACATTCCAACCACATGTCGACTATAAAAGACATCAAATTCCACTGATATGATGTTTGTTTCACAACCTGAGCATATAAATTCCTAATTAATACATCTACTTCCAAATTTCCTTTACTCGGTGTGTACATAAAGGTGAATTCAAACATCTGGATATGTTGTATCCATATCCTCTACCTAAAATTCATATCTTTTTGTGATAAATCATTCTTCAAGCTCTTTTGATCAATAAACACCGTTAAATTCTCACCAGAGAGATAATGATGCCACATTTTCAAATCATGAACCACTGTCACTAAATCCAAATCATGTGTTAAGTAGTTCTTTTTATGAAACCACAACTGCCATGATCCATACAAAATATTATGATCCACTTTTATGAGAACACATCCCAACCCTAATCTTGATGCATCATAATACACCACATAATGTTTCCCTAGTTTTGGAAAAACCAACATTGGTGATAATGTAAGTAGACCCTTAATCTCTTTAAAAAACATCGTACACTCCTCATTCTATTGAAATGGAACATTATTCCTTATCAAATATTTCATCAGTGAATCTAATTGTGAGAATTCATTATCAAAGTGTTGATAATACCTAGCTATACCAAGGAAGCTCTGTATCTCAAAGACATTATTTGGATGTTTCTAAGCGATAACTACCTATTCCTTTTTTGGATCCACTAAAATACCATTATGAGAAATAATATGTTTAGGAGAATTAACCTCTTGAACCCATAAGTCAAACTTTCAAAATTTGGCATACAACTGATGATCTCTCAGGATCCCCAATACTATCTTAAAGTGCATCTCATCCTCAGCCCTTATCCTAGAATACACCAGTATATCATTGATTAACACCACCCAAAAAGAATCTATATATCTCTGAAATATATGATTCATCAATTCCATGAAGATAGTTGGTTCATTTTTCAAACCAATGGGCATAACCACATACTCATAGTGGCCATATCTAGTCCTAAATTTTTTTTTCAGAATATCATTCTCCTGCACCCGCAACTAATGATATCCTGATCACGGGTCAGTTTTTGTATAACCACTGAGATACCTACAACTAATCAAACATATCATCAATTCATGGGATTGGATATCAATTCCTTATCGTAACTTTTTTATCCTTCTGATAATCAGCACACATTTGTAGAGTTCCATTCACCTTTTTAATAAATAGAACTAAAACTACCCAAAGAGACGTGCTAGGCTAGATGAACCCTTTGTTTTCTAACTCCTCAAACTATACTTGCAATTATCTCAATTATTCTAGTGCAATCTAGTAAAATGGAAGTGATATATTACTAGTCCCTATAAAGAGATCAATCATAAACTCCACTTCTCTTACGGGGGCAACCAGAAACTTCTTCTGGAAAGACATCCATAAATTGATCAAACACTATCAAAAAACCTCTTTACTCGATTTATTCAATTGATTCCAATGAAAAATACACCAACTGATATGAGATCTTCCCAACTATTGGTTCCAACAAGCCCATTGCACCAGACTTTATATTCTTATCTCCTCTAAAGAGATGTTTGATTCCATCACCCATTGTGAAAAGAACCATTCATGCAAAATAGTCGATGTGGGCCTCAAACATATTTAATCAATTCATACCTAGGATTATATCCTAATAATCTATATAAAGCACTGATAAATCCCACATCAACTCAACCCCATCAAAATTTATACAACCTACTCTACACAAAAAGGCTTTGCACTCTCTTTAACCTAGAGGAATTTGAAGTTTTAAAATCGAAGGCTCCATTTCCACATGTAAACCCAAAAACAATCAAAAAGATAAGAAGAAATGAAAGAATGGGATTAACCTATATGAAAAAATTCATTTATAAAGGTATAATTCAAAATTATTGTACCTCTCACCATGGATGGTCCTAACTGTTCATCCAGCATAACCTTCTCGTTTCCAAACATCTTTTTTCTTACCACGATATACTCTTTATTACCCTATTCAAACATCCCCTCCTTGAGGAGTTTTGGTATTCCTAGAATCATCATGACTAACTTGGCTCTGCTAAGGAGGGTTATGTTTCTTCCCCCATCCCATCGAGGCATAGGACATATGTGACCCCTGAGGAGTGTAACGGACACATGAACTCAGAGCATTGAAAAAATAATGTTGATGATGCCTCGTCTACTTTTATTTATGACATTATTGTGGTTGTGTCATAAAATCCCACTTCATGTATCCTTTAGAACCACACTAAAAATAATCTGGCTTTCTCTGAGGCTTCGGATGAAGATTTATCAATCCTGCCATCGGATCTTGATTCATAATCCTATCCTTGAAATAAGTTCCACTCTTCCAAATTCTACCTATGTTAGACTTCCCACCATTTCTTATGGGTACCAATATTCTTACCTTACCTATATCCCCCAGTATATCCCTTTCATACATGGTTTCTATATTTACCATTTTAGTATAATCACTTTTAAATAGTATCACTATTTTGGAACAGATTTCCTACTTCAACCATACTTCAAAACTATATACCATAAATGATTCACTAGTTTCCACCTCGGGTTAAAACCACACTAAGTTCATAAACTTAGCTGCATATTATGTCACTAATAAGTGGTCCTATATCAAGATGAAGAAATTATTTTTCCTTTAATTATAAATGTGTGAGGAAAAAATTGTTTGTTAAACAATTCCTCAAAACCCTCTTATGCCATACATTGGTTTGTTCCATCATGGAAAACCAACTCCCACAATATTCATCCAAGATCTTCCAATATATACATAACTAACTTTACTTTAAACTCCATCAGTTTGGTCAGTAAATCAAATATTTGATTCATCGGGTTCAACCACACCTCTTCCCTTTTAGGTTCCAAATCACACCTAAATATGGGTGGATTATACTTATGAAACTGAAACACATTATCCATATGCTTTTTTCATCCAATATATTCCCACTTTCCACATATTGGAAATCTTGCACTATTCTATGCACTAGCTGTTGGTTCACATGGGGATCAGGTGCAACCACATTTTTAGCAGAATCATCTGGTCAGTCTCTATGATTCCTACCTGGTTCCATTTCAATCAACACAATAATCCCCATAAGCCTCATTCCCTAGCAACTGAAGTCTTACAATTCCAAGTTCAATTACATTGAAACTATCACAACCATGATTTCCAAAATCCAGCATTTCCTATATTCAACCATTTTTAAAATATCCCCCATGTTTCAAAAATCAACCATTTTCAAAATACCACAACCATTCACTTTTCAAAATCACACATTTTAAAACAATTTATAGATTTTTCAAAAATCAAAAAATTCACGCATAAAATATAAATCATTATTCCAAATTTAATGTTCAGTCCTAGTGGTAATTCATTTATATCATTCATGACATGCTCATATCATTATCTACACACATGAAAATGAGATCACACTCCAATAAGTGTCTCCAAAATACTTATGTACCCAACTCCCTGGTAACGTGAAGTTCAGCATAAAAGGGTTATATACGTCCTTTTATGCTATACATTTCATGTTTCAATAATCATAATCCTTTCTAAAATACCAAATCAAGGAGTCAACCAAGAACAAATGTCAACTCCAATACTAAAAATCAATTCCAAATAATCTGAACAAGGTTGGTCTCACTTGAAAGTCAAGGACCAAATAGTCTGATACCACTTGAAACGGACAACCCCTCCTCATTGTCTTGAGAAGGTGGTGGAATGCTACTCAGCCTTAGGTGATGTTCCTAAGGAACTAAAGGTTGTAAATAAATGATGAGGAATTTAATAACAATTGTAGAATTATTTTCCGTTCAAATAAAATTAACCAACCAAACGATCCATAACCAACCACAACTACATGATGAATGTCAACAATTTGAAC
Source organism: Viscum album (assembly GCA_963277665.1). NCBI lineage: Eukaryota > Viridiplantae > Streptophyta > Magnoliopsida > Santalales > Viscaceae > Viscum > Viscum album. The sequence goes on from OY728148.1 coordinate 1,356,982,362, forward strand.
CAACACAACACATTACAAAGAAATAACCATACAACCAAACGAATATAATAACAATTCCAAAATAACAATACAACTAAACAACATAATCTAGAGTCAGAGTACCAAGCGGAAGACTAAACAACAAAACCCAAAGAATCCATGACACAACTCCATATCTCCATACCAAGCTCCATACACCATAATATAACCCAAACATCATGATAAACCACTAAATAAATGAGATGCTTTACCTTTATTTATTTCCTAGAGTACAATATCTAAAACGGTACCAAAGTTCCAAAGAAGGGGGTGAGTAATAATACTCAGTAGGTTTTCCCAAAATGAATTCCCTACACACGCTACAAGGTTAGAACCGTTAGCACATTTATGTAAAATAATGTATATAAAAAATAAAATAATGCAACAATTTCTATCAATCCAAACACAACCATACCAAGACATTTTACCCAAATCAATATAATACCAAGTAAATCAACCAAATATGTCATTAACAATTTTCCCAACACATATTAGTACATCCAAATCATACTCATAAAATTACATACACCCAACTTGGTGTACCCAAAATGGTGCAACTTCAATTCTAAGCTCATTCACCCATTTTTCTTTATAGTGGTCCTTCATGCCTACTTATCCTTGGTAGTGGTCCTTTATTTCCACTATACATAACCTTTTATATTCATTCTTTACACGCACAACCCATCCATTTCAACACATATTTAAACACTTAAGATAACAAACAAGCCAATAGAATTTACCAAACCCACAAAAATAAGAAAATAAACAATTTCCAACTCATATCAACAAAATTATTCCAATCCATTCTACCCAAAAATTTCCAAACCAAACAATACCTTAATCACATCAACAATTCCAACAATATGCCATATCACTTGAATAAATCACTCAATTATTGAAACCACCCATAAACCATTTTCCACGACACACCACATTTCAATAAAATAACATTTTTATTGAAAACCAAATTTTATAAAGCATTTTCTATAAATCAACCAAGCCATTGATTTTAAAATCAACCTTTTAAAATCAAACAACAAATCCCCTTTCACAACAATAACCCATTTTCCCCAAAATCCCTAAATCATCACAAAATGAGTGTCCACCATGAAATGCGCATCACAATCACAACCAATTTCAAGAAAAAAAATCAATTTTAAATTATTCCTTCTAGTTATATCAAAATATAAATTATATTGAAGTCACATACCTTAAGGTTTGGCAAAATTGACCTGTTGCACAACCACACACTGAATCTGATTGAAACCTCTATAAAATCTCCTTCGATCCATTTATATAACATCAAAAAGCCCAAATATTACCTTTTTAGCAACAACAACACAAGATCTACATGTGATTAAATTATATCTAGAAAACTTGTATACATAGGGAACTATATCTAAGGAAAACCAAGAAAATGCCAAGAGAGGAGACTTATCTTCGGAGAATTGTGGTTATTGCACCAAGAAAACACTTTGAAATGCCTTCAAGATGAGTGGACGAGGTTACTTAACCCATAAGAAGAGAAAATTCAAATTTGGGTTGATATGGGATAATTAATGGGTGTTTATGGAAAATCCCAAGTGACCCCATTTTTAAAAACCCCCTTTTAATGTCATGCATGGTTAGATCACACGGTTAGGAAAACTATGTGCTAACCATGCAACTATTACTATCCCAAAGGGTGACTTACATAGTTGGCCCACAAAATTACACAAACCATGTGCTGACCATGTGAAATCCCACTATATCAAGTTACACGGTTTACCTAGGTTGGCCACACGGTTTGGAAAACTGTGCGTCATCTCATAGCCCTATGCCTTAATTTACACGATTTCCCAAAAATTCATTAGGATTTTTACTAACCATACTGAAACTATACACCCATAAAAATCCCTAAACCCTTCAAAAAAGCCCTTCCAAACTTTCCCAAACCTTAACCAACCACTTTATATATATATAAAGGCATAAACAAGGGTTACATACCTCAAATAAGGTGTGCTACAATAGGTGTGAATAGAATATTTGCTTTATCTATTACTACACAAATGAATTTTCCCACCATGAGAACTAATATTTAACTTAATAATCATAATAAAATTTCTCATGGTTCTTCTCAAAGAAAATGATTTTCCAAATATTCTATAAATTTTTATATTTTAAATAAGTTTTTTCAAAATAAAAATGGTATTTTTCTTAAAAACTATTCTAGTGATATTTCAAAAGTATTTTCATCTATATAAACATTATTTAATGAAAATTACGCATTAATGGGTATATACTGTAGTGATTCCATCAACCATATTACCATGGATGGCTTATGATCATGAAATCCTATTATTTTACTAGGGAAAATATTACCATTTTGTATGCTAGTTTTTCAATATGATTTTTTCTATTGATAATATATAGTATTTTCATTCATTTATATCATATTATGAATGAATTAGAATTAATAATTGGATGTTGGGGCTTTTTATGAACCCTCTATTCAATGGTAGGTCTCAGGATACAAACTAGTTTCCATACTTGGCATACACCATACCTATTTATTTAATATGTCTTGGCACAAGGACTAGACGGTAAGATTATGGACTCTGGTATTATGAATTATATCATTGTGAAAGTAATTATTATTATCCATGTTATTATTTATGTTTTTATGTAATCCATTAAAATTTTCCCCTTTTATGTTATTAGTTATATGGAATATTTGATTACTTTTTATCTCTGTTATATCTTTCATGCTTTAATTATTCTTTGATAGATTATATCATGCACTTTCCCTTAATAATCATTTTATTTCACCCTTTATTATGTTTTCATTTATCTAGGATACCAATAAGGGGTCTATGAAAGATATTAAGGATTTACTAAAATAAATAATAATGTTCTCACAATAATTTTTAAGTTTTATTTCATGTTTTCAGGTGCATTGTGATAATCATATGTATATCTAGTCTCCCAAGACAATTAAAATATTTTATCTCGTTAGTTTTAATCCCTCGTATCTTATTAGAATGTAGTAAAATAACCCCTGGATCTGGGTTTCTAGAGTCTAATTTTTATAGGAGTGTATATTGAAAACCTTCTATAATCATTCAATTCATATAAATCAAGAATTACTACAAGGTGATTGAGAAATTATAATTGAAGTTATATGACTTATACTATATCATATCAAGTATGAATAAATTTAATCTGATATTTAATGGGGATATATTCATTTCCTCAAGGACATAAATAATGAAAATTGGTGGAGTTATAGGTCTACTTGATATTAAAATTTTCATGTTTCACTTGACGATGATTAATCTATGTGTTGAGTGAGTGTATAAAATTATGGTAAATTATTTTTTGAGAATATTTAAAATAACTGATATCAAGATATAGTATCAACCTAGATACATGTTAAAATTTTCTAAGTAATTTAATTTACAAAAGTAACAATTTGTATCATATTTTATTGATTATGGAAACCCTTCTTGTCTAAATGAAATTATATTATTTTCCACAATGAGTATTCCTCGTGTAGATTTTGAATGGAATGGTTAATGAATATTTCTTCAAAATGAAATGATACCATCCTATATCATTTTATTTACATTTATTATCAACAATGGGGGTGATAAAATGAGACTTGGTATTAAAAATATATTCAATAGGGAATAAAGATGAACCTAAATTGTGCGTTGTGTATTTGAGGTCAATGAAGGAAACTATGTAAAAATTATGAATTTATTTTAAGTATATTAGAGTTCCCAATAATGATAAGAAAATAATAAGGATCCACTAACATTTGATTCAAATATTTTTGGTCCCATGATGGTAAACAATATTCGTCTTATTTTATAAAATAAAGGATATTAAAGTAGTGAACCCATGGAGAAATCATCCAAGGTATGAGGTCTATGGAATTTATTTTTATTAGAGTCAGGGATGAAGTTTTGGAAGTGTTGGATAATCCATGAGATCTTTTGAAGGGAATTTGATTTAATTTAGTTAATTTTAGAAACACTTTATAAGTAAGTCTAGAATTATACTATCTATATTAAGGTAACTATATAATTTTTTAGGTTCCATAAAAGCAACACCGACCAGAAAATATCTATATAATGGTAATCAAATGTGTAGTAAGGTAACTAGAAACCCATGTGAATGTAACTCAAAAGATTATTTTTGTGTGAAGGTAATCCATGAGAAATGTGAAGGAAATAAAATAATTATATAGGCAATATAATAGTCCATCATGACCTATGTAAAGGTAAGTAAGAACCGGTAAAGGTAACTCTAATGATACAAGACCTACGTAAAGGTAGTCCAATTAATTCACTATCTATATAATGGTCATTTGATTCTATAATAATGTAAATCAGTATCTACATAAGGTTAACTCTTATAAATATGTTCCTATATAAATTTAATAAAATGTTTTTCTTGAATATTAATTTGTAATAATTTGAGAAGTATTTTTACAATGAAAAGGAGTTATTCTTAATTAAAAATGAACATCATGATCATTCTTATTGAAATGATTATAGCCTTAGTGATAAAAGAGTCATTTGATAGATTATAATGCTTAAGAAGAAACCACATCACAATGATAAGATACAATACATAATCAAAAGTTTCAAAATTATAAGAATATGAACACCACTACATAGTAAAGAACATTTCAGGAAGGAATTATACCTATGAAAAATGGTGCATTGAAATACGTCATGGTAGGGAGAACTTAATATAAAAGTTTTATCAGGGAGAAAAATAAAAATCTATTCATCTTTGGGTATCTAGAAAATAGTGATCTAGCATCCACCAAGTCATAGCTCTAGGAATGGTGGTATGAAGAGGCAAAGAAAGATATTATGTGTGTGAGTAAAAAATTATCATTGGTTGGGTGTAGTATATGTCTGATTGAAGAATAAACGTAGTTGAAATTGATTTGGATGTATGTAAAATCTAAGATTCCATTATATTTTTGACTGAGTGAACATATGTTTCACCTTCTCTTAATGTAAATGTGATGTATCACAAAAAAAACAATTCTCAGTAATATTCATTCTGAAGAAACCATTGGATTTAAGTGAAAAATATGAGAAACATTCAGAATAAATATTCTTAATAAATGAAGAAAAATATGATGATGTTAATTAAACCAAGCTTCAAAGAATTAAAATATTATAATCAAATTAATGATTACAACACAATCTAGTATTTGAGGAATTAAAATATTAGTAGGAAGTTTGATGTTATGTTGAGTTCCATGCTACAAGCTTCACTACCACATCACAGCCACATGGATCCATGCACAAATGGAAATATCAAATGAATTAAAGAAAATTGGATTTTATAGATTTTTTCCATTAAAAAACAAGATCATTGTATTTTGAAGTATCATGAGTAAGGAAAGAGATGACTATTTAGATTGAGGTCACATCTTCTGAAAGAATAAAGATGAAGGATATTTGAAGTATGTGATTTGAGGATATTTAATGTGTGATAATTATGAAGAAAACATACTAAATTAATAAAGTGAAGATATATTTTTAGAAAAAGATATAAAATTTAATATTTTCAACTATGTGTGTGTATTCATGAAGATATAATTTATAAGTTGAAATAAGAAAAATAAATAGAGGGACCTGACTCTATATGTACATTCTTATTCGATTAAATCCCAATGAAAATAATTAGAACTAGAACTATATAAAGAGGTTATTATCTATGTACTGAAGAATAAGAAAGAAAGATTGGATCTGTACATGACTTATTTTGATCATATTTGGGAATAGAATATGAGAAATTCACCCTATAGTCATCTACTGTAGATGTTTGAAGGACCATGAGGTGGAAAACTTAATTTTTGTGGTTAAGGAAGGAAATCACATACACTATCTAAGAGGGACACAAAGTCTCACTATTGATCAACTTTATGAGGATCAATCCAATTCCTAAATTTTGTAATGTGTGTCAAACCCAAAATTCATAGATTTATTTTTACATCATTGGTTCCAAGATAATAGGTTCAAGGTCATAACATTGCATTTTATTATTTTAATAATGATAATTAAACTATGTATGTGGAATAGTAACCATGATACATCGAGGATGTATTCATCCTTTAGAAAAAACCTCATCAAAAGAACTTGATTTTCACTTTTATATATTTAATATTCTATATATACAATTCAACCAAAGGGGAGATAAATTGTGAGATATCTGCTTGTGAAATAACTAGAGAGATTTAAAGGGATAAAAAAGAAAATTAGAGTAAAAGTATACCAAATGGATTCACCCTCCCCCCATCCCAATTATAGTGTTAGACACGTCCCTTTATGATCTTAATAAGAAATATGAATTATAATTCATACTATGTAAAAAATTTAATGATATAATGTTTTGGGGAATGAACTTATAATAGGTTCCCATAGGAAACACTTCTTTATAATTATAAACTATGATTAGATCACTAAATTTAAAGACCTTTGATTGATTATTTTTTCCATAAAATGTTTTATACCATTAATTATATTTTTTTTGTTTTGGGTCACATTATCTTATATGCCTTAAAATTTGGAAGAAATTGTTTTATATATATGTTATTACTTGAAAATATAGGTTGTGGGATAATATTGAGCATGAGATTCATAGGTTTTTAATACACTGCATACAAATAAATATTATCAGTCATTTTATTTACTATAATATTTTATAAAAATTTAGCTAGCATAAGGATCTAGCTCGCTATTTTAGGTGGTCACTACACATGCTATGGATCAAAGTGCCAAGGGTGTAACTAAAAACTTTCATTTTTCTACCAGTCTTAGGATAGAATGAGCTACTTAAAATAAGATCTATAATAAAAAAATTGAAAATGGTCCAATAGAAATAGTTAGGGAATTTTACATCCCTATGTGATCATTTTTGGTATTCCATAAAGATTCACTACCTTCTAAAGCAAAAAAATGGATACTTTTGATGAATCTTCCATTTTTATACAAGGTATAAATATTCCCATGTTTACAAATATTCACCACAACAAATAAAAATTTATATCATCATTGTGTATGGGTAATCCCTAAAATAAAATCCATCAAGATGACTTCCCATGGGGATTTTGGAATTGACTACAGTATGTATAACCCTTTCTTCAAAACATACCCATTATAGTTTTGGAACACCATACACTTTTTCACCACCTTGTAAATGTATCTATTTATTAAAGTTTAATAAAACTACCACTCCACTAAGGATATGTTTTTATACTTTTAAAAATATACCTTATGATGAAGCTCTATGGTGATATTTGTCCCATACTAACCCTTGGTGAATACACAAACTATACTTGTAGAAGAGTAATCTATCATGTAATATAAAAATATCAATGGGCATACCATTCATGCTTCGTGACCACAATTTATTGGATACTACATCATTATTACATTATTACTTCAAATAGTAATTCCCCACCACTTATATATTCATGGGGATAAGTAAATGGGCTACCCTACTAAGTTTATCTTCCACTATATTTCATTTTCCACTTTTTTTATCAAAAATTAAATTATTATGATTATTTAATCTATCAAAATGTATTCAATTTATATTATTCTGAAAATGAATAAATTTCAAACTACATGGTTAGTGTGTAGAAAAAAATCTCACTTTGATGGATTTTTATCCCAAATTTTAATATCTAATGGGGTTGTATAAAGTGTAATATTATAAGAAAAAAATTTAATCATGAGTCATATAACTACTTGATCATAATTTTAATGGTTGGGTTAGTTTTACAAAGTAAAAAATATGATCCCAATTATAGAAATAATGATCTCTAACTCAAATTCTCTACTAAAATTGGTCAAAAACATAAAAAATAGATTTTGTGATATTTTTGTAATCTTAACAAATAACTTCTCAACATTATATCTCAAATATAACTCACCCTTATTTAACAAGTTAGTAAGTGGTGTTAAAATCGAGTTTAGTAGATATATAAATCTCAGGTAAAAGGTTACTAACATGTGGAAACTCTACAATTTTCAAATACATTATGGTCATGATCAATTTTAAATGAATATAAAATTCTCATTATCTACTTTTATTTTTTAAACCTATATGAAACATAAAATCTATGTAAAATTTGGGTGAACAAAATTTCACTTCTTGAGGTCCATATAAAAAGTATTTTCCATCAAAAAAAATTATCCCCTCTCTTAAATTGTTAATATATAGTGATAATAATCAGTTGTAAATAATTATATCATCAAAATAGACAATGACGTAATTATTAAAGAACACTTCATAACATATTTTATAATCCACATAAATATACATAGAGAATTAAATAATCCCAATGGTATAACAAACCTCATGTATTTTCCATGGTTTTGAACATCATTTTCCATGCATATTCTAGCCAAATTCAATGTCAATGGTAACCAATTCAAAATTTCTAGTTTTGAAAATATAATAATACCTATAGAATGTCAAGAATAAATATGAGCTGTATAATAAGGAATCTATACTTGAAAATGATCTTTTTTATGGATCTACTATCTATAAACATTTTCCATGATTTTTCCTTCTTAACTAGACACTAGGAAACAACTTCATGAATGGAATATTTGGAAATAGATCGGTTATAATATATCAGTTTTTCCTTTGTCTTCACATTCTCCCTTTGGTCATATTCTTTTTTGGGGTAAAAATATATTGACATCTCAATCAGGAAGTATATAAAATGAATCCTTCTAAAAATAGGTTCAAAACATCATGATGGGGTGCATGGGTAGTCACTCATTTTATCATTAGAATCAACCACTTCTGTTGGGGAATCGGTAGCCACTTAATTGGAAATAGTGTAGAAAATAGTATATCCACCAAAAAATTTTAATAAAATAGAGAGATACTTATGGTTGGTGGTGGTGGCGTGGTTGATACGATGACACAATTATGATAGTGGAGAAACCATTGTCGGTAACATGTTTCCTTATCAAGGAGAACATTATAAATTTTAGTCAATCATTATTCAATTAAATCATATTGGAATATATATATTTAAATATTCATTATTTAATTTCTCAGGGGGTCAAAAACAATATATGAAATTTATTTGTTCCTATTGAGTCACATAAAACATAGACATTATGGAGACCAAAATAGAAATGAATGTTGCACTACCTTATGATCATGATGTCTCTGACTGGTCTCATCCATCCAACTTTATTGGGTATAGGATTATGTGTTTTTTTATATGGATTATTTATACTATTTTCTTATAGATCAAGTTCTCATGGATTCCCCTTGGAAATCACTTTGATTCCATCCCTATTAACTTTAAAACAATTTTAGAATACATTATGTCATTGGAAGTTTTTTTATTCTTCACTCATTGTTCAACATGATTCATTGCATTGTGGTGTGGATTATATAATAGTAAGATATAAAGAGTAGTGTGGAAAATGATTCCTACTAATAGGGGAAGGTTTAAGGTCAGTGGGGGAACATGGATAACTACTAATCAGGGTAAAAAATGAAGAAGGGTCTCACACTAACACCAAAAGATATGGAAAATAGTGAATTGAAGCCATACCATGAGGAATTCTATGAGAGAAAATGATAACATGTTTTGAAAAATGCTAAAATAATAAATTCAATAATAATCAAAAATACATAACCATATGTTTATCAGGGGATAAATTTTTTTAAAAAAAGACCCAAATCCAACGTAATTAAATAAAATAAAATAGTAAAAAAATTAAAAATATATAGTAAATTAAATTAAATTAATCAAACCAAAATTGGATGGAAAATGAGTAAATCCAAAATAAATATAATTAAAATATTTATGATTCCACATCTATTATGATTATTGGAATTTTTGAAAATGGATTTTAAATGTTGATTTTATCATACATATAGTACATGGAAATGATTTAGAACCAATTTTTTATTTATTTGTGTGATTTTTTTTCTTTAACAAGGCCTATTTGATAATTTAGGGTGTTTTTTAATTGGGTCTTTAATTCAAAAAAGTAATTTTTATCTATGTCAATAATATTTTCAAGGGGTTACATTTTGATGGTTTTGAATCAATAATATAGAGTGTTTGTGTTTCATATATAGTAGTGTTTTATTTTTATAATCACATATAAGAGGTTACTACACTATTTTTTAAATATAATCATAATTATCCCATTAAATGTTCCAAAAAATGACACATATTTTTCTTAAAATTATTTTTTATCATTTATAAGTCACACTAGTCTAGATAATTATATGGGAAAAGGGACTAACTACACTATCAGGTATCTTGAGATGTAGAGTTGATAGAATCAAAATACATTTGTCTTTATCTATTTATTATCCATAAAATAGCATAAATTCTAATAAACAGTTATATTTATTCTCTAATTCAACTGCTAAACATATTCAATTTGTACATGGTTTCATAAAAACATCCCTATTGAATACAAACTATTTTTTAGTGGTTTTTTTAATTTTAAGAGTACATGTATATCTTCCTTGGAATATAAAAATATCTCACTATCTATAGAGGTGATACATCGATGACCAGTACATCTTGAGGCTGAAGAATTCTACATCTTCTCAAAGGTTTGATTGAATATTTATAGAAATATCTATTGGTAATCTACCATTATTAATTTATTTTAGTTGATGTATTTTTTTATAGATTTAAATGGTTATTGTTTACATGTATTCTTTATATTTATTAAATTATGATATATATTTTTTTGAATGTTTATTTTGAGTCATCTAACAATTTAATTTTCATGAAATATATATGTTATAATTTTGGCACTAATTTTGGTAATATGGATCTATATTCACAATTAAACCTTTTTCAATATATGTGTATATCATTATAAAGTAATAATTTTTTAAAATAATAAGTAAGTGTGACTGCCATCGGCAGTCACAAATGATTTAGTATTTTATTATAAAAATGGTACTACTTATGGAAATAAGAAATAACCCATTATACAATCACCCTAATAGGATAGATATATGCTCATCAAAACCCTTTGAGGACCACTTTTGGTGGTCAAAATGGTCATTTTTCTACTATATAGCATGTTATAGTTTAGAATACTTGCTTAACTATTAAAACTAATTTGATGATGTTTATATTTTCAATCCATTAAATTACATTTTAAAATATTTAATGGATTTATCGTAAATTAAGTAAATTTATTTAATAGTTTTTTATTATTTAAAAATATGTTGTTAATAAAATTATAAATAATTTATTTAATTTTATTATAATTTATAAATAATTTATTTTTAAATTTAATATCATTGTTTCGATATAGGGGATATAAATTATAAACACACACACATAAGGAACACAAATTGATCAAGTCTTATCCCTATACACTAGGATATCTCCAATTAATTCTAACACAGTATAAAAATTATATTTTAGGTAAAATTTATATCTCCAACCTATAATATAACTAATGTTGTTCTTATGTTTTTCTATAGTTCACCACTTAATTTGGAATCAAAATTCAGTATCACTATTAATATTTTTTTATGAAAATAATTTTTGTTGTTGTCCACAAGAATGGATAGAAACCACAGATTTACTAATTGAGGGTCATTATTTTTGTTATAAATCATTTAATTATTACAAAATAATAATATTAAAAAATATATAAAGTGTGCATACTTTAACAACAAAAATTAGTAATTAAATAAAATCATATATTGCTTGATTCAATTTGAATTAAACCAATATGAATAATGGGAACACCCCAAAAGAAAATATTTATTACTAAAATAAAGAAACAAAATACCAACTGAAAAGAAGCAAGGACCATAGAAGTTATATGAGGAAGGTAGTCCTACTAAACCTAGTGGTGGTGATAAACTTTATTGCATGGATTTAGCACTGACCATTCCTAAATAGAATCAAATAATTCACTGAGAGAATAAAATACTAACACTATACAAAAACAATTAATCAAAATTTTATTACATAACCAGATATCCTCTATTGAGATCAAGTTATAATTGATTAATATTATTCTATAGTGTCTAGTGAATGTTTATGTGAATAAGTTATAGCTCCAAGCCCCAGTCAACTCATCTAATATCTACCAGAATCGTACTCTAATTATAGGTAAATGGTTCACTGGTCCTCAATGTCTTTCTGTAAGGTCTTCAGATCCATGATTATCCTTCAGTCTCAAAATATATCACAAGATAACCAAAGGTTTCTAATCTCTTATTCATAAGAAAAAAACACAAAATGAAACGTTCCACAAAACCAAAGGGTCGGAATACAATGATAATAGGATATAAAGGAGATGGATGACATCATTCCATATGGGGAGACATGGAACGTGTGTAAGACTTGGTGTCCTAGAACCAACTGGTTTTAATTCGATTACATGGATATATAATGTATTATTATATATTGTTCATTGTCTTGTACTACTATGATGTAATAATGTCCTAGAGTATTTGTAGCATTGATAAGGTCATGGCAGTTCCCCGCTATGATGAGAACCTTGAAATGATATAACATTATTCTTAAATATAGTTTTTTGGTTGGATGACATTCTATGATGGGACACATAGCATGCAGACCATCATATGCGAGTACTCGTAAGAAGATGAGGCTTCCTCTCATGAAGTTCGCACTTGGTAATATCCAAGATAGGAGATTATGAGAACAGACCCACTAGCAGGAATTCCTCGTGTTTTGGTGTCATCAGATATTTCTATATGCGAGAATGTGTAATGATCCTTAGATTTTAATATTATCATTAATATGTGTAATGACTTATGCACTTTGATTTACTGATGAAAACCGTCAGGTAGACAATTGGCGGGAAGAAGGGTACGTTTGGGTCTGTCACGAGTGGCATGTTATTAATGGATAAGTAGAGGAAGGATTTCTACCTTCCATTTATGGAAGTTGATATCTTGGCCCTTTGATTGAAATAGTACCGTCCCACGAAATTCCATGTCCATGGTGAAACAATGAGTTTATTTCAGGTAGTCAAAGAACAATGTATCAATCATAAAAGTTGATGACACAATCATGAAACTTGCTTGAGGAGATATTGAGACAAAGGGATTATATTACACAGTGAGAGTTCATATGTGGATGTCGTTTTTGCGACTTTACGTTCTTTCTCTTGGGTGCCTTGACACGTTTCTAGACAGTACTCTTAGACTTTATGCAATCTTGCCTAATGCCAATGAGAAATAATCCTACAGGGTCACACACTATGTGTTTTTGGTGGTCTCGGTTAAATTATATTTGAATTTAATTAATGAAATAAATATTATTCTCAAGACCGTGGAATAATTTTATTCAAGTTAAAATGATCGCATAAATAAAATAAAATTTATTTATTTATTTTATTGAACATTTAATAAATATTTATTTACTAGTCTGTAGATAAAATATTTATTTAAGAGAATAAATTAGTTATTTATTTTTTCAGGTGTTCAATAAATGGAAGTGGAGTTCGAGTGGACCAAGGTCAGTCCAATAGTAAAATATTTATTTGAAGGAAGGTAAATAATTATTTAACTAGTTGGCACAAATTAAAATAACGCTCCTATTATTTTATGTTGTGGAATTTTATTTATAATTCTGTTTTACGAAAGTTGGCACACCATAAATAATTATGCGGTATTATTATTAAATGCATAGGTTTTCTCTAAGTTCATGAATGTATTTAATTATTGCTATGCAATTAAATATTGCAACTACATTTTTATTTATATAAATAGGAAAGTATGCCTATTATGCCAGATACCACACCACACGCCTGGTGAATTGAGAATTTTTCAGTCAAACAATTTCTCTCTTGAATCCTCTTGTCTCCCCTCTCAAGAATGAGAGATGTTATTCAAGTTCAAAGAACAAGTGATCAAGAACGATGGACACAAGACACTCGCTTCGCCACGTTAGCACCTAGATAACGAGCGGTGTCGATCAGAGGCCATCGGAGCATGTGTGGATCACCGCTAGAGGGATTATAGTTTGAATCCTTAAAAGTGAAATGAGATAATCTAGAAGGGTCATTACAAACAATCAACATCATCAACGAAGAAAAATACCAAAGATACTGGTATTATTTTTCTTTATGAAATTAATTAAATAAATTATAAACAAGATTTGTAAGATCCTCTCTAAGGTTTTGGTTCTCTTTATTCTTTATCTAAATATTTGATTATATTCTGTGGAGACTGGTGTTCATCATCATATTGATCCCGGAATAATCATTGATCATGATAAAAATCAAGGCTGTGTCCCGATCCAACCATGCTTCCACTGCGCCCAAAACCTTTAATGTGGAAAACCACAATCAAATGAGTCATTTGAAAAACCAGATAGGAAAAAACTAATAAAGACATGAAGAAACACTATATAGGCTATAAAGGTTTAATGTTTATTGCTTCTATTGTGTGAGATAGTGAAAACACACCACAAAAATACAAATCAACACAAGGGGAACCATTATATCAAAATGATCAACAACACAGATCAAACCCAACTAAATACCTCATTTTATGAAAACTACAAAAAATAATCCAAAATAAAACAAATATAATTACATGTATAAGTAAAAAATGAAATGTATAGAATGAAACATGTAAATAAAATGAGTAATGTATGAAATGTACATTTAATGTGACAAAAACAATCAAATAGTATTAAGATAAACATTTAATTTCAACAATTATGAAACATCAAGAATATATCACAAATATCCAATTTAAAATAAAATTTTATGCATGATGATGTTCACAGAACCTAAATTATTGAGTTATGACTATGTTAATAAGACCTAAGAAATTCCTAAACATTAATAATGGCTAATATTTAGTCATACTATCATCCAAAGGGAATCCCTTATACATTTAGTTAAAGAAATATATTCTAACTCAATATAGGATTAAGAAACTAAAAATTTTATGTTACATTCATGGGAAACTGGTGCATTATAATCAATAAAAACTTATCCATTAATTTATTTATGAGTATCATTATTAATATCATAGTGAGAATAAATGAACCCTATAAAATAATTAGTATGAATAAAATTATTTGCATAGTAAATGTATAAATATGTACACATAGACATTTGACTAAGGATAAATTTTAATAAATTTCTATGTTATTTCCCATGTTTTCCCAAAAAACTACTTAAAGTGCAAATAGAATAAGAAATATCTAGTATAAAGTAGACCATAGCATACATAAGGCTGTAAAATATATAACGATATGGAATATTATTATAAAATTATTCCTTAAATTCAAAATTAGTGGATTGGATAATGCATAGATTATAATTCTGACCCAAACGAAAGATAATAGGTTTAATATGCTCAAACTAGTAATTTTTAACACCTTTCTAACATAATCATATAGTGATAGATACTAAAAACCATCCTCCATATTTCTAACAATTTTTATACCCATAATTTGATTTAAATTACCCAAATTATTAATTTTAAAAATAATTTTGAGTTTTATTTTAACACTATTAATCATTCGAATGTTTTTATCAATAAGTATCATGAAATTTATATATAGTATCATATAAATAATTTCATTCTAAACATGATTGAAATAAACATATGAATCATATTTTTTATTTTTAAACCATTTTATTTTAAAAAAAAAAGAATCAAACCATTTATACTATTTTTTTTATGAATGTTTATTTTCGTACAAGGATTTTTACAATACACCAATTTTATTTGGTTAGAAATATTTAAAAAATCCATTGGGAGGATCCAGGTAAATCCTTTCATCCTATTTTTATTGAAAAAAAACTATCTAAACTTTCAACTGTTCAATATAGAAATCATATCTAGTAGAAAAAACCAGAATAATCTAAATAGATGAATGTTTTAATACATGGGAAAAAATTTCTCTATTTTCAATTCCTTTATGGTGGCATCGATCAAATCTATCACATGGAGTTAGCACTAACCATTTCTAGACCGACTCACACAACACACCTAGATCATAAAATCAAACAAATACCTAAACAAAAAGAATAAAAAGTTTCTTACATAGCCAGATCTCCTATACAGATATGTGGTTACTATTGTAAAAGATGATGTTTCTGTCTCCAGCAAAGCTCCATACAAAGAAGTTTCATCACCAAGATTCAATCTCCTCCCATGATCTCCACTAGAACAGAACTTTGGTTAGCAAGGAACACTCTGTCAGATGTCAAATGGAAAATATAGGTCCACTGGATTCAATCATCTCCATCGTTCTTGAAATATATTGGTAGATAGAGATAGGTTTCTCATCTTTGTGTCTCATGAAATAAAAAAATGAAACCTCCAACTAAACTAAAGGGGCAGAATGCAATGAAAGAAGGCATGCGAAGTGATAGGTGGCAAGCGGTTAAGGGGGGATGTGTGATAGATGTACGGTCATGATCAAACACATATATTGAATAAATGAGTGGGTAATATCTCAAAAATATATGTGGAAACACTAGATAAGATGAAAATAAAGAACCACTAGTAGAGAAATTTACATCCACAACCGTTGTAAGTGTTAGTGGAAGGGGATTCCATAACATGGGTGATCACTTCATAGATTATTTTTATGGTCACACTAGATGGATTTTCAAATACCCCTTTCAAGACCACCAATGGTAGCCTCCATCAATATGGGAAACTGCAAAGTGGCCACATTTGGTGATCAAAGTAGAAGAGGTCACAAATATCACTTTTGAGACCTCCATCAACATCCACTTATATATTTATTTTTCCAAAAAAAATAACGTGGAATTGGTGATGCTTTTAGAGGTCACCAATGTATTTCCATTTATTTAAAAAATGTAAAATATTAATTATAATTATAAAAACAAAAAATATAATTATAATTTCCATAAAAATATAAATTTAAAATTTTTTCTTAATAACTCCAACTAAATAGCATTATAAAACAACTTGAATTTAAAATTCAAAATGAAAAATTTATCAAAATTAAAAATAAAATTTGAATAACAATAATTCAAGTAGAATGATGTAAAAAGACTAATTAAACTATACCAAATTATAAAATGAAGGAATTTGAATGAAATGAATGAAATATTGGGACTATAATACCATTTCAGATGACATGATCACATAAGTTATCCACTCTAGTATAATAGAACCAAATAAAAAATAATAATAAGGCATCGAAATATCTGCAAAAATCATTACCCCCACACCAAATCACCTAAAAACAGAAAAATAAACACAACTACATCTATACTTTAATATTTTTGAAGAAAAATTAAAAAAACCAAAACACTTTTATCATATGAAAACTCTATTTAGATCCCCAAATATACTAACTGACACTGAATCAAAGTATAATATAGAAAACATAAAATATAAACCCCAAAAAATGATCCCTCATCTCTATATTCAATAGATATTTCTGAAAATCAATTTCAACATTCGTCATTGAAAAAATTCATCCCACAAACATCTTCCCCTAAGGATCATTCCTTTACCAAAAAATAGTCATTGAATTAACTTGAAAATAAATCCACATAAACATGAAATTCAAAAAAAATTCACACCCAAATGAAACACTCTTTTTAGGATGCATTGAAAAGTAACTAGATCATGAATCAAATCTAGAATAAGAAAAATTACCAAAGTAGAAAAAAATCACTAATAATTTCATAAATATCTTGTGAAATATAAAAAATATAATAAAGAAATTATTCTCACCTATATATAATAAAATAAATTAGTATATAAATAATATATTATTAGTAAAATGCAATAAATAACCAATAACATCACATAACACTACCCAAACACCACTTCAATCACCACATAATAAAAAAATCAGAAACATTTAATTTAATTACAACTTTCTATGAGGAAACTAACTATGATCTAATAAATTATAATCATTTTAGTTAATATTTGATAATTCATTAATAAAATTAAATGCAGAACATATAAAAGAAATAGGTTCATCTTTATTCCCCTGAACAAAATTAATTGAGATCATTCCACAAAACCCATGTGAAAATTTAAATAATTACTTAAATTTCTCAATAAATATAAGATAATGAATCTCTACTGTCCTTTTAAAACCTCACAAGCCCAGTGTGTGGCTTGGATGTGACATAGCGCATCGGCCCAAGGGTGGGTTCTATCCCACCAAATCATTAAATACCAAATCAATTCAACACATAATAAACCAACCAAAAATATATTCATTCGACATATAATAAATTAAACTTCCATTAACAAAATCAATCAATCCAGATCCAGTCTTAGAAAAACTAATTGTAACAACCCGAGATTTCAGATCCTCTAAAATACATACTATGTTATATAACACCTGTCACATTCTACACCTAATGAAAATAAACCAAAACACATTAAGAAGAAATATATAATAAAAACTAATATGGTAAACTATTAACATTTATTACCTTTAAAAGTTAACTAATTAATATGAGTTAATATTGAATAGGTTGTTTTCAATAAAAGTTGTTTTATTTATATTTTTCTTCAAAAATATATATTTACACATTTTATAATTAAAATTTTATAAAATAATATTCTTTTTTAATTCCTCACATCAAAATTATCATAGGATTTATTTTTCAGATTCTTCTAAAATAACTGGTTTTTTGAGAAAGATAATGATTTTTATAATATCGTCTTATTCATATGACTTAGAAATTTTTGAAACTTTTTTTTAAAAAAAATTAATTAGCGTTTTAATGAAAACAATTTTTCGACTATTTTGTTTAATTAATTATAACGTGATTAAGTGAATTTTCTGATTTATTTTATTTTCAAATAAATTAAATTTGAATTAAATTAATTATTTTAAAATCATTTGAATAAATTTCATTGATAATTCTATTATAACTGTAAATTTTTTTTCTTAAAAACAAACTTTTTTAAAAAAAAATGGGGTTTTACGTGATACATGCAGTAACGTTAAGATTATTTTTCTACATATAGAAAGTTAATTTTATAAAATAAATATTATAATTTAAATAATAATTTTAATACTATTTTATATGTATAATTTCGATTTTTAATAAAATTTGGATAGTTATGATTAATTCAAATTACCACGATAATTGTAAAACAATTATTTTAAAATTATTGTTTTCTTAATATCAAGGAATTTCTATCAAATAATTTAAATTTAAATATTCTAAATAATGAATATAATATTATGTATAAACATATAAATAAATATTTTAACACACATTTATTTTTTAATAAATAATAAATAGGATTAAGAATCCATAATTTTCAAAATGGAATTTTTCTATTAAAAAAATTTTCTACACATTATCTTATTTTAATTTAAAAGTTAATTTCATAATTATTAGAATATGATTTATATTAAATAGATGTTAAATTTAGTTCCAGAACACCCAAATATTTTATATGGTTTATGTTATATGTTTAATAAAACATAAAATCACTTAGTTAAAAACTAGTTACCGAGTTTAAAAGTAAAAGAGTAAAATGTAAAAACATAATGTTAAAGACTTATAAAATGTTTAAAACATGTTTGGTAATAAATTGATGAGTCTTTACTGACTCAAAGACACCCCAAACTGAAAAGTTTCAAAATTTTTGATTTGTTGACCAAGGAATAGTGTCATGGTTTTATTAAAATATAATATATATTTCTAAAAGTGTCTTTTTCCTCTCTTATAAATTCACATACACCCTATCAAAAAAACACCTAACTTTAAAATTTCTCCTTGAAAATATTCCCTATTAATCTACCTAGAACCTTATCCCACAAAACTAATACCATAGACACTCATAGTTATCATAATACCTTCAATTTCAAGTGAACTTCCAAAGAAAAATCAAGTATCCAATGTAAGTATTATCTCCTTAGGTTTTTTACCTTAAAATTACTCTTAAAAATATAATATCACCATAATAATATGAATAATTTATCATAAATATTATATCAATATGTTTAAATATTAATTATATCACCATTTTTTATTCATTTCCATCCTCTTATAAAAACAAAAGAACATTATTAGTGTGTTGTGAGGACTACTACCTCCACGAAGCGACGTCGCTTGTTTTTCATTATCATATTTCAAGGATTTTATTAATGGAAGTTATGATTAATAAATATAATATAACTCATATAATTATTATTCTAAATTTTCAATTTAATTTTAACCTTTTCCCCCACCAATGCATTGAGAAACATGAACTCTAATCATGCTTATGTACAAATTACCGCCACCACAATGAAACATTTTTGTTTTTTGTTTATATTTTCATAAATTATCTAAAAATCATAAAATATGGATCAATAATATTAATAAATAAAAATAATATCATTATTATTCCTATTATAATGACATTATAGTAAAAATAAACTTATTTAACCATACTCGTTAATCGAGTTAAAGCATGTTCAAGTTTGGATCGGTTTAACAACCTATGTGAAAAATGATTTAAAATATGATTTTTTATAACTATGAGGACATGGAAGATAATATTATTATAATATATTAATAAATTCATGATTATTATATGTTTATATAAATATTATATTTATTATTTAATTAATTATTGATGTAGCATTTTCATTCTCTAAAATTTCCAAAATAAGTTGTTACCAATTTAGTTTTCACATAACCTAACCAAAAAACATATGGAATGAAAAAAATAAAAATTTAAATAATTAAAAGTTATATAATATTAAATTATATATAAATAATTATCTTTTTATCATATTATGGGTAATTATATCAAAATTGTTAAACATGCGCAAAATAGATAAAGTTATTAACACTCCATGGTCACAATACACTATAACTAATTAATGTATTCATGTTAAATAATTAAAAAAAGATTATAAAATGGTAATATTTATGATTAAGGTTCTGAAATAGGATATTAATTTTGATATTTATGTTTTACATGAATTTAGAGTGTCATCAACTAAGAAAAAAAACATTGTAAGGGTTTCCATCTCAATTCTCTTTCATTGAGACACGTTTTTGTTATACACCATGTTTGTATTGGTATGGTACACTTACTACCACATTATGATTTTTATATCTTTTTTATCTTATATTTCATGATATTAAATGTTCAATTTCATGTTATATTTCTCATGGGCTTTGGTTCAAAGGTTACAAAAGCTATGAGGGGTTTTTGTGACAGAAATCTATTCCTAGTGTTAGAATCATTCTTATTTGACTATTATCTTTTAAGATTGATATTTTATAGAATATGATGATATTATATTGTATTTTCACAAAATGTTATGGGGAAATTATTTTTTACACCAATGTATTCTGCCTTAGTGATTCTATGGTTTCATGAAATCTCATTTTTGTTAAGAATAATCCCTATTTAATTTAAGGGATTTTTCTTCCATATCCATGTTTTTATTTTCCATAAATGTTCTCAATTCCCTAAAAGAAACTCATTTTTTATCTATAATGATCATTTTATATATCTTATTTAATTTTAAGGAAATGGTTTTTCATTATTTTAATGATGTAAGTTTTCAAAATAAATTCATTTCAAAATGTTCAAAAGGGTTTTCCCATCCTTTCCAAAATAAATGTTCTATCATCCAATCCAAATTTTTGTGGATTACTCGAATATTTTTTTTCAAGTTTCCATTATTAAATCTTCTTTTTATTAGTAAATGTTTTCAAATTGTTTCCACTTCTTTTATTCATAATTATATTTCTTATTCAAGTTTCCATTATTAAATATTCTTTTTAAATGAAATTTTTTCAAATTATTTCTATCTATTTTATTGAAAACTTAATGTTATTTTCATGTTTTCATTATTTATGATTATTTTTTGAAGTAAATGTTTTACAATTATTTAAACTTATTTAATTTAAAAAATTATTTCTTTTTCAATTTTTCATCATTAAATTTTTGTTATGTAAATTTTTTAAAGTATTTTCCCTTATTTTATTTAAAACATTATGTATTTTTTTCAGTTTTATAATTTAATTTTTCTTAAAAGTAAACATTTTTAAATCATATTCACTTATCCTTTTTTAAACATATTTCTCTTTTCAAGTAGTTTTTATTATTAAATTTTTATAATAAGTTTTTCAAAAATCTTCTCTTCCTATTCACACAAATATTTTTCAAATTAATTTTCACTTCAATAATTTAAAATGGTTTTGTGAAAAATTTTATATTCTCACTTATATTTACCCTCTTGGGTTTATTTTTCATGAAGTGACTTTTTTATCACCATTTATATGTTACACTACTAGAAATTAATTTTATACCCATTGTTTGAAATTTTGGTTATAAGCCCAAAAATCATGGCTATAAGTTATATTCACGGTTCCATGGACTGTAGATGGTATTGGCGTGGCTTAGGGAAAGGCCTATAGCCACCATTTCCAATCATGGCTAAAGAACTATAACCATGGTTAAAACTATGGAAAAAGGCCTATAGCCACAGTTCAACTGTGGATATAGCCCTATATCCATGGTTTGAAACCATGGTAGAACCTTAAGCCACACATGGATTATAGCCATGGTTTAAAACCATGGCTATAGGCCATCTAATTTCATAAAAAACACCCCACAGCCCCCCCCCCCCCCCCCCCCCGCCCCAACTCCCCCTGATTCCCCTCTATTCCCCCCTAGATAGACCCCCCCCCCCAGCACACCCCATCCCCCCTTGCACACCCCCCACTCTCCCCATGGGCATACCCCCTTGCACCCCCCCCCCCCCCGGACACCCCCTCCCCCCTTGCACACCCCCTCTAGACACCCCCATGGACACCCCCCTGGGATACCCCCTCCCCCCTCGATAACCCCGTAGACACCCCCCACTGAACACCCCCTTATAAAACCCCCATATAAACCCCTCATAGACACCCCCCCCTAGGACACCCCCTAGACACCCCCCCTGGGACACCCCCAACTGGACTCCCCTGGACAGCCCCTCCCCCACTGGACACTACCCCTGGACATTCCCCTGGACACCACCTCTAGATACTCGTACTTGAAATACATAAACATTACATTAATTTTGAGGATTACTTAATACATAACAAAAACAGACACTAAAGGATCGTAATAGTTTAGTGTCTTTGGAAACTTGGAACATAATCTTCTAATCATGCTGAAAGATCTTCAATATCTCCCATAAATATCTTCCCCTTTTTTTATTACCTAAAACATTTATTTATATCCTAGGGAAAATAAAACATAAAAAGGGTGAGATCAAATGCTCAGTAAGGGTAAACAAAGAGAACATAAATCAATCCATAACCATTTGAATGCAAAAACATGAACATAAAATCTAAACATCAAAATATTGAGCAAAGACATAAATCTTGAAAGTACGTAAGGAATATATCATAATGGAACATAAATCATGATAAAATATCATGGTAAGAAAACATGTAATTTTGGAAAACCATTAAGCACATGATATGATTTCCATATTAGCCAAGGCATTGCTGCTAAGACAATCTTAGTGGACAAATTCCATTTCTGAATCGAGTTCACTCCTCGTTCTAGTCTTGTATCACTAAACTGGATTAACTTACCATTTTATCCATGTCTATATCATGAGATATAAATCTTTACCCAATGCATTGGAGGGATATATAGGTTCTATCCATCTCAGAATGAAATTAATTCTTACTTATGCCATAACAGAAACATAAATCATTCATCATAACCCAAAGAATAAAAATGGGTTTCATAAACATCATCCCATCATAACATATTCTATATAAAAAAAATGGATATCATTTCATCATAATAAAAGTGAAACCATTTAAAACATAGAGATATTATACTTGAAACATACACATATGAAATAATGTCATCTTAGATGGAAAATGGTTTTGATAAAACACTTGAAATGAATTCTTGAGGAAAATATCTTTTCTTCTTCAAAATCATTTTCTTTTCTCAAAATGTCATGCGATTTTAAAAGAAAATAATTTTTTTGAAAATAATCATAAAATATTGTAGAGTAAGATTCATGTAAATAAGACGTTATAAAACCATAAAAATCCATTCATGTCGTAAAAGTTTAAAAAAACATTCTTCTCGTACTTTTTCCAGAAAAGTCAAAAAGTTATTCGTTTGGTAAACAAAAGAAAGATTCCTTAAATAACACAATGTAAAAGTAAAATAGAGGTAAAAATGACTTTAAACATACATGGAATAATATTAAACACTTTATTAAGAACATTTTTATGGACATGGATGAAAAATAGAACCCCAGTAAATAATTACAAATAAACAATCTCGGATAAGAACAAGATTGAAATAATTATCTCTTACCTTATGTCCGATATGATTCATATATATCTGAACCTCATGTATAATGATTTAAATAATTTAATTGAATTATTACAGAATCATATTCATTGTTATTATATCATATATGATTCACTTATGACTTTATATTACCTGTTCTTTTGTAAATTCCATGTTAAAGCAGCGTTTGGGTAAAATCGTTTCATTTATCGTACGTGTTTCGATTTGTTGTTCTTGATATTATTACCCATATCTTGATTTAATTAATTCCATAATTTGAAACATGATTTATATATAATATATATTAATTATATAAATATATATGATAGATCGATAAATGGAATGAAATACACCGTTCATGGAGACAGTAGGTCGTACGTACGCATGAACGCTGTTTTCGTTTCCTTATTGAATTGAATGGAATTAAGTAAATGAAACATATATGTACATAAATCCAGTATCATTATTATGTAATATCTTTCATGATTATTTATTACATATATAATTTATAATCATACTTGAATGGTTAATCATGGAAAATGAATCTCATCACATTCGTGGAGACGGTAGTCCGTACATACGCACGAGCGATGATATTGTTCTCATAATTATTAGATAGAATTAGAGTGAATAATATAATATATAATAATCAGTATGATGTTATAATAACAATATATGGTTATTATCTACACCATTATACTCATCCAAGTAAGGTGGTGGTGGAAAAACTAATTACACCACGGCGTGGAGACGGTATTTCGTACGTACACACGCGTGGTGATTTCATTTTTCGTAGGATGTATAGAAGGTGAAATGGGGTTGTTTCATATTTATAAAATCATATCAGTATATTAGTGATACTTATTTTATTACTTTACAATGAAACAAATAAATTAGAATAAGTTGAAGAAAAAAAACTTGAAAGAATCGGTAGAAGAGATTACCTCTTCTTCGACGTACCTCCTTTAAACTTCCTCTTAAGGGACTAGAGTTGGTCTTTTGATAAGACCAGAACCTCAATAATATTACTAGGTAAGTTGAAAAGATTAATGGGCAGTGGTTTTCCGATATTGAAGGCTCAAAGTTGTGTAAAGAGAATAGGGAGGAGGTGCCCTTTTATAAGGGAGGAGAGGGGCACTTTTGGAAACCTCTAAAATATTAATTTATAATCAACCTAAACCCCACTTAAAAACATTAAAAGTGACAAAAAATCGGATATTAGATAATATATGGTTGTAATCTCATCAACCAATTAAATTTAGACATGTTTTGATTTTATTTTAAACCTTATAATTTTGATTTATCCTTATTTAATCTATTTAATTTTATTTATGGTAATAATGTTATAAATTTTATATGGATATAAATACTTACTTATGTGTTCTTAATTATAAATAATTTGATATATGAAGACATTTTAGATTATATAAATTTTAATTTGTAATTTTTAAAATATTTTTCTGATTTTTAAACAATTTAATAATATAAAATATCAATAGTGTCAATTTTGAAACAATTAATTTATTTGAATTTAAATAAAATCCACACAGAAGAAATGTTCGAAAACAAATATTTAATATATTTATAACATGTCATATTTATCTATAAAATTAGTGGATCACATTAAATAGTTCATATAATATTTATTTTTATTTTTTAAAACCATTTATTTTATATTTCAGTCAATAAAATAATTTCAACAACACTATTGTGTCACCTTTAATGATAATTATTTAATCCATAAAAATTATAAAAAATTTAAATGATGTAGATAATTTTATTATATTTCTGGATATTATTTAGGTTAGAAGTTTCATGAAGTTTATCACTAAATTAAAATTATTATAATTATAAGATTTAAGAGAGTGACATGTTTTCACTTTCTTTGGTTTTAATAATAATTAAATTATTTTTATGGTCAAAAGTTTATAAAATGAATCTAATCCGACCCTTAGGTGATATGGGTTGACTTTTAGTCATCCAATAGAATTTTTTCATGTGTTAGGGTAATTTTATAATCTTAGGTTTACCCTTAATTACCCGATTTATCTTTAACTGAAGTAAATAAAAATTACCGTAGTTACTATTCATAATATCAAAAAAATAAACGTAACCTATTAACATAATTTGGACCCACTGAATCCAAATATGGAATACATTTTTAAAAATTCAAAACACATAAATTTCAGTAATTAAATTAAAATTTATCCCGTTATTAAGAAAATGGGTTTTAAAAGTTAAAATATTGCCAAAGATTGAAATGTTTTTACCTATGAATTCAATGTAAAATTAATGGTAATGACATACATTATATTAAATGGTAAAATATATTCTATTTATACTTTAAAACCATTAAATATTATAAATTAACCATATAAATTATTGCGATGAAAAAATTTGTTTTTAATTAAAATATAGCTTGTTTTTACTATTCATTAAAATATAAAAGTTATCAGAATAATGTGAAAATTTTATCCAAAGTAATTTTTTATATCCTGATTCCAAATAAGAATTTTATTTTGTCAAATTGAACTTATAAACATTTCAAAACCTATATTTAAAGTGGGTGCGCCATCAAAAGGTGACAAAACTGCATTTTTTGAAAAATACTTATTTTACCTGAAAAATTTATTTTGTTCTCATGTCATGTTCTAGAAAATGTGTAAGATGAATAATAATGTTATAAAATTCAAAATTTAGTTAATACTATTCATAACGTCTAGTTCCTAATAATATTATAACCATATATCGTTGTTTAGTGAAACCTGGTATTCCGTACAACACATGCTATCGAGGAAGGTCGTGATTGCATGTAATGCAAGACAAGTCAGGGTTGTGAGTAGTGCAAGACTCCTTTGTTGTTGTGTATAACAAAATTTAACAATATTTCATTTATACATTGAATATATATATATATACACTCAATGTTGCGTAGAATAACTACTATCAAACGAACTTGAAATTATGTGTAACATGATCCAAGAATAGTGTTGTGTATACTGCAAGCTAATATGGTGTTGCGTATAGAGCAAGGTAATCTTGATGTAGTGTACAACAAAAAATATGAAAAAAATAATATATCTCATAAAATATCAGGGTGTTACATTCTACCCCCCTTAAAATGAATTTATCCCTCGAAATTCATCGGGGTTATAAATGGTTTATTACTTGAGAGTTTCTTTCATAGAAACCCACATCGTAAAAAGGAATACTAAAACTTTATTTTAAAAAATGAACGTTAGAAACAAAACAGATACCCAAAGTAACTCATCACTTGGGTTCCCACATAAGAGATCATAGGTGAAAATATGGATATAGAAGATAAATCTAACCGTCATGTTCTGATGGAGAGTGGTAGAGAACAGGGCTATGAAAAAGCCAATAGTCACAAAGCCATAAATTTGTGATGATCTAAGGTACCATCTGACTCATCAGATATAAGGGTACTAGGACAAAAAATTTTGTTTTCAAGATCATTTCCCTAAAGTTGAAGAATTTGAATTAGAAGAAATACTTACTTTATTTCAGTATAATCTCATCGTTGTTCGTGCCTTGAACAATTTCCACTTAATCTCTTAAAGAAATGAAGTTGAATTTGTCATTCATGAAGTGTTACCAGATCATACGATAGAATTATGGGTCATTCCATATGTCTCAAAAGGTTAGCAAAAGTTATCAAATATACATAAGTCCATATATGGTGACGTTAATCGTATATGATTCCAAAAATGGACTTATACTTCATTTATCATACTTCTTAATAAAATAAAACTAGTTTCTACTAACCAGGGAATTCTTGTAGGCCAGTGGTAGGTGATAAAGGTCTGTCTCACTTCAGTTGTGTGTTCGATTCCCACAGCCTTTTCCGATGTGATGGGTTGTCGCCCATCCTGCAGGTTGTCCATTTTATAAATCTACACTATTATAAACTTATAGAAATAATATCAAAAAAAGTTCTAGCCTTAAATAATACTATCTGATGTCCAACATAATCCATTCCAATCTTTATACTTACCCAAAATACATATGTACAATATCATAGTATAAAGAAAACGATTACTAGAAAGTTCATCTACCAAGCATGTGAATACCATCATTTATCCCCCATATATCATAAGATATATCTTGTTGGTCACATTCAAAAAATTTGAATACCTTAATCATGTATTCTCTTGAAAAAATGAATACCCATTGAACCTTAGTGAAAAACATGAATGCTGTCAAAAGTTAACTCTTTCCACATACAAAAATCCCAAAAATTATATATACTCAAACCATGATATCACTTTGTCCTTATATCAGTCATGATCTCATTAATAATATCTAGAATATTATTTTCTTCTTATCCATTCATTATGCGCATATCATCTTCTTTCCAAAAATATCTGAATAACTTTTCATGGTTACCGGTACCATTCAACGTATACTTTCAAATACTTTAGGAAAAAACAATAGTGTAACAATACTTATATGTGTCTTCGCTCCATAGTACCATTACCTATACAACATAACTCTTAATAAACATAAATCATTCCACTACCTTCTTAAACCATTGACAGAGCTTCAACAATTCTTTGATCTCACATATCATTTGTAATCTCATCATCATCATCATCAATATAAATACTACCCATACGACTATGATGATTCTCTTACTGAGATTTTCCCTTAGGGAATTGGTTTGCATAATGCCCATACATTCCACATTTAAAACATTTAATCATTGTTGATGTCGTAGCAATACCATTATCCTTGTCCACGGTGTTAACTGAACCACTTCCTTTGCACTTACTGGCTTTGTGTCCTTCCTTTCCACACCCAAATCATCTTCCAGTTCCTTTGAAACATTCTCCTTGATGCCTCTTCCCACCTGATTTATATGAGGGAAATTGAACTTTCTTTCCTCTATAATCATCATGAAACTCCATCTTTCTCTTATTATATGAGTCGGGATACTTACCAAAGTTGAGATTATTGATCATACTATGAGATTGATGATTAGGCATAATAATGATGTTTTGAATTCCAAATCCCGTTTCATTTGGTTGCTCATGAAGAATACCATTCAATTGTCCATCATATCCTCCATTATCGTGAATCTTCCTGTTTCCATCCATTTTCTAAAACCCAAAAAGAATAGTATGAGAGGAAAAAATAATGCTAGGAAAACAACATAATAAATGGGGATTACCTTCAATATATAACATCTTAGGTATAATTCTAAGATCGTTACCATAATTCTAGGACTATAACCTATATGTATACTTAACCTTAGGGATATCCCTAGACATACCTTAGACATATCTCTAGGGATCTCACTAAAGTTTTGGCATCCTAGTTTCCAAAGGTAAACTAAACCTCCCTATAATACCAACTGTAGAGACCCATACTTGACATACATAGACATTACATTACTTTTGTGCAATACTTAATACATAACAAAAACAGACACCAAAGGATCGTAACAGTTTAGTGTCTTTGGAAACTTGGAACGGAATCTTCTAATAATGGTGAAAGATCTTCAAAATCTCCCATAAAGATCTTCCCCTTTTGTTTTCTTACCTAAAACCTTTATTTATGTCCTGGGGAAAAGAAAACATAAAAAAGGTGAGCTCAAATGCTCAGTAAGGGTAATCATAGAGAACATAAAACAATCCATGAACATTTGAATGCAAAAACTTGAACATAAAGTCTAAACATCAAAATATTGAGGAAAGACAAAAATCTTGGAAGTACGTAAGGAATATATCATAATGGAACATAAATAATGATAAAATAGCATGGTAAGAAAACATGTAATTGTGGAAAACCATTAACCACATGATATGATTTCCATAGTATCCAATGCATTGCTTCCAAGACAATCTTAGTGGACAAAGTCCCTTTTTGAATCAAGTTCACTCCTCGTTCCAATCCTCTATCACTGAACCGAATTAACTTATCATTCCAGCCATGTCTATCTCATGAAATATAAATATTTACCCAATGCATTGGAGGGATATATAGGTCCCACCCATCTCATAATGAAATCATTCTTACTTGTGCCACAACATAAACATAAATCATTCATCATAACCCAAAGAATAAAAATGGGTTTCATAAACATCATCCCATCATAACATATTCCATATAAAACAAATGGATATCATTTCATCATAAGAAAAGTGAAACCACTTAAATCATAGATATATTATACTTGAAACATACACATATGAAATAATGTCATCTTAGATGGAAAATACTTTTGATAAAACACTTGAAATGAATTCTTGAGGAAAATATCCTTTCTTCTTCAAAATCATTTTCTTTTCTCAAAATTTCCTACGATTTTAAAAGAAAAGAATTTTGTTGAAAATAATCATAAAATCTTGTAGAGTAAGCTTCATATAAATAAGACGTTATGAAACTGTAAAAATCCTTTCATACCGTAAAAGTTTAAAAAAACATTCTTCTCGTACTTTTTCCAGAAAAGTCCAAAAATTTCGCCTTTGGTAAAAAAAGAAAGATTCTTTCCATAACACAATGTAAAATTCAAATAGGGGTAAACATGACTTTATAAGTACATGGAAGAATATTAAACACTTTATGAAAAACATTTTTATTGACATGGATGAAGAATTTAACACCATTAAATACTTACGAATAAACAATCTCACATAAGAATGAGATTGGAATAATTATCCCTTACCTTATGTCTGATATGCTTCGTATGTATCTGAACCTCCTGTATAATGATTAAAATAATGTCACTGAATTATTACAGAATCTTATTCAATGTTATGATATCATATATGGTTCACTTATGACTTTATATTACCTGTTCTTTTGTAAATTCCATGTTAAAGCAGTGTTTTGGGTAAAATCGTTTCATTTATCGTACGTGTTTCGATTTTTTGTTCTTGATATTATTACTCATATCCTGATTTACTTAATTCCAGAATGTAAAACATGATTTATATATAATATATATTCAGTATATAAATATATATGATAGATCAATAAATGGAATGAAATACACCATTCATGGAGACGGTAGGTCGTACTTACGCATGAACGCTGTTTTTGTTTCCTTATTGAATTGAATAGAATTAAGTAAATGAAAAATATATGTACATAAATCCAGTATAATTATTATGTAATATATTTCATGATTATTTATTACATATATACATTATAATCATACTTTAATGGTTAATCATGGAAAATGAATCTCATCGCGTTCGTGTAGACGGTAGTCCATACGTACGCTCGAGCGATGATATAGTTCCCAGAATTATTTAATAGAATTGGAGTGAATGATATGATATCTAAAAATAAGTATGATTTTATAATAATCATATATATTTATTCTTTACACCATTATATCCATCCAAGTAAGGTGGTGGTGGAAAAACTAATTACACCACGATGTGGAGACGGTATTCCATACGTATGCACGCGCGGTGATTTTGTTTTCCGTAGGATAGATAGAAGGTAAAATGGGTTATTTCATATTTATAATATCATATCAGTATATTAGTGATACTGATTGTATTACTTTACAATGAAACAACTAAATTAGAAAAGTTGAAGAATAAAGAAACTTGAAAGAATCGGTAGAAGAGATTGCCTCTTCTTCGACGTGCCTCCTTTAAACTTCCTCTTAAGGGACTAGAGTTGGTATTTTGAGAAGACCATAACCTCAAGAATATTACTAGGGAAGTTTATAAGATTAATGTTCAGGGGTTGTCTTAGTTTGAAGGCTCAAAGTTGTGTAAAGAGAAGAGGGAGGAGGTTCCCTTTTATAAGGGAGGAGAGGGGCACTTTTGGAAACCTCTAAAATATTAATTTATAATAAACCTAAACCCCACATAAAAACTTTTAAAGTGACAAAAATTGGGATATTAGATAATATAGGGTTGTAATAGCATCTAAAAATTAAATTTAGACATGTTTTGATTTTATTTTAAACCTTAACATTTTGATTTATCCTTATTTAATCTATTTAATTTTATTTGTGGTAATAATGTTATAAATTTATATGGTTATAAATACTTACATATGTGTTCTTAATTATACATAATTTTATATTTTATGAAAAATTAGATCATATAATTTTTAATTTTTAATTTTTAAAATATTTTTGTGATTTTTAAACAATTTAATAATATAAAATATCAATAGTGTCAATTTTGACACAATTAATTTATTTGAATTTAAATAAAATCCACACATAACATATGTTTGAACAAAAAAGAATTAATAGATTTATAACACGTCATATTTGTCTAGAAAATTCGTGTATCACATTAAATAGTTCATATAATATTTATTTTTATTTTTTAAAACCATTTATTTTATATTTCAATCAATAAAATAATTTCAACGTCACTATTGTGTCCCCTCTAATAATAATTATTTAATACATAAAAATTCTAAATAAATTCACATGATGTATAAAATTTTATTATATTTCTGGAGACTATTCATGTTCAAAGTTTCATGAAGTTTATCACTAAATTAAAATTATTATACTTATAAGATTTAAGAGAGTGACATGTTGTCACTTTCTTTGGTTTTAATAATAATTAAATTATTTTCACAGTCAAAAGTCCATAAAATGAATATAATACTACCCTTAGGTGATATGGGTCTACTTTTAGTCATACAATAGGATTTTTTTATGTTTTAAGGTAATTTTATAATCTTAGGTTTACCCTTAATTACCCGATTTATCTTTAACTGAAGTAAATAAAAATTACTGTAGTTACTATTCATAACATCAAAAAAATAAAAGTGACGTATTAACATAATTTGGACCCACTGAATCCAAATATGAAATTCATTTTTTAAAATTCAAAACATAGAAGTTGCAGTAATTAAATTAAAATTTATCCCGTTGTTAAGAACACGGGTTTTAAAAGTTAAAATATTGCCAAAGATTGAAATGTTTTTACCTATGAATTCAATGTAAAATTAATGTTAATGAAATAAATTATATTAAATGGTTAAAATATATTCTATTTATACTTTAAAACCATTAAATATTATAATTTAACCATATAAATTATTGTGATGAAAAAAGTTGTTTTTAATTAAAATATAGCATGTTTTTACTATTCATTAAAATATGAAAGTTATCATAATAATATGAAAAATTTATCCAAAGTAAATTTTTATATCCTGGTTCCAAAGAAACATTTTATTTTGTCAAATTTAATTTATAAACATGTCAAAACTATATTTAAGTTGGGTGCTCCATCAAAAGGCGGAAAAACTGCATTTTTTGAAAAATACTTATTTTGCCCGAAAATTTTATTTTGTTCTCATACCATGTTCTAGAAAATGTGTAAGATAAATAATAATGTTATAACATTTAAAATTTAGTTAATACTATTCATAAAGGCCAGTTCATAATAATATTATAACTATATATCATTGTTTAGTGAAACCTGGTATTCCGTACAACACACGCTATCGACGAAGGTCGTGATTGCGTGTAATGCTAGCCAAGTCAGGGTTGTGTGTAGTAAAAGACTCCATCGTTGTTTCGTATAATAGAATCCAACCATATTTCATTTATACATTGAATATATATATATATATATACACTCAATCTTGCGTAGAATAACTACTATCAAACGAACGTGAAATTGTGTGTAACATGATCCAAGAATAGTGTTGTGTATACTTCAAGATAATACGGTGTTGCGTATAGTGAAAGGTAATCTTGGTGTAGCGTACAATAGAAAATATGAAAAAATATATCTCATAAAATCTCGGGGTGTTACACCACCCACTGGACACCCTCTATACACCCCCCCTGGACACCCCCTCCCCCCCCGGACACCCCCGAGACACCCCTGCACTGGACCGCCACCCCCCCCCCCACCCCACCCCACCCCCCGGATACCCCCTCCCCCTAGACACCCCCTGGAACCCCCCCCCCCCATACACCCCCTTGTACACCCCCAATGCATGCATATACGTGCAAACATGCATATTAATAAAAGGAAAAAAGAAAAAGGGAAAAGGAAAATTGTAAACTGATACAATGTATAAAATATTTTTTCTAAAAAAATATAATGGTATAGGATCTAAAAGTGCATAACTGGGGATCAACTATCCAACCATGACACAGAGAAATGTCTAGAGATAAAATATTGAACACTATGGAGTAAACTCAAAATCATCAATTCTCTAAGCCTGGTGTATGCCAAGTCAATTTAATTAAAATGACAATAATTGGTTACTAATGTCTTGAAAAAAATGGTATAAAATAACCATTACCACCTAAATTTTATATTCACGTCAATCCCGGTTTCAAGTCGTGGAAGAAAATCAATTGCATCGACTATGTTTTTTGTTGGTTCTCTACAGAGCATGAATCCCTATCTTGCATACCAATACAATTCATCAAAATAAACAAATGATCGAAATGTAAAATCCATCAGGAAGCCAAAAATAGGAATACAAACTCTCTTTTCATCTTTTTCACCTACATATATTCACAGCCCCCCACCCCCACCCCCCCTCCAGGACAACCCCCTCCTCCTACACCCCATACCCCATGCACAATGCCCCCCCCACCCCCTTCACCCCCCCCCCCGGACACCCCCATGGACACCCCCCTCCTAGAAACCCCCCATCCCCCTACACCTCACACCCCATGACCCCCTCCCTGCCCTCCTAGACAACCCCCCCCCCCCCCTCTTGGAAAGCCCCCCCCCCTGCACCCATACATCCCCCACCCCCTCCCTACCCTGACACACTTCCCCCCAGCCCCCTTCACCCCCCACCCCCTGGACACCCCCTCCCCCTACCCCCCCTACACACTGCCACTCATCCCCCTTCACCCCCCCCCCCAGGACACCCCCCTCCTGGCTAGCCCCCCTCCCCATGCATCCCCTACACATTTCCCCCCCCCCCCCCATCCCCTTCTATACACCCCCCCCCCCCCTCCTAGACACCCCTCCCCCTGGACACCCCCCACCACCCCCTGGACCCCCACCCAACACCCCCTCTCTCTCGGACACCCCCTCCCCATGCACCCCCACACCCCCTACCCCCTTGCCTTCCCCCTACACACTTCCCCCCCTAGAAACCCTCCTCCCCCTACACCCCCACCCCCCCCCCCTCCCTACCCCCTTCACACTGCCCCCCAACTGCCCACCCCCTACTGCCCCCCCCCCCCCCACCTGCACCCCCACTACCCCCTACACACTACCCCCCCCCCCCCCCTTCCCCCTTCACCCCAACTTCCCCCCAACCTTCATCCCCCGCCCCCCATGCCCCCCCCCCGAAATGCACCCTCTCTATATAGTAATCAATATAAGAAAAATCATATAGAAATTACATCAATGAATATAAAGGTAATACAAAAGTATAAGGGGAAAAATAATTACCCTAACATAAAGTAAATGGAGAAATTAACCTAAGAAAAACTATAAAGAAAATAGAAGGGTGTATATTAGCTCAGGTTACCAGGATCTGACCACCAAAAATGTTCAACACAGCCATGAACTACTAACCTCAACTAATACCAGGTCCACTTAATTCAAATCCAATCTTTCTACCATCTATAAAAGTCATGAAATGTATAGGAAAATACCATGTAGTTATGTGTATATACATACCCTGTATAATAACCAAAGAACGAAGAGGGAAGTAAAAAAATAAAATGGTTGGCTCAACCCATAAGGTATGATGGTAATGAAAACCAATTTCAACAGTTATCCAACACATCAAATCCAATGCCTAAATCATAACCATAATCTATCATGAATCCCATCACTAAGACTTACCCAACCCTCTTATAAACAGTCCCACATATCTTTTAATGTCTCACACACCTCATCCTAAGACACATCTAATGGAATTACCCTATAAAAGAAACCATTTTCCCTCAAACTTCTCTCTACCCTACCCAAAACTGAAGGACATCATCCTATAGAAGAAAACGGATTGAAAAGTAATGAATACTCTTAATTTACTAATAAAAACTCCTAGTATAAATAAATATGATAATTTTACCACATATAAACTAAACTTTTTAAAATTAAATGACAGAACTGTCATTCTAAGAATGAACTGGCTCTCATATTCATCTCAAGAGAACGAGCCTTAGAAAAACATTTCCATGTTATTGAATATATAGTACCTGTATTTATTAAAATTTACATTATATTACCGTTATTAAATCAATTATTGTTACACATGTGATTCAACATAATACCATCAACGCAACATTGAATCATATATTAAATAAATAATAACTGAAGATAGTATAATGAAGAATCTAGTTAAATTTTCATCTTTCCATACACTTCATCATCATTCTAGATTTTAGTTCCTCAATTATTTTTCAAAAATACTTCACATTTCCCATAGGATAACACATAGTATTGGTAGTATATATATTCATCATTTCTTTGTAATATATTGGTATAAGGATATAATGATTTTAAAGCAAAAAATAAATTAAGAAAACATTATAACAATAAAATCATGATAAAACTAACAATGTGTAATTAAAAAGAATCATAAACATAAAAAATCCATTACCCTCAAAACAAACTAACAACACCAAACCCAAGATAAGGGAGTTATACATGGAATGTAAAAAAGCATAAAAATAATCTCATCCCCCATACCAAAACAAAAATATTAGGCCCTAGATAATAGTATGGAAATATAAATGAATAAATTAAATAGAAACCCCTCCCCTCAGAATAAACCATATCCCATGATCTTGAGAGAAGAGTGTGATCTTACCATTTTATAAGAAATTTTAGAAGTTCAGTGAAGTGGTAGATTACCAAAGGTTAAAGTGGAACAAGAATTCATGGATTATAAGGTTTAATGGGATGATTCTAATCTAAGAATTATTGTTATCTAAGATATTTTCCTCTTTTAAAAACTCATTCAATTCCTTTTTAATTTCTATTTAACCAACCATGATGATTTTCTCCAAATCACAATGCCAAATCCAACTTTGGATTTTGGTTAGTGATTATGAGTTTGTATGATAACATATGTGACATCTAGAATCATGGAGGTTTCTATAACATTTATGGAAATGATATTCATGTGAGATTTAGATAAGAGAAATCTTAAAAATTAAAGATAATGTTCTGATAATTCATAAGGGGATAATTTTGATAAGTAGAACTGATACACTATAGTATCAAAGAAGAATTCTGAGGAACAACCATGTGATATTTATATTATAGGAAGGTGAATAAGATCAGCATATTGAGTCTTTGTATAGGCTCGTATACTAATATATGATTATTCTACTAAAGGAATGATTTGTTCTGGTTTATATAATGGTTCATGTAACATTAAATAAATATGAAAATATAAAGGTGAGCTTGACCAAAACCTTTGACACATTCTTCAATCATCTTAATGCTTTTGATAAAGACATGAAAATTCTTGCGGAATATATTGCTGACACCAAGATCCTAAAATTAATCAAGAGGATACTTCTTTGATGGTTTAATCATAAAGTGTCTATACTTGAAAACAAGTATCCAAAGGATGTATTTCTTTATATTATTCAAAGAACACATGTCACATATAAAATAAGAAATGATGATAATGATACCACATCAAAGAAAAAATCATAGGATGTTTTATTCAAGTAAATTTATACATTCTTTATTAAACTTGTTCCAGAAGAAGATGAGGTAAAAGATGTGATATACTTTTTTCCAAAAACCTGAAGTGGGGAAGATGAAAATTCACAGGAAAGCTTCCAGTTTTTTGTTTCTGATGTGTCAAGGTAGGTCACCTCATTTATATGTGTTATAAAAACATTCAAGATGATGATGATGAGGTGTTCGTGAATATTTTTTATTAAAAGTAATAAAACTAGGAGATAACCGAAATGAAAATTCATTAAGAATAAAAATATTTTATCTCGTGAATATGGAAGTTCAGATGAGTCTAAAGTGGAAGAAGTTGATAATTTTAGGTACCATGGTTAAGATGAATTAGTGAATGTTACCGATAGAACATTAATTGAAAATATTTATAATAATAATAATTATGTATTGGGGTGAGTTGATCTGAAAGTGTTTTTAGAGGTATCCCTTCAATAACATAAAAAATATAGGGATAAAAAAATGATAGAAAATGTAATATTTCCTAACCCAAATCTCTATATACAATAATAAGAGGTTGAGAAATCAGAAATGATAGCATATATTGAAAAATTGAAAATAGGAATTTTTGGTAACTTAGAAAAGGAGTGGATCTCAATATCAATGTGGAGGAACGAGTGTGAATCAATGATGGTTTGAGTGATACTATAAAATAATAGGTTATGAAGGATGAAGAGCATGATGTAGAAGTCAAGGTTTGGTGTTGTATGTTTAATGAATGAAAATAACTATTTACACTTGACATGAAATTTGGTTACTCAAAGAAACAAGTTCTAGTTGAAGAAAAATATATCCCAAGAGATTTTTCTAAAGTGAGTATTTACATTCCAAAGTTGTGTCACCATAAAAACAAAGGTAAATATAATATATAATGTAATAAAAGGATGTATAAAACCACACCTCATGCCAGAACATGGTCCTAAAATATCTGGAGGAAAGTGAAATTGGGATAATCTTAATAAAAAAAATATAAATCTGTCAAAAATGGTAGAATGAAACAAAATATTAGGTGTTTTTATTGTAAAAAATTAGACAAATCCAATATGATTTCTACACAGAACATGATTTTATAGAGATAAACAAAAAATAGGCAATATTTTTTCCATCATAATCTTATTATTTTAATAGTAATTGATTTTGGTGTGATGGATATAGACACGAGTATGCCTACTATGCCACTAGGGTACAATGAGATGTGACTCATAATACACATAAATGAGGATATCAATAGCTTAAAACATCTTCCAACCCATATAAAAAAAATTAGTTTTTCATGATGAAAGGGAGTGTTCTGAACAAAAAGATCCTCATAAGTATCAAGCATCATAAGAATTTCCTCAATGGTCATAGAAGAAGATGCAATGGTATAAGAAAGAAAATGTATCTAATATTTCTTTTAATGATATATACATTCCAATTTTTGGTTTTTGGATAAAATATGTACCTCACACAAGACCGGAAATAAAAAACTATTTATAGATATAAAATATTATAAAGTTGGATTGGTTCTATTTTCTAGTGATGAATAAATCGTGATCGTTTGGTCTATAGAGGCCAATTTTAGTGTAACAGATCTTTGGAAGACAAGAGTGTGATTGAAATCTTGATTATTTATCTTGTAGTGCTCTATTGTGAAAACAAAAGTGCGATTGAAATCATAAATAAAACCATAAAATACCATGGAGGGTGGTGTTGATTGGAAGATTTGTGGAGGAGGGCACCGCGGTGAGTCAAAAAAATCTTTGGAGATGCTTGTGGTGTTTTAAATGAGATAATAATTGGTAAGAATTAAAATGGAAAACATCAATGAAATAATATCAAGCAATATATATAATCATAAACTACCACTATGAGTTTTTACAGACAACACACCTCCATTGGAGGGGTTTTATTAAAAAACCATGACTTGTTTATCAAACAAGACAATTATCTTAACCAACACTTATTCAATAATTTTAATTTAATATAAACAAGAAAAATTAAGAAGGAAGCTAAATGAAATTTAAAACATTATTTAATTAAAGAGGATGGGAGAGGACCCTACCTCAAAGTAGCCAAGCCACATTTAGCATTTGACACTTTTATCAGTGACAACTCTAAGCTGATCCATCCATCCCTTAAACATATTCACTTTTTCATATGCATAAGGACACCCTAACCCCTATGTATGTGTCTGCATGTCCTTGAACATGCACAAGAGGATCCTTATATATATGCTCACATTCATAAGAATGTTATCACCCACACACGTATGAATTTTCTATATATATACATAATCACACCTAGCCCCTTATATGTAATCGTGCTGCCATGGGCAGACATACATATAATGGGAGAACTTATTATATATATATTCTTACCAATTCATACATGGTCAGTCACCTTCAACAAGTGGCTTGAATCCACCTCAACAAGATCCAAAACACGCTAAAAAATATAGGAAACCCAAAAATCACAAAATACATATTTAAAATTAGTCCAAGGAATTAAAAATGGAAGAAATCATACCTGAATGTGATGTCTAACTCACTACCTTTGATGGAAGTGGATAGAACTGGCCTCATCATAAGAAACCACCTGTAGGGAAATAATGGTAAAAGAAGTGAGATTTAAAGACTTCTTAAATATATGTGCTCGGTGTGTCAATTTTACATGATAAATGATACATGAATTCAATACCAACATGATCACAAGGATAATATTAATGATTACACAAACATAATACAATTCAAATGATCAAGAAAATTAGTAATACAAAGGACACTTAACTCAAACGGTAATCTATAATTCGATATAAAGCTTTTACCAACCACCACTGATCCTTCTATCCCATGTATCATACATGAATACATATGAATAAAACAAAAAAAACATTTTAAAATTAGAACTAAAATCAATATAATTGATTTTAAACTCACCAGGTAATACTACACTCAAGAAACAAGCAAAGTGTGAGGTCCACTATGGACACCCACCCAATCCTAAGAAACACAAAAAATAAAATTTATCAACACAAAAAAACATAAAATTTCATCAAACATCATGAGAAACAATAAATAAATCAACTGACTAGTACACCTAAACTCAAATGACATTTAATAATGAGATTTTAAGATTTCTATGTCTCCTAAAAATGTCACACATGAAATACACATCATATAGAAGTGATCCTACCATGGGTTTAAACAACAATAAATCCATAATTTTAATTAAACTCATGGTTATAAGTTAAGTTATAGCCATAGAACTATCTTTTTTTGGTTCATTTTAGTGGTATATGGAGATATAAGTTGTCTTTATTTGATTAAAGAAGTGAGTTGTCTTTCATCATGGATATGATACCTATGGGATCAGGGGTGATCAGTTATTTTTTAGTATAAACCTAAAGAATCATACAAAATGATGGGAGTGTGTATTTTAGTTTGACGGTTAGAAAGTGGAAATAATATAAGGCTCATCCCCACCCCCACCTAAACCCCCCACCTGCAACCCCACTTCCCACTACCCTCTGCACCCCCACCCCCCACCTGCACCCCCCACCCCCACTACCCCATGCACCCCCCCCCCCACCCACCTACCACCCCACGACCCCCTACACCCCCACCCCCCACTACCCCCTGCACCCCCCCCCCCACCTACTACCCCACTGCCCATTGCACCCCCCCCTCCCCAACCTACACCCCCCCCCCTCTAACTGCACCCCCACTACCACCAGAACCCCACCCCAACCCCCCCCCCACCTGCACCCCACCCCCCTTCCACCTGCAACCCCACTACCCACTACACACCCCCCCCACACACACACACCTACACATACACCCCCACTCCCCCCACCCACACTCCCCCCAACCTACACCCCCATTTCCCCCAGCACCCCCCCCCCCCACACACACACACACCTACACCTCG
Source organism: Viscum album (assembly GCA_963277665.1). NCBI lineage: Eukaryota > Viridiplantae > Streptophyta > Magnoliopsida > Santalales > Viscaceae > Viscum > Viscum album. Next base: position 1,357,024,241 of record OY728148.1, read on the forward strand.
ACTACCCGTGCACCCCCCCCCCCCCCGACTTGTACCCCATTTCCTTTCCCCCAACACCCCCCCCAACCCCCAGCACACCCCATACCCCCTATACACCACATGAACCTAGCACACCCCCTCCCCCTACCCCCAGCACACCCCCTTCCCCTTTCCCCTCCCCTACACACCCCATGCACCCCCTGCCCCTTGTACCCTCCCCCCGACCCTTGGAAAAATATCTTCTTATATTTTGATGAATATGTTGTCATTATTTGTCATGTTTTATTGGATTTTAATTTATTTTAAAGTCAATATGTTGGTTTTTATGAGTTTGATCAATGAAATATTTAAATTGATGATCATTATAATAAGGCATTAAAAATTTATTTAGAATAAGATGTATTTGAAATTTTAGATCACTACAAGCTTTCCAAATACATGTAAATAAAGTTCAAAGAATTGTATGGTCAAAAATATATCTTGAATAAGGGAATATGTGTTGTTTATAATAATTATCATTTAATGAATAATGAATTTAATTTATCTAAAATTAAAATGATGAAGATCAAGAATAGGGACACCAAGAAATTAGATACTTATATCTAGTTAAAAAAATGATTCATTGGTCATATTTGTTTCTAACCATATATAAGTTGCTTCATGAAAAACTAAAAATACAGATTATATATCACTTCAATATGTTAAATATGGAGTAACTGCATCATGTGGTAAATCTTGAAATTGTTGTTACAACAAACAAGAGAAAATTATTTTCTTGGAAAATCAATTGAATGTTTTGAAATATAAAGAATAAATTAATTGTGATCTCGTAGAATAATTTACGTAAACCATCTAAAATATGGGAAAGAAAAATGTAGGGAAAATTGATATTATTGATTCACTTTTTCAATAAGTAAAGCATGTGAATGAGAAGAAAACATGAGATATCCATGATCATCTCTAAGGAATAGTATTAATAACAAATTAAGATAATATAAAGTGAAGTGAATTCTCAAATTCATAAATTAGAAGAAAAATTAGAGGATAAGGATATATGGATTAAGAATCTAGAGGATGATCTCCATATCATAAGAAGGATGCCAAAAACTAAAGAAACTCATTTGAAAACTATAACTAGTATTATAAAGAAAAATAATAGGTTTTCTATAAAAATGCAGTATATATCTTGTATAACTCATGTAAAAGGAATTAAAAAAAATATGGTAATTAAGTGATAACACTATATGAGTGTGTATAAGTAAGCTAGAGATTTCAACGGTAAGGAATCGTCTACTACAACTAGAAGAAAATATCATGTCAATCATTGATTAACATTAGGTATTTTTTAAATAAATATCCATCATCAATGTCTAGATATACCATGTCAATAAAGTGAATCGGGTATTTCACATGGAAGATATCATGAACATGGTCTAACTTTAGTGGAAATTCCATGTGAATATAATACTCACATTCTCCCCATAGGATCCTGAATATACTGATGAACATTGGGGATAACTTGCTACCCTATTCAATCCTCCATAATACTCATCATGGGTAGAAATTCAAAACAAAATGTTCCCCATGGTTAAACTCCAAGGGTAAGATATGTCAATCTATGTGATATATCTATCTCCTCTACAATGCCCCCATATCCTCAATATTCACTTGCTATTTCATTTACATACCTTTCACAATATTCATTCCATTAAGTGATGTCTCACTAGTCAAAGTCCATCAAAATTTTGACATGATGGGTCTCTCATATATATTTTTAAAGGTTCCATACTGATTTTAGAGTGATTGATTTTATTATAAGAAAACATTATGAATATAAAATGACCCCCACAGCCATCCAAAGTCATAAACAAAGCATCTCAACATATCCTATAATACCAATATAGTCCACTCACTCTACCAATAGATTTGGGGTTTAATTTTTGTTCTCTTCATCAAATGGCTCCCAAAATCATCCTTCAAGACTCTCAAAAAATGTGATAGAAACTGAGAATTATAGTCATAGATAGTCATTGAGGGTACCACTTGAAGTATAAAGATAACCCCTATATAAAACTACCCAAAGATATCAAAAGAAAATTTCTACCCAATTTAAATAAAGTATGCCAACTTATTAAGTTGGTCAATAATAACTAATATAGAATAATAGCCTATCACTATATATGTATTATACATCACAATATCAAGAGATATTTAATACCACAATCACTCTATGATTTCAAGAGGCAATATCAATCCCGCTAACACCTAATGGTCAACATTAACTTGATAATGTTTGATACTTCAATATATAAAATCGATTACAACCCAATATATAGAATCCCCCCTAAAGCATGTTCAGATATTACATGCTCCTGATAGAAACCTCACAGACACAAAACATTAACATTGAGATATTACCATAAACTAGTTCTCATTTAGAATATAAAGGAACATGCTAAAATAAATATTAACAGTGAAAATTAGAGTGTCCGATGATCTGAAATCAATGAAACCTTGTGGCAGAAATTGGATAGAGGTTGGGTGGCCACGTCAGAGGAGAAGGATATCTGAGAGGTGGGGCAGCCGCAACAGAGGAGGAATATGGAAGGTGGGGTAGTCGTGTCAAAGCAGCGTTGAGAGGTGGAAATCCATGACATAGGAGGAGGGTAGTGGTGAGGTGGGGGTCATCGGAGTTGTGTATACAGGGAGGTAGGGAGGCTGCATAGGCAAGGAGGTGGCATGGGAGCACCGGAGGTGCTTCAGCAGGGATCTGGGGAGGCTGTGTTGGATGAGGGGAGAGAGGGAGGAGAAATTATGGGGGGGGATCACGGGGGAAGGAAGAAATGCGATATGTGAGGCATCGTGAGGGAGGGAGGGGATGGGTGGACTAAGCCCAAGGGGTGAGGGTATAGCCACAACCATCCTGAGGGTCATGGATTTAGGTTAGATATAGCCACGATTTTTATAAACTATGGCTATAAATCCGTGGCTATATCCCAGATTTATAGTAGTGTTATTATGATATTATTATTTTTTGGAAAAAAGAGTGTTGTGATATTCTATGATTTCTTAAGTTCATTTTATGTGATGTTTTTGAATGTTTTAAGAAACCCATTCTTTTCCCATTATTTATTTATGAGATGATGAAGGTTTGATTTTCAAGTGGCACAAAAATGTATGGGTTATGAGATGGGTGGGACCTATATCTCCCTCTAATGCATTGTGAAAAGGATTATATCTCATTATATGAAAATGTTATGTGAATAGTTTATCAATTTACTAGGTTCATAAAGGGTTAGTGTGATGAAGTTAATATCTACTCACAATTTTATATGTGAACAAGTTAACAAGTCACTAGGTTCACAAAGGGTGAGTCAAATGGAATTAAGATCTACTCAATTTTATGTGTGAACATGTTAGCATGATTCTAGGTTCAAAAAGGGTGAGTTTGATAGTAGTAATATCTACTTACTATTTTACATGTGAACAGACTAGAAATTATCTTGGTACATAAAGGGTGTATGTGATGGTGTTAAGATCAACACATAATTTTACATGCGAATAGGTTGGAAAAGTAACCAGGTTCTCAAGGATAAGAAATCCTAAATATATTATTGTGAAGCCTTTTAATGTTTTTTATTATTTTATGTCATGTTTTCATGATTATGCCTTTTTTTAAAGAATTTTTTCCCTTTTATATCATGGTCATAAGTTTTATTATTATTGATATTTTTATAATTTGGATGATTTATTTTATGGTTACTTAATGATATTCTTATGATATTCTGTTGTTCAAAAAGTTTTATGATTATTATCCATGGTTGTTTGAGATATTATAATGTTACTTATATATTTATAATATTCTCCCTTATGTTTATGATATAATACTTTATGATATTTATTTCCCTTACTGGGTGTTTGATCTCACCCCCTTTTTATGTTTCTAATCCCTAGGTTAGAAGAGCTTTTATGCCTAAAAAGGTTTTGGAGGAGAATTATTATGGATAAAAGTTTGAAAGTTTTATAAAATAAAATTTTTATATATCTAACCTCTAAGACACTAAACCTTTAAGTCTTTAGGTTGTGTGACTATTATGATATGTATTATTTAAATCATGAGACTAATGTATTATTTAATTCATGTTTAGCTTGGGTAACTTCTCTAATCTTTATCATATTTAAATTAGTCATCAAAGAATCCGAATGAATAAGAAAAAATTGAAGTGAACTAGAAACCATGTGGAATAAGTACAAATTGAATTAAATGGTACAAACCAATCCAAATTAGTATCAAATAAATTTTAACCAAAACGTTTAAAATCAAACCAATCCAAATTATTATCAAATCAAATTGACCCAAAATATTAAAAATCAAACTATGCTAAAAAATAAATCTATCCAAAATAACAAAATAATACATAACCATGGTCACATAAATTGACTAGAAAAGTATCAAATGGGAAAAATTAAACATTTAATAATGAATTAGAAATATCCAAAATATCCCTCACTCAAATTCAATAATTTTTATTTAATAATAAGACCTATTGTTAACTTGGTTAAGAGAAAACTCTTAAATGAACTAGAGGCATAGAGGCGCAAAGTATTGAATTATATTGCTTAGAGTATCAGAGGAACAAAGCCCTTACATATTTATTTGACCTTACGATAATGGAATAACCTAACCCCATTACCTCTTTAAGTTGAACTTATCTCCCCACTTGATATTTCTAATAGCTTGTAGTGCCTCAAGTATTGCTGCAAAGGATGATGGTGTATCCACCATATCACTCCATTAATCCAGGGTTATATTTTCTCTACCTAGGGATAAATATTACTCTAATTCAACAACCTAGGGTTACTTTAGTAAGGTATACATGATCATATCAATGGCTCTAAAGCCTTATGGCCCAAATTCCTTATGGCCCGAAGGCCATTATTGGCTTGAAATATCAATTCAGATAAATGGTTTAGTTGATATAATATCAATATAGTACTATTGTCATATTGTTATTGTAACTTTGAAAATATTTTCCCTCAGGGTATAAAGTGAATAAATACACCAAAATCCAAATATAACTATAATAAAAAATAGTGAACCAACCAAATCATGTTGTTTTGTCACTTCCATTAAATAATACCGGCCATTTATTTTTAAATTTTTAGATTATTAATATTTTTTAAAATTAAAATTAATATAAATAAAATATATCACATGTGTAATAATATGTAAATTTAATTATTAATGTTAATGTTCAAACAAAAATAAATTCAGTTTATTTTTTATATAATCGCATGGATAAACATCTTGAATTTCAAAATGAAAACATAAAAATATATTTCTTTTATGATTGTTGGACATGTGAAGTGGAAGTATATAGAAAAAATAAGAATTATACACACATAAAAATTGATATAATATCGACATCTAAAAGTATATTTCAATATAAATAACATGCATTTTGTTAATAGAGCCTAAATTTCAAAGACATAAAATTAATAATATTACACATGCATAAAAACAATGAGTAAAACCTCAATCCAAATCACAAAACATAAATCTTGATATAATAATTATTATATTTACATAAAAATCAATATAAATAATGTATTTATATGATTATAATATCAAATTTAATAACTTGAACCATTAATATTGATTAGTTCCATCAATAAAACACTCCAGAAAAGAAATTTTGAAGAATAAATACCTTTCATAAATTTGAGGGAAAATATGAAAGGCCATATTGGAAACCCAAAGAAAATTTGAGAAGTACTTTATTCCTGAAAATATCTTGACTAAAAGAAAATTGATGCAGTGATTGACATAACATATATAAAATATGATTCATGAATATATAAAAGATATATTCCAAGGAAATGAAAATCTGGTCAACAAACATCCATATTACCTCAAGATGGAAACATGCCCTTAAAGAATAGTATGAGAAAAATTATGTTTTCCATTGAATCGAGTGAAATCAAGAGCTAATGAACATAAATTCCAATAATTAAATCCTAAAATTAACACATATCGACTTAAATGGAGTTATTTCATGTGGATAGGGAATGCATGATGATGTGGGAAAAGGGGAGGGAGAAGGAGGTATCATAATAAATCACAGATAAACACCTAAAAGGTAAATATTGGAAATATGGGGTGGATCTTAGTGGTGGTGGTCGTCTTAAATATAATTAAGTGGATATGCTTTTCCAACTATAGAGTGTGAGGCTACAATAGATCTGAAACACAAGGGTTTTGTCTTGGGTGTCGAGGTTGAAAGGAAAGTGGGGGTAAGAAAGTCATGCTATATATGGGGATATGTTATTGACAATGATGGGGAGGTATCATAATGGTTGATCAGTAGGGGGAGCAAGGGTCAGTGTCGCAAGCGATTGTTGGTGGGAGGGGTTGTGAGTAGTTATTGGGGGGCGGTGCAATGAGTGGGGACATGGATTGAGGTCATGAGAGTAGATAGGGACAAGAGAGTTTCATGAGAATTAGGGGTGGAATGGGTCATCTCAATCAGGAGGGACAGAGGGGGTTTGGGTAAAATTAGCATATCTTTCATGTAATTTGTTGTGTGCAACCTAGCTACCATGAATCATAGATGAATACAATATTCCCTATCATACCACTAGTGGATGAGTCTCTAACAAGGTCTCCTAGTAAATTCCACTATGGTAATCTAGAAAGGCTGCAAAAACACACTCAACAACAATAGAACCACAATATCCACAAAAAAAGAATTAGGGGGTTGCCTCTCGTTAACTCATATGATCATTCTTTGAATCACTTTATATGAAGAACATATAGGATTTAGATAGATTGTCTGAAATCATTATTATTTTCATTCAAAATCATCTCCTTAAATAAATTTGTAGAATTTACCTTATATAGGCCTCTATTCTCAGCTTTCCCGAGAATCTGACTTGACCTTTACTTAAAACGCACACTTCCAACAAAGAAAAAATAAAAATCAAACAGAAAAAGAAAAAGAGTTTGAGTACAAAATCACAAAAATTCCACCACACACTTCACACATAAAAATAAAAAATATAATTTACATGCCCAAATTGATTTTATTTTCCATGATGGATATGACGTGTGTCCAGATCAGCTCCTAGAATCCTTCCAATTCATACATAGAATCGATCATTTCCCCAATCAAGACTTAATTTTCTAACTCTTTTATTTCCATCAAGTCTTTGATGGTGAATTGGATTTGTTCTTTGACAATAAATACATCTTTTTTATGTACCTTCCACATATTTATTTCTTCAATAATGTTGTTTTACTTCACCATGAATTCTATCAAATGTGTTATTTTTGTAGTCTATATGTCCCTGGAGTTGATAGAGACTAGCACATTGTCTCATACAAAGAAAATAAAATATTAACTCATTGTTTTTTAATCAATTAGATAAACACTCAATGTAATTTTTATACATTCATAATGGATTTTATTCAAACTTAACTCCATCAAATATTCATTGCTAAATTTCAATTCCTTGAACACTTTCTAGATAGGTTCTTTATTCTAGTGCCTTGGGAACAGGTTCCATAACATGATCAATTTTTCTAATAATCTGATTGGTTTGATGTGTTTAACCAACCACAGAAACTAGGATATTCATTGTTTATAATCATCTTTACCATCTATGGTACCCAATTTATGGTGTAATTTAGTTTATTAAGTACCAAGAATTATATTTCCCCCCATTCTAAAATTCTTCTTGCATTCGATGAACTTTTCTGGTTTTAATGGTGAATATTGTGTATGTATATTTTAAATCCCTATTCCTAACATTCTCTAAAACCTTTTTAGAAACATATATTCTTCCACGGTTATTTATTTAAAAAATTTAACTTTTTTAAGAAGTTTGGAAATTTTAACCTTTATCTATATCACTTCAGTGATGATCATACTGATCATATATTGATCAATCTTATTATAATCCTCTATAAGATCTTCATATTCTTTGATCATGTCTAGAACATGGTTCAAACCCCTATTGAATATCTAATAATCTTTATTTTATTGTATCATATTATATACATTTGTGGATTTATTCCTTGAAATTTTTAGAATCCTTTTCAAATATTTCTGGATTTCCTTTACTAGATTAGGCTCTTTATCTAACTCATTATCCATACATTCTCGATCTTGTTCCCACTAAACATTCTGTTAATGAATTCATTTCTAAAATTAATTATGTTTCTCAATTTCTTCTTATAATTGATCATCCTAGCTCTTAGAAATATTATTCTCTTTTTCTTTAGATCTCCTATCTATTTCTACATTCTGGTTTTTCTAAGCCTTCTTATTTCTCATATTTTCTACACATTGTGTGTTATAATGGAATTTTTGACCACATAAAAATAATTAAATATAGATTTTATCATTAGAATTGTTTTATAGGGATATTTTTTATACAATTTCTAGTTTTTAATCCTTCCTGGTTGAGTAAACTATGCTTTAGGATCCTTTAACCTTATTGGATGAATATCCCTAAAGGATATTCTCTAATAGATTCCATCTTATTTTCTGGAATCATTCATTCATTTATTTTATAACTAGGCATTCTTCCATAGAATGATTATCAATGAAAACTGGATGTCTCTTTGATTTTATACCTTCTTACATTGCACCTACAAGATTCAAAGTAGCATGTTAGTGTATCTGAAATTAAATTATTTTTTCCTTTAATATTTTCTATATTAAAGTTGTAGTATTGAAATTAATTCCTATACTGCATTAATAATTCCTAGGTAATCCTTTTAAATATAATTTTCATGAAATTATTTATAAATAAACTATATGTTCTTATAGTAAAATATTTTCCCAAGAAAATCTTATTATACATAATTCCTTTAAGGACTGCAAGAAATTATTATTCATGGATAGGATAATTATTTTCTATCTTATTAAAGTATCTACTCCAGTATCTACTAATAATTTTATCATAGTTCTTCCCTATCATTAGGATAAAACTCCATGCTGAGTCTGCTGCAACTATTTTTAGGATAATTTTTTCTTCACCCTAATCTGGATACTCCATTTATGTGAGTTTTTGAGCTTCCTACTTTAGGATTCTGATTACTTCATAATATTATTTTTTCTGATTCTAGGGTACCATACAAGACACCTTTATCTATATTTAAACTGAGATTTTTGTTAAATCTCTAATATATATTTTGGTATAGCTTAATCTACCAAGAAAATCATGTATCTTCTTAAAATCTATAAGTTCATTGGGGAAAGTTTCTATCTTCTATATGATATGTGATTAAAGATTCTCTTGAGTTACTTAGATATACAATCCTAATAATTCTATCTTTAGTTGTATCTAAATGATATTTCTTTCTGAAAGTATCAACCCCTCTTCTTTGAACACTTCAACTACCAGTTGTAATTTCTTAATATGTTTTTCTATATATTTACTAAATAAGATCACATCATCAATATAATCTCCTATGAACTGCGATAATCTATCAAATTTCTTGTCTAATCTCCTCTGGAATATTCCTGGGGCATTGTTGAGTCCAAATAGCATAACTATCCATTCAAACAATCCAACTGGTGTTGTAAATGTTGTTAATGGTATATCCTGTTCTTTGATCTTAATCTTACAATATCCAAACTTGAGTTTAAACTTAGAAAATATCATTTCCATTTCATTCTTAATCATAATTTTTAAATCCTATTAATTAGGAAGGTTGTATCCATTATCCATTGTGGCATAATTAAGATCATGGTAATCAATAACCATCCCATCTTTACCACACTATTTGTCAGCATGATTTATTACCATGAATTTTGCACTCCTGTGAGAAATTTCACTATGCCTAATTAATCTAAAATTAATTAGTTCTTGAATTTTTTTCTCAAATTACTTTACCATGACATCAGGATAGAAAATTATGTTGCTTCTAAAACCCGTGTTAAGATATATAAGGATGATTTTAGATTCTAAAATTTCTATTTTCCATAATTTAATATGGTTTTCTGAATAATTTTTTGATAAATAATTTCTTATCTTAGACAATTCATCTTCTTCATTTATCTTCAAAACTTTTAATCCAACTAATTATTTCCACTGCTCAATCTTTATATAGAATTATTTATCCTCATTTAGATAGTTATCCACTTTGATATTAGATACTTTATTTTTTTTATCATTCTAGTGTTTCCAAAATCAATTGGAATCAAATAATATTTTAGGATAATTCCTTCTGAAAATATCATTATAGGTTTATATCTTTTAAGTAATCAATTTCTAATCAAGAAGTAATCCATAAATTGAGTAATAAAGCAAATAATATTCTCTATAAATATTATCTCATTGAGTTAAATATGAACATCCTTTTCAACTTCTTGAATCACAACTTTTTCATTGTTACCAATTGTAACTTTCAACTCTATTGGTTACCTGGATACTTCATAAAATCATATTCTTGTACAATAGAAAGTACATAATTTATTAAGTAGGTTTGTATATATGGTTAAAATAATGCTTATCTTTACCAATATATCCCATTCCTATATATTTTCATTGATTAATGAAGATCCCATATATCTTACATGAGATTATTCAACCTCATAGATAGGTAATTAAACAGTTCTTTGTCTGATTATCCTTCTAGGTACTTTTTCTAAAGTGCCTTTATATTTTTCAATTGAAATATTTAGTTTCTCTAAAGGGTTATCAAGTATCTATGATTTTAGATCTTATATTTTCAAATATTATCACCCTGATTGTGATAATTTTGATCAAAGATCCTCCACATATTCTCTGATCTCATAGACAACAGGTCTATTGCTGACTTGTTTAACCACATCTAGAAAAAGAATATTTTTTCCTATGATCTTCCTCTAGATCTAGTGAAACCCATTCTCTAGGACACTTTATCCTGTTATGGTTTTCTACATGTGTATACATTTCTTTAAATTAGGTTTCTTTATCTTGGAAAATATTTCTAAATATTTCCACTCCCTTCTTTAGAGCTAGTCTTCTAGTATTGTATAACTTTACATAAATGTGAGTAACTACTCAAACACGTCTTCTATCAGGTGGACATCCAAATTCCTTCTGAAAGTTACTATTTTTTTATATTTACTTCTAAATTATTAATAATAATTCTATCCATAAGTACTACATGAAAATTTTGGATCACCTTTAACTATGCATCTCTTGCATGCAGATTTTCTCTTGGTCACCCTAATAATGCATTGGATAAATTGGCTATGATGTCATCTACCACAGTAATTAGGACTATAAAATCTTTTCCTTTTATAACTAGGGGATCTAATATGATCTAGATTATTCCAAAATTCACATTCTTTGAGTTTTTTTGGATATCCTTACTAACATGTTCTAATTTTATTAAAGGTATTGTAAATAATCCTCAATCTATTTTGTATACTTCAATTGTCTCTTCATCCTCAAATATCTTGGTCGTTTCTAAATATGGTAACCAATAATTTTGGTATAACTCAGACTAATAAACTCTAGGAATATTCCATTATTAACAATCTCTTCATTTGTAATGGATTTTATTTTATGAATAATGTACAAGATCACCTTCCATTTCCTCTAGCTTTACTAGCTCTAAAGAGTTTTCTGGTGAAATATCCCCTTATTGAATCATAGATATTCAAAGATGGCTCAGAATTGTGTTGGGATTATTTACTTCTTGATCATATGATTTTTATTTTTTCATCATTAAATATTCTAAAAATGATGAATATAGACTCTCATCATCTGGGTCTATATCTTCTCCCAATATAGGGTCAAACAATATCACTGATGAATATTCCATCATTTTTTCTTTGAGACTTCGTATTCTTCTATCTATTTCTAGTAAAGTATCATATTTATGACTTTATTTTCACTAAACCAACTGAAATTAAAACTGGATTGGTATTTTCCTTTAAATTATAGTCTATAAGTTTATATATTCTATTCCCACATCATTTTACATGTCTATGATCCTACCCAAACCATAAAATGATCTATAGTCTAGAGAATTTTTCACATCATCACCTTCCCCCTTCAAGTTGTTATCTAACCAATACAAAGAAACTAGTTCATCATAATGCATAAATCAAGGTTCCACAAGATACATAATATCACAAGCACTACATATCATATAAATGATCAATAGGTCATATCATGAATATTCCTTAAGAGGTAACAAATGAAAACATAACCAAACATGAGTTATAGAGGATATAACAAAATCATAGGAAAATATATCCAGGATAGGTCTCAAAGAAAACTCACACACCTACATGGAATATTAATCAAGAATATATTTCAAGCATAAACAATAAAATCAATAAAATATCAAATACAAAGACCTATATGGTGAGGATATTCCTACCTCAAGATCGTAGATGTCAACATCTAGGTTTCCCAAGAATGTAGTCACTTGAAACAAGCTCACACCCAAATACCCTAAAACCCATCTCTAAAATTGTATTAGATCCAAAAAAGGAGATTCCATGAAAGAAATGATAGGCCTAGAAGGAAAAAATACTCACCAAATAATATTCCCTAATAGAAACACCACTGAGATGTCACAGAAATCAATAGTCCTTGAGAAAGGATATTATTAAGAAAATACTAGGAAACAACCAGATCTACTACAAAAGGCACCATAGTCCAAGACATAAAATCCTCATTACACGATCTTTAAAGAAGTATAAATGAACATTGGCCAAAATAATAATGAATTGCTAGAGTTCTCCAATGAAATTCCAAAAAATGGAAGAACTAACAATAAAGGATGAAAGAAGCTTTAGATCTACCAATGATGATGACACAGTTATAATTAAAAAAGATATAAATCCTCAATATAAGAAAGATCAACCTCAAAACCTATGTTCATATATAATTCACCAAATTGAAGAAATCAACAATAGAAGGGTGGTTGGTTCAAATAATATGGGTGGGAATCAATTAATAAACACATTAAACACAAAAAATTTAATCCACACAAATTTACCCATTGATCTATTCAAGATTTCTGAAGAAAGGATAATATTTTTTGGATTTGAGAAATTCATCTCAATCATTTCCAATCCCACCACCATGACCTAGCTATGATTTTGGTGTTCTTGAGACGTCATAAAATAGCTATCCCACCACGAGCGTGTGATAAGGGTCTGGCCATTTTTCCTCACCACACCCTCCAAAATGGGTATGTTGAGGTCACCCAGGTCATGGTTGACAGTAGCCACCATGAGAACCATAGCTTGGCAAGTCCATTTTCCCTCCTTTTTTGCTTTACACTAAGGACTTATCATCCTCAAAAATTATCTCTAAGGTTGAAATTTAATAACTCATTCCATTGAACCTAAATGTTAGAATCCCACTCCCATGTTTCATGTTGGACCCATCCATGCCTCCATGTGATCAAAATAATTGTAAATTTATTCCACTATAACATGATTCATTTGACTATACGGATATGTTATTCTATATATGATGCATCTAGATCCAATTCATCATCCTCGTTATCTATAACATGTGAAAGATCAGGAATGTAAATCTGAAGCTGAGATATGTTGAACACATCATTCATGCCTCAGAAATGATAAGTAATACCCAAACTTTAATCTATTGAACACATCATGCATACCTCCATATGAGGTAACATGTAGTTGCGGCATTAACTTCTTTTTATATGGGTACCATGATGTGTTTCTAGACACTAAACTTGGAATTTAGGCTGAGGGTCACACACTAAGTGTATCTTGAATCTCAATTAAATAATATATTATTATTTATTATTTAACAAGTTTAATAAATATTATTTCTGGACGTGGTTTCAAAATTATTCATGTACACTTTATCGTATTAATTATGTCACCAGTTATTCAAGATACTATAATGTGAGTGGAATATTTAATAAATATTTTTTTATTGGATATAATATTAATTGATTTATTGGTGAATAATGTAGTGATATTTATTTAGTAAATAAATAATCATTATTCATGGTCTGATAAATATTGTGGAGGAATGGTGGACCAAGTTTAAATGGTCCATCGAGATAATAAATATTGAATATTATTTTATTAAATAATATTTAATTTTAATTCATGAGTTAAATGCAAGATGAGAAATAAAAATATTATTATTATTTTATATGGGGTTCCGCATGGATTAAATAAATAATAAATGGAAATTGTGAAATTATTTTATTTTAACCCTATAAATAAATAAATCCAATTATGTTATTTTCACAGAGAGATAATTCATTTGTTTTTGTTGTGTACAAAGAATCTTGAGAATTCTATCAAGCCCTAGAGAACTCCCTACTCTAAGAACACTCCCATGAATGGAGAACAGTCTTCCTCCACCAGATCAAGGAGAACACTTTGGAAGTGGTTCTTGAAGTGGTCAAAGGAACACAACACAAGCATAGGTATCTGTCATGCTAGCACCCAAATATTCCTTCAGCAACGTCTATAGATTCATGGAACATGTGTGGATCACCTCTAGAGGAAATTTACACTTTATTCCTACAATGAAACGATGGTGCAGTGAAAATCTGTCACCGGATCCACCAAAAAAGAAATAATTCCATCAAGGTAATTATTATTTTGAGTAAATTGATTATAAATAATATTTGATGATCCACCTCTGGTTCTAATGTTATTATTCTTTTCTGATTTCATTGATCCAATTCTGTAGATCATGGAATTTATCAATCTGTAGATCTCGGATGGATCATCGATGATGAATAAAAAAGTTGGGAACCTCCCATCACATGCTTCCGCTGCACCCAAAACCTACAAGTGGTATCAAAGGGAGATCAAATAATTATTTATAATTATTTAATGATCTTTTGTTATTTATTAATTTTAATTTAGTTTTTCGATTCAATTTTAATCATTCTTTTAATCTAAAACATGATATTTTTTTCTTCCTCCTTTGTTTCTCATAGATCTAATCGAAATAATTAATTTTATGATTAAAATAAAATAAAATAAATCATCTAGAGGTGCCAAGGATTCTGTTCATACAATACAAGAGTAAACTTCATTTAATCGGAGTTAAATGTCGCGTACTTGTGTTCAATGCACCAGGAGTTAATTCGTAAATTACTCAGTCTGTGTGCATTGATGACATGTGGTGAATTTAATTCTTACACTATGTGTTGACCAAGACGGCCTAGAATACAGTCAACTAGATTACACTCTGTGTAGCCCACGTATATGGCATGTAGTTCCTTTGAGTAACACAAAGGTCATGTATTCTATACACGACCTACCTGACCGGTGATTGTGTAACTCAAAGTTAACACACCATGTATTCCATGATGCACACCGTGTACTCCAATTTTCCGAGGTATGATTTACACACCAATCCCCTAGGCGTGTACCTCAGATGGATGGTGAGAGATGTAAACATCATGCATATCGCATTTACACATCGTGTACTTATACCAAATTACACAAATTTAAAAAAATTTATTATATTATGTAATCCTTGATACTTGTTCTTGCGTGTGGAAATTAAGTTGTTAGGACACGTCATGTGATATTTTATATATATATATATATATTAATTTTTAATTAATATTTTTGTAATGTTTAGATATGTATATCATGTATGAGTCGTGTTATAGTTTTTACTCTACGTACTTTAAATCATAACATGTGACTGAAAAATAATGTAATTCATGTAATCATTAAGTTGATAATACACATCATGAAAGTACATTATAAGTCATGTATGCTATATGTCAAAAAAGGAAAAACTATATACAAGTATAATATAAGCTGGGTATATTCAGATGGGTATTAACTGTGTTTCCTCTAAGGAGAATTTATATACATAGTTAATTTTAAATGAATTTATTTAAGTTTTCATAAAATTACAATGGATGAGAGTATTAAGGTAATTCAGATAATAATTAAGATAAAGTAATTGATTAATTAATGATAATAATTAATTGATTCGAGCATGATTTATCTTAAATAAGAGCTATTAAGAATTTAATACTAGTTTTATTAAATGCGTAATTTGTTACATGAATATGAATGATTATGATCTAGACTAGAACTTTGTATGAGATTGGTTTCATTTAACTTAATATTAAATTAAATTGTTGTCCTGTGAGCCTTCTATCCTCTTATTATGTAGGGTCTACTTGACCATGGTTTCTTTTATGTAAAACCCTTGTTTCCCTCACCTGTGTGTGAGTAAAAGCATATATAATGGATGGAGCTCCCAAGATAATGGAGGCAGTTCAAGTTCGGAGCTGAGGTGAAACCAATCCATGGAGATACATAAGTGGATAGGTGGAAATCTATAACACAAACCTTAATCAGTTCAAGGTGTTTTTCCACTATGTTAATGGTTAGTTATATCTTGAATTCTTGTTAATTAATTAATTATGTGATCAAGAAAAAGCATCCATAATGAAATAACCATGCAACTTGACAAAAAAAATAATAAAGTGATATAATCATGAGATTTACTAATGGTTAGTTTATAATCCACTAGATAAACTAACCATTAGTAAATATCATGATCATACCACTTTATTATTTTATTTCTGTCAAGTTTCATGGTTATTTCATTATGGATGTTATTATCGTGATCACATAATTAAAAAATTAACAATAATGAAAGATAAAACTAAAATAAACTGGCTTATGCATAAATATTATCTATAACATGGTTAATCACTTATGTAAACCCACTTAATATTAATAATCATAAGATAAAGATAATAATTTTCAATTTACACATAAAATGGTAAAATCCATCAATATTATATTAATTCGGTATTGCCTTCCACTACTTCAATTAAAATCAAACCATAGTTCAAAGTGCTTGACTAGCCAAAGTTGGGGTGATTTCAATTTTTGGGGGATTCTAACTTGAATTTTTGGGTTCACTTAACTTAATTCACATCAAGGGTTGACTGCCAAAGTAGGACTTGGTGTAACTAAGAGGAAAAGTTTTAGAAAACCCAATTAAGGATTTCAAGATTGGGGAGTCCACTCAGTAGATCAAGGAACTATGAGTTAATACAGTTGGCATTTGGAATGTCTACCTATAAACACTCTAGTTGATTTACCAACCAAAATTGGGGTAATGAGAAGGGGAATATGGATCCTTGCCACTAGAATATCCAAGAAATAGGATATTATGAATCCAATGGTGAGGGTTATTTGGTTTTTATAAAAGAGTGGGAGACTAATAAATATAATATTTATTTATTTGACTAAATTTTATCAGATAAAGTACTAAAATATCATCTCATATTATTTTTAGAAACAACATTAAAATAACATCAAACATATCATTGTGATCCATACTTGAGAAGGAAGTCATTCTCATCAACAAAAATTTTCTAAGAGTGGAAAAGGCGCTTACATTTCATCCTTCTCGATGAAAGAAAATTATATGTGTTGGAAGAACCTTTTTCCAAAGTGCCTGAAAATTAGTCAAGTGATAAAGAGTTAAAACTCTATGAGAAATATTTGAACGATCCCACAAATGTTCAATTTTTTATGCTATAATCCATGTACAATGAGATTTTGAAGTAATATGAGGACATGGATGTATATAACATGGTGTCTCACCTTCAGGATCTATATCAGGAGAAGGTAAGAAAATATAGGTAAAAGATCTCTAATGCTTTATTTACAAATAATCTTTGTGAGTCTGCGCTAGTTAGTCCTCATCTAGTAAATATTTTTGGACACATTTAACACTTAGATATCTTAGGGATTAAATTCTATAATGATTTGGTAAAAGATCTCATACTTTCATCACTTCCCAAGACATTCTCTAGTTTTTTTGTTAATTACAATATGATTAGTAATGGGAAGAGTCTTTTGAAACTTCTAACTTTAATTATCAAAGTGGATAAATACATGGTAAGTGGAAAACCTATAGTACTTATGTTGAATTAGAAAAGGAAGAACAAATAAAATGGGCCCAAGACCTGTAAAGAGTCTAAAGATCCTGAGCACCATCCTTCCAAGAAAACGAATATCTAAATGCAGAAAAATAAAAAGGAGGTAGTATGTTTTTCATATGGAAATTCAGACCATTGGAAGAGGAATTGTACCCAGAAATAAGGGGAAGCTAAAGGTACATTCGTTATCAAGTTTAATCTTTAAATATTTACACAGTGGGTATTAGATACATCTTGTGGGTCTCACATATATATCCAAATACTGGAACTAGGTAGATTTCAAAAGATTTCCAGAGGAGAGGTGGATCTAAGAGCTGCTAATAGTGAAAGGTTGGATCCTCTGACCATTGGTGACTACCACTCTTATTCCATATAGGAATGATTTTGGTTTTAAAATATTGTTATTATGTACCTATGGTTACCAAGAACATAATTTCTATATTATGCTTAGATATATATGGGTTTATTTTCATGTTTGGAAATAAAATTTGTTTTTTATAAGGACTACATATATTATGGTATGACACATTTAAATAGCAGTATTAATGTATTAAATTAAAAAAACAAAGTGCTATAAATTGATAATTATTCATGTTCACATGACTCATATAACAGCCAACTTTGGCATCACCATATTGGTAATGTAAACGAGAAGTGTTCGACAAAGCTCTGACAAGTTGGTTATTCAGACTCTTTTAAGCTAAATCCACTTGATAGGTTTCATGATTTTATACAAGTAAAAATGAACAAACAACCTTTTTATGGATATGGTTAATGTTCCATAGAGCTTCTAGGATTGGTACACACTGATTTTTGTGTACCATTTCTAGTAGAAGCTAAAGGTGGATATTATTACTTTATAACTTTTACTGATGACTTGAGTAGATATGGACATGTCTACTTAATGAGGTATAAGTCCAAGTCCTTTGAGAAATTCAAGGAATTCAATAATTAAGTAGAGAATCAACTTGGAAAGAATATAAATAATCTTCAATCAGATCAAGATAATGAATATCTTAACCAAGAGTTCATCAACTTTCTACGGGATTTTGGGATTATATCTCAACTCCATCCACCTTATACAACACAATGGAATGGTGTCAGTGAAATGAGTAATTGTAACTTGTTAGACATGGTAAGTTCAATGATGAGTTATGCAAGTATTCCATTATCCTTTTGGGGATATGAAATACAAACTATGGCATACACATTAAACTGAGTTCCAAAAAGGTGGAAAACAGAATTCCCTTCGAGTTATGGAGTGGAAAGAAACTCGTTTTTTCCCATATATGTGTATAGGGTTGTGTGGAATTTGTTAAGGAATTCTTAGTTTAAAAACTAGAACCCTAGGGAAAAAATGAATCTTTAAATGGTGTCATAAGTAAATAAAGGGATACTATCTATAAAACCCCTTAGACAAGAAAGTGATTGTCTCCAGACAAGACATCTTTCTTGAGAGGGATCACATCTTCAAAAAGGACAGTGGGAGAAATATTGAATTATATGAAGTTGATGCTCATGATAAATAATATTTGGAGTAAGAATAGGTTCTACAGGTCCCTGTGGAATAAGTAGTTCCCATAACACAAGTACTTCATAGGAGTGTAACAGAGGTAAGAGAACCCGAGAGATATGGTTTTCTAGTCACCGAAGATGGTGACTCATTATTGGTTGACAATGATGAACCAATATCCTACAAGGAAGAAGTAGATAGATCTAAATTTTTAAGATGATAATAATATATGAATTCTAAAATGGATTTTATGTATCATAACCATGTTTGGGTTTTGTTCGATGCATCAGTTGATGTAAAGCATGCTGGGTGAAAATGGGTATTCAATAGAAAACTAGACATGGAAGGTAAAGTAAATATCAATAAAGAAAGGCTAGTGTCTAAAGGGTTTAAAAAACATCAAAAAATTGACTATAATGAAACCATTTCACTAGTTTCCATGTTTAAATTCATCAGAATTCTACTTTTTATAGAATCTTACCATGACTATGAGATTTGGTAGATGGATGTCAAAACTGTATTCCTTAATGGGAATATTCATGAAGATGTCTATATGACACAACCAGAATGGTTTGTGACTCTAAGTTATTCCAAAAGTATTTTGAAGTTACAGAGATACATTTATGGATTGAAGCAAGCATCCAGGTCATGGAACATTCGATTTGATTAATCCATAAAATAATTTGGTTTCATTAAGAATTAATTTGAGACATGTTTTTACAAGAGGTTTAATGGAAATGCAGTTGTTATCCTAGTAGTATATGTTGATGATATATTACTTATTATAAATGACATACTAGTCATAAAGTCTATTAAATACTAGTTAAATATGTGTTTCTCCATGAAGGGCTTAGGTGAAGCAACCTATATTATAGGGATTGAGATCTTTAGTGATATATCCAAGAGGTTACGTGGACTAAGTCATAGTACATATGTTGACTAGGTAATAAATAGATTTAGTATGGAATATTCCAATAGGGGATTGGTTATAGTGTCACATGGTTTAAATATTTCTAAGAAAATGTGTACCCACACACAACAAGATAAATGCAAAAGATCCCATATGCTTTAGTGATAGGATCAATTATTTATGTCTTGTTATGTACTATAATTGATGTTGCATATGCATTTAGCATGGTACGAAGATATCAAGTCGATCTAGGAGAACAAAACTTCCTACTATGAAGGATATCCTTAAGTATCTGAGAAGATCTAAGGATATATTCCTAGTGTATGGAGGAGACAAGGAGCATGTTATCAGAGGTTATATTGATGTTGGTTTTCATATAGATCAGAATGATCTTAAGTCATAATCAAGATGTGTTTTTTGTCTCAACAGAAGAGTTGTGAGATTGAAGAGTTCAAAGTATCTAGGTGTCACTGATTCTACAGTGGATTTTGAGTATATAGTAGCTTCTGATGTAGCCAAGGAATCTGTTTAGATTCAAAACTTTGTCTAATATATTGATTTTTTACCTAGTAGTAAATACCCTATCACATTCTATTGTGATAATACTATAGCGGTGGCTTTTGAAAAATATCCAAGGTCACCCAAAAGGACAAATCGTATACTCTATAAGTATCACCTCTTGAGGGATTTTCATCAGAGAGATGAAATTGTAGTAAGTATAGTTCCCAGAAAAGAGAACATGGTGGACCCCTTAACTAAACTCATATATCTTCATAATCATGAGTATCATGTGAGAGCTAGTAGATTGTAGGTTGTTAGTAGTCGTCTCTAGTGAAAGTAGAAGTTTGTTAGAGTTGGTTCCCTATAACCAACTTTTATATACTTTATGATAACATGTATTCATTATTTTGAATATTAATAAACTACTTATCATATCATAATTGTTCTTCGGCGTGACATAATATGTGATAATGTTCTAAGAGTAGTTATCACATTAAAAGGTCATAGTACTTCCCCGCTATGACGAAAACCTAGAAGTGCTATGAAAATAATCTTGAATATATGTCCTATAACCAGATGATATCATTTAAGGGACAAAAAGTGAGATAGGCTATCATGGGTAAAGACTCATAGGAATTTCAGTCACCTTCTCATAGTGTACGTCCTTGGTAATATCATGTAGGATATTATGAGATCAAGACCCACTGGTAGGAAATATGCATTTCTATGTGTCATTAGATATTATTATCCATGGATGTGTATATTGATCCTTTTACTTTTTGATTATTATTAGATAATATTATGAGTCGTGTACTTTTATGTATTAATAAAAACCATGACGACATATGGTCATGGATATGTAGGATACATTGGGTGCATCACAAGTAATATTGAATTAGTGAATAATTCAAGAAAGGGTTTGTCTCTTCTGTTTTAAAAAAAGTTTATATCTTATTCCCTTTGATGGAAATGATATATCCTAAACAAATCCATGGCCATTGTGTTAGATAGACAAGTTCATTTTCTGCGAAATCAAAGAAATCGACATCGAGCACTTTGATTTATGGCACTGACACGAAACCTATGTGATTAAAAATATCGTGATAAAGGGATTATATTACACAGTAAGCATCCATATGTGGTAACATGTCATTGCGGTATTAAATTCTCTTTCTATAGGTGTCTTGGAATTTTTCTAAATGCTAAGCTTGGACTTTAGGCTTCTTCGCCTAATGCCACTAAAAAAGTGGCCTTGAGGGTCACACACTAAGTGTATCCATAATAACACTTAAATAATATATTATTATTTATTATCTAAAAAGATTAATAAATATTATTCTAGAAATGGTTTAATAATTATTCATGTATGTTTGATCACATTTATCCCATCACCATTTATTTGAGAGAATATAAGGTGAGCGGAATATATAATAAATATGTATTTTTTTATTTAGTGAATATAATATTTAATTATTTATTGGTGAATAATGAAGTGATATTTATTTAATAAATAAGTAATCATTATTCAAGGCTTGATAAATATTGTGGAGGAATGGAGGTCCGAGTTTAAATGGTCTGGTGTGAAATAATAAATATTGAATATTATTTGATTAAATAATATTTAATTTTAATTCACAAGTTAAATGAATGTTAATAAATAATATTATTATTATTATTTTACATGGTATTCCATAGGGATTAAATAAATAATAAAGGTCACTTTCATAATTATTTTATTTTAACACTAGCGATATATAAACCCAATTATGTTATTTTCTCACAAAGCCAATTCATTTGTTTTGATTGTGCATAATGGATTTGGAGAATTATCTCAAGACTTAGAGAACTCCCTTATCCAAGAATGATCCAAATAATAGAGAAAAATATTCCTCCACTTGATCAAGGAGAATTATTTGGAAGTGGTTCTTGAATCGATCAAAGGAGGATGATGCAAGCATAGGGATCTATCATGATAGCACTTGAAGATTCCTTTGGTGACGTCTAGAGATTCATGGAACACATGTGGATCACCGCTAGTGAGAATCTACCCTTGATTCCTACGATGCAACGATGCTTTAGTACAGATCTGTCGCTAGATCTGTCAATGAAGAAAGAATTACATCAAGGAAACTCTTAATTTAATTAAATTGATTATAAATAATATGTGATGATCCTCCCTCTGGATCTGGTGTGATTACTCTTATCTTATTTCATTGATCCAATTTTATAGATCACAATTTTTATCATCATGTAGATCTCGGATTAATCATCAATCATGAAAAAAAGAAAAGTTGGCCACCATCCATCGTATGCTTTCGTTGTACCTAGAACCTACACTCATTTTCATCTACCAAGGCCTTCTCGATAATGATCAAAATCTGTTTGATGCCTCATCTAGAGGAACCTTGATTGACAAGTCACCAGCAGATTCTTGAGGTCTGATTGGTAATATTTCTCAAAACTCATAGCAATTTGTCACTAGAGGTACAAGAATGAGAGGAATCCATGAGGTGAGTACATCTTATTCAACAGATTTAATCATAAAAAAATGAGTGAACTCGCTAGGTTAGTGTGACAAATGTATGTGAATCAAGTGAAAGAATAACTATTGGTTCTTAGCATAGGAGAATAATTGAAATGGAGTTCAATATATTAAAATTTATTTTAATAATTGTTTCCTAAAACCAAGAGCGAGGATCTTGCATGTCAAATTTATAATTAATTTATTTAATATTATAAGAAATAAATACCCAGGCTTAGGAAATTTCTTCATTGATGATTTTTTATCATCTGAAATAGCCCTTCCAGAATGCCTTTATTGTACATGTGAGGATCCAAGGGTATAATCCCTCTATCATTGATCCACACATGCTCCAATGGTCTTCGAGTAATGTCACCCATTCATTGGGTGCTAGTGTGGTAAATTAAATGTCTTGAATTGTTCATTATTGATTGCTCATTCTTCAATCTTGAAGAAATTATCTTTTGGGTTTCTCACTCTTGAGAGGGAGATAGGATGAGGAGTTGAGAGAGAATTCTTTATGCACAACAATTCTCAATTTCCAAAAATGGAATTGGTTTCGAATGAATTACACAATAGACATATGTGTCTATTTATAGAGTAGGGATTTCTGTTACAAAATTTAATTGCATAACAACCATTAAATATAACTATAACCATTAATGAAATCTCATGCTACATAATAATTATAATAATATTATTATATTTTGGTGCACCAACTTGCAAAAAATGGATAAATAGTATTTGCAGGCTCGTAAAAAATTATTTTATCGTCGGACACAGTCTTGGTCCGTTCGAACTCCTCTTACATTTATTTAACACCCGAATAAATATTTTATTCTCTTAAATAAATATTTTATTCACAAACTTGTAAATAAATATTTATTAAATATTCAATAAAATAAATAAATATTTTTTTTCACAATCTGATGAATAGATATTTATTTAATTTATGCAATCAATATAACTTGAATAAAATTATTTCTCAGTCTTGAGAATAAAATTTATTACATTAATTGGATTTAAATACAGTTTAATCAAGGCCAACAGAAACACTTAGTGTGTGACCCTCTAGGATTCTTTCTTATTGGTATTAGGCAGGCTTATCTAAAGCCTGAGATTACTGTCTAGCAATGGTTCAAGGCACCCAAGAGAACAAACTTAAAATCACAACAAAAACCACTACATATGAATGCTCAATGTTTAATATAATACCTTTGTCAAAATATCTCATCAAGTAGGTTTCATGATGGTGTCATCAACAAATATGCTCGATACATCATTCTTTGACTATCTGAAATAATCTCATCATTACACCATGGCCATAGAATTTAGGGCCATGATTCTATTTCAATAAAAGGGTTGAGATATCACCTTCCATAAATATGGAAGGGGAAATCCTTACTTGACATATCCATTGATAACATGTCATTCATGATGCACACAACATACACTACTTCCTGCCAACACATGGCATGATAGTTTTCGTCAGAAAATTTAAGTGTGTGCTTCATTACATGCATTAATTATAATCTTAAAGTATAAGGACCATTACACACACTCACAGATAGGAATATTTGATGATACCAAAATATGCAGAATTCCTACTTGTATGTTTGTTCTCATAATTTCCTATCTTATAGAATACCAAGTGCGAACTTCATGATAGGTAGTATCATCTGCTTATGAGTACTCACACTTGAAGGTCTATATACTATGTGTCTCATCATAATATATTATCCAACCACAGAACTATATTAATAATTTTTTTAGAGAACTTCAAGGTTATCATCACAATAGAAAACTACTATGACCTTATGAATACAAAAAATACTCTATGACATTATTATATTAAATTCATGCAGAACAATGAGAAATATGTAATAAAATGTTTAATTTTAATATTTAATACATCAAATATTCGTGTAATAAATATAACAATCCGAGATTTTATGAGAATTATTCTTTTTAATTTCATTTATGTCTTGTGTTGTATGTTACACCAAAGGGAGCTTTCACAACATGCATCTCTGACTTGGCTTGCATTACACGCCATCGCGACCTTCCTCGATAGCGTGTGTTGTACGCAATATCGGGTTTCACTTAACAATGATATATTGTTATAATATTATTATGGACTAGCCTTTATGAATAGTATTAACTAAATTTTGAATTTTATAACAATATTATTCATCCTACACATTTTCTAGAACATGGTATGAGAACAAAATAAATGTTTTGGGTAAAATAAGTATTTTTGAAAAAAATACAGTTTTGTCGCCTTTTGATGGGGCACCCACTTTAAATATATTTTTTGACATGTTTATAAGTTCAATTTGACAAAATAAAATTCTTCTTTGGAATCAGGATATAAAAATTTACTTTGGATAAATTTTTCATATTATTCTGATAACTTTCATATTTTAATGAATAGTAAAAACATGCTATATTTTAATTAAAAACAACTTTTTTCATCATAATAATTTATACGGTTAAATTATAATATTGAATTGTTTTAAAGTATAAATAGAATATATTTTTACCATTTAATATAATGTATGTCCTTACCATTAATTTTACATTGAATTCATAAGTAAAAACATTTCAATCTTTGGCAATATTTTAACCTTTAAAACTTGTTTTCTTAACAACGGGATAAATTTTAATTTAATTACTGAAACTTTTGTGTTTTGAATTTTTAAAAATGGATTCAATATTTGGATTCCGTGGGTCCAAATTATGTTAATAGGTTACTTTTATTTTTTTGATATTATGAATAGTAACTACGGTAATTTTTATTTACTTCGTTTAAAAGTAAATAGGGTAATTAAGTGTAAAAATGATATTATTATTACCCTAACACATGTCCTAATTCTATTGGATAAGTTTAATTCGACCAAAAACAACCTTAGGAATAAAATATTACCCTTTAGGTCCACTTGGATTAGATTAGGACACTTATTATTATTTTATTTAAAGAAGAGTTAAAATAGTTAAAATCAAAGTTTAATAACGAAAACATTTTTAATATAGGGTTATACATAATATAAATTCGACTATAAATATTAATTATATATCTAAAAATATTTCCTATATAATGGTATTTTATTTTTAATTTTTACACATTAAATAATTTAATTTATTTATGACACAATGATGATGCAGTAATTACCATATTAAGGATATATTAACTTAATTGATGTTATCAATACCCAAATAAATGTAATATTAGACTTTTTATAAATTAAAATAATTTTATAGGTTAATATGACATGTTAGTATTGATTAAATTAACGTTTTTTGAACTAATCATGTTGTTATGAATTTCACAAAAATCAATTACTAGATAGTGTCAAAATTGACATAAAATAGTCTTTAAAACAAATATTATATTATTAATTGTTATTATATTTCTAAAAATCTAAGGTTCATCCAAATGACTTATATAAGGTTACATATATTAATAATTAACCACTTGGGGTTCTTTTTTCTTGTTATAGTAAGTTTATTAACCATATAGTGTCAGAAAACAAGAATACACAGTAAAAGTTAAATTATTTAACTTCGAGTTAAATCTAACTGATAACGTTAAAATATTAACCTAAACTTGTCTTAAACCTATTGGTTGAGATTATTTCGACTCATCCCCACTTTATCTTCTAAATAAATCAATTTGGAGCTATTATAAACCAAATATGACTTTATTATAAAATAATATTTTATGTTTTTCCAAAGGTGCCCCTCTCCTCCCTTATAAAAAGGGCACCCCTTCCCTCTTCTCTTCACACCCTTTTGATCCTTGAAGATCGGCCAAACCCTGCCAATTACTATTCTCAACCTCTCTAGTTATATCATAGAGGTTTTGGTCTTCTCAAAATACCAACTCTAGTGCCCTAAGAAGAAGTTTATAGGAGGTGCGTCCAGGAATAGGTAATATCTTCTACCGACTCT
The DNA here is from genome assembly GCA_963277665.1 of Viscum album. Taxonomy (NCBI): domain Eukaryota; kingdom Viridiplantae; phylum Streptophyta; class Magnoliopsida; order Santalales; family Viscaceae; genus Viscum; species Viscum album. Next base: position 1,357,051,566 of record OY728148.1, read on the forward strand.
TTCAAGTTTCTTTCTTCTTCTACTTCCTTTTCTTTATTTGTTTCATTATAAAGTAATAACATCAGTATTACTTATATAATTATATGTTATTATAAATATCAAACAACCCTATTTCTCCTTCTATCCATCCTATGGAAAACGAAACCACCGCGCGTGCGTATGTATGGAATACCGTCTCCACGCCGTGGTGTAATCAGTTTTTCCACCACCACCTTACTTGGATGGGTATAATGGTGTAAAGAATAACTATATATTATTATTATAACATAATAATTATTATAATATATTATATCATCCACTCCAATTCCATTCATTAAATATGGGAATGATATCATCGCTCGTGCGTACGTACGGATTATCGTCTCCACGACGTGATGAGATTCATTTTCAATGTTAACAATTCAAGAATGATTATAAATTATATATAATAAGTAATAATGAAATATATGAAATAATAATGCTACTGGATTTATGTATATATATATGTGTGTATGTCATCTACTTAATTCCATTCAATTCAATAAGGAAACGAAAAACAGCATTCATGCGTACGTACGGCCTACCGTCTCCATAAACAGTGTATTTCTTTCCATTTATTGATCTATTATATATATTTATATTATGAATATATATTATATATAAATAATTTTTTATATTCTGGAATTAATAAATCATGATCTAAGTAATCATATTAATAATTACAAGTCAAAACACGAACGATAAATGAAACGATTTTACCCAAAACACTGTTGTAACGTGGAATTGACAAATGAACGGATAATATAAAGTCGTAAGTGAATCATATATGATATAATAAATATTATTATGGTAATGTTAAAAGTTAATAATATGTTTAAACCCACTATACAGGAGTCTCAGACACATACAGAAGTAATTGGACATAAGGTAAGGGTTTATTTAACAATCTCTTCATTATCTGTGATTGTTTATTTGTAAGTATTTACTGGGGTTATATTTTTCATCCATGTCCATAAAAATGTTTTTAATAAAGTTTTTAATATTCTTACATGTATTTTTAATGTCATTTTTACCCCTCTTTGACTTTTACATAGTGTTATGGAAAGAATCTTTCTTTTGTTTACCATACGAGGAACTTTTTGACTTTTCCGGCAAAAGTACGAGGAGAATGTTTTTTTAACTTATACGACATGAATGGATTTTTATGATTAAATAGAACATTATTTCCATTAAGCCTCCCTTACAAGTTTTCAAGTTTATTTTTAATCAACTTCTTTTATTTTAAAATTGTATGACATGTTAAGAAAGGTAAAATGTTTTTGAAGTAGAAAGGATATTTTCCTCAAGAATGGAGTTCAAGTGTTTTATCAAAATTATTTTCCATCTAAGATATTATAGGGTTATGTTTCTATCCCTATTTTTAGATTGATTTGATTATGTTATGATGGAATTAATTTTATGATGTCCTTTTATCTTATATGGATTATGTTATGATGGCATGATGTTTAAGAATACCATTTTTATTACATGGGTTATGCTATGATTTATGATTTTGTGGCACACATAAGAATGGTTTCATTATGAGATGGGTGGGACCTATATCTCCCTACAATGTATTGTGTAAAGATTTATATCTCATGATATATACATGGCTGGAATGGTAAGTTAATCCGGTTCAGTGATACAGGACTGGAACGAGGAGTGAACTCGATTCAGAAAGGGACTTTGTCCACTAAGATGGTCTTGGAAGCAATGCCTTGGATACTATGGAAATCATAACATGTGCTTAATTGTTTCCACAATTAAATGATTTATTCCCATGCTATTTTATCATGATTTATGATCCATTATGATCTATGCCTTACGTACCACCATGTTTTATGTCATTGCTCAAGATTTTGGTGTTTCAATATTATGTTCATGTTTTGATGTTCTAATGTGTATGGTTTATTTTATTTTATCCATTCTTACCCTTACTGAGCATGTGATCTCACCCTTTCTATGTTTTCTTTTCCCCAGGATATAAAGAAAGGTTTTAGGTAAGAAAAAAAGGAAGATCTTTATGGGAGATGTTGAAGATATTTCACCAAGATTAGAAGTTTATATTCCAAGTTTCCAAAGACACTAAACTATTATGGTCCTTTGGTGTCTGTTTTTGTTATGTATTAGATATTCTGAAAAAGTAATGCAATGTATATGTACATAAAGATTTGGGTCTCTACATTTGGTATCAGATAAAAGGTTTATTTACCCTTTGGAAACTAGGATGCAAAAACTTTAGTGATATCCCTAGAGATATTTATAAGGTATGTCTAGTGATGTCCCTAATATTAAGTATAAGTATAGGTTATAGTCCTAGAATTATGGTAACAATATTAGAATTAACCCTAATATGTTATATATTGAAGGTACTCCCCCTTTGTTATGTTGTTTTCCCTAGCATGATTTTTTCTTCTCACAATATTCTTTTTGGGTTTTAGACGATGGCTGGAACCCGAAGGATCCATGTTGATCAATGTAATGGATAATGTAATGATTGTCATTCTGAAAAACCCAATGTTATGAGAGATGGAGTGAAAAATCTTATTGTTATACTTACATGAGCTATGAATCATTATGGACTTCCGAATGAGAAGAGAAGGGAACAATATTCTATTGAGTCCTTCATGAGGCAACATCCACCTTCTATCAGTGAATCTTCTGATCCACTTGTTGCTGAACAATGGATTAGTAGCATTGAAAAGATATTTTCCATACTTCGCTATTCAGATCATGAAAAAGTCATTTTGGTTGTTTACCGTTTAGAAGGTGAAGCAGACTAGTGGTGGACTCTAATTAAGAATACAAGGCCCCAAGATGAAATTGAATCAATGGAATGGGACGAGTTCAAGAACTTGTTTTTTAGTAAGTACTTCCCTCTTTTTCTTCGAACAAAGATAGAAAATGAGTTCCTTGAGCTTAAGCAGAAGGATGATGAATCAGTTGGTATATACAAAGTGAATTTTACAAGACTTTCAAGGTATTCATCTGGCTTTATCATCCAACCTAAAAGTAAGGTTGATCGATTCTTCAGTAGCTTAAATGTAGAGACCCTAAGCTTGACGTACATGGATATTACATTACTTTAGCGGAATACTTAATACATAACAATAACAGACACACAAGGATCGTAATATTTTAGTGTCTTTGGAAACTTGGAACGTAATCTTCTAATCGTGGTGAAAGATCTTCAACATCTCCCATAAAGATCTTCCCCTTTTTTTATTACCTAAAAACTTTCTTTATATCCTGGGGAAAAGAAAACATAAAAAGGGTGAGATCAAATTCTCAGTAAGGGTATGCATGGATAAAATAAAATACCATATACATTTGAACTTAAAAACATAAACATAATGTTTAAACATCAAAATCTTGAGCAATGACATAAAACATGGAAGTACGTAAGGCATATATCATAAAGAAACATTAAGAATGATAAAATAGCATGTAAATAAAACATGTAATTGTGGAAACCATTAAACACATGATATGACTCCCATAGTAGCCAAGGCATTGCTGCCAAGACCATCTTAGGGGACAAAGTCCCTTTCTGAATCGAGTTCACTCCTCATTCCAGTCCTTTATTACTGAACCGGTTTAACTTGCCATTCCAGCCATGTCTATCTCCTAAGATATAAATCATTACCCAATGAATTGGAGGGAGATATAGGTCCCACCCATATCATAATGAAATCATTCTTTCATGTGCCACAAAATCATAAATAATACATCATAGCATAACCCATGAAATAAAATGGGATTCTTAAACATCATGCCATCATAATATAATCCATAAACAATTGATATCATTTCATCATAAGAAAATTGAAACCATTTAAATCATAGAGAAATTTTACTTGAAACATACACATATGAAATAATGTCATCTTAGATGGAAAATAGTTTTGAAAAAACACTTGAAACATACACATATGACTTTATTTTACCCGTTCTTTTGTAAATTCCATGTTAAAGAGCGTTTTGGGTAAAATCGTTTCATTTATCGTAACTGTTTCGACTTGTCATTCTTGATATTATTACTTATATCCTGATTTACATAATTTCATAATGTAAAACATGATTTACATATATTCATCATATACATATATATATTATAGGTCGATAAAAGGAATTAAATACACTGTTCATGGAGACGGTAGGTCGTACGTACGCATGAACACTGTTTTCGTTTCCTTATTGAATTGAATGAAACTAAATAGACGACATACATATATATATATATACATAAATCCAGTAGAATGATTATTTCATATATTTCATTATTATTCATTAAATAAACTTTATGATCATTCATGTATGGTTAACATGGAGAATGGATCTCATCGCGTCGTGGAGACGGTAGTCCGTACGTATGCACGAGTGATGATATCATTTCCATAATCATTGAATTGAATTGGAGTGGATGATACAATATATCAGAATCAGTATGATGTTATAATAACTATTTATAGTTATTATTTACACCATTATACCCATCCATGTAAGGTGGTGTTGGAAAAACAGATTACACCACGGCATGGAGACGGTATTCCGTACGTACGCACGCGCGGTGATTTCGTTTTCTGTAGGATAGACAGATGGTGAAATAGTTTTGTTTCATACTTATAATAAAATATAATTATATTAGTGATACTGATGTTATTACTTCATAATGAAACAACTAAATAATAATAAGTGGAAGAAGAAATAAAGTTGAAAGAATCGGTAACGGACATTACCTCTTCTTTGAAGCGCCTCTTTGAGACCTCCTTTTAGGGCACTGAAATTGGTCTTTGAAGAAGACCAAGACATCTAGGATGTTTCTAGGGAAGTGGAGAAGAGAATTTTTTAGGGTTTGGCCGAGATTTAAGGCTCAAAGTGGTGTGAGGAAGAGAGGGAGGAGGTGCCCTTTTATAAGGGAGGAGAGGGGCACCTTTGGAAATCTTAAAAATATTAACTTATAATAAATCTAACCCCACTTAAAAACCTCCAAAAATGACTCATATTAGAATATAAGCTGAGATATGGTTTTAATCTCATCAACCAATAAAATTTATACATGTTAGGAAATTAGTTTAAACATTATCAACTTGATTTATCCTTACTTAATCAATTTAATTTTATTTGTGGTAATAAAATTCTAAATTTTAACTTATAACAAAAAATTACTTATTTTTTGTGAATTGTCCATAATTGGATACTTTATAACATTTTAGACCATATAAATTTAAATTTATAATTTTTAAATATTTTTGTGATTTTTAAACAATTTTATAATATGTTATTTTTATAAAATAACAATAGTGTCAATTTTGACACTATTCATTTATATGAATTTAAATAAAATATATACAGAAGATATGTTATAACTAAAAGATTTAATAGATTCATAAAATTCCATATGTATCTATAAAATTAGTTGAGAACATTAAATAGTTCAGATAATATTTATTTTATTATTTTTAAAACCATTTATTTGGTTTATCTCTTAATAAAATAATTACTACAACATTTTTGTATAATTATTTAACATACTTATATGTTGAATAAAAATTAAAAATAAAATACTATGATGAAGAAAAATATATTAAGTTTCACAATAATACTTTTACTCTAATTTATCATCTTAAAATCACAATAGTTAAATTGTTGTATTTATTAAATTATGAAGGTGACAACTTTGGCATCATTTAAAATAAAATAATATAAGTGTCATAATTGCTTGTATAAGACTCCAAATGGTCAGATATTCGACCATTGGATTATTATAGTATACATTTACATGACCAATAAGTTTTGGTCAGGGTTTTGTGCCTTTTATGGTCACTATTTGTTTAATAAAAACTATATTCTTGATTTTTCACTAGATAAATAATTTCTGCATCACTATTGTGTCACAATTAATGATAATTATTTAATCCCAAAAAATTCTAAATAAATTCTAATGATGTAGATAATTTTTTTTATCTTTCTGTAGACTATTAATGTTCGAAGTTTCATGAATTTTATCACTAACTTAAAATTATTATACTTACAGTATTTAAGAGAGTGACATGTTGTCACTTTCTTTGGTTTTAATAATAATTAAATTATTTTCATGGAAAAAAGTCCATTAAATGAATCTAATCCAACCCTTAGGTGATATGGGTCGACTTTTAGTCATCCAATAGGATTTTTCCAAGTGTTAGGGTAATTTTATAATCTTATATTTACCCTTAATTACCCGATTTACCTTTAACTGTGGTAAATAAAATTTACCGTAGTTACTATTCACAATGCCCAAAAATAAAAAGTATCTTATTAACATTATTTGGACCCACTGATTCAAAATATGGAATCCATTTTTCCAAATTCAATACACAAAAGTTTCAGAAATTAAATTAAAATTAATCTCGTTGTCGAAAGAAAACTTGTTTTTCTTTAAAACATTGCAAAATAATGAATTGATTTAACCTACGAATTCAAGGTAAAATCAATGATAATGACACAAATTATATTAAAAGGTAAAAATATATTCTATTTATACTTTAAAACCATTCAATATTATAATTTAACCACATAATATATTATGATGAAAAAAGTTGTTTTTAATTAAAATATAGCGTGTTTTTACTATTCATTAAAATATGAAAGTTATCAGAATAAAATGAAAAATTTATCCAAAGTAAATTTTTATTTCTTGATTCCAAAGAATAATTTTATTTTTTCAAATGGAAATTATAAACATTTCAAAAAATACATTTAAAGTGGGTGTGCCATCAAAAGGCGGAAAACTGTATTTTTTGAAAAATACTTATTTTACCCGAAAAATTTATTTTGTTCTTATACCATGTTCTAGAAAATGTTTAAGATGAATAATAATGTTATAAAATTCAAAATTTAGTTAATACTATTCATAAAGGCTAGTTCATAACAATATTATAATAATATATTGTTGTTTAGTAAAACCTGGTATTGCGTACAACACACGCTATCAGGGAAGGTCGCGATTGCGTGTAATGCAATCCAAGTCAGGGTTGCGTGTTGTGAAAGAATCCTTCGTTGTTTCTTATAACATAATCCAACCATATTTCATTTATACAATGAATATATATATATATATACTCAATGTTTTGTAGAATAACTATTATCAAAATTGTGTGTAACACGATCCAAGAATAGTGTTGCGTATACTACAAGCTAATACGGTGTTGCGTATAGCGCAAGGTAATCTTGGTGTAGCATACAACACAAGACATTAATGAAATTAAAAGAATATTTTTCATAAAATCTCGGGGTGTTACATTCTACCCCCCTTAAAATGAATTTCGCCCTCGAAATTCGTCAGGGTTATAAATGGTTTATTACTCGAAAGTTTGTTTAATAGAAACCCACATCGTAAAAAGGAATACCCAAACTTGGCTTTAAAAACTAAATTATGAAATGTAACGGTTACCCAAATTAACTCATCACTGGGTTTCCACGTATGAGAACATAGGTGAAAATATGGATATAGAAGAAAAATATAACCATCAAGTTCTGATGGAGAGTGGTAGAGAACATGGCTATGAAATAGCCAATAATCACAAAGCCATAGATTTGAGATGATCTAAGGTACCATCTGATTCATCAGATATAAGGGCACTAGGACAACATTTTTGGTTTTCAAGATCATTTCCCTAAAGTTGGTGAATTAAAAGAAATACTTACATGATTTTGGTACAATTTCACTGTTGTTTGTGAATTGAACAATTTCCCCTTCATCCCTTAAAGAAATGAAGTTCAATTTGTTATTCGTGATGTGTTAGCAGATCATGTGATAGAATGATGGGTCATTCCATCTGTTTCAAACAAAAGGTTAGCAAAAGTTATAAGTCCATCTTATGGTTAGATTAATCATATATGGTTCCAAAAATGAACTTATACTTCATATATCATACCGCTTAATAAAATAAAACTAGTTTCTACTAACCAGGGACTTCCTGTAGGATAGAGGTAGGCGATAAAGGCTAGTCGCACTTCGGTTGTGGGTTCAATTCCCACAGACTTGTCCGACGCGATGGGCTGTCGTCCGTCCTGCAGGTTGTCCTTTTTCTAAAACTAAATTACTATAACATCCCATCAATAATATCAAAAAAATGTTCTATCCTTAAACAATACTAACTTATGTCCAACATAATCCATTCAAATCTTTAGGCTTATCAAAAATACTTCGGTCCAAGCTCATAGTATAAAGAAAATGATTACTTGAAACGTCACATAACAATCACGTGAATTCCATCATTTATCCCCTATATATCATAAGATATATCTTTTTGGTCAAATTACAAACATTTGAATACCTTAATCATGTATTCTCTTGAAGAATGAATACCCATTGAAGCTTAGTGAAAACTTGAATGTAGTTAAAAGTTAACACTTTCCACAAACCAAAATCCTCAAAATTCATTATACTCAAACCATGATATCACTTAGTCCTTATATCAATCATGAGCTCATGAATACTGTCAAACAATTCATTTTCTCCTTATCCCTTCATTATGCACATATCATCTGCTTTCCAAAATATTTGAATCACTTTTCATGGTTACCGGTACCTTAAAATTATTGAAAACCACAATAGACTAATACAAAAATATTCCAATACACAATAAAAGTACCTCAACAACATTATTCTTGAATACTAATACATAAACACTTCAATCCATCCTCTTCAATGATTGTCCTGGAATAAGTCCTTCCTTGATTTAGAAGTAACTTTTTAGGTCAGGGCATTGAGTTGGGTAATGCCCATGTTCTCCACAAATAATACATTGAACTTCATAACAGTTTGTCACTCTATGACCTTTTTCTCCACACAGATAACATCGGTCCCTCCATTTGAGGTATTCCTCAAGGTTCTTCTTCCCTTATTTAGAAATCTCAATCTTTCTTTCTTTATGCTCCTCAACATGCGAACATGCATAATAGTCTATCTTCCTCTTATTTGATGAATTAGGCATACCACTAAATTTCACCTTGTCAATCATATATCGCGATGACTGATTCGGCATAATCACAATATCTTTCTCTCTAGGCATTACACAATTTTGTTGCTCATAGTCACCAATTTATCCATTGGATTCAATGTTAACCGAATTTCTTATGGTTGCCTCCATTAACTAAAACACAAAAAGAATTATGTGAGAGGCAAAATCATTCTAGAGAAAACAACATAGTAAAGGGGGAGTACCCTCAATATCTAACATCTTAGGTTAAATTATAATATCCTTAGCGCAATTATAGGACTATAACCTATACGTATACTTAACCTTAGATACATCCCTAGACATACCTTAGAAATATCTCTAGGGATCTCACTAACGTTTTCGCATCCTAGTTTCCAAAGGTTGACTAAACCTTTCCTCTGATACCAACTGTAGAGACCCTAATCTTGAAGTACATTGATATTACATTACTTTAGCGGAATACTTAATACATAACAATAACATACACACAAGGATCGTAATAGTTTAGTGTCTTTGGAAACTTGGAACGTAATCTTCTAATCGTGGTGAAAGATCTTCAACATCTCCCATAAAGATCTTCCCCTTTTTTTCATACCTAAAACCTTTCTTTATATCCTGGGGAAAAGAAAACATAAAAAGGGTGAGCTCAAATTCTCAGTAAGGGTAAGCATGGATAAAATAAAATACCATATACATTTGAACTTAAAAACATAAACATAATGTTTAAACATCAAAAGCTTGAGAAATGACATAAAACATGGAAGTACGTAAGGCATAGATCATAATGAAACATTAAGAATGATAAAATAGCATGGAAATAAAACATGTAATTGTGGAAACCATTAAGCACATGATATGATTTCCATAGTATCCAAGGCATTGCTGCCAAGACCATCTTAGTAGACAAAGTCCCTTTCTGAATCGAGTTCACTCCTCGTTCCAGTCCTGTATTACTGAACCGGTTTAACTTGCCGTTCCAGCCATGTCTATCTCATGAGATATAAATTATTACCCAATGCATTGGAGGTAGATATAGGTCCCTCCCATCTCATAATGAAATCATTCTTTCGTGTGCCACAAAATCATAAATCATACATCAAAGCATAACCCATGAAATAAAATGAGATTCTTAAACATCATGCCATCATAACATAATCCATAAACAATTGATATCATTTCATCATAAAAAAATTGAAACCATTTAAATCATAGAGACATTTTACTTGAAACATACACATATGAAATAATGTCATCTTATATGGAAAATAGTTTTGACAAAACACTTGAAATGAATTCTTGAGGAAAATATCCTTTCTTATTTAAAATCATTTTCTTTTCACAAAATTCCATGCAATTTTAAAATATAAGGGTTTTGTTGAAAATAATCATGCAATATTGTAGAGGAAGCTTCTTGAAAATGAGGTGTTATGAAACCGTAAAAATCCGTTCACGCTGTATAAGTTAAAAATAACATTCTCCTCTTACTTTTTTTGGAAAAGTCAAAAAGTACCTTATATGTTAACCAAAGGAAAGATTCCATTCATACAATGTGGTAAAAATTCAATAAAGGGTAAAAATGACTTTAAACATCCATGGAAGAATGGTAAACATTTTATGAAAGCATTTTTAGAAAACATGTTCATGGATGATAAATGTAACCCCAGTAAATACTTACGTATAAGCAATCTCGGATAAAAATGAGATTGAAAATTTATCCCTTACCTTAGGTCCGATTTTCTTTGTAAGTATATGAACCTCCTGTATAATGATTTAAATAATTTTATTGACTTATTCCAGAATCATGATATCATATATGGTTCACTTATGACTTTATTTTACCCGTTCTTTTGTAAATTCCATGTTAAAGAGCGTTTTGGGTAAAATCGTTTCATTTATCGTATGTGTTTCGACTTGTCGTTCTTGATATTATTACTTATATCCTGATTTAAATAATTTCATAATTTAAAACATGATTTACATATATTCATCATATACATATATATATTATAGGTCGATAAAAGAAATGAAATACACCGTTCATGGAGACGGTAGGCCGTACGTACGCATGAACACTGTTTTCGTTTCCTTATTGAATTGAATGAAACTAAATAGACAACATACATATATATATATACATAAATCCAGTAGCATTATTATTTCATATATTTCATTATTATTCATTAAATACACCTTATGATCATTCATGTATGGTTAACATGGAGAATGAATCTCATCGCGTCGTGGAGACGGTAGTCCGTACGTACGCACGAGCGTTGATATCATTTCCATAATCATTGAATTGAATTGGAGTGGATGATACAATATATCATAATCCTTATGATGTTATAATAACTATTTATAGTTATTATTTACACCATTATACCCATCCAAGTAAGGTGGTGTTGGAAAAACAGATTACACCACGGCGTGGAGACGGTATTCCGTACGTACGCACGCGCGGTGATTTTGTTTTCCGTAGGATGGACAGATGGTGAAATAGGGTTGTTTCATACTTATAATAACATATCAGTATATGAGTGATACTTATGTTATTACTTCATAATGAAAAAACTAAAGAAGAAGAAGTGGAAGAAGAAATAAAGTTGAAATAATCGGTAACGGACATTACCTCTTCTTTGAAGTGCCTCTTTGAGACCTCCTTTTAGGGCACTAAAATTGGTCTTTGAAGAAGACCAGGACCTCTAGGATGTTTATAGGGAATCTATGAAGAGAATTTGTCAGGGTTTGGCCGATCTGGAAGGCTCAAAGTGGTGTGAGGAAGAGAGGGAGGAGGTTCCCTTATATAATGGAGGAGAGGGGCACCTTTGGAAATCTTAAACATATTAATTTATAATAAATATAACCCCACTTAAAAACCTCCAAAAATGACTCATATTAGAATATAATATGATATAGGGTTTTAATATCATCAACCAATAAAATTTAGAGATGTTAGGAAATTATTTTAAACATTATCAACTTGATTTATCCTTACTTAATCAATTTAATTTTATTTGTGGTAATAACATTCTAAATTTTAACATATAACAAAAAATTTCTTATATTTTTTGAATTGTCCATAATTGGATACTTTATAACATTTTAGACCATATAAATTTAAATTTATAATTTTTAAATATTTTTGTGATTTTTAAACAATTTTATAATATGTTATTTTTATAAAATAACAATAGTGTCAATTTTGACACTATTCATTTATATGAATTTAAATAAAATATATACAGAATATATGTTCAAACTAAAAGCTTTAATAGATTCATAAAAGGACATATGTATCTATAAAATTAGTGGAGAACATTAAATAGTTAATATAATATTTATTTTATTATTTTTAAAACCATTTATTTGGTTTATCTCTTAATAAAATAATTACTACAACATTTTTGTATAATTATTTAATATAATTATATGTTGCATAAAAATTAAAAATAAAATCCTATGATGAATATAAATCTATTAAATTTCACAATAATACTTTTACTCGAATTTATCATCTTAAAATCACAATAGTTAAATTGTTATATTTATTAAATTATGAAGGTGACAACTTTAGCATCATTTAAAATAAAATAATATAAGTGTCATAATTGCTTGTATAAGACTCCAAATGGTCAAATATTCGACCCTTGTATGATTATAGTTTAAATTTACATGACCAATAAGTTTTGGTCAGGGTTTTGTGCCTTTTATGGTCACTATTAGTTTAATAAAAACTATATTCTTGATTTTTCACTAGATAAATAATTTATGCATCACTATTGTGTCACAATTAATGATAATTATTTAATCCTAAAAAATTATAACTAAATTCACATGATGTAGATAATTTTTTTAGATTTCTGTAGAATATTAATTTTCGAAGTTTCATGAAGTTTATCACTAACTTAAAATTATTATACTTATAGTATTTAAGAGAGTGACATGTTGTCACTTTCTTTGGTTTTAATAATAATTAAATTATTTTCATGGAAAAAAGTCCATTAAATGAATCTAATCCGACCCTTAGGTGATATGAGTCGACTTTTAGTCATCCAATAGGATTTTTCCAAGTGTTGGGGTAGTTTTATAATCTTATATTTACCCTTAATTACCTGATTTACCTTTAACTATGGTAAATAAAATTTACCGTAGTTACTATTCACAGTGCCCAAAAATAAAAAGTAGCTTATTAACATAATTTGGACCCACTGATTCCAAATATGGAATTCATTTTTCCAAATTCAATACACAAAAGTTGAAAAAATTAAAATAAAATTAATCCCGTTGTCGAAAGAAAATGTGTTTTTCTTTAAAACATTGCAAAAGATTGAATTGATTTAACCTATGAATTCAAGGTAAAATCAATGATAATGACATACATTATATTAAATGGTAAAAATATATTCTATTTATACTTTAAAACCATTCAATATTATAATTTAACCACATAAGATATTACGATGAAAAAAGTTGTTTTTAATTAAAATATAGCGTGTTTTTACTATTCATTAAAATATGAAAGTTATCAGAATAAAATGAAAAATTTATCCAAAGTAAATTTTTATTTCATGATTCCAAATAATAATTTTATTTTGTCAAATGGAACTTATAAAAATTTCAAAAACTAGATTTAAATTGGGTGCGCCATCAAAAGGCGGCAAAACTGTATTTTTTGAAAAATACTTATTTTACCCGAAAAAATTATTTTGTTCTTATACCATGTTCTAGAAAATGTGTAAGATTAATAATAATGTTATAAAATTAAAAATTTAGTTAATACTATTCATGACGGCTAGTTCATAACAATATTATAATAATATATTGTTGTTTAGTAAAACCTTGTATTGCGTACAACACACGCTATCAGGGAAGGTCGCGATTGCGTGTAATGCAAGCCAAGTCAGGGTTGTATGTTGTGCAAGAATCCTTAGTTGTTTCATATAACATAATCCAACCATATTTAATTTATACATTGAATATATATATATATATATATACTCAATGTTGCGTAGAATAACTATTATCAAAATTATGTGTAACACGATCCAAGAATAGTGTTGCGTATACTACAAGCTAATACGGTGTTGCGTATAGCGCAAGGTAATCTTGGTGTAGCATACAACACAAGACATTAATGAAATTAAAAGAATATTTTTCATAAAATCTCGGGGTGCTACATTAAAACCAATTCTTCGAAGGGAATTATCTATAAGAGACATCGGTAGCTATGAAGAAATTTTGTGTTGTGCTATCAAGGTAGAACTGGAAGTTAGTGTAACATATCCATCTCATGGTTTTGACAAGAAATGAAAGATGGAGTTCAAGGAGAAATCTCAGAATAATGGTGAAAAGAAGGGGAATGTTTCTTTATGCTCAAAGTGTGGAAATAAGCACGGTGGAGACTGTCTTAAAGGTACTAAAAATGTTTTAAGTGTGGAAAAGAAGGTCATCAAGCAGCTGAGTGACGAAGTAATGGGAAAAATGTTTCTAATGATGTGAATAGAGAAAAGACTATAGAGAACGCTCCACCAACACTTCAATGCTTCAAGTTCAAGGAAATGGGGCATTATACTAATCGATGCCCTAATCCAAGGGTTAATGATGATCAACATAAGCAACCTCTTAAGGAAAAGGACAAAGGGAAGTCACATGCGATCACTATTGGCGATGTTGAATATAACAACGATGTAGTGGAATGATTATGTGTTTATGTAATGGGATTCCAAAATAATGTTGTGGAATCTAATTTATAGTACTGTGGAATATTGGAATATCTATGTATTGGTTTATTATGGTTTTCAATAATTATATGGTACCGGTAACCATGAAAAGTAATTCAAATATTTTGGAAAGCAGATGATATGTGCATAATGAAGGGATAAGGAGAAAATCATATTAATGAGCTCATGACTGATATAAGGACAAAGTGATATCATGGTTTGAGAATATAGAAATTTTGGGATTTTGGTATGTGGAAAGAGTTACCTTTTGACAGCATTCATGTTTTCATTATGGTTCAATGGTAATTCATGTTGCAAGAGAATACAAGATTAAAGTATTCACATGTTTGGAATGAGATCAAAAAGATATATCTTATGATATATGGGGGATAAATTATGGTATTCACATGCTTGGTTAATGACCATTCTAGTAATCGTTCTCTTTATACTATGAGTTTTGAAAAGAAGTATTTTGGATAAATCTTAAGGTTAGACTGGATTATATTGGGAATCAGATAGTATTGTTTAAGGCTAGAAATGTTTTTGATATTATTGCAGGAATGTTATAATAATGTAGTTTTAGAAAAAGGGACAACCTGCAGGATGGGCGACAACCCGTTGTGTTGGACAAGGCTGTGGGAATCGAACCAACAACCGAAGTGTGATAGGCCTTTATTTCCTTCCACTGGCCTATAGGAAGTCTTTGGTTAGTATAAACTAGTTTTATTTTATTAACCGGTATGATAGATGAAGTATAAGTCTATTTTTGGAATCATATACGATTAACCTCACCATAGATGGACTTATGTATATTTGATAACTTTTTCTAACCTTTTTTTTTGAGACATATGGAATGACCCATCATTCTGTCACATGACCTGATAACACTTCACTAATGACAAATTAAACTTCATTTCTTTAAGAGATGAAGTGGAAATTGTTCAAGGCACGAACAACAGTGAGATTATACCGAAATAAAGTATGTATTTCTTCTAATTCAAATTCTTAAACTTTAGGGAAATGATCTTGAAAACCAAAAATGTTGTCCTAGTGCCCTTAAATCCGATGAATCACATGGTACCTTATATCATCACAAATTTAGGGCTTTATGATTGTTGTATTTTTCATAGCCATGTTCTCTACCACTCTCCATCAGAACTTGATGGTTAGGTTTCTCTTCCATATCCATATTTTCACTTATGTTCTCCTTTTTGGAAACCCAGTGATGAGTTAATTTGGGTAACCGATATGTTTCATAATTCACTTTTTAAGATTAAGTTTTAGTATTCCTTTTTACAATGTGGTTTTTTATGAAAGAAACTTTCAAGTAGTAAACCATTTATAACCCCGATGAATTTTGAGGGTGAAATTCATTTTAAGAGGGGTAGAATGTAACAACCTGAGATTTTATGAGAATTATTCTTTTTAATTTCATTGATGTATTGTGTTGTATGCAACACCAAAGGGATATTTCACTACATGCATCTCTGACTTAGTTTTCATTGCACACCATCGCGACCTTCCTCGATAGCGTGTGTTATACGCAATACCGGGTTTCACTAAACAACGATATATTGTTATAATATTATTATGGACTAGCCATTAGGAATATAATTGAATAAATTTTTAATTTATAACATTATTATTCATCTTACACATTTTCTAGAACATGGTATGTGAACAAAATAAATTTTTTGGGTAAAATAAGTATTTTTCAAAAAATGCAGTTTTGCCGCCATTTGAGGGCGCACCCACTTTAAATATAGTTTTTGACATGTTTATAAGTTAAATTTGAAAAAATAAAATTCTTATTTGGAATCAAGATATAAAAATATACTTTGGATAAATTTTTCATATCATTCTCATAACTTTCATATTTTAATGAATAGTAAACACACGCTATATTTTAATTAAAAAGAAACTTTTTTCATCGCAATAATTTATATGGTTAAATTATCATATTGAATTGTTTTAAAGTATAAATAGAATATATTTTTACCATTTAATATAATGTATGTTATTACCATTAATTTTACATTGAATTCATAGGTAAAAACATTTCAATCTTGGGTAATATTTTAACTTTTAAAACTCGTTTTCTTAACAACGGGATAAATTTTAATTTAATTACTGCAACTTATGTGTTTTGAATTTTAAAAAATTTATTCCATATTTGGATTCAGTGGGTCCAAATTATGTTAATAGGTTACTTTTATATTTTCTATATTATGAATAGTAACTACGGTAATTTTTATTTACTTCGGTTAAAAGTAAATAGGGTAATTAAGGGTAAAATGATATTATTATTACCCTAACACATGTCATAATTCTATTAGATAAGTGTAATTTGACCAAAAACAACCTTATGAATAAAATATTACCCTTTAGGTTTACTTGGATTAGATTAGGACACTTATTATTATTTTATTTAAAGAAGAGTAAAAATAGTTAAAATCAAATTTTAATAACTAAAACATTTTTAATATAGGGTTATACATAAGATAAATTCGACTATAAATATTAATTAGAAATATAAAAATATTTCCTACATAATTGTATTTTATTTATAATTTTTATACATTAAATAATTTATTTTATTTATGACACAATGATGATGCAGTAATTAAATTATTAATGAAATATTAACATAATTGATGTTATAAATACCCAAATAAATGTAATCTTAGACTTTTTATGAATTACACTAATTTTATAGGATAATATGACATGTTATTATTTATTCAATTAACGTTTTTTGAACTAATAATGTTTTTATGATTTTCACAAAAATCAATTACCAAATAGTGTCAAAATTGACATAAAATAGTGTTTAAAACAAATATTATATTATTAATTGTTATTATATTCCTAAAAATCTAAGGTTCGGCCAAATGACTTAGATAAGGTTAAATATATTAATAATTAACCACTTGGGGTTCTTTTGTCTTGTTATAGTATGTTTATTAACCATATAGTGTAAGAAAACAAGAAGACATGGTAAAAGTAAAGTTATTTAACTTAGAGTTAAATCTAAATGATAAGGTTAAAATAGTAACCTAAACTTTTATAAAACCTATTGGTTGAGATTATTGCTACCCATACCCACTTTAGCTTCTAAATAAATCAATTTGGAGCTATTATAAACTGAATATGACTTTATTATAAAATAATATTTTATGTTTTTCCAAAGCTGCCCCTCTCCTCCCTTATAAAAAGGGCACCCCTTCCCTCTTCTCTTCACACACTTTTGAGCATTGAAGCTAGGCCAACCCCTCCCAATTCATCTTCTAAACCTCTCTAGTTATATCATAGAGGTTCTGGTCTTCTCAAAAGACCAACTCTAGTGCCCTAAGAAGAATTTTAAAGGAGGTACGTCGAGGAAGAGGTAATCTCTTTTACCGACTCTTTCAAGTTTCTTTATTCTTCTACTTCCTCTTCCTTAGTTGTTTCATTATAAATTAATAACATCAGTATTACTTATATACTGATATGTTATTATAAATATCAAACAACCCTATTTCACCTTCCATCCATCCTATGGAAAACGAAATCACCGCACGTGCGTACGTACGGAATACTGTCTCCATGTCGTGGTGTAATCAGTTTTTCCACCACCACCTTACTTGGATGGGTATAATGGTGTAAATAATAACTATATATGATTATTATAACATCATAATGATTCTAAGATATTATATCATCCACTCCAATTCCATTCAATAAATATGGGAACGATATCATCGCTCGTGCGTACGTACGGATTATCGTCTCCACAATGCAATAAGATTCATTTTCCATGTTAACAATTCAAGAATGATTATAAAGTATATATAATAAGTAATCATGAAATATATGAAATGATAATGCTACTGGATTTATGTATATATATATTTATTTCATATACTTAATTCCATTCAATTCAATAAGGAAACAAAAAACAGCATTCATGCGTACGTACGGCCTATCGTCTCCAGGAACGGTGTATTTCTTTCCATTTATCAATATATTATATATATGTATATTATGAATATATATTATATATATATAATGTTTTATATTCTGAAATTAATTAATCATGATCTAAGTAATCATATTAATAATTACAAGTCAAAAGACGGACGATAAATGAAATGATTTTACCCAAAACACATCTTTAACATGGAATTGACAAATGAACGGATAATATAAAGTCGTAAGTGAATCATATATGATATCATAAATATTATTATGGTTATGTTACAAGTTAATAATATGTTTAAACCCACTATACATGAGTCTCGGACACATACGGAAGAAATTGGACATAAGGTAAGGTTTTATTTCACAATCTCTTCATTATCTGAGATTGTTTATTCGTAAGTATTTACTGGGGTTATATTTTTCATCCATGTCTATAAAAAAGTTTTTCATAAAGTGTTTAATATTATTCCATCTATGTTTAAATTCATGTTTACCCCGCTTTTACTTTTACATATTTTTATGGAAAGAATCTTTCTTTTGTTTACCATACGAGGAACTTTTTGACTTTTCCGACAAAAGTGCGAGGAGAATGTTTTTTTTAACTTATACGGCATGAATGGATTTTTATGATTACATAGAACATTATTTCCATGAATCCTCCGTTAAAAGTTTTCAAGTATATTTTTAATCAACTTCTTTTATTTTAAAATTGTATGACATGTTAATAAAGGTAAAATGTTTTTGAAGTAGAAAGGATATTTTTATCAAGAATAGAGTTCAAGTGTTTTATCAAAATTATTTTCCATATAAGATATTATAGGGTTATATTTCTATCCCTATTTTTACATTGATTTGATTATGTTAGGATGGAATTAATTTTATGATGTCCTTTTATCTTATATGGATTATGTTATGATGGTATGATGTTTAAGAATCCCATTTTTATTACATGGGTTATGCTATGATTTATAATCTTGTGGCACACATAAGAATGGTTTAATTATGAGATAGGTGGGACCTATATATACCTACAATTCATTGGGTAAAGATTTATATCTCATGAGATAGTCATGGCTAGAATGGTGAGTTAATCCGGTTCAGTGATACAGGACTGGAATGAGGAGTGAACTCGATTCAGAAAGGGACTTTGTCCACTAAGATGGTCTTGGTAGCAATGCCTTGGCTACTATGGAAATCATAACATGTGATTAATGGTTTCAAAAATTAAATTCTTATTATGATTGATTCTCCATTATGATTTATGCCTTACGTACCACCATGTTTTATGTCATTGCTCAAGATTTTGGTGTTTAAATATTATGTTCATGTTTTGAAGTTCAAATGTGTATAGTTTTTTTTATTTTCTCCATGCTTACCCTTACTAAGAATTTATGCTCACCCTTTATATGTTTTCTTTTCCCCAGAATATAAAGAAAGTTTTTAGGTAAGAAAAAAAAGGAATATCTTTATGGGAGATGTTGAAGATCTTTCACCAAGATTAGAAGTTTATATTCTGAGTTTCCAAAGACACTAAACTATTACGGTCCTTTGGTGTCTATTTTTTTTATGTGTTAGATATTCCTCAAAAGTAATGTAATGTCTATGTACATCAAGCTTTGGGTATCTACAATAAAAGTGAAAATAGTTGGTTCTAGGAAACCAACTCTAACTAACTCCCACTTGGACTAGAGACAACTACCTTTGACTTTCATTCTGCTAGACCTCACATGATAATCGTGTTTTTATTAAGTCAAGGATTTAGTCAAGGGGTCTTACAAATTACCTTTCATTGAAATACTACTCACTGCAACTTCACCTCACTGATAAAAATTCCTTAATAGATGATACTTCCAAAGTATGCATTTCATCTTCTGATGTGACCTTGGCTCTTTTTTGAGATCCACTTTGGTAGTATTATCACAGTAGAGTGTGATGGTATCTTTACTTCTAGGTACCACATTAAGCTCTTGGATGAAATTTTTCATCCAAACAACTTATTTAGATACCTTAGAAGCTTTAATATACTTGGAATCTATTATAGAATCTGCAACCATAGTCTTCTTTGAGCTCTTATAGCTCACAACACCTCCATTCATTGTGAAGATGTATCCCATTTGTGAATTCATGTCATCTTGATCAGTTTGGAAAGTAGAATATATATATACTCTGATGAAAAATTACTCATCTCCTTCATAGACCAAGAACATATCCTTAGTACGCCTAAGATACTTAAGTATAGTCTAGACTGCCATCCAATAATGGTTACCTAAATTATCTTGATATCTTCCTACCGCACTTAATGCATAGGCGACATCTAGCCTAGTACTTATCATAACATATATGACTAACCCAATCGCTGATGTGTATGCTATATTTTCCATTCTATTTATTTATTCATGATTCTAAGGAAACATTTTCATAGAAAGATGAATTCCATGTGATGATGGAAACAATCCCCTCTTGTATTGTTCCATACTGAATCTCTTCAGTATCTTTTCAATGTGTGTACTTTAACTTAGGCTGAGAAACCTTTTGGATCTATCATGATGGATCTCGATCCCAAGAATATATTTTTCCTCTCCAAAGTCTTTTTTGGAAAATCATTTATTCAACCATGCCTTAATAGACTGTAATACTGGTATTTCGTTTCCAATAAGTATTATGTCATCAGCATATACTATTAAGAAAATGATTACACTCCCACAAAACCGTTCGTAGAAACAAGGCTCACATTCATTATTTATAAAACCAAATTCTATTATGGTTTCATTAAAATGAATTTTCCATGACCTGGATGCTTTCTTTAATCCATAAATGGATTTTTGTAACTTGCATATCTTATTGGAATCCTTTGGAGTCAAAAACCCTTCATGTTCTCGTTAAGGAATGCTATTTAGCATCCATTTTCCAAATATCATAGTCATGGTAAGCCAAAATGGAAAGTTGAATTATGATTTATTTTATCTTTGAAACTGGTGAAAAGGTTTTATAATAGTCAATGCCTTCACGTTGTTTAAACCCCTTTGCAACCAGTCACACCTTATAGGTACTGACTTGTCTTTCCATGTACAATTTCTTCTTGAATGCTCATTTTCAATCAATGGGATTTACATCCACTGGAGGATATACCAAAATATATATTTGGCTTTTATACATGGAATACATCTTATAATTCATGGATTATTTATACTTGGAAACATTTGTTTCATTTACTGCTTCCTTTTAGGATATAGAATCATTATTGTCAACTAATAACAAGTCACCATCCTCAGTAACTAGAAAACCATGCCATTTTGGTTCTCTAACCTTTGATGTACTCCTACATGGTACTTTTTACCCTCGAACAGTTTCTTCTTCCATGGGTCTTTGTGTAATCTAATCTTGTACCAACTCTTTTTTTCCTTGAGCCTCGACTTCATCTAAGTTTATCTCGATCCCACTATCTCTTTTGGATATTTTCTCTCTCTCAAGGAATATGGATTTTTTTCCACTATAACCTTTTTCCTAAGGGGTTTTATAGGTAATATCCCCTTATTTCCTTGGGTTATCCCATAAATGTACACTTTGTGCCTTTGGGTGCAAGTTTTTTACATGAAGAGGCCTTAATAAACACTTCACTTACCCACACATGTAAATTCGATAACATGGTTTTTCATCCACAACAAAAATCATATGGAATACCATTTATTGATTCTTTTCATTACTTGATTTAGTACATGTGCCACTATTTGTAATTTATATCCCCAATATGAGACTCTCATGACTCATCATTGATCTCACCATGTATTACAAGGTGCAGTTCCTCCTTTTTCATACACCATTCCACTGAGGCATGTAAGGAGGAGTGAGTTGGAATTGGATATCAAACTCTCGTAAGTAATCAATGATGTCTTTATTAAGATATTATCCACAAAGGTTTGAGTGGAGTATCTTAATATTCTTACCATTCTAGTTCTTAAATTCATTCTTTTATTCATTTAATTTATCAAAAGAATCCAACTTATACCTCATTAAGTAAATATATCCATATCTATTAAAATCATCAGTAAAATTTATGAAGTATGAGTACCCACCCCTTGATTCAATAGGAAATGGTCCTCACACATCGGTATAAACTAATTCAAGAATCTCTTTAGCCCTTTCACCTATCCCACTAAATGGTACTTTGGTCATTTTTCTTTGTAAACATGCATGGAATAAACCAAGTGGTTTTAGTTCAAAAGAATCAAAATATCCATCTTGATGTAATTTTTTCAAGATTTTTTCATTTACATGACCTATATGGTGATGCCAAAGTTGGGTGTGGTATGAGTCATTTGAAGTAACTTTGTTATCAATTTCCATTACTTAGTTCATGTAATCCAACATGTAAATATCATTATGTAAATGTGACTTACCATAATAAATGTTATCTTTATAAAAGAAGCAACATTTATTTCCAAATTTGAAATTGAATCCATCTGTATCTATTCTAGATATAGAAATAATGTTTTTAGAAATTGAATTCACATAATAACAACCCTTTAAAACCAATATCATTATAGTTGGCAATGTCAGGTGGTAGTTCTCGATAGCTACAATAGAAAGTTTACATCTGTTAGCTGCTCGTACATCTACCTCCCCTCGGTCAATTTTTTTGAATCTACTTGGTTAATATATTTTAATACATATGTGAGTACCATAATATGTATATAATACCCAATTTTTAGAAATAGATAAATTTCAATTGATAACAAATGCACTTGATTCTTTATATAGGTGCGGTTTTTCTTCCAGTAGCCCTTATTACCACATACATAATGGACAACATCATGTTCCCTTACCTCTTTTTTGATCTTATTCTTCTTTAAAGGGCGTGAAGAAGCATTGGGCTTAAATATATTTACTTTCCCTTTCCATTTTTTCACCATAAGGATACAAGGATTTTTCATTTCATATCTTTATCTACTTAGTGAAGGAGGATAAAAAGATCTGGAAAAAACTTCTCAATGTTGTTCATATTAAAATTCACAACAAAACTAGAGAATCTTTGAGTTAGTGATTCCATAATGAGATCAGTGCCTAGTTCATCATGGAGTTTGAATCCTAGAACCTCTAAGCGCTCAATATATCCAATGATCTTGACTACATGAGGCCCAATTGAGGCACCCTCTCCAAGCTTACAATGAAAGAGAATCTTGGAAATCTCCAACTGCTATTTTCTAGCTGTCTCCTGGTAAAGACCACGGAGGTTCTCAAGCATGCTATACGCACCCATGTTTCTTGAGACTTCATGAGATCACTAGAAATAGATGAAATCATCAAACATTGAACGTCATCTACATCATTAATATGTTTTTCATAGACTAGGAACTCTTCATCACTTGCCTCTTGAAAATGAAGATCAAACATTGAGTATTCTAGAATGTAAGATTTCTGCTCACAGTGTAGAATAACCCGAAGGTGTCTAAAACACTCCTAGAAGTTATTTCCAGTGAGGATATTGTCTTTATCCAATATTGATCATAGGGATAGTGATCTTGTTATTTTATTCTGTAATTAAATGAGCAGATTATTAGTACTTTTCTTGATTATAAATTTCATGAGGAATAATAAATTAATTGATTTTATTAAATCTCCCACTATTTATTAATTCCCAATAAACCTCACCATTTAACTTGGAATGTCTAGTTTCTAGGACATTCTAGTGGAAAGGATCCATATTTCCCTTTTCATAACCCCAATAAGGGTTGTTCAAGATATTTTGAAGGTATTTAGGTAGTCAAGTCTTTTCCAACTGTAGGCTTACATCTCATTGATCCATTGAGTGGACTCCCCAATCCCAAAATCCTGACTTGTATTTTCTCAACAGTCACCTCTTAATTACACAAAGTCTATAAAGGGAAGTTCCTCTTGATTTAAAATGGTTAAGTCAACCTAAAACCTTCATAATAACCCCCCCCCCCCCATAAAAATAAGTGCCCCGACAAGGGTTGGTCAAACACATAGTTCTATTGAGTTTTGTTCCTAATCAAGTAATATAAATCTTAGTATGATTTAATATTAGATTGAGGGATTTTATTTTATTATGCATAAATTTTTTATCTTGTTTTATCCTTTACATGTATTTTTAATATTTAAGTGGATTTTTACATAATTAATTAACCATGTTTGGATAAAACATTTACGCATAATAAATTTTATTTAAATTATATTTTTTCATATTAATTGATTTATGTGATCGCAGTCTTGCATCAATAAATATAATTTTAATGCATCAGATAGAAAATAAATAAATAATTAAATGACCTGATCATTAGCTTATCTAGTGGTAGATTTAATGAGAGGACATTAAATCAACCTATGACCTAGGGTATATAACTCTTTATTCCAGACTTGGCATGAGCTAAAACATTCCACGTTTCCACTAATGTATCACTGAGTTGGCACTATTATGGTTCTATCTTGAACTGTCTCCATACTCCTTAGGATTCTCCATTAATAAAAAATATTTATTACTCACACATAGGTGAGAGGAACCAAAGAATTTGTTAAAGGGAATTACATAAATATCCTTAGACATGTAGGTCCTACGTAATAATGGAGGTTGGGATGACTCAGAGACCATATTTTAATTTAATATTAAATAATTAAAAAACTATGAAATAAATTTAATTAAATAAATTCTAACACATACATAGGTCTCAGTCAAGATCATGATCGATCATACATGCAATGAATACACAAAAGGAAACTGGCTGACATTCATTCATTTATTCATTATTTATTATTAAGATGAATGAACTTATATTAATTAATTCCCTTTTATCATAATGATCATCCAAAAACAATTGGAGATACCCATGAATTTGGAATTCATGGAAAATAAATGGTAGAACCATTAATGAAATAGTTATTATATTAAATTAATTGAGTATTTAAAATTCTCTAATACCATTATTAAATTGTCAAACACACAATCATGTTCCAATGAATAAAATAAGGTTTAAATGTTTTAATTTTTAAAATTTAATATAATTTTAATTATTTCCATTAATGGGAGACTACATGGAATGTACATCCAACTACACACCATGCACCTCGGTTGTCATATATCAAAGTCACACACTCAGGGCTTCATCATGTTAACCCGACCAGATTACATGGTTTGTACATGCCAGCTACACACCCTATATCCACTTTCTGCATGCCAGGTTGACCCAGTCAACACACAGTGCGCAATAAAAGTACCACGTGTTTTTAATTGTTCGGTGCATCTAGATACAATGCGCATGGGTATACAGCATGTGCTCTGGCCTCACACCATATAACCCAACTTTACAGAAAAAATATTTTCCACTTCCTGATGACATCTCCAATCATTTTTTATTTGTTCTTAAATCTTTAAGAAAATGAAACAATGAACGAACTTTATTAATATGTCAATAACATGTTAATTAAAATTTTATTAAAGAATGAATAATATGAAATGAAATCTAACCATGATTTCACATAGATAAAAAAATAATATAAATAATTATAAATTTCAACGAGACTGCTTTGATACCACCTGTTGGTTCTGGGTGTAGTAGAAGAAGTGCAATGGAGGGTGATATATTAAAATAATAATTATTATTGCTTGAAACCAAGAGAGAGGATATTGCATATTAAATTTATAATTAATTTATTTCAAATATGAAAAAATAAATACTTGGGATTGGGAACTTTATTCATTGATGATTCTTGATCATTTAAAATGGCCCTTCTGGATTTCCTTCATTGAGCTTATAAGGATCTAAGGGTAGAACCCCTCTATCAGTGATCCATACATTATCTAATGGTCTCTAAGAAATGTCACTCATTCTTTGAGTGCTAGAGTGATTAATCAAATGTCTCGTGTTGTTCATTCTTGATCGCTCGTTATCAGGTCTTGAAGAAATTCTCTCTTGGGTTTCTTATTATTTAGATGGAGAGAGGAGGAGGATTCGAGAGAGAATTTGTTATGTGCAACAATTCTCTATTTCCAAACTTGGAATTGGTTTTGAATGAATTACACAATAGATATAGTCGTCTATTTATAGAGCTGGGATTTCGGTTACAAAATTTAATTACATAACAACCATTAAATATAATTATAACCATTAATGAAATCCTATGCCACATAATAAAAATAATAATATTATTATTTTATGGTTCTCTAACTTTCACAAAATTGATAAATAATATTTACTAGCTCGTATATAATTATTTTATCACTGTACATGATCTTAGTCTGTTCAAACTCCTCTTTCATTTATTAAAAAACCTAAATAAATGTTTTATTCTCTTAAATAAATATTTTATTCACAAACTAGTAAATAAATATTTATTAAATATTCAATAAAATAAATAAATATATTTTATTCATAATCTGGTGAATAAATATTTATTTAATTGATGCAATAAATATAACTTGAATATAATTATTTCTAATTCTTGAGAATAATATTTATTCCATTAATTAAATTCAAATAGTATTTAATTGACTCTAAAAAACACTTAGTGTGTGACCCTATAGGATTATTTATCGTTGGCATTAGGCGGGTTTTCCTAAATTCCAAGATTATTGTCTATAAATGGGTCAAGGAACCTAATACAATGAAAATAAAGTCATAATGATGACAACCATATATGAACATTCACTTTGTAATATAATCCCTTTGCTACAATATCTCATCAAGAAGGTTGCATGATAGTGTCATTAACCTATATGCTTGATACATAATTCTTTGACTATATGAAATAAACTCATCATTACACCACGGGCATGGAATTTAGTGCGATGGTTATATTTCAATCAAAGGTCTGGTATATAAACTTTTATAAATATGGAAGAGAAAAATCCTTCCTTGACTTATCAATTAATAACAAGTCATTTTTACACACCCAACAAACCCTACTTCCCACCAACATATGGTGTGACAGTTTTCATCAAAAAATATAAGTGTGTGAGTCGTGATATGCATTAATGATAATATTAAAGTCCAAGGACCATTACACACACTCACATATAGAAATATACAATGAAACCAAAACATGAAAAATTCCAACTGGCATGTCTATTCTCATAATCTCCCATCTTGGATATTACCAAGTGTGAACTTCCTGAGAAAAAGTCTCATCTACTTATGATTACTCACTCCTGATATTCTATATACTATTTTTCCCATAATAATATGTCACCAAACCAAAAAACTATATTAATAATATTATCATAACACTTTAAGGTTCTCATCATAGCTGGGAACTACTGTGACCTTATCAATGTGACAAATACTCTGAGATATTATTATAGTAAAGTCATGCAGAACAATGAAAAATATGTAATAAGATCTTTAATTTAATATTTAATATATAAAATATTCATGTAATCAAAGTACAAGAAGTTGGTTCTAGGACACCAACTCTAACAAAAACAAGGCCCAAATCAGGTGTGCGTTTTATGCTCTTATACTTATCATTACACTGACCAGTCTCCATAAGTGAAAGGGATAGAAAGTTGTATTATAGCTTATCAACCAAGGAAATTCCAACCAAATCATCGACGTCAAATACAGACTCAATTAAGATATGGACTGAATCAAATGAATCCATACTATCAAAACCAATACCCAACACATACTCCTTTCTAGTAGTATAAATATCAAAAACCACCACCCTTTCAACAACCCTTTCAAGCACCACCTTTTCAAAAAAATCTTTTTGAGTAGCCATCAACCGATGAACCATCAACTGAGAACCAACAACTACATTTAAATGTTTAGGGGTTGAAAGAAAATTTCAAATATTTATCTAAATAGTTAAGAAACTTTATGGACTTTCAAAACAAGAATCCAATAAAACTTTTAGCATATACAGTTTCGAATACCAAGGAAAGTGTAAGTGTTATTATAATATGAACCGATAAAAGAGATCCAGCCACCTGAACCATGTTTGGATATGAGAAGAATTCTGAAGATCCACTTATCCATACAAAGAAAGGATCCTGAAACAGGTTCAAGAAGGAAAGGAAAAAAACACATTTTCAAAAACAACAAAGGGAGAAAATTGATATCCAAGAACCATTACCTTTTATATTAGTTTATTCAAAGAAGGGTTTAGAGGAGATACTTCAATGATAATTTCATGAAACCTTCTAGAAATTCGAGATCAACACCCCACTACTATAGGCCATCCAAAAAATCAGGAAGAATGGAAAGTATTTGAAGGAACTGTGCATGAAAAGAAGTCTATTGGATATAAATGAGAGAATCCTCTTAGGGAGAAGTGTATCAGCATTGATTATACCACCAATACCAAAAAAATGTCAAGATCCATGGAAATTATATATTCTATACACTATTGTCTCTTTAAATTTTACTAATGCATTATGTGATCTAGAAACTTTAATAAATGTTATGCCTCACTCAATATTTTAATCCATACATATCATAAAACTAAATCCTAATTGAGTGGTGGTATATTTAGCAAACAGATCCACTATTTTCATATATGGAGTTATAGAAGAAGTACTTATAGGAGTAGGAGGACTTTTCTTTCTAGTATAATTTTATGTCCTTAATAAGGAATTAGATAAAGCACCAGACCACTCTCCTATCATCTTGGGGAGACCATTCCTAAAGATAGTAAATACCATCATAAATGTCCACAAAGTAAAACTCACAATGGAACTTTGGAAAAAGTATAGTAAATTTTGACATTCTTGATGTGATGAAACATCCATACAACAGTCAATCACTTTATGCGATCTTCTACAAAGATGGCACAAAACAAATTGAAGATTCGGGTATGCTTCAAGAATTATTAGCCTCATGAGATCACATTTCTATTGGAAACACAAAGTAATAAGTGATTACTCATAAATTAGGAAATTCTTATTTGAATGCTCAATAAAAAATACCATTTGAATTCTTTGATGATTTTCTAGAAGAAACTGATATCATACCCTTTACAAACGAGATACAAGCTTTTGAAGTAGTGACTTTGATTTCAATATCACTCCTATATAAACCCCTAAATCTAGAATTAAAACCAATTCTTGGTGATTTAAAATATTCCAACCTCATGGAGGGAGAGGAATTACTAGTGATCATTACCAATAATATATTTGTGACCCAAGAAAAAACTCTGATAGACCTTCAAAAAATAAATTACTCTTCTATATGATGGAGTCTAGAAGATATACCCAAAATCAAAATCAAGGTATGATCCCATAGAATATTTTTAGAAGAGGACTCTTGACATCTTAGGTATCCCTAAACAAGACTTAACCCCACCATAATGGAGGTTTTTAAAAAATAGATTGAAAAACTATTGGTGGCTGACATCATTTATCCAATTTATGACTCCCAATGGGTCAACCAATCCATGTGGTTCCCATGAAAAATATATTGACCATTTTGTAAAATTAGAATAATGAATTAATTCTAATGAAAGTTCAAAATAATTGCAGGGTATTCATTGATTATATAAATCTTAACCAATTCACCCAAAAATACCACTTTTCAATCCCATTAATTGATCAAATGGTAGAAAGGTTAGTAGTTAAGACACATTACTATTTTTTGGATGGTTTTCCAGATATTTTCAGGCACAAATTTCCCTAGAATACCAAGATAAGACAATATTAACATATTCTTTCAGGAATTTTTATTACAGAAGGATGCCTTTCATATTATGTAATGCCCTGGGTACATTTCAGTGGTTTATGGTAAGAAATTTCTCAAATAACATTGTGGAATTCCTAGAGTTATTTAACGATTACTTTAATATTTTTTAAAACCCCTTTGATAATTTCTTAGGAAATTTGGAGAAATTATTGAAAACATGTATAAAGAAAAATCTAGTTTTAAACTTTGAAAAGTGTTACTTCATGGTTGAAAAATGAATTGTGGTATTTTATATCATTTCAAAAAAAGGCATTGAGGTGGATAATTCCAAATTTGAAGGGACCAATTAATTTCCATATCCTACATCTTTGAGGCACATTAGATAATTTTTTGGGAATATAGGAATTTATATAATATTCATTAAGTACTTTAGAAATATTTCACTTCATATTTCAAGAAACTATTAAAAGAAGTTGAGTTTGTTTTTAATGATAATTTTAGGGAGGAATTGGATGAGTTGAAATAGAAATTAATCACCCCACCAATAATAAAACCACTGAATTGGGAACATCCATTTGAGTTGTTTTTTGATGAATCAAACCAAGCTGTAGGATAAGTTCTCTACCAAATAATTGAAGGAAATCCCCAAGTCATAACATATGCCTTAAGAACATTGGGTGCCACTCAAATCAATTACACAACCACTAAAAATTAGTTTCTTGTTGTCGTATTTTAACTAGATAAATTCAGGTCATATTTACTTGTCACTAAATTAGTTTTATTTTCTTATCACGCAACACTTAGGTACTTTATAAAGAAGGATGATGCTAAACCAAGTTTAGTAATATTTATAATACTCTTTAAAGAGTTTAGTCTAGAGATTAAGGACAAAAATGGATCTGAAAACCAAGTGGAAGATCACCTCAGTAGGCTACCCAATACTGTTGAAACAAAAAAATCCAAAACTAATCCCACTTAATGATCACATACCTGGAGAGAATCTTTAGATAATTGAAGGTGAAGTACCATGGCATTCCAATATAATAAATTATTTTCCCACATATCAGGACCCTTCTCACATTAACTCTCATCAAAATCATAATCTCGTCGATGAATCTAAATTCTATATTTTGGAAGATCCATTTTTCTGGAAAACTCGAAATGACCAAGTCATAAGAATATTTGTACTGGAAAGTAAAATAAAATCTCTTTTTAAATTTTTTCCTAAACTTTATTATGGAGGACACTTCAGACCTCAAATAATGACTAGAAAATTTTTAGAACATGGAATTTATTATCCAACCTTATTCAAAGATGCTTATGATTTCTGAAAGAGATGTGAAAAGTGCCATTTTTTGGTAATATCTCAAAATGAAAGGAAATTATTCAAAAAGAAATTAATTTTTGTGATATTTTTTAAGTATGGGGAATAGAATTCATGGGAACATTCCTAATTTTATTTGGTAACTCTTATATTTTATCAAATATAGATTATGTTTTGAAATGACTGGTATCAAAATCCACCAGGACTGATGATGCTATAGTTGTTTGTGATTTTGTTAGGGATAACATATTTTGTAGGTTTGGAGTACCACGAGCAATCATTAATGACCAAGGAACTCATTTATGAAATAGTAAAGTGAAGTAATTATTGAAAAATCATGGGATACATCATAAAATGTCAACACCATACCATCCAAAAACAAATATCCAATCAGAAGTCTCCAATAGATAAATCAAAGGCATTCTAGAAAAGACTGTTAAACACAACAGAAAAAATTGAAGCCAAAGGATAGATGATACCTTATGGGATTATTGGACAACCTAAGAGACACCAATAGGAATGAGCCTATATATATTGATTTATGTAAATATATTCCACCTTCCTATGGAATTGGAACACAAATCCTACTAGGTAGTAATAGAGATAAATCTAGACTTTTATAAAGCTAGGAAAGAGAGGAGATTGAAACTACGAAAGTTTGAGGAAATCAGGAGGGAATATTTTAAAAATTCAAAGATCTATAAAGAGAGAATAAGTATTAACCATGAAAAGATAATTCAACCAAGAACCTTTAACCCTGGAGATCAAGTTTTATGATACAAATCCATAATCAAACTAGTACTAGGTAAAATTCATTCTAGATGGGTAGGTCCCATTACTGTTATTTATGTATACCCATTTGGTGATATGAATATTAAAAAGGAAAGAGGAGAAAACCCATTCACCATCAATGGTAAGAGGATTAATAAGTTCTAGAGGACTATACCTCAAGAACCAGTGGAGGAGATCACACTTCTTCACCCTGATTACCATTGAAGACCTACCAGGTTTCATCATTCCATTACAATTGATTATATGTAGTAATTATATTTTTTATCTACTTACATGAAAAAAAAAATTAAATGAATTTAGGACACTACATTGATTAAATATGGGGAAGGTAATCTTGTAGTCTATGATTTTTTTAAAAAAATATTTTTTTTAGTTGAGCCAATGACATTAAACAAAAGCACTTCTGGGAGGCAACCCACATTTTTTGAATTAGTCCACTTTTCCCCTCAGTCCTATTTCCCCATGATTTAATGGGACTAAACTATCATTTGATTTTATCTATATTTTTCTAGGCCCATTAATTAATTCAATTTAAGAATGTGTAAATGAAAAAAAAATACACATCATGAAAGTGCTGCAAAACAGACCTGAAGGAACAGGACCTGCGCAACACAACAGAAGCATCATTTATAAAGGGAGTTTTATTTTATAATAATTGTCCTTTAAATTATATATATTTATGTGGGAAAATATATTCTTGAACTCCTAATGAAAACTATATACCCGTAATTATTTTTTTTTCTTTAATTGACTGATCTAGGAGACATGAATTTACTAGAAATACCATGATGTCATGTTTTAGATTTTTAAGTTAATAATATTGAATGATTAAAATGGGGAATTTACTAATTATATTGAAGCATAGATATTGAATTAATGACTCATGTTTTTATTGAATTAGTTGATTCTGGTAAAAAAAATTCCCCACCATTTTCACACTTTGAATTTCTAAAATTTATTTGGATTGATTTTTTTTATTATTGCATGCCATGAGTGATTGTCCCAAATTACATGTTCCATTACTAAGAGGATTTATAGAACAAAAACTTATTATTTATATCTTTAACATATTTATTGAATAATCTAGGGGTATGTCGTCTACTAGAACTTTCATTGGAACATGTCAAAGTTATGATTGTGCAAAACCTTTTTTAAAATGACTGAGGGAACTTTTATTAAGCACTTATCCTTGGACCCACCAAGAAATTAATCATTGTTTAGCCCATAGAATCCATGAATGACCTTTCTACGGATGATCTACATTGCAATCCATTTTTATTCATTTCTACCCTACTATATTTATAGTGCATGGTTTTTTTTAGGTTTTAAGTGTGGGGGATGTGGGAATTCTTAGAGGAAGGGATATATTACATTGTATAGAAAAAGTGTGCATCAAACTTGCTCTAAAGGAGGGGATATATATCAAAATTACCTACCAGAAATCTCCTCGGCCCATCTCTAATAAACACCCTAGTAAATCTATCTCACTAAGCACCACCAACCCTGGGTCCTCTTGGGACTCCATCAAAAGGTTTGTAGTCTTCACAAGACATGAAACATGTGCAAGAAAATCGCATGAAGGGGTGAGTATAAAGATACTCTATTGGCATCCCAAAAAACCAAAATAAAAGGAGAAAATGAAAGGAAATAGTCCACTCATCCCAAAAAAAAGGAAAAAAATGAGAGAGAAGCTCCATATCAAGACAATCCTTGACAAAACATGACCAGTCATCTCAAACCACAGGGTGTGTCATCGAAGATGTGACAACACCACAAGGGAAACCAAGAAATAAACCATGTATACTCATCTCAGGCACCAAGCCTCATGAGGGTCCAACCTCATCACCGATAACAATTTCTACTCGAGGTTCTATCGGTAACAGTGCACTAATCCCAACCACGCTTACCCCAGCCCACCACCACTAACCCTATGTCGTGTCGGCTCAGCGCATCGCACCGCCAGCGGCCTCCGCCGCCCTCCAGTGGCTCACTGCCACTACTAGCCACCCTCTATGGATGCTGCCACCTCTCACAACTGGACTGGCATCAGAGTGTCTCCAGAGTATCGTTGAACCACCGGGATTTCCCCTGGTGCTCCAAAAATCAATCTGAGACCCGTTTCGGAAACCTCGGGACCTGATCTACATAGACATGGAGATGAATTGAAAAACAATTATGCATAAATAGGGGATCATGATTAAAATCAAAAATCATCTACCTCAGGGTGAAATGACGACGCTTTGGGGTTAGATATGTTCTCTGAATCTACTGTTTTACAATTCGGGAGTTATCGTTGTCAATATTGGAGATCGATGATGCTCTGTTTTCTCGATTCAGTCGGTTATTCACCAAAGGGAGAGGGAGGGAATGCCTCCTTCATGCACCAATTTCAAAGAAGGGGAGGGGGATAGGATTTGTTTTATTTTTAATAAAATAATATCCTCTTAACACCCCATTACACCTTGACCCAACACTCAATGGTGACTAAACTTATTTCACGACTAGGGTAAACACAGTGTTCCAAACACAACCGCAGTCTCAGAAATTCAATCTGAGACTCCTTTTAGGAGTTATTTGATATCTGACATCAAAATAAATAAATTTATTTATTTAAAAAAAATTCCCATGATTACTTTTTCCACAAAATTCCTGGTCATACAATGGTTATACCCAACCTTAGGTAAACGACAAGCTCCGGACTCAACTATGGACTCAGTTTTCTGATCTGAGTTATTGTTTAAGAGATAAATAGTTTCCTCCACATGGATTGTATAAAAATACTTAATATTTTTATAAAATTTATTCTGGGCACACCAGGACTCAAAATATCATTTCATCCTAGAGCCTAGATCTAGAGATATATATAGGAATATTCTAAAGTTTGAAAGGGCCAAAATCGAGTCACTACATCCTCCCCACCTTAAAAATTTTGGTCCCCAAAAATCCAAAGGCTAGACATAAGGGAAATAAACTTAACTCTCAACTAGGTCTCCCATTCTAGTGAGTTCACCAAAAATCATAAAAAGCCACCAAGGTTTCTCATGCTACCAACAAGAACACACTCTGGGGAACCAAAGGCCACACCCAAGTCCATCTCATTCGAGGTCGACATTGTGCAACTGGGCATATGTATCCACAACTACAATAGGTGGAAAACCACCAAACTCCTTCTCCATTGAAGTCATAGGGTCAAGCAGTACACCACCTCGTTAACCTGACATAGGGACCAAAACAACCCGCTCATAACACTCAAGTCAAAGGGACTCATCCGATGCACTTCAATGCTATCCGTTTTGGGTGGAACTGACTCTCCAACACAGTTTTTTCATCGTGTCTCAAGAACACGTCTTATTGGGGAAAGAATCCCTCGTTCTTATGAGTCTAAAGACATGAAAAAACACACCCCAACCTCCTAAAACTACTCACATACCAAGATAACTCCAAAAAAGAGAGGGTAAAAAATCAAAAAAAAACAGGGCTGCCCAAGTACACACCCTGGGTCTTACCAGGCCCTTCATAAAAACTCCAAAACACAACCCCACCCCAAAAACACAAGTTAGAGGGACTTTTCCACCACACCTTGATACTATCTGATTTGGGAAGCACTTAATTTTTTTCATGTTTTTAGTTGCATAAAAAAGTGTGTCTCGGTGCAGGAAGGATCCCTCTTCCTCATGCATTCAAAGCTACAATGAACAGCACCAACATAGTTTCTTACCAACACCCTACACAAACCTTGAGAAAGAAACAAAAACAAAAGAGTACTGCCTAGTCGTGTCTATCAAAACTACTGTATAAATTAGAAAGGTTATAGAGCGTAACAAAATCCATCTGCATAGCCTCTAGTTCAAAGGCCTCTATGGACTACAGTTGTCCTCACCCCCATCCACCAGCTTCCTGAGCCTGGTGTGGACCATTTGGGGGTGGGGGTGGTAGAAACTCATATCGTATTCCACCTCCCACTACTATAACCACTCCTCCACCATGTCTATCACCCTATAGACCTCCATGCTCAAAAAACTTCCTCTTCTAATGTAGTTTGCCGACAGCTTCTCTCTGAGAAACATAACGGGTTGGAAAATCTCTAGCAAGATGTGCCCGGGTGTTGCAAGTGTAGTATCTCCTCTCCTACTGTTGACCATAACCTTAGAATGGATCCTAACCCTCATACCCGCGTGCTTGAGTCTGGGCATGGGTATTCCTTATGAATTTCGATCTGGATGCCTATTGTCTCCCAGCTGTGGCTGATGTCTCAACCTCAATAACCCCATTGTGGTCCAAGTCCGCATATCCCTCTACTAGGAAACTCTCGACCACCAAATCCCACTCTAATACCCCTACATAGGTGTGAAGTCACAAGGATACCACACCATCTCAAACATCTACGGAGGACATAATCAAAAGTATGAGCCCCAAATAATGGGTCTTGTACCATGTCTAGGGAGTAATGTGACAGGTCACTAAAATTCACTAAGTACTCAACCACGGTCATTCTACCCTATCAAAGTTCAAGAAGATACTGGATTTTCACCAACCTTGGGATGGACAGATAAAACTTCTACCAAAAGAGCCACTCAAAATTAACCCAGGTGAGTGTCTTCTTGTTGTGGGTCTATGTCATAAGACTCCACCAGTGCCTGACCGAACCATGAAAAAGGCTCTCTGCTCGAACCACCATCTAATCGGGAGGTGTCCTCACAAGGCGTAAAAAACGCGTGACTACCACAAGGTAGTCATTAGCTTTCTAGGGGTATGGTTCACCCCAAAACCTCAAAGTTTTCTACCTATGGAACTCATGTAGTGCACTCAGCCTACACGCATTCTTATCCCGCACTGCCAGCACAACCTGCTGCTTGATAGGAGGTGGCTCAACTGGAGGACCACCTAGAATTCCAGCCTCAGAACCCATTCCCTTATCTAAATCCTCTATTCAAGTAGTATTGTCACCATAATACCACCATGGATCCCTAGATATCTATCTTCATGGAGGAATCCTGAAATACAATCGAGAGGTACCACAGTCAAAGTGTATATATGGGGAACTAAATAAAGAAGGATAGGAAAAAACCAAAACCAAGTCCTATATGATGAATGTAGCATTTATTTTCCTTTAAACTAGTTTTCTAATGTACCGAGTTGAAATTCAGGTTATCAGAGTCATGGTGAATGGATACGTTGACTTTCACACTAACACTGGAGTCCCTGGCCTGAAAACCAAACTCGAAACATCCAAACATTATATCTATGAAACTCAAACCAAGATCACACCTATAGAAACTACTCTCTAAGGTCCCAAAGTTGTAACCTCCTCTGATACCACCCTTTCACGACTCGGCCCAATGAGGCTCGAGCCGCAACTCCCCAAGCCCACCACCAATAGGATAGGGGCAAGCGACTAGCACTGAGTAAGTTATCACACACATGGTAGGCCTTAGCTTATCGTACCTGTACACACTCACCAACATACAACTCTATGCAACAATGTAGTGATATATAAAAATTTAAAATAAATTCAAGTATACATATATTCCAACTATTGTATAGAAAAAGTACAAAAATGGAAAATATAGGTCCTACTAAAAAAATCAAAAGCGTCCAACCTACTCTGAAGGAGGGAATTTCTATCAAAATAACCTACTGAAAATATCCTCATACAAGCTATAGTAAACACCCTGGTCAATATATCTCACTAATCTCTACCTGTTTTGGGTCCTCTTGGGACTCTGTTGAAAGGCTTGTGGTCTACACAAGACACAAAACATGCACATGCAAAGCCCGTATAGGGGAGAGTACAAATATACTCAGTAGACACCCCAAAAAACCCAAAAGAAAATGAGAAACTAAAAGGCAACAGTCCACTCATCCCAGATATAGGAAACCCAAATGAGAGATAAACTCCATCTCAAGATTGTACACAGTAAAAAATGACTAGTCAGCTCAAATCATAGGGTGTGTCGTCGAAGATGTGACAACATCGTAAGGGAATCCCAAAAATCAACCAGATATACTCATCTCATACACCAAGCCTCATGAGGGTCCGACCACACTGCCAACAATAGTTTCTAATTGAGGCTATATCAGTAATAGTGCACTAAGCCCAGCTCTAGTTCCAAACTACACTAATCCTACCCATAACCTACCTTCACCCTGTACAAGGTTGAAAAAACTGTAGAGAGACTCACACCTCACCACTGCCACACAGTCGAGGGAGTACTAGATCCTAAACCAACCTGTGAAACCTATGTCGCTCCTATATAGAGGGGACCTCATCTCATCACGTCGAGGGAGTGCTAATTTCTAACCAGTAATTACACGTAACAATTGAAGGGGCCCACTCCCCAATACAACTCGAGAACAGGGGAGTACTAATCCATATGCCTGAACCCATTCCCTAGTGTGACTCGGGATTACTACCCTGAGAAACCTGATCCCACACCATAACATGGTAGGGGAGCACCATTCTAGAAAACATGAGCCCCCACCCACAGTAGTGGAGCACCACTGTGAGAGATGTGGACCCGCACCCACGATAGGGGAACACCACTCTGTGAAACATGAGCCCGCACCCATGGTAGGGGATCACCACTGCAAGGATAGAGGACTCGCTCCCTAGCATGAAAGGGGAGTACCAACCCTACCTTCCAATGAGTTTGGAGAGCCCACGCCCTGACATGATAGGGTAGTAGTCCAACTACACAAACTTCATGGGGAAACCTGCACCCTAATCCATTAGGGGAGTAACAACCCCATAAGAAACTACCCAAAGGTAACGGTCCTACTCCCATGATATGGTGAGTCTTGCAAGATTTAATGGAAGACACCATCACATTCTACCACTACCACAAAAACAGTTTTTCACAGTGCCCCCCCCCCTTTATCAGCGCTAACGAAAAAGCGCCGATAAAGGGGGGTGCCTTTATCAGTGCTCAAAAAAGTGCTGATAAAGGCACCCCTTTATCAGTGCTTTTTTTAGCACTGATAAAGGGACCCCCTTTATCAGTGCTTGTTTAGTAGCGCTGATAAAGGGGGGGGGGCATTATCAGCGCTTTTTTTAAAAGCGCTGATAAATGGTCGGCTTCAAAAAATAATTTAAAAAAATATATATTAATATATTAATATATAAATATAGTTATATTGATATATAAATATAATATATAATTTTTAAATATATTTTAGATAACTATAAATGTACATTTACACTTATTATACATAATATATAAGATATTTAGTGAAAATGGCTTCTCAAAAAATTAAAAAAAATATTTTTAATTAATAATTTGCTAATCATTATGGATTAATAGTCATTTAATAACAATTTGAAGACTAAAAAAATTAAAAAAATTAAAAAAAGATCCAAAATCTGTTGAAAACGCAACTCAAACTTCAAACGTCCATAACTTTTGATCCGGGTGTCTGTTTGAGCTCTACCACATATCAAATCGAAGCCTGCGACGAGCTCTACGTCATTATGACCGGGGGGCACCCCGTTCAATGGATTTTCAAGGCCAAAAAAGGCCCAGAAGGCCTCCAAACTGAGTTTTTAGTCGGGGTACCCCGATTTTTTAACATTTTGTGGATTTTCACCCTCGTTTAAGGGGGTATTATTGGATTTTTTTGGTGGGGTATGAATTTATTCCAAGGTATTACATTCATATTGATATTATGTCTTTGAAATTTAATCATTTTTTATAATGCACTGCTATTTATAATCAAATATATAACAATATATTCATATTTTTTAAATATTCACACCTAAAAATTTAATTATAAATATAAATAATAAAATATACTTACATATAAAATATATTACCTTTATCTAAATAATAACTAACATCCATTTTATTTAAAATAAAATGAATATTTATATACCTATATATAAATCTAACTATATATATATTAATCTAACTATATATATATATTAATCTAACTATATATATATTAATCTAATAACTATATATATATTAATATAACTACATATATATATATTAGTATTATTATAAATATATATATTAATATCACCATAAATATATATATTAATATCACTATATATATATTAATATAACTATATAAATATATATTCATATAACTATATATATGTTAATATAACTATATATATGTTAATATAACTATATATATGTTAATATAACTATATATATATATTAATATAAATATATATTACTATACGAATAAATATAACTAAATATATATATATATAGATATAGATATATATTAATACCACTATATATATATTAATATTATTATATATATTATAATATAACTATATATATATTATAATATAACTATATATATATTAATATAAATATATATTATTATACGAATAAATATAACTAAATATATAAATATATATATATACAGATATCATGAATTGGAAAGCAAATCAAAATAGAGTAGTGGTCAGGGCTTAGGCGCACAGGGGGGAGGTCTTGAGTTCAAATCCTAGTGGAGGCAGGGGTGCGTGCGCATGGGGAATATTGGAGCAAGCACTGTTAAAGAGTGGAGGGGGGTGCGTGGGGTGCTATATAGGGGCCAAAAAGCACTGTAAAAGGGGGGGTTCAAGCGCTATAAAAGCCCCCCCCCCCCCGATTGGCAGTACTTTTTAATTTTTTTTAAATTTTTTTAAATTTTTTAATTTTTTTTAACTTTTATCAGCGCTTTTTTAAAAGCGCTGAT
This sequence comes from Viscum album, assembly GCA_963277665.1. Taxonomy (NCBI): domain Eukaryota; kingdom Viridiplantae; phylum Streptophyta; class Magnoliopsida; order Santalales; family Viscaceae; genus Viscum; species Viscum album. Next base: position 1,357,092,685 of record OY728148.1, read on the forward strand.
AAAAGGGTCCTATATCAGCGCTAAAATGAAAGCGATGATAAAGGGGTACTTTTATCAGTGCTTTTTTTAGCGCTGATAAAGGGGACCCCCCCTTTATCTGCACCGGCTTTATCAGCGCTTTTTCTAGCGCTGATAAAGGCCGTATTTGTAGTAGTGTACATGAAAAGCACTCAATATAGGATATTTACTTTCCCAAAATGGATACTCGGTGAAAAAGTCACATTTCACCGCAACATCCAAAATCAAGCCTCGTGGGGCCCACACCTCAATTCTAGTTTAAGCACCCAAAATCAGTCTTGAAATTTCCACGGTAAAATCAGGGTATCAACTCTGTTAAAGACACATCAATCGGACATCAGATATAGGAGATACATCCGATACAAGATTCAAAAAATAATAATAGTTATATAATTATTATTAAAATTGTATATTTCGTGTCACCAAGGCTTGAGCCTAAGAAATAATTTCCTAAAAGTGGTGTCAAAATATCCATCTCATTGATAGGAATTCATGACCACATATAGCACAAAAAGCAAACACCCGGTTTAACGGTTACGAGGGTTTAAAATTGTCCCGACCCGAAAGCGTACTCAGACTGGCTCGTTCTAGCCGGTTCGGCCCACTCTAGCCAACCAAGCCGTGTTGGACCATAGCCCACAGCCCAACTGTGCTCAGACCGACCTTTCGTTGTCATCCCTCCGTTGTCCCCCCACGGTAAACTGCGCCCCCACACTGCCAATGGCCTCCGCTGCCCTCCAGTGGCTCGCCGCTGGAGCGCCACCAGACCTTCTGTGGACCACTGGGATCACCCTCGGTGCTCCAAAAATAAATCGGAGACCTATTTCAGAAACCTCAAGACTTGATCTACATAGAAATGGTGAATAATCAAACAAAAATGATTCATAAATAGGGGATCGGGATTAAAATAAATACCACCTACCTTGGGGTAAAATTCCAACACTTCGAGGTTAGATCCGTGCTTTGAAGCTGATATGCACGATCCAGGAGCGATCGTCGTCAAGATAAAAGATCGATAAAACTTTTTTTTTCTTAATTCAGTCAGTCAACTCCAAAGGGAGAGGGAGACGATGCCTCTTGTGCACAACAACAGGGAAGAAGTGGAGGGTGGTGAGGATTTGTTTTATTTTTAATAAAACAATATCCTCTTAACACCTCGGTACACCCCGACCCGACACTCGGCACCGACTAAACTTATATCACGCCTTGGGTAAACACGGCATTCCGAACCCAGCCACAGTCACATAAATTTGATCCAAGACTCTATTTAGGAGTTATTCAAGATCTGACATAAAAATAAATAAATAAATTTATTTACAAAAAATGATATTGATAACTAATTCCATAGAAGGTTCGCGCCTACAAATGTTATACCGTCCTAGGGTAAACGATATGTTACAGAATCAACTGTGGCCTCATTTTTCTGCTCTAAGATACCTTTTAAGATATAATCTATTTTTTCACTGTGCATAGTATAAAAATAATTAATATTTTTATAAAATTTATTCTGGGAACACCATGCCTCAGAATGTTACGTCGTCTTAGTGCCTAGATTTATCAATATGTACAGAAATATTCCAATGTTTTATAGGGCCAAACCCAAGTTTCTACAGTGATAATAATGAAGTGTTATATATAAATAAATGATAGGAGAAGACACTTCCACAAATTCGGGAAATGGAATCACTTGGGTTTTATCAATGCTAATCAGAAAGCACTGATAAAAGGGGGACTCTTATCAGTGCTAGAAAAAAAGTGATGATAAATCTACCCTTTATCAGCACTAATATTAGCCCTAATAAAGTCCCCCCTCCTTTATTAGTGCTAACAAAAAGCACTGATAAAAAAGCGACTTTATCAGCACTAATAATAGCGCTGATAAATGTTTTTAATATAAAATATTATTAATTTATATAAAAATATTTTCATTATATTCAAAAATAATGTTTATATGTATATATTAAATAAAAAACGCATGTTTATTATGTTTTATTTATGTTTATTATGTTTATTAGTTTTAGTTATATCTTTATTATATATTTATTACACTATATGTTTATAATATTTGATATAAATACTTTTTAATATATATATATACACAAATACTTATTAAATATATATATATATATATATAAATTTATGTTTCCAAATGAATCTGTCAATTGATACATATTTTCATATCCTCATGAATATATGTTCATCTTTTACCCTAATGTTTTCCATATATACTATAGTACTATATATACTTGGTGTATTCATTCACTTCCTATATATATGAAGCTTTATCTACTCATAAATACTTAAAATCATGATAAATATATATAAATAAACAAAAAATGTATTTATTATGTTTGAAAATATAAATATTTAGTTATATATAATTATATACTTTTTAATATATTATATATAATTAATTAAATATAAATATGTTTAAATAATTATAAAATTAAAAAATATTTTTTTTAAATGAGAAATATATATTTATGAATACCTATATTTATTTATAAATATATGTATTTAATGAACATATATAGAGACACAGACATATATTTATTTATTTAATTATTTATTTATTTAAATAATTATTAAATTAAAATTAAAATTAATATATTGATTTATATTTATATATATTTAATTATAATTTAAATTATAAAATTATATATATATATAATTATAATTATAATTTTTACACAAACACAAACATAAATATATATATTTTTATATTTTTATATTTAATTACAATTTAAATTATTAAATTATAATAAATATATTAATTATATATATTTATAAAATTATAAATATAATAAATATATTGGTTATAATTTTATAATTATGGATAAATGGTATGTTTTATCAATGTTAATTAAGAAGCACTGATGAAACATACATTTACCAGAGCTTTCAATTGTAACACTGATAAAACAAACTTTTATCAATGCCTTTTTAGCACTGATAAATATGGGTCTTTATCATCACTAAAAAAAGAACTGATAAAGTCATGTTTTATCAGATATTTTAATTTTATCCCTGATAAAACATACTTTTATCAGTTATTTTTATCTACTGATAAAAGTGTCACTGGGTTTTATAAATAAACCCTAAGTTTCTCTTCCTTCCTCACACCCCTTAAGCTCTCTAGGAAGCCAATCCCTACCATCATCGTTGTTGTCTCTGTCTCGTCTCCTCCTTCCTCTCTTTCCTCCTCCTCATCCTCCTCCTACATCGACTCCTCCACCGCCGCCAACCAAGCTTCGTCGTGCGGCTCTCCTCTGTCGTGCCTCTCCTTTGTCGCGACTCTCCTTTGTTGCGCCTCTCCTTTTCTGCAACTCTCCTCCTCCATTGCATCTCTTCCGCTGCACCTCTCCTCTGCCGCACCTCTCTTACACCACAAGCACAACTCCTCCACCTGCTGAACCACACCTCCGTAGTTATTTTTCTCCTCTTTCTCATTGGGTTCACTTATTATTTGATATTGATAGTGATGTTGTGAATTGTATGGACTAAACGCTCTGCTGAAAATCGTGGTCATTGGTGGTCCTTGTTTGCGAACTAGTTATATTTGGTAAAATTAAATTTTCCTATACCATATTTTGAATTGGTTGATTTAAAAATCTTCAATGAAATGTGGTTTTTCATCATAGTTATTTCAAAAAATTGAAAAAAAATCCATGCATTAAACAATAAAATTTGCATCATCCACTCCTATTTATTTATTACTCTTATGTATTTTTTATGATTATATTATTAAATATTCGTTTGAAAATTTAATTTCTTCAAAGTTTTTCCACTTATTTTATAGAAAACATTATGTATTTTTTATGTTTCTATTATAAAAATTATTTTTTAAAAGTAACGTTTTTCAAATTATTTCAACTTCATTTACTTAAAACGTTATACATTTCCCAAGTTTCCATTATCAATGAATGTTTTTAGTAGTTGACCTCCATGATATTTCTCCAAAGATTATTTGAGAACCAAAACCACCAACTATGTCTCTTTCCTCATCTAAAAACATCTACTTGATATGTTCCAACTATAACACCCAAGACTAAATCTCCAGGACTGAGCTAAAGTGTCACATGACCTCGTGTATGCTTCCCTATAAAAAAAAATATGTTTCCAACTAGTGGTGAGGGCATAAGTGGAATCATGGGGATACCATCCCCTCATTAAATAATAATAATTAGAGTAAAAACTAGTATAAATAATAATTAATTTAATAATTAGCACCTAAAAGTAAAAAAGAAGATCATATAACAAAAACATCAACCCATGCTATAAAAATATGACATACAATATCCAGCACAACAAGTCAAGAGGTCCCAATATATGGTAGAACCATAAACAATAAACAATGAAAAATAAATTAATAAAGAGGTATCTCTACAAGGATCCTGGAGTCTATCTCGATATCACCTCAATTAACCTACTCCTCCAGTATAATTTCCCCAAGTAGGGCCACTACCCTCATATGAAATCTAGGTTAAAGAAGTCAGAACACACACTGAGATTCCCATGTAGGGTGTGAGTGAAAAACTTAATAGGAAACCATTTATATGTCATTAAAATAAGATAAATAGTTATATATAAGTGTATATGATGATAATAAAGTAAATTTACAAGTAAAAAAATCTCATGTTGGGTCATCGTGTGCTAACCAGGCTGCCACGAACCCCAACCCTACTAGCTTCGACTCCATATCAGAAGAAAAGATTTATCTGGTTTCCATGAATCTAATAATAGTCAATATGGATAATTTAAGTCTCATAATAGGTCATAATTCCATCATTACTTAGGTTAATTCATAATTCCATCATGCCTCACCAATTATCATAAGTCAAGCCATAAATCTATAATGCCCCACCAACTGTCTCAGGTCAAGCCACAAGTCCATCATGCCTTGCTTCTAGTATCAGGTCAGGCCACAAGGCTATCATGTCCCACTATTTTTTATTCAATACCCCACCATAATGATCAAGCATCATGTTTCGCATTCTTCCCCTCTAAGTGATTAAACAAGCCATGAAGGGTCTATATGTCACCATGATACCAGATAACATAAGCCTACATCTATACACATATATACAAATACATGCCATAAAAAGGAAATTATTAAAATATACACATGAATAAACATATAGAATTAAGAGAGGTATCATGGATCACACACACACATAGAATCATGTCTTATTTAGAGAGGTCTCTTCGGTAACACACACACACACACACACACAAGAAAGGATGAAAATATGGAATAACACACCTAGAAAGTCTGAGTCCATTACAATGTCACCCTATAAGGACTTATCATTCCTGAGAAGTGTCTCTAGAGGTCTTTCTAGACTATCATGGGCCATTGAGCCTACGCATTAGACTCTCAATTCTAATATTCTTCTTGAATACGACCATGAATCAAAAAACTCAAATTTTAAGCATCATCTTCCTTCTCAATACCTTTTCAATCCAATCAATAATTCATAGTATATGTTACTCAAATGATGCATTTACCTCCAAATAAAATTCCTCATTATAAATAACATATGAAGGATCCAAATCATACATTCTAAGTTGAGATACATAGAACACATCATTCACACCTTGATGTCATAGATGAGAACCCAATTGGAAATACACCATCTTGATCTATTCTGCTATCTTGAATAGTCCCACAAATCGCAATGTCAACTTCACATGCCTCCATAATCACTTATTCCCCAACCAAGGTGATACATGTAAGAAAGCTTAATCCTCCATGGAGAACTATAAAGGTATTCATCATCGTTCTATGTAAGAACGTTGTCTAATATAAATGGGAACCAACCACTCTTTGATTAATTTCACCCACTCTGATGTTTCCTACACTAAACTCAACCTGATAACTACTGACTCAATGTATTTTCAACTAACAACTCACACATCGGGTCCTTATCATGCTCACGAGTAACAATACCAAGTTTTCTTACTTTCCCAAGTGTAGATGCTTAAATAAAACTTCATTATGATTTGTCACATGATTCAACCCATGAACTAAGTGAAAAACCATACTATCTACCTGCACCAATTTCCCCTAACAACCCAAGCCCAGCACTATAGGTTTACATCATTGATTTATTCTTGATATCCTCTAATATATACCCATACATGAGTATCTATCATCTACCGGTGCAAATCAGCCACTTATGCACAGACACAAAACCAACCACCTTAACCTACGGGTTTGGTTCACCTACACATCACTCCCATTGTACACTAATAAATTACATCACTACCAAAAAATAAGCAAGAACATGTCTCATTTTCAGCTGAATATTGACACTCAAAATCATTTCCAATAACTCCCATACATTCTCACATCACTGAACCCAATGGAATAACTCAAGGACCCATCCACTTACCCAAACATGACTCTTACATGTTGACTCTCCACATCATTACATAGTCTTGTTACTGACTAAAAAAATTATATAATTTCCATGAACCACAACTAATCATTACTCAAATTACAAAATATCATGATGATAAAACACACACAATGAATTTCCAAACTTGGAATTCATCACCACACTACTCATACCTTGATAGGTCATAGATTGTTCCCCAAAAGAATTTATTTTCTCACACACCTACAACACCATGACTTAGGGGTCTCTTATTTACCACATTATAGAAGCCTTTCCCCATGAATACATTATGTCTTTTTCAAGTTTTAATTGTGAAGGATTCTATTAAAAGTAAACATTTTTAAAGTATTTTTACTTCTCATTTTTAAAACCATTGTGTCTATTTAATAAATTTTTATTAGAAAATATTTATAATAATGTTTTCAATATTAATCTATTTCCCTTTAAAAAAAATTAAATATAATTTTGACTTCAATGTTTTAAAAAGTTTTTGTGAAAAGGATTGTATTTTCACTTATATTTATCATCTTATTATTGTTTTTCATATACTGATATTTTATTCACAATTTATATATTATTATGATATAATTTATTTTGGAAAATGAGATTTATAATATTCTATGATTTCTTAAGTTCATGTTATGTGATTTTTTTTAATTATTTAAAAAAAAATATTTTTCCATTTCAAGCATTCTTTACACTCTTTATCCTTTATCTCCCCCATCCATCTTCTCTTCTCTATTTACCATAGGTTTACCCTTCTCCCAGAAACTAAAAAACATTTTTCATGAGTATTTAGGGCATTAGGTTTTTTATTATTTTCTATAAAAGGTGATATGTTGTGTATTGGTTATCATTAATTTTAAAGTAGGTGTTTCTTTAATCTTATTTTATTTTATAATTTTTGGAATGTTTATACTTTATAAATTTATTTTCAATTAATATGTAGTAATGTATGGGTTCTTGGGTGAAATTATAAATTTGTTTCTTAAATTATAGGCTTAGAATAAGGAGTTTTTCATAAGAATTTCTTGTACTATTTTTAAATTAGATTAATTATCATGAAAATCATATTTGAAAAGGTTATTAGGGTCATTTAAATTTTTTTTAGTAAATTTAGGTCTTATGCCTTTTTTGGTTTTTTAATGGAATTTTCCATGTGCTTGGAGAATGTTTTGGAAAGAAAAAGGATTTTTTCAAGTTCTTCCAAAATCATTGAAATGATGAGACTTTAAAGAATGGGAATGATACTATACATACTAAGTTGGTTTTCATGTGAAGACCCATTTTTCACTTTAAAAATTAAATGGTTTATTTATCATGTGACCCTCAATGATTTCTCCTATACTTGTTTCAATAATTATGGGTTATTGATTATTTATATGATGGATGTATGATGTGAAAAGGGTATGTTATATACGATGGTGTTGGTGGTGAGGTGTGATACATTTTTTTGTAATTATCATGACTTATTTCTCACCTCCATGGTTGTTTGTTTATGGTAACTTGGGTTTCTAGGTGGGAGGTCTTGATTCCTGCTACCCTAGTTGGTACGTACACTTCTATGGTCCCCTTAATTGTGTTTAAGACAACAATAGTGGGAAGATTCCATTATGATGAGTTAATTGTGGTTTAATTGGGTGGATCATGTTATTGTTGGATGAAACTTATATCAGATGTTGGTTCATGTAGTTATTGTGCCATTTTGGATCGTTACACACTAGTACCTAGGATATATCCTATGAAATTTTGTTCCTTAATCAGTGGTTCTATATAGAGGATTAAATTATTATATTGATTACATCCACCTTATGCCTGTTTTATTATGGTAACTATTAATATTAGTTTTCTTTACTATTATATTATTCCTTGATCACATGGTTCCATTATTTAATGTGAATTTATTTTATACAGTTGATATGGGTCCTTTATGAGATAATTAATGTTTGATTTTCAAGTGTAAAACAAATTTATGTATTATGAGACGGGTAGTACCTATATTTCCCACAAATGAATTGGGTAAAAGATTATATATCATGATATATAAATGTTATGTGAATAGGTTAGTAAGTCTATAGATTAAAAAAGGGTGACTGTGATTGTGTTAAGCTCTACTCATAATAATACATGCAAATAAGTAATAAAGTTTCTATGTTCACAGGTGAGTGTGTTGGTGTTAATATCTAATCAAAAATATAAATGTGAATATGGTTTTGAGTAGCCAGTGGGGGGTCGGAACATCAGAAAAGGAGTTCACAAACCAGTGATGGGTTGGCTAGTCCATAAGGTTGTTGGTAATAACACAGAAAACTGGTGATCAGAGCTAGAAAGGGGGTGTCATGAGACATATAAGGAATGTTACCATCAATGATTTGCATTGGCCAGACAGAGGAAAGTGACAATGAAATCTAGTGATTTTGTTAAGGGTTCACTTTTAAAATGATTCAAGTGTTTTGAAATGTTTCTTAAAAAATTATACTTGTTCAAAATAACCTTTTTTGGTTTTAAATTTATTTAAAATGGTTTAAAAAGAATTTGGGGTTTTAAGAAATGATCTTTGGAACTAATTGGTTTATTGTAAAAAGGGTTTATTATTTTAAAGAGGAATTTCACTAAATGTTTGTTTTTTTAATTGGATTTCAACTGTGATTTTATAAATAGTTTTTAAAGGAGATTTAAAGTCTATAACTTTTTTATCCTTGGTTAATTTTTATATCAATGTTTTATGAATTTATTTTGTTAAATATTTATATCACCAAATCAAAAAGGATGGATATGAATAATGAATGGATAGATTCCAATCATCTGACAAAAGAGTATGAATATGGAGTGAAATATTTCATCAAGTTTGCAAAAGATCATGCATATGATCCTTCTCAAATCCTTTTCCCCTGTTTATGATGTTTTTATTCAAGAAAATTTAGTCTAGACGAGTTGGAAAAACACTTGATCTATCAAAAAATAGATCAAATTTATAAATGTTTGAATAAACACAGGGAAAAGGAGAATGTAGCTAATGACTAGGATAACACTGTGTTTTATGGATCATTTGATATGATTACAAGTGTGGAAAATGAAGAATATTGTATCGAGTATGTGATTATAGATGTTCATGGTGACGAAGATCATATTAAGGAAATGATAAGGACAGTTGAAGATGAACTTCGTGATTGCCCAAAATTGTTTGAGTAGTTAAAGAGTTGTGAAAAAATGCCATTGTGTGATGGTTGTACTAAATATATAGCATTTTCAGTCGTACTAAAGATGGATAATTTTAAATCAGACAACGGATGGAGTGATTCTAGTTTTAGGGAACTACATTCTCTCTTTAATGACATGCTCCCAAAAGATAATGATCTCCTGAGCCAAACATAAGATTCCAAAAAAATGCTAAACTCGATGGGTATGATCTCTGAAAGAATACACACCTTCCTGAATGACTGTATACTATTTTTTAAGGACCACAAATCACTTAGAGAATTCCCAAATTGTGGTTCTTCTCAATACAAGAAAGATGAATCCGGTCCTATGAAATTTTCATGGTACTTTCCAATAATTCCAAGGATTAGGCTCCTATATGAAAGTGAGTAGACTATAGGGAAATTTACATGAAATGCATATAGAATAAATAAAGGTGGAAACTACAGAATTCGGTAGACTCGTCTCAGTGGAATAGAATTGATCATGAGTATATTGACTTTGGAAACGATCAGAGAAACATTCATCTTGCATTATCTACAGATGGAGTGAATCCTTTTGGTTTTCAAAGTAACACTCATAGTACATGGTCGGTTATGTTGGTAAATTATAACTTGTCACCGTGGTTATTCATGAAACGAAAACATGTCTTGTTATCTATGCTTATATCAAGACCAAAACAACCGGGTAATGATATTGATTTTTATTTGGCTCCATTGATCAAGGATTTGAAATTATTGTGGGATTCAGGTGTTATGGTGTGTGATGCTTACAGAAATGAAGATTTTACGTTGAGATCCATGTTGTGTGGGATGATAAATGACTTTCCTGATTATGAAAATTTACTATGATATAGAATAAAGGAAACCTTGGGTGTCCCATCTACAAACAAGGTACACAATCAATTAGGTTGAAACATTCAACAGAAAATGTGTTTCTAAGACATCGTAGATTTCTACCCCGACGACATAAGTACCAATCTTGGAAGAAATCATTCAATGTAAGTTAAAAAGAATGTACACCACTGTATCCACTAACAGGTGATCAAATCTTTGATAAAGTTAAAGATGTGGACACTATTTTTGGTAAACCATTTTTGAATAACCTTATGAAAACTAGTTGGAAAAAGAAATCAATTTTTTTAATTACAATACTAGAATTTTCTATACGTCAAACATTTTCTTGATGGTATACATGTTAAAAAATGTATTTAATAGTGTCATCGGCATGTTTCATAATGCGCCCATCAAAAAAAGGATGGAATTAAGGCTAGGTTGGATATGGTTAACATGGAAAATATGATAAGAGTTGGAACTAGTGAAGGTTTAAAAACAAATACTTCATCCTCATGCTTCTTACACTCTTTCCATACATGAGAGATATCAATTTTTCAACTTCTTGAATGACATAAGGGTTCCAGAGGGGTATTCATAAAATATCAAGAACATCACATCAGTGCACGATTTAATGTTTAAAGGTATAAAATCACATGATTGCCCTGTTTTTATACAAGATCTAATTCCTATAGCTTTATGTTGCATTTTACCCAAGAATGTCCATCATAAATTAACAAAGCTTTGTTTCTTATTCAAATTTATATGTAGTAATGTTATAGACACAACGAAATTTACAACTGTGGAAATAGAAATTGTTACTATATTGTGTGAATTGGAAATGTTTTTCCCACCAATATTCTTTGATATGATGGTTTATTTGATGGTTCACTTGGTGAGAGAGATTTGGATATGTGGTCTTCTACACTATAGATGGATATACCCCATTGAATGGTATATGAAGATTTTAAAAGGGTATGTCAAAAATCAAAGTCGGCTTGAGGGTTGTATTATGGAGCGATATATTATTGAGGAAGCCAGTGAATTATGTACCTAATACCTATATAGTATACAAATCATTGGTCTAATGAAATATCATCACAATGGGAAACTTGCAGGTGAAGGAATTTCTAGAAAGGAGGTCATCACAATCAATATTAAAGACCGAGAGTAGTTCCACCTTTATGTTTTTCATAATAGTTTAAACGTTGACCCATATGTTGAAACCCCCAATGAAATTATTAGGCATTCGAATCCATCAAGGTATGAAAAATGGATATAAAATAAACATAATCAATAGTTTATAGGATGGTTTCAAGACAATATTTTTAAGGAGTCAAATAAAAATCTAGACTCAATTTCAGAACAACTTCCTAGTTGGAGGACCATGTGTGTACATATTATCTTACAATGCTTTTTTAATTAATGGTTATACATTCTATATTGATGAACATGATGAAGATAGTACCAAATAGAATAGTGGATTTATACTTGTGGCTGAAGCGATGCATGTTTCTGGTATTAAGGACAGAAATCCAATTAATGTGAATATGTCATATTTTTGCATCCTTAAAAAAATATGGGATTTGGATTATACAAAATTCTGAGTGCCAATTTTTTAATGCAAGTGGGTTGATAACAGAAGTGATATTAAAATAGATGAGTTGGGATATTTTAAAGTTGATTTTAGTAAGGAAGGGTACAATGAAAAATATTTTATAATGGCATCATAGGTAGTACAAGTATTTTATGTTTCAGATCCTGCAAACCAAAACGGGTGAATTGTTCTATTATTGAACAAAACCACTGAAGATTCAGATGAAAATTCAATGGTGGGTGACCCTTTCATTGGGACATCCCAATAATTTCACAGTGGTCCTAGTGTAGAAGGAATTTTTTATGTCATAGGAGACCACAATAAATGGATTTGGATAGTCGATAGAGGGTTCAAATCCCTTAAAACTTTAAAAAAAGAGTTCAATAATCATATTTTTTCTAATATACATCTTGTTACTTTATGTTAATATTTTTTCACTGCTAATTTTATGTTATCTAAATTAAATTTTAAACCACTTTTGTTGTTAATGACTTCTTCACGTGGTGATGCTCCCAATCCCCAGGCACAATAGGTTTCTCAACCTATTGCTTCTCACAGTGCAGATGAACAACAGGTTTCTCAACCTAATGCCTTATGTTAATATCTATCTGTTACTGCTTTTATGTTATCTAAATTAAATGTTAAATTAATTTTGTAGATAATGACTTCTGTATGTGATGATGCTCCCAATCCCTAGGTACAATAGGTTTCTAAACCTACTACTTCTCGTATTGCATAAAAACAATAGGTTTCTCAACCTATTGTTTATCCTAATACAGATGTACAACCACCATATGCACATGTCGATGCTATCCCTCCAGATATGGAGGAACACATTGATGACGGTGGATCTGAGTAAATGAAATATAATGAAACACCGATGATATAGAAAAAATATGAGCACCATAGTTTGGTAGTATTAGAAAAAATCATTAAGGCTAAAGAGAAATGCATCAAATACAATATTGGATGGAAAAATTGGGGCCAACATGTTGACCCAAACAATGCCATTTTCAGTAGTTACATTGAAATATTTACTCAGAAATGCGTTAAAATTGAAGTAACTTCATTCCACCATGTTGTGGCTGAGATTAAGACACTGATGTGGGGAGATATTATGGAAAAAATATGATATCATTTTTAAATTTACTAAAAAATAAATAATGAAACATTGACTTACACTTAATCATCTCTTGCAGAGTGCATTTATGTAGATGAATCACACAAATACTATGTCTTAAGGGTCACTGGAAGAATTCACAGGATTTTTCTCACACTTTTAATTCAATATCATCTTAAAGATGCTGAAGGGAAAATAAAACCACATCCACCTCTTATTTATGCACACCTGATAACCCAAGCATTGTGCGATGCGTTTACTGGACATCGTGCAAAGCAATATTTTCAAGTACCTTGTGTCTAGTAATATGTTTTTTTAAGGTATGTGTATTCATCACTTTGATTTAAAGTGTTTTATTTATGAAATAGCAATTAAGTGTTGAAAATAAACAACGGGCCTCAAAACCAGCGTACCCCTACCGTAAAGTAAGGATGGGTTATGCATCACTTAAAAAAATTGTTATGTATTTTAAATCTACCATAATACTTTTATGTGACATAAAACAACACAATAAATATATTATTTTGTTTATATGTAGCTTGAAGAGTCAAAATCCACATCCACTTCCATCACATGCCATGAGCTATGGAAGGAGGTGCGTATAACTAAAGATGTCAAACTGATAGATGAATCCACACAAAAAGTGTGGGAAAAATGTGTATGTATGACATAATAAAAATTATGTTTTATTTAAATCGCTATTAAATAACAATTATTACTTATTTTACAATATTTTATATCTAACATAGTCATAAAAATCAATGACACCCACACCAGATGTAGACATACTTTTAGTGGCCTTGAAGAATCTAAAAAAGTATGGCCGCATCAGAGGTGTGGGTTTTGGGGTGACAGCCCGAACATATTTTGAGAAAAAAAACAAGAAGAGGATAAAAATTAGGAAAGGAAAAAGATAAGAGAGACAATATCTAGGTTTCAATAATAATTACAATACTAGAGAGATATGATATCAAGTTTGATGGGGGGAGGCAAAGAGAAGAAACAAATCAAGAACAACCTGCATGTAAAGATCCCCACCCCCACCCCCACTAGTTTTGAGGTGAGTCATTCCCCTCAAAAATAATTCTTAACTGAGGTAGTAAAATTTATAATAATTGTGTTGGTCGGAGTGGATACTCAAGAGGGGGGTGAATTGAGTTCCAATTAAAATTTCTGTTAAAAATATTTTCTATTAAAATCCCCCAAATTATAAAACAAGTTAAACTGTAGTGAATTTGTATTAAAGCAAAGGGTATGTTAGGTTCTCAAAGATTGATTAGTTCTCAGTTAATCTAATCATAAGATTAAATTAGCTTTTGAAACTAACCTATTGATTTACAATTGATACAAACACTTGCTAGATTTACTATCAAAGTAACTTTAAAATAGATTTTTATTTCAAAGTAATAGGCAACAAAATATAACTTAGATACTATATATTTTGAACTTAAACTAAAAATGCATAGCAAATATAACCAAGAGGTTCAGTCTCAAGATGAGACTTAGTCCTCTCAAATTTATATATATAAAAGTGATCCACACCCTGGATCGGCGTTAACAATAGTACAGGACTGTTCAGGCCACACAGGGACCTCTACCACTGTTCTTCATGGGAAACAAACAAATAAAGACCAGGCCACACAAGGACCTCTTCCACAGTTGTCGTGGGTAAACAAGAGTAAGGAGTTTTGGTGTGAAGATTGTGATATCCTCCAATTCATCACAGGAGACAGTGTGTGTGTAAAATAAACAGGATACACACACTGCTCGAAAGTAAATAATAAATCACTTAGAGATAGTATATGAAAGTTTATAAAGTTATAGTGATTGGCAGTGCAGCTTTGGACTCATTCGATTCAGCAGAATATCTTCTGAGTCCTTCTCTAGTTTTTCTGTAGAAAAACAAAGTGTCGTGGTTCAGATTTTCTTTCTCCAGAAGAGAAGATATCCTCTTGAATCCAGAGCACGTCATGCATTCTTCAGTAATGTAGGATTTCATGTATGGAACTTCTTTGAATATCATGCAATGTTTTCTTCACGGTTGTGCTCGGGATTTTTCTTCTATTCAGTACAGAGCTTGCGTGTATTATAGTATGTGCGTCAAGACGTGTCAAGCGCACGTGTATCATCTACTACAGCTCAATATTCTTTATATTTCACGAGCTTTGGCAATAGGAATTATTTCCTTTCCATAGATACGAGGTACGGTTTCCTGAGAGTCCAACAACTATCATTAAATAACATTAATTGCATTAAAAACATCAAATATGACCGTTAGTATTATTTAAATAATATTGAAAAAAAGGTTAAGAAACGGTGTCACAGTAGTTGTGCAAACGGTGTCTCTTTGAAGCAGTGTCTCCTTCATGGTATGTGATTCATTATATATGGATCATGGTATGTCCTTTACAGTGTAACCTTCATGGTGTGTTGCTCACGGTGTCTGGGTCACGGTGTGTCCTTCACGGTGTCTTTGTCACGGTGTTTCCTTCGCGGTGTCTGGGTCACGGTGTGTCCTTCATGGTGTCTGGGTCACGGTGTGTCCTTCACGGTGTTTGGGTCATGGTGTGTCCTTCATGGTGTCTGGGTCACGGTGTGTCCTTCACGGTGTCTGAGACTTAGACTTCACGGTGTCTGCTTGACTGTGAATGTGTTTTGCACACAGTCTGTCTTACTGTGTCAAACATCATGGTGTCTTGATAATTAGGAAAATATATGTATTTAGACTTAAATAGTAATATGCAGAATATGAATTAATCTTAACCATTATAAATTAAGATAATTTGAAACATCAATACAAAGGTTTGATAAGATTTTTGAGATTTGTGATCATGGATAAGATTTGTAAATAATAGTGAGATTAATTGACATCAATAAGATTTTCTATCATTAAAACATGATGTGTAATTATTATTGAGATTTTTTATCATTTAAACATGAGTAATACATGAGGAGTCCAACAATCTCCCCCTTTTTTATGATCACAAATCATGTATAGGTAAAATATAAATGAAATGAAACGTTAGAGAAAAAAACATATATAATAACAGATTTAGAAAATAATAGATTCTACAGTAACACATCTCTTTAGAATAATATTTGTACTCTTTCTCCCCCTTTTGGGATTATCAAAAGGTGAAACAAAGCATTTTTCATTAAAAACGTCCAGAATACATGATACAGTAGAAATACAAACAGTAAACAGCAAAAGACATCCCATCAAAAAGAATGCAGTCACTTGACTCTTCAGGGATCGGCCTTTGCCTTGCCTTTATCAGCAGCAGGAGCTGATGATGATGTTGAAGAAGGCATAAGTGTGGTAGACAAAGATGGTAAGGGTAGACCTTCAAAAATAGAGGGAGCCAAAGTAGGAGCTGTAGAAGATTTTGTCTGTGGTTGGTCAAGAATGACTGGCCAGATCTGAGAAAGGGCTTGACTGACTGACATGGCAGTTGAGGATAAGGCAGGTAGACGAGGTCTGAGGGGTGCAGTAGCTGGAGAAAGATAGTAGTGCTCTGCACATGAAGATACAAATTCAAAATATTGATGAAATCAGTAATGATTTCTCCACCATATTGAATATCCTTTTCAAAATCATTTTTATTCTCCATGAACTTTTCCATCAATCTGGTAAACTCTGTAAGATTCTGAACTTGAGCTTTAAAATATTGAGTCACTGGAGAGATTTTCAGGTTCTCTACAAGATACTTAAAGTGATTTTTCATGTCACCTTTAGATAAAATCTGGGTGAGATAAAATTCTATCTTCTTAGTGATCTCTTGTTGAGCATCATTTGAAATCTTACAATGAATCTGAACAAGATCAAGTGCTCTATCACTGTTCTTCATAACTTCAGACAGAGGAGACAGATCGAAACCACTAAGGTAATTCTGAAGTTCTTCCTTGATTATGGACCTAAGAAAGGAATCATCCAAAGAAGGTGTGGAGGTATGACCAGAGGGAGGAGAAGCCTTGATAGCTTCGGTTAAAACTTTGAGCTGTTTCAAAACTTTTTGCAGACATCTAGTGTACTCATCTGTGAGCTTATTCAGATTTTCCACAAGATCTATCATGCGTTGCAGCATCTTGGTGTGTCTTGTTCCAATATTCTCATCAAAATATATCATATAAGGATGCACTTGAGACACAATCTCTCGAGAAAGGTTGGAAACATATGGTTCATGAGAAGCAGCAGCAGGTGCAGGAACAGGCTCTGATCTTGAAGACAATTCTGTTTGCAGGTTTTCTACCAAACCTTTCAAATTAGAAACATCAGCACTAATCAAACTATTCTCAACTATGACTTCTTGTATTTCTCGAATCATCCTTGGTTGAATATGTAGAATAATATTTTCCAAAACAATCGATGCATCTTCTTGACTTAGTTGAGTCACTGGTCAAGGTTGGGTGGATAAAATCTTCTCAACACCAGCCAAGATAATCTCTCCAAAGACTTTCAAATCATCCGTAGTTACAAAGGATTGTTGCTCGGTTAAGAGTGTAGATGAAGGTAGTGGTACAGGTTTTGATGAAGATTCTGGCTGGGACTCAGAATTAGTTTCAGTTTCAGATGAAGGTTGAGGCTCAGGTTCTGGTTCTGGGTGAGCTACTGACTTCAGTTGAAATAAAGAAGAGAGATCTATACCAGTTGCAGCCACTTGCTGTGATTTACTCACATCATAAAAACTTGGAAACTCATACCGAGTGTACACAGAATGTGTGAAAATTTGTTGAGATGTTCCAGCATATCTAGCTTCTTCAATCTCAAGGTTTTGAGGTTCCTCCTCCTCGAAATGTGCTTCCATTTCAGGTTCTTGAGGCATAGCTGCATGATCAAGATCCACAGGATCATCTCTAATATCTTCATCAAATTCTTACCTTGATAATTGAAAGTTAATTTCCATCCTCTCTTTAGCAGAGGGTATGTACTCAGGAACCAATTGTTCCACTGGTTGTGCTTCCAGACTTGCTTCTTTTTCAACAGGTGGATCTTCTTGATTAGCATTTTCCCTAGTAGGGATTTCACCTAAATCAGCTTCTTCCATGACTTGCTACTCTAAATCAGGGATAATAAAATATCGTGTAGCCTCAGAATAAACTTCTTGATCAATATCATCTCTAGAATAAGGAGCTTATTCTTCTCTAAAAACATCAACTACTTCTTATCTGAGAGGTAATTCAGCAGGAACATCAGCAGGGACAGCAGTCCTTTCTTTCTCAATAGGAGCTGCTTCCTCTTGAGATATTTTAGCCTCTTCCTCTTCTTCTTCTGGGTACTTAGCCACTTCATCTAGTTCCAAACCAGGATCAGTTGTATTCTTTGGCCTTCTTGGATAATCAACAGGATTTTACTTCTTATAAAGTTGATCATTATCCTCAACCCACTGCTTCTTCCAGGGGTTCCAATTAATCTTAATCCTTCTGATGATAGGCTTGGATAAATAGAAATCAAAATCCTATAGCCTTTCTTCATTCGGTCCAACTACTCCCTTGGAAACTAACATGGCTAAAATCATCCTTGAGTAAAACAAGGAGGTGTATTTGGAAGTTACTTTAATCATCTCACATATATGGTTAATGACATATTTTCACAAATTTATCTTATGGCCATTCTTCAACAGATGAATCAGGAACACATACTGATACTTCAACACAGAAAAATCTTTTTTTCTTGGACTAATCAAATTCTGAACAAATTTGAACAGTAGTCTTGTCTCCCCATCCAATTCAGCTGCTATGGCCCTTTGCTTGGTGCCATTTCCAGTCAGGATTTCAAAAGCATTCTCTAGATCAAATATGTCAGTTGTTGGAGGAGGGTCTCTATGGTAATCATCAAAAATTCCTTCATGAGGAATCCTCAGGCATGCAGCCCACAACCTTGAGAGACTGAACACTTTTGTCCATTGATCCATCTTGTTACCATATATCTTTCTCCAAAATCAAAAGAAAACTTTACATATTGGTAAAATTGAGATACCAGCCTTGGATAAATCGGTCTATCTTGTCTAGAGAACCATTCGAACCATCCTTGTTCTCTTAATATTTTCAAGAACAAAGACTTGCTAGACAGTAGCCACTCAGGGAAAATATCTTTTTTAGGTACTACAGTACAGCTTACAAGGTTCGGATTTAGAGGTCCTTTGGGTGCTATCCTCAGTTCTCTTTTCTGTTTCTTAGAGCGGCGCTTCTCATACGAGGGTGAAGATGGATGCTTCATCCTTGGCATTCACTGACGGTTCAGGTGAGGGAGAGGATAAGTCTTTCAAGGTAAATAGGGTTCGAGAGAGTGAGCAGGAGAGAGATATCGGGTAAGTAATCAAGTGGAAACCCCTTATGTTTTATCATTTGTGAATGTCAAACGTCATAAAAACAAAAACGCGGGAAATCAAATAGTGGTGAAATAAAAATTACCGCTATGCGGGTTAAAATAAATATATAAATAATCTTCACGGTGAGACTGTGAGTAGGTTTTACGGTGCGATGAAAAACAGTCATCATGGTGAGACGGTTGGTGGTCGTCACGGTGAGATAGTAACCATTCATTGCAGTCACGGTGAGATAGTGAGTGAACTATTCTATCACAGTGAGACAGGTAAGTGAAAGACCGTGAACACAAGATGTTAACTGTGAGACTGTAGGCATGAAACAGTAACTAAGAAATAGTGAATATGAAACCGTAATGTAAAATATAAAAAAATAGTAAACTGTAAGATCTGTAGGATGTCCATTTATGATTAATCATACCAATATCATGTATGATGTAGTCTAATCTCTCAGAATTTAATGGTTTGGTAAATATATCAGCAAGTTGATATTTAGTACCAATGAATTCCAAAGTGATATCACCTTTTTGGTAATGATCCCTCAAAAAGTGATGTCTTACATCAAAATGCTTTGTCCTAGAATGAGAAACAGGATTCTTTGAAATGTTAATAGCACTTATGTTGTCACAATTTATTGGTACATGTCTGAATTGATATCCATAGTCTAGTAAAGTGTGTTTCATCCACAAAATTTATGCAAAACAACTTCCAGCAGCTATGTATTCAGCTTCTACAGTAGATAATGCAACAGAATTTTGTTTCTTACTACACCATGATACTAGTGACTTGCCTAAAAAGTGACATGTTCTAGAGGTTATTTTTCTATCTAACTTACATCTAGAAAAATCAGCATCAGAATAGATAACTAGTTCAAATGATTGTCCTTTTGGATAGAACAGTTCTAAATTGGGAGTATGCTTGAGGTATTTGAAAATTCTCTTTACAACATTTAATTGTGACTCTTTAGGGTTTGCTTGAAAATGAGAACACATACACACACTAAACATAATATCAGGATGACTAGAAGTCAAGTATAATAGACTTCAAATCATTCCTCTATAAGTGGTTTGATCAACAGATTTTCCATCTCCATCAAGATCCAACTTACAGGTGGTACTCATGGGAGTGTCACTACTTTTTTTCTATCCAATCCAAAACGTTTTAAAAGATCTATAGTATATTTACTCTAAGTTAAAATAATTCCATCATCATTTTGAAAGATTTGAAATCCAATAAATAATTTAAGTTCACCCATTAAACTCATTTCAAATTCGTTTTGCATCATTTTAGAAAAATCAGTACACAGGGAATTTCTTGAAGATCCAAAAATAATGTCATCTGCATAAATTTGTACAACTAAAACATCTTTAGAAATTCATTTTATAAAAATATTAGGATCATCTATTCCTTTTGTAAAACCTTTAGAAATTAGAAAAGTACTTAATCTATCATACCAACCTCTTGGAGCTTTCTTTAAACCATAGAAAGATTTTGATAATTTGAAAATATGATTTGGAAAATGAGGGTTTGTAAATCTAGGTGGTTGTTCAAAAAAAACATCCTCAGCTATATACCCATTTAATAATGCACTCTTGACATCCATTTGATATAGTTTGAAATTTAGATGTGCAGCATAAGAAAGTAAGATCCTAATGGCTTCTAGTCTAGCTACTGGAGAAAAAATCTCCTCATAGTCAATTCCTTCTTCTTGACTATAGCCTTGTGTAACTAATCTAGCCTTGTTTCTAACTATATTTCTAGATTCATCTACTTTATTTCTAAACACCCATTTAGTTCCTATGGTGAAAGTGTCCTTAGGTATTTCTACTAGTTTCCAAACTTTATTTCTTTCAAACTGATTGAGTTCTTCATGCATAGAAATTACCCAAAATTCATTATAAATAGAATCATCAATGTTCTTAGGTTCAAGCTGTGACAAGAAGGCTTGATGTTCAACCTGATTTCTAAGAGAAGCTCTAGTCTTTGTCCCTCTATCAAGATTACCAACAAATTCATCTAAAGGATGATTCTTTAGAATTCTAGTTGATCTAGTAAAGGTAGGACTAGAAATTTCAGGTTCTTCTCTAAGTTCGGGTTCATTAGGAGTAGATTCTGAAATATTTCCAAAACTGGTTGTCTTTACAGCAGGTTCATTGATTTTATCATTAAGGTTCAGAACAGATAAATTTTCTTCAAGATTTTCAAGAGATGACTTAGGTTCATGTGAATCAGTTTCATCAAATTTTATGTGAACATATTCTTCCATACACTTGGTTCTATTATTGAAAACTCTATAGGATTTTCTAGTTAAAGAATATCCTAAAAAGATTCCTTCATCACTCTTAGAAGCAAACTTGTCCAGATTATTTTTTGTATTAAGAATAAATACTTTACATATAAAGACTCTAAAGTAATCGACTTTAGGATTTATATTATTCTATAGTTCATATGGGGTCTTCTTGAGAACAGGTCTGACTAAGACTATATTGATGATATAACAAGCTGTATTCACAGCCTCAGCCCAAAAATAAATAGACAGGTCATACTCATTAAGCATGGATCTTGAAATTTCTTGAAGGTTTCTATTTCTTCTTTCTACTACACCATTCTGTTGAGGTGTCCTAGGGGCAGAAAAGTTGTGACTATAGCCATTGTGTGAGCAATAAGATTCAAACTCTTGATTTTCAAACTCACGGTCATGATCACTTCTCAGGGTTTTAAGCTTAAGTCCACTAAGGTTTTCTATAGATTTGGAGTATTTGATAAAATAAGAAAAAGATTCACTTTTGTGAGCTAAGAAGTATACCAAAGTATATCTAGAAAAGTCATCTACTAGGAAATAGACATAGTGCTTCCCATTTAAGCTAGAAACTCTAGAAGGTCCAAACAAGTCCATGTGTACCAACTCGAGGGGTTGATAAGTTGACACTTCTTTCTTTGGTTTGAAAGAGATTTTGTGTTGCTTTCCCTTTTGACAGGGATTACAAACTTTGTCATTTGGAAACTCAAGTTTGGGTAAGTCTCTAACTAAGTTCTTCCTAGTTATTTTTCTAATTGATTGGATGTTTCAGTGTCTTAATCTTCTATTCCATAACCAAGATTCTTTATGAAAAGCATTTATCCATGTAACATTTTGTTTGGCTAAAGAATTTAAATAAACTGCATAAACATTTTCATTTCTTAAAGCAGAAAATACTAAAACATTCTTATAATTAAAAACATTACAAGAATTATTTTCAAATTTAACATTAAATCCATTATCACATAATTGATAAATACTTAACAAGTTATATTTCAATCCATCAACAAATAAAACTTTAGAAATTAAAAATGAGTTAGTATTACCAATTTGGCCTAGGCCGATGATTTTTCCTTTAGAATTATCACCAAAGGTGACATGACCTCCATCAACTTTTATTAAGATTTTGAAGCATGAATAATCTCCATACATGTGCCTTGAACATCCATTGTCCAAGTACCATACCTTCTTATGAGAACTCTTCAAATAGGTCTCCTACAAAACATATTTAAACAAAAAATTATTTTGCTACCCAGATATTCTTGGGTCCAGAAAGGTTAGAAATCAAGGCTTTAGGTACCCATATTTTTCTTATGGGTCTCATATAATTTACAGAAGAAAAATATTTTGAAAGATAAACTCTATTTGATCTATAACCATATGGATAACTTTTTGAAGCATATGAATTTTCAGAGCTGGAACTAACAGTATTCTGTCCATATTTAGGAATAAATCTATTCTTAGTAATTTTTCTCTGTCTAGGTTGGTAGCCTACTCCAGTAGTGTATTTCGGGGCTACTTGCTTTCCTAACATTTTAGTAAGTGTATCTTTTCCCTTTGTGAATTTTTCGAAGTCCTTTCTAAGTTGTTCATTAGACATTTTCAGTTCTGTATTTTCCTTTAAAAGTTGAGAATTCTTTTCTTTTTTTATATCAAAGGAAGATTTAACATTGGCAATGAGAGCATGTTATTTCTTTAGTGACTTATATTTGTCCTTAAGTTCATTACATGTTTCTTCCAGCATGTTACAATATTCAGATAATTCAGCTTTAGACATATCTTCAAAATCAGAATCAGATTCTGCATTATCTCCAAAATAATAAGAATTTAAAATAGGAGTATCTAAGGTTACCTCAGATGTGTTGGTCATAAAACACATGTTGGCATGATTCTTTTCAGAATTAGAAATTTCATATTCACTTGTGCTATCTTCTGAAGCACTTAAAGTAGCTTTCATAGCTTTCTTGTGCTTCTTGTCCTTATAATCATGTTTCTTTTTGAATTTTAATTTTGGACAGTCATCCTTGATGTGTGCTTTTCTTTTGAATTCATAGCAGAAAAATTCATCATTTTTATCAGATTTCTTCCAGTCCTTTTTCCAGTGACCCTTGTTGTCATACTTTCCTTTGTAGTTAGATTTTCTGAAGAACTTATTCTTCCTATAAAACTTCTTGAATATTCTGGCTATTTAAGCCATCTCAACATCACTGTTTGAATCTGAATCTTCACTTGTTGAGCTTTCAGTTTGTATTTGAACTTTGTCTTTGCTCTTTGAAGCAGTTGACTTGAATGCCACGAATTTTCTCTTGGGTTCATCATCTTCTTATTTATTTACCTTATGATCTTCCTCATACATCATTAATTTTCCAATAAGCTCTTTTACAGGGAGAGAACCAATGTCACATGATTCTCTGATTGAAACAGAAGTTCCCCTCCATCAATCTGGTAGACATCTCAAGATTCTCATGATTTGTTCCTTTACTGGAACAGCCTTTCCAAGTGAGCTCATAGTATTTAAAATATCATTTAACCTGAGATACATGTCAAAAATAGGTTTATCAGTCTTCATTTTAAAATTATCATATTTAATGGTATAACTATTTAATCTCATTTCTTTAACGTTGGTTGTTCCTTCATGAGAAACACCTAAAGTATCCCAAATTTCATAAGCAGTTTTGCAAGTGGATATTCTGTTAAATTCCTCATCTCCTAATGCATAATACAAAGCATTCATAGCTTTATAGTTATTATTGTAAGATACTTTAGTAGGTTCATCCCAAGTTATTCTTTCAGTTTCTGGAATTTTATATTGAGAATCTATAGCAGTCTAGATATCAAAAACCATACTCTCTAAATGTATTTTCATTTTCAGTTTCCACTGGGCATTATTTGTACCATTAAAGAAAGGTGTCCGGTTAGTAGCATCACCTTCTAGTCTATTGTCCATAACTAGATTTTAGAAAGTAAATTTAAAGAGATAAAATTTAGAAATAACAGAAATTGAAGATCTTTAAAGATGCAACTAATATCACAGTTGAAAAATAGAATGTTTTGAAAATTTTTATTAATAAAAACAACCTCTAATACCAAATGTTGGTCGGAGTGGATACTCAAGAGGTGGTGAATTGAGTTCCAATTAAAATTTCTGTTAAAAATATTTTCTGTTAAAATCCCCCAAATTATAAAACAAGTTAAACTGTAGTGAATTTTTATTAAAGCAAAGGGTCAGTTAGGTTCTCAAATATTGATTAGTTCTCAGTTAATCTAATAAGAAGATTAAATTAGCTTTTGAAACTAACCTATTGATTTACAATAGATACAAACACTTGCTAGATTAACTATCAAAGTAACTTTAAAATAGATTTGTATTTCAAAGTAATAGGCAGCGGAATATAACTTAGATATTGTATATTTTGAACTTAAACTAAAAATATAGAGCAAATATAACCAAGAGGTTCAGTCTCAAGCTTAGACTTTGTCCTCTCAAATTTATATATATAAAAGTGATACACACCATGGACCAGGGTTAAAAACAGTACAGGACTGTTCAGGCCACACAGGGACCTCTACCACTGTTCTTCGTGGGAAACAAACAAATAAAGACCAGACCACTCAAGTACCTCTTCCGCAGTTGTTGTGGGTAAACAAGAGTTAGGAGTTTTGGTGTAAAGATTGTGATATCCTCCAATTCAGCACAGGAGACAGTGTGTGTGTAAAATAAACAGGATACACACACTGCTCAAAAGTAAATAATAAATCACTTATAGATATTATATGAAAGTTTAGAAAGCTCTAGTGATTAGTAGTGCAGCTCTGGACTCATTGGATTCAGCAGAATAGCTTCTGAGTCCTTCTCTAGTTTTTTTGTTGAAAAACAGAGTGTCGTGGTTCAGATTTTGTTTCTCCATAAGAGAAGATGTCCTCTTCACTCCAGAGCACGTCATGAGTTCTTCAGTAATGTAGGATTGCATGTATGGAACTTCTTTGAATATCGTACAATGTGTTCTTCATAGTTTTTCTTAGGGTTGTTCTTCTGTTCAGTACAGAGCTTGTGTGTATTGTAGTATGTGTGTCTAGACGTGTCAAGAACGCGTGTATCCTCTACTACAGCTCAATATTCTTTATATTCCACATGCTACGGCAATAAGAATGATTTCCTTTCCATAGATATGAGGTACGGTTTTCTAACAGTCCAAAAACTATCATTAAATAACATTAATTTCATTAAAAACATAAAATATGACCGTTAGTATTATTTAAATAATATTCACAAAAAGGTTAAGAAACGGTGTCACAGTAGTTGTGAAAATGGTGTCTCTTTGAATCGGTGTCTCCTTCACGGTATGTTCTTTATAGTATGTGGCACACGGTATGTCCTTTACGGTGTAACCTTCACGGTGTGTTACTCACGGTGTCTGGGTCATGATGTGTCCTTCACGGTGTCTGGGTCACGGTGTGTTCTTCACGGTGTCTAGGTCACGGTGTGTCCTTCACGGTGTCTGGGTCATGGTGTTTCCTTCACGGTGTCTGGGTCACGGTGTGTCCTTCACGGTGTCTGGGTCATGGTGTGTTCTTCACGGTGTCTGATACATAGACTTCACGATGTCTGCTTGACTGTGATTGTGTTTTGCACACAGTCTGTCTTATTATGTCAAACATCACGGTGTCTTGATACTTAGGCAAATATCTGTATTTAGACTTAAACAGCAATATGCAGAATATTAATTAAGCTTAACCATTAAAAATTAAGAGAATTTGAAACATAAATAAAAAGGTTTGATAAGATTTGTGAGATTTGTGATCATGCATAATATTTGTAAATAATAGTGAGATTAATTAACATCAATAAGATTTTCTATCATTAAAACATGATGTGTAATTATTATTGAGATTTTTTATCATTAAAACATGATTAATACATGAGGAGTCCAAAAAATTGTTTTTGAGAAATGTGAATTAGATATACATTAGACACTTATACCATTCCTATATTGATATTCTACATGGTGAAAATGACTGTGGTTTATATCTATCAAAACCCACTCATCACCTTGTATCAAGGGCTACAGTGTTTAATATCCAGAATGCCATTCTACACAACAAACCACTTTTGACAGATTATGTCAGAGTGTCAATTACTATATTCATAGAGCTGAGTGTCGAGATACATGTTCCAATTGATGATGAAGATATTCATACAGTTGAACAAGATCTGGGAACATTCATCGCATGTCCATCACATCTTGTTAAAATACATGTCGACAATGAGGTATTTATTTTCAATTTAATTTTCAAGATAAACCTTAAACATTTAATGAAAAGCGGTCTGAATCGATGCATGTTATTGCAAATAGACAAAGGTAAGAGGGTGAAATAAAAGACCAGTTTAAAACCATCTCAAGGATCAAACAAACAATCAAAACGATCTACCCAAACCACCTTAACCCCCCTCGTTCTATATCCACATTTCTTATCATTTAAGGCTCATGTGGATACAAAGTTGAAATATGGTGGTAATCACATAATTGATTTTGAATAAAATATGTATGGAGTGGAAGATCCATACTTCATTCGTGTTGAGAGTAAAATTGAAATCCTTGACTATGATTGGTTTGGTGGCTCAGTTGTAAAAGTTTATATGAGGTATGTTTTCATGATTTTATTTTCCAAAAAATGATATAATATGATAATTATGACTAAATACATTTCATATTTTTCACAGGAATATATAAGAAAAACAATTGAAGGGATTTCCCCATAAAAAAAATTTGGACTCGTTAGTCTTCATGTCACCTCTATATAACAAGAAGGCAAAACTTCCAAGAAAAAGGGTGAAATAGTAGTAGGACTGCTCAAATTGTTTAACATAAAAATTATGGATGACAAAATCTTCTTAATACCAATGATGTAGGGGTAAAACTCTATAGTTTAATCATATCAAATATATTTTAAATTCATTCATTACTTATTCTTTTTTGTGTTCTTAGGAAGTATTAGATACTCATTGCAGTCAATTTGGATACTCCAAAGATTTAATTTCTGGAATCAATGCATGGATATCCAACAAATCGACCACACATGATGGTATTTTTCAATTTGTTATACACTACATCCAACATTTTAGAACTAAACATCCAGTTATATAATTTATATTATCTTTTAATGAGGGTTCTATTATGATAGGGTGATGCGTAAATATAATCTACATCATTGAATGAGGCTAGGGGAAAAGGAAACGAAACCCAACAAAAACTAAGAATGGATAAGTATTAGGGTATATATAATAATATTTCACTATCCAAAAACATATAAAAATATACTTGTTTTTCTAAATTTTTTTGTAGTTCCAGAAATAAAAAAATGGTAAACACATTGGTTATTATGTTTGTAAATTTATGAAAGATATCATATTCTATGAATAAACCAGCATCCCTGAAGAGGTTTTTTCGAAGATAGTTTCTATTTAATTTAAAATACTTATTAATAATTTGTGTATTTATATTTTTTCAGTACTAACATAACTTCTAAAAATAGTCATATTCACAAGATGATATAGATATTCTAAGAAACGAATGGGTAGCATACTTGAAGGAAGAATAAAAAAATATAGAATGAAGATGGTAAACATCTCAAATAATTTCAACTTTAATAATCTTGTATGCCTTATCTTTCTCTCTTTTTTATGGTAATTTTGTGATTTGTATGGGCTAAACGCCCCTATGAAAATCATGGTCTTTGGTGGTCCTTGTTTTCACACTAAATGAATTTAATGTTGATTAGTTTTTTAAAATAAATTGTCGGTCCTCATTTATAGGGTATGTGTATTATTGATATAACATAGAAGATAACAAGTATCCATAAGGGGTTTCCCTATCCCATGAGTTTTTTATGATGTATTGAGACATAACAGGCACTGGATCTTACTCTACTCTTCTCATTTTCAACAACGAGAAGTGTTTTTCTCCGAAAAAACATCGATTCCATCTTCATCATTGTAAGTTCCCATCTTTAGTCTACCTAATGAAGAACTAACTATCATATATTCATTCGAAGGTCCTGGATATATGATAGTTGGTTCATCATTGGGATGAATAAATCTATGATGCAGAAGGAGGATGTTATTCCATGTCAATTGTACAAGGATCAAAGGTTTTTTCATAATCTTTCTAAACTGGGTAGATTGAGCATATTGAGCAGGTCAATTCTCTTTTTTAGGTTTCATAGGTAAGGTTGCATTAATTTTTAGGAAGAATATTGTACTTAAAACTTATTCTTATACTTTAGGAAAATTATCCATGAGTCATTTCTGATGTTTAGGAATCAACTGTACCTCAATATGATGCACAATATCATCAGTATGTCTCCAAATGTATCTTTATTTAAAATTGGAATTAATTAAAGTAAAAAAGCACAACTAACATACTGAAAACCATGGAAATAAATTAAAATTATTTTGATACTTTAGGAAAATGATTTATAAGTCATTTGTGACATGTAGGAATCAACCACACCTCATTCCGACTAACTATGTCACCGGTATGACTCCAAACATATCTTATTATTTAAAATTGATATTAATTCAAGTAAAAAACACAATTGACATAATGAAAATAGAGAAAACGCATTTATATTAATTTTATATATTAGAAAAATGATTCATGAGTCAGTTGTGACGTGTAGGAATCAACCTCACCTCAATATGATGAACGGTGTAACCGTTATGACTAAAAGTGTCCGTTATCAGTTTAAAATTGTCATTTTAACTCAAAACATGTCACTCACTAAAAACAAAAAAATGCACTCTGACTGTCTTCCAAATTAATGACAGTGATTTTTAAGTACTTTTTGACATGTATAAGGTAGTCTCACATCAAACCGACGCACGATGTGACCAATATGACTCAAATTTCATGTTTTTTGTTTGAAATGACATTTTAGTAAAAAACACAACTGAAATATTGAAAACTGAGGAAATGATTTACAATTGTTTTTATTCTTTATGAAAACTAGATATCAATCATTTTTTACATGTAAGAATCAACCGCACCTCAATATTCCGCACATTGTGATCGGTATAACTCCAAATGTGTCTGGTTATTTAAAATTGACATTAATTCAAGTAAAAAAACACAAATGACATACTAAAAACTGATAAAATGAATTTTTATTATATTGATACTTTAGATAAATAATCCATGAGTTAGTTTTGACGTGTAGGAATCAACCCCACCTCAATTTGACACACTATGTGATCAGTCTATCTAAAAGGGTCTGTTGCGAGTTTATAATTGATATTTTAGTTCAAAACATATCACTCACTGTAAACAAAGAAAACACACTCTAATTTTCTTAAAAATTAAATATAGAGATTTTTAAGTCCTTTGTGATGTGTATCAAGTAGTCTCATGTCAAATTGATGCACAATGTGACTAGTATGACTCAAATTACATGTTTTCAGTTTGAAATGACATTTTCGTAAAAAAAAACAAACATACTGAAAACTGAGGAACTATATTTCAATTGTTTTAATACTTTAGAAAAATTATCTATTAGTCATTGTTAATGTGTAGAAATCAACCACACCTCAATATGATGCACAGTGTCACCAGTATGACTCCAAATGTGTTTGGTTATTTAAGATTGACATTAATTCAAGTAAAAAAACACAACTGATATACTCAAAACTGATCAAACACATTCTAATTGTATTAATATTTTAGAAAAACAATAAATGAGTCCGTTGTGACATATAGGAATCAACCCCACCTCATTCCAAAGAATGGTATGACCGGTATGACTAAAAGTGTGTGCTATCAGTTTAAAATTGACATTTTAACTCAAAATATGTCACTCACTGAAAACCAAGAAAATGAACTCCAACTATATTCCAAATTAAGAACAGTGATTTGTAAGTAATTTTTGATGTGTATAAAGCAGTCTCATGTCAAACCGACGCACAATGCGACCAGTGTGACTCAAATTGCATGTTTTCGATTTGAAATTTCATTTAGAAAAAAAACTAAACTGACATACAAAAAACCAAGGAAATGCATTCTGATTGTTTTGATACTTTAGGACAACGATATATTGGTCATTTTTGACATGTAGGAAGAAAACTAAATTCAATCCGATGCATGATGTCACCGGTATGAGTCCAAATTTGTCTTGTTATTTAAAATTGACATTAATTCAAGTAAAAAAACACAATTGACATACTAAAAACTGATAAAATGCATTCATATTGTTTTGATAATTTAGGAAAAAACCCATGAGTCAGTTATGATATGTAGGAATCAACCCCACCTCAATCATATGCACTTTGTGATCATTATTACTAAAAGTGTCAGTTAAGAGATTAAAATTGACATTTTAGTTCAAAACATGTCACTCACTGTAAACAATGAAAACACGCTCTGATTATCTTCCAAATTAAGGATAGATATTCATATGTTATTTGTGATGTGTATGAAGTAGTCTCATGCCAAACTGATGCACGATGCAACTAGTATGAATCAAAATGCATGTTTTCCATTTGAAATGACATTTTAGTAAAAAAAGCACAACTGACATACTAAAAACCAAGGAAATTCATTCCGATGGTTTTAATACTTTAGGAAAATGATCTGTCAGTCATTTGTGACATGTAAGAATCAACCACACCTCAATCTGATGCATGATGTCCCTGGTATGACTCCAAATGTGTCTTGTTATTTAAAATTGACATTAATTCAAGTAAAAAAACACAACTGACATACTAAAAACCAATGAAACACATTCAGATTGTTTTGATATTTTAGAAAAACAATCCATGAGTAATTTGTGACATGTAGGAATCAACCCCACCTCAATCCGATGGATGGTGTGACCAGTGTGACTAAAATTGTCTGTTATTAGTTTCAAATTGACATTTTAACTCAAAAAGTCTCACTCACTAAAAACCAAAAAAATGCACTCCTATTATCTTCCAAATTAAGGACAACAATTTTTAAGTCATCTATGAATTTTATTAAGTAGTTTCATGTAAAAATAATGCACGATGTGACCGATATGACTCAAATTTTATGGTTTCGGTTTGAAATGGCATTTTAGTAAAAAAAACACAACTAACAAACTAAAAACTGAGGCAACGCATTATTATTATTTTGATACTTTAGGAAAATTATACCTCATTCATTTTTGATGTGTAGGAATCAACCTCACTTCAATATGATTCATGGTGTGACCGTTATAACTTCAAATGTTTCATTTTTATTAAAAATTTACGTTTTTTTAATGTATTCTTCATATTAATGTTTAATTTATTTCTTTATAGTATTACTAACATAATATTTGTTTTCTTATATATTTGGAACCTTTTTATCAAGTTGGGATGATTTTTTTGGTGATAATTACCATCGGAGGAAATTTTTTAGAGGGGACCACAGACGTCAAAAGAGAAAACATTAATGTTTTTAACTTTTTGTTGGATAATTGTAAATTTAATTTTGTAAAACATTGTTCAAAATATATATAGAATTGTTTTTTTGGTATATACCATGAGTGAATAATTTTTATTTATGATGTCAATTGAATTTATATAGCATTGCTTGCCAAAAATTTGTGTGCACTACTTGTTTTTTCATCATTTGCATCGTGTATGTGGTTCTTTTGTATATACTGTGGGTGGTTATTTTTTAGCAGGTTTTTCTTGTTTGGGTAGGTTATTTTTTCTTGTTTGGTGATGTTTATTTTTTACAGGTTGGCTGGGTATGCTGTTATATAAACAGCACGCCCGGGTAGGGAAGCCTTTCTTAGCGCTTCAAATAATGCTGATAAAGGAACACTTTATAAGTGCTAATTGAAGCACTGATAAATGGGGACTTTATCAGTGCTATTTTAAGTGCTGATAAATGGGAACATTATCATCGCTTCAAAGAGTGTTGATAAAGGTAGATTTTATCAGCACTTCAAATAGTTCTGATAAAGGGTAACCTTTATCAGTGCTTTTCGGAGTGCTGATAAAGGGGACCCCCCCCCCCCCCCAATAGCGGCTCTATTATCAACGCTTTTTAGCATTGATAAAGGACTTTTTTTAGCATTGATAAAATATTATTTTGTAGTAGTGAGACCCAATATTTATCAATGGGGAAAATTAAAATACTTGGGTTGATTAGTTGTTTGAGGAATGTGAAGTTAAATTGGTGTTTTATTTGAATATTAAAAGG
This sequence comes from Viscum album, assembly GCA_963277665.1. Taxonomy (NCBI): domain Eukaryota; kingdom Viridiplantae; phylum Streptophyta; class Magnoliopsida; order Santalales; family Viscaceae; genus Viscum; species Viscum album. Next base: position 1,357,125,678 of record OY728148.1, read on the forward strand.
TTCACCCCCCATTGATAATCATTGATTTAATTACTTGGGAATTTGAATATCGTTAACATGTTGTTCCTCTTTTATTTATGTTTAGATTATATTATTGAGTATAAGAAATTTATAAGTGTGGTGGAATTGACTAAACCATTTTATGCATTTATTTTTTGATATAAAATGGTCTGTTTGTATAAAGTAATTGATTAATTTTTTCAATATTTAATTTTTTTTATGTTTTGTTGAAAGATATAGAGTTTGATCAAAAATGAAGAAAAAATAGATGAATTTAGTGGCTCCTAAAGATATATTAAAGATGTAATAGATTAAAGTTTCCAATATTTAATTTTTTTAAGTTTTGTGGAAAGATATATAGTTTTATAAAAAAATTAAGAAAAAAGAGATAAATTTAGTGACTCCTAAAGATATATTGAAGATTTAATAGAGTCAAGGAACAATCCTAGAGCTCAAAATTGAAGAACGAGACTAAATTGTGTGAAATCTATTGGAAATAAACTTTACATGTTATTTAAGTCATTCACGATGTGTAACATGAATAATTACAAAATGTGAACACAATCCATGAAAAATATAGTCTCACACATTAGACGTCATTAATCCACTATTCACAACATGTGATATTTTGGAAATCAGAAGTTTTTCAGGAACATTACACATATTATAACACTTACTCGATGTGAAAACGATTGACAGACTTAAGATTTATAGTGTCAACTATAATTAATGAATAATATATATTTTTGAACAAGGGACAGCCTAGGGTTTATTATTACTTATTTATGATGTCTTGAAGGCTCTTACCTTCCTATAAATTTGAGTCCATGGTGGATTGATAGAGGATCAATCAGCGGGGAAAGCTCTTGACAATGGCATGATACATATTTATTTCTCTACTTTAATTTTCATTTCTTTTCTTCATTTTTTGATTCCTACCCTCTCCCAATTAAACTCAAATTCCCCATCCATGGAAGGGTGGTTTCTGTAAGTGATAGGGAAAGGCGGAGGCTGGACTTATGTGCTTTCCTTGAGTTTTCATGATTCAATTAAATAAAACCCTTTCTTATTTTTGAAACTGGTTTCAATTCTTGATTTTAGATTTAATTTCCAAATGCGGTTGTGTTAGGTTTTGATTCTCTTAATTTTAATCGTCTTGGTCAATGATCTATTTATACCTCCACCAAATTATTTTTTTATATAATAGAACATATTATGGTTGGGTGGTGACTGATCGATGGTCATCAGCACGTGTGTAAAATTATAATTTGGGAATTTTGGTTTGTTAGGGAACAACAATTCATGGTCAGGGATTTCCCTAATTAATTAAGAGATCCGGCTAAAATTCCATGTACACATTAAGGAAGGTAGACCAACCTAAGTTTTCATATAGGAATACTCTCACCATAAACATCTCAATAAGGGGAAGAGAAGACTTGGTAGATAACTATCTCTCTTACCCAGCTAGTATAACAAAAAGGGGTAAAATTTGGATACAATTATAGCACTGCACTAAGTCTATCCAAAACTGCTCCAATGACCATATTTTTCAATTGTTTTAAAAATAAATTTAATCAAATTTATTTACGACTTCACTTTATCAACATTAATTAAAACTAATTTTTCTGAAATCCAACAAAGTGACAACCTTTTTTTGTGTTCACTCATCCTTCAAAGATAACCTAAGGGAAAACCACTTGAACTATACTTAGGAAATAATAATAAAAAATTCCATGCCCTATGATAGGCATGCATCAAACATGGTTCCATTATCAGGGAGTCACAGAAGAACAAGTAAAGTGGAGGACATTCCCCTTCTCACTTGAGGGAGTGGAAAATGAATGGTTATACAGTCTGCAACCAGGAGAGTTCTATGACTAGAATGATCTCCAAATATGCTTCATGAAAATATTTTCCCACATGCATAAGAAAAACTATATAAAAGGAGATCTATGTTATTCAATAATCAATTGGAGAGACGCATTATGAGTACTGGGATCGATTCAAGAAGCTTTGTGCTAGCTTCCTGTATAAGGCAGTGGAGGAGCACCACTTCCTCATTTTCTTCTACCACGGTATACTCGATAGTGATAGAAGTATTCTGGATGACTCGTCTAGAGAATCCTTGGTTGAAAAGTCACTAGAAGATTCCAGAGTCTTTATTGAGAAGATTTCTCCGAACTCATAATAATTAAATACTAGAGGTACAAACATGAGAGTAATCTATGAGGTGAGAACATCTTATTCAATGGATTTAATCAGAAGAAAAATGTGTGAACACACTAGTTTAGTGCAAATGAATATCATAACCCACCACCCTTTCAACAAGCCTTTCAAGAACCACCTTTTCAACAGAAGAATTTTGAGCAGACATCAACTAGTGCACCATCAACTGAGAACCAACAACTACAGCCCGATGTTGAGGGGTTGAAAGAAAAGGTTAATGATTTATCTAGATAGTTAATAACATTGATGGAGTTTATAAAAAAATATCTAGGAAAACTTCCAGCGTAGATAGTACTGAATCCCAAGTAAATTGTAAGTGTTATTACAACATGAAGTAGAAAATGTCTCTAGCCACATGAACCATACATGGATGATGAATCTGAGAAGAATGTTAGAGATCCACCTATCCAGACAAAGGAAGGAACCCAAATCAGTTTTAGGAAGGAAAGGCCAAAAAAAACTTTTCAAAAACAACAAATGGAGAAAAGTGATATCAAAGAACCATTCTGTTTTGAATTAGTTGAGTCGAAGAAGGGTGAAGAGGAGATACTTCAATGGGAAATTCAAGAAACCTTTCAAAAAATCAAGATCAACATCCCAGTACTAGAGTCCATCAAAAAAATCTTGAAGTATGCATAATTCATGAAGAAACTATCCATGAAAAGATGGTGATATGGTGGAAATGATAGAATCAGCTTAGGGAGAAGCATCTCAGCAATGATCACACTGCCAATACCACAAAAATGTCAATATCTAGGGACATTATCTATTCTCTACACTATTTTGTCTTTAAATATTACTGATTAATTATGTGATTTGGTAGATTCAATAAAGGTTATACCTCACTTGGTATTTTCATCCTTTCATATTAGAGAACTAAAGCCTACTTGAGTGGTGATATAGTTAGCGAACAAATCTACAGTTTTCCAAGCTAGGGTTATAGAAGATATACTCATAAGAGTAAGAGTATTGATCTTTCTAGTAGACTTTTATTTCCTTACCATGGATAAAGATAGAGCACCAAGTCACTCTCCCATTATCCTAGGGAGATCATTTTTAAAGGTAGAAAAGACAATCATTAATGTCCATGAAGGAAAACTCACAATAGAACTTGGAGATAGTAAAATACATTTCAACATTCTTGATGCAATTAAACAACCTTCCAGTAGTTACTCACTTTATGTGATCTCCCACAAAGAAGGTCAAAAAATTGAATATTCAAGTGTGCTTCATGAATTCTTAGCCTTTGGATATCACTTTGATATTGGAAACACAAGGAAACAAGTGAGAATGCATAAATCAAGAAATTATACTTTGAATGTTCAAGAAGAAATAACATCTGAATTCTTTGATAATTTTCTATAAGAAACTCATATGATTCCCTTTACTAAGGAGATACAAGCTTTTGAAGTGGGGAGTTTGAATTTAATCTCATCCCTATAGAGACCCTCGGACTTAGAATTAAAACCACTGCCTGGTGATTTAAAATATTCCTACCTCAATATATCAGATAAATTACCAGTGATCATTGCTAATAATCTATCTGTGACCCAAGAAAAAACTCTGACTTCCCTTTAAAAAAATGTATGAGCCATAGGATGGAGTCTAGGAGATATAACCAGAATCAAACTCTAGTTCTGCTCCCATATAATCTTTTTAGAAGAGGAATCTCAACCTGTTAGGTTTCCCCAGAGAAGACTTAACCCCACCATCATGGAGGTTGTTAAAAAAAGATATTGAAAACTATTGGCATCCAACATCATTTACCCAATTTCTGACTCCCGATGGGTCGGCCCTATCTATGTGGTTCCCAAGAAAGGAGGCTTGACCATTGTTGAAAATGAGAATAATGAATTAATTCCAATGAGAGTTCACAACTGTTGAAGGGTATGCATTGATATAGAAAGCTGAACCAAGTCACCCAAAAAGATCACTTCCCAATCCCATTCATTGATCAAATAATACAAAGATTAGCCAAAAGGATACATTAATGCTTTTTGGATGGTTTTTTCAGATATCTTCAGGTACCAATCACTACATCAAAATAAGCATTTAGCGGTAGTTTTTTTCATTTAGTGGTGGTTTAAAATACCGCTAAATCATGCATTGGAATTTATTTATCAACAGCATTTTAAAACTATCAGAGAACGATTTAGCGGTGTTTTTTTCTAGCGGTGGTTTAAACCACCGCTAAATTATTTCACAGCGGTTTTTTTTAATTTTTTTCAATTTTTTTAAAAAATTTCGTAATTAATTTTGTTTATTATTTTATAATTCTCACAATTAATTTATTATTTATTATTTATTATTATGCACATACACATACATGCATACGACATATATAGAAATTCTACGTTGGGTGAGATTTGAACCTCTTACCTCTTGCTTATTCTCCAAAGACTCTACCACTCCAACAGGCTCTTCATGTGGTCAATAAATAAAATTCAATATACTTATATATATATTGATGTATAAACAATAAAAAAATAATAAATAAATAAATAATAAACAAATAAATAAGAAATAAATAATAAAATAATAATTAAAAATAAATAAATAATAAATAAGACTTTAATAATAAGTTAATATTAAAATAATGGCAAATTAATAGTAAATTTATAATAAATTAAAAATTAATGTACACATAAAAACTAAATAATAAATAAATAAATAATAAAATAATAATTAATATATAAATAATAAAATGATAAAATAATAATGAAAAATAATTAAATAATAGATAAATAATAAATATTAAATAAATATTAAATATTAAAAAAATAATAAACAAATAATATGTAAATAAATAATAAAAAATAAAGAATAATTAATAATAAATAAATAATTATTAATTATTAATAAATAATTAATAATTAATTAATAAATAAATAATAAATAAATAATAAATAATGAATAAACAAACAAACAAACAAACAAAGAAATAAATCAATCAATCAACAATAAATGAACAATTAATTAACAATAATTAAATAATAAATAAATAATCAATAAATAATGAATGAATAATGACTAAATAATGAATAAATGAATAATAAATAATGAATAAATAAATAACTAATAAATGAATAAAAAATGAATAAATAATAAATAAACAATAAATAGCTATTTAACACTAATTTAATAATAATAATAAATAAATAAATAATTATTCAATAATAAATAAATATTAAAACTATAAATAAATAAATAAATAATAAATGAATAAATAATAAATACTAATTCAAAAAATAATAAATAATAAATTTATATTAAATAGTTATTTAATAGTAATTTAATAATAAAAATAAATCAATAAATAATAAATCAATAATAAATAAATATATAGCAACACACATTTATGTTACACAAATAAATATAAACAAACTTAGATATATAATTGTATATAAATATATATATATATATATATATAAACATAAGTAAATATAAATATATCTATATATATTTACACATATATGATATAAAAATATATAAACATAAATATGTATAAATATTTTCAAATGTATATAAATATACACAAACATTCATAAATTCATATAAACAGATATATATAATTGATAATAAATTACCAAAATAAAGGAAAAGGTAATAATTGAAACACCATTAAATCAATAGGAATGTAAATCAATAGAATCAAATCACAAATGACATAAAAAGCATATGAAGACACTCTTAAATTAAGATGAAATCTCAATGAATGTGTATGATATATATATACATAAATTTATTTAAATAAATTATATATTAATATTTATTTACATATATTAGAATATAAATATAAATATATATTTTTATCAATACACATGCATATGTATATATTAACATTATTTACATATCTGTATATATATATATTCATATAGTTTAACTTTAAATTAATTTATATATTATATTTAATTATAATGATATATTTATATAAAAACACACTTATATATGATGTATACACACAATATTATTGACACACATGTACATATTTATATTTCTCAAATACACACATAAATATTTACATATATATGTATTTATTTACATATATTAGAATATATAGATAAATATAGATTTTTTATTGACACACACATGTTAATATATAAATATTACTTGTATAGGTATATATATAAAAATATATTAATTTTTATAAGGTAAATAAAATTGATAATTATTTATTTTAAATGAAATGAATAAAAAATATTTATTTCCATATGGTTTATATGTTTAAAAATACATTTCTATGTAAATATGTATTTATACAAGTGATCTATTATAAGTAAATATAATAAAATATGTATAAAATTGTGAAAAATGATAAAAATTTAAAACTATAATATCAATATGAATGTAATGTCAGGGAATAAATTTAGTCCCCATTAAAAAAAGACAATAAGACCCCTAAAATGAGGCTGAAATTCCATTGAATGTTAAAAAATTGGGATACCCTGACTAAAAACTCGGTTTTAGAGGCCTTAAGAGCCTATTTTGACCTTAAAAAATAGTGATCGGGGTCCCTTAGGTTTTCATGGTATAGAGCTCGTTGCAAGATTCAATTTGATATATGGTATGTCACTACAGACACTCAGATCAAAATTTATGGTCGTTTGAAGTTCAAGTTTGATTTCCTACATTTATTGAAACTATAATAAATTTTATTCTTTTAAATATTATAAAATTTAAATCTAATGTTCTTTTATTTCATTTAATAAGCTTCAATTTGACTGGTTGTGAAGCTATAATGGACTCTCGGATCAAAAGTTATGGTCATTGGATGCCGAAGTCTGATTTTCAACTTATTAAATATTTTTTTAAGTTTTAAATTAATTTTAACTAATAATTATAAATATTTATTAATTAAAACATTATAATTAAATAAAACTATAAATAATAAACTATATATTATAGTAAATAAAAAATTAAAAATCAGGATTATTTTTTCACTTTAATGTAGCAGTAGTTTTTTTTTAAACCACTGCGATTTCCCACTGGGTTTTTAAAAAATCGCTGCTAAAAATAAATTTAGATTTATTTTTGAAAAAAAAATTAAAAAACAAAAAAAAAATTAAAAAAAATTAGCAGTGGTTTTCAAAACCTCCTTGAAAAAACCGTCACTAAATCTATTTTTTCGTGTAGTGAATTTTCCTAGAAGACCAAGAGAAGATGAAATTCACCAATCCTTTTAGGAAATTATCTTACAGGAGGATGACTTTTGGATTATACAATGCCCCAAGTATATTTTAGTGGTGTATGTTAAAAATTTTCTCTGATCACATTAAGGACTTCCTGGAGGTATTTCTTAATGACTTTATTGTTCTTGTAAACTCCTTTGATCATTGGTTAGGAAATATGAAGAATGTTTTTGAAAACATGCATAGAGAAAAATCTTGTTTTAAACTTTGAAAAGTGTCACTTTATAGTTGAAAAGGGAATAATTCAAGGTCATATCATTTCACAAAAATTCATTGAGGTGGATAATTCTAAAGCTGAAGTTATTAATTTTTTTCCATATCGCACCTATGTGAGGCGCATTAGATCATTTTTTGGGCATGTGGGATTTTATAACTTTTTCATTAAATACGTTAGAAAGATTTATACTCCTCTTTCAAGATTACTATTAAAATAAGATGAATTTGTTTTTAATGATAATTATATGGAGGAATTTGATGAGTTGAAACAAAAATTAGTTACCCCAAAAATAATGCAACCACTAAATTAGGAACATCCATTTGAGTTTCTTTTTAATGCATCAAACCAAGCTGTAGAATCAGTTCTCTCCCAAAGAATTTGAGGAAAACATCAAGTCATAACCTATACCTCAAGAACCTTGGATTCCACTCAGATTAATTACACAACCACAAAAAAGGAGTTTATTACTGTTGTATATCCATTAGATAAATTTAGTTCATATTTACTTGGAACTAAAGTTGTTATATTCTATGATCATGAAGCACTTAGTTACTTGATAAAGAAGGATGGTTCCAAAACAAGGCTGGTAAAATGGATACTACTTTTACAAGAGATTAATATAGAGATTAAAGATAAAAAGGGAGATTAAAACTAATTGTAAGATCACCTCATTAGGATACACAACACTCTTGAAACATAAACTTTAGAACTGAGCCCACTCAATGATCACATACTCAGAGAGAAACTTTACATAATAGAAGTTGAAGTACCATGGTATGATGATATAGTAAATTATTAGGACACATATCAGGTACCTTTTCACCTTAAATCTCATCAAAATCATAAAATAAAGAATAAATATAAATTCTATATCTGGGAAGATCCATTTATCTAGAAAACATGCAATGACCATGTCATAAGAAGATGCCTACTAAAAAGTGAAATAGAACCTGATTTTCAATTTTATCATACAGTTTCTTATAGAGGCCACTTTGGACCTTAAATAATGGCTAGAAAAGTATTGTAATCTAGAATTTATTATCCTAACTCATCCAAATATTCTTATAAATTTTTCAAGATATGTGAAAAGTACCAGTTTTCTATAAGTATCTCAAAACGATAGAAAATTCCAAAAAAACAAATTACTTTTTGTGAAATTTTTTAAGTATGGGTCATAGACTTCATGGGACCATTCCCAATGTCATTTGGTAACTCCTATATGTTTTTATCTGTAGATTATGTTTTTAAATGGGTGGAAGAAAAATCCACCATAACTGATGATGCTAAAGTTGTTTGTGATTTTGTTAAGGCTAACATATTTTTTAGGTTTGGAGTACCATGAGAAATCATCAGTGGAAAAGGAATTCATTCCTCAAACAATAGGATGAATGCATTATGGAAAAAGTATGAGGCACATAATAAAACATCAACACCATACCATCCATAAAAAAATAGTCAAGAAGAAGTCCCCAACAGAGAAATAAAATGCATTCTAGAAAAGAATATTAAAAACAATAGGAAGGATTGGAGCCAAAGGTTAGATGATACCCTACAGGCTTATAGGAAAGCCTATAAGGAACCCATATGGATGATCCCCTATAGATTGTTTTATGGAAATATTTTCCACCTTCTTATGGAACTAGAACACAAATCCTACAAGGTGGTAATAGAGATGAATCTAGAACTTGAGTAAGTTGGCAAAGAGAGAAGAATGAAGTTGTAGAAGCTATAGGAAATCAAAAGGGAATCTTTTGAAATTTCAATGATCTATAAAGAGAGAACAAGGTTTTCCCATGACAAGATAATTCAACCAAGAACCTTCAACCCTAGAGATAAAGTGTTTTTATACAAATCTAGACTCAAACTAATGTAAGGTAAACTTTGTTCTAGATGGGAAGTTCCATTTACTGTTATTCTTGTATACCCCTTTGTCATTGTACATATTGTAAAGGAAAGAGGAGAAAACTCATTCAATATAAATGGGTAGAGGCTGAAGAAGTTCCATGAGACTATAACTCAAGAACTAGTGGAGGAAATCTATCTCCTTCACCCTTATTACCAATAAATACCTATCAGGTTTTATCTTTACTTTAAACTTGATTAAATGTAGTAATTACATTTTTTTATATACTTAAATGAAAAATAAATTTAAATTCATCAATAATACTACATCAATTAAGTGCGGGGGAAGGAATCTTATAGTTTAGGATTTTTTAAACTTCTGATTTTTTTATTCAAGACAATGATGTTAAACAAAATCACTTTTTGGAGGAAACCCACATTTTTTCTTGGTAAAATATTTCCCTCAATCCTATTTTATAATGGTTAAATAGGCATGAAATATCATTTTTTTTTATTCATATTTTTTCAGGTCCATTAACAAAGTCGATGCAAGAATGGGGAAAAGAACAGAATACTCATCATGAAAGTGTTTTAGAACATAACTGGTGGAATAAGACCTATACAACACAATTGAAGCATCATTTATAAATGGAATTTTATTTTATAATAATTATCCTTTTAATTCACTATATTTTTTTTGTAAAATATGTTATTTAACTCTCAAATAAGACTGTATACCCATAATTAGCTTTCTTTCTTTACTTGATAGATCTAGGAGAAATAAAGTTCTTAGGAATCCCATAATTTCATGTTTTACATTTTAATTTAATAATATTGAATGAGTAATTTTGGTAATTTAATAATTAGAGTGAAGGATTAATATTTAATTAATGAACCATGATTTGATAGAATTAGTTGATTCAGGTAAATGAAATTTCCCCAACATTTTCACACTTTGAATTTATGAAATTTATTTAGATTCATTTGTTGTTGTTATTACATTCCATGATTGATTGTCCCAAATTATATGTTCCATTCACAGAGGATTTATAGACCAAATACTTCCTATTTATATCTTGAACATATTTCTTGAGTGATCTTGGGGCATGCCACCTACTAAAACTTGCATTGAAACTTTTTAAAGCTATGACTGTTCAAAACCACATTTAAAATGATTAAGTCAACTTTTTTTAATCACTTATCCTTATACCAACCATGAAATTAATCCTTTTTTAGCCCATATAATACATTAATTATCTCACTGTGAATAATCCACATTACAAAACATTTTTATCCATTCATATCTTGATCTATTTATATTGCATGATTTCTTTTATGTGTAAGTATGAGGGATGCATGAATTCTTGGAAGAAGGGATGAATTATATTGTATGTAAAAAGTGTGGGTGTTCTATTTTGGGTATTGGGAAGGTATCATGTTTCATACATTGTGCATATTGTTTCCCTTGTTTGAAAAAAATGAATAATGGGTTATGTTTTAAGGAAATAAAAAATCACCATCATCAGATTAATGATCTATCAATCGTATGTGGTTAGGTGGTGGTTGTGATATTTTTTTAAGAATAAATTTAAAAAAAATAAAAAAACAAAACCAAACAATAAGGTGAAACTCTTTCATTATAATTTCACTAATCATGATCTTACTCTGAGTTTTGAGGATATGGAGTTGTCATTTTACTGAGGATATTTTCATTGCACTTTACTTTTGATATCATGAAATATGATTTAGAGATAAACCTCATTTTTTTACCCTTAATACTTTGAACATCAATCCTACCAACCTTAAGACTCAGACTCATCAAAACCTTTATTAAAAATACCTCATGATTTTATGTGAATTTTGTCTTTACATGGTAGAGAAAGTAATTATTTTGAAAGCCTATGGAAAGGGATAATGTACTCATGATAAGAGAATATCTCTACTTGAATTTGTATCATGAGTGATGATAGAAAAGAATATATTTTGAGCTAAATCGTGACATGGAATGTGTGATAATAATGAATTGTGATATATAAATGAATGATAGGAGAAGAACCACCAGTTATCAATGGGAAAAAGTAAAATAATTGGGTTTATTATTTTGTTTGTGGAATGTGAATCTGAATTGATGTTTTATGTGAATCTTGAAAGGTTCACCCCCCATTGATAATAATTTGATTTAATTGCTTGGGAAGTTGAATATTGGTAACATTTTGTTCCTCTTTTATTTATATAGAGATTACATTCATGAAGAAAAGAATGTTTTAAGTGTGGGTAAATTGACAAAACCATTTTATGCATGTATTTTTGGATAAAAAATAGCACGTTTGTAAATAATAATGGATTAAAGTTTCCAATATCTAATTGTCTTTATGTTTTGTGGAAAGATAAAAAGTTTGATTAAAAATAATGAAAAAATAGATGAATTTAGTGACCCGAGACGACTTTATGTCGAGCCACTTTGCGACGCAGCACAATGCCAGACTTTTCAAGATATATTGAAGACAAAATAGAGTCAATAACCAATTACAGAGATCAGAAATTAAGAACCAGACTGAATTGGGAAAAGCTAGCTGGAAATCAACTTTACACATCGTGTAAGTCATTCATGACATGTATCATGAATAATTACACAATATGAACACAAGCCATGAAAAGTACAATCCTGCAAAACATCATTAATCCACTCTTCACGACATGTAATATTTTTGAAATCAGAAGTTTGGCCTGAACATTACACATCATTAAAAACTTATATGACATGAAAACAACTGATAGACTCTAGCTTTTCAGTATCAATTTGAATTAATGAATAATATATCATTTTGACCACTAAATGGCCTGAGATCCATTATTTATCGTTTATGATGACTCAAAGTCTATTCCATGCCTATAAATAATAATCTAGGGTGGATTGATATATGATCGATTGGTGAGGGAAGATTTCAATGATAGCCCACTACATATTTATTCCCTAGTTTTCCTTTTCTTTTTTTTCATTATGTGATGTCTCCCCTCGCCCGAATGTACTCGACTTCCCCATCCATGGTGGGAGAGTTTCCATGAGTAATTAGGAAAGGGAGAGGCTAGAACTGTGTGTTTAGATTAAATTTTTGTGATTCAATTAAATAATGAGAAGAACCGTTTGGGATATACCTAACACTGAGAGGGGGTGAATCAATGTTGGGGACTTTTTAAACCAATTACAACTTTTATCCATATACCTCTTGACCTGTTAGGATCTTTATTATCTTATTCTCTTTTCCCTATCGCATGCAATAATAGAAATCAGTAAAAATATGCACACGATATTTTTACAAGGTTCACCACTTAATAAGAGTAACTACATCCTTTCTATGCATGGATATAACCAGTGCATGGATTCTCCTCTATGATGTGATATGAAATTACAGTGGAGTGGCTAGGAAAACAATCCTCTAGCCAGTGTGGGTCCCTACACTTTAGAGGGGGTGCGAAACAATCCTCTTCCTTGGAATGGTGATGACCTAGCCCAATTGGTAGCATCTAGCTGGTTCTTTATACTACCTATGGAGACAGTATTCTTCCTTCTTCAAAAGGCAGTTTTTTCTCTTGGTCTTCTTTAATGCTCTTCACTTGATTACTTTCAAATAAGTAGGCAAGAACTTCTTCATTTTTTTCCTTCTCTTATTTTTTAGTGAAACACCAACTACACTAGGCTTCTTCTTTATTCTTCTTAGTGAAACAACCAACTCCACTAAAACTTATTCTCTATTCTTGGCTCGAATTACATATACCAATGTGATTATTCAGGCAGTGAAGATTGGTTCACTTGGCGTTATCTAAATTAAACTGCCCTAAATAATTGTAGGCTTCAATTGGGAATACTCTGTTCTTTTTCTTTTTCTTCTCTTATTTATATGTAGAAAACCTATAAGTTGCACACTCTTCTTCTTCAACTTCTTAAATGCAAAACCATCTGCATTGAAACCTACTCTTCTTTACACATTCTCTCTCAGTGCAAAACCATCTACACAGATCTTTTCTTCTTCTTCTTTCTAGAATCAAAATCCCTCTTTGTGATTGTAAAAACAATGAAGTTTAGATAAACTTAGAATCATCACAGTTGAACAGAAGCTGGTAAGAACTTCTAGAACAACTCACAGCTTGTGTGCCAATACTTACTTGCACGCCACCCTACTTGCGTGCCTCCCTACTTGTGCACCATCAAATACTTGCGCGCCGCAATTGTTCACAACTCAAAACTTGCGTGCCACTTATACTTGTGCGCCAGGATACTTGTGTTCCACTCTGATTACGTTCCACTCTACTTGTGTGCCACCCTACTTGTGCTCCACTCTGTTTGTGTGCCACTTCCTACTTGCGCTCCATATAAATAACCCTTATCTTGCGTGCCAATTCAGCTTGCGCGCCACTTCTACTACTTGCGCGATCAAAGCTCAACTTTTCTCTTAAGTGTTGATCCTTAAAAAAATGAGGAGGCTAGTCATCTATTTATAGGCATTTTGGTTACTTGCGTTCCACATACACTTGCACACCGCTCCAGTACTTGTGCGCTGCTCTATCATTTGCGTGCCGCTCCATCACTTGCGTGACACTTTCTTTCCTTTGTCATATTTTGATATGACTATGTTGAAATATGACTTGCGTGCAATATACACTTGCGCGCCACATATACTTGAGCGTCACACTTTCACATTGCTTATACTTGCAGACACTTTTTGACTTGCGCCCCAATCTTTAACTTGCACGCCACTTTATTTCCTTTATCATATTTTGATGTGATGATCTTGATATATGACTTGCATGCAACATACACTTGTGCGCCACACTTATGCGCCACTTTTGACTTGTGCACTTCTTTCTTTCCTTTTCTAAAAACACTTCTTTACTCCCCCTATCCTTCATAAGTCTTTCATCACAAGTTCTTCAAACTTATAAAATTTTTGAAATACAAATCAGAAAAGCATCATCACAGTTTCAATGGAAAGTACTGAAACTTCCCTATCTTCTAGCAGCATCATGCCTTCCCATAAAATTTTATATGACTGGCATCGTCATTTCTCCCCTCTCCATTGTAAAAAATTTCATCACAAGTTCTCCTGACTTATGATATTTGTGAAATACATATCAGCAAATCATCATCTGGTTTTGTCCATTCTTTTTGGAATATTAATTCCAAAGTACTTCTTCATCCTCACTTAAAATCATCAATTCCTTTTGGATTGTTAATTCCAAAGAACTCCAATCATCTCTCTTCATCCAAAAGTGGATTCTTGAAGCTTATTTAAATACCTTCAATGTTGCAGACAATGTTTCGCCTTTGATACATGTATTGAGAACTTTAAGAATAGTGCAACAATCATCTGATTTGAAGGAAATGTGTAATTCATGACCTTCTTAGAATGCCAAGCCCTTCCACACTCTCTCTTATTTTTCAACCATCATTCTCTACTTCCTTCAAATAATATGATTCTTTTCTTCAAGTAAGCTCTTTCATGGTTCTCATGCAATCATGAAGCATTACATGGTATTCTTTAAATCCTCATTCTTCTTCAATCATCATTAGATGGATGATACTTCACCATTATTCATTGTTGTAAATAATGTGTCACCTTTGACACAAGTTCTTTGAACATAGTATCAGTTCAAAAATTGTCTGAATTGGTCTTCTTAGATAATTTCTAAAGTATGACATTAAATGCTATGATTCTATAACAATTCTCCACGCAACCTCACTTCATCCAATATCCACTAACTTTTTAGTCCTTCTTCATCTTCTTCTTCATTTTGACCAGTATTGACAACTGTTGACAACAAATACAATATTCATACACAAAGTGGTCCAAACAATCCCCCCTTTGTATTTTGTTTTCAACACCACAAAAGTCTCCTCAAATGAATGTGTCAATGTCAAAATAAGAATCTTCTCTCTCCCCTTTACTTGTTTCTCTCCCCCTTTCATTTCAAACTTTCATTTCACTTTCTCTCCCCCTTATTGACAAGAAATACAAAGTTCATAGTAGAGAGGGTATCAGTCCTTACTTAAGCATTGTGCCATAAATCATTTCACTCTAAGTCTACTTGATCAAAGCTCGATGTAGAAAACAAGAGAGTTTGATTTAGATAACAAAGCTATCCATTATCCACTGATCGTGATACCTCATGAGATGATATCTCCCACACTTGTCTTCAAGGGTTTTCCACTTTCATTCTAGGACAAAGATATTGAATGTGATAGGAAATAATCAATCCTAAAATTCATGCACTCACTTCAACAAAAGGATAAAAAACATTCAAGTGCAATTAGTAGGATAAGTGGCCTTGGGGAACTTTTATTATTTTTATGTCTCTGATTGACCTAGTTACTCCCCCTTTATAAAAATATATTTATTTTGAGTAACCAAGGATGAGATATTAAAAAACGACATACATTTTCCAATTACATGATCTTTAGACAATCTTTAGTCTAATTGAATTTTATACCAACTGATGTTGATACTGATTGAGATAATGACTCTCGAAGCTTTCTCATGTGTCTCTCCCTCAAGGGAACACTTCTCCTCACTGAATCACAGGTTTTCCCCCTGAGATCTTACTTCACCTTCAATTCCTTGTATAATAATAACAAATACAATACACAAAGATTTAATGGAATAAGGTGGATCCTCTTTTCTCCATCAATGTGAACAACAAGGTTGAGATGATATTCTCAACCCAGATGCTCCATTATTCACACTTTCACAACTGATCTTCAATGTTGACTGTGATTTTGTGGACCTCAATATTTCTTCCATATCTTTGTGTGTTAATATTCTTTCTTCAAGGTATTTCAAAGCACTAGAATCTCCTGGTGCAACGTTAATCATTTTGAGGAATTCTTGTTGGCCTGGAGTAAATTCAAAGAATCTCTTAATAATATGACCAGCCTTGTTGCACCTCACACGCAGAAATTCCTATTCTTCATATAGAATCTTCTTTTGTATTTTAACACGAGTATTAGCCTGTGAATCTTCCATCTTTATCATTCTTTCCAAATCTTCTGGCCAAACCACCAAAATATCATTAGGGACTAAGGCATCATGATTGGATCTTCTACATGGATTCTTCTGAGTGGATTCCTTCTTAGCAATTATTTTGGAGGCACCACCCTTCACCTTCTTGGATTTAGAATCCAAGTACTTCTCATATTTCCTTCTTGAAATATTCATGGGTGAATTTTTTTTCATATTATTTATTTTATTTCTTCCCAAGGATGCTTCTTCAATCTTACTCAACTTCTGTGGTCTTTTTTTCTTATATGAACATGCACCATTCATATGAACACTCTTATTGCATACATCACAGATGTTATCTAACATTCCAAATCTGTTTGTATTATATAGATTCTTTTGGATCTGTGGATGTTGCTTCTTCTTCTCTAGATTTCTCCCCCTTGATATGATCTTTCTCTGTGCTTTTACATTTAAAGGGTTTTACCAACAATCTAGTGTACAATGCCCAAATCTATTACAGCACCAGCATTGACCAACAAACCTTGACTTCTTCCCATATTCTTTATAAGGTTACAAAATATTCTTCTTGGTTTTTCGTTCTTTCTGTGGGGAACTATATTCTACACTCTTCCCCATATCCACCATAGCCATTGTGGTAGGTTTATTCTCACTTTTCTTCATCCATACTTGTTTAAAATTTTTCTTCCAACCTGTACTTTTTGTAGAAACAATTTTAAAAACATTAGTACAAGTTGCTATGGATGATACCTTTAATTTCTCAGCTGCTTTTGATAGATCAATGAGTGAATCCATGATCTTATTATAACATGTTGAAGGTCTTTTGATAGTAGAATCCTCCATTGAGCATTGAGTACTAGCAGAAACTATTTCCCTCTTTTGTGGAGATTCAATATGTGTCTTCTCAAGATTGGTCAACTCAACTTCCAATTCTAGACATCTTATATTGGGGATGAATTCCTGGTCATCAATCATGGTCATATTCTCTTCAAAAGCCTTATTTAATCTTTCAACTTCATCTTCATGCATCTTTACTTTGTTTTGTAACAAAGAGTCAAGTTCTTTGATCTTATTGGAGTCTTCTTCCAAATATTCCTCTTTGATTTCATTGCTTCTTTTCAACTCATTTTCAAGTGTATAGATCTTCTCTTATAGAGACTTATTGACTCCCTTCTTTTCTTCAACATCTTTGAGCCACTTTGAAGAACATACTTCAAATTCCCTCTTTGTTGCTTCAAAGGCTCCAACCTATCTAGAGAGCTTTATACATTCAACAATTTTTTCTTATAATTATTTCTTCAAAACATCAGTTTCTTCTTCCAGATGAGTGATATTTTTTTGCATGTATTTAAATACTCCACAAACCAAGGATGTGCTTTCTTTAGGAATACCATGCAGAATCATTCTTAATCTATCAACTGATATTTCTTGATATGTTGTAGATTGATCATCACAAATTGTGTTAGCATATTCATCATGAGAAGACTTTACAAGTGTACTAACACATACCTATTGATCAGTTGAGGTAGGAAGGTTGTCCATGTTCTTGGTGGGGGCTTGAACCACCTTCTCATTACTTTCCAAGTTTTGTGTGTCTTCAATGTCAGCCAGATATGGAGAACCAGATGCATCCTATTCTTCAGATAAGAGGGACTTCTTATTCAACTTTCTCTTATCCGTCTTTTTCCTGTTCATCATGGTCTTGGTAGATATAGTCTTCTTCTCAAAGAGAACAGAATATTCACTGAAATTTCACTTCATTGATAACTCAGGTCTTTGAAAGAGAATAACTTCACTGTAGAGAATCCAACAGAGGTATACCTTTCCCTCTGATACCAATTGAGAGGACTAGTTTGTGATATACCTAACACTGAGAGGGGGGTGAATCAGTGTTGGGTACTTTTTAAACCAATTACAACTTCTATCCCTGTACCTCTTGACCTGTTAGGATCTTGATTATCTTATTCTCTTTTCCCTGTCGCATGCAATAATAGAAAGTAGTAAAAATATGCACATGATATTTTTACAAGTTTCACCACTCAATAGGATTAGCTACGTCCTTTCCATGCATGGATATGACCAGTGCATGGATTCTCCACTATGATGTGATATGAAATTACAGTGGAGTGTCTAGGAAAACAATCCTATAGCTGGTGTGAGTCCCTACACTTTAGAGGGGGGTGGGAAACAATCATCGTCACTGGACTGGTGATGACCTAGCCCAACTTGCAGTGTCTAGCTGGTTCTTTATACTACCTATGGAGACAGTCTTCTTCCTTCTTCAAAAGGTAGTGTTTTCTCTTGGTCTTCTTTAATGCTCTTCACTTGATTACCTGCAAAGCAGTAGGTAAGAAATTATTCCTTTTTTCTTTCTCATCTTTTCTAGTGCAACACCAAATGCACTAGGATTCTTCTTTATTATTCTTAGTGAAAAAACCAACTGCACTAAAACTTATTCTCTCTTCTTGGCTAGAATCACATATACCAATGTGATTATTCAGGCAGTGAAGATCGGTTCACTTGGAATCATCAGAATTAAAGTGCCCTAAATAATTGTAGAGTTCAATTGGGCATACTCTATTCTTCTTCTTCTTCTTCTCTTATTTCTATGTAGAAAACTTGTAAGTTGCACACTCTTCTTATTCTTCTTCTTTTGCTTCTTCAATGCAAAACCATCTACACGGAAACCTACTCTTCTCCACACATTCACTCTCAGTGCAAAACCATCTGCACAGATCTCTTCTTATTCTTATTCTTGCTAGAATCAAAATTTATATTTGTGATTGTAAAAATAATGAATTCTAGATCAACTTAGCATCATCACAGTTGAACAAAAGTTGGTAAGAAATTTTAGAACAACTCACAGCTTGTGTGCCAATCCTTACTTGCAAGCCACCCTACTTGCGTGCCTCCCTGCTTGCGCACCATCAAATACTTGTGCGCCACAATTTTTCACAACTCAAAACTTGTGCGCCACTTCTACTTGCGTGTCAGGCTGCTTGCATGCCACTCTGCATGTGCACCACTCTACTTGCGCACCACCCTACTTGCACTCCACTCTGTTTGCGCGCCACTTCCTACTTGTGCACCTTATAAATAACCCTCAGCTTGCGCGCCACTTCATCTTGCGCACCACTTCTACTACTTGCGCGATCAGAGATCAAATTTTCTCTTAAGTATTGAGTGTTCAAAAAATGAGGAGTCTAGTCATCTATTTATAGGCATTTAGGTGACTTGCACGCCACATACACTTGCGAGCCACTCCAGCACTTGTGCGCCGCTCCAGCACTTGCGCGCCACTCCATCACTTGCACGATACTTTCTTTCCTTTTTCATATTTTGATATGACAATGTTGAAATATGTCTTGCATGCAACATACACTTTCATGCCACATATACTTGTGCGTCACACTTGCGTGTTTCTTATACTTGCGCACCACTTTTTGACTTGCGCGCCAATATTTAACTTGCGCGCCACTTT
The DNA here is from genome assembly GCA_963277665.1 of Viscum album. Classification (NCBI taxonomy): domain Eukaryota; kingdom Viridiplantae; phylum Streptophyta; class Magnoliopsida; order Santalales; family Viscaceae; genus Viscum; species Viscum album. The sequence goes on from OY728148.1 coordinate 1,357,145,646, forward strand.
ATTTCCTTTGTCATATTTTGATGTGATAATCTTGAAATATGACTTGTGCACAACATACACTTGCACGCCACTTTTAAATTGCACACCACTTTCTTTCCTTTTCAAAAAACAATTCTTTACTCCCCCTATCCTTCATAAGGCTTGCATCACAAGTTCTCCAAACTTATGATATTTTTGAAATAAAAATCAGCAAAGCATCATCATAGTTTCAATGGAAAGTAGTAAAACTTTCCTATCTTCTAGCAGCATTATTCCTTCCAATCAAAATTGTATATGACTGGCATCATCATTTCTCCCCCTATCCATTTTAAGTCTTTCATCACAAGTTCTCCTGACTTATGATATTTTTGAAGTACATATCAGCAAAGCGTCATCTGTTTTTGTCCATTCTTTTTGGAATATTAATTCCAAAGTACTTCTTCATCCTCACTTAAAATCCTCAATTCCTTTTGAAGTGTTAATTCCAAATAACTCCAATCATCTCTCTTCATCCAAAAGTGGAGGCTCGGAGCTTCTTCAAATACCTTTAATGTTGCAGACAATGTTTCACCTTTGATACATGTATTGGGAACTTTAAGAACAGTGCAACAATCATATGATTTAAAGGAAATGTGTAATTCATGACCTTCTTAGAATGTCAAGCCCTTCCACACACTCTCTTATTTTTCAACCATCATTATCTAATTCATTCAAATCATATGATTATTTTCTTCAAGTAAGCTCTTTCATGATTCTCATGCAATCGTGAAGCATTACATGGTTTTATTTAAATCCTCATTCTTCTTAAATCATACTTATATGGATGATAATTCACCATTATTCATTGTTGTAAACAATGTGTCACCTTTGACCCAAGTTCTTTGAACTTAGTATCAGTTCAACAATCATCTGAATTGGTCTTCTTAGAGAATTTCTCAAGTATGACATTCAATGCTATGATTCCATAACAATTCTCCAGGCAACCTCACTTCAGACAATCTCCACTAAATTTTAAGTCCTTCTTCATCTTCTTCTTCATTTTGTCCAGTATTGACAACTGTTGACAATAAATACAATCTCCGTACACAAAGTGGTCCCAAAAAATAAAATCATTTCTTCTTTCTGTATATGGTTTCAATTATCGATTTCAGATTTAAATTCCAAATGTGGTTGTGTTAGGTTTTAATTTTGTTAATTTTAATTTCTTTAGTCAATGATATTTTTCTCCCTCCACCCAATTCTTTTTCTGTATATGGTGGAACAGATTAGGTTTGGATGGTGACTACTCAACGGTCATCAACACATGGGTAAAATTATATCTTGGGAATTTTTTTTAATAAGGAACAATAATTTCATGCCAAGGATTGCCTAAATTAATCAATATAACATGCTACAATGCCACACACACAGGAAGGAGGGTAGAATAACCTAAGGTTTTAGATAGGAATAATCTCATCATAGCCATCTGGACAAGGTGGATAGAGGACTCAATGGAAGACTCTCTCTCTTACCATATAGCAGAACAAAAAGGGGTAAAATTTGGAAACCATGATAGCATTGTACTAGGTCAATCCAAATCTTCTCTAATTATTTTTATTCTCAATTATTTTAAAAATAAATTTAATCAAACTGCATTATTCTTTCAATTTATCAACATTAATTAAAACCAATTTTTTAGAAAAATAACGAAGTGATAACCATGGTGTATGTGAACTCCTCCTTCAGAGATAACCTAAGGGATAACCACAAGACCTGTACTTAGGAAATAAAAAAATCCACACCCTATGATAGGTATGTGTAAAATTTGCAACATAAAGTGTAGGAAACAATATGGTTATACACCATCCTCAATGCAAGATAAATATTCCACCCCTATTCACATATTAGTTGGAATCTATGTCATGTTTTCCTGAATTTGAAAATAATACTATCACACCATCAAGTGAATTTTCTAGAGTTATGGACTAAAAATGTGGTTTAATGGAAAAAATTATATACATTGGGAGATATTTTCTAGGAAACTATTCCTAGAAAAGTGTACTAAATATATTGTATATAAGGAGACACTACAAACATTTAGTTTAAGAGTCAAAACTAGAAAAATATTTTATATGGTGTGTCATGACCTAAAACCATTTTTCTTTTTATTTATTTTAATTTTATCTATTTCTTTGTGTTTTATCTTTTGGTTGAAGTTTAGATTGAGTTCCCGATGTAAATTTTTTAGTTTGGGGGTTTTTTGTCTAGTTTTTGGCTTGTGCACGGTTAGTGTGAATTATTTAGGGAGAAACTATGTGGATAGTAGAGTTAGAGGGTGTTTTCAGTTCATTTTGTTCTTACATAGTTTGTCTTGAATGATTTGTGCACTCTTTGGACCAAACCGTACAAGGAAAATGAGTAACTGTGTAGTATGTTGGTGGTTTCTAAGGCAAGGTGCATAGCTTGGGTAGGATTAGTGGATACCATGCAGCGAGCATGTGAGAGGCTCTATTATTTTGACATAGCCATTTTTCATAGTTGGCACACAATTTACCAAACTATACACCCAACCCATATAGGTGCCCCTTCCTTCCAGTAGGGTACACATTATTGGCTCATGGTTTGGAAAATTGTGCATCCAAACCATGCAACTTACCCATATTATTAAAGTTATGAGTTTCCAAGTTAATCCCTGTTATCTTTTAACCCTATTTCAAGTTTCTCCTTCCCCATTCGACCTTGGTGCATCGTGGGGCTCCCAAACTCCCTTATTTTGTCTCTCTTTGGATCCTTGTTGCTCCTCCTTTAAATCTAGGTAAGTTTATTTGGTTTTTGATCAATTTTATCCCATTTTTCTCTCCCTCTCTTGGTTTATTAGTTTCTGTTGGTAGGGTTACTTATTGGTCAAAACATAGGAGTAGAGGGATGATTTTCTATTATGTTTATTTTGATTTTAGGTTGTGCAGTTTTTTCCTTGATCATGGGTCTTCCTTCCCCTAGAGTTTCATTGCATTCACACATCATTAAGGTTGGCGTTTACATCCATTTACTTTCTGGACATCCCATTTGATGCTTGAGTATTTCTAATAAATTTATAAATTTTTTAGTCATGCTTGTTATGTGTTAGTTTGAATTATTATGGTGTTTTTATGATTCCAAATTGGTGAAAATGGGGTTTCAAGGGATTTTTATAGTTATTCCTAAATGTACATGTACTCTAGGTGTTTGATAAAATGAAAATTGGTTTTTAAAAATGAAATTAGGTATTTGGGATTGTGTTTGACCTTGTTTGGGTTTTATAAATTGGGTGACATGTTGAATTGAGACTTGTGTGTGGGTTTTGGTGAATTTTTATGGTTTGATGCTTATGTGTGGAACCTTGTAATTGGTTGCAACTCATTTTGTGATTCTTTAAATGGAACCTTAGGTATTTTTATGGTTGTATACATATGTTTCATTAGATATAGTCTTATTCATATTTGCGTAGGGTTCATGTATGAGTAGAAACACACACATGTAAATGGTATTCCATGAAAATGTCCACTTTGAACCTCTGGTTTTTTGAAACACCCTTCTCCCATTTTCTTCTCTCTCTCCCCTCTAGTTCTCAAATGGTTTTCTAAAACCCCCAATGTTTCTCTAATTGGTTTCTTAGTTTATAAATAACTTCAAATGTGAATTATAAATGTATTATATTAAACTTGGACCATTTTGTACCTTGAAATGTGGTTGGTAATCCCATGACTTTAAAGGTCCGTTTGGCACCTTTCAAGCATAAATTATGTTTTCACTATGGTTTTGGAAATAGTTTAAAAGAAAAAAGTCAATCTTATTGGAAATGGTTATATAATTATAAATGTACAGGTCCTATTGGTATTTTGTAATTTTTTGGAAATGTTTTTTTATGTTCGTGTGACGTGTAGGTCCAGTTGGCACTTTTGATAGTTCTATGTATGATGGGAACCCCTATGGTCCTCCTTCCGTTGACAGGGTCTCAGCATAGTTGGTGTCGGGGATTGTCGAAGGCATTTATAGTGTCACATGTGAGTTGGGTTTAATGTCAATAATGTTATGGAATCCTCATTCTATTTTATACTATTATCATTGGATTCATGGATGCTATCTTGAGGGTCGAGTGACAATTATTTTCTAGTCTTGATTAGACAGACAGGAACCCCCAAGATAGAGGATACGCCACGTGGGATTTTCTACTTGTGAGGTCAGTTTAGAGTATCCATGTTGGTTATTGACTATGGAGTTACACCATATGCTGGAAGGTGGGTCCGAACTAAGTATTTCGTGGGTTTTCGTCTAGGTATGTTTATGGAATTTTCATTATTACCTATTTTTATGCTCTAGTTTTATTTTTCCAGCACTGTGGTTATTTGTTTGTTTAGTATATGACTAATTTCACTTGTATTGTTCTATTATTATTGGGTTTTTTGGATATTCCCTACACCTTATTATTAGTTCATATTTTCCTTTCTTTTTTGTATGATTTGGGTGATGCTTCTAATTGGTTTTTAGTGTTTAGGTTGGGTTTAAAATGATAAATTATTTTAAAATGGAAAACCATGTTTTATTTTCAAAGGGGGATTTATAGAAAGTGGTATTGTTTGTTTTTAAGAAAAAACCTTATTTTCTTAAAAATATTCCAAAATGGAATTTGTAGATTGTCTCAAGAAATGAAATGTATGGATTCTCCAGTTCTTACCTATTAATCTATTTTATGATCGCACTCTAGTTGTTCCACTCAACCTCGATAGACTTGATATGTCTTTCAGGTTCATCTTTTGTTTTTGTTTTCCAGTAGAGTGGGTAGGTTTTATGGATGGTGGTGACCAGGAGGTCACATGGAGATCATTTTGAGTTACAGTTTGAGTTCAGTTTTATTTTTAGTTTTTTTTAGTACCACTATCATTTTATCCGGATATGGTTGTGTATTTGTTTATGTTTAGTGTATTTATGTTGCGTACTCTGTCTTATTTATTCATCTATTTATTATTGGGCTAAATCATTCCCTTTATATTATATTTGATGTCTGGCACTAGTTTCTTGCCAGGGAGGATCGGGAACTATTGATAAAAAAACCACTCAAGGTGTCGTCTCGATGTTTTTGGAATGATTATGTTTGTGAAAAAACCCATTTGATTGCATTACAGTATGGTTGGTATTACTGAAGAAGATGTTTTGAATGTGGAATAGATTCCCAGTGTTTTCCATATTTTTGGGCCTCAAAATAGAGATTTTTTTTATGGAAAATGAATGATTTTTACATATTTTAATTGGATAACCGCATAGAGAGTATGTAGAATCACAAAGTGAAATAAAAAAGGCATAGTTTCCATATAATAGATTCACTATGCGGATCGAAAAGGAGGATCTATGTTTTGTGGATGAAGGTAGTGAATTAAGGCTTCTGCAAAGGGTTATATGATATGTGAACCATGTATCAAGATCATTTCATGGGAGGCTCATTGTTTGTGGTAGAATGTGGTGCGTTAATAGTTACCGCAAAGGGATTTTCATTTTCAGATGAGGATGGTGATTTAAAGGGTGTTGAAAGGAATCAGTTTCTATTTGGACCACATATAAAGTTCATTACATGGTGATGGATAATCCATAAAGGGGTTTTTTGTAATTTTTATTTGGAGTTTTTGAAGTATTTATTTTCCTATATAAAATTCCTTAATCACATCATTATAATGAGAGAAAATTTCATTAGAGAATATCATCACTAGAAGAATTTGGTTAAGTCTGAAGTGGTTTGTGATGTATGAATTCTACAAAGGATGTTGTTCATGAAGAAATTTTGCAGAAGGTTTTTTGCGGGGCACTATAGCTCATAAAGAGAATGGGGTGTCTTAAAGTGTCAGTCTTCCATGAAGAGAAGGTAGTCTGTGAAGGAAAGGCGTTCTGCGAAGCACTCGTGCTACATGGGGTAGATGTTTTCATGAATGGATTAAGTAAATTCGTTAAGGATCAAAAATAGTTCAAGAAAGGGCTATTTATAAAGAAAATGCTACGTGGTGAAGTGTATTTCATCTACCGGGTGAAAATGGAGCTACATGGAACACTCAGTGTGAAACTATTCTGAGATGATTCAGATCAATAGAAGATTACTATAAAGAAGTAGTGAGCACACTTCAATGGAGAGATTAGTGAGCTTTAAAATAGTGATTGGTTATAAACAGGGATGGGTAGTGATCCTACTTCAAACTTTTTAATAGTAGTGCACTTTCGTGGATTTGGTATATAAGCACATTGCCTTTGTATTCTCCTTGGATGTAGACCAAGTAAAATTTATGTCCTTATCATGTTTTAATTATCATATTATTCTACATTATTGGAAGGATAGAGAAGAGTGTTTTGTTTAATGATGAAACATGATCCAAATAGATAGTTATTTTGATATGTCATACCCTGATTCACCCCCCTCTTAGGGTATTTAACCTAGTTGGGATAATAGGAATGCCTCTCGAACCTTGTCGCAGGCCATCTTGGGTGATCGGTCTGGGGTTGACCCGAGTTTGTTTGTGACAAAATGGTTTAAAATGATCCCTTTTCTAATTAGGACATCAAGTAGGATAGAGGTAGGACTATCATGACTTGGGAGGTAGGTACGGGAAGAGTATCATGAATTCTTACTCATCCTAAGCCTCGAGTAACTAAGGTTAGTCTGGTACTTGATTCTTTTCTTTTGGTTTTTGGGTTTATGTTGTTGGTGTCCTTCTTTTATTATTGGGTTTGTGATTTTAGGAGAGATAAAGGGAGTGAACCAGTGATACATGATGAGATTGTATGAAGTAGTGACCCTTATAGAGCCTGGGTGCATGGTTTAAGATACCTCTAGTGGTTGTTTATTTCATGGGGCATGGACTATTAAACCATGTGGGTACGTTAGGCATGGCCACTAGTTCCCAATTTCATGAGTTATTATATGATTCATGTTTTGGTTTGATTTTGGTTGATGTGAGTAGATTTTAAATGGAAATTGGTTTTCAGAAAAGGGTTTTCAAAAGGAAAATTATTTCAGAACATGGTTTTATTTTAAAAGTGGATTTGGAAGTGGTTTTTGGTATTTTAAAACTGGCCTTATATTAAATTGATGTTGAAATTGGATTAGAAATGGTGATTTTTGAAAGGGTATTTCATTATTTCTTTGTAATTTTCTGATCTATGAGTGGCTGGTTTGGTTTGGAATGTTATTTTTGGGTTGAGTTATAATTTAATGTTGATTTGGTTTTTTTTTAATTTATTTATATTATACCTCTAATAAAGGTCACAATGGTTTCTAGCAAGTCACTTCCAGTCGTTGGCCCTGCTGATACTCCTAGTGGGGTGGTAGAGTCAAGTTCTTCTCATATTTTTTCAGTTTTCCATGGTGATCGAGGTCTGTTAAAGGTTACAGGGTGGCTTGATGAATTAAAAGGTGTTTTCAATTCTTTGGTAACTCTTAAATCAATGATGGTGCAAGCTGTTCTTGGGATCATTTAAGGGTTTGAGTTTGGATTGTTGGAAGGTGATCGTCCCACCATTTTTTCAAGTTGGGATTTCATGTGAATTTTTTAAGGCCACTTTCATCCAATGGTTTATAATTGAGGAAGTGAAGGTGAGGAAATTTGAAGAGCTCTTGGATGTTTAGAAATGTCAACATATGGTGAAGACCTATGTTGATCACTTTAAAGAGCTAGTTTCCTTTTCTCTGGAGATAACATCAAAGGATTATCTAAAATATCTTCTCTTTGTGTGGAGTATTTTTTTGGAGAGTAAAGATTTATTTCTCTCATCTAATGTAATTATATTCGGGAATCTGGTAGATGAGGAGTTTCTGGTTGAGATGGTTTATAGAGAACAGTCGGTAGTAGTTGGAAGTCTAGTTTATCTTAGCACTTGTGAAGGTTACCCATTTGGAAAAGAGGATTTCCTAAAGGAACTCATTCCTTAAGAGTATCCCTTTTCAGTTCTTGCTTCTCATTTGATAGACCACTCACTTGTGTGATTTCAGTGTGGTTAGTTATGGCATTCAAAACCATTTTTCTATAATCGTATAAATTATTCCCAATGATGTGACCATTTCGGTCACTTAGAGAAGTTTTTCAAGTAGTTTTTCTAAAAGGGTAAGTCTTGGATAGAGGTTACAAACTCTTGAATATGGGGAAATAGATGCTTCAAAGAACCAAGGCTCCAGTCGCAGGACTTAGAGTAAATCTTTTCACTTGGTCCGGAATTGGTGGGTGTGGGGGGTATTGGCCCATATTCTACTCCAATGTAAGAGTAGGGACAGTTTAAGTTCTCCTGGTTATAGTTTTCCTTGTCTTAAAAAATTATTCTTGTTTTAAGGATCCTGATATCCTTGTATTCTCAGATGTTTCTATATTGGTACTTTATGGATATGAATCTCTTAATTTTTATCCTTCTTGTGGGCTATATTTGGTTTTGTGTTGTGCACATTTTGGAGATTCTTGTGTATTTTGTAAAGTATGGATCATGGTTTGGTTTGATGTTTGGTTCTAGATTTTTCCATTGGCTCCCCTTGTGTTGGAAGTTTTGATAGTGGTATTGTTGTGCTGGTGGGTTTCTAAATAGTGGGGAGGACCCTTTGTTTTCCTCTACAATGGTTTTTCTTGTTTTGGTTTTCTCTATAGTTGGTTGGGTGTGACTTGTGGAGTTTAATGGTCATATTGAGGATCATGGTTTCATTTTACCATGACTAGTTTCATATTCTAGTTTTGTTCCTCATTTGGATGGGTGTCTTTATGGGGGAAGAAAGTTTTTATGGTGGAGATAATTGTCATGCCCTAACCCAATTTTCATTTATTTCTTTTATTTTTATCTATTTCTTGGTGTTTTATCTTTTGGTTGAATTTCATATTGATTTAATGATGTTAATTTTTGAGTTTTGGAGTCTTTGTTTTGGTTTTTGGCATGTGCATGATTAGTGAGCACGGTTTAGGGAGAAACCATGTACTTGGTGGAGGAATAGGGTGTTTTTAGTTAATTTTTTTTTCTTTCAAAGTCTAACTTTCATGGTTTTCACACTTTTTTACCCAAACCATACACAGAAAATAAGTAATCATGTGGCATGTTGGTGGTGTCTGAGGCAAGGTCCACGACTTGCACCCAATTAGTGTAAACCATGTGAGAAGCGTGCAAGAGACTCTATTATTTTGACAGATCCATTTTTCATGGTTGGTGAATGGTTTTCCAAACCATGTGTCAAGACCATGTGGGTTCCCCTTCCTTTCAGTAGGGTGAACATGGTTGGTGCACGGTTTGGAGAACCATACAACTTACACAGATTCTTAAAATTTTGAGTTTCCAAGTTTTCCCCACTTATCTTTTAACCCTATTTCAGGTTTCTCCTCCCCCATTCAGCCCAATCACACCAGGGGGCTCCCAAACCTCCCTTCCTTTATATATATTTGGATCCTTGTTTCTCCTAATTCAAATCTAGGTGAGTTTCTTTGATTTTTGGTCAATTTTCACCTATTTTTCTCTCCCTCTATTGGTTTATGGGTTTCTATTGGTGGGGTTCCTTCTTTTATGAACCCTAGGGGTAGAGGGATGATGTTGTATTATGTTTATTTTGGTGTTAGGGTGTTCGGTTTGTTCCTTGGGATTAGGTCTTCTTTCCCCCAAAGTTTCGTCACATTCGCACATCATTGAGGTAGGTGTTTCCATCCATTTCCTTTCTGAAACATTTTATTTGATGCTTGATTATTTTTAATAAAATTATAAATGTTTTAATCATGCTTTTGATGTGTTTGTTTGAATTATTGTGGTGTTTTTATGTTGGAAAACTGTTAGAAATGGGGTTTCAATGGATTTTTATAGTTATGCATATATGTATATGCACTCTAGGTGTTTGATAAAATGACAATTTGTTTTTAAAAATGAAATTGGGTATTTGGGATTGTTTTTGGACTTGTCTGGGTTTTGGAAATTAGGTTACATGTGGAATTTATCCCTATGTGTGTGTTTTGTTTCCTTTTTATTGTTTGTTTCTTATGTGTGGAATCTTGTAATTGGTTTCAATGCTTCTTAAGATTTATAAACTTAGAACCTTGGGTATTTTTATGGTTTTCTATATATATTTTGTTGGATGTGTTTATATCCAATTGTGCATAGGGTATAAATATGGGTAGTCACACACTCATGTAAATAGTATTATGTAAAAATTTCCACCTTGAACCCCTAGTTTTTCAAAACTCATTTCTCCCATTTTTTTCTCTCTCCCCCCTCTAGTTCTCAAATGGTTTTATAAAAACCTCAATGTTTCTATAAGTGGTTTCTCAATTTCTAAATAACATTAAATGTGAATTATAAATTTGTTATCTTAAACTTTGAATATTTAGTACCTTGAAACATGGTTGGTAACCCCATAACATTGAAGGTCCGTTTGGCACCTTCCAAGAATGAATTATTTTTTCACTTTGGTTTTGGAAATGGTTTCCAGAAAAAAAGGTAATCTTATTGTAAATGGTTTTCTAATTGTAAATGTAAAGGCCCATTAGTATTTTGTAATGTTTTGAAATTTAGTTTTAAGTTCATATGATGTGTTGGACTGGTTGTCACTTTTGATGGTTATATGTATGATGGAAACCCCTATGGTCATGTTTCTGATGAGAGGGCCTTAACATAGTTGGTGTTAGGGAATGGGAAAGGTATACACGGTGGCATATATGAGTTGGGATTAATGCCAAGAATGTGATGAAATCATCATTATCCTTTGTACTATTATTATGGGATTCATAGAAATCATCTAGAGGGTCGATTTATGATTAATTTATAGTCCTGATTAGACGAACTAGAAACCCATGTATAAAGGATAGTCCATGTGGGATTTTCCACAGGTGAGGCTAGTTTAGAGCATCCAGATTGGTTATTGACTATGAAGTTTCACCATACACCGAAAGTTTGGTATAAACTAAGTATGTCTAAGGTTTTCTTATTAGGATATTTATGGAATGCCCATGATTGCATATTTATATGCTCCTGTTTTATTTTTCCTGCATTGTGGTTATTTTTTTATTTAGTATATGACTGCTTGCACTTTTACTATTCCGTTATTTCTTTTTTTTGTTGGATATTCCCTACAGATTATTCTTAGTTCATATTTTCCTTTCTTTTATGAATTATTTGGTTGATGCTTCTAATTGGTTTTTGGTCTTCAGGATGGATTTAAAAATGAGAAATTTTTTTAAAATGGAAAACCATGTTTTTTTTCAAATTGGGATTTCTGGAAAGTGGTTTTGTTGTTATTTTAGATAAAAACCTTATTTTACTAAATGTGTTTCAAAATAGTGTTTATGTATTGTTTCGAGAAATTAAATGTATGGATTATGTGGTTCTTGCCTACTAAGTTGTTTTATGATCACACCCAACTTATGCCACTTGGTGTTAGTAGACCTGATCTTTTTTACAGGTTCATCTTTTTTTAGGTTCTCCTGTGGAGCATACTATTTTTATGGATGGTGGTGACCCAAAGGTCATGTGGAGATCATTTAAAGCTCCAATTTGAGTTTGGTTTTATTTTTAGTTTATTTTTATTCTCACTATTGTTGTATCTGGATCTAGTTATGTATTTGTTTATGTTCAGTGGATTTATGTTGCATACTCTGTCTTGTTTATTGATCTCTTTATTATTGGGCTAAATAATTCCCTTTGTATTATCATTGATTCCTGATAGTAGTTACTATCCTGAGAGGATTGAGAATTCCTCTCGGTCCATGTCTTAGGATGACTTGGGTGACTGGTCTGAGGTTCACCCTGGTTGGTTATTAACACAGTGTGATAGACACATTGATGATCATTGAATGCACTTGAGGAAGGTTTGTGACATTTCCCAAGGAGGTTAAAGGATTTCTAAGATTAAATCCAATGCTAACCATTATCACTGCTAGCTAAAAGTGTTAATAAAGGCCCCCTTTATCAGTGCTAATAATGGGGGACTTTATTATTACGAATAAAAAAGTGCCTATAAAGGGAGTATTTATCAGCACTAATAAAAAAGCATTGATAAAGGGGAGCCTTTATCAGTGATTTTTCATTATCGCTGATAAAGACCCCCCCTATCAATGATTTTTTACTAGTGTTAATAAATGGAATATTTCATAAAAAATTATATTTCATTAAAAATAATATATTTATTAATACCTATATTTATATTGATATAAATATAATATATTTTATTAAATATTACAAAGATAAATCTAATTATGCATTTACACTTAATGTAAATGATATTTAGTAAAAATTTATTATAAAATAATTAAAATAAAATTAATTAATAATTTTCTAATTATTATCCAGTAATAGTCATTTAATATCAATTGGATGACATAAAAATTAAATAAACTAACGAACGATCTAAGATAAGTTGAAAACATGAATTTAAATTCCAATTGACATAACTTCTGATCCGGGTGTCCGTTTGAGTTCTACCATATTACAAATCAAAGTCTACAAAGTGACCTACATCGTGTTGACTAGGTGGGCCTAGGTCACTATTTTTTCAAGGTCAAAAAAGTCCTAGAAGGCCTCCAAAACTGAGTTTTTATTTGAGATACCCTAATTTTTTTAATATTCAATAGTATTTCAGCTTCATTTAAGAGAGTCTCATCATTCCTTTTTAGTGGAGAATGAATTTATTCTTAGAGATTACATTCATATAGATATTTAGGTTTTTAAATCTTATTGTTTTCCATATTTTAGTTTTATTTATAATTAAATATATGCATATTTTCTCATATTTACTTATAATAAATCAATTTCACAAATACATATTTAAACATATTTACAAAAAAATGTATTTTTAAATATATAAACCAAATGAAAATAAATGTTTATTATTCATTTTATTTCAAATAAAAAATCAACCATTTTATTTTCCTTATAAAAATGAATTAATATGTATATATATACATGTACAAGTAATGTTTATATATAAACATGTGTGTGTGAATAAACAAATATATATTTATATGTATATTCTAATATAGGTAAATTAATGCTTATATATGTAAATATTTCTATGTGTATATGAGAAATATAAATTAATACTTCTGTGTGTAAATATGTGTGTAACAATATTTTGTATATACATCATATATAAATGTATTTTTATAAATAAATGATTATCAATATCATTAAATATAGTATAGAGGTGTATTTTACAGTAAATATTTATAAATACATTATAAAAAATTTATATGCAAATATACAATTACATGTGAATATGTATATATATATATATGTAAATATATAGACATATAAATATATGTGTAATGTATAAAAGTTATATCTAAATATACAATATATGGAAATATTCTATAAATGTATTTAAAATAATATCTAACCATTTTTTTACACTATAAAAATATATATGAATATTTATATACTTATACAAATACATATATAATTTATATATATACATATGTGTGTATATTAATAAATGGATATATATTTATATTTATATTCTAATATATCTAAATGAATAATAATATATAATATATTTAAATAAAAATAAGTATATATATATCACACACACACAAACTTATATTTTATAAATGTATTTATAAATAATTGTATAAATATATGGATAAAAATATATATATGTAAATATATATAAATAAATAGAAATATTGTAAAATGGAGAAGGGTAAAAGCGCTAACAAAGGGTGGGGGTGGAGAACTCCAAAAAAAATACCCCCCCCCCCATCAACACTTTTTTTAGCACGGATAAAAGATTAACAACACTTTTATAGCGCTGTTAAAGCCAATTTTTATTACTGTTAAAAGAGAGAAATTGTAGTAGTGATTGGTTCATACATCATTGGATGTGGAATTTTTATCAACCATAATTGTTAAGACAATTAGGACATGCCATGACACGTCTATAGCCCTTGTGCAAGGGAGGATACAACAAAGTTTTGGCTACAAAATTTTATATCGGTAGGCGTGGAGGGAGAAACATAAGGAAATTATGAATGTTTATGGTGACTGAGATGACTTGTAAGGAAACAACTCGGGTCAACCTAACACATCACTCAAGATGTTCTGCCACAAGTTGAGGATTAACAAACAACCAAACGAGTCTCATGAATAACTAAAAAGAGATAAACCAACAGATTGTAGTGTAGAAGAAGAGTAAACATCCATGAGACATACAACGCCAAGACAAAAAGGCTAAACCTGAAAGTAAAACAAGACAAGACTAAAACAAAGTCTATGTGTGACCATCTGTCACCACCAATCCATCTCACTAAGAAGATTATGAAAACCAAGAGAAGTCGGTGAACCACATGACACCCTTCCATTTCCCTGAGTCCTTTAAAACAACATCTACAAACACCTAAAGGTAAAAGTAGAGTGTGAGTACAAAGCCCGGTAATATTTTACCAAATAATCTATATAAAGTCTTATACCATGAAAACATTAGTTCTAACTTTAAAATAAATCCAATTTATAAAACATTTTTAAAAGAGAATCAATTTGTAAAATATTCTTTTATTTTCATAAAAAACACTTCATATCCACAAAACAAGGAATACATCAATTACATGTGACATAACCTGAAATCATAAGTAAAACCATCCACAAATGCACCATAATATAAACATGTGAGCAACCAAACATGAAATGTACTATCATGTATAAAACCAAGAACAAGTTGTGCTCTGACCTATGGGAATACATACCTCGACATATGAAGGAACATTAAGCACTAAGCCTTGCCTGACATGAATCCTACTAATATCAAGACCTACCACAGTCTGTGTATATCAACACAATAACCCCTAGTGGTGTCACACACACTAAGGTTGCATGTGTCCATTTCTCATCACACTAAAGGTTCCTAATGTGCTATGTTTACCAAAACCTATTTAAAACTATGCTTACAATTTAGAAAACAATTTCACAGTGAATCCTCACTGGTCCCATACTTGAAAATCCATTTTAGAGTCCAAATCACCTTTAAGGAATTTCATCGAACACAATGTGCATAAATCTATTTTTAAAGAAAGAACCCTTTAAAAACATGCATATCTGGAAACCAAACCACTTGGGTCTCAAATAAATTATTTTCATGAACCACACTAAATATATTTATAATAACATAAACTATTTAAGGAATTCAAAACTTTTTATAGAGACACCTACCTCAAAAATAGAGGAAAACTAGTTTCCTTTGAGAATAAAGATTGGAAATGGTTAGATCGGGTCCTTGCAAGCCTAGATCCATAAGAAACATTAAGAATACTCTATCAAACCCATTATATTTAGAAACCATAACCCAATTGGGTTCCAATAAGACAAGGGGAGAAGAGATCAAGTGGGTATCCAAGAAGAGGAGAAAAAACCAGATAAAAAATGGAACATTCCTTGAAGATATCAGTTAAGAATGAAGGAAAATCACAAATAAAGTAAGGGGGAAGACTATAGATCATTGGGGGAATTTTAGTTCGATCCTAATGAGCTTTAGGAGGTGATTATATATAAAAAAAGGTAAAAGTGGTAGATTCCAACTTTATAAAGGTTTGTATCAGGGTGTGTGGTTAGGCCGAACAGTTTAACAGACTATGCACCAACCATGCATGGCCTCTTCCCTTTGAAAATTGGAGGCACATGAATACCTAAGTAGCCACATTCTATTTGGGAAAACAATGCTCATGCCATGTGACACCTTTGGACAAAAAACCAGTCAATTTTACAGTTTCTTGGTGAGTCGCATGGTTTAACTAATCATGTTTAAACTGTGAAAACGCCACTAGATCCTCACGATTCCATACCTAATAGTTAGAACTAATTGTGTACCTAAACTGTGCACCTAACCTATTTTCTTCAAAAAAATCCAAGTTCTTAACCCCTGACAACCAGAAACCTCTAGAATGACCCAAAGAATAAACCATGCTCAAACTAAGGAATGCATGTGACCCAAAGGGCATCACATGATTCTTATCTAGTGTCATCAAATTTGTTATAAATTCAAATTCAAAACAACAAACAAGTCTTCCACATTGACATGAATTAACATGTATCCCAAGATAACCAAGTTGATCCTTCTCATGTCTAATTTGATCAATTTTTATAGGCATTCAAGACATGTATTTCTTCATTTTTTTATACAAATTTTATATAGATTATTGAAATATTTCTATATAGAAAATAAATTATCATACTACTGATTGTGGAAACCCAAGATGGTAAATGTAAAATAATATCACTTTTATTTATAATTGTTGATAAGTAAAAATATGACTATTTGAGTTAGTTTTTAGTTTTCATCAGTATCAATCTCACCCATATTTGAGGATTATGTTTGATATTAGATAGTTAATAAGTGACGATGGAGGTAATTAATGAAGATCATGTTACTTGGAGATCCCCAAATACATTTCATCGATATGGAATTAGACACATTTCTTGAAATATAAAAAAGACCTTTAATGAAAAATCCATAAATAATCCCAACACCAAGCTTGGGAAGTAATCATGTTGTGATTTATTGAGGTTTTAATGTAATGAAAACATTATTTTTTTAACTTTTTCATTTCATTTTATTATACGATATAGATAAATAAAGGTTCAAATAGCGATTATAAGGAATTTATAGGAGTAATTAGAGAGTTTATGGAAATATTATGTAGATTATGAAAGAGAAATGGTCAATGGTATACGATGTGGGGAAGAGGTATGAAAACATGACTGGAAACTTTGTGGAGTGCATCAATGAAACATTTAAGGAGTAATGAAAGTTACCTATAAGAGGACCGGTTGAGGAGACATTTTATCTTTACATGAAGTACTTTGTATAAAGTGGAAGAAATAAAGAATACAAGATTCTCTAGAGGACACCGTATGGATGAAACTTTCATTAAAGAATTAATAAGAACATCAAAGAAGATTTAAATTTTTTATTATGATTGTTCAAATGAAAATCTAGTCAGTTTGAAATGATGGAGTTTCATAACCCAACATAGGTTACAATTATGGAGTTTTTGTGGTATTACTTGAGAAAAATAACTATGATTGTAGAAAAAATTATGGTTTTAGGTTTCCATGTTCACATTTCATTTTATTGTTTGCATCAGTGAACATCTCATGGGAATCATATGTCGATCCAGTATACCAGTTAGACAATATTATTAATGATTATAGTGAATTCTGGATGCCTATTGGTGAGTTTTGACATTTTTTGATACCCAAATAATAACATACTTTGATGGTATTTTTTATACATTTTTGAAAGAAAAAAAATAAGTCTAGGTTCTTTTTTTTTTGAAACTTACTGCATAAAGATGATATAGTTCATGCTGCCTTTTCTATAAATTAAAAGGCGGTGTATCCAATGTCACATTTTCCTCTCATTGATGTGGATCAGTGATAAAGAAAAGGCGACATGGGAGTTGTTGCTTGTCGCCTAAAGTAAAGCGAAATGCAACTTCTAATATGTTGCCTTTCATGTAAATAAAGTCCAAAGGCAGCAGGTGCGGTGCCACCTTTCCCTAAAGTGATTATAAAAGGGCACCACCCATCCTCACTCCAAAATCCCTTCATCTCTTTATTTCCATCCCCTCTCTCTACGATAATCCCATTGATTCTTCCTTTGTGCATGGTGGTTTTAGTGGCCTAAAAGGAGAGCCGATTATTACAAAGCATCATTTAGAGGTATTTCTTTTATTTATTTTAAAGTTATTTATTTATTTAATTGATTATTTCTTAGTTAGTCCTGAATATGTTATCTATTTACTATTTTAGTTAATTAGATATAGTGTAGAAATAATAGTTATTATTAGTAATGATTAAGTATAGATTAACTAATGAATAGTTTAGAATTAAAGAATGATTACATAATAATTAGATAATAATAATTAATTAATTAATATCATATGATTAAATGATGATTAAGGCATAATTAATTAAGGATTAAGTAATGTTTAACTAATTATTAACTCGTGAATAAATATTGATTAACTAATTATTAAAGAATGATTAACTAATTATTAAAGAATGATAAAATAGTGATTAAAGAATGATTATCTAACGATTAACTAATTATTAAATAAAGATTAACTAATGATTAACTAATTCTTAAATAATTATTAACTAATGATTAAAAAATGACTAAGTAACGATTAAAGTATGATTAACTAACAATTAAAGGATGATTAAATAATTATTAATTAATGATTAACTAATGATTAAAAATTTATTAACTAATAATTAATTATTGATTAACTAATGATTATCTAATGATTAATTAATGATTAAATAATGATTAAATAATGATTAACTAATGATCATAATTTTTTGTAAATAAATATATAAAACCATATCTTACCAAACATTCTGTGAATTATTTGATATTTTCTCATCTTTCTACCTCAATTTCCATAACATTATGTGAATTATTTTCTAATAAACATTTAGAAAACTAATATAAAATGTTTTTATATATAAATATACAAAACCATTTCTTAAAAAACACCCTTTCCAAGTTAAAAATATATCTAAAACCACTTTAGAAATATTCTTTGAGAAACCTGAAGACATGCCCTTTTCATTTGGTAAAAAAAACTTCATAAAAAAATGGGAATATACATGTTATGTCTTACTTTATAATAGCCATAACATTTTACTAACCATAAAGTTATATTTACAATTTACACATAAGTCTTATTTCATTTTTTTACATATATATTGAGGATACTATGCTACTCATTGAGCAGTTTAGGCATGTTTTACGTGACGTGATAGCGGACCATGAGGTTCGACAGATCAGGGTACGTCGAGCACACCATTATCATTACATTCTACCTCTAGATGCCATTATACCATACCTACATCATGATGGAATCTATTTCATTATGGTATCTGATTTTATATTCATTGATCATCACCTAATTAATGCCCTCACCGAGAGATGGAGACCGGAGACATGCACATTCCACTTTCTTGAGGGAGATATGACCATTACCCTTGAGGATGTGGGAGTCCTGTCCAGTCTTTCTATCTAGGGGGATGTAATTATAGGACCCACTAGTAGATATTTTCCTAAGATTGAATATAGATTACTAGGCGTCGACATTTTGGATGATGGTGATACTAGAGATGGTGGGTCCTTAACTATGATGCGGCTGAAGATGCATTTTACACAGTTACCCATTGATGTTGATGAACATACTATCATGTTTTATTCTCATGCATATATATTACAGATCATTGGAGGTATATTGTGCACTGATCACTCTAGTATGTATGTACACATGGTGTAGCTGGGCCAACTGGAGGATTTTTATCAGGTTGGGAGATATAGTTGGGGATCTTTATTCTTGACATACACATACAGAGCCTTATGCACAACATGTCGCTCAGATCGCACAGATTTAGAGGGGATGTGTCATCCCTCTTCAAATGTGAGCATGGGAGAACATACCTATCGTCTCCCATATTGTTGCTTTTCAGGATTTTTATATAGATGTGATGCCTGACACTCCATGTGGATGTCAGTATGATCACTCATATCTATTGGTTTCGGATTCTAGAAGGAGTTATTGAATTTAATTTCTTATTATTTATCACTTTAAATGTTTTATTTTATAGGTGGAGTCAGTAAAACCACTTCATCGGGGCCTAGAGATCCAATTTGGGGGCATACCGTCTCGTGTTGGACAATCTACTACCCATCGATCCAGAGGAGGAGGAGGTTTCTAGCCTATCAGCGATCCATACTGTAACATAGGGGATTATGTTAGCTTAACATGTGGTTCACGATAGTATCTTATAACATCCACTATAGGGAGATGATGTTCTTTCCCATAGACTGTAGGTTCCTACTCAGAAACCTCCTCCAGCTGCTACTGATGTCAAAGAGACACGACAATGATGACGTAGACCACATTGTGTTACACATGAGGCCTTGCATGTTCCACAAGAATAGGTTGACCCTCTAGAATTCTAGCCTCTTCCGATTGAGGATGTGCATTAGGTTATATGGGATACATTTTTATTGTCAAGATATCCACAGTTTTCTTTGGGTACAACTCATCTGAGCTTTTATCAAGGGTAATTTCCCATGCATCCACCTTTTTTTCCTGAGACTTCACATGTTG
Organism: Viscum album; assembly: GCA_963277665.1. Lineage (NCBI taxonomy): Eukaryota > Viridiplantae > Streptophyta > Magnoliopsida > Santalales > Viscaceae > Viscum > Viscum album. The sequence goes on from OY728148.1 coordinate 1,357,165,721, forward strand.
TATGGTTCCCCGGGAAATGATGGCAAATCCTTCTACTCACATAGTGGGAGAAGGATCGAGTGCATATGAAGACATCCAGTTCACACCTCCTCCTGATGAGTCACAACTAAATCATCTGACAATCAAGGTTCGAGTGTTCGAAGAAGATCCCTCTCCAGGTCATCAATGTCATGAACCAACTCGGGTCGACCCTGAACTAGTCACCTGAGTCGGTCCACGACATGGCCCAAGAGGCGTTCACAATCCTCCCGGGATGGTGGAAAGCGTCCGGGCATCAACAGAGGGTGTCAGAACGATTTCTCCCAATACAAATAAATAAAGCATCTGAAATAATACAGAGCAGCGCAGAATAAATAAACCAGGTAAAGTGACTAAACAAGAACTAAATAAAATAAAACTAACCAAGCTCGACGCCTGAACTAACTCCGTGTGACCCCGCGAGTCACTCTCCGACTCAACGATCAAGCGTCGCCCAAAGCGATCGCACTCAAGTTGTAGCCTGCACTGACACTAAAAATAGAAAATAACTATAGGCGTGAGTATTAAAACTCAGTAGGCCAGCCCAATATCTATTCCCAATGCACTACCTTTAAAATTAAGAAACATCAATTCTAAGTTTGAACTAAAATATATTAAAATATGCATTTCTATAATTTTTACTTGAAAACAATGTACAAACCATTACCCTCAGTCATTTGAAAAACCAGAACCAAAGAGTTTAAAACACACATTTTTTTTTGAAAACCATATCATAGGAGTTAAAAATAACAAAATGTCACTTTTCATGAAAAACACCACATAAGGGTACCAAGACAGATATAACAAGGGAAATGTAAATAGGTAAGAAAGTATCTCAACAACAATTCAAACAGCTAAAAGCCACTAGACAAAGACAAACCTGAGAGATCAAGAATAATCCAGATGACACTAATACCTACGACCCCATCTACAGTATCATGCCACATACGATGAAATCTAACACTCCAAAATGCTCATCTATCCTTTCTCAGGCATGCTGAGGGAAAATCTCATAGCAATAAACCCAAACATATCCACCTACTATGGGCCACTGGTCAGTACCATAACGTACCAGTGCAGTACTCGTCTCGACAATTCTCTCAATATTTCAGGTTCGTATGTCGCAAGTATAAAAGGAGGTGAGCCAACAGATGTCGTTGAGCATCAAATCACAACCCATATTTGTAATAATAATATTCCACAGCTGGTCTCACCTCGAGTCTCCCCAAGGACGACTCTCATGCCTTTAAATAAATAGATTACAATGGTCCCCAATCGAGGGACCTACATAATGGAACTCGGGGATCCCATACCAAGGACATCCCTACCATTCCATGTTGGAAAGGCATGAGGACCAATCAATGGGGGTTTTCATAATAAGAACTTCCTCTTATTTTCACAAAGTGGCCAAACGGGCCCTTAAACATTCCATAAAAACATTCTTCATCAATGATGCAAACCAATTTCTAAAGAGGTGCAAGACACACCGTTTACCAGATAAAAGCATTCATAAAACCCCTTCAAAACATTTCCGATGCACTTTCAAACAAAACCAACTTTTATAAAAAAAAACCCAACTGAGCTAGAATTACTTGTCACAAAACAAACCAAATTTTAAAGAAATCTAACTTCATACTTCACTCAGCTTAAAACATTTGAAACTTTTCCAATTACCCCAAAATCCATTATTTCACAAGCAACGCATTTTTTTATAAAATCCAAAACACTTTGTAAATCTATAAAAAGACATCAAAAAAAAAATTTGTCACACTTCCAACACTTTGAAAAAACTAACAAAACATTTTATGTCACTTTTAATACATAAAGGCCAACCGGGTGCCATTACAAAGATCAGACATGCAATGCTTAGAAAACAATTTCAGTTGACCCTCACAAAGTTATAAAACACCAATTTTCCTGTTAGGGTCTTATTTAAAATGATTAACCATGTTCTAAAACTCACAAATCATATGCGGACCCAAAAGAAACATTTAATTAAAGAAAATAGTGTGCGCAACTATAACCGGACAATACTATTTTTATAAAACAAGGTCGGAACTACCCATTTTCAAACAAGGTTAATTAAACAAATGTATCACAATAAAAATTAACACCTAAAAAAAGGGAAAGCAATAATAAATAGATGGAACTCAAATTATGAGGTCAAGAGCAATAAGACCCTACATTTAGTGTGCGCTATTTCACAAAACTAGTCAAAAATCAACAAACAGGCTTAAAATAACACTTTCACACTAAGTAAATTTGAACCAGGGATTGACATTAGCACCTAATAATCATATAAAGTATGAAAGCATAAAATTAATGATTATTAAATTAAAAAGGATAGGTTCATGAGAATCCTACCTCGGATACACGACGCGATAAAACGACGCGCGTTCGAAAACCCGTGGTAAAGTCCAACAGCCGACATAATAAATATCAAGGACTCAAAACACATACATAAACCCCAATTAAAGTATGAGAAACCAAGTGGTGGGAAGAAACACTCACCTTGAAACTGAAGCGTGATGATGACGCAAAATCGATACTCCCTCCTGAGGGTTTCAAAAATCTTAAACCACCCAAAACAAACCCTCAAAGTGAAAAACTCCCAACATAAATGAAGGAAAAGCGCAAATAAAAATTAGAGGGATATACCGAAGAGGATACACATGTCCTAAACGAGGTCGTTGGATGGGCGCACGATGACAGGGGTTGTGTGTGCCGGGAAGAATCCATCGGAAATAGATGGGAAGCGCGTTGGAGGTTGTCGGGGTAGGGACTGCGATCGGGGGGAAGGCTGGTGTTGTGCGCGTAGGCTAGGAGAGGGTTGGATGAGAAATTGGGGAGGGTTTGTGTTGGCTGGGATAGGGGGTCCTGCGACGGGTAGCACTGGTGGTGGAGCGTACAGTTCAGGAGGTGTGCGGGGAGGGAGCGCCGCTGGAGAAGAAGTCAACCGAGGGGGGGGGGGGGTCGGTGCTAGTGCGCATGAGGGATCGGGCTGCTGTAAGGAGGCGCGTACGGGGATTCCACTTGCTGAAAGGGAAAGCGATGGGGAAGGAGAGTCGTTGGGTGGAGTGCGCAAGGCAGGAGTCGGAGTGTGCTTTGTCGTCAGCTGGCCGGAGGCGGGGGCGAGGGGGGCTGCTACGGATAGGAGGTTGGGCGGGGAGGGTGCATCACTGGAGAGCAGGAGTCGTTGGGCATGTCGGAGGAGCCGCTGGGTAGCTGGGGACGAGAGAGGGCACTGGCCCTTCTTGCACTACACACCATGGTAAGGGGGGAAAGGGGGTAGTGCGCTAGGGTTTACAGAAAACACCATAAAAAACTAATTAAAATATAAAAAAAAATAACAAATAATAATAATAATAACAATAATAATAATAAAAGTAAAATAATAATTATTTTACGGATAATAATAATGGTGATGAAAATAGTAATAATCATAATGATAAAATAAAAATAAACAAGGTATTCATATCATTTAAAAATAATAATAAAATTTTTAACGACATTAAAAAAATTCAAATGACACCATCAATTAACATTTATTTCTTCAATTTAGTTCTTTGAAGACAAAACGGCCATGTAGTTTCCTAGGCGAAGCCGCATGACATTGTGCTCCGCTCGTGCGTCCAACGAGGTTGAACCCAAAATGCGCACTTTTTATCAAAACTCAGAAAATTTGTCCGAGACTCACCCCGGACCGCAGAAAAAGGATTTAAAGGAAGAAAAATAATTAAAATAAAATAGTCTCATAGGCCAGGGTCTGACAATTCTCCCTGTTAGGATTGGTGTCCTGAGAACCAATTGTTTTGTACTTTGATTACATGAATGTACACTTATTATATATTGTTCATTGTTCTGCATGACTATAATATAATAATGTCCTGGAATATTTGTTGCATTAATGAGGTCATGGAAGATCCCCGCTATGATGAGAACCTTGAAATGCTATAAAAGTATTCTTAAATAAAGTTCTATGGTTGGATGACATACTATGATAGGACACATAGTATACAGACCGTCATGTGCGAGTACTCGTAAGAAGATGAGACTCTCTCTCATGGAGTTCGCACTTGGTAATCTCCAAGATATGAGATTATGAGAACAGACCCGCCAGTAGTAATTCTGCATGTATTGGTGTCATTGAACATTACTATCTACGAGCGTGTGTAATGGTCCTTAGACTGGAATATTATCATTAACTCATGTCATGACTCGCACACTTAGATTTGCTGACAAAAACCGTCACAAAGACAGTTGGCAGGAAGTAGGGTATGTTGGGTGCATCACGAATGACATATTGTTAATGGATAAGTCGAGGAAGGATTTGTCCCTTCCATTTATGGAAGTTGATATCTCATCCCTTTGATTGAAATAGAACTATCACATGAAATTCCATGGCCATGATGAAACGACGAGTTTATTTCAGGTAGTCAAAGAATGACGGATCAAGCATACAGGTTTATGACACTTCCATGAAACTTTCTTGATGAGATATTGAGAAAAAAGGATTAAATTACACGGTAAGCGTTCGTATAAGGTGACACATCAATGCAGCATCAACTTCTTTCTCTTGGGTGCCTTGAACCATTGCTAGACAATAATCTTGGACTTTAGGCAAGTCTGCCTAATGTCAACGAGAAAGAGGCCTAGAGGTTCACACGCTAAGTGTATTCGAGTATCTCAAGTAGAATAAAGATTATTATCATACGTGGTTTAATAATTATTCAAGGAAGCCTAAATTGTTTTAATTTTGGAGGAAGAATAAAATGAAAACAAGTACACACCGTGTATTAATGATTACACGCCGTGTAGTTTATATTTTGAAAACAAGTACACGTCGTGTATTATTGAATGTACACGCCGTGTAGTTTTCATTTTGGAAAGGAAATGAATAATTGAAAACAAGATATACACGCCATGTACATTGAATGTACACGTCGTGTAGTTTTCAATGAAAAACAAGTACACACTGTGTATTTATGATTACACGCCGTGTAGTTTTTCCAGTCGGGATTTTGAGGAAATAATGTCATTTTATTAAATGATATTTATTATAATCAGTGTGGACACATGTCAAGGAATTAATGACTCGACATGGGGTTTTTTAAAAGAGTTAATGAAATAAATAAAATGCATAACACGTTTATTTATTTTCATAACTTCACAACCTCAAACCCGATTATAAATATCCTCACAACCCCAACTCATTTCCTAAGAGAATCGTTGTGTAAAATAATTCTGGAGAATTCTCTCAAGACCGAAAGAACTTCGTCCACCAAGAACACTCTCAAGACCAAGATAGATCCACCTCCATCGGATCAAGGTGATCTAAGGAAGACAATGCAAGCAAAGGCTTCTCCACGCTAGCACCCGAAGATTCCTTTGGCGACGTCTAGAGATACGTGGTGCACGTGTGGATCACCGCTAGAGGAAGTCTACCCTTGGCTTCTGCGACGCAACGACGAATCACATCGGAATGAGATCAAGAATATCAACGAAGAAAGAACATCCAAAAGGTACTTCTTGTTAATTAATTAAATTAATTATAATCAAATTGTGACGATCCTCTTTTGTGGTTCCGGGACTATTCTTATTCTTTGTCTATTTTTGTGATTTGATCCGTGGAGTCTGGCATTTATCGTCGTATTGATCCCGGATTGATCATTGCTAATGAAAAAAAGCCAAGTGGTCACATCCACCCACGAGCTTCCGCTGCGCCTAGAACCTTCAATTGGTATCAAAGGGAGGTAACAACGTTGATTATAGTTATTAAAAAAAATTTTGATAATTTACGCATTTATATATGATTCAATTCATGATAAATTGTTCTATAAAACTGAATGAATGAGATCTGTTCTTCCTCCTTCGTTTCTCGATTCACATCATAGAAAAAAACTTTTAATTTTAATTTTGATTAAATTAAAAATGAGGAACTCATCTAGAGGAGCCGCTTTTTCTATCCATACAACACAAGAATACACAGCGTGTAGTGAAAACTACACGCTGTGTATTTAGGTTCAATGAACTGGTACTGGTTCGCCAAACCACGCCATGTGAATTGAGTATGAATAAGTATTTATTACACCATGTTGACCAGAAATGAACAGCGTGTGGAACCGGAATACACGGCGTGTATGTTAAATCAACACGTCGTGTAGTCCGATCTAGCCCAAGTGAAACCGTGTATGAGGAGAAGTCGTGTTCCGCGTACACGGGATTACCAGGTTGGTAACCACATAACAAGGAAGTACACGCCGTGTTAGATTAATCTACACTCCGTGTACTCCAAAATTTCCAAAGTACAGAAAGCACGCCAAATCCCCCGGTGTGTACTTTGGATAAAGGGTGAAAATAAATACACAACGTGTAATATAACCTACACGCCATGTACTTTCCAAAAATGGAATTTCACCAGGTTTCCTCCAATGTACAAAGACCCGTACAATGAATATTGATGAGAATAATCTCAAGGAAATTCAGAAAGGGATTCATGATAAATAATTGATTAATTATAAGATCATAATTAATTGAATTCAAGCATGACTTATCTTAAATAATAGAACGATTAAAGAATTTGAATACTAAATATGTGTAAATGCCATTGCATGCTATGGATGATCATGAGCTAGACCAAAGACCCTTTGTATGTGTATGGTTTCATTTAAATTTATTTTAAATTCGTTGGCCTATGAGCCTTCTTCCAATAAAATGTAGGGTCTGCATGCCCATTATTTCTTTAATGTAAACCCCATGTAATGGAGGATCTCCCAAGCCAGAGGAGACGGTTCAAAATCTGAAGTTGAGGCGAAACCAACCCAAGAAGATACAAAGGTGGACAGGAGGGAGGTGCAAAACACGAACCATTGGGTTCAAGGTGTTTTTTCCTAGGTCAGGGTTAGCTTATCAAAACCGCTAGATAAAATAACTAATAGAAGCTCATGATCATGTCATCTTATTTTATTTATGTCTGATTACATGGTTTATTTATTATGTATGTGTTGTCACGATCACATAATTAATGAAGTAAACAAGCATGCAAAGATGGAATAAAATAAAAACCAGACTATGCGTAAACATTATCATAACATGGTTAATCACTTAATCAAACATCACTTAATATTAACAAGCATGTGATAATGATAAACTAAGTATAAAGAATAAAATCCCTCAAATACCATATTAAGTCAGACCAAGCCTTCTGTTACTTGATTAAGGGCAAGACTCAATAAAACTATGTGTTTGATTAACCATTGTTGGGACACTTACTTTTATAAAGGAAGCTCTTATGAAAGTTTCGGGTTTACTTAAACATTTTAAATCAAGATAAGTAGCCCTTACTAGACTTGTTGTAAAATGGAGGCAAGTGTTGAGGAAATCCAAGTCAGGATTTCATGATTGGGGAGTCCACTCAGCAGATCAAGGAACTGTAAGCTCACAGTTGGCAAAGACCTACCTACCTAAATACCTTCAAATAGCTTGACCAACCCTTGTTGGGGTTATGTGAAGTGGAATATGTATCCTTGCCACTAGAATGTCAAAGCAACTGGACATTCTGAGTTAAATGGTGAGGGCCATTAGGACGTGATAAAATAGTGGGAGAATTAATAAATTCATTTTTTATTTTTCACAAAATGTAATCAAAAGGTACTGATAAATCTGCTCTTTTAATTTGTATAATCAATATGAAAAACTCGTCAACCACATTTTCTCTACAATCAATTCTGGATAAAAACAATATCCTCACCGGAAGTAACTTTCAGGAATGGTTTAGGCTCCTTCGGGTTATCCTACGCCATGAACGAAAGTTTTACGTGCTGGAGTCCTCACTTCCTGATTCTCCTGCCCAAGAAACGAGTGATGAATATTTTCTGGTCTATGATCAAAATGTAAACGATGCACTCGACATTCAATGTTTGATTCTATCATCAATGTCTAGTGAGCTCATGAAGTCTCATGAAGACATGGATGCCTATATCATGCTCGAGAACCTCTGTGGTCTATACCAGGAGAGAGAAAGACAAGAAAGGTTTGAGATCTCCAAGGCTCTATTCCAGAGCAAGCTTGGAGAGGATGCCCCAGTTGGGCCTCATGTAGTCAATCTCATTGGCTACATTGAGCGCTTGGAGGTTCTAGGGTTTAAACTCCCAGAAGAACTGGGTACCGATCTCATTCTTGCATCACTCCCCCCAGATCTTCTCTAACTTTGTTGTAAATTTCAAAATGAACAATATTGAGAAGTCTCTATCTGATCTCCTTATCCTCATTCGCCAAGTGGACAATGATATGAAGCGTGAAAATTCTTATGTCCTTATGGTGAATAAAAGGAAAGGGAAGGTGAAGAGATTTAATCCCAAAGCTTTTTCAAGGCCTTCCAATAAAAGGAAGATCAAAGGGGAGGCAAGAGAACAGGAGGCTATTTGTTTCGCATGTGGCAAGAAGGGTCACTGGAAGAAAAACTGCACCCAGCCAAGGAAGCAAGGGGAAGCTTCAGGTGTATTTTTTATCGAATGTAATCTATCTGTTTCTACTAATTGGGTATTAGATACTATTTGTGGTGCTCACATATGTATCCAAATATAGGAACCAAATAGATTCAGAAAGATTGATCGTGGTGAGGTAAATCTATGAGCAGCCAACGGAGCCAGACTTGCTGTTGTAGCTGTCGGGGACTACCACCACACATTGCCAATTGGAATGATCTTGGTGTTAAAGGGTTGTTATTATGTGCCTTCTATTACTAAAAACATTATTTCAATATCCAGATTAGATACTGATGGATTCATATTCAATTTTGGAAATGAATGTTGCTACTTTTATAAAGATAGCATTTGTTTTGGTAGGGCACATTTATATAACGGCCTTTAGGTGTTAGACTACACAAACCAAGTAATGACAATCGATGAGAAAGTTAATTCACATGACTCATACCACACCCAACTTTGGAATCATTGGCTAGGTCATGTCAATGATAAATGTTTGACCAAATTACATCAAGATGGGTATTTAGATTCTTTTTAACTAAAACCACTTGGTGTATGTCATGCATGTCTACAAGGAAAAATGACCAAATCCCCATTATGTGGGAAAGGTGAAAGGGCTAAAGAGCTTCTAGAATTAGTTCACACAGATGTGTGTGGACCATTTCTAGTTGAAGCAAGGGGTGGGTTCTTGTACTTCATAACTTTTACTGATGATTTTAGTAGATATGGATATATTTACTTAATGAGGTATAAGTCAGATTCTTTTGATCGGTTCAAAGAATACAATAATGAAGTTGAGAACCATCTTGGTAAGAAGATTAAGAAACTACGCTCAGACAAAGGAGGAGAATATCTTAATCAGAACTTCATTGATTTATTACTAGAGTTTGGGATTCTATCTCAACTCACTCCTCCTTACACGCCTTAGTGGAATGGTGTAAGTGAAAGGAGGAACCGCACCCTGTTGGACATGGTGAGATCAATGATGAGTCATGTGAGTCTTCCATTATCCTTTTGGGGATATGAATTACAAACAGAAGCACGCATACTAAACCAAGTACCAACTAAATCGATAAATGGTATTCCATACGAATTATGGAGTGGATGCAAAGCCATGTTATCAAATTTACATGTGTGGGGTAGTGAAGCATTTGTTAAGGCCTCTTTAGGTAACAAGCTTGGACCCCGAGGCACAAAGTGTATCTTTATAGGATATCCCAAATAAACAAGGGGATATTACCTATACAACCCCTTAGATAAAAAGGCAACAATGGCAAGACATGACATATTCCTTGAGAGGGAGCACATCTCAAAAAGAGATAATGGGAGCGAGATAGACTTTGATGAAGTCAAGGCTCAAGATACACAATAGTTGGTACAAGAACAGATTCCACAAATCCCCATGGAAGAACAATCTGTTCCAGAGACACAGGAACTATGTAGGAGCACGAGAGAGGTGAGAGAACCATAACGATATGGTTTTCTTGTCACCGAGGATGGTGACTCATTATTGTTTGACAATGATGATCCTCTTACCTACAAGGAAGCAGTTGAAGGCACAGATGCTGCCAAGTGGCAAGAAGCCATGAATTCTGAAATGGATTCCATGTACCAAAACCAAGTCTGGATTTTGGTAGATCCTCCAGTTGATGTAAAGCCTGTTGGTAATAAATGGGTATTCAAGAAGAAACCGGACATGGAGGGGCAAGTCAGCACCTATAAGGCACGACTGGTTGCAAAAGGTTTTAGACAGCGTCAAGGAATTGACTATGATAAAACCTTTTCACTGGTTGCGATGCTGAAATCCATCAAAATCCTATTGACCATTACCGCTTACCATGACTATAAAATTTGGCAAATGGATGTCAAAACAGCATTCCTTAACGGGAACCTCAAGGAAGATGTCTACATGACACAACCTGAAGGGTTTGTGACTCCAAAGGATGCCAACAAGGTATGAAAGTTTCATAAATCCATTTATGGATTAAATAAAGCATCATGGTCATGGAACATTCGTTTTGATGAAGCCGTAACGGAATTTGGATTTGTTAAGAACGAATGTGAGCCTTGTGTCTACAAAAGGTTTAGTGGAAGTGCAGTCGTTTATCTAATAGTATATGTTGATGACATATTGCTAATTGGAAACGAAGTACCTGTCTTGCAGTCAGTTAAGGTATGGTTGGATAAATACTTCTCTATGAAAGACTTGGGTAAGGTAGCATATATTCTTGGGATCAAGATCCATCGTGATAGATCCAAGAGAATGCTGGGCCTAAGTCAATGTACATACATCGACAAGATACTGAAGAGATTCAGTATGGAACAGTCCAAGAGGGGATTGTTGCCAGTGTCACATGGCATTCATCTTTCCAAGAAAATGTGTCATTAGACACATCAGGAAAGAAAGAAAATGGCAAGGATCCCTTACGCATCCGCGATTGGGTCAGTCATGTATGGAATTCTATGTACAAGGCTAGATGTTGCTTATGCATTAAGTGTGGTAGGCAGATATCAAGCTGATCCAGGAGACCTCCATTGGATGGCAATCAAGACTATCCTTAAGTATATGAGGCGTACTAAGGATATGTTCCTGGTTTATGGAGAAGATGAGGAACTAGTCATCAGAGGACATGTAGATGCTAGTTTCCAGAATGATCAAGATGAAATGAAGTCACAGACTGGATACATCTTCAGTTTGAATGGATGTGCAGTGAGCTGGAAGAGCTCAAAGCAAGGTGTGGTCGCAGATTCTACAGCAGAGTCCGAGTATATCGCAGCTTCTGAGGCAGCTAAAGAAGCAGTATGGATGCGAAGCTTCGTCCAAGAGCTGGATGTAGTACCTAGCAGTAAAGATCATATCACACTCTATTGTGATAATACTGCAGCGGTGACACTTGAAAAAGAGCTAAGGTCACATCAGCGGACAAAGCACATACTTCGGAAGTATCATCTCTTGAGGGATTTTTCTCAGAAATGTGAAGTTGTAGTGAGCAGTATTTTCACGGAAGACAATGTGGCAGACCTCTTGACTAAAGCCTTGACTCAGTAGAAACATGATCATCATGTGAGGTTTAGTGGACTAAATGTCGTAGGCAGTTGGCTCTAGTCCAAGTGGGAATTTGTTAGGGTTGGTGTCCCGAGAACCAACTATTTTGTACCTTGATTAAATGAATGTACACTTATTATATATTATTCTTTGTTCTGCATTACTATAATATAATAATGTCTTGGAATATTTGTTACATTAATGAGGTCATGGAAGATCTCCGCTATGATGAGAACCTTGAAATGATATAACAATATTCTTAAATAAAGTTCTACGGTTGGATGACATACTATGATAGGACACATGGTATAGAGAATTTCATGTGCGAGTACTCGTAAGAAGACGAGACTCTCTCTCATGGAGTTCACACTTGGTAATCTCCAAGATATGATATTATGAGAACATACCCGCCAGTAGTAATTTCGCATGTCTTGGTGTCATCGGACATTACTATCTACAAGCGTGTGTAATGGTCCTTAGACTGGAAGATTATCATTAACTCATGTCATTACTCGTGCACTTAGATTTTCTGACAAAAACTGTCACGAAGACAGTTGGCGAGAAGTAGGGTACGTTGGGTGCGTCATGAATGACATGTTGTTAATGGATAAGTTGGGGAAGGATTTTTTCCTTCCATTTATGGAAGTTGATATCTCAGCCCTTTGATTGAAATGGAACTTTCACATGAAATTCCATGGCCATGGTGAAACGGTGAGTTTATTTTAAGTAGTCAAAGAACGACGGATCAAGCATATAGGTTTATGACACTTCCATGAAATCTACTTGATGAGATATTGAGACAAAGGGATTAAATTACACGGTAAGCGTTCGTATGAGGTGACACGTCAATGCGGCATCAACTTCTTTCTCTTGGGTGCCTTGACCCGTTGCTAGACAGTAATCTTGGATTTTAGGCAAACCCGCCTAATGATAACGAGAAAGAGACCTAGAGGGTCACACACTAAGTGTATTCAACTATCTCAAGTAAAATAAAGATTATTCCTGTACGTGGTTCAATAATTATTCAAGGAAGCCTAAATCGTTTTAATGTTGGAGGAAGAATAAAATTAAAACAAGTATACGCCGTATATTAATGATTACATGCCGTGTAGTTTTTATTTTGAAAACAAGTACACGCTGTATATTATTGAATGTACACGTCATGTAGTTTTCATTTTGGAAAGGAAATGAATAAATGAAAACAAGTACATTGAATGTACACGCCGTGTAGTTTTCAATGAAAAACAAGTACACTCCATGTATTTATGATTACACGCCATGTATTTTTTCTAGTTGGAATTTTGAGGAAATAATTTCATTTTATTAAATGATATTTATTATAATCAGTGTGGGCGCATATCAAGGAATTAATGACTCGACATGGGGTTTCTCAAAAGAGTTAATTAAATAAATAAAACGCATAACGCGTTTATTTATTGTCATAACTTCATATCCTCAAACCCGATTATAAATATCCTCACAACCCAAACTCCTTTCCTAAGAGAATCATTGTGTACAAAAATTCTGAAGAATTCTCTCAAGACCGAAAGGACTCCGTCCTCCAAGAACACTCTCAAGACCAAGAGAGATCCACCTCCATCGGATCAAGGTGATCTAAGGTGGACAATGCAAGAAAAGGCTTCTCCATGCTAGCATCCAGAGATTCTTTTGGCGACATCCAGAGATACGCGATGCACGTGTGGATCACCACTAGAGGAAGTCTACCCTTGGCTTCTGCGACGCAATGACGAATCACATCAGAACGTGATCAAGAATATCAACGAAGAAAGAACATCAAAAAGGTACTTCTTGTCAATTAATTAAATTAATTATAATCAACTTGTCACGATCCTCTTTTGTGGTTTCAGGACTATTCATATTCTCTATCTATTTTTTTGATTCGATCTGTGGAGTCTGGCATTTATCGTCGTATTGATCCTGAATTGATCATTGCTAATGACAAAATGCCAAGTGGGAACATTCACCCATGAGCTTCTGCTACGCCCGGAACCTTCACTCCCCACCATAACGCTTTCTGCCCCCAGAAATCCACCACACTATCCCACTGATCGATCAACACCTAAGGATTCCACAAAAACATGATCCATCTCTTAACTCCAAGACATTCTATCAACCACCAACGGGAATCAACCTCATTTCCCAAAATAGATCACCAGTAGAGGGGAGGCCTGAACGGACTCCCCACCATAAAGGACCAACCTAATAGCGAGAAAATGGAAATCCAACTTAGACATGCACTAGGCCTTACTCAAGCTAGAAAGAACATGGTAGGGACATTTAAACCACTCACTCCCATCCGAATCCCCCCACCATAAAGGACCAACCTAATAGCGACCAAATGGAAATCCAACTTAGACCTGCACTAGGCCTTACTCAAGCTAGAAATAACACAGTAGGGACATTTAAACTACTCACTCCCATCCGAATGGGATAAGAGCTGAATCAAAAACTCTGGACGAATCAAAAACTCTGGACGAACCAAAAACCCTTACCCCATGGGTGGGGAGGGAAGGATAGAGGATTGGATCAATGAAACCACGATGGACAACTACACACAACTCACCACTTCAGGATGGAAACAAACCAAAGTCACAACTGTTTCACATGGGTGGTCCACGCAAGGTCACTGATCAGCAACTTGCATCAAAAAATGCACAATTAATGACATTGCATGAGGGATAAGTCTATCACACCCTTTTTCAATGAGAGAAAATTTACAATGACATAGAAACCAAAACATAAATGCTAAAACTATCTCACTGCAACGCTAAAGACAAAACCTTAACCAAACTCCTAAAAATCCTTTAGGTTCCTGACTACGCATCGACTTCACTCCGAGGTCTTTTGGCTGGAGCTCTGATGAACGAAGCATCTCCTACCTCGCATCCAGGTTCTGATAATCCCAATAAGAAACATACACATTTTTATTTGACAAAATAAAGGGCAGGATGTTAAAATAAAAATCATACTAGCATTGAAAACCAGAGTTCATCAAAGACCCACGACATTCCCATACATGTCAAAACCCAAAACACCATCAGTACCACTGCAACGATAAGAAATCCCTTAAACTGGAAGGAAACTTACACAAAAAACTTTGAAAAAAAAACCAACATCACATCACTTCTGAGAACTTACTCCGCGACGCTTCCTAGAAACGCCCCGACAAAAACGTTGTAAGTGACCCAAACATCTGCAAGCATGACAGGGATTAAGAGTACTTGGGTAGGACGGATTCTTGTGACCCAGCTTGCCACACTGATAACACACAAGGATCTCTCGCTCTGAAGAGGTTGATGAAAGATCCTGAGGCTTTTTGATTCCACGACCTGCTCCATCCACTTTCAATTGCTTACTCAACTCCTTTCCAGAATCTTCACCACTGCTCATAGGGATCGAAGGAGGGAGAACTACTTCGAGCAATCCTGCCATCACGGCTTCGACATGAAAACCTTGTCTTGCCACATCGATAAAATAAGTTAGGTTGGACTCTAACACCTTCGACTGTAAATCAGGGTGGAGACCCACCTTTGATACCATTTTGTCATGAACCAACCCGGGTCAACCCTGAACCGATCACCCGAGTCGGTCCGCAACATGGCCCGAGAGGCGTTCCCGATCCTCCCAAGCTGGTGACAAGCGCCAGGGCATCAATAGAGGGGGTGGGAACGATTTCACCCAATACAAATAAACAAAGCAGCAGAAATAATACAGAGTAGCGCATAATAAATAAACCAGGTAAAGTGACTAAACAAGAACAAAAGAAAATAAAACTAACCAAGCTCGACGTCTGAATTAACTCCGTGTGACCCTACGAGTCACTCTCTGACTCAACGATCAAGCGTCGACCAAGGCGAGCGCACTCAAGGTGTAGCCGGCACAGACAATAAAAATAGAAAAAAACTATAGGTGTGATTATTAAAACTCAGTAGGCAAACCCGATATCTATTCCCAATGCACTACCTTTAAAATTAAGAAACATCAATTCTAAGTTTGAACTACAATATATTAAAATATGCATTTCTATAATTTTTACTTGAAAAAAAGTACAAACCATTGCCCTCAGTCATTTGAAAAACCAGAACCAAAGAGTTTAAAACACACTTTCCTTTGAAAACCTTATCATGGGAGTTAAAAAAACAAAATGTCACTTTTCATGAAAAACACCACATAAGGGTACCAAGGCAGATATAACAAGGGCAATGTAAATAGGTAAGAAAGTATCTCAACAACAATTCAAATAGCTAAAAGCCACTAGACATAAATGAATCCGAGAGATTGAGAATAATCCAGAAGACACTAACACCTGCGACCCCATCTACAGTAGCATGCCACATATGATGAAATCTAACGCTCGACTATCCTTTCTCAGGCAGGCTGAGGGAAAATCCCATAGCAATAAACCCAAACATACCCACCTACTATGGTCCACTGGTCAGTACCATAACCTACCAGTGCAATACTCATCTCAGACGATTCTCTCAATATGTCAGGTCCGTATGTCGCAAGTATAAAAGGAGGTGAGCCAACAGATGTCGTCGAGCATCAAATCACAACCCATATATGTAATAATAATATTCCACAGCATGTCTCACCCCGAGTCTCGCCAAGGACGACTCTCATGCCTTTAAATAAACAGATTACAATGGTCTCTAATCAAGGGACCTACATAATTGAACTCGGGGATCCCATACTAAGGGCATCCCTACCATTCCATGTTGGCAAGGCATGAGGACCAACCAATGGGGGTTTTCATAATAAGCACTTCCTCTTATTTTCACAAAGTGGCCAAACGGGCCCTTAAACATTCCATAAAAATATTCTTTATCAAATATGAAAACCAATTTCTAAAGAGGTGCAAGACACACTGTTTACCAGATAAAATAATTCGTAAAACCCCTTCAAAACATTTCTGACGCACTTTCAAACAAAACCATATTTTATGAAAAACCCCGACCGAGCTACAATTACTTGTCACAAAACAAACCAAATTTTAAAGAAAGATAACTTCACACTTCACTTAGCTTAAAACATTTGAAGCTTTTCCAATTACCCCAAAATCCATTATTTCACAAGCAACACATTTTTTTTATCAAACCTAAAACACTTTGAAAATCTATAAAAAGACCTCAAAACAAAATTTCACACGGTGCCAACACTTTGACAAAACAAACAAAACATTTTATGTTGGTTTTAACACATAAAGTCCAACCAAGAACCATTACAAAGACCAGACGTGCAATGCTTAGCAAACAATTTCAGTTGACCCTCACGAATTTATAAAACACCGATTTTCCTGTCAGGGTCTTATTTAAAATGCTAAACCATGTTCTAAAACTCACAAATAAAGTGTGAACCCAAAAGAAACATTTAATTAAAGAAAACAGTGTGCAAAACTATAACTGAACGATATCGTTTTTATAAAACAAGGTCGGAACTACCCATTTTCAAACAAGGTGAATTAACCAAATATAGCACAATAAAAATTAACACCTAGAAAAAGGGAAAGCAAGAATAAATATATGGAACTGAAATGATGAGGTCAAGAGAAATAAGACCCTATATTTAGTGTGTTCTATTTCACAAAACAAGTCAAAAATCAAAAAACAAGCTTAAAACAACACTTGCACACTAAGTAAATCTGAACCAGAGCTTGGCATTAGCACCTAATAATCATATAAGGTATGAAAAGCATAAAATTAATGATTCTTAAATTAAAAAGGATAGGTGCATGGAAATCCTACCTCGGATACACGACGCGATGAAACGATGCGTGTTCGAAAACCTGTGGTAAAGTCCAACGCCCTACATAATAAATATCAAGGACTCAAAACACATACATAAACCCCAATTAAAGTATGTGAAACCAAGCGGTGGGAAGAAACACTCACCTTGAAACTGAAGCGTGACGACGACGAAATCTGACAGTCCCTCCCGAGGGTTTCAAAAATACTAAACCCCCCAAAATGAACCCTCAAAGTGAAAAACTCCCAACATAAATGAAGGAAAAGCGCAAATAAAAATTAGAGGGCTATACCGAAGAGGCTACGCATGTCCAAAAGGAGGTCGCTGGCTGGGCGTGCGCCGACAGGGGATGTGCGCGCCGAGAAGAAGCCATTGGAAACGAATGGGAAACGCGCTGGAGGTCGTCGGGGCAGGGACTGCGGCCGGGGGGGAGGCTGGTGTTGTGCGTGCAGGCTAGGAGAGGGTCGGACGGGAAATAGGGGAGGGTTTGCGATGGCTGGGATAAGGGGGTCCTGCGACAGGGAGCACTGGTGGTGGAGCGCACAGGGCAGGAGGTGCGCGGGGAGGGAGCGTTGCTGGAGAAAAAGTCGGCCGAGGGGTGGGGGTCGGTGCTAGTGCGCAGGAGGGCTCGGGTTGCTGCAAGGAGGCGCGTCTAGGGTTGTCGCTCGCTGAAAGGGAAGGTGACGGGGAAGGCGGGTCGCTGGGTGGAGTGCGCAAAGCAGGAGGCGGAGTGTGCTTTGGCGTCAACTGGCAGGAGGCTGGGGTGAGGGGGGCTGCTGCGGACAGGAGGCTGGGCGGGGAGGGTGCATCACTGGAGAGCAGGAGTTGTTGGGCATGCCGGAGGAGCCGCTGGGCAGTTGGGGACGAGGGAGGGTGTTGGCCCTGCTTGCGTCGCACACCAGGGTAAGGGGGGAAAGGGGTAGCGCGCTAGGGTTTGCAAAAAAACACCATAAAAAACATAAAATATAAACAATAATAATAATAATAATAATAATAACAACAACAACAACTATAAAAAAAGTAAAATAATAATTATTATACGGATAATAATAATAGTAATGAAAATAGTAATAATCGTAATGATAAAATAAAAATAAACAAGGTATTCATATTATTTAAAAATAATAATAAAATTTTTAACGATATTAAAAATTTGTAAATGACACCATCAATTAACATTTATTTCTTCAACTTAGTTCTTTGACGACAAAACGGCCACGCAGTTTCCTGGGTGAAGCCGCATGACATCGCGTTCCGCTCGTGCGTCCAACGACGTCGAACCCAAAACACACACTTTTTATCAAAACTCAGAAACTTTGTTCGAGACTCACCCTGAACCGCATAAAAAGGATTTAAAGGAAGAAAAATAATTAAAATAAAATAGTCTCATAGGTCGGGGTGTGACAATCAAACTCCACCCCAGCACAGAGATCGATGATCTCGATACGAGAATCGCATTTGCACACCAGAATATGGGACATGATCTCATCATAGACAATGATTTTACACATTTATTTATATGTGTTTTGTTGACTTAAAAGATATGAAACAACAATGTATTTTGTCCTCTATATGATTGTATGTCTATTAAAATGATGAAATTCTTTTTACTATCAACCATTTTTACATATTTATCCATTGTTTCAATTTTCATTTATATTTTAGTTAGAGTTTATATTTTATAATCTTTCAAAGTTGACTACTTGAAACATAAGAAAACTTATTAAATTTCAAGTATGTAACTTTAAAAGCTTATAAAATATAAACTATAAAAAAATATAAATAAAACATAAAACATAGCCTAAGCATCTAAAAAATTGTTGAAAATAAAAATAATTTAATAAATATAATAAATAATTGAAAATGAAAGAAATGTAAAAAAATATTACAAATACAATTATAATTGTTTAAAATAACAATATATTGTTCCATTAAAATTACTTTTAATTAAATTTTTTATGAAATGCTTGTTATTTTGAATTATTTTTTATATGCTCAGTAAGTGTGTCATATTATATTTAGATTGTATTTTTTACTTTATTATTTATAGACTTTCAAAGACACTAACTTCAAAAATTATTATATTTCATGTAGGTGACTTTGAAAGCATATAGCTTATAAAATATAAATGATATTTGATAAAGTGAATCAGCATATAAAACATAATTTAAAATAAAAAAATCATAAATATAATAATTAAAATCTAATTTACATGTCACAAAATTTATTGATTAAAAACACAACATTTTCACTTTCAAATATTAATAGACATAATTCGAAACAAAATAAAATAAACACAATATATATATATCAAAATATAAAAACATATATATTTTTAAATATACAAACATATATACTTTTAAATATACAAACATATATATTTAAAATAATTTTTTACTGAAATACGACATCGTCGATGCTGCCTTTCTGCATTAGTTTTCAAAAAAAATTCTAACCTAGACTAATTTAAATATATTAAAAAAACACATATTAAAAACTCCACTTTAATACCTAATATCAGTAAGCTACATCAACAAGGAAGAATGAAATCCAATATAATTCATAATGATTTGGATTGGCCTTAGGAGTAAGGAAAATGTATGATATGTAGAATAGTTCATGGATCAGGTCATACCAAGAAGTGATAGTGATGTATTACTTTTTAATGACACTGATGTTTCTATTTATTTTCAAAGAAATATTTATTGCCTTTTTTCATTGTCCATCCAACTACTATCAAATATTAATAACAATTTTGAAATTAAGAAACCATAAAATGTTATAATGAAAAACCATAACATTATAAATACAATTACTATTGATTTCAAAATTACCATAAGTGTTATATCCTACACTCGACTATCCATAACATTGTAATTACCTCTAAATATTTTTTTCCATTTTCAAGAAAAACCACATTGCATAGTTGATTGAGAACAAGAACAGATCACAACTAGTAAAAAAGAAATTAAGCTAAAAACAACACCACTAATCCATTCCAAAAAAAATTTAAAAAAAATGGAACCATGTACTATACATAAGCTCTAATCAATGGAGAAATATATCCTCTTTAACTCTGAAGTTCCCAAAGGTGTTTGGTATTTTTTTTATCAATATGAAGTTAGTAAATGTGTGCTAAAGAATGAAGAGTTTTCTATCATGAACCATGAAAATGACAATCTATCACTTATTGGAAAAGTAAAAAAGTTGCCTATATATCAATGGGTAAATGAGTTTGAAGTTGGCTACCCTTGAATGCCAAGTTGGACAAATTCAAGTGGTAAACCCACAATTCAAAATATTTTTGAGCCGGACCACATGTTTAAGAAACGTGCCAAGGTGTTTAAAAGTGTTTTCCACAACACCTCCATAAGAAGTGAAGAGCTAGTTGCATCGGATAACCTCAAGGATTTGAGAAACCATCCAAAGGAATATTCATTTCAAAGTTACTTAGATCTGTGTTTTAGGATTATTTTTATAATTATTTGAAGAGATTTAAAGTGTATGAGTTTGTTTGGATTTCATTTGAAGGTTCCCGGAGCATAATTGAAGAAATTGCAGATTTTGAGTTTTAAAGTGAAAATTTGGAAAAGGACTTTCATCTTATGTTTGATTAGTGGTCTGCATATTTTTAACACCCTAAGATTTTATATTTATTTCCTTTGAAATAAACTTGAAATATTTGATAGCTTTCTTTACATGTAACATTGAGTTTAAACGAATTGTGATATACTATTGAATTATGATTATTTAAATGTGATCTTCATAACCTAGCAATTGAATTAGTGGTAAGAATAAGAATAAAAAAATTATCAAAAATATATGTATAAAGGCATTATATAATGAAAATTTATTGATTAATGTATAATAAATAAGTACTCAACCTTTAATAGGGGCATTTTATGCTTCAAAAATATGTTTTCTTCAAAATTATTTTTTATTAAATTTTATGTGTGGATATTATAATTAATTTCTCAAACTTTTAGAAATTTTATTTTATAAAAAGGAAATGATTTTTTAAATCATAATATCAAAATAATCTTAAGTTAAAATTTTGGGATTTTTTTGAATAAATTATTTTTTCAATGAATAGTGAAAAAATATTGATTTTACTCAAGAATTCACAAAGTCCCATTTTGTTTCAAATTTATTTTAAAATTTAATTTTTTTCATTTTGACTAAAAAAACCTAATTAATGACATTTTATTTGACATTATTCTTAGTTTAGGTATAAAAATAGTTTTATACTTAAAAATGCATTTTTTTCAAAAAACCGTTTTTCATCACGTTTTTTGGGGCTTGTTTTAAAATGAATTTCTACCATTTAGAGAAATTGAATATTGTAAAATGGATTAAATATTTGAAATTATAATAATTAATATTATATAATAATTTCAACTTAATTCTTGGTTATAATTAATAGTAAAAATAGTAAAACTGTATCACCGTGATTAAAAGGTAAATCGAGTTAACCTGAGTTAAAACTAAGTGATAAGGACACAATTTTTCATTTTAATTCTTATTGGATGAAGGTATTTCAACCCTTATCACCATAGGAAAAAAATTGAATTATTTATGGGACACTTCTCCATGAAAATGACTTAATAATATTTTAATCATTTAAAATATTCAAGGTGTGTCCATCCCCCCACTTATAAAAAGGAACTTCCTCTCTTCTTTTATTTACACCTTCTTGAGCAACCAAGATTAAAAAAGCCCTGCTAAATTCTCTTCTAAACCTCACTATACATTAAGTAGAGGTTTTGGTATTCTTAAAAGACCATTCCAATGGTCCTTAAAATGGGATCTGAATGATGTTTACCGAAAAATTGGTAACTATCTTACCCAACTTCTTTCAATTTATTTCTTCTTCTACCTTCTTTAAATCGATGGTATTCATCATAAAATAATAACTTCAATATTCTAAATATACTGAAATTTTATTATGATTGTGGAACCACCATTATCCACCCTCTTTTCTAACAAATGAGAAAAGAAAGTATCACTTGTGCGTATGTGAGGACTATCACCTCAACTTACTGATATAATTCATTTTTCATCGTCATCTTTGATAGTTGGATATTATTATAGATTTAATGTTTATATATGATATTTATGATATAATTATGGTTATTTAATGATAAAATGTTATTTATCTTTATTTCTATATTTATGTTAGAAAATGAAAATGGTGTTCAGGCGTACGTACAAACTACTGTCTCCATGAATGGTGTAATTCATTTTTCTATCACTGTCTTTTATGGACGACTGTAAATATGTACATAATGAATATATATGATATTAATATAATTATTAAAATTTTGGAAATAATGGAACCATGGTCAATGTACAAGGACCAGAACAGACGAACCAAAACTTTCATGAAAAACAGAACAGTTAACACCCAAAAACATCAGCTTTAATAAACAACTATAAATAAATTAGTATTTATATTGTTATAAGTGGATCATATTTGATATTATAAGTATGTAAATTATAATGTTATAAAAGTATAATAAATTTAAATTTATTGTACAGGTAGTTATAACAAATATGAAGAAAGTCGAACTTGAGGTAAGAGTTTCTCATCTCACTTTTGTTTCCATGAGGCATATATCATATTCACCACATGTTTCTTTTTATGTGGTGTATATATGACCCCTTTGATATGTTATATCATTAATTAATTATAACATGATGAAATTATTTTTTTGATTTCTTTTATTTTCAAATAAAGTCTCTTTGAATTAAAATAGTTATTTTAAATTCATTGGAATCAATATTGATAAATCTATCATAACCATAAATTTATTTTCATAAACATAAACTTTTTCAATAAAAAAAATAGATTTTTACTTGATACGTGCAGTAGCATTAAGATTAATTTCATACACATATAAAGTTAATTTGATAAAATACTTATTATATTTTAAATAATAATTTTCATTCTATTTCATATGGAAAATTTCATTTTTGGCTATAAAATTTAGATTGTAAGGATTAATGCTAATTACCACAATAATGATGAAACAATTATTTTAAAATTATGGTTTTATTAATATCAAGGAATTTCTATTAAAGTAGTCAAATTGAACTCTTTTAAATAATGAATATAATATCATGTATAAACATATAAATAAATATATTAACACTCATTTAATTTTTAATCAATACTAAATAGGATTAAGAATCCATAATTGTTAAAATATTAATTTTCTAATAAAACAGATTTTCTACACATTATCTTTTATTAATTTAAAAGTTAATTTTATAATATCTAGAATTTGATTTAGATTAAATAGATGTTAAATTTAGTATCATAACACCCAAATTTGTTTATACAAGATATGTTATATGTTTAATAAAACATAAAATCACTTAGTTAAAAACTAGTTAACTTGTTTAAAAGTAAAAGAGTAAAATGTAAAAACATAATGGTAAATACCTTATAATATGTTTAAAACATGTTTAGAAAACCATTGTTGGGTCTTTATCAAACCAAAGACACCCCACACTCAATAATATAAAAACTTTTGAGGTATTTACTTTAGAATAGTGACACGACATTATTAAAATATAAGAGGTGTTTCCAAAAGTGCATTTTTCCTCTCTTATAAAAGGGGATCACTTACACTCTATCAAACACACACCTCCCTTTCAAATTACTCCTTGAAACTCTTCCTTATTACTCTCCCTATAACCCTCTCCCATAAACATAATCTCCTAGTCACTCATAGTTAGCCTAAGAACTTCAATTTCAAGGGAACTTGCAAGGAAAAATCAAGTTTGCAACGTAAGTATTATCTCCCAGTTAAGTTTTTTTACTTAATCTTACTCTTAAAAACATCTTAGCACCATAATAATAAGATGATTTTAGTATCAATAGTATACTGATATGTTATATTAATGGTATAACCCTTATTTATTCATTTCCATCCACTTAAAAAAATAAAAGAACATTGTTAGTCTGTTGCGTGGACTACCGCCTCCACAAAGCGACGTCGTTTTTTTTTTCATTAGCGCCTTTCATGACTGATATTAATGGTGGTAATGATTAATAAATATGATATATCTTATATAATTATGATTCTAAAATTTAAATTTAATATCAACTTTCACCCTATCTCACACATTGAGAAACATGGACGCTGATCATGCATTCGTGTGGATTACCACCTCCACGATAAAACGTTCTTCGCTTTTCATTTTGATTTTCATAAATTATCAAAAAATATTCAAATATGGTTCACCATTATGGAAAAATCAAAATAATATCATCAGGCTTATGTTATAATGATATTATTTCAAAATATACATCTCTTTAACCATACTCGTCAATCAAGTTAAAGTGTGTTCATGTTTGGGTCGGTTTAACCACCTACATGAACAATGATTTAAAATCTGATTACGAATGACTATGGGAACATGGAAACTAATATTATTATAATCAACTAGTAAAATCATGATTTGTATATAGTTATGGAAAGATTATATTAAGTATTTAACTAATTATTAATGCAACTTTTTCATTCGCTAAAAGTACTGAAATAATCCATTACCAATTTGATTTTCACATAACGCAACCAAAACACATATAGATGAAATAATAAAATTTAAAATAATTATAAGTTATATAATCTTAAATGATATATCGATAATGATCTTGGTATCATATTATGGGTAATGATATCAAAATTATTAAACGTGCATAAAACAATCAAAATTATTATAACGGTCTGGACCTTCTTGCCTATTACAATTCCAAGAATCTGATGATTGAGGTGTTCGGGGGAAGTTTGGGGTGTTTTTGAGACTAACAGTTGCATTTTGTCAGTGATACATTTTTGGCGGTGAGTCATTCTAGTGGTAGGTTATTCTGGTGGTGAGACATTTCTAGCTGTAGGTCATTCTGGTGGTGAGATGTTTCTGGCAGTAGGTCATTCTGACTGTGACTCACTGGTGGTGACTTCCTAGCGGTGACTCGTGAACAATGTTTCCAGTTTTTCAAAATTTACAGATTTTCCATTTTTTACATTTCTTTGATGAAAAATGGTTTTAATAACTTTATGAATTTTAAATTTGTTTCAAAGGTGATTAATCACATCTTCAATTTCTAAAAATTCCATATACCTTGTAAATGTTTAAAATGCATGGATTTAATGATATCCGAATTTAATGGCCAATCCAAACCATATCTAATCCACTGGTTCTGGATCCAATCTTTGAAAAGAGAAGATATTTTGTTCCTTACTTTGGTCATGCTTTCTCTTGAGAGGGGAGGTTCCAAATCCTTCTTCCCTTGGAGTCGTAAAACCTTATTACTGCAGTTGGTTCGAGATCCCCCGAAGAGGTTCCCTCCTGTTTGTGCACCCCCTCTTTTAGTGTAGCTAGTTTTTGTAAAGATTTATTCTTACAGGAACAAATTCCTTCATTTCTCCTTTATGTGTATCATGCGGGATGAGTTACTCTTGTTATCCCTTGGGAAGATGGTGCATCAGGCTTAACAAAGATAATTAACCAATTTAAATGAAATGGAAAGGGGCAAGGGAATACTTCACATGATTTTATATCTTTTTTTATTGAGATTTTCTATGTTTTTTGTATCACCGAATACCATGGCTTTCAGTATCCCCTATTTTGCGGTTTTCTTATATGTTGTGATTCCCATGTGTGAATTGTTGTGACGCCACCGTAAATAAATAGTTAACCACTTATGTTAAGTTAATGAAATGGATGCATCGGGATCTTATATATTTTGTGATAACACCCTCAAATAATGAAGTGGAATCGAATGAAAACTCATATGCCTAATCCAGAAAATTTTGTGGTATGTGCTGCGATATGTTTGTGGATACTGTTGTGTGTTGTGGCTTGGTTGTGATGATGTGATGCATGGTAGGTAGCTTTATTGTGATGGGTGTGGGGGCAGTGGATGTGATATGAAGTGGGGTTGTGATGGTAGTGGTGGTGCGGTTGTGCAACGGGGTTGTGATGGTGGTTGGTTGTGCTAGTTTCCCGAGTAGTAATGGAATTAAAAGCATGATATTTATATGAAATGGGATGGTAACGAATGTTGAATACATAAAGTAAAGGGGGTTTTTAAAGTGTAATTTATTGATAATATGAAACCTGGAAATTGAAAAAATGTGCGGTACCCTATCATTAATATGCTTCGTATTATATTATTATACTTGGATGTGTTATTTTGTGAGTGAACCATTGTGAGGATAGGTTTGGTTACTATACCTGTGTAGGTGTTATTTTGTTTTACTATTTTTCTCACGAGTGCATTAATATGATCTTTTAACATGTGCATAAGAGACTTTGATTTTCCTACAGAGTATACTTGTATGTTCACCCTACATATTTTTTTTAGGTTTCCAAGATGACTTCATGGACCGTACTGGACATTACTAGCTCAGACCTTTGGACAGTTATTGTGTCACTCCTTTAACTTTGTCTTTGGGTATTTACTTTGGAGACTTTTATATGCATCAGTTTTATTTATACATGCATTGTGGGATGGTTTGGATTTATTTTATATTATGTCATGGAGTTTATTGTGGATGATTTATATTATCTCTCGATCCTACATTATTATAGAGGGTAATGTCTCATACCCGATATTTTTATACCCTCGGAGTTAGTCACCAATCCGAGGCCTACTGGAGTCGGAACTCGGAGGTCATTATCTCTCTCCCCCCATTGCATCATCTTTAGAGAGAGGGGTTTGTGAAAGTTATTAACACTCGATGGTCATAATGTGCTATAACTAAATAATGTAGTCTTGTTAAAGAATTATTTTAAAAATTATAAAAGGGAAATATTTATGAGTAAGGTTTTGAAATAGGATATTAAGTTAGCTATGTATGTTTTACAGGAAGTTTGAGAGTCATTAACTAAACAAGGAAACAAGGTAAGGGTATCCATCTCAATTCCCTTTCGTTGAGACATGTTATGTTATACACCATGTTTACATTGGTATGGTGTACTTACTTTCTCATTGTGATTTTTATATCACGATTATCTTATATTTCATGATAGTTAATGTTCCATTTCATGTTATATTTCTCATGGGGATTTGGTTCAAAGGTTACAAAGGCTTTGAGGGGTTTTCGTGACTCAAATATCTTCCCTGGGTAAAATCACTATTCTTTAATTGTTATCTTTCACAATTGATCTGTTATAACCTATGTTTATGTTATGTTGTATTTCCACCTCCTTTTTTGAGGAAATTATGTTTCACACCTATGTATTCTACCATGGCGATTCTATGGTTCTGTGAAATTTTATTTTTGTTAAGAATAATCCTTATTTCATTTAATGTATTTTTCTTGCATATCCATGTTTTTTACTCTCCACCAATGTTCTCATTACCCTAACGAAAACTCAATTTGTTTTTATCTCCAATGACCCTTGTATTTCCCTCAATTCGTTTTAAAGAAAAGGTTTCGTTATCCATTTAAATATACAAGGTTTCAAACACACGTTATTTCAAAATGTTCAAAAGGGTTTCCCCATCATTTCCAAAAAAAAAGTTTTATCATTCAATTCACATTTTCTTTTGATTACACATGTATTTTTTTGAAGTTTCCGTTATTAAAAATTGATTTTAAAAGTAAATGTTTTCAAAGTGTTTCCACTTTTATTAAAAAAATTATTTCTTATTCAAATTTACATTATTAAAGATTCTTTTTAAAATTAAATGTTTTCGAAGTATTTCCACATCTTTTATTGAAAACTTTATGTCATTTTCAACTATCCGTTATTAAATATTCTTTTTGAAAGAAAATGTTTTCAAAGTATTTTAACTTCTTTAATTGAAAAATTTATGTCCTTTTCAAGTTTCCATTATTAAATATTTTTTTTAAAGTAAAAATTTTCAAAAAAATTCACTTCTTTTGTTGAAAACATTATGTATTTTTCCACATTACATTATTAAATTTCTATTAAAAGTAAATGTTTTCAAAGCATGTTTACTTCTCCTATTTGAAACCTTTATCTCTTTCAAGGAGTTTTTATTAGGAACTATTTATAATAAGGTTTTCAAAAGTCTTCTATTTTCCTTCAAAAAAAAATTAAAGCAATTTTCACTTCAATGTTTTAAAAAGGTTTTGTGAAAACATTTGTATTTTCACTTATATTTACCAATGTTTATTTTTCATGAAGTGATGTTTTTATCACCCTTTATATGTTATTATGATATGATTTATTTTAGAAAATGAGAGTTTTGATATTCTATGATTTCTTAAGTTCATGTTATGAGATGTTTTTTAATCTTTTAAGAAACTCATTCTTTTCCCACGAGTTCTTTACGAGATGATGAATGTTTGAATTTCAAGTGGGACAAAAATGTACGGGTTATGATACTGGTGAGACCTATATCTCAATGCATTGGGAAAATGATTATATCTCATGAGATAGAAATGTTATGTGAACAAGGTAGCAAGTTGCTAGGTTCATAAAAGGTGAGTGTGATGGTGTAAAGCTCTACTCACAATTTTACATGTGAAAAGGTTGGCAACTTGTTAGGTTCACAAAGGGTGTGTGTGGTGGTGTTGTATCTACTCACAACTTTACATGTGAACAGGTTGGAAAGTAGCCGGGTTCACAAGGATAAGAAATCCAATATATATGATTGTGACACTCTTCCAAGTTGTTTATCATGGTATTCCATGTTTTCATGATTATACTTATTTTTAAAGTATTTTGCTTGTTTATATCATGGCCACATGTTTTAGGATTATTAATATTTTTTAAGCTATGCCATTTCTTTTACGGTTCCTTAATGGTCATCTTATGATTTTGTGTCGCTCCATAAAGTTTTATGATTATTATCCATGGTTTTTTGAGCTTTTATTATGTTATTTATATCTTTCTCATATTCTCCTTCATGTTTATGATCTAGTCTTATGATCTAGTCCTTTATGATATGTATTTCCCTTAATAGGCGTTTGAACTCACTCATTTCTTATTTTTCCAATCACCAGGTTATGAAGATGATTGTATCATGTGAGATGTCTAGAAAGGATCTGAAGGGGGCACGATTATGGATAAAAGTTTAAAAGTGTTATAAAATAAAATGTTTATGTAGCTAATCTCTGAAACACTAAACCTTTTAGTTTTTGGGTTGTGTGACTGTTGTTAGATGTATTATTTAAATCATGAGATTAATGTAATATTTAAGTCATCTTTAGCTTAGGTTGCTTCGATAATCTTTATCATATTCAACTTAAACATCAAAGAATGGGAATGAATAAGACAAAAGTGAACTGATCTAACAACCATGTGGAATAACAACAATTTGAATTAAATGGTACCAACTAATCCATATTAGTATCAAATCAAATTTAGCCAAAAGGTTCTAAACCAAATGAATCTAAACAATTATCAAATCAAATTGACCCAAAACATATAAAACCAAACCATACTAAAAAATAAATCTAACCAAAAAGAACAAAATAATACCTAACCAAGGTCACCTAAATTGACTAGAAAAGTAACAAATGAGAAAAATGAAACAATTAAGCATGAATTAAAAATCTCCAAACTATCCCTCACTCAAATTCCGTATTTTTTATTTACTGATAAGCCCTCTAAGTTAACTTGGTGGACAGGAAACTCTTAAATGTTCTGAAGGTCTAGGCTTGAATTATATTGTCTGAAGGCTCAAAGGCACAAAGCTCTAACATCTTTATTTGACTTAACAATACTGGAACAACCACACCACATTGCCTCTTTAAGTATGTGCTTAGCTCCCCACCGGACGTTGCTAATGGATTGTAGTGCCCCGAGTATTGTTGTATGAGATGATGGCATGTCTATCATATCCCTCCTCCAATCTCGGGTACTATTTTATATACTTGGGGGTGACTACCACTCTAACTCATCAACCTAGGACTGCTCCAATAAGTCAGACTCAATCGGCTTAATGGCCTGAAGTCCCTATGGCCTAAAGGTCATGTGGCCCGAAGGCTAGTGATGACCCAAAAACTCAATTCGAGTAAATGGTTCAGTTGGTATATAATCACTACAGTACTGCTGCAGTATTGCCACATCAACTTTTAAAATATCCCCCCTCAAGGTTTAAAGTGAATAAATTCACCAAAATCCAAATTTAATTGTAATAAAAAATAGTGAACTAATCAAATCATGATGTTTTTCCACTTCCTTTAAACAATAACAACCTTTTAATTTTTAAATGTTATCATTATTAATCTTTTTTAAATTAAAAATAATATAAATCAAATAGATAACATGTGTAATAAGATGTAAATTTAATTAGGAATAGAAATGTTCAGCCAAAAAACAATTCAGCTGATTTTGTATAGAATCACATGTATGAACATCTTGAATTTCAAAAGGAAAACATAAAAATATATATTCTTTCGGATTGTTAGCCGTGTTAAGTGGAAATACATCGATAAAATAGGAATTATATACACATAAACATTGAAATAAAAGCAGCATCCAAAAGTATAATTCAATAGAAATAACATGGTTTTTATTAATAGAGCACACATTTCACAGACATAAAACGAGTAACATTACACATACATAAAACCAATGAACTAAAAATGAATCTAAAGCACATAACATAAATTTTGATATAAACATTAGTATACATAAAACTCAATATAAATAACATATTTATACTATTAGAATATCAAATTCAATAACTTGAACAATTAATATTGATCAGTTCCATCAAAAGAACACTTGAGAAAATCCAGATTGAAGAACAAATACCTTTCATAAACGTGAGGGAAAATAAGAAAGGCCATATTGAAAACTCAAAGAACATGTGAGAAGTACTTTGTTCCTGCAAATTTCTTGACTAAAATAAAATTGATGCAGTGATTGACATAACACATAAAAAATATAATCCATAAACATATAAAAGATATAGGTCAAGGAAATGAAAATCCAGTTAACAAACATCCATATTGCTTCCAGATGGTAACATGCCCTGAATGAATAGGCCGACAATAAAGTTTTCCATTAAATCGAGTAAAATCAGGAGCCATTGAGAATCAATTCCAATAATTAAATCTTTAAGGTAATACATACCGACTTAAATGGGGTTCTATCATGCAGAGCCTGCAAGGCTGAGGATGATGAACACTTGGAAGTTGAATCTTGGCATCGGGAGGTGGAGTTTGGTGGCGGTGGTCATCTTTAACAGATTTCAGTGGATCTGTTTTTCCAACTGTAGAGTGCGAGGCTGCGGAGGATCTGAAACAAAAGGGTTTAGGGTTAGGTATCGAGAATGAAAGGGGAGTGGGGGGTCGGAGAGTCGTGCTAGATGTGGGGATATGATGCCGACAGTGACGGGGAGGCGTTGCGAAGGTCGGTCGGTAGGGGGGAGCGAGGGTCGGCGTCGCGAGCAGCTGTTGGGGGGCGGCGCGGGGAGAGGGGGCGGGGACTGAGGTCGCGAGCGGAGACAGGGGGCGGGGGAGTTGCACGGGCGTGGGGCGTCCCGAGTGGGAGGGGGTTTTAGTAATATCAGCATCTATGTCGTGCAATTCGTTGTGTGCAGCCTGGCTTCCTTGAATCACATAAGAATACAACCTTCCCTTTCAAAATTTTGAATATGAGCAAATACTATCATTCAAAAAATGTCATTCAAACAAGAATCATGAGAATGCGAAGTGTAGGAGATAAATTTATTGTTGTGAGGATTCCCTTGCTAGAGAAATAACTTCACATGCAATGGCTAAGCCATAAGTTATTCAGACCGATCAAGCAGCTTCATATAGCAGACAA
Source organism: Viscum album (assembly GCA_963277665.1). Lineage (NCBI taxonomy): Eukaryota > Viridiplantae > Streptophyta > Magnoliopsida > Santalales > Viscaceae > Viscum > Viscum album. Next base: position 1,357,197,803 of record OY728148.1, read on the forward strand.
CCTACACAAGTGGTTATGATTATGATATATAGCATGTTAGTTGCATATTCTATGGAAAAAGAAAACCAAATAGATACTTTAAATATGATGTAGGAGTAATTTGATGATGATGAGATGTCTAATGATCGAATAGTAGGGGAAAACAATGATGATGGGGAAGAAGACCAAAAAGTTGGACAAAACCATTTTATGCAAGTTTTTTTGGATATAAAATGGTCGGTTTGTATAAGATAATTGATTAAAGTTTCCAATGTTTAATTGTTTTTATGTTTTATGGAAAGATATGGAGTTTGATGAAAAATGAAGAAAAACGAGATGAATTTAGTGAGCTGAGACGACTTCACACCATGACACTTCACGGCGCGGCGCGACACCGAACTTTTGAAGATATATTGAAGATGCAGCAATGTAATGGACCAATCCCAGAGCTCATAAGTGAAGAACCATACTAAATTGGGAGAAACCGGCTGGAAATCAACTTTACACATTGTGTAAGTCTTTCACGACATGTAATGTGAAGAATTACACAACCTGAACACAAGCCATGAAAAGGCCAGTCCCGCACATTACACGTCATGAATCCACTATTTACAACATATAATATTTTGGAAATCAGAAGTTCAGCCTGAACATGAAACGTCATGTAACACTTACATGACGTGAAAATGACCGACGGACTCAAGATTTGCAGCGTTAATGGGAATTCATTCATAATGTATTTTTTGGACCACAGGATGGACCAGAGTCCATTATTGCTCAATTATGACGGTCCGAAGGATCTTCCATGCCTATAAATAAGAGTCCAGGGTGGATTGATAGAGGATTGATCGGCGAGGGAAGATCTGGTTGATGGTCTACTGTAAATTTATTTCTCTGCTTTCCTTTTCTTTTCTTTTCTTCATTTTATGATGTCTCCCCTCTCCTAAATCAACTTGACTTCCTCATTCATGGAGGGGTAGTTTCTTTGAGTGGTCTGGAAAGGGAGAAGATGGAACTATGTTCTTTTCTTGAGTTTTTGTGATTCAATTAAATAAAATCCTTTCTTCTTTCTACATATGGTTTCATTTTTTGATTTCAGATTTAAATTCTGAATGCGGTTGCATTTGGTTTTGATTCTGTTAATTTTAATTGCCTTAAAAGATTATCCATTTCTCCCTCCACCTAATTATTTTTCTATATACGGTGGAACAAATTAGGGTTGGGTGGTGACTGCTCGACGGTCGTCACCATGTGTGTAAAATTATAAGTTAGGAATCTGGGTTTATTAGGAAACAATAATTCCTAGTCGTGGATTACCCTAATTAATCAAGAGAACCTGTTGCAACGCCACACACATAGGAAGGAGAGTAGACCAACCTGAGGTTTTAGATAGGAATACTCTCATCATAACAATCTGGCCAGGGGGGAGGACTCGGAAGATGACTCCCTCTCTTATCGGCTGGCGAACCAAAAAGTGGTAAAATTTGGAAACCATGATAGCACTGCACTATGTGTATCCAAACCCGCTCTGATCACCATCTTTATCAATTATTTTAAAAATCAATTTAATTAAACCGCTTTATACCTTCACTTTCTCAAAATCAATTTAAACCATTTTTTTTAGAAAACCAACAAAGTGACGACGTTGTTTTGTGTGTGCTTCTCCTTCAGAGATAATCTATGTAACGCCCCGACCCCAGTTACCCAGAGTCGGTGCATTAATTACATAACATTGGCATGATCACAAGAAAGATCAAATCTCGAAAGACCGATTGGTTTAGTATCCTTGGAAACACTAGATATATTCATAAGTTTTACATTACATCATCAAAAAAAAACATCTTGTCTTCATATCCCCTCATATTATCCCTGCAGGTCATTCATAAATTACTTCTTCATAATCCTGGGAAAAATAAAACATTGAAAGGGGTGAGCTCGGATGCTCAGTAAGGATAACATTATAGCAGAAGCTTTCATAAATAAGCATAAACACTTAAGGCAATTTATAACTAAAACAAAAGCCTTTTAAATTTGAACTTCATCATAAAATGGCAAAGGTAAAATGAAATAATGCCATTTACTTACTCACATGGATATTCTACTAGTCGAATGATCACATGCAATATCAATAACCACTTTCATAATGATGGAATGCATAATGCCAGACTATCATAACCACATAGCCAAGGCCTCGTGCCAAGACTACAAATAAGATTTTGCCAAGGCCTTGTGCCAAGACACTAGTTTGTCTCATGAGACCTACCGATGCATCGAGGAGCTATAGCGGGCTCCACCCGTCACTTATTAAGTCCAATGCATTCCTCATATGAATAGGTTTAAGCATAAAATAAACATTCGTATTAAAACTAGCATACGAAATGTCAATACTTTAACCACAAACCATGAATGGTATAAAAATAGAACATCCACAGTCAAACATAACTCATTTGATACAATATGGAAGATTGTGTTGTATCACATTAACCTAAATCATGAATAATGAAGGATGTTGACATAGATGAAAATAATCATCATAACTATTTGAGAGAAATATCCCCCTTTTCTTGAAAACTTTTAAGAGTCACACTATTTGTCAAGAAGACATTCAAAAATAGGTTTTTGAATCAAAGTGTCCCATACCACTTTGAAACTTTTAAAAGGATTTTTAATTTTAAAACTTTAATGTCCATATAAATAAATCCTTAAAACCATTTTTAAAAAATGGACATTAATGAGCATGATTTAGAAGAATAATTCTTTAAAACATTTTAAAATGGTATTTTGGTTAGAGTTTCTAACCAAAAGAGAGACACTTGAATACAAATAATTGAGGTAATCAAAACATTGTAATATCATGAGAATAAAGGAATTCATGATATACTATGTCAAAGTACATTATATACACCACATAAAAGTGATTTGGTGTATATCATCAAAGAAGTCTCAATGGAATGTAAATTGAGATGAAATCTCTCATAAAGATTGTATCCTTAGGTTAAGGATAAATCAACGACATAATTATGTGTGACAAATATAAATACACTAAATATGATTGGATATTCAGTGTAAATCAATCAAAGGATATTCACACATATTCTTGTAAAAACAATACCAACGAATTGGATGTTTAACTCAACAAATGGAGAATGAGTTAAAATTACTCTTATCAAATTCATATCAATGACTTGAGAATTATCAATGGAGTGATTATGTGTACCAAACTTATATCCACAGGAAGGGGAGTGGAAATTATGACATAATAAAATGAATAGTGATTCCACACATAATCTTGGGGTAATATAATCAATGAAATATGTATAAAGCCAAATGAGTGGAAATTGAAATCTCAAATTCCCTTATTGATTAGGTAACTTAAAAACATACACCCATGAAAGAAGTATCATACCCAGATGATGTAAATACCCATAAATTAAAGTATATTACACAATGAATACAATCATGGGCAGTACACATACACCACATGCAATAATTAAGTGGTGAATAATGGAAATCTCACGAAATTAAAAGTGAGATAAGAAAATCCCTTACTTTGTACTTTTTCCTTGGTCGATGGTAGGTTTACCTCCTGTATAATGGTGAAATAATTGTTATTGAATAATACAAGAATCATTTACTTTAATATGATATCATATATGATCTTTTAACATTGATTTATTAATAATATCTTAGTATTATCGTCGTTTCGGGTGATAATCGATTCGTTCTTCTTAAATGTTTGGTTACGTAAGACATGTTTGTAATGGATAGATTATATCTTATTCATAGTCAGAATGATATTAACATTATTTTTAACCCTAAAATGAGAATAATACTTGAATGGATACGATGGAGGATGGATCTCACCGTGTTCGTGGAGACGGTAGTCCGTACGTACGCACGAACGCTACTTCCATTTAATTTTTCATTTTAAAAGAATTGAATCCAAATGATACATAGGTATATTATTATTCCAGTATAATATAATATTTTATATATGTTACTTATGTTCATTAACACCATTCTTTATACTTTCCATGTGTGGTATGAACGAGTCATATCATTTTAAGGGGGCGGTAGTCCGCACTTCCTCAAATGAAATTATCGTATGTATATACAACATGAAACGAATAATGGTATGAAATAAAATGGAATTACAGAAGATTATATATAAAATATGTATCATTAATATCACACTTAATTACAGTTCCATCATAATGGCCACCATGAGAGGCGGTAAGATGTATTTGAACAATCATCGTTTCGTGAGGCGTTAGTTTGCCATTCACAGAAACATTATGTTCATCATCCATTAGATGGAGGTGTGTGTTTGTGTAGTTCGAATCCTTCTTATAAAAATATCATAGTATATTTAGGATACTTTTGTTGTTACAAAAGAAAGGAAATAAAAAGAGTTTGGGGGTTGGAGAAGCAAAATAAATGAAAATAATTTAAGAGAAATCGTTACCTTTAATTTAGGTAACTCACTTTGGTTGGAACCAAAGGACTTCTTGGAATGCTTTATGCCTAAGGGGAAGCTTTAAGGAGGAGGAGAGGGATTTGGGGAGCTTATTTGGGCAGAGTTTGGATGAGCCAAGTGGCTTGAGAGGTGTGAGGAATGAGTAGAAGTGGTCTCCTTTTATAAGGGAGAGGAGGGGCTCTTTAGGAAAGAGTGAAAGTATTACTTTATAATATAATTATATTCGGTTTATAATGGTCCAAAAATCATTTAGGTCGAAGATAAGATAACTCATATTCTAAATAAAATCAACCAATAAGAATTGGACAGGTTTTAGATAATATTTTAATCATTATAATCTTATTTATTTAAATGATTTATTAATGAGGTAAACATTACATCATTATTGTGTCATTAATAATTTTAATTATTAGATGTCTAAAAATTATAAAGAAAATATCATTATGTAGGAAATCTTTTTATCTTTCTAATGAATATTTATAATCGAAAATCCAACATGTATAACCCTATGTAAAAATTGTTCTTCTAAAAGATGTAAGCTTATGCCATTTTTATTTTTATTTTAACTTTATTAATATAATGTGTCCCTACCACATACAAGTGGCTCCAAGGGGTCCCCAAATCGACCCAAGGATGCCCATGGTTGGGTATGTGTCCACCAATAAGGTTAGGACACGTTTTAGGGTAATTTTTTATTATTATATTATTATTTTTCAACCCTTATTTACCGGATTTACCCTTTAACCATGGTAAATAAAATATTTACCGCAGTAATTATTCAAAATGTGTAAAAATAAAAGTTACATATTTACATAATTTGGACATCCTGATTCCAAATATTTAATCCATTTTTCCAAATTCAAAACACAGAAGTGGCAGAAATTAATTTAAAATTAATTCCCGTTGTTAAAATAAAAAGCGTGTTTTTAAGAGATAATAACTATCAAAAGATTGACACTTGTTTATGTCTGGTTTAATTGTGAAATTATGTCCAATGACAAGCATTAAATTAAATGGTAAAAATATATTCTAAATATACTTTAAAACCACTCAAATTCATAATTTATCAATATTAATTATTTTGATTAAAAAAGTTGTTTTTAATTAAAATTTAGTAATTTTCACTATTCATCAAAATATAAAAGTTATCCGAAAAGTACCAAAATTTCACCCTAGGCTAATTTCGATATTCCGAATCCAAAAATGAAGTCCATTTTGAAATATAAAATATATATGATTTCAAAATTTAGGTATTACTATCCATAACGGCTAGTTTGATCGGTTGTGGTGTGTGTTAAAACTCGAAGTTGCGTACAACACACGCTACTGTTTTATTCAAAGGAAAGCGTACCGTGTAAGCTTGGGATGTTTCATTTTAAATTTTTTGATGTCCCCATTTAGTCAAAAAGTTTAAAATATTGTATTTAAAAAGGTTTCACTATTAAAAGTTGATAAAAGTGCAATACTAAAAATGAATCTGTTCTTGCATTATGACTAAGAAACTCATAATATGGATTCTAAAATTATAAGGATTATATAAATTTTAAAATGTAGTTAATGATATTCATGACCTATTTTAATGGATTTTTTTGTAAGTCATGGTGTGATTGAACTCGGTGTTGCGTGTAGTGCAAGTTATTGAATTATTTTGAAGAAATAACACACTATGAAATCTTGGGGTGTTACATTCTCCCCTCATTCAATAAATTGCGTCCTCGCAATTTGAAAATTTTCTTCGAAAATAAAAGGTTGAAAATAGAAAATATATTTGTGGGAAAACCCACATCGGAAATTGGGTTACTAAAATTTAGTCTTAATATGAGGAAAAGAGAAATGAAAGGGTCACCACCAAATTATGATCTCGATTAGGAGAACATTGGTGGCAATTAGAGACATATAATTGGAGGAAAAACGTAAATATTTATAGGTAGTGATTGAGGTCATCAATCACAAACAAGTATAAAATTGAGGTCCTTAAACTCATCAATCTATGATGATTTGAAATACCATCGGTTCAACAAAACATAGGGTATTGGGATAACACATTTTTGACGTTTCAAAATATCTTAGTTGAAATCCCACATCGAAAAATTAATTAATGAGGCCTCTATTTAAAATAAAGAGTGGAAAGTATTAAGATTGCCGAAAATAACACATACTAGGGTTCCATGTAGGAAAATATGGATATGGAGGAGAAATCTAACCATCAATTATCTGATGGAGAGTGGTAGAGAACATGGCTATGAAAAGGTCAACAATCCCAAAGCCATAAATTAGTGATGATTTAAGGTACCATCTAGGACAACAATTTTGTTCTAAGTTCCTTTTATTAATGTTGAGGAATTTATTTATGAGATTGGCTAAGATCATAAGGATATATACTTACATTATAATTAGAGTTTTATCCATTAATAAATTTCTACCACAAACTCATCTTTCACTCTAAAAGATAATAGAACGTAAAAAAAAATTCTATTTATACTATTCGTACAGGGTTACAAAATAAATGAATTTATAATTCATCTACCAAATCTTTTAAAAAAAACTACATTATTTAATCCAGGACATCTCATGGGCCAGTGGTAGGTGATACACCCTTTTCGCCCTTCGGTTGCGAGTTCAAGTCTCGCAGCCTTGCCGGACGCGACGGGTTGCCGCCCGACCTCCGGGTTGTCCTTTTATGGCAATCCAAAATAATCCAAACTAGAACTATCCAAAATACTTCTGTCCAAACTCACAGTCCAACATTTATAAGTAAGGTAAACATAATGTAGATCCTTTTTACCCTGTAATAGAATATGAATACCTTCATCATGTATTCTTTTAATATACTGAAACATCCTGAATTACCATATTCCTTATTGATTACATTCATGCTCCCTTATTCCATATAGAATGCTGGATATTAATCCAAAAATGTTTTAAACCCCAACAATGATGGAATATACAAATCATTAATCAGTTCCAAGGTAGTCAAGAATATCCAATTTAATTTATCCAAAACAATCATGTATTATTCCAAAATCACTACCTCAGTATCAGAACTATATTATGATTTATCTTTCTCTCAACCATATATTTTCCAAAAATTTATCCTTCTATTGAGTCACTTTTCTTTGTTCCACAGAATCTCAAGTCCTTAATGAAATAGTACTACAGTACAATCCTTATATACTCCATAATTATTATAACAAGTACATTGTTGATACAACACTCAATTGACATAATCAACATAAGAACTCTAATCATTCCTATTCATCTGTGGTAGTATCATAACTTGATTATTATCCAATAGCATCATTTGCGGCATAGTCTGATGACTGGGACATAGGTTCGCGTAGTGTCCAAACTCCTTGCAAATGAAGCATTGTACATTTGAAACCATTTTCTTACCCTTGCAGTCACGTACTTTGTGCCCTTTTCCTCCACACTTATAACAAACTCCCATTCCTTTCAGGCAAGTTCTAGGGTGTTTCTTTCCACAGTTACCACATATGGGAAAATTCTTCTTTTCCATCTTCCCTTTATCCATCTTTCTCTCTTCTATCCTTTTCTTCTCTTGCTTCCCTTCAAAGCCATAGGACTCAGTAAACTCTTTACTTATCTTATCAACACATGATATTATTTCTTCATATGATGATAATACATGGGAGACTATTTCTATTATCAATTCTAGCTTAAGACCATGAAAGATATGATCCTTCCTTCTCTTTGGATCATGTGCATTTCTGGAGTTCTCATTCCTTCTACTGGGCGCCATTTCTAAACAATGGCATAAACTAGATCAGTTTATGAATCAAAATACATAATCCCATACTTATAAAACACTTAACATAAATTGAACTATTTATGGATATAATCCATAATCATAAAAATATTTTCTTTGAGGAATTATATACTCATAAACCCTTCATAATGATTTGTAAAGAAAATGAGAGTTATCCTAAGAATATCCCCCGGGAGTGTCGTAACCAAGAGTGCAGCAAGGCCCGTTGTCGTGCACCAGTTCCTGTTCGAGTCTAGCTCAAAGCGGTGTTTTCGGGTTTTACCCCTAGGTACATCTGTGCCAGAGCCGCCTCTACCTGCTCGTATCCAGACAGGGATATATTGCTCAGAAAACTCACAAAATCTCTACAATACCAAAATTCTATGAAGTTCTTGTATACAAATCCTCAAAGTTCATCTTAGGTCTACATGCTCTAATCAGAGTTTATCTAAATCTAGCTTCCAAGGTTTGTACTAAACTTCCTCTGATACCAACTGTAACGCCCCGAACCCAGTTACCCAGAGTCGGTGCATTAATTACATAACATTGGCATGATCACAAGAAAGATCAAATCTCGAAAGACCGATTGGTTTAGTAGCCTTGGAAACACTAGATATATTCATAAGTTTTACATTACATCATCAAAAAAAAACATCTTGTCTTCATATCCCCTCATACTATCCCTGCAGGTCATTCATAAATTACTTCTTCATAATCCTGAGAAAAATAAAACATTGAAAGGGGTGAGCTCGGATGCTCAGTAAGGATAACATTATAGCAGAAGCTTTCATAAATAAGCATAAACACTTAAGGCAATTTATAACTAAAACAAAAGCCTTTTAAATTTGAACTTCATCATAAAATGGCAAAGGTAAAATGAAATAATGCCATTTACTTACTCACATGGATATTCTACTAGTCGAATGATCACATGCAATATCAATAACCACTTTCATAATGATGGAATGCATAATGCCAGACTATCATAACCACATAGCCAAGGCCTCGTGCCAAGACTACAAATAAGATTTTGCCAAGGCCTTGTGCCAAGACACTAGTTTGTCTCATGAGACCTACCGATGCATCGAGGAGCTATAGCGGGCTCCACCCGTCACTTATTAAGTCCAATGCATTCCTCATATGAATAGGTTTAAGCATAAAATAAACATTCGTATTAAAACTAGCATACGAAATGTCAATACTTTAACCACAAACCATGAATGGTATAAAAATAGAACATCCACAGTCAAACATAACTCATTTGATACAATATGGAAGATTTTATTGTATCACATTAACCTAAATCATGAATAATGAAGGATGTTGACATAGATGAAAATAATCATCATAACTATTTGAGAGAAATATCCCCCTTTTCTTGAAAACTTTTAAGAGTCACACTATTTGTCAAGAAGACATTCAAAAATAGATTTTTGAATCAAAGTGTCCCATACCACTTTGAAACTTTTAAAAGGATTTTTAATTTTAAAATTTTAATGTCCATATAAATAAATCCTTAAAACCATTTTTAAAATATGGACATTAATGAGCATGATTTAGAAGAGTAATTCTTTAAAACAATTTAAAATGGTATTTTGGTTAGAGTTTCTAACCAAAAGAGAGACACTTGAATACAAATAATTGAGGTAATCAAAACATTGTAATATCATGAGAATAAAGGAATTCATGATATACTATGTCAAAGTACATTATATACACCACATAAAAGTGATTTGGTGTATATCATCAAAGAAGTCTCAATGGAATGTAAATTGAGATGAAATCTCTCATAAAGATTGTATCCTTAGGTTAAGGATAAATCAACGACATAATTATGTGTGAAAAATATAAATACACTAAATATGATTGGGTATTCAGTGTAAATCAATCAAAGTATATTCACACATATTCTTGTAAAAACAATACCAACGAATTGGATGTTTAACTCAACAAATGGAGAATGAGTTAAAATTACTGTTATCAAATTCATATCAATGACTTGAGAATTATCAATGGAGTGATTATGTGTATCAAACTTATATCCATAGGAAGGGGAGTGGAAATTATGACATAATAAAATGAATAGTGATTCCACACATAATCTTGGGGTAATATAATCAATGAAATATGCGTAAAGCCAAATGAGTGGAAATTGAAATCTCAAATTCCCTTATTGATTAGGTAACTTAAAAACATACACCCATGAAAGAAGTATCATACCCAGATGATGTAAATACCCATAAATTAAAGTATATTACACAATGAATACAATCATGGGCAGTACACATACACCACATGCAATAATTAAGTGGTGAATAATGGAAATCTCACGAAATTAAAAGTGAGATAAGAAAATCCCTTACTTTGTACTTTTTCCTTGGTCGATGGTAGGTTTACCTCCTGTATAATGGTGAAATAATTGTTATTGAATAATACAAGAATCATTTACTTTAAAATGATATCATATATGATCTTTTAACATTGATTTATTAATAATATCTTAGTATTATCGTCGTTTCGGGTGATAATCGATTCGTTCTTCTTAAATGTTTTGTTACGTAAGACATGTTTGTAATGGATAGATTATATCTTATTCATAGTCAGAATGATAATAACATTATTTTTAACCCTAAAATGAGAATAATACTTGAATGGATACGATGGAGGATGGATCTCACCGTGTTCGTGGAGACGGTAGTCCGTACGTACGCACGAACGCTACTTCCATTTAATTTTTCATTTTAAAAGAATTGAATCCAAATGATACATAGGTATATTATTATTCCAGTATAATATAATATTTTATATATGTTACTTATGTTCATTAACACCATTCTTTATACTTTCCATGTGTGGTATGAACGAGTCATATCATTTTAAGGGGGCGGTAGTCCGCACTTCCTCAAATGAAATTATCGTATGTATATACAACATGAAACGAATAATGGTATGAAATAAAATGGAATTACAGAATCTTATATATAAAATATGTATCATTAATATCACACTTAATTATAGTTCCATCATAATGGCCACCATGAGAGGCGGTAAGATGTATTTGAACAATCATCGTTTCGTGAGGCGTTAGTTTGCCATTCACAGAAACATTATGTTCATCATCCATTAGATGGAGGTGTGTGTTTGTGTAGTTCGAATAATTCTTATAAAAATATCATAGTATATTGAGGATAATTTTTTTTTTACAAAATAAAGGAAATAAAAAGAGTTTGGGGGTTGGAGAAGCAAAATAAATGAAAATAATTTAAGAGAAATCGTTACCTTTAATTTAGGTAACTCACTTTGGTTGGAACCAAAGGACTTCTTGGAATGCTTTCTGCCTAAGGGGAAGCTTCAAGGAGGAGGAGAGAGATTTGGGGAGCTTATTTGGGCAGAGTTTTGACGAGCCAAGTGGCTTGAGAGGTGTGAGGAATGAGTAGAAGTGGTCTCCTTTTATAAGGGAGAGGAGGGGCTCTTTAGGAAAGAGTGAATGTATTACTTTATAATATAATTATATTCGGTTTATAATGGTCCAAAAATCATTTAGGTAGAATATAAGATGACTCATATTCTAAATAAAATCAACCAATAATAATTGAACAGGTTTTAGATAATATTTTAATCATTATAATCTTATTTATTTAAATGATTTATTAATGAGGTAAACATTACATCATTATTGTGTCATTAATAATTTAAATTATTTGATGTCTAAAAATTATAAATAAAATATAATTATGTAGGAAATCTTTTTAGATTTCTAATGAATATTTATAATCGAAAATCCAACATGTATAACCCTATGTAAAAATTGTTCTTCTAAAAGATGTAAGCTTATGCCATTTTTATTTTTATTTTAACTTTATTAATATAATGTGTCCCTACCACATACAAGTGGCTCCAAGGGGTCCCCAAATCGACCCAAGGATGCCCATGGTCGGGTATGTGTCCACCAATAAGGTTAGGACACGTTTTAGGGTAATTTTTTATTATTATAATATTATTTTTTAACCCTTATTTACCGGATTTACCATGGTAAATAAAATATTTACCGCAGTAATTATTCAAAATGTGTAAAAATAAAAGTTACCTATTTACATAATTTGGACATCCTGATTCCAAATATGTAATCCATTTTTCCAAATTCAAAACACAGAAGTGGTAGAAATTAATTTAAAATTAATTCCTGTTGTTAAAATAAAAAGCGTGTTTTTAAGAGATAATAACTATCAAAAGATTGACACTTGTTTATGTCTGGTTTAATTGTGAAATTATGTCCAATGACAAGCATTAAATTAAATGGTAAAAATATATTCTAAATATACTTTAAAACCACTCAAATTCATAATTTATCAATATTAATTATTTTGATTAAAAAAGTTGTTTTTAATTAAAATTTAGTAATTTTCACTATTCATCAAAATATAAAAGTTATCCGAAAAGTACCAAAATTTCACCCTAGGATAATTTCGATATTCCGAATCCAAAAATGAAGTCCATTTTGAAATATAAAATATATATGATTTCAAAATTTAGGTATTACTATCTATAACAGCTAGTTTGATCGGTTGTGGTGTGTGTTAAAACTCGAAGTTGCGTACAACACACGCTACTGTTTTATTCAAAGGAAAGCGTACCGTGTAAGCTTGGGATGTTTCATTTTAAATTTTTTGATGTCCCCATTTAGTCAAAAAGTTTAAAATATTGTATTTAAAAAGGTTTCACTATTAAAAGTTGATAAAAGTGCAATACTGAAAATGAATCTGTTCTTGCATTATGACTAAGAAACTCATAATATGGATTCTAAAATTATAAGGATTATATAAAGTTTAAAATGTAGTTAATTCTATTCATGACCTCTTTTAATGGATTTTTTTTTGTAAGTCATGGTGTGATTGAACTCGGTGTTGCGTGTAGTGCAAGTTATTAATTATTTTGAAGAAATAACACACTATGAAATCTTGGGGTGTTACAATCTACGGGCTAACCACTAGACGTATAATTAATAAATAAAAAATTACTATGCCCTATGACAGATGTGCGTCAAACATGACGTCATTTCTGAGGAGTCATGGAAGAACAAACAAAGTGGGGGGAATTTCCCTTCTCACTTGAGGGAGCAACAAAGGAATGGTTGTATAGTCTACAACTAGAAGATATCCATAACTGGGATAGTCTCCAAAGATGCTTCATGCAAATATTTTTTCCCACATTCAAGATCCCAACTATTCAAGAGAAGATCTACGTTATTCTCCAATCAACCAGAGAGACACTTTATGAGTACTAGGAGGGATTCAAGAATATTTGTGTTAGCTGACCGCATCATACTGTGGAGGAGCACCACTTCCTCATTTTTTATACCAAGGACTTCTTGATAATGATCGAAATCTGACCAACAACTCATCTGGAAGAGCCTTGATTGACAAGTCACTAGCATATTCTAGAGTCCTAGTTGAGAAGATTGCTCAGAACTCATAGAAACTCAACACTAGAGGTACAAGCATGAGAGGAATCCATGAGGTGAACACATCTTATTCAATGGATCTAATCAAAAGAAAAATGAGTGAACTCACCATGTTAGTGAGAAAAATGGTTGTGAACCAAGTGAAGGAACAACAAGGCCTGACTCAGGTGTGTGGTTTACTCTCTTCTACTTTTCATTACACTGACCAGTGTCCAAAAGTGTATGGGATAGAAAGTTGTGTTGCAGCCTATCAGCCAAGGCAATTCTAGCTGAATCAGCCACGTCAAACCCAGAATCAACCAGGATATAGACTGAACCAAATGAATCACTACTATCAAAACCAATACCCAACACAACCACCTTTCCAGTAGTAGAAATATCAGAACCCACTACCCTTTCAACAACCCTTTCAAGCACCACCTTTTCAACAGAAGACTTTTGATCAGCCATCAACCAGTTAACCATCAACTGAGAACCAACAACTACAGTCTGATGTTGTGGGGTTGGAAGAAAACGTTGAATATTTATCTAGATAATTAAAAACTTTGATGGTCTTTCCAACCAAGAATCCAGTCACTACCACAAAACTGGGTTTCCGCAGTGCCACCATTTAACGGTGCTAAAAAAAGTGCTAATAAAGGGGGCCCTTTATCAGCGCTTTTTTAGTAGCACTGATAAAGGGAGGACTTTATCACTGCTTTTTCCTAGTGCTGATAAATTTCAAAAAAAAAACATGAAAAATAATATATTGTTATATAAGCATATTTATATTGATATAAATATAATATATATATTTTTAAATATGTTTTAGATAAGTATAAATAGACTATTGCATTTAATATATAAGAAATTTAGTGAAAATGACTTTAAAATATTTTAAAAAATATTATTTATTAATAATTTTCTAATTATCATCGACTAATAACCATTTAATAACAATTTTAAGACATAAAAATCAAAAAAAATTAATAAAAGATCTAAAAGAAGTTGAAAATCTAACTCAAACTTCAAACGACCATAACTTTCGATCCGGGTGTCCGTTTGAGCTCTACAACATTTCAAATCGAAGCCTACAACGAGCTCTACATGCTAGTAACTAAATGGAACCTTCTATCACATTTTTTGAGGCCAAAAAAGGCCTAGAATTCCTCCAAAACTGAGTTTTTAATCGGGATACCCCGATTTTTTAACATTCGATGGGATTTCAGCCTTTTTTAAGGGGGTATTTTTGCCCTTTTTTGGTAGGGAATGAATTTATTTCAATATATTACATTAATATTCATATTATGGATTTGAAATTTTGTCATTTTTTAGAATTTACTGCTATTTATAATCAAATATATAACAATATATACATATTTTTTATATATTCGCACATAAAAATTTAATTTTATAAATAAATAATTAAACATATTTAAAAATAAAATATATTTAATTATATATAAGCCTTATCTAAATAAGAAAATAATATCCATTTTATTTAAAATACAAATATATAAATATTTATATACCTATATAATGTGTGTGTGTGTGTGTGTGTGTATTTGTGTGCGTCTGTATTGAAAAACTGATATATATTATCTATATATTCTAAACATATGTATATATATATATTAATATATAATATTTGTAAATATATATAAATATGTATAATTATACTTATAGATACACATATAATATGTGTGTGTGTGTGCATGTTGTATATATGTATTTATTTATTTATTTATACACTCACATGAAAACATATTTTATAAATGAATTTAAAGCTGATCTTATAAATATATATTAATATACGAATAAATATACGGATAAAAAATATAACTAAATAAATATAAATATATACCAATATACAAATAAATCTATAAATATATAAATATTATTATATATGTATGTATGTATATATATATATATTAATATATTAATATATTAATATATTAATATATTAATATATTAATATATTAATATAGGAATAAATATATATATAAATTAATAAAACTATATATATATTAATATAACTATATATATATATATATTAATATACGAATAACTATAACTAAATATAAATATATATATATATATATATATAGATATATCAATAAAAGGAGAGAAAAGCGAAATGGAGGAGTGAAAAAGTGTTAGGCACGCATGTGAGAGGTCCGAGTTCAAATCTCGGGGGAGGCAGGGGTGGTGTGTGGGTGGCAAGTAAGTCCTAATGTTGTTAAAGGGGGGTAGGGGCACTGTTAAAGGCATGGGGTGTGACTGGGGCATGTGAGCTTGGGTGTTGTGGGGTGGGGCGCTGTTGAAGCCCCTCCCCGAATTGAATAAATATTTTTTTTAACTTTTATTAGTGCTAAAAAACACTGATAAAAGTGGTCTTTTATCAGCACTGATAAATGAGTCATTTATCAGTGCTTTTTTTAGCGCTAATAAAAGACCCCTTTTATCAGTGCTGATAAAAGGAGACTTTATTAGTGCTTTTCTAAGCGCTGATAAAAGGGACCCCCCTTTATCTTCACCTCGATTAACAACACTTTTCTAGCACTATTAATGCCCTTTTCTAGCGCTGATAAAGGTCATATTTGTAGAAGTGAGTAAAACTTTCAGTGCATATATTTTAAAATCCCAAGGAAAGTTTAAGTGTTATTACAACATGAAGCGGAAAAGATCTCTAGCCACTTGAAGCACATGAGGATATGAGAAGAATGTTGAAGATCCATCTATCTAGAAAAAATAAGGAACCCGAACTAGGTTCAGGAAGGAAAGGACAAAAACACCTCTGCAAAAAAAAAACAAAGGGAGAAAAAGGATATCCAAGCACCATTCTATCATGCATTATTTGAGTCAAAGAAGGGTGAAGAGTATAGACTTCAATGGGAAATTTAGGAAACCTTTTAGAAAGTTGATATCAACATCCCACTACTAGAGGCCATCCGAAAAAACCCTAAGTATGCAAAATTTCTGGTAGAAGTACATGAAAAAAGGAAATTGGATAGAAATGAGGGAATCAGCTTAGGGCGAATCATCTCAGCACTGGTCACACCACCAATACCACAAAAATGTAAAGATCCAGGGAAATTATCTATTATCTACACTATTTTCTCTTTAAATTTTTCTAATGCATTATGTGATTTGAGATATTTAATAAATGTCATGCCTGACTCATTATTTTCATCTATACAAATCAGAGAAATAAATCCTACTCGAGTGGTGGTACAATTAGCGAACAAATCTACTATTTTTATAGCTGGAGTTTTAGAAGATGTACTCATAAGAGTAAGAGTATTGATCTTTTATGTACCTACAATGGAAGAAGATAGATCACCAAACCACTCTCCCATCATCTCGAGGAGTCCATTCTTAAAGACAGCAAAGACCATCATCAATGTCCATGAAGGAAAACTCCCAATGTAACTTGGTGATAGTATAGTACATTTCAACATTCTTCATGTGATGAAACATACTTCCATTTGTCACTCTCTTTATGTGATCTCCCATGAAGAAGGTACAAAACAAATAGAAGATTCAGGTATGCTTCAAGAATTCTTATCCTTAGAAGATCACATTTCTATTGGAAACACTAGGGAATAAGTGATTACTCAGAAATTAAGAAATTTTACTTTGAATGTTCAAGGAGAAAAAAAATCTTAATTCTTCGACAATTTTCTAGAAGAAACTGATATGACACCCTTTACTAAGGAGATACAAGTTTTTAAAGTAGGGAGTTTGAATTCAATCTCATCCCAAGAGAAACCCCCAATTATAGAATTAAAAATAATGCTTGGTGATTTAAAATATTCCTATCTCATGGAAGGAGAGAAATTACCAGTGATCATTACCAATAATATATCTGAGACCCAAGAAAAAACTTCGACAGACCTTATAAAAATACACGCCTGAGACATAGGATGGAGTCTAGAAGATATTGTTGTACCTCTCGTTCCCCTCGTTGTTTGATTTTCATGATCACAATCACCTTATTATTTGTCTAATATTGTTTGAAGTGTTTTTGAATGATAGGCACAAGGTTGCCAAGGAAATGGGCCATGAAGCACATCAAGTGGACTGAAATTCAGTCCACCGGCCAACCGGTGTGATAGCACCGGCCAGCCGGTGGACCTGGCAGAGGCATTGCCCACTGCCAGGTTCCACCGGTCAGCCGGTGGCTCTGTCACCGGCCAGCCGGTGGCAACCTGATGCAACAGTGATGACTACTGCCTCACCACCGGCCAGCCGGTGGCTCTGTCACCGGTCAGCCGGTGCTGCCTGGGCAGAAGGCCTTCTCAACATCCAAGGCACCGGCCAGCCGGTGGCCCTGCACCGGCCAGCCGGTAGCCCAGTCAAACTAGCCGTTGGCTTTGACCAGTCAACTCCCATTTGGCCTCCAACGGCTCTTTAAGCCTCTCCAACGGCTCCGAAGACTCCCCAAGGGTTCCATGCCTATAAATAAAGGCCAAGGAAGCCCCGGACACCAACCAGATCATATACGAAGCCAACGGACATATTTTGTATCAATTGGCCAACCTCCGGCGACTTCCTTCAAAGGAACCTCAAGTGCTCCAACAACTTCCACATCCAAGGAGCTCCACCAAAGAAGCTTGGAAGTGGCCTTCAACATCTCCAATCATTCAAAGGCGCCCAAGGCTTCTTCTCATATACGGTTTTTATTGTATATTTATTTTGAGCTTTAAATTTGGGTTTGTGCCTACAAACCCCAACACCTTTTCTCATCCCTCTTTCTTTTGGGTTTCACATCACCACTAAGGTGTGAAGAGGTTTCTTCAAGCCTTTCCTTTTAAAAGGCTTGTGTCATAGGTGAGCTAGCCTTCACCTGTAAGAAGGCTAGTGGGTTCTTTCTCAACCATTAAAAGCAAGTGGGTTCTTGCTTAACCACCAAAAGCAAGCTGTAATAGGTTCTAGTGCTACCTCAAAGCCTAGTGGGTTTCTTGCTAAAACCATTGAAAAGCAAGCGGTAGAATCTCTCAACGGTTTAGTTGGGAGCGGAGACGTAGGCCGGGTTTTTGGCCGAACTCCGTTAACAATTTCTTGTGTGATTGCCTCTTTATTTCCGCTGCATCTTAACTTTGATTTTTAATTTGTTAATCATTTTTTAAAAGGCAATTCACCCCCCCTCTTGCCATCCTTCCCCTTTTTCTCCGCCCAACAATTGGTATCAGAGGGAAAATTTGAGTAATACCCTAAACGGTTTCAAATTAAAGATCCTATTTTTTTGATGGCTTCTACCGCTTCTTCCTCTCAATCCCCCGAAGGACATTCTTTGGATCGTGCTCCATTCTTTGATGGGTCCGACTATAATTATTGGAAAACCCGCATGACCACTTTTTTAAGAAGCATAGGATATCCTATTTACAAAATTTTCATGCAAGGTTATACTTTTTCTACCCCCGACGAATCCAAATGGACCCCCGCCGATATTAGAAACTTTGAGCTTGATGGCAAATCCATGAACGCTCTACATTGCGGCCTTGACCGAAATGAGTTTAATCGTGTTTCTACTTGCTCATCTTCACATGAAATTTGGAAGCTTTTAGAAGTGACCCATGAAGTCACTAATAAAGTCAAAGATACTAGATTAGATATGTATAGACAAGACTTTGAATCTTTTTCAATGCATCCAAATGAGTCTATTTATGAAATGTTTACACGCTTCACTGACGTTTGCAATGGTAGAAAATCTCTTGGTGATGATGTTTCAGCTGAAGCAATGGTCAAGAAGATTCTATGGGTCCTTCCGAGCTCATGGGCACCTAAGGTGACGGCTATCCAAGAAGCTAAGGATGTAAAGAACATGCCGGTCGAAGAGCTCATCGGATCCCTAATGACGTACGAGATCACAATGAGGAGGCAAGCTCAAAAGGAGGGCAAACCAATCAAGACACCAAAGAACATCGCCCTCAAGGTACAAAAAGAAGTAAGCTCCTCCTCCTCCTCATCATCTTCATCTTCTTCATCATCAAGCGGCGACTCGGAAATGGAGAATCTCGCCCGCCAAATGCACAAATTTATGAAGAAGCACAAGAAGAAGAAGAAATCTCGCAAGGCGCGAAAGCAAGAACCCACCGCAAGATCCTAGCCCAAGGTAAAATGCTACGGGTGTGGCCAAAAAGGGCATTACAAGCCCGATTGCCCACTCAACAAAAATCGGGCCACGCAAAAGGAAAAAGGAAAGAAAAAGGTCCTCAAGGCGACATGGAGTGACACCTCATCATCCTCCTCCTCCTCCTCCTCAAGCGACCAAGGTACAAAATGCCTAATGGCAAAACATGAGGTATCATCATCCTCTTCCTCTTCTTCCTCCTCTAGTTCTTCTAATTCTTTTAATTATTTATCATATGAAGAACTCCAACATGCTAGAGACCAATTAGAAAATGGTTTTCATGAACTTTCTTCTAAATTTGTTTCTTTGAAAAAGAATTTCAAAAAACTTTCCTCCGAAAAAGAACAACTTCTCAAAGAGAAGGAGGAACTCTCCCTAAAAATCCAAAATTTCCCAAATGTTGATTATTTGGAATCAACCATCAAGGACCTTAGAGAATCCTTAGCCAAGTTCACCCAAGGTGAACAAAATTTGACCAAATTATTGGGTTCTCAAAGGGTTTCTAGGACCACTCAAGGACTTGGCTATACCAACCAAGCTTCCTCCTCCCATGCACCCACTGTTTTTGTAAGGGGAAGCTCTTGTTTTAAATTTTGTAATTATTGTAAGAAACCCGGGCACCTAATTTATGAATGTGATTGCAAAAATTCCCGGTACGGTCAACCCAAATCTATTTTCTATTCGGACGAGTTTTATAGGAGAAGACCCGCCATGAAACAAATTTGGATTGAAAAATCCTTTTTGGCGAGTCTCTCCGGGCCAAAAATAGTTTCGTTTCCCCGATGATATTTTGTTTTATTTAGGGGGAGAAATTTTCTTAAATTCAAAAATCTCTTTCGATTCATTTTTCAATTTAAATTCATTTTTGATTCAAAACTCTCAATTTCAAAAATTTCATTTGGTTTCAAATTTCAAATTTCAATTGGTTTTTGATTCAAAACTTTCAATTCAAACTGTTATTCAAATTTTCATTTCAATTTCAAAAATCTCAATTGATTTTTCAATTCTCATATCTAGTTTTTCAAACCCTTTCCCTCAATCAAGTTTTATGCCCCGTGCTATTTTGATAATCACAAAGGGGGAGAAATTCTTGATTGATTGGGGTAGAATCCTTTTGATCATGCTTAGCATTTACTTTCTTTATCCTTTAAGCATGTCTTTCTTTTATGTATTTTACTTTTATTGTTTTGGTGATTGTGATCATCAAAATAGGGGGAGATTGTTGTACCTCTCGTTCCCCTCGTTGTTTGATTTTCATGATCACAATCACCTTATTATTTGTCTAATATTGTTTGAAGTGTTTTTGAATGATAGGCACAAGGTTGCCAAGGAAATGGGCCATGAAGCACATCAAGTGGACTGAAATTCAGTCCACCGGCCAACCGGTGTGATAGCACCGGCCAGCCGGTGGACCTGGCAGAGGCATTGCCCACTGCCAGGTTCCACCGGTCAGCCGGTGGCTCTGTCACCGGCCAGCCGGTGGCAACCTGATGCAACAGTGATGGCTACTGCCTCACCACCGGCCAGCCGGTGGCTCTGTCACCGGTCAGCCGGTGCTGCCTGGGCAGAAGGCCTTCTCAACATCCAAGGCACCGGCCAGCCGGTGGCCCTGCACCGGCCAGCCGGTAGCCCAGTCAAACTAGCCGTTGGCTTTGACCAGTCAACTCCCATTTGGCCTCCAACGGCTCTTTAAGCCTCTCCAACGGCTCCGAAGACTCCCCAAGGGTTCCATGCCTATAAATAAAGGCCAAGGAAGCCCCGGACACCAACCGAATCATATACGAAGCCAACAGACATATTTTGTATCAATTGGCCAACCTCCGGCGACTTCCTTCAAAGGAACCTCAAGTGCTCCAACAACTTCCACATCCAAGGAGCTCCACCAAAGAAGCTTGGAAGCGGCCTTCAACATATCCAATCATTCAAAGGCGCCCAAGGCTTCTTCTCATATACGGTTTTTATTGTATATTTATTTTGAGATTTAAATTTGGGTTTGTGCCTACAAACCCCAACACCTTTTCTCATCCCTCTTTCTTTTGGGTTTCACATCACCACTAAGGTGTGAAGAGGTTTCTTCAAGCCTTTCCTTTTAAAAGGCTTGTGTCATAGGTGAGCTAGCCTTCACCTGTAAGAAGGCTAGTGGGTTCTTTCTCAACCATTAAAAGCAAGTGGGTTCTTGCTTAACCACCAAAAGCAAGCTGTAATAGGTTCTAGTGCTACCTCAAAGCCTAGTGGGTTTCTTGCTAAAACCATTGAAAAGCAAGCGGTAGAATCTCTCAACGGTTTAGTTGGGAGCAGAGACGTAGGCCGGGTTTTTGGCCGAACTCCGTTAACAATTTCTTGTGTGATTGCCTCTTTATTTCCGCTGCATCTTAACTTTGATTTTTAATTTGTTAATCATTTTTTAAAAGGCAATTCACCCCCCCTCTTGCCATCCTTCCCCTTTTTCTCCGCCCAACAGATATACCCAGAATGAAACTCAAGGTCTACTCCCATTTTATCTTTTTAGAAGAGGAATCTCAACCTCTTAGGTATCCCCAAATAAGACTTAACGTCAGCATCATAGAGGTTTTTAAAAAATAGATTGAAAAAATGTTGGCGGATGACATCATTTAACCAATTTCTAACTCCCAGTAGGTTAGCCCCATCTATGTGGTTCCCAGGAAAATTGGCCCGATCATTGTGAAAAATTATAATAATGGATTAGTTCTAATGATATTTCAAAATAGTTGGAGGGTATTCATTAATTATAGAAAGATGAAACAATTCACCAAAAAATACCACTTACCAATCCCAATAATTGACTAAATAGTAAAAAGATTAGTAGGTAGGAAACATTACTAATTTTTGGATCATTTTTATAGATATTTTTAGGTACCAATTTCCCCAGAAGACCAAGAGAAGGTGACATTAACCTGTACTTTTGGGACTTTTCCTTAAAGAAGGATGCCTTTCAGATTATGCACTTCCCCGTGTACATTTCAGTGGTGTATGGTAAGAAATTTCTCCGATCACATTGAGGAATTCCCAAAGGCATTTCTCAATGACTTTACTATTTTTAGGAACCCATTTGATCATTTCTTAGGATATCTGGAGAAAGTTTGGAAAACATTTATAGAAAAAAATATAGTTTTTAACTTTAAAATGTGTCACTTCATGGATGAAAATGAATAGTGTTAGGTCATATCATTTTAGAAAAAGGAATTGAGATGGATAAGTCTAAAGTTGAAGGGATCAATTCTTTTCCATATCCCACCTGTGTGAGGCACATTATATTATTATTGGGGCATGTGGGATTTTATAGAAGATTCGTCAAGGAATTTCGTAAGATTTATCTTCCTCTTTCAAGATTACTATTAAAAGAATCTAAGTTTGTTTTTAATGATAATTATAGGGAGGAATTTTATGAGTTGAAACAAAAAATAATCACCCCAAAAATAATGAAACCACTGAATTGGGAACACCCATTTGAGTTGTTTTGTGATGCATCAAACCAAGCTATAAGAGAAGTTCTCTCCCAAATAATTGAAGGAAAACCCTAAGTCATAAACTATGCCACAAGAACCTTGGATTACACTCAGATCAATTACACAACAACTGAAAATGAGTTTCTTCCTATTTTATTTTCATTAGATAAATTTAGGTCATATTTACTTGCAACTAAAGTGGTTTTATTTTCTGAACATACGACACTTAGGTACTTGATGAAGAAGGATGATTCCAAACCAAGTCTGGTAAGATGGATACTAATCTTGCAGAATTTTAATCTAGAGATTAAGGAGAAAAAGGGAGCTGAAAACCAAATGGAAAATAACCTCAATAGGCTACCCAACACTTTTGAAATAGAAATTCTAGAACTAATCCCGCTCAATTATCATGTACCCAGAGAGCAACTTTACATAATAGAAGGTTAATTACCATGGTATGCTGACATAGTAAATTATTTGGCCACATATTAGGTAACTCCTCACCTTAAATCTCATCAAAATCATAAACTCAAGGATGAATCTAGATTCTATATCTAGAAAGATCCATTTCTATGGAAAACTTTCAATGACTTAGTCATAAGAAGATACCTATCGGAAAGTGAAATAGAATATGTTTTCTAATTTTTTCCTACTCTTTCTTGTGGAGGCCAATTTGGACCTCAAATAATGACTTAAAAAGTATTGGAATCTAGAATTTATTATCCCACCTTATTCAAATATTCTTATAAATTTTGTAAGATATGTGAAAAGTGCTAGTTTTTTGGTAATATCTCAAAACGATAGGAAATAACTCCAAAATAAATTACTTTTTGTGAGATTTTTGAAGTACGGGGAATAGAATTCGTGATACCATTACCAAATTTCATCCAATAACTCCTATATTCTATTAGATATAGATTATATTTTGAAATGGGTGGAATCAAAATCCACTTAGATTGATGACACTAAAGTTGTTTGTGATTTTTTCAGGGCTAACATATTCTATAGGTTTGAGGTACCACGAGAAATCATCAATGACCTTGGAACTCATTTATGTAATAGTAAAATAGAGGAATTATTGAAAAATCATGGGATACATCATAAATTGGAAATACCATACCATCAAAAAACAAATGGCCAAGCAGAAGTCTCCAATAGATAAATCAAAGGAATTCTAAAAAAGACTTTTAAACCGAATAGGAAGGACTAGAGATAAAGGATGGATGATACCTTAAGGGATTATATGACAACCTACAAGACACCCATAGGAATGAGCCACTATATATTGATTTATGGAAATATATTTTACCTTATTGTGGAATTGGAACATAAAGACTACTGGGTGTTAAGAAGATGAATCTAGACTTTTATAAATATAGGAAAGAGAGGAGATCATGACTATAGGAGCTTGAGAAAATCAGGGGGAAGATTTTGAAAATTCAAAGATCTGCAAAGAGAGAACAAGGATGGACCATGAAATGATAATTAAACTAAGAACCTTTAACCCTGGAGATCGATTTTTGTGATAAAAATCTAGACTCAAAATAATGCCAGGTAAACTTCATTCTAGACAGGAAGGTCCATTTATTGTTATTCATGTATACCCCTTAAACACTGTGTAAATTTAAAAGGAAATAATTGGAAACC
The DNA here is from genome assembly GCA_963277665.1 of Viscum album. Classification (NCBI taxonomy): domain Eukaryota; kingdom Viridiplantae; phylum Streptophyta; class Magnoliopsida; order Santalales; family Viscaceae; genus Viscum; species Viscum album. The sequence continues at coordinate 1,357,222,715 of OY728148.1, forward strand.
CATTCATTGTCAATGTTAAGAGTTTTAAGAAGTTCCCTAGGACCATACCTCAAGAATTACTGGAGGATATCACACTCATTCACCCTGATTATCAATGAAGACCTACCAGGTTTCATCATTTCTTTACACTTGATTGAATGAAGAAATTCCATTTTTGTTCTACTTATATGAAAAAAAATTAAATTCATTAAGGAAACTAAATTTATTAAGTGTCGGGGAGGGAATATTTTAGTCTAGTATTTTTAAAAAAATTATTATTTTTTCAGTCAAGCCAACGATGTTAAAAAAAGAACTTCTGGGAGGCAGCCCATAATTTTTACCTTAGTCCACTCTTCCCCCCTAGTCATATTTTACCATGATTTAACCATCCTGTACTATTATTTATTTTTATTCATATTTTTTCAGGTCCATTAACAGAGTCGATGTAAGAATCAGTAAACGAAACAAAATACACATAATAAAAGTTCTGCAGAACAGACTTGAAGGAACAAGACCCACACAACATAACTGAAGAATCATTTCTAAAGGCATATTTATTTTATAATAATTATCCTTTTAATTCCCTATATTTTTGTGGGAAAATGTATTCTTGAACCCTAAAAGAAAATTGCACACCCAAAATTAGTTTTCTTACTTTACTTGAATGATCTAGGAGACAAGATTTTCTTAGGAATACCACAATGTCCTGTTTTATATTTTTAAGTTAATAAGATTAAATGAGTAAAATGGGGAATTCAATAATTATAGTGAATCATAGATATTGAATTAATGACTCATGATTTGGAGTAATTAGTTGATTCAGGTAAAGGAAATTTCCCCACCATTTTCACACTTTTAATTTATAAAATTTATTTGGATTGAATTTTTTTTATTATTGCATTCCATGAGTGACTGTCCCAAATTATATGTTCCATTCTCAAAAGGATTTCCAGACCAAATACTTCCTACTTACATCTTGATCATATTTACTGAGTTATCTTGGGGTATGCTTCCTACTAGAACTTACATTAGAACTTATCAAAACTATGACTATGAAAAACCACATTTAAAATGATTGAGGAAACTTTTTATTAAGAACTTATACTTATAACCACCATAAAATTAATAACTTTTAGCCCATAGAATCCATGAATTAAATTTCTAGGGATGAGCCACATTACAAGCCATTTTTATCCATTCCTACCCTGCTCTATTTATATTGCATGATTTTTTTAAGTTTAAGTGTGGGGGATGCAGTAAGTCTTAGTAGAATGGATGTATTATGTTGTATATAAAAAGTTTGAGGGTTCAATTTTGGGTATTGGGATGGTATCATGTTTTATCCACTGTACTTATTATTTGAACTTGTTTAAAAAATGTAAACAAAATGATAAAAAAAATGAAAAAATGGGTTATTTTTTGGGGAAATAAAAAATAATCATTATTAGACTGATGATATATAGATCATATGTGGTTAGGTGGTGGATGTAAGATTTTTTATAAGAATAAATTTCAAAAAAAAACAAGAAATTTCATCTCTTTCATTATAATTTCACTGATCATGACCACGCTCTGATTTTTGGGGATATGGACTCATCATTTTATAGAGGAGATTTTCGTTGAACTTTAATTTTGACATCATGAAATATTATCGATAGGTAGCCTTAATTTTTGAGCCTTAATATTTTGAATATAAATCCTACCAACCTTAATCCTTATATTCATCAGAACCTTTATTAAAAATCCCTCATGATTTTCTGTGAATTTTTTCTTTACGTAGTGGAGAAATTAGTTCCTTTTCAAGCCTATATAAAAGGATCATGTACTCATGATAAGATCATAACCATACTTTAATTTGTATCATGAGTGATGAGAGAAAAGAATATATTATGAGGTAAATCATGACATGGAATGTCTGATAATAATGAATTGTGATATATAAATGAATGAAAGGAGAAGACACACAAGTTATCAATGGGAAAAAGTAAAATTCTTGGGTTGATTATTTTTTTTGAGTAATAGGAAGTTAAATTTATGTTTTATGTGAATATTAAAAGGATAACCCCCATTTATAATAATTTAATGTAATTACTTGGGAATTTTAATATTGGTAACATGTTTTTCCACTTTTATTTATGTTGAGATTACGTGCTTAAGGATAAGCAAGTTCTAAGTGTGGGGGAATAAAAAAAAATCATTTTATGCATGTATTTTTGGATATAAAATGGTCCGTTTGTATAAAGAAATTGATTAATGTTTCCAATATTTAATTGATTTTATTTTTTTTGGAAAGATACAGAGTTTGGTAAAAAATGAAAAAAAGTGACAAATTTAGTGAGCCGATACGACTCCATGCTGCGCCGCTTTGCGGTGTGGTGTGACATCAGACCTATGAAGATATATTGAAGATTCAATAGAGTCAAGGACCAATCCCAGAGCTCAAAAATGAAGAACCAGAATGAATTGGGTGAAATATATAGGAAATCAACTTTACACATCATGTAAGTTATTTACAATGTGTAACATGAAGAATCTCACAGCGTGAACACAATCCATGAAAAGGCTAGTCTCATACATTACACTTCATGAATCCACTATTCATGACATGTGATATTTTGTAAATAATAAGTTCAACCTAAACATTACTTGTCATGTAACACTTACATGATGTGAAAATGAATAACAACCTCAAGATTTTAAGTGTCAATGGGAATTAATGAAAAATATTTTTTTGACCACGGGATGACCTAGGGTCTATTATTTCTCATTTATGATGGCCATAAGGCTCTTCCATGCCAATAAATAAGAGTCTGGGGCGTGACGACCCAATATTTTTCAATGGAAATTCCTTTCTTATAAACATTTCATAATCACATGAAATCACAACATAATGAACTACTAAGTGCTATGTTACCTTTAAACATAAGTTTTTCACTAATGTGATGTGAATTTCAAAAATCTGACATACACGGTTGCGATCAATAAGTTATTTGGAGTCTGATAAGAAAAACTTAATTTTTTGTGAATAGTAACCTACCCTTAGGAATAGTAACACAACCTTATGAATAGTGATATACCCTAATGAATAGTAACCTTACCTATGATAGTATATAAATAATATTCAAGTTGAAATACGATATACCTATGTTTTGGAATAAGTAAATAAATGTTTTAAAACTATTTTTTAGAATAAATCATAATTTTAATTAAATATTAAATTAATCATATTTAGAAAATTATTTTTGAAAAATGGACTTCATTTTTGGATTCTACATGTCAAAAAATGGTTGGGGTAATTTTTTTTGGATTTTTTGAAATACTTGAATTTTTGATGAATAGTGAAATACACTAATTTACAAAATAAGCTAAATACACTAATTATAGACTCATGTATGATTTTATGATGATGTAAGACCAATTGATTTGGATTCACATGATAAAATCACTATTCTTTGTCATGGAAGAATCACTCTTCCTTTTCTTATAGAGAAATAATAAATTAATGAATATAATATTGAGAAATCCCCTCTCCCCTCCACTATAAAACCCCCCTTCACTCCCTCTTCTATTCACTCTTCTAAGCCTTGAATATCCTCAAAGATCTAACAAAATAGCCTTACCTAGTCACTCCACACATCCAGAAAGCTCTTGGTCTTGCTAAAAGACCAAAATCCCTTCCCTTAAGGAGGTTCTCAAGGAGGTTATTTTAAGAGGTAAAACACCTTTCTTTTTCATATAGTATCATTTCAATTTATCTTCTTTTGTTATCCTCTACCACATCCTCTGTCTAAATGAACATGATAAATCCATTATCATCTATATACTATAATTATATCATTTTAATGGAAGAAACATCATCATCATTCTTTCTCACTTCCTTTTATTTTATAAACGAAATCAACGTTCATGAGGTTCCAATTTATAACCTTCATGGACGATGAAGTTTCGTTCTTCAATTTCTCATTCATTACTAGTCATGAAACCATTTTTATGGTTTAAACAGACTTTAATACATTTATTATAACCTAATTAAGATTCAGTAACCAGTATACATACATATTATTAAATTTTATTACCAAACTAGTTTCTAATAATCAAAAAACTGCTAAATAATCTAAGTGAATGTCATAAATATTTCATCTAATGATTCATCCTATTTCCATGTAACCAAATGATATAAATGAACATTAACACTTCTATATGTTCATAAATAATATTTTATTTCAATTATGGAGATTTACATTCATTCCACTCCATTACTTAAGAACAAGTGAACCGATTATGAAAATAAAGAAAACGAACACTCCAAAACAGTGAAATTCAATATAGTAACTTATCACTAAGGGAATAAATGAACTAAAAAGAAATACGATAAACTAAATAAATGTATAATATATTCTGAAATAAGTTATTAATAAGTCTAATTTCATATTCCATGATCTTAAGTTCAAGATAGGAACACGTTCGGACTTAAGGTAAGAGTTTTTCCACCCGAACATCCATTTTCATTCGGGTTAATTTTATTGTCTAATTACCTCAATGAAAATCTTGTGTATTATTATTTATTCCTCAAAAATTATGTGTGTGGGTTATATATATATATACCAACCATAATATTTCCTTATTTTATGTATGGTTACAAATTTTAAGAGGAACTATTGAAATTGTTTCCAAAATACAAGCCTAATCCAAGGGAATTTCTCTAATTCTTACCTATTTTCAAGAGCACACTATAATCTGTTTTTTGAAACCATTATATTTATAAAATCAATCATTTTATTATGAAAATACTATCTTACATAACTTCTGGTTTTATACAAATATTTTTCCAAAATAACTCTTCTTTTCAAAGTAAAATAGTATTTATCTCAAGATTTACTCAAAGATTTTATAAGAATATCTTCATCTATTTCAACACTCTTATTGATTCTTATGTATTATTCGGATTAGTATTCCATGTTATAATCTACCATATTTAATTTAATTGTTTATTATTATTTTGGCTGTGCATTTTCTATCTTAAAACGATTCACCAATTTACTCTGAATGGTTAGTGTTTATGCTTAATGTTCACGGAATGTTATTTTCATTTCATATATTAATTTCAATATGAATGTATATATTTTTTCATGTTTATCCCCTTTTATATGAGGAATTCATTGGAAATATTAAGTGTCAGGTGGGGCCCTTTATATCCCCTCGGTGCATCGTTAGGTCTCATGAGACAAACTACGGTCTTGGCACAAGGCCGTGAAAAAATGATTATTTATGGTCTTGGCACAAGGCCTTGGCAGTATGGTTATATTGTCCCACATTATGAATTCCCTCATTATGAAAATAGTATTTATGGTTCATGTGGTTATTTGACTAGTAGAATACCCATGATTATGTTATATTATGGAAATATTTACTCAGCTCATATTTCTTCCATATTATGTTCAAGTTTATTTTTAAAGGCATATGTTTTTATTTATTTAACATACCTAATGTTTATGTTATGATATCTTATGATGTATTTATTACTCTTACTGAGTGTTTGAGCTCACCCCTTTCTTATGTTTCACTTTTTTAGGATATGAATAATTTTATTATGAATGACATTCTAAAATAACCAAGGAGTTATGGAAGTTTTCTAAGGAGTTTCTAAGTTGTTTTTAATTTCAAGTTGTAATGTTGAACTCATGTATGTATCTTGTTTCCAATAATACTAAACTACTCGGTCCTTCAGTATTCATATTCCTTGTTTATATTCCAATGTATCCAAATAAGGCACCGACTTTGGGAAACTGGGGTCGGGTCCTTATAGTTGGTATCAAAGGAAGTTTAGTAGAAAACTTGAAAACTATGTTTAAAAAATATTGATTAGGGAAAAAATCCCTAAGATAGTCTTTGATGATAAGCATAAAGAACATCCTGGTATTTTGATAAGGAATAGATTATGTAGATATTTCTATCAAATACATCCCTTTCTGGATACAAATAGCTAGAGGTGGATCTGGCACATATGTACCTAGGAGTGAAAGCTCCGACAAGGAGTTTTGGGCTTGACCTGGGGTATCCTAGTACATGAAAATGGGCCTTGATGCACTCTTGGTATTGACACTCCCGGGATATATTCTTAGGATAATTCACATTTCTTTACAAACCATTATGAAGGATTTAAATGTATTTTTTTCCTCAAATATACCATGTTTATGATTAAGATATTAACTATGTGTAGAATTGTGATTTATGCTAAGTATTTTTCTACATTGAGATTATACATTATGATTCATACCCTAATACAGTGTATTCTACTATTTAGAAATGGAATGTAGTGGAAGGAATGGAAATTTCATGAACGCGCGTGTCCCCTGTAGGGATTTCCCAATGATGCAAGATAATTATATTGGCTATGGTGTTGTGACTGGTGCTGAGAAACTTATAAATATACTAGGATAAATTACTCAGGTTATGAATAATAACCTTGCCCATATAGAGCATCTGGATCCACCACATGGAGGAGCTATGTTAGATTTCTTTATGCGACAACAACCTCTTTCATTCAATGGGACTACAAACCCATTTGTAGCTGAACAATGGATAATTTCTCTAGAGAAGATATTCCTCTCTTTGGGAAGTTACGAAAGAGGGAAGGTTTTCATGGAAGTTTATCATCTATTGGGAGATGCGGATCAGTGGTGGTCGTTAATCCAAAACACAAAGGATGAGGAAGAAATAGAAGAGATAGAATAGAAGGATTCTAAAAAAATATTCCTAGAAAAATATTTCCCTTGTGAACAGAGAGAAGATATGGAGAGAAAATTCTTGAATCTGAGGTAGAAGGAGGATGGAAATGTTGCCAAGTTTTAAGCCAACTTTACAAGCCCAACAAGGCATGCTGCGAGCTATATAGGCAATCCAAGGAGAAAAATTGATCGATTCTTTGATAGTTTAAAACCATTCCTTCGAAGGGATCTTGTCTCACAAAGTTTCTCTTCATATGAATATATAGTCTCATGTGATATCAAGACAGAAAATGAATTTTCTAAGTCTTATAACTTTAAAGGAAAAAAAGAGAAGAAGAGGGCTGCTGAAAACTCTAGAAAAATAAATACGGAAATGAGGAATAAGGGAAGAGTTGAATTTCCATCATGCAGTAATTATGGGAAGAAACACCATGGAACTTACCTAAATGGAATGAGAGTCTGTTACAAGTGTGGAGAAAAAGGCCACCTATCTCGAGATTGTAAGGGGAAGAAAGAAGCTACCAATGTTTTGTGATATAATTTCAATAAGATGGGACATTATGCACATGAATGTTCTAAGTGTCAATGAAACATTCCCCAAAAAAGGCCAAGGGAGCAAGGCCAACCTTATGCGGTCAAAAAATCCAAGGTTGAAGTTCCTAAAAAAGTGGTGGAAGGTAAATTGATCATTTCATCAAACTTATCCAATGATTTATTTGATTCTAGATCATTACATTCATTTATGTATTCCCAGTTTTCCAATAAAATTAGACATGTCCAATTTAATTTAATAAAGGATTTATTAGTCAATACTCCTAATGGATGTATCAATGAAATAAAGGCATGTCGATTAGTCCCCCTCATGACACATAAATGTGCTTTAGTTTCTAACCTTATCACCATACCAATGTTTGAATATGATATAATTCTTGGTATGAATTGGCTATCAAATTATGATGCAAAGATCTATTGCAAGAAGAAGGAAGTTAAAATTTTGAGAATGGTGTAAAATCCCTTATTTTTATAGTAGAAACCTCGCCATTTGTTTCTCATCTAGATCCACCCCCAGTAGCTCTACTAAATTCATTTTTTTGTGGAGGAAAGTAATGAAATAAATATGGGTGAGGAGAAGAATGTATAGATAGAGAATGAACCTATTTTTCGAGAATTTGTTGATGTATTTCCAGAGGATTTACCTGAACATCCTCCAGAGCGGGAAATTTTATTTTCCATTGAATTATTTCATGGTTCAAGGCCCTTATCAAAGACCCCTTATATAATGTCCACTATGGAGTTATTGGAACTAAAGAAAAAACTAGAGGAATTGAGTGATAAAGGATTTATTCGACCTAGTATTTCTCCATGGGGAGCCCCTGTCCTCTTTGTCAAGAAGAAAGATGGATCCATGAGGCTGTGCATTGATTATAGGGAAATAAATGCTATTACAATAAAGAATAAATATCCTCTGCCACGAATTTATGATATATTTGATCAACTTCATGGAGCCCAATATTTTTCGAAGATTGATCTTCGATCTGGATATCATCAGTTTTTTGTGAGGAAGGAAGACGTTCCAAAAACAACATTTCGGACTAGGTACGAGCATTACGAGTTTATAGTAATGCCTTTTGGACTAACTAATACACCATCTATTTTCATGGATCTAATGAACATAGTTTTCAAGGAATATCTTGACGACTTTGTAGTGGTGTTTATTAATGATATCCAGGTATACTCTAAAATCTATGAAGATCATGAAAATCACATGCGCATTATTCTAAAGACACTTAGAGGAAATAAATTATAAGGGATGTTTATAAAGTGTGATTTTTTGGCTCCAATCAGTTTCCTTTTTGGGACACATTATCTCTAAGGATAGAATATCTATAGATATTTCAAATAAAAAGTCTATTCAAGAATGGCCTACTCCAACGAAAGTCACTGAAGTACATAGTTTTATTGGTTTAGCAGGTTATTATTGGTATTCCGTTCAGAACATCACCCGTTTAGACAACTTAATGACCAAGCTTACACGAAAAGGGGTTAAATAAATATATACAAAAGAATGTGAAGAATTTTTTAAAGAATTGAAGAGAAGATTAGTGAATGCTCTAATCTTGACTCTACCATCAGGGAATGATGGATTTGTGATCTTTATCGATGCATCAAAGAAAGGACTTGGTTGTGTCCTTATGAAGAATGATAGATTTATTTACTATGCATCTAGGTCGCTAAAAATTTATGAACAAAACTATACAACTAATGATTTTGAGTTAGAAGTGGTAATCTTTTCTTTTAATATTTGAAGACATTACCTCTATGGAAAAAAATGTGAGATATATACATACTATAAGAGTTTGAAATATATATTCTCACAGAAAGAACTCAACACGAGACAAAGAATATATATTGAGCTACTCAAGGATTATAATTGTACAATACACTACCACTTGGGGAAGGCAAATAAGGTGGAAGACTCTTTGAGTAGAAAGGACCACAGAATTCTAAACAAGATTAGAGTTAAAAGGGATACTTTGTTCATAGATCTAGTAAAGATGGATATGGGAATTATCAAGGAATGTAAAACATCACTACTTTTTCAAATGGTTTCCAAAAATTCTTTATTGGGAAGGATAAAAATTTCTTATGCTGATGATGAGAAGTTTCAAAAGAAAATTAAAGTTGTAAATGATAGAAAGTTGATTGACTTCGTATATGAAGGTGACATTTTGAAATTCGTAAAGAGGCTTTGTGTTCCTACTATTCCTGATCTAAAGAGGGAACTATTTGATGATTCTCATAGCTCTAATTTCTCTATACACCCTGGTAGAAAAAATATGTATAGAGATCTAAAGGATCATTTTTTGGTGGGAAAATATGAAGAGGGAGATTGCTGATTATGTGTCGAGATGTTTGGTGTGTCAACAAATGAAGGCTGGAAGACAACCTCTTGGAGGAGTCATGCAACCACTTCCTATTTCTATGTGGAAATGGGATTATATTACAATGGAATTTGTCATGGGAATACTAAAGACTCCAATAAAGAATGATGTGATATGGGTCATTGTTGACCGTCTTACAAAATCAACACATTTTCTTGCTATAAGATAAGATTACCACTTGAAAGTTTAATAAGACTATATATAATTGAAGTTGTAAGACTTCATGGTGTACCCTTATCAATTGTTTCTGATCATGATCCCCATTTTACATCACAATTATAGAAGAGTCTTTAGAAGGCCCTAGATACTAATCTTTGTTTGAACATTGCCTACCACCCACAAACTGATGGAAAATCAGAACAGACTATTCAAAATTTGGAAGATACGTTAAGGTCTTGTTCACTTGACTTTACAGGAATACAAGATCAATATTTACCTCTCATAGAATTTTCCTATAATAATATCTTCCATTCAATTATTAAGATGGAACCACATGAAGCATTGTATGGAATGATATGTCATACACCAACTTGTTTGGACGATGTTGGTGAAAGAAAGATCGCAGGCCCAGAACTTGTTGAGGAAACAATGGAAAAGGTGAAGATTATCCAAACCCATATCAAAACAGCTCAAAGTAGTAAAAAAAGCTATACTGAAAACTTAAGGAAGGATTTTAAATTTGAATAAGGATATCATGTTTTGTTAAAGGTATCTCCATGAAAGGGTATTATATGATTTGGTAATAATGAAAAATTAAGTCCCAGGTACATCGGACCTTTTGAAATTTTGGATCGAATTGGAGCCGTAGCTTACCGTTTGGAAATACTGCCAAGTATATCCAAAGTTCATAATGTGTTCCACGTGTCAATGTTAAAGAAATACATGCCAAACCCAACACATGTACTCACCTATGAAGAAATAGAACTTGAGCCCAATCTGTCTTATTGTGAAGAGCCTATCAAGATTCTTGATACCAGAGAACAAGTGTTGAGAAATCGAGCAACTAGTCTGGTAAAGGTTCTTTGGAGGAACCATAATATGGAAGAGGCAACATGGGAGCCTTAGGAGCTTATGTTGAAGACATACTCAAGTCTTTTTAGGTAACATTTTGTAAATTTCAAGGATGAAATTTTTGTAAGGAGGGGAGAATTTAACGACCCAATATTTTTCAATGGAAATTCATTTCTTATAAACATGTAATAATCACATGAAATCACAACATAATGAACTACTAAGTGCTATGCGACCTTTAAACATAATTTTTGCACTTCTATGATGTGAATTTTGAAAATCTGACATACACGGTTGCAATCAGTAAGTTATTTGGAGTCCGATAAGGAAAACTTAATTTTTGGTGAATAGTAACCCACCCTTATGAATAGTAACATACCCTTATGAATAGTGATATAACCTAATGAATAGAAACCATACCTATGATACTATATAAATAATATTCAAGTTAAAGTATGATATACCTATGTTTTGGAATAAGTAAATAAATTTTTTAAAACTGTTTTTTTAGAATAAATTATGATTTTAATTAAATATTAAATTAATCATATTTAGAAAATTATTTTTGAAAATGGAATTTATTTTTATATTCTACATGTCGAAAAATGTTTGGGGTGAATTTTTGGGAATTTTTTGAAATACTTGAATTTTTTATGAATAGTGAAATACCATAATTTACAAAATAAGCTAAATACACTAATTATAGAGTCATGTATGATGTTCTACTGATGTAAGCCCTATTTATTCGGATTCACATGATAAAATTACTATTCTTGTTCATGGAAGACTCACCATTCCTTGTCTTTTGGAGAAATAATAAATTAATGTATATAATATTGAGAAATTCCCTCTCCCCTCCACTATAAAAACCCCCATCACTCCCCCAAATAGCCTTCCCTAGTCACTCCCCACGTACAGGAAGCTCTTGGTCTTTATAAAAGACCAAAATCCCTTCCCTTAAGGAGGTTCTCAAGGAGGTTATTTCAAGAGGTATAACACCTTTCTTTTTCATTTAGTCTCATTTTAATTTATATTGTTTTGTTATCCTCTCCCCACCTCCTCCGTCCAAATGACCATGATAAATCTATTATCATCTATATAATGGAATTATATCATGTGAATGTAAGAACCATAATTAATATTCTTACTCTCTCACTTTTATTTTATAAACAAAATCAACATCCATGATGTTCCAATTTATAACCTTCGTGGATGACGAGGTTTCGTTCTTCAATTTATCCTTCATTACTGGTGATGAAACGATTTTTATGGTTGAACCAGACTTTAATATATGTATTATAACATAATTAATATTCAGAAACTAGTATACGTACATATTATTAAATCGTATGACCAAACTAGTTCCTAATAATCCAAATACCACTAAATAATCTAAGTGAATGTCATAAATATTTCATCTAATGATTCATCCTATTTACATGCATCCAAATGATATAAATGACTATTAACACTTCTGGATGTTCATAAATAATATTTAATTTCAATTCTGGATATTTACATCCATTCCACTCCATTACTTAAGAACAAGTGAACCGATTATGAAAATAAAGAAAATGAACACTCCGAAACGGTGGAATTCAATAAAATAACTTATCACTAAGGGAATAAATGAACCAAAAAGAATTATGCTAAACTAAGTACATGTCTAATAGGTTATCAAATAAGTTACTAATAAGTCTAATTTCATATTCCAGGAGTTTAAGTTCAACAACGGAACACGTTCAGACTTAAGGTAAGGGGTTTTCCACCCTAACTTTCATTTTCATTTGAGTTACATTTATTATCTAATTAACTCAATGAAAATCTTGTTTATTATTATGAACTCTTCAAAAATTACGTGTGTGGGATGTATATATGTTTACCAACCAGAATATTTCCTTATTTTATGGATGGTTACACATTTTAAAAGGTACTTTCGAAATTGTTTCCGAAATACAAGCCTGATCCATGAGAATTTATCTAATTCTTATCAATTTTCAAGGGCACTCTATAATCTGTTTTTGGAAACAATTATCTTTATAAAATAAAAAATTTTATTACGAAAATACTATCTTAATTTACTTCCGGTTTTATACAAATATTTTTCCAAAATAACTCTTCTTTTCAAAGTGAAAGAGTATTTATGTCAACATTTACTCAAAGATTTTATAAGAGTATGTTCATCTATTTCAACACTCTTGTTGATTATTATGTATTTTTGAGATTAGTATTTCATGTTATAATATACCATATTTAATTTAATGGTTTATGATTATTTTTTCTGTGGATGTTCTATCTTAAAACCATTCACCAATTTACTCCGAATGGTTAGTGTTTATGCTTAATGTTCGGGGAAAGTTATTTTCATTTCATATATTAATTTCAATATGAATGTATATGTTGTTTATGTTTATCCTAATTCATATGAGGAATGAATTTGAAATATTAAGTGTTGGGTGGAGCCCTATATATCCCCTTGGTGCATCATTAGGTCTCATGAGACAAACTACGGTCTTGGTACAAGGCCTTGACAAAACGATTATTTATGGTCTTGGCATGATACCTTGACGGAAAGGTTATATTATCCTGCATTATGCATTAACTCATTATGAAAATATTATTGATGGTTCATGTGGTTATTCGACTAGTATAATACCCATGATTATGTTATATTATGACAATATTTACTCAGCTCATATTTCTTCCATATTATGTTCAAGTTTATTTTTAAAGGCATATGTTTTTATTTATTCAACATACCTAATGTTTATCTTATCATATCTTCCACTATATTTATTAATATTACTGAGAGTTTGAGCTCACCCCTTTCTTACGTTTCATTTTTTTAGTACATGAAGAATTTTATTATGAATGACATGCTGAAATAACCTAGGAGTTATGGAAGTTGTCTAAGGAGTTTCTAAGTTTTTTTTTTCATTTCATGTTGTAATGTTGAACTTATGTATATATATTGTTTCCAATAATACTAAACTAATCAATTATTTCCGAATTAATATTCCTTGTTTATATGCCAATGTAGAAAAATAAGGCATCAGATCTGGGCAACTGGGGTCGGGTCCTTACATGGGGTGGATTGATAGGGGATTAATCAGTGAGGGAAGCTCTGGGTGACAACCTACTACATATTGATTTATATACTTTCCTTTTATTTATTTTGTGATACCTCCCATCTCCCAGATCAACTCAACTTACCCATCCATGGAGGGGGAGTTTATGTGAGTTATCAGGAAAGGGGGAGGCTGGACCTATATGCTTTTCTTGAGTTTTCATGATTCAATTAAAACAAACCTTTTCTTATTTTTGAAACTGGTTTTAATTATTGATTTTAGATTTAAATTCCAAATGTGGTTTCTTTAGGTTTTTATTCTATTAATTTTAATTATCTTGGTTTAATTCTACTTCTATGGAGGGGTATTTTCTATGAGTAATCAGGAAAGGGATAGGCTGGACCTATGTGATTTTATTAATTTTTTTTATTCAATAAAATAAAATCCTTTATTATTTCAACATCCGGTATCAATTCTTGATTTCAAATTTAAATTTTGAATGCGGTTGCATTTAGTTTTGATTCTGTTAATTTTAATTTTTTTAGTTGACGATCAATTTATCCTTCCACCCAATTCTTTTACTGTATACGGTGGAATAGATTAGGGTTGGGTGGTGACAACTATATGGTCATTAGCACATATGTAAAATTTTATGTCGGGAATTTTGGTTTATTAGGGAACAATAATTCCTGGTCCAGGATTTCCCAAATTAATCAAGAGAACTCAATACAATGCCACACACACTAGAAGGAAGGTAGACCAGCCCGAGGTTTTAGATAGGAATACTCTCATCATAACCATGAGGACAAGGGGGGGAGGACTCGAGAGACAAATCTCTCTCTTACCAGCTAGGTGAACAAAATGGGTTAAAATTTGGAAACCATGATAGCACTGCACTAGGTCTATCCAAACCCGCTATGATCACTGTGTTTCTCAATTGTTTTAAAAATCAATTTAATCAAACTGCTTTCTACATTCACTTTCTCAACATCAATTAAAAACAATTTTTCAGAAAACCAATAAAGTGATAATTTTTTTGTGTGCACTCATACTTTGGAGATAACCTAAGGGAAAACCACTATACCTAAACTTAAGAAACAATAAAAATTATTTTTCCACATCCTATGATAGGCATGCATCAAACTTGGCATTATTTTTGGGGAGTCACAGAAGAATAGGTAAAGTGGAGGGGATTACCCTTATCACTTAAGGGAGAGAAAAAGGAATGGTTGTACAATCTACAACTATGAGAGATCCATGACTAGAATGATCTCAAAATATGATTCATTCAAAGATTTTTCTCACATCTAGGAGCACATATATCTGAAAAGAGATCTATGTTATTCTATAATCAACCAAAGAGACACTTTATGAGTAATGGGAGTGATTCAAAAAGATTTTCACCAGCTGCCTACATCAGACTATGGAGGAGCAACACTTCCTCATTTTCTTCTATCAAGGCCTGCTCGATAATGATAAAATACTACTCGATGAATCATCTAGAGGATCCTTGATTGATAAGTCACCAGCAAATACCAGAGGCCTAATTGAGAAGATTTCTCAAAACTCACAGCAATTCTACACTAGAGGTACAAGAATGAGAGGAATACATGAGGTGATAATATCTTATTCAATGGATTTAATCAGAAGAAAAAATGAGTTAACTCACCAGGTTAGTGTAAAAAATGGATGTGAACCAAGTGAGTGAATAAAAAGGCTTAACTCAGGTATGTGGTTTATGCTATTCTACTAATCATTACACTGGTCAGTGTTTAGAAGTTAAGGGGATAGAAATTTGTATTTTAGCCTATCATCCAATGCAATTCTAGCTGAATCATCCATGTCAAACCCAGACTCAACTAGGTTACATCCTGAATCAAATGAATACCTACTATAAAAACCAATACCCAACACAATCTATTTTCCAACATCAGAAATATCAGATTCCGCTGCCCTTTCAACAAGCCTTTAAAGAACCACCTTTTCAACCAAATTATTTTGAGTAGTAATCAACTAGTGCATCATAAACCGAGAAACACCAACTATATTATGATGTTGAGGGGTTAGAAGAAAAGGTTAAATATTTATCTATCTAGTTAAGAACTTTTATACAGTTTCTAACCAAGAATCTAGGAAAACTTCCAACATAGAAATTTTTAAATCCTAAGGAAAGTGTAAGTGTTATTACAACACAAATCCTAAAATATATCCAGCCACCTGAACCACATAAGGCTTATAAATATTATAAGAATGCTGAAGATCTACCTATCCTGACAAAGGAAGGAACCCAAACTAGGTTCAAGAAGTAAAGGCCAGTAACACCTTTTCAAAAACCACAAAATAAGAAAAAGGATATCCAAGAACCATTAACTTATTCATTAGTTGAGTCAAAGAAGGGTGAAGAGGAGCGAATTCAATAGGAAATTTAGGAAACCTTCCAAAAATTCGAGATTAACATCCCAATACTAGAGGACATATAAAAAATATCAAAGTATACATAATTCATGACGGAAATTTCCATGAAAAGAATTCTATAGGATGGAAATGATAGAATCATCTTAGGGAGAAGCATCTCAGCACTGATCACACCTCTAATACCCCCAAAATTTGAATATTTAGGGACATTCTCTATTATATACACTATTTTCTGTTTAAATTTTAATAATTCATTATGTGATTTTGGAGATTCAATAAATGTTATACCTCACTTGGTATTTTCATCCTTTCATACCAGAGAATTAAATCCTACTCGAGTAGTGGTATAGTTATCGAACAAATCTACAATTTTCCCAACTAGAGTTATAGAAGATGTACTCGTAGGAGTAAGAGTATTGATATTTCTAGTAGGCTTTTATTCCATTACCATGGAAAAAGATAAAGCACCAAACCAATCTACCATTATCCTTATGAGACCATTTTTAAAAGCAGAAAAAAACCATCATTAATGTCCATGAATGAACACTCACAATAGAACTTGGTGATAGTACAGTACATTTCAACATTCTTGATGCAATGAAACATACTTCCAGCAATCACTCATTTTATGAGATATCACACAAAGAAGGTACAAAAAAAATGAAGATTCAGGTGTGATTTAAGAATTATTAACCTTAGTAGATAACTTTTCTATTAGAAACACCTAGGAATAAGTAAGTACTCAGAAATCAAGAAATTATGGTTTGAATGTTCAAGAATAAATAAAATTTTAATTCTTTGATAATTTTATATAAGAAAATGATATGATTCCCTTTACTAAGGAGACACAAGCTTTTGAAGTAGGGAGTTTGAATTTCATCTCATCCCTAGAGAAACTCCCAAAACTATAATTAAAACCATTATCTAGTTATTTAAAATATGCCCACCTCAAGGAAGAAGATAAATTACTAGCAATCATTGCGAATAATCTACCAGTTACCTAAGAGAAAACCCTAACTAGCCTTATAAAAAGAAATGTATGAGACATATGATGGGATCTAGAAGATATACCCAGGATCAAAATCAAGTTATGATGCCATACAATCTTTTTAGAAGATGGATCTTGACCTATTAGGTATCCCCAGAGAAGACTTAACTCCAACACCATGGAGGTTGTTAAAAAAGAGATTGAAAAAATATCAGTGACTGAAATCATTTACCCAATTTATTAATCCTAATGGGTTTTCCCCATACATGTGTTTCCCAAAAAGGAGGCTTGACCATTGTGAAAAATTATAATAATGAATTAATTCCAATGAGAGTTCACAATAGTTTGAGTGTATGAATTGATATAGAAATATGAACTAAGTCACCCAAAAAGACCACCTCCCAATCCCATTCATTGATAAAATGATAGAAATATTAGCAGGTAGGACACATTACTGCTTTTTGGATGGTTTTTCCAGATATCTTCAGGTACCAATTTCTCCATAAGACCAAGATAAGATGGCATTCACCTATCCTTTCAGGAATTTTTCTCACAGAAGGATGTATTTTGGATTATGCAATAACCCAGGTACATTTCAGTGGTGCATGTTATGAATTTTCTCAGATCATATTGATGAATTCCTAGAGGTATTTCTTGATGACTTTACTATTTTTAGAAACTCCTTTGATCATTACTAAGGAAATCTGGAGAATTTTTGAAAACACGTATAGAGAGAAATCTAGTTTTGAACTTTGAAAACTATCACTTTATAGTTGAAAACGGAATAGTTCTAGGTCATATCAACTCAAAAAAATTCATTAAGGTAGATAATTCTAAAGTTGAATTAATCAATTTTTCCATATCCAACCTATGTGAGGCACATTAGATCATTTTTTGTGAATGTGGGATTTTAAAAATGATTCATCAAGGACTTTAGTGAGATTTTTATTCCTCTTTCAAGATTTCTATTAAAAGAATATGAATTTGTTTTTAATGATAATTTTAGGGATTCATTTGAGGAGTTGAAAAAAAAATAATCATCTCACCAATAATTCAACCACTGAATTAGGAAAATCCATTTGAGTTGCTTTATAATGTATCAAAATAAGATTTAGAAGTAGTTCTTTGCAAAATAATTGAAGAAAACCTCAAATAATAACCTATACTTTATGAAACTTTGATTCCACTCATATCAATTACATAATCAGTAAAAATAAGTTTCATACTGTTGTATTTGTATTAGATAAATTTAGTTATTATTTACTTGGAACTAAAGTGGTTGTATTCTCTGATCATGAAGCACTTAGTTACTTGATGAAGAAGGATGATGACAAATCAAGACAGGTAGGATGGATACTACTCTTTCAATAATTTAATATGAATATTAAGGAAAAATGGATCTAGAAACCAAGTATAAGATCACCTCAATAGGCTACCCAAAACTGCTAAAATAGAAATTTTATAACTAAACTCACTTAATGATCACATACCTAAAGATAAAATTTATATAATAGAAGGTGAAGTACCATGGTATGATGATATAGTAAATTATTGGGAAAAATATCAGGTACCTTTTCACCATAACTCTCATCAAAATTATAAACTCAAGGATGAATCTAGATTCTATATCTAGGAAGATCCATTTCTCTAGAAAACATGCAATGACCAAGTCATAAGAAGATACCTACTAGCAAGTGAAATAGAATATGTTTTTTAATTTTATCACACACTTGCTTTTAGAGGCCACTTTGATCCTCAAAGAATGGATAGTAAGGTATTGGAATATGAAATTTATTGGCCCACCATATTCAAATATTCTTATGAATTTTGTAAGAGATGTGAAAAGTGCCAGTTTTTTAATAATATCTCAAAAATGTTAGGAAATGCCTAAAAAAAATTATTTTTTGTGATTTTTTTAATTATGGGTTATATAATTCATGGTACCATTCCTAATTTTATTTGATAACTCATATAGTCTATTAGATAGAGATTATGTTTTGTAATGGGTGGAAGAAAAATCCACCAAGACTGATGATTCTAAAGTTTTTATGATTATTTTATAGGTTTGGAGTACCCTGAGTAATCATCAATGACCAAAGAATTCATTTTTGAAACAACATGATGGAGGCATTACTAAAAAAGTATGGGGTACATCATAAAACATCAACACCATACCATCCGCTAACAAATGGACAAGAAGAAGTCTCCAATAGAGAAATTAAAGGCATTCTGGAAAAGACTGTTAAAAACAATAAGAAAGACTGGAGCCAATTGTCGGATGATACCTTATGGGATTATAGGACAGACTACAAGAAAACCATAGGGTTGAGCCCCTATAGATTGTTTTATGGAAATAATTACCACCTTCCTATAGAATTGGAACAAAAAGCCTACTGGGTGGTAAGAGAGATGAATATGGACCTTGATAAAGTTGGGAAAGAGAAGAGATTAAAAATATAGAAGCTATAGAAAATCAGGATGGAATCTTTTAAAAATTCAAAGATCTACAAAGACAGAACATGGATGGACCATGACAAGATAATTAAACCAAGAAACTTCAACCCTAGAGATCAAGTATTATTATACAAATCCAGACTCAAACTAATATCAAGTAAACTTCATTCTATATGGGAAGGTCCCTTTATTGTTATTCATGTATACCCCTTTGGAATTATGCAGATTACAAAGGAAAGAGTAGAAAACTTGTTCACTATAAATGGGAAGAGGCTGAAGAAGTTCCATGGGTCCATACCTCAAGAACCAATGGAGGAGATCACACTCCTTCAACCTGATTACCAATAAAGTTCTACTGGGTTTCATCTTTCCTTTACACTTGATTAAATACAATAATTCCATTTTTATCAACTTACATGAAAAATAAATTTAAATTCATTGAGAACAATTCATTAATTAAGTGTGGGGGAGGAAATCTCATAGTCTAGGATTTTTAAAACTTTTTCTTTTTTTTGAGTCAATCCAACAATGATAAACAATAACACTTTTGAGAGGCAACCCACATTTTTTTCCTTGATACACTCTTCCCTTAAGTCCTATTTTACCATGATTAAATAGGCTCACACTATCATTTTTTTATTCATATTTTTAAGGCCCATTAACGAATTCGATGTAATAATGGGGAAATGGAATATAATACACATCATGAAAGTGTTACAGAATAAAACTGATGGAATAGGACCTATGAAACACAACTGAAGAATAATTTATAAAGGGAGTTTTCTTTTTATAATAACTATCCTTTAAATTCCCTATATTTTTTTTGGAAATATGTTATTAAACTCTCAAAGAAAATTTCATACCCACAATTAGCTTTCATGCTTTACTTGATAGATCTAGGAGACTTGAATTTCTTAGAAATACCATGATCTCATGTTTTATATTTTTAAGTCAATAATATTGAATGATTAAAATAAAGAATTGACTAATTATATTGGATCATGGATATTTTTATAAATGACTCATGAATTTATGGAATTAATTGATTCAGTTAAATGAAATTTCCCAACTATTTTTACACTTTGAATTTCTAAAATTTATTTGGATTGATTTGTTATTGTTATTACATGATATGAGTGATTTTCCCAAATTATATGTTATATTTCTGAATAATTTCTAGACCAAATAATTCCTATTTATATCTTGATCATATTTATTCAGTGATCTTGGGGCATATAACCTGCTAGAACTTTCATTGGAACTTTTCAAAGCTATGACTATGAAAAAATACATTTACAATGATTGAGGAAACTTTTTGTTAAGACCTTATCCTTGGACCCACCATAACATTAATCCTTGTTTAGACTATAGTATACATGAATTAACTCACTAGGAATGAGACACATTACAATTCATTTTTATCCATTCTTACCCTGATCTATTTATATTTCATGATTTGTTTTAAGTTTAAGTGTGGGGGATTCATGAAGTATTCAAATAAGGGATTTATTATGTTGTATAGAAAAAGTGTGGGAGTTCTATTTTGTGTATTAGGAATGTATCATGTTTAATCCATTGTACTTATTGTTTTCCCTTATTTAAAAAAAATGAAAAAAATGAAAAAAATGTAAAAAATATGGGTTATGTTTTGGGGAAATCAAAAATCACCATAACTAGACCAATGATTTATCAATAATATGTGGTAAGGTGGTGGTTGTGAGACTTGTTTAAGAATAACTTAAAAAAAACAAAATAAGAAGGTACAACTCTTTCATTATAATTTCACTAATCATAACCTTACTCTGAGTTTTTGGGATAAAGAGTTCTCATTTCACTGAGAAGATTTTAATTTAAATTTACTATTGATATCATGCAATATGATTTAGAGATAACCCTAATTTTGAGCCTTAATATTTTGAACAATAATCCTACTAACCTTAAGCCTCATATTCATCAAAACCTTTTTACAAAAACCTAATGATTTTATGTGAATTTTGTCTTTAGATGGTGGAGAGAGTAGTTCTTTTGCAAGACTATGGAAAATGATTATGTGATCATGATAAGATCACAAATACACTTGAATTTTTATCATGAGTGATGAGAGAAAAAAAATCCATTGTGAGGTAAATCATGACATTTCATGTGTGATAATAATGAATTGTGATATATAAATTAATGAGAGGAGAAGACCCACCAGTTATAAATGTGAAAAATACTTGGGTTGATTAGTTTGTTTGAGGAATGTGAATATGAATTGATTTTTTATGTGAATCTTTAAATGTTTAACCACCGTTGATAATTATTTGATTTAATTACTTGGGAATTTGAATATTGGTAACATGTTGTTCCTATTTTATTTATGTTGATATTACATTCTTCTGGAAAATAAAGTTTTAAGTGTGGGGAAATTCATAGAACCATTTTATGCATGTATTTTTGGATATAAAATGGCCTGTTTGTATAAAATAATTGATTAAAGTTTCCAATATTTAATTATTTTTATGTTTTTTTGGAAAGATACAAAGTTTGATAAAAAATAAATAAATAATAGAAAAATTTAGTGACCCGAGATGAATTCACATCGTGCCACTTCATGATGTGGCATGATATTCTAATTTTGAAGATATATTGAAGATGAAAAAGATTCAAGGACCAATAATAGAGCTTAGAAATGAAGAACCAAACTGAATTGAGTGAAGCCAGATGGAAATCAACTTTACACATTGTGTAATTCATTCACGATGTGTAACATGAAGAATTTCACATTGTGAACACAATTCATGAAAAGGCCAATCCCATACATTACATGTTATGAATCCAATCTTCATGACATGTAATATTTTGGAGATCAGAAATTCATCTCAAACATTACACATTATGTAACACTTACACGGTGTGAAAACGACTATCAGAATCAAGATTTTTAGCATCAATGGGAATTAATGTAGAATATATATTTTTGACCATGGGATAGCCCATGGTCCATTATTTATAATTTATGACGGCCCGAAGGATCTTCCAAGCCTATATATAATAATATTGGGTTGATTTATAGAGGTTGAATCAGTGATGGAAGCTCTAGATGATGTCCTGCTATAGATTTATTTCTCTACTTTCATTTTTTTCCTCTTCATTATATGATCTCTCCCCTCACCTGAATCAAATCGAATTAACCATCCATAGAGGGGTAGTTTTTGTGAGTAATCAAGAAAGGGAGAGGCTATAACTATTCAATTTTCTTAAGTTTTTTGACTCAATTAAATAAAATCTTTTCTTCTTTCTACATATGGTATCAATTCTTGATTTCAGATTGAAATTCTGAATTCAGTTGATGATCCATTTCTCCCTCCACCCAATTCTTTTTCTGTATATAGTGGAATATATTAGGGTTGGGTGGTGACTTCTTGATGGTTGTCAACACATGTGTAAAATTATAAGTTGGTAATTTTGGTTTATTAGGGAACACCAATTTTAGGTTAGGGATTTCCTCAATTAATCAAAAAAACATGCTAAAATTCCACACACACAGGAAGGAGGGTAGACTAACCTGAGGTTTCAAATAGGAATACTCTTATTATAACCATCTGTCTAAGGGGAGAGAGGACTCGGTAGATGAATATCTCTCTTACCAGCTAGTAGATAAAAAAGGGAAAAAATTTGGAAACTATGATAGAACTTCACCAGGTCAAGACAGACCTACTCCAATCACTATCTTTCTCAATTGGTTTAAAAATAAATTTAATAAAACTAATTTTCCTTTCTCAACATCAATTAAAAACATTTTTTCAGAAAACCAACAAAGTGAAAACCATAGTTTGTTTGCACTCCTCCCTTGGAGATAACCTAAGGGATAACCACTTGACTTATACTTAGTAAATAATAAAAATTATTTTTCCATTCCCTATAATAGGTGTGATTCAAGGTTTCAAAAAAACTATAGGAAACAAGATGGTCATACACTATCCTCAATTCAAGATAAATCTTCCACCACTATTCACATATTGGATGGAATCTATTTCATGTTTTCTTGAATTTGAAAAGAATACTATTACACCATCAAGTCAATTTTCTAAAGTTATAGACAAAAAATGTGGTTTAATGGAAAAAATTATATACATTTGAAGATATTTTCTAAGAAAATATTTCTAGAAAAGTGTACTAAAGATATTTTATATAAGGAGACACTAAAAAATTTAGCTTAGGAGTCAAAAATAGAAAAATATATTATATAGTGTTTCACACCCCAATCTCAGTTTTCTTTTATTTCTTTTATTTTTTTTCTATTTCTTATAATTGGATATTTTGGTTGAAGTTTGTATTGAGTTACCGGTGATTTTTTTTGAGTTTTTGAGTTTTTTTGGTTTTTTTATTGTGCATGGTTAGTGTACACAGTTTAGGGAGAAACCATGCGGCTGGTGGAGGAAGAGGGTGTTTTAAGTTCATCTTGTTCTTGCATGTTTTTTATTGCATGGTCTATGCACTATTTGGCCCAAACCATGTGAGGAAGAGGAGTAACCATATAGCCTGTTGGTGGTGTCTAAGGAAAGGTGCATTTCTTGCACATGGTTAACGGAAACCATGCAACAAGCATGATAGAGGCGATTTTATTTATATAGAAAAATTTTTCATAGTCGACACATGGTTTACCAAATTGTGTAGCCGGCCCATGTGGGCGCCCCTTCCTTCTAGTAAGGTGCACACGATTGATGCATGGTTTGACAAACCATGTGGCCGAACCATGAGACTTACCTAGATTCTTAAAATTTTGAGTTTCCAAGTTCACCCCACTTATCATTTAACCCTATTTTAGGTTTTTTCTCTCCAATTTGACCAAGGAACGCCATGGGGCTCCCAAAACTCTATTCATTTGGCTCTCTTTGGACCCTTGTTTCTCGTCCTTCAAATATCGGTTAGTTTCTTTGGTTTTTGATCAATTTTATCCTATTATTATCTCCCTATCTTGGTTTCTTGGTTTCTCTGGGTAAGGTTCCTTCTTGGACAAACTCTATGGATATAGGGATGATGTTGTCTTGTGTTTCTTTTGATTTTCAGGCATGCGATTTATTCCTTGGGCTTGGATATTACTTCCCCTAGAGTTTCATTGAATTCACACATCATTGAGGTAGGTGTTTCCATCCATTTCCTTTCCAAAACATGTTGTTTGATGCTTGAGTATTTTTAATAAATTTATAAATGTGTTAATGATTCTTGTTATGTGTTAGTTTGAATTATTTTAGTGTTTTTATGTTTCCAAATTGGTGAAAATGGGTTTTCAAGGGATTTATATAGTTATGCCTAAATGAACATGCACTATATATGTTTGATAAAATAAAAATTGGTTTTTTAATATGAAATTGGATATTTGGGATTTTGTTTGTCCTTGTTTGGGTTTTGGAAATTATGTGACATGTGGAATTGAGCATTTTTTGTGGGTTTTGGTGCCTTTTTTAGGGTTTGATGCTTATGCGTGGAATCTTATAGTTGGTTACAACACTTTTTGTTATTATTTAAATTGTAATCTTGGGTATTTTTATGGTTTTATATATATATGTTATTGGATGTGGACATATCCATATGTGCACGAGGTGCACATATGGGTAGTCACACACACATGTAAATGGTATTCCCTAAAAATGTCCACTTTTAACCTCTGATTTTTCAAAACACCCATCTCCCATTTTCCTCTCTTTCTCCCCTCCAGTTATCAAATGGTTTTATAAAACCCTCAATGTTTCTCTAAGTGGATTATTGGTTTTGTAAATAAATTCAAATGTGAATTCTAAATATGTTATCATAAACTTGGACCATTTGGAACCTTGAAACATGGTTGGTAATCCCATGAAATTAAGTCCTGTTTGGCACCTTTTGAGATTGAATTTCGTTTCCAATATAGTTTGGGAAATGTTTTCAAGAATGAAGGTAATATTATTGGATGTTTAGGGAATGTCCATGATTACATATTTTTATGATCCTGTTTTATTTTTCCAGCACCATGGTTATTTGCTTGTTTAGTATGACTGCTTGTAATTTTACCATTATATTGTTTTTAGTTTTGTTGGATATTCCCTATAAATTATTATTATCTTATATTTCCATTTATTTTATGTATTATTTGAATAATTCTTATACTAGGTTTTTGGTCTTCAAGCTAGGTTTAAAAATGATAAATTATTTTAAAATGAAAAACCATGTTTTATTTTCAAAGTGGGATTTATAGAAATTGGTGTTGTTTATTTTTAAGATAAAAAAATTATTTTCCTAAATGTATTTAAAACTAATTTTTAAACTATTTTTGGAAGGGACAAGTAGGGATTTTTCAATGCTTACCTACTAAGCTATTTTATTCTCACACCCTACTTGTTCTACTCGATGTCGGTAAAACTGAGTTATTTTTCAAGTTTAGAATCTTTTTAGGTTCTCCAGTGGAGCAGGCTGGTTTTATGGATGGTGGTGACCAGAATGTCACATGGAGATCATTGTCAGGTTACAATTTGAGTTCAGTTTTTTTAGCTTCTTTTGAGTACCACTGTCATTGTATATGGATCTGGTTATGTATTTATTTATGTTTAATGGATTTATGTTGCGTACTCTATTTTTTTTCATCTGTTTATCATTGGGCTAAATAGTTCCATTTTTTTATCTTTGTGGTCTGAAAGAAGCTTCCCACCTATGAAGATCAGGAACTATTGGGAAAAAATCACTTAAGGTTTCATCTCAGTATTTTAGGAATGATTGTGTTTGTTGACAAAGCCAATTGACCGTATTACAGTATGGTTAGTATTACCAAAGTAGATTTTTTGAAGGTGGAATAGTTTCCTAGTGTTTTCTATATTTTTGGGCCTCAAAATTGAGATTTTATTTTATAGAAAATGAATGATTTCTGCATATCTTAATTGGAGAACCGCATAGGGAGTATGTGGAATCACAAAGTGAAATCGGAAAAGGCATGGTTTTCGCATAGCAGTTGTGCTATGTGGACTGCAAATGAGGCTCTATGTTTTGTGAATGAAGGTGGTGAATTAAGTTCATTACAAAGGGTTATGTGATATGAAAACTATATATGAAGATCAGTTCATGGGAGGCTCATCATTTTCAGTAGAAAATGGTGAGTTAATAGTCACAATAAAGGAATTTTTATTTGTGGATGAGGATGGTAATTTGAAAGGCATTGAAATGAATTAAGTGTTATTCAAACCGCATAAAAAGTTCATTACATGATGATGGACAATCTAAAAATATGTTTTTATTAAATGTGATTAGTGGGTTTTACAGTATTTCTTTTCCTATATAAAAGACCTTAATCACATCATTTGAAAGAGAGAAAATTTCATTAGAGAAGATCATC
This sequence comes from Viscum album, assembly GCA_963277665.1. Taxonomy (NCBI): domain Eukaryota; kingdom Viridiplantae; phylum Streptophyta; class Magnoliopsida; order Santalales; family Viscaceae; genus Viscum; species Viscum album. The sequence goes on from OY728148.1 coordinate 1,357,249,645, forward strand.
ACCTGAAGAATTTGGCTAAGTCTGAAGTGGTTCATGAAGAAGAAATACTACAAAGGAGGTAGTTCACAAAGATAGTTCATAGAAGGGGTTTCCAGGGCATTGTATGTCACAAAGAAAATGTGGGTCTCGAAGTTTCAGTCTTTCATGAAGAGAAGGTATTCTTTGAAGTAAAGGAAATCTGTGAAGCACTCATGCTACATGGTGTAGAGGTTTCCAGGAATAGATTAAGGTAGTTCATTAAGGATCAAAAAAAGTTCATGAACAAACTCTTTTCAAAGAAAACTATATTTGGTGAAGTGTATTTAATCTACTGGGTGAAAATGGAGCTACATGAAACACTTAGTGTGATAATATTCTGAGATTATTTAGATCCACATATGATTCCTATAAATAAGAAATGATCACACTTTAGTGGTGAGATTAGCGAGCTTTCAAATTGTGATTAGTTATAAACTGGGAGGGACAATGAGTCTACTTTGAACTTTGTAACAAAAATTCACTTTAGTGGATTTGGTACATAGGAAAATTGCCTTTGTATGCTCCTTAGATTTAGCCTAATGAGGGTGAAACAAGTAAAATTGATGTCCTATGCATGTTTTAATTTTCATATTTTCCTACACTATGGTATAAAGAGAGAAGATTGTTTTTTAACAATGAAAAAATATCCAGGATAGTTGTTTTAATATGTCATTATTTGATTCACCACCCTCTCAGGGTATTTAACCTAGTTGGACTAATATGAATGCCTCTCAGGCCTTGTCGTGGGCCAGCTCTGGTGACTAGTCTAAGGTTGAATCGGGTTGGTTCAAGAAAAAATGGTATCAAGTTATCCCTTTTCTATTTTGTATATCATGTAGACTAGAGGTAGGACTGTTGGGACTCAGGAGGTAGGTACAGGAAGATAGTCATGAATTCTTACTCATCTTGAGCCTCGAGTTACCAGGGGATGTCAAGGACTTGAGTCTTTTGTTTTGGTTTTTGGGTTTATGTTGTTGGAGTATGCCTTGTATTATTGGGTTTGTGATTTTGGGGATGAAAAAGGGAGTGAACCAGTGTCACATGATGAGCATGCATGGAGTAACAATCCATGTGGAGCCCGAGTTCATGGTTCAAAATACTTCTAGTGGTTGGTTCTTACATGGGTAATGGTCTAATAAACCATGTGGGTGGGTTGTACATGGACACTAGTTACCTAATTTAGGAGTTTTGGTATGAGTCTCGTTTTGGTTTGATTTCAGTCTGGCTGAGTGGATTTTAAATAGAAATTGGTTTTCAGAAAACGGTTTTCAGATGGAAAATTATTTTAGAACATGGTTTTATTTTAAAAGTGGATTCGGGTGTTAAATTGGATTTGGAAGTGGGTTCAGATATTTTAAAAGTGTCATTGAAATAATTTGATTTTTAAATTAGATTGAAAATGGTTATTTTTGAAAGGGGATTTTGGTTTTTATATGTGATGTTTTGATTTATGAGTTTTTGTTTTAGTTTGGAATGTTATTTTTTGGTTGAGATATATTTTGAAGTTTATTTAGTTTTGTGTTTATTATTTTATTTAGATTATGCCACCTAGAAAGGTACGAATGATTTCTAGCAAGTCTCTTCTAGTCATTGGCCCTGCCCAAACTCCAAGTGGGGTGTTAGAGTTAAGTTCTTATTAGATGTTTCTAGTTTTCCATGGTGATCGAGGTACGTTAGAGGCTGCAGGATAGATTGAGGAAGTCAATGGTGTTTTTAGGTCTTTGGGAAATCCTAAAGCTATGAGGTTTGAGGTGTTCTTAGGGTCATTTTAGGGTCTAGGTTTGGATCGGTGGAAGTTGATCATCCCTCCATCATTTAAAGTTGGGATGTATTGGGAAATATTTAAGGCCACTTTCATCTAGTGGTTTATTCCTGAGGTGGTTAAGGTGGGGAAAGTGGAAGATATCTAGGATGTTTACCAATTTCAACTAACAGTGAAGGCCTATGTTGATCACTTTATAGAGATAGTTTCCTTTTCTCTAGAGGTAGCATCAATGGATCAGCTAAAATATCCTATCTTTGTGTGGGGTCTATGTTAAGAGAGTAAAGATTGAGTTTCTCATTCGGGGGAATTTTGTTCAGGAAGTTGGTAGATGAGGCGTTTCTAGTCGAGATAGTTTTTGGAGCATAGTCAGTAGTAGTTTTAAATATAGTATCTATTGGCACTCATGAAGGTTACCCATCTAGTGAAGAGGGTTTCCTAGAGGAACCTATTCCCAAAAAGTCTCTCTTTTTGGTTCTTACATTTCATTTGATGGACCACTTGCTTGCATGCTTTCAATGTGGTCGGGTTGGGAATTAAAAACCATCCTTTTGTAATACTCCATAGTCTTGTCGATGATGTGACTATTTGGATCACTTAGAGAAGTTATACAAGTAGAGTTTCCAAAAGGGGATGTCTTGATTAGAGGTTACCAGCTCTTGATTATGGGTCATCAGATGCTTTAAAGAACCATGAATCTAGCCACATGCCCCATAATGAAGCTTTTCACGTGGTTAAGAATTGTTGGATTTTGGGGGTATTGGACCATATTTTTCTCCAACGTCAGATCGGGGATGGTTTAATTTCTCATACTTATAGTTTTCCTTGTCTTTGAAAATCCTTCTTATTTTAAGGATCCTGGTAGTCTTGTATTATTTGAAGTTTTTATAGTGGATCTTTATAGATGTGAATCTTTCAATGGTTATACTTATTTTGGTATGGTTTTGGTTTTGGGTTATGGCTATTTTGGAGATTTTCATGTCTTTTGGAAATGATGGATCATGGTTTGGTTTGATGTTTGGTTCGAGATTTTTCTATTGGGACCCTTTGTGTTGGAAGTTCTGGTAGTGGTGTAGTTACGCTAGTTAGTTTCTAAATGGTGGGGAGGGACCTTTATTTTCCTCCCCCATGGTTTTACCTATTTTGGTTTTATCTAAAGTTAGTTGGGTGTAACTTGTGGAGTTGAAAGGTCACACTAAGGATCGTGGTTTCATTTGAAATTGATTATTTTTGAATTGTAGTTTTGTTCCTCATTTTTATGGGTGACTTTATAGGGATAGAAAGTTTTTTTGTGGGGAGAATTGTCACACCCTGACCCCAATTTTCTTTTATTTCTTTTATTTTTATCTATTTCTTTGTTTTTTATCTTTTATTTGAAGTTTAGATTGAGTTATTGGTGTGAATATTTGAGTTTTGGAGTTTTTGGTTTGAGTTTTGTCATAAGAACAATTAGTGTGTATGTTTTAGGGAGAAAACATGTAGCTAGTGGAGGAATAGGGTGTTTTCAAATCATTTTTTTTCATTCAGGGGTTGTATTGCATAGTTAGTGCACTATTTGGTCCAAACTGTATGAGGTAAAGGAGTAACCTTGCAGCCTGTTGGTGATGTTTGAGGAAAGTTTCAAAACTTATGGACAATTAATGGAAACCATGTGGCAAGCGTGCGAGAGGATCTGTCATTTTGACAGATCCATTTTTGGATGGTTGGCGCACAATTTTCCAAACCATGTGGCCAGTCCATGTGGGTGCCCTTTCCTTCTAGTAGGGTGTGCACTATTGGCGCATAGTTTGGGGAACCATGAAAATTACCCAGATTATTAAAATTATGAGTTTCCATGTTTGTACCACTTATATTTTAACCCTATTTTGGGTTTCTCCTTGCCCATTAATCCTAGGCGCACCATAGGTCTCCCAAGCATCTCTTTCTTTGGCTCTATTTGCATCCTTGTTGCTCCTCCTTCAAATATAGGTAGGTTTCTTTGAATTTTGGTTAATTTTATCCTCTTCTTCTCTCCCTCTCTCGGTTTCTTGGTTTCTCTTGGTGGGGTTCCTTCTTGGCCAAACCACAAGGGTAGAGGGATGATATTGGCTTGTGTTTATTTTTATGTTAAGTTGTGTAGTTTGTTCCTTGGGATTGGTTCTTCCTTCCCCCAGAGTTTCGTCGTATTCACATGTTGTTGAGGTAGGTGTTTCCATACATTTCCTTTCCGAAACATGTAATTTGATGCTTAAGTATTTTTAATAAATTTATAAATGTGTTAATAATAATTGTGATGTGTTAGTTTGAATTATTGTGGTGTTTTTATGTTTGAAAATTGGTGGAAAATGGGTTTTCAAGGGTTTTCTATAGTTATGGTTATATGTATATGCACTCTTGGTGTTTGATAAAATAAAAATTGGTTTTTTAAAAATGAAATTGGGTATTTGGTATTGTTTTTGGACTTCTTTGGGTGTCGTAAATTGGGTGAAATGTGAAATTGAGCCTTGTGTGTTGGTTTTGGTGCCTTTTTATGGTTTGGTACTTATGTGTGGAATCTTGTAATTGGTTGCAACACATCTTGTGATACTTTAAATTGGAAACTTGGGTATTTTTATGGTTATATATATATATATATATTTCATTATATGTGGTCATATCCATTTGTACACAGGATTCACATATGGGCAGACACACACACACATGTAAGTGGTATTCCATAAAAATGTCCACTTTGAACCCCTAGTTGTTCAAAACACTCTTCTTCAATTTTATTCTCTATGTAACCTCTAGTTCTCAAACAGTTTTCTAAAACTTCCAATGTTTCTCTTAGTGGTTTCTTGGTTTCTAAATAACATCAAATGTGAATTCTAAATGTTTTATCTCAAACGTTTCCCATTTAGTACCTTGAAACATGGTTGGTAACACCGTGTCTTTAAAGGCCCATTTGTAACCTTCCAAGCCTGAATTGTGGTTTTACTATGGTTTTGGAAAAGGTTTCAAGAAGAAAGGTAATATTATTGGAAATGGTTTTATAATTGTAAATGTAAAGGCCTGATTGGTATTTTTCAATGTTTTGAAAAGTGGTTTTAATTTTATATGATGTGTATTCTTGATTGGCACTTTTGATGGTTCTATGTATGATGGGAACCTCTATTGTCATGATTCCGATGAGAGGGACTTCACATAGTTGGTGTTGGGGATTGGGAAAGGCATGCATGGTGACATCCTTCAGTTAGGTTTAATACCAAGCATGTGGTGACATCCTCATTATCCTTTATACTATTATCTTGGGATTCATGGACATTATTTAGAGGGTTGAGTGATGATTACTTTCTAGTCTCGATTAGATGGACTAGAAACCCCTAAATAGAGGATAGGTTTGGTGGGATTTTCCACTGGTGAGGATAGTTTAGAGCAGCTAGATTGGTTACTGATAATGAAGTTGCACCATACACCGACAGGTGGGTTTGAACTGAGTATGTCCATGGTTTTCTTCTCAGGATGTTTAGGGAATTACCATGATTACATATATGTATGCCCCTATTTTATTTTTCCAGCACTATGTTTTTTTATTTAGTATATGACTGCTTGCACTTGTATTGTTCCATTATTTATAGTTTTGTTGGATATTCCCTATAGCTTGTTCTTAGTTCATATTTTCCTTTCTTTTATACATTATTTGGGTGATGATTCTACTTGGTTTTTGATCTTTAGGCTGGGTTTAAAAATGAGAAATTGTTTTAAAATGGAAAACCATGTTTTTTTAAAGTGGGATTTATGGAAAGTGGTGTTGTTTGTTTTTAAGATAAAAATATTATTTTACTAAATGTGTTTCAAACAAGAGTTTATGGAATTTTTCAAGAAAGGACATGTGTAGATTCTGTGGTTCTTACCTACTGAGCTATTTTATGCTCACACCCTACTTGTGCCACTCGGTGTCAGTAGACCCGAGCTTTTTTGTAGGTTCATTTTTGTTTAGGTTCTCATATGGAGAGGGATGGTTTTATGGATGGTGGTGATCAAGAGGTCATGTAGAGATCATGTCATGATCTGGTTTGAGTTTGGTTTTATTTTTAGTTTATGTTTAGTATCCCTATTGTTGTATCAAGATATGGTTATGTATTTATTTATATTCAGTGTATTTATGATGCACACTCTGCCTTGTTTATCCATCTATTTATTATTGGGATAAATAATTACCTTTGTATTATATTTGATTCCCAGTATTAGTTACCAACCCTAGAGGATCATGAACGCATCTTGGGCCTTGTCGCGGGATAGATCAGGTGATCGGTCTAGAGATGACCCAGGTTGGTTTTTGACACAGTGTGAAAAATACGTTGATGATTATAGAATGCACTTGAGGGAGATTTGTGACATTTCCCAAGGAGGTTAGAGGATTTATAATATTGAGGCACCTTAAGATTATGTCCAGCTCTACCCAATATACACTACTAAAAATTTGGGATTATCCAATGATAGCCTTTATCAGCGCTAGATAAAATCACTGATAAATCCACCCCTTACCAGCGTTGGAAAAAAGTACTGATAAAGTAGGTCTTTTTCAGTGCTAATAAAAAAGCACTGATAAAGGGGGTCTTTATTAGCACTAATAAAAAAACACAGATAAAGTGGTCCTTTATCATGGATAATAAAAAATCACTGATAAAGGGGGGGGGGGGGGTTATTATCATGCTAAAAAACGCTAATAAATGCCCCCTTTATCAGCACTTTTTCATTAGCACTAACAAAGACCCCCCTTTATCAGTGCTTTTTTTTCTAGCGCTGATAAAGAGTATATTTCATAAAAAAAATATGCCATTAAAAATAATATATTGATATATAAATATATTTATATTGATTTAAAGATAATATATTTTATTATATATGACTTAGATAAATCTAATTACACATTTACACTTAATATATAAGATACTTAGTGAAAAATGGATTATAAAATAAGAAAAAAATATTAATTAATAAATTTTTAATTATTATTATGTAATTGTGATTTAATAATAATTGGATGACATAAAAACTCAATAAACTAATTAACGATCTAAGATAAGTTGAAAACATGACTTGAACTTCAAATGGACATAACTTTTGATCTTGGTGTCCATTTGAGCTCTACCATATATCAAATCAAAGTCTATAAAGTGACATATGTCTTGTTTATTAGAGGGCCTTGATCACTACTTTTTCAAGGTCAAAAATGGCTCAGAAGGCCTCTGAAACTATGTTTTTAGTTGAGATTCCCTAATTTTTTCATATTCAATAGTGCTTCAGCTTCATTTAAGAGAGTATTATTGCTCTTTTTCAGCATAGAATGAATTTATTCTCAGGGCTTAAATTCATATAGATATTATTGTTTTGAAAACTTTTCATTTTTTATATTGTATTTTTATTTATATTTAAACATATGCATATTTTCTTATATTTAATTATAATAAATCAGTTGTATAAATACATATTTAAACATATTTACATAAAAATGCATTTTTAAATATATAAACTAAATAGAAATAAATATTTATTATTCATTTTATTTAAAATTAAAAATTATCCATTTTATTTACCTTATAAAAATGCATTAATATGTATATATATACTTGTATAAGTAATTTTTATATATAAAAATGTGTGTGTCAATAAAAAAATATTTATATTTATATTATAATATATGTAAATAAATAAATAAATATATATATATATATTTTATGTGTATGTCGGAAATATAAATTAATACTTGTGTGTTTAAATATGTGTGTGTATTAATACTATGTATATACATCATATATAAATGTATTTTTATAAATAAGTCATTATCATTATCATTATCATTAAATATAGAATAAGGACATATTTTATTGTAAATATTTATGAAAACATTATAAAAAAATTATATGTAAATATACAATTATATGTGAATATGTACAAATATATATACAAATATAGACCTATAAATATATATGCAATGTATAATATTTATATCTAAATATACAATATATGGAAATATTCTATAAATGTATTTAAAAAAAATATCTAACCATTTTTTTACATTATATAAATATATATTAATATATATATATACTTATACAAATACATATATAATTTTTATATATACATATGTGTGTGAATTAATAAACACATATATATTTATATTTATATTCTAATATGTGTAAATAAATATTAATATATAATATATTTAAATAAATATAAGTATATATATATATACCACACACACACACAAACATATATTTTATAAATGTATTTATAAATAATTTTATAAATATATGGATAAAAAATATATATGTAAATATATATAAATAATCAGAAATATCGTAAAATAGAGAATAAAACATCTTGGTCCAGTGGTAAAGGTGTTCCGGTTTCAAAAGAGATATACAAGGATCGAATCTAGGTGTGTGCGTGGGGTGAACAGGTGGTTGGGCATTGAAAAATCACTGAAAAAAGCCCATTCTGAGTGCTGATAGGGGGTGTGGAAAATTGGGTTACAGGTGGGGTGGGGGGAAAGTGGGTGAAAAGCATTGATAAAGAGGGGTAAAAGCACTAAAAAATGTTGGGTGGGAGAACTCCAAAAAAATCCCCCCTTTATCAGCACTTTTTTAGCACTAATAAAGGGAGTATTTTAACAACACTTAGATTTACAATGCTTTTATTAAAGACAATTTTTAATGTTGCTAAAAGCATGACATGTAGTAGTGATAGGTTCATACATAATTGGATATAGAATTTATATCAACCATAATTGTTAAGATAATTAGGACATTCCAAGATGTTCTGATAGCCCTTGTGCAAGGGTGGATACATCAAATTTTTGGTTATGAAATTTTATATGGGAAGGCATAGAGGGAGAAATAGATAGAAATTATGAATATTTATGGTGACTGAGATGACTTGTAATGAATCAACTCAGGTCAGCATAACACATCACCTGAGATGGTCTGCCACAAGTTAAGGATCAACAAACAACCAAACAAGTCTCATGAATAACTGAAAAGAGATAAACCAATAGAGTGTAGTGCGGAAGAATAGTACACATCCATGAGACACACAACACCAAGACAAAAAAGCTAAAATTGAAGGTAAAACAAGACAAGACTAAAACCAAGTCTCTTTGTGACCATTTGTCACGACCAATTTGTCTCACTAAGAATACAAAAACAACCAAGAGAATTATGTGAACCACATGATTCCCTTCCATTTCCCTGAGTCCTTTAAAACCACATATATAAACACGCAAAGGTAAAAGTAGGGTGTGGGACCAAAGTTAAGTAATATTTCACTAGAGAATCTATATAAAGTATAATACCATGAAAGCATTAGTTTTAAATTTAAAAAAAATCTAGTTTTTAAAACATTTTCAAAAGAGAATCAATTTGTAAAACATCCTTTTATTTTCATAAAAACATTTCATTTTTGTAAAATTAGGAATATATCAAGTACATGTGAGATAACATGAAATCATAAGTAAATGTAAATACCCCATCCCCAGTAGCCCAGAGTTGGTGTCTTACTTTAGTACATTGGTATGATTATAAGGAATCACATCCCAAAAGACTAAATAGTTTAGAATCATTGGAAAACCAGATACATACATAATTGTTACATTACAACATGAAATGAAATACAACATAGAAAATCCATTAGAAACTCCCATAACTCCTATATTATCCCTAAAAGTCATTAATAACATACATCTTCTCATACTGGGGAAAAATAAAATATAAGGAAGGGGTGAGCTTAAATGATCAGTAAGGGTAAGAAATATAAAATAAGCATGAATATAAATCATGGTAAATAACTAAAAGTACACATGCCATTAAAACATAATCCTGAGCATAAAATGACAGGAATTAAAAGATGATTAAATAATCTATAATAAAACATAACCATGGATATTATAATAGCTGAATAATCACATGGAAAATCAATTACTAGTTTCATAATGAGGGAATGTATAATGTCGTACATCATAGTCATATTGTCAAGGCCTCGACCAAGACACTATACATAATGGGTAAAAAACCAAGCTAGTTTTCTCATGAGACCTACCAATACACCGAGGGGCTATAACAGTACCCAATTGTCACTTACTAAGTCCAATGCATTACTCATATGAATGGGGATAAACATAAACAACATATACATATGAAATGTAAATAAATTTCCCTAATATATAAACATAATCACTAACCATTATGAGTAGTATAGTAAATTATATCAAGATAGAACATTCATATTCAAACTGATCCTAAACCATTTAATAAAATATGGTGGATGATAAACATAATAGATAAACCTCAATAAATAATAAAATTCAACATGGGTATTTAAATATATGAAAATACTCTAATAAAATCATCAAGGAATTCTTGAGAAAAATACCCTTTTTTACTTTGTAAAGAAGATTTCTTTTAGAAAAATCATTTGTATTTTTCATAATTGTTTGTATAAAACTATAAATGAAAAAATATAGTTTTTATGAAAAATTTAGTGATTTTAGAAAAATAAATGTATCATAAAATAGATTATGGATGGTACTTGAAAATGAATAAGAAATTGGGACATTCCATTTAATCGGGCTTGCATATCAGAAAAAAATGAGAAGGGAACCTTGTAAAACATTTATAATCCCATCAAAGAATGATGAAATGATCTGGATATATGATTTTGTAACATATATATATATATATAATTTATAATAAATATATAAAAATAATTAAAAATTATAGTGGTGTATATAGAAAGAAAGCACAACCCAAATGAAAAGGGAGGTTCGGGAAGAAAACCCTTACCTTATGTCCGAATGTGTTCTGCAATTGACCTTAATGTACAGAATAATCAAATTAAATACATTAATTAATTAATTAATAAACTAGTTTTACATGTATTTTATTTATTATAATTTTATTAGGTTTATTTATGGCCTTTTTTATGAGTTATAAGATACAATTTTATTGCTCAGGAGAGTTTGTTTCTTTAGTTTTCACAGTCGGTATACTTATATATGAGCATGGAAGTTCATGTGGAATGAGTATAATTATATTGAATTGAATTTATATGATATTAAAGAGAATACATAGGATTAAATGGTTATATAATTCATTTTTATATGGTATGAGGATGAACAATTGGATAAGACATTTAGTGATAATCATTTAGATTATTACGACAATTATTGATCATAACGAATTCATATTGTTTTCTCATTTAGTATTATGTAAATATATTAATTAAAGAACATAATAAATGTTTTAATAAATATATTATAGTTTGTTTTAACCATAAAAATGGTATCATTATTATCCTTGAAGGAGAAAATTAAGAACGAAAATCTGTCATCCATGAAGGTTGTAAATCGACACCTTATGGACGATGAATTAAATTTTAAAATAAAAGAGGGAGAGAGAGAAAGGAGTTTATGAAGGATATTCCATTAAAATGATATCATTACAGTATATAGATGGTACTTGAGTCATCATGATCATTTGTAAAGAGTATGTGAGGAGATATTAATAAAAGAAAATAACTTGAAAAGAAATTAAAAGGAAAAAGGAAGAGGATTTTACCTCTTGAATAATTCTCCTTGAGAACCTCCTTAAGGGGATTGGTTTTGGTCTTTTGATGAGACCAAGAGATCCTGTACATGGGGTAGAGGATTGGGGAGAATATTGGGTGGAGATTTTACAATACTCAAAGCCACAGTGGTGTGAGGAGAAGGGGTGGTGAGGGGTGGTATTTATAGTGGAGGAGAGGAGTGATTTGAATATTTAATTTATTTGTTTATTATTTGGCTCAAGACAATGAATAGATTGAGAATTATCATGAAATATATTAAAATAATGATGGGAATTTAGAGATTATGGTGCTTAAATAATACATGACTCAAGGAATAGTTTATTTAGCTTATAATGTATTTATATTGTAAATTAATGTATTTTACTATTCACTAAAAATTCAAGTATTTCAAAAAATAACAAAAATTCACCACAACAATTTTTAGACATATAGAATTCAAAAATTTACTCCATTTTATGAAAATAATTTTCTAAATATGAGAAATTTAATTTTTAATTAAATTCATTATTTACTCGAAAAATACAGTTTTTAAAATTATAACTGATTTTATAAAACTCTGAAAAATTAACTAAGGTCTTGATAAATTATCCTAATATAATAAAAAAACAAAATATTAATTTATGAATAAATTTTATGAAAATTAATTTTATTTTAAATAATTTTATTAATTATAAAATTGAAATTAAATATTTATAACTTACAAAAATACCAACACTTAAATATAAGTTTTTTAAAATATTCATTTACTTACACTATGATATAATTATATCATAATTTCATTTATAAGATTCTTAAATTTTATTTATACTTTCATGGGTGATGTTATTATTCATTAGTCTGATTTACTATTCATAAGGGTCATATTACTATTCCTAAGGTTAAGTTATTATTTTATCAGTACATGTTTCTTAACTTCTAGACATACCTAATATTTCATTCATTCTTCATATATAATGTTTTTATTGTGTTCTGTAAGTAATTTTATGTGATCCATACTATATGAAATAAACATAATAAGGGAAATCACATTGATAGAAGCACATGAGCCTCAGCCTGGTTGGTGAGGAATCATTAAGTGAATCCAAGTGACCTGAGATCAAATCTGGGTGGAGACATATTTCTAGGGTACTTTAGCAGTACTGTAACAGGTACTGTAGTAAGTACTGTTCATTACTATAGAAGCCAGAACTATCCATCCATATGGGACTTCGAGCCACCAGTTTGGTCCTCAGGTCCTGCAAGGCCTTCAGGCCACCCAAGGCCTTTGGGTCAGTTGTCTCTCAAGGCCTTCGAACCACCTCAAGGCCTTCAGACCACCCCAAGGACTTTGGGTCACATGAAATTATAGATGAAACTAGTCAAGATTACAAAGGAAAAGGCTCTAGATGAATATTGAGAGTAGGAACATTCACTAGAGCAGAAATAACTGGAATTGAAAGAATTAGAGGGTATGACATTACCATTAGGACCAAGACTATACAGCTCTGTACATGACAACTATACGACTAGTCTTGCAAAGGTGGAGTGCTGATATCATGACATTTTCTAGGGAGGGGCAGTTCTATGTTTTCTTTTCTAGTTTATTCCTCTAAGACCTATGGGTCATGTAATATATTAATCCTTAGGGAATTGTAAGGGTTCCACATCACCCATTTAAATGTGGATTATCAAAAATAAATAAAAAATGAAGGCCTTAGGGCCATTTAGGCATTGATATAATTATGAATCATTATAGTAAAACCATCCATAGATACGCCATAAGATAAACATGTGAGAAACCAAACATGAAATGTAGTATCATGTACAAAACCAAGCACAAGTTGTGCTCTAACCTATGAGAATACATACTCAAACACAAAAAAGGAACACTAATCACTAAGATAGGCATAACATGAATCCTACTGATATCAAGTCATATTACAGTTTGTTGATAAAAAAACTCCAAGTGGTTTCATACACACACTAAGGTTTCACATGCCCATTTCCTGACACATTCAAGGTTCTTAATGTGCTATGTTTTACAAAAACAATTTAAAACAATGATCACAATTTAGAAAACAATTTAACAGTGAATACTCACCACTATCATACTTGAAAATCCATTTTAGAGTCAAAATCACCTTTAAGTCATTTCATCGAACATAATGTGCATAAATATATTTTTAAAGAAAAACCCATTTAAAAACAATAATCTCTTGAAACAAAACCACTTTGATCTCAAATAAATAATTTTCACGAACTTATCTAAAGGTATTTACAATAACATTAAGTATTTTATGAATTTAAACCTTTTTATAGAGACACCTACCTCAAAAATATAGGAAAACTAGTTTCCTTCAAGAATAAAGATTATAAATGGGTAGATCGGGTCTTCACGAGCCTAGATCTATAAGAAAAATTAACAATACTCTATAAAACACCTTATATATGGAAACCATATCCCAATTAGGTTCTAAAAAGGCAAGGGGAGAATAGATCAAGAAGAGATCCAAGAAGAGAAGAGAAAACCAGATAAAAAATGAAACATACCTTGAAGATATCAGTCAATAATGAAGGAACATCACAATGGAAGCAAGGGGAGAATCCTATAGAGCACCAGGGAAATTTTAGTTCGATCCTAAAGAGATTTAGGAGGTGATTATATATACAAAACCAAGGGAAAATAGGTAGATTCCAACTTTCTAAAGGTTTGAATTGGGGCGCATGATTAGGCCATAAAATTTAACAAATAGTGCACCAACTGTGCATGAACTTTTTCCTTCGAAAATTGGAGTCACATGACTACTTGAGTAGAGACACATTGTTTGGGAAAACAATGCTGAATCCATGTGACACATCTGAACAAACGCCTAGTCAATTACATAGTTTCTTGGTGAGCTGTATGGTTTTACTAACCATGTTCAAACTGCAAAAATGCCATTGGATCCTCACAGTTCCATACCTCATGGTTATAACTAATTGTGTGCCCAAATCATGCACCTAATTTTTTTTCTTAAAAAAATCCAAGTTTTTAACCCCTGACTCCTCGAAACCTCTAGAATGAACTAAAGAATAAACTATGCTCAAAATAAGGAATACATGTGACCCAATGGGAATCACATGACTATTATCTAGTGTCATAAAATTTGTTATCCATGCTTAGTAAAAAAACAAACTTGTTTTCCACCTCAACATGAATGAACATGTATCCCAAGATAACCAAGATGATCATTCTCATGTCTAATTTTATCAGTTTTTATGGGCATTTATGACATGTATTTCTTCATTTTTTTTTATAAAAGATTTATATAGATTAATGAAATGTTTCTATATAGAAATTAAATTAGCATACTACTGATTATGGAAACCCAAGATGGTAACTGTACAATAATATCACATGTATTTATAATTGTGGAGAAGGAAAATTATGAATATTTAAGTTAGTTTTTACTTCACATTCGCATCAATCTCACCCAAATTTGAGGATTATGTTTGATATCAGATAGTTACTATGTGATGATGGAGGTAATTAATGAAGATCAAGTTACTTGGTGATCCCCAAATGCATTTCATCGATATGGAATTAGGGGAATTTATTGAAATATATGAAAAACCTTTAACAAAGAATCCATAAATAAGCCCAGCACCAAGCTTGGAAAGTAATCATGTTGTGATTTATTAGTGTTTCAATGTAATGAAAAAATTATTTTTTTAACTTGTTCATTTCATTGTAGCATACGATATTGATCAATAAAGGTTTAAATAATGATTTTAAGGAATTAATAGGGATAATTAGAGAGTTTATGATAATATGATGTAGATTTGGAAATAGAAATGGTCATTGGAATATGATGGGGGGAAGAGGTATGAACACATGACCACAAACTTTGTGGAGTGAATCAATAAAGTCTTGAAGTAGCAATGAAAGTGAACTATAATAGGACTAGTTTAGGAAAAATTTTATCTTTGTGTGAAGTAATTTATAGATAGTAGAAGAAAGAAAGCGTACAATATTCTATAGAGGATTTTGTATGGATAAAACTTTCATCAAAGGATTAATAAGAACATAAAAATAAGCATTCACTTTTTGATTGTGATTTTTCAACTGACAATATAATCAGTTTGAAGTGATGGAGTTTCATAACAAAATATAGGTTTCAATGATCGAGTGTTTGTGGTATTACTTGAGAATAGAAACTATGATTATAGAAACAATTAGGGTTTGATATTTCCATGTTCACATGTAATTTTAGTGTTTTCATCAGTGAATATCTCATGGGAATCATATGTTGATACAACATACCATTTAGATTCTATTATTAATGGTTATAGTGCATTTTAGATTCCTATTGAAGAGTTTTTACATTTTCTGATTCCCAAAGACTAAAATACTTTGATAGGATGTTTTTTATATGTTCATTTGAAAAAAATTAATAAGTATAGGTTAGATATTTTGTAAAATTATTGCATAAAGGTGACAGAGGCCCTACCACCTTTTCTATAAATTAAAAGGTAGTGTATCCAATACTTCCTCTGCCTCTCATCGACGTAGATCACGGAGGCACCCATCTTCCATTTATCATTATAGACCCATTAGTATGTGTAATTTTCCATACAAGGTTCTTTCCAGTGTTCTTAATAGGAGATTTGTAGTCCATCTACCTGAATGGATTTTGGAGGAACAACATGGATTTGTAAAAGGGAGGTCAATTCAATATTCCATCATCCTTTCTCAAGAGATGATTGGTGCTATTAATAAGAAGGATTCTAGATCCAATATTTCAATCAAAATTGACTTGGAAAAGGAATTTGATAGGCTTGAATGAGGATTCATCTTGAAGGTGATGACTTTCATGTGTTTTACAACATGGGTCTATGATCTATTCTTTAGGTTCTTCTATTAATTCTAGATCTCATTGAGTTTCATGGGTAAGAGTTGTGGTTTTTTCAAATCAGTGAGAGGCCAAAGGCAAGGAGACCCCATATCTCCAATTCTCTTCATTCTGGCTCAAAACCCCTTTAGTAGCTTTATTTCTTCCTATATCAATAATAGAAGCATGCTTCCTTATAGTTGTAGGAGTCATTTTAATGGTTTGTACCACCTCCTTTTTAATGATTACACCCTTATTTTTCATCAATTGTAATCAGAGATCTATCCAAGGAATAGTAAATTATTTGAAAGAATATTTCAAGTGGAGTGGGTAATGAAAAAATTATGAAAAGAGTAGCATATATTTTTCAAGATAATTCCCATAGCACTGTGCCAAAAAAAATAGAGGACATGATGGGAATTAATAGAAAAACCATTCCTCTAGATTACCTTGGGGATCCGATATCTCCAGGGGTATTCACATTCAGCACTATGAGAGCCCAATCACCAAGATTACAGCTCGTATTTTTAATTGGAAGAGTCATTTTTTTTCCTTTGGGGGTCACATCACTTTGGTTAATTTTTTTCTTACCTCCATTCTGTTGCACGTTCTTTATATTCTTAAAGTTCCAAAATTGGTGGTTTTAAAAATGGAAAAAATATTGACTTCCTTTATTTGGGAATCTCATATAGAAGGGATCTTCCATTGGGAATCCTGAGCTTGAATGGGAAAACTAGAGGAATATAGGGGTATTGGACTTATGAATGTGGTTAAAACCATGAATAGTCTCCAAACCAAACTGGAATGGGAAGTCTTGGATGTTCGGTCCTTGTGGCCTCATTTCATTATAAGAAAGTATGGGGAAGATCTTTGCAACCCAAAAGGGACTATCTCCACCCTGTAGAAAATTCTGTGAGGACACTTACTTGCCCTCCAATAATGGTTGAGGTGGATAGTGGGATGTGGTGACATAAGATATTGGAATCATAACTGGGTGGGTGCCCCCTGGGCTTTCCGAGCTACCCCACGCCCAATATTTCTTTCACTCAAGCTTGTGCCTTCCTAGAGTTCATTCAGGATATGCTTAATTTGGATCAATGTGAGGTCTTCAACAACATCGTTACCTCCCAGGAACTAGAAAAATTGGTGTTCACCAGTTCCTCTTATAGAGTATTCTCATCTAAGGAGTATCATTTGGCTCTTATGGTGCATCCCTATGTTAGAATTGACAAGATCTTGTAGTGTAGAGACATCCCAATTAAGTACTGCTTCTTGGTCTGGTGCATCTGGATTCGTCCAATTCCTACTGATGATTTAATCAAATGGAAAGGTATTCATACTTTCTCCAAATGCTTCTGTTTTCATGACTCCAAATAAGAAACCGTGGATCATCTGTTCTTTGATAGCGATTGGGCCAGAACTGTTTGGAACAACTTAGGGAGTCTCGTGAGCATCATTTTTCTAAAGGGGATAATGTATCTTTTTTCCAAGCATGGTTTTAGGGGGTGGCCGACAACAACATGGAATTCAAGGTGAGATCATCTCTGGTAGCGGCTGACTGCTGGTTCATATGGAATGTCAGGAAAGAGTTGAGGGTGGAAGCCTTTATGAGATTTGGATTTTCCTTACAATCTCAGTCCAGGTGTTTGGCCACTGAACTAGGACCTCTTCTAAAACATTGGAAAGGTGATCATTCTTTGATAATAGTCATGGGAGGAAGGGGATATGAATCTCTACCATAGAGAGTGATTCCCTTAGGAAGATGGGTTCGGTAGAACCCCCCCACTGATGGGTTCAATCTCAACTATGATATTTCTTGCAACCTTGGCATTATGAGAGGAGGAAGAGTTGTTCATGACTGTAATGGCTCAATGTTTATTTCTTTCAGTGGTTTCTATGGGTAAGATGATTCTCTTTAGGTCGAGGCCAAAGCTTTGTTGAAGGGGTAGTAAGTGTGTTGATTCTACAAAATTACCTCCTTGATGGTTGAATCTGACTCCCTTATTCTCCTCAACTCTATCCAAGGGAGGTTCTTCACTCCATGTTCCATCATCTATCTCATTCGTAGATGAAAATCCTATATTGTTTGTGCAAAAATATCACATACTTGGCATGAAGGTAATCAAGTTACAAATTTTATAGCTTTTAAGGGTACCCAGGACACCCCTCTTATTATCTATTTGGACCTTGGTTCCTTACCCACAAAGTGTGTTGCCTTTATCCAAGCTGATACACTAGGCCTCCACTATTTTAGACCTCCTTGATTTCCTTGTCCTTGTTTTTTTGTATCCATTATTGATAGTTTTTTTCTTCAATGATTAATAAAATACCCCAATTTAAATTAATGATCCATCACCTTTTGCCTAAAGTAAAGAAAAATATGGCTTTCGATATGCCACATTTTGTGTAAATAAAGGAAAAAGGTGGTAGGGGCAGTTTCACCTTTCCATCAAGTGCCTTTAAAAGGGAACCCACATCCTAACTCCAAAATCCCTTCATCTCTCTAAGTTCCACACACACTCTCTCTACAATAAGCCTGATTATTCTTCCTCTGTGCATAGTGGTTTCGGTGTCCTAAAAGGAGTGACAAGTTTTGCGAAGCACCATTTAGTGGTATTTTTTCTTATTTATTTTAATTTTATTTATTTATTTAATTGATTTTTTAGTTAGTTATAAATATATTATTTATTTACTAGTTTAGTTAGTTATATATAGTTTAGAAATAATATTTATTATTAGTAATGATTATGTATAGATTAATTAATGAATAACTAAGAATTAAAGAATTATTACATAATGATTAACTAATAATAATTAATTAATTAATACCATATGATTAACTAATGATTAAGGAATAATTAATTAAGGATTAAGTAATTTTTAACTAAATAATATCTAATGAATAAAGAAAGATTAACTAATGATTCAAGAATGATTTAAGAATGATTAACTAATGATTAAAGAATGATTAACTAATGATTAAATAATTATTAACTAATGATTAAAGAATAATTAAGTAATTATTAAATAATGCTTAAATAATTATTAACTAATGATTAAAAATTGATTATTTAATGATTAAAGGATGGTGAACTACTGATTAAAGGATGATTAAATAATGATTCATTAATGATTAAATAATGATTAATGAATAATTATATAATGATTAATTATTTATTAACTAATTATTAACTAATGATTAGGTAATTATTAAAGAATGATTAAAGAATTAATAACTAATGATTAAATAATGATTATATAGTGATTAAATAATGATCATAATTGTTTATACATAAATATATAAGATCATATCTTACAAAACATTCTGTGACTTATTTGATGCTTTCTCTTATTTTTACCTCACTTTAAAAAACATTATGTGACTTATTTTCTAATAAACTTTTATATAACGAAGAAAAAATGTTTATATATATAAATATGTAAAACAATATCTTACAAAACACCCTTTCAAAGGTAAAAACACTTCTAAAACCTCTTTAGAAATATGCTTTGAGAAGTCTATAGACATTCCCTTTTCTTTCAGTTAAAAAACTTCACAAAACAATGGTAATAGACATGTTATGTCTTAAATTGTACTAGTCATAACATTCTATTGACTATAAAGTTATATTTACATTTTATACATAAGTATTATTTCAATTTTTTACATATAGGTGGAGGATACTATGATACTCACTGAGCAATATAGGCATGCTTCACATAACATGATAGTGGGTTATGAGGTTCTACGGATCACGGAACATTGAGCACATAATTATCATTACATTCTGCCTACAACCACTATTATTTCGTGCCTACTCCATGATGGGTTTTATGGCATTACAAAATCTAATTTTACATTCGTTGATAATAACATAGTTACTGCCATCACTGAGAGATGGAGAATATAGAAATACACATTCCGCTTTCCTAAGGAAGATATGATTATCACCCTTGAATATGTGGTAGTCCTTCTCGATAATCCTATCTATGGGGATGCAGTTATAGGACCTACTCACGGAGACTAGATTGAACTTGTAAAAATATTGTTAGGCATCAACATTTTGGTTGATGATGATGCTATAGATGGTGGTTCCATATCTATGAGGTGACTAGAGACACATTTTTCATAGTTACCTGTTGATGCTAATGAGCAGAATATCATGCATCATGTTCATGAATATATATTATAGATCATTGGAGGAACATTGTGCACTGATTATACTGGTATGCATGTACACGTGATTTCTCTAGGCCTACTAGAGGATTTTGATCAAGTCGGGAGATACAGATAAGGATCTGTATGCTTAGAATACACATACAGAGAATTATGCACAGTATTCCACTCAGATCACACTGATCTCAGGAGATGTGTCATCCTTATTTATATGTGAGCTTGTGAGTGCATCCTTCCCCTCTCCCCTATTGTTTCGGGTCTGGAGGTACATATATATTTGATGTGTGATTCTCTGCATGGATGTTGATATAATCACTCATTTATATTGGTTTCTGATGCTCGTAAGAGTTATTGAATTTAATTTATTATTAATTATCACTTTTCATGTTGTATTTTATAGGTGGATTCAGGCACACCACTTCATCAGAGATTTGAGACACAACATGGGTGCATACCGTCTCACGTTGGACAGTCTAATACCCACCAACATAAGTATATACAATCTTTCATTGACTAACCAATTTTATAATATCATCATTTTTGGTTTTTAGTAACAAGATTTTTTGATAAATATCACATGTCATTTCAGATTACATGGATACCACACTGGACTTTATTAGACTAGTTGTCTGTATACTTCACTACTGGAATTCACAATGTGATAGATGTAGTGTCTCTCATTCACTTTCATATTATTAAGTGTCACCATCCTAATAAAGTCATTCTCCAATTTGGTCCTGTTCAGCGCATTCCGTTTCCACTGAGAGAGTCACCCGTTCTTCATTTTGTGAAGATGACAGGGAAGAAGGATATCGACTGGCTTTAACGACATGATGAGTATCTCAACCTATGGAAAAAATGAGCATCATTTCATATCGAGGGTGTGTGTATGATGTGATTCCATCTATCAGAGCAATTAGAGTATGTGTCATGGTATAGACTGAAGTCTATACTATATCTTAATCCACATAGAAGAGGGATTCCAGATCTGGTAAGTCAATAAATTTACATTAGTTTTTTTATTGTACTATTTTATAATTCATTTTGAATCTCTTTACAGTATACTTGACTATAATAGATTATCCACATGTCTGATTCAGAGGAGGAGGATGAGGTTTCTAGACTAGAAATGATCCATTTTGTATCATAGGGGATGATGTCATCTTATCATGTGGATCATGATAGTATCTTTGATCATCCACCCCAGGGATATGATGTTCTTTCCCAAGGAGTGGAGGTTCCTACTTAGGAACCTCCTCCAACAGCTGTTGGCATTGAGGATCCATGATGATGAATACATAGACCGCATTGTGATGCATGTGAGGCCTCACCTATTCAATAGTCAATGGTTTTCCCTCTAGTAGTCTAGCCTCAACCTATTGGGGATGTGCATTAAGAGGCATGTGATCCATTTGTGTTTCTAGGATATCCACAGTTTTCTCTAGGTACAACTCATCTGAGCTTCTATCAGGGGTAATTTCTCATGCTTCCACCTTTTGTGCCCGAACCTTCAAAGGATGTATGGTTCCCTCAGGTGATGATGGCAGGTCCTTCTACTCACCTAGTTGGAGAGGATCGGGTGCACATGATGACATCTAGTTGACACCTCCTCCTAATGACTCACAGTCAGATCTTCCGGCAGTCGAGGTTCCAGTGCATGAGGAGGATCCCTCTCCAGGTCATCATAATCCCCCAACACAAAGGTCGATGATCTTGATATGAGAATCCCTTTCACACACTATAATGTGGGATAATATCTCATCATATACAATGATTGTTCTCATTTATTTATATATGTGATACTGACTTAAAGGATTTAAAACAACAATGTATTCCATCCTCTATATGATTTTATGTCTATTAAAATGATGAAATTCTTTTTACTATCAACTATTTTTACATGTTTATCCATTTTTTTTAATTTTACTTTATATTTTAGTTACAGTTTATATTTTATAAACTTTCAAAGTCAAATACTTGAAAAATAAGAAAACTTATTAAATTTCAAGTAAGTAACATTCAAAGATTATAGAATATAAACTATAAAAAAAATCAAAATAAAACTTAAAACATTGCCTAAGAATATATATTTTTTTGAGAATAAAAATAATTTCATAAATAAAATAAATAATTAAAAATGAAAGGAATATAAAAAATATTATAAATACAATTATAATGGTTTAAGATAAAAATATATTGTGCCACTAAAATTTCTTTTTATCAATTGTTTTTATGTAATTCTAATTATTTTGAATTATTTTTTATATATTCTGTATGTGTGTCATATATAATTTAGATTGTATTTTTTTGCTTTATTATTTATATACTTTAAAATCCACCTACTTTAAAAATTATTATGTTTCATGTAGGTGAATTTGAAAGCACATAACTTATAAAATATAAATAAAATCTAAATGATATTTGATAAAGTGAATCGACATATAAAACATAATTAAAAATAAAAAAAATCATAAATATAATACATAAAAGATAATTTACATGTCCCAAAATTTATTTCTTAAAACACAACATTTTGAATTTCAAATATTAATGGACATAATTCTAAACAAAATAAAATAAACACAATATATATATATATATATATACACACACACACAAACATGTATATTTAAAATATTTTTTTTCCTGAAAGGTGGAGCCGTCGATACTGCCTTTCAACATAACTGAAAGGCAGTATCAATGATGTCGCCTTTCCACATTAGTTTTAAAAAAAATATAACCGAGACTTATTTAAATAATTTTTTTAAAAAACTTATATAAAAAATGTATTGTGATACCTAATATCATTAATTTGCATCAACAAGTCATAATGAAGTACAACATAATTCATAATGATATGGATTGGCCTTAGGAGCAAGGAAAATGTAAGATATGTGGCAAAGTTCATAGATAAGATCATACCAAGAAGTGATAGTTATGTGAAAGAACGATGGCGTGGCCGCCCTCAATTGATTACTGGTTTTTGGGTACTTAGGTGTAGCAGAGTGGCTGACCAAGGTTGTCTCTCAAAGGAGGAAGTAAATTAAAATAACTTCTTAAAGGTATTCTAAAAGTAAAATAGAATATAATTAAAACACTACTTTAAAGGATGGCAGTGGTTGTTTATCGTTTATAAAACTTGAAGAAGTTTTCTGGAAGAAGATTTTTTTTTTTTGTTTTTAATTTTGAAATAAAGTTTGATTAAAAAGACACAACAAGAAGATGTTTTTTTAGAAAATATTTTAAAAGGTGTAATTGATCTAACTGTAAATATTCATTTAATTATTAATCATTATCATTTAAATCAATATCCACTTAATTATAATCCCCTAATTTTTTAACCCTTGAACCCTATGAGAGTTAACTTAACCACAAAGATGAAATTACTTAAACCCTAGGCTAGCTTCGGAACACGCAATCGCAGCACCCTGCTTTGATTGTTGTTATAAGGTTAGATTATGGTTAGTGGTTAATTAGAGAACATATCCATTCTGTAAATGAGGATTAATTGTGTTTATGTATTATATTTTAACTCTACAAATTTATCCCGTGTGGTCTTGTATTACCGATTAAGATCGCGCTCTCACAATTTTCACAAAATCTTGACCTCTCGTGTTTTTGTGTTAATTGTTAAATTACTTTCTTAGTTTCTTATAATTTAAAAAAACAACTCATGGATCATATTAAGTTAATTACAGTATCTCAATGATTCAAAATAATTAAATGAATAGGGTAGAAGATAGATTGATCACTAAAAAAACTACTCTTCTATGGGCGGTGTGGTCTTCGTGGAGACGTTTTGCATGAGCAAAGGATTGAAAGGGTAGAACCCAATATAGTCTCCACTCTTGATTACAACCCAATTAGGAAGATTAAGATAATAAGAAAATTTAATAACATAGAAGATTATTTGAAGAAAAAATTCAAGATACAGACATGAAAGAAAAGAAATACAAAGAGGAGGTGGGAGAGGAGAGCTTTTTTGGAAGAGAAGTTTTCACAAAGACTTACTTCTTCCAAGAGTTTTGAGGGGATCCCAAGAGACACACTTTCTTTCAAACCTTCCCAAATCCTCTACCATCCCTCCAAAAGAGTGAAAAACCCCTTTAAATAGAGTTTGTGAGGGCTAGGGTTACATAACGTTTTAAGTGTGAAATAAAAACTCGGCCAAATATTTTATTCCATGTTACACTGCATAGTTGACCTCTAAAACGCGTGAATTGTCCGGCCTTCTAAAATGATTATTTGTGTAGAATAATGTCCCCGAGAGTGTCTCAAAATTTGGGCTCAATATAAGCCCGTATAAAGAAGATACGGCCTAAGTGGTGAAGTAATTTCCAATCTGGATAGTTCAGTCCAACTTTGTCTTCATGGCCCATTTAGTCCACTAATATGCACTATCCAGCTCCCAAGTTCTGAATAGAATTTGTATCCAATTAATTCAGGAACACAATAAAAAATTTTAATTCAAAATAATTTACTAAAAAATATTTATGCCCAAAATACTACAGTGAATTTTAGAAGGGTAAAACTGGAATTTTCATCAAATTTGAAAATGAATGATCTAATACCAAATATCCCATAATTGAACATATCTAGCATAATGTGAGGAAATTATATAATTTATTATCAATAAAATATTCAACAAAATAGTGTTTTATCATTATGTATTACTTGTTAATGACATTGATGTATCTATTTATTTTCAAATAAATGTCTATTTCCTTTTTTCGTTGTCAATAAAAATCCTATCAAATATTAATAACAATTTAGTAATTAAGAAACGATAAAATGTTTTAATTAAAAACCATAACATTTTAAATATAATTACTATTGATTTCAAAATTATTATAACTGTTATATCCTACACTATAATATCTATAACATTGTAATTACCTCTAAATATTTTTTCTCCATTTTCATGAAAAACCACATTACGCAGTTGACTGGGAACTCAAACAGATGACAACTAGAAGAAAATAAATTAATCTACAAACTAAATCACTAATTTATTCCAAAAAAATAAAAAAATTGGAACCATAAACAATATTTAATATCTAATCAATGTAGAAATCTCTTCAACTCCTAAGTACCAAAAGGGTTTTGATATTTTTTATCAATATGAAGTTAGTAAATATTCATTGAATAATGAAGAGTTTGCTATCATAAACCATTAAAATGAGAATATATCTCTTATTTGAAAATGAATTAAATACTCCCTATATATAAATGGGTAAATGAGTTTAAAGTTGGATACCCTTGAATACCAAGATGGACAAATTCAAGCAGTCAACCCAAAATTCATATGATTTTTAAGCTGGAATACATGTTTAAGACATGTGATAAGGTGTTTAAAAGTGTTTTCCATAACACTTCCATAATAAGTGAGGATATAGATACATCAGATAACCTCAAGGAGTTAGAAAACAATACAAAGGAATATTCATTTCATGGTTAATGAGATTTTTATTTTAGTATTTTTTATGATGATTTGAAAAAATTTAAAGTGTTTGAGTTTGGTTGGAGTTCATTTGATGGTTCCTATAGCTTAATTGAAGTAGTTGTTGATTTAGAGTTTTGAATTAAAGATTTGAAAAAGTAATTTCATCTTATGTGTGATTAGTGGTTTGCGTAAGTGAAACACCCCAAGATTTTATATTCATTTCCTTCGAAATAAACTTTAAGAATTTGATGGATTTTTTTACATGCAACATTCGGTTTAAACAAACCGTGATATACTACTGAATTATGATTATTTAAAATTTATTATTATAACCTAGTTATTGAATTTTTGGTAATAATAATAATAACCACATTATAAAAAATATTTATAAAGGTATTATATAATTCAAATTTATTGATTAATGTATAATAAATAAGTACTCAACCTTTAATAAGGTCATTTTATGCTTCAAAAAATATGTTTTCTTCAAAAATTATTTTTATTGTATTTTATGTGAAGATATTATAATTAATTTCTAAAAATTTTATAAATTATATTTTATAAAAATTAAATCATTTTTAAATCACAATATCAAAATTATCTTAAGGTAAAATTTTGGGACTTTTCGGAATAGATTAATTTTTCATTAAATAGTGGAAAATCTTGATTTTACTCAAGAATTCATGAAGAAAATTTTTGTTTTGAATTGATTTTAAAATTTAACTTGTTCATTTTGACTAAAAATAACCTAATTATTGTCATTTTAATTGACATTATCCTTAATTTAGGCATAAAAATAGTTTTATACTTAAAAATGCATTTTTCCGGGAAACCTTTTTTCATCATGTTTTGCAGGTTCATTTTAAAATCAATTTCTACCACTTATATAAATTGAATCTTGTATTATATATTTATATTTGTAATTATAATAATTAATATTATGTAATACTTTTAATTTAATTCTTATCCAAAATTAATAGTAAAAATAGTAAAACTTTATCACCACGATAAAAGGGTAAATCTGGTTAACCTAGGTAAAACTAAGTGATAAGGAAACAATTTTTCATTTTAATTATTATTGGATGAAGGTATTTCAAAAATTATCACCATATTATAAAAATTAAATTATTTATGGGACACTTTTCCATGAAAATGACTTAATAATATTTTAATCCTTTAAAATATTCAAGGTGTGTCTACCCCCCACCTATAAAAGGGAACTTATTATCCTATTTTATTTACACCTTCTTGAGCCACCATGATCAAACAAACTCTGCTCAATTATTTTATAAACTTTACAATCCATTAATTATAGGTTTTGGTATTCTTAAAATTCCATTTCAATCGTCCTTAAGATGAGATCTAATAGAGGTTTACCGAAGAAAAGGTAATCATCTTACCTAACCTCTTTCAATTTATTTCTTCTTCAGCCTTATTTAAATTGATGGTATTCATTATAAAATAATAAATTAAATATTCTAAATATAATAAAATTTTATTATTATTTTTAACCACCATTATCCACCCACTTTTCTAACAAATTAGAAAAGAATGTTTTACTTGTGCGTACGTGAGGACTATCACCTCCACTTACTGATACAATTAATTCTCCTCATTAATAGTTGTATATTATGATGGATTTAATATATATATATGTATATATATATATATATATATGGTATTCATGATATAATTATGGTTTTTAATGATAACATATTTTTTATCTTTATTTCTATATTTATGTTAGAAAATGGAAACGACGTTCATGCGTACTTACGGACTACCGTCTCCATGAATGGTGTAATTCATTTTTTATCACTACCTTTTAAAGATAACTCTAAATATGTATATAATTAATCTATATTATATTAATATCATTATTAAAATTCTAAAGAAAATGGAACCTTGATCAATTTAAAAGGAACAAAACTGTCGAACTAAAACTTTCATGAAAAAAAATAGTTAACACTTGGAAACGTCGATTTAAATAAAGAATTATTAATAAATTAGTGTTGAAATGTTATAAGTGGATCACATATATGATATTATAAGTATGTAAATGATTATTTTATAAAATTATAATAAATTTAAATTTATTATACAAGAGGTTATAACACTTACAAAGAAAGTCGAACTTGAGTTAAGGGTTTCCTGTCTCACTTTTGTTAATGTGAGACATTTGTCATATTAACCACATGTTTCTTTTTTTTTTTGTGGTGTATATATGTCCCCTTTGATATGTTATATAATTTATTAATTATAAAATGATGAAATGATTTTTTTTTTATTTTTTTATTGTTAAATAAATTCTCTTGTAATTAAAATAGATATTTTAAATTCATTAGAATCAATGGAATTAATAAATTTATCATAACCATAAATTTATTTTCTTAAACATAAACTAAAAAACAGATTTTTACGTGATACATACGACAGAGTTAAGATTAATTTCCTATACATATAAAGTTAATTTTATAAAATACTTATTATATTTTAAATAATAATTTTCATGCTATTTTATATAGTCAATTTAATTTTTGGTTATAAAATTTATATTTTTAGGATTAATGCTAATTACTACGATAATGGTGAAACACTTATTTTAAAATTATTGTTTTATTAATATCAAGGAATATTTATCGAATCAGTCAAATTTAAACCTTTTAAATAGTGAATATAATATCATGTATAAACACATAAATAAATATTTTAACACTAATTTAATTTTTAATCAATACTAAATAGAATTAAGAATCCATATTTGTTTAAATGTCAATTTTATAATAAAAAAGTTTTACTACACATTATCTTTTATTAATTTAAAAGTTAATTTTATAATATTTAGAATTTGATTTAGATTAAATATATGTTAAATTTAGTTCTAGAACACCCAAATTTGTTTATATGGGTTATGCTATATTTTTAATAAAACATAAAATCACTTAGTTAAAAACTAGTTACCTAGTTTAAAAGTAAAAGAGTAAAATGCAAAAACATAACGGTAAAAGTCTTATAACATGTTGAAAACATTTCTATAAAACCATTGTGGAGTCTTTATTGACCCAAAGAAACCCCCACTCAATAATTTCAAAACTTTTGTGTCATTGAACTTGGAATGTTGACATGTCATTATTAAAATATAAGGGGAGTTTCCAAAAGTGCATTTTCCCTCTCTTATAAAAGGTGATCACTTACACCCTATCAAACACACAAATCCCTTTAAAATTACTCCTTGAAACTCTTCTATATTTCTCTCCCTATAACTCTATGCCAAAAACATAATCCTATAATCACTCATAGTTATCCTAAGACCTTCAATTTCGAGGGAACTATCAAGGAAAGATCAAGTATCCAACGTAAGTATTATCTCTTACTTTAGTTTTTTTTCTTAATATCACTCTTTAAAATATATTAACACTATAATAATATGATTAATTCAGTATCAATAGTATATTGGTATGCTATATTAATGGTATAACCCTTATTTATTCATTTCCATCCACTTAGAAAAACAAAAGAACATCGTTAGTGCATTGTGTGGACTACCGCCTCTACGAAGCGACATCATCTATTTTTCATTAGTGTATTTCATGACTGGTTTTAATGGTGGTAATGATTAATAAATATGATATATCTCATATAATTATGATTATGAAATTTCAATTTAATATCAACCTTCACCCTCTCTCACGTGTTGAGAAACATGAACACTAATCATGCGTACGTGCGGATTACCGCTTCTACGATGAAACATTCTTCGTTTTTTCATTTTTATTTTCATAAATTATCAAAAAATATTAAAATATGGTTTGAAGATATGGAAAACTAAAAATAATATCATTAGAATTCAGTTATAATGATATTATTTCAAAATATACACCTCTTTAATCATACTCACCAATCAAGTTAAAGCATGTTCAAGTTTGGGTCATGATAAAACACTATTTTGTTGAATATTTTATTTATAATAAATGATATAATTTCCTCACATTGTGCTAAATATGTTCAATTATGAAATATTTGTGATTAGATCATTCATTTGAAAATTTGATTAAAATTCCAGTTTTACCCTTTTAAAATGAACTGTAGTATTTCGCACATAAATATTTTAATATGAATTACTTGAACTTAAATTCTTGTTAAAGTTTTAATCACTTAATTTTCTACAACTTTTATTCAGGACACTAGAGGTAAAGAGTGTATTTGGTTGGTGCAAATGGGCCATGATGTCAAAGTTGGGCTGGACTCACCAGAATGGACATGGGTTCTATATTTGGGCCATACCTTCTTCATCCGTGCTTGTATTAGGCCCACATTTTGAGAGAATCTCTGGTATTCATTTTCTCACGAATCATATTTCTATAAGGAGAGCTTATTCACGGGTTTTGGAGGTCAAATGGGTGGTGTAAGTAGTATTAAAATATTTGGCCGAGATTCCCCATTCACACTTGAAACCTCTTTAAAAATAGCCTCCCCTCCACTCTATAAATTATTGTTTTTCACATTTTGAGGGGTTGGGATGTGAATTAAGAGATTTGAGGAAGAGGATAATTGGTTTCACCCAAATTATCCAACCATTGTAAGAGGGGTAGCTCTTGCAGCAAGGATCCCCTCATCGAAGCCTCCTTCTCTTCTTCATGTTGTAATATTTTCATTTGTGTATTAAACTTCATTGTTCTTATTTTATTTCTTACCTTTTGTTATGTTTTATTCAAATTTATTCTTCTCTTAATATTCATCTTTGGGTTGTAATTCTTGAGTAGAAGCGTGATTGGGTTATACCCATTATAAACTGTTTCAAATGCAATTCGCTTCTACGATGATTACGCCACCCATGGAAGAGTAGTCTTTCAAGTAATAGATCTATCTCTTACCTTATTCATTCATTTATTTTGAATCAATGAGATACTGTAATTCACTTAATATTATCTATTAATTTAGATTTCAATTTAAATAAAACTAAGAAAGCAATTGAATAATAAACACAAATCACGTGATACTGAGAATTGTGTGAATTGTGAGAGCGTGAAATTAATTGGTAATTAAAAACCACACAAGATCAATTTGTAGTGTTAAAATATAATCCCTAAACTCAATTAATTCTAATTTCCAGAAAGTATATGTGACTTAATTTTCCACTGACCATAAGCTAACCTTAGAACACTAATCAAAGCAGGGTGGTGCGATTGCATGTTCCAAAGTTAGCCTAGGGTTAAATTCACTTCATCTTTGTGGAAAAGTTAATTCTCATAGGGTTTGGGATTTAAAAAATTAAGGTATCATAATTAATTGGATATTAATTTAAATGATAATGATTAATAAATGATTAAATAGGTAGAGTTAGATCTATTACACTTTCTAAAAATAGTTTTCTAAAAAAACATCTTCTCGTTGTGCTTTGTTAATCAACTTTCATTTCAAAATTAAAAACAAAAAAAATGCAATATTCTTCTAGAAAAATTCTTCTAGTTTTATAAATGATAAACAACCTCCATACTTTCAAATAGTTTTCTTATTTCCTTTTATTTTGTTTTCAAAATACCTTTAATAAGTTGTTAAATTTACTTCCTCCTTTGAGAGACAACCTTGGTCAGCCACTCTGCTGCACCTAAGTAACCCAAAATACACTAATCATTTGAGGGCACCCATGACAACGCTCTTTAAAATTGGCGCCGTTTTTGGGGAGGCCAGTAATTATTTTAACTAATTAGAGGTATTTATTTTATTTTACATTTTATTCTCTTCCTCTCTTATTTCTTCCTTCTTTACCCTATCTGATTTTTTTTTCTTCTTCATTTTTTTTCTTCTACTTCTTTTTGGACCATCAACTAAAACTTCTAATTTTTATTTTACTATGGTCCACTTTATTTATTTTCATTTTTATTTGATTTATGACACGAACTAATCCTGAAGATCTCTTAGATCTTGACACTGAGATTGAACGTAGCCTTAGGGAACGAATCAGACATTTTCAGTCTACAGGAAGTTTCAATATTCAACCAGTTAGAGAATTCCTCCACTTTCAGAACATTGAAATTGGAAGAAATTCAAATTCAACCATAAAACAAGAACCAATGGATGAAAATAATGGAAATGAACTTAATAGAACCATTCGAGAATTGGCTGCACCTGATATTAACTATCAAACAAATTGTATTGCATACCCAAATCTTGAATCGAACTTTGAATTGAAATATGGATTAATTTATCTTCTTCTAAAATTTCATGATCTCTCATGTGAGGATCCCAATAAACAACTTAAAGTATTTAATGTGGTTTTCTCAACCTTGAAACCAAGAAATGTATTTGAAGACCAAATCAAATTAAGAGCATTCCCATTCTCACTTTATGGAGCTGCAAAAGATTGGATTTATTATTTACAAACTGAAGATGTAACTTGTTGGAATGATTTAAAATGTATTTTCTTGCAGAAATTTTTTCCAGCATCAAGGACCACTTCCATTCATAAAGAGATCTCTGGGATCAAGAAATCACAAGGGGAGTCAATGTATGAGTATTGAGAGCGATTCAAGAAGTTGTGTGCAAGCTACCCACATCACCAAATTAGTGAGAAACTACTCATAAAGTACTTTTATGAAGGACTCACACCTATGGAGAGAATAATGGTGGATGCTATGGATGGAGGAGCATTGGTGGGAAAGACACCAGTAGCTACACGTGCATTTATCGACAAAATGGCCCAAAACTCCCAACAATTTGGTGATCGAGGTACACCACATGTCAAGGGAGTACATCAGGTAATCCCTTCTTCTCTTGAAAGTAATTTGATTGACACCAAGTTGGAAGAATTGATAACTATGGTGAGATAGATTGATTTGGATCAAAAGACATCCCAACCCCCTCCTTCAAGGCCTTGTGGCATTTTCACTGAGATAAGCCACCCAACTGACTGTTTCCCCCAACTACAAGAAACAGAAGATTGTGCAGTAGTGTTTCCTGGGTGACCTTATCAGAAACAACAACCATATCCCCAAAATAAGCTTGATTACATTTCACCAATATACAACCAAGGGTGGAAGAATCAATCATACAAGAGGAATGGATCTGGACAACAACAAAGACCACATTTTCAACAAAACTTCCAGAAGCATCCGCCTTACCAGCAGGGATTCCAACAACCCCAAAGAAGATTTGAAGCCCAAACATCAACAATACAACAATAAGGGAATCCCCCACAAAAGGTAGTTTCTAATACTGATGATATTTTGAAACAAATTGTTCTTAATCAACAGAATGAGCTGAAGAGTCAAGGTTCAGAGCTGAGGGAGTTGGAGACTCAAATTATCCAGATTTCCACCACCCTCTATGAACTTGTAAGTAAGAATTCCAAGAATCTAACTTCCCAAACCACTCAAAATCCAAAGGGGAATGTCAGTTCCATCACATTGAGAAGTGGGAAGCAAACAACTAATGCTTCTCCACCTACCATTCCATGGGGATTCACCTCAACTCCAAAAAATCCCAATTCCACATCAACTGATGAGAAACCCAAGGAGAAAGATAAAGGTAAGAAAAAGATTAATTATGTTCCTCCTAAACCCCTTCCTTTTCCGAATAGGGTTGTTCAAACCAAGAATATGGCTGAAGAAGCAATGCAAAAGGAGGTTTTGGACACATTTAAGCATGTGGAGATCAACATTCCTCTACTTGAAGCCATTAAAAAAATTCCAAGGTATGCGAAATTCTTAAAATAACTATGTACCAATCTAAGAGGCCTCAAGGGAAATGAAAGGATCAATATTGGAAGGAATGTGTCAGCACTCATTACACAAACTCTAGAAATACCGACAAAGTGCAAGGATCCAAGGACATTCACCATCCCATGCACTATAGGGGAGTTGTACTTTTCTGATGCACTTTGTGATTTGGGAGCTTCCATAAATGTGATGCCTCACTCTGTATTCTCTTCTTTGTAGGTTGGTGAGCTGAAGATGACAAGAGTAATGGTGTAGTTGGAAAATAGAGCTATGGAATATCCAGTGGGATTCCTTGAGGTTGTACTTGTACGGGTAAGAGACATGATCTTTCCAGCAGATTTTTATGTGCTTAACATGGAGGGTGATCAGGTAAGTTCTCATGATTCCATTATCTTAGGTAGACCCTTCGACAAATCTGCAAAAACTATCATAAATGTCAATGAGGGTACACTTTCCATGGGGTTTGGAGATGAATTTGTTATATTTAATGTTATGGACTCCATGAAGTACCCCTTAGAGGACCATTATTCTTTTGTTATCTCCCATTTTGAACCACCAAGTAAAAACCACATGGATTTTGATTGTCCTATTCTTAGGGAGATTATGAGTATTAGTTCCTGTTTGATGTCTAAAAGTACTTCCACACCTATTTATAATGCACAAGAATCTATTAGATTTGATTTTGAAATGGAATCATATTCTGATTTTGATCATGTCAACTCTAATTATGACATGGTTGTTGACTATTTTTGATGGATTTGATGCTTTATTCTATGATTTTGATGATGTATATTCTGATACTGATGCTATTTGTGCACATATTTCAGTTCCTTTTATATCTCCATCCATACACCACCCCCCTACATTGGAACACAAGCCATTTCCACCAAATCTCAAATACTCATACTTATTAAGTGGTGAGAAATTACCTGTTATCATTGATAACAATCTCCCTTTTGAACATGAAGAAAAACTTTTGAATATTTTGAGGGAGAACACAGGGAAATCGGGTGGAACTTGGATGACATATCAGGTATTAGCCCCTCTATTATCATGCATAGGATTCTTTTGGAGGATGGGGCTAAACCGGTGAGGAAACCACAAAGGAGACTCAATCCAACCTTTCTGAAGGTTGTTAAAAAAGAGGTTGAAAATTTGTTCGAGGAAGGTATAATCTATCCCATTTCATATTCTCAGTGGGTAAGTCCTATTCAGGTTGTGCTTAAGAAAAGTGGTGTTACTGTTGTTAAAAACGAGAAATATGAGTTAGTTCCAATGAGGGTGAAAAATAGTTTGCATGTGTGTATTGATTAAAGGAAACTAAATCAATCTACTCACAAGGAACATTCCCCCCTCCCATTTATTGATCATATGCTTGAGAGACTTGCTGGGAAAACACATTATTGTTTATTGGATGGATTTTTTGGATATTTTCAGGTTCCTATTGCTCTGGAGGATCAGGAGAAGACAAAATTCACCTGTCCTTTTGGTATGTTTGCCTACCAAAGGATGCCATTTGGACTTCGCAATGCCCCAGGTACCTTCCAGAGATGCATGGTGAGTATTTTTTTCTGATTTTATTGAGAACTGCATGGAGGTATTCATGGATGATTTTACAGTGTATGGGTCTTCATTTTATGAATGTCTAAGTAGTTTGGGAAAGGTGTTGAATCGTTGTATTCAGAATAATCTGGTCCTGAACTTTGAAAAGTGTCATTTCATGGTAGAGCATGGCATTTTCTTAGATCATGTGGTGTCGAAACATGGGATAGAGGTTGATAGATCTAAGATAGACTTTATTTCATCCTTACCCTATCCTTCATGTGTGTGTGATGTTAGATATTTCCTTGGGTATGCAGAATTTTATCGGTGCTTCATCAAAGATTTTAGTAAGATTTCTCTTCCTATGTCGTGATTACTTCAAAAAGATTCTAATTTTGTGTTTGATGATTCTTGTAGGAATTCCTTTGATGAGCTAAAACAATGTCTTACCACTCCACCTATCATACAACCCCCACGGTGGGAGATTCCTTTTGAGATTATGTGGGATGCCTCCAACTTCACGATTGGAGGTGTCTTATCTTAGAGGGTGGAGTGACGTTCACATGTGATCGCCTATGCTTCGAGGACATTGGATCCGAGCAAATAAAATTACACAACCACGGAAAATGAGTTTATTTCTATCATATTTTCTTTAGATAAATTCCTTTTATATTTATTAGGCTCTAAAGTAGTTGTTTTTTCTGACCATGTAGTTATGAGGTACCTCTTGAAGAAGCCAGATGCAAAGCCCAGGATGATCTGATTGATGCTCCTTCTTCAGGAATTTGATATTGAGATAAAGGACAAAAAGGGGTTAGAAAACTTAGTGGCAGACCACATGAGTAGGCTTACTCACACACTAGAGGATGACACCTTGGACTAGGTACCACTTTGGGACACTTTCCCTGATGAACATCTTTATTCCATCTCAGGTACACATCCTTGGTATGCATATTTAGTTAACTACCTTGTTACCTCTGAAATACCTGCAAATTTAAAGAAACATCAAGTCCAAAAATTAAAAATTGAGTCTCAGTATTATGTTTGGGATGATCCATACCTTTGGTGCATGTGTAGTGATAAAGTTATTAGGGGGTGTGTTCCTGATCATGAGTTGAAGTCTGTTTTACATTTTTTTCATACACTTGCTTGTGGTGGAAAATTTGGACCCCAACAGACAGCTAGGAAAGTTTTGGACTCTGTATTGTATTGTCCAAGCTTATTACATAATGCCCATGTGTTTTGTAAGTCATGCACTCATTTCCAACACACTGGGAACATTTCTAGGAGACATGAGAAGCCCTAACAACCCATACTATTCTGTAATATTTTTGATGTACGAGGCATCGATTGTATGGGGCCTTTTCCTAGTTCCTT
Organism: Viscum album; assembly: GCA_963277665.1. NCBI lineage: Eukaryota > Viridiplantae > Streptophyta > Magnoliopsida > Santalales > Viscaceae > Viscum > Viscum album. The sequence goes on from OY728148.1 coordinate 1,357,286,117, forward strand.
TGGTTTTTTGTACATTTTGGTTACTGTTGATTATGTGAGTAAATGGGTGGAGGCTAAGGCCACCAGGACTGATGATTCTCATGTTGTTGTGGACTTTGTCAAAGTTAATTTTTTTTTGCAGGTTTGGAGTACCGAAGGCCATCATTAGTGACCAAGGGACACACTTCTGCAATCATAATTTTTCTTCCCTTCTTCGAAAGTATGGGGCGACACACAAAACATCAACACCATACCACCCTCAAACAAATGGCCAGGCTAAGGTTTCAAATAGGGATTTGAAACAAATTTTGGAGAAAACTGTGTAGCCAAATAGGAAAGATTGGAGTAAGCGCTTGGATGATGCATTGTGGGCTTATAGGACAGCATACAAGACACCCACTTTTAGAATTATAGGTATTTGCGATGGGTTATTTGTGACAGGATCCCGTCGCAAATAAGCTTTAGCGATGAGGTCCCACCACAAATAGCCCGTTGCATAAAATGACGTCGCAAATGATATTTTTTACGACGGGCAACTTCACCATCACAAATAAGTCTCTGATTATATACTTTATATATATAAACTTTTTTGCAACGACCCCGTCGCAAATACTTTTTTGCGACGGGCTCATAATCTCATCACAAATTCTTTTTTGAAAATATTTATTTAGACTATTTGCAACAGGCCTGTCGTAAATACTATTTGCGACGGGCCTGTAATCCCGTTGCAAATACCTTTTTTTAAAAAAATATTTTGGCTTTTTGCGACGGGAACCCGTTACAACAGATCCCGTCACAAATAATAAATAAATTAAAAAAAAAACAAATTTAATAAAATTATGATTATTGAAAAATTAATTTTAATATAATTAAAATAATAAAAAAATTAAAAAAATTAAAATTCTCAATATTCACAAAAAAATATAAAAAAATCATAAAATAATAATAATAATAATATTATTATTATTAGTAAAATAAACAAACATTAAAAAATATAATACTAAAAAAATATATTTAATAAAATTATGATTAATGAAACAATAATATTAATATTATTAAAATAATAAAAAAATAAAAATTATTAAAATTCTCAATATTCACAAAAAAATCATAAAATATTAAAAATTAAATTATGTAATATTCGTTCCGATATAAAAGACAAAAACTGTAAATAGTTCATATTACAACAAATGTTAAATTCAAATATTTTTGACATAAAAAAAATCACTGGGGGGTCGTCTTCTAAAGGAGGTGGAGGAGCTGAAGGAGCTGGTGGAGGAAACTCCAACCCTAAACTACGAGTCAGACAGCGCATGTACTCTATCTACTTGTGATGCTGCTGCTGCCATCGACGCATCTCCTCCTCGTGTTACTACTGCTGCTACTGACGCATCTCTTCTTGTTGCTTCTGTAAACTCTCTATAAGGCCATTATATGCTCAGAACTGCTCATGATACTGTGAGGTACAAGATGATTCCTCTCCACGAGCTCCTCTCGAGTTGGACGCCGACATCGCATCAGTACCATAATAAGTACCATGAGTCACATGAGAGCCGATAACAACTACTCGACCCTTCTCAAAGCCATACTAAGTCGCCTGCATCCATGCCGCCTCGTCGAAATGGTGGGCATTGGTCTAATCAGTCGCCTCGTCCTGACCCTCAGCCTGTGTCTGAGAAGTCGTAGCCTCATATGACTCCTTCAATTCCAATTTGAAATTAAAATTGTGAAAATATTATATGCATCTAATTATAACTAATTATTCCTAATTGTTACTAATTACTGCTATTTATTACTAATTATTTCTATTTATTACTAATTATTTCTAATTATTTATAATTATTACTAATTATTACTAATTATTGCTAATTATTCCTAATTATTCCTAATTATTTCTATTTATTTCTAATTATTGCTAATTATTTCTAATTATTCCTAATTATTCCTAATTATTCCTAATTATTGCTAATTATTAGTATTTATTAGTAATTATTACTGATTATTAAAATTTATTACTAATTATTACAATTTATTACTAATTATTACAATTTATTACTAATTATTACAATTTATTACTAATTATTACAATTTATTCCTATTTATTCCTAATTATTACTAATTATTCATATTTATTGTTAACTATTATTATTTATTCCTAACTAATCCTATTTATTACTAACTATTACTAATTATTCCAAACTATTCCTATTTATTCCTATTTATTTTTATTTATTCCTATTTATTACTAATTATTAATAATTATTACTAATTATTACTAATTATTAGTAATTATTAGTAATTATTACTAATTATTACTAATTATTACTAATTATTACTAATTATTACTAATTATTCCTAATTATTCCTAATTATTCCTAATTATTCCTAATTATTGCTAATTATTTCTATTTATTACTAATTATTCCTAATTATTGCTAATTATTCCTAATTATTGCTAATTATTGCTAATTATTCATAATTATTGCTATTTATTCCTAATTTTTGCTATTTATTTCTAATTATTCCTAATTATTCCTAATTATTATTATTCATTGCTAATTATTAGTATTTATTCGTAATTATTAGTAATTATTACTAATTATTACAATTTATTACTAATTATTACAATTTATTACTAATTATTACAATTTATTACTAATTATTACAATTTATTACAATTTATGACAATTTATTACTAATTATTACAATTTATTACTATTTATGACAATTTATTACTATTTATTACTCATTATTACTCATTATTACTATTTATTAATAATTATTAATATTTATTACTAATTATTAGTATTTATTACTATTTATTACCAATTATTATTAATTACTACAAATTAATTATATACATTACTAATTATCGCTAATAATTATTAATTACTACTAATTCTTAAAAATTAATACTAAAAATTTCAATTTATTAGTACAAATAAATACTAATGACAAAACGATTTAAATTTAATTTAATTACAGCTAATCAATAATAATAAAAATTAACATAAAAAAATGAAATAAATAATAAATTAAATAAAACATAAATACCTTTAAGACTGGTTTTTTATTGATGTAGACGGCTTCACAACTTCTTCATGAACAAAAAAATCAACTTAGAAAAAATTTCCCTCTAAAATCGGAGTTTAGAGAGAAACAGGATCTAAGAACTGAGAGGAATGTGAGGAAAAACGGATGGGAGTATATATAGGTTAGATTATTTACAACGGGACCCGTCGCAAATACCTACGCCCGCATTAATTACTGTTGGCGGTTAAAAAGTTATTTGCGACGGGTCCCGTCGTAAATAGTCCCTGTCGACACGCCTTTTGCGACGGGACGACATCCCGTCACAAAAAGCTATTAACCGCCGCATGGTATTTGTGACGAGGCCCATCGCAAATACTTTTAAACTGCCGACAGTAATTAATACAGGCATAGGTATTTGTGATGGGTCCCGTCGCAAATAGTCCCTGTCGGCACACCTTTTGCGACGGGACGACATCCCGTCGCAAAAAACAATTAACCACCACTGGGTATTTGCGACATGGCCCGTCACAAATACTTAACTATTTGCAACGGTGGGATCCCACCGTCGCAAATAACCTTCGCGCGGTTTGGCACGCTATCCACGCTAAACTTTTTGCGACGGGAGACGAAATCCCATCGCAAATAATTGGTTATTTGCGACGGGTTGTTACCTCCATCGCAAATAACCTCTTGGAAGGACCTTTTGCGACGAGATTTATTCCTGTCGCAAAAGGTCCGTCACAAAAATTCCTTTTTCCCGTAGTGACCCACTGGTATGTCCCCATTTCGGATTGTTTTTGGGAAAGCATGTCATCTCCCCATGGAGGTTGAGCATTGGGCTATAAAGAAATGCAACATGGATTTTGCCCAAGCTGGAATCCAAAGGAAAATGCAAATTCAAGAGCTTGAAGAGATTCGATTGTCTTCATATGAGAACTCAAGGCTCTACAAGGAAAAATCAAAAGCAACTCATGATATAATGATCCAACAAAAGGAGTTTCATGTTGGAGAGAAATTCATTCTCTATAGTTCACGACTGAAGCTAATGCCTGGTAAGTTGCGTTACAGGTGGTTAGGTCCTTATGTTGTGACTAATGTTTTTCCTTATGGTGCAGTGGACACCACACAAGAGTACACATGAATGATCTTTATAGTCAATGGGAAATGTTTGAAGAGATACATTGAGGGACTTCCTACTGATGCAGTAGATTTTATCACACTGCATGACCCCATCATCACTTGAGAACATCAGGCTATTCCTAACCCTTTAACTTTTTTATTCTTTGTCATATTTAGAATTATTCATTTCATGTGCATATATCATCTCATGGGTTCACATTGAGGACAATTCAATATTTTAAGTGTGGGGGAGGGAACCTTTTAGTTTAGTAATTTCAATTATTTTCCTATTTAAAAAAAACAAAACAAAAAAAATTGTGTGTTTTTCAAATTTTGTGTGTTTATTTTTCAATTTTCTGTGTATTTTTGAAACTATTGAACTGAAATGATTTTCATCACCATTTTTAAATCCATATCAATAAGCGAAACAATTTATCCCTTGAAACTAAGCTTAAATGAATGATGAAATGACTTTGTTTCAAGTTCAAATATTTAGTAATTTCATGAAAAGTACACTGAATTTTGAATCCCATGCCACATCTCACTGTCTTTATATTTGAAATCACTTTTCTTGTGAGGCTTCTAAACCATTATTTTCATATTCATTACATTCACCTCACTTCTTGAGAGAACCAAACCATGCTTGATTTAACCAGAATTTGATTTATTCCTGTCAAAACTTGAGGGTTTGAGGTACTTATGTTTAAATGATTGAGGCATTTGTTTGGTATTAAAGCCCGTATTTCAAAGAAGCCTTTTTTATAATGGCCTAACTTGAACATTTAATCCTTTTAGCCCTTATAAACCACGAACAACCTGTTAGGTTAGCCACATTACAAGCAAATTTTCCCTATCCAACCAACTCTTGAAGTGAAATTTCATAATCTAGTTGAACTTAAGTGTGGGAGAAGCTGTCTTGTGTTGTGCTACCACATTCTATGATACTTTGGGTGGAAAATTAAATTCTGAAGAGATGTGTTTGATGCTGAAGAAAATCATTATATTGTAAGTTGTTCCTTTTCTGGAGCTTTCATGATAAGTGAAGTTGTGCCTTTTCTGGAGCTTCTAATAGAGGTAGAAAGTTGTGCCTATCTATAGCTTTCAAGAAAATCATGTTTGAGAAGATTGACATTTTTTACTAAATGATGAATGGTGTAAACTTTCCATGACTTTTCATGATGATGGAGCTGAAATGATACTATGGGGATTTAGGAGGAGAGCATATTTAAGTGAAAATTAGATTAATTCAATTTTGCTTCAAAAAGAGTCAAGCCCTCCTTATTCAGACTCAAAGTTTTTCACATCTAAATCCTACCAACCGAAAGCCACAGAACAACCCTGAAAAGTCCTTATGATAAACATATGTCCTTGACTCACATTAGGTTGTGATGTAAGAATTTATCAAGCCTATGGTGACCCTTGTATGAGTTTGAATGAGAAAGACATTGCAAAAAAAAATTGACATTTGTGTGATAAGAGAAAATTCAAGTGAGGTAAGTGTTTTGTGCATGAGAGGATAAATGAAGTAGAAATATATTAAATGATATAAATGTAGAACTTAAAATAATGGTTTTTATGAGGCATGATATCCTCTATTTCTTGGTGTGGAATTGTTGGATCTCAAGGATATGTGTTTTAAAATTGTTTTGATTTAATATTGATCTTTACTTGGTATGAGGTTTTACCCATGAGTGCAAAAGGTTAAGTGTGGGGGAGTTGATAAATCACTATTTTTTTGAATATTTATTGATAATAAATGACATAATTTCCTCAAATTGTGCTAAATATGTTCATTTATGAAATATTTGGGATTAGATCATTCATTTGAAAATTTGATTAAAATTCCAGTTTTACAATTTTAAAATAAACTGTAGTATTTCACACATAAATATTTTAATATGAATTATTTGAACTTAAATTTTTTTAAAAGTGTTACTCACTTAATTTTATACAACTTTTATTCAGGACACTAGAGATAAAGAGTGCATTTGGTTGGTGCAAATGGGCCATGAAGTCAAAGTTGGTACGGACTCTCCAGAATGGACATGTGTTCTATATGTAGGCCATAACTTCTACATACATGCTTTTATTAGACCCAACTTTTTTGAGAATCTTGGGGATTAATTTTCTAACAACTCATTCTTCTGGACGGATATCTAGTTCACCCGTTTTGGAGTTCTAATGGGCGGTGGAAGTTGTATTAAAATATTTGTCCGAGATTCCCCATTCACACTTGAAACCTCTTTAAACCTAGCCTCCCCTCCACTCTATAAATTAGTTTTTTTCTCATTTGGAGGGGTTGAGAAGTGAATTAGGATATTGTAGGCAGAATATAATTGGTTTCACCCAAATTATCTAACCATTGTAAGAGGGGTAGCTCTTGAACCAATGATCCCCTCATCGAAGCCTCCTTCTCTTCTTCATGTTGTAATATTTTCATTTGTGTATTAAACTTAATTTTTCTTCTTTTATTTATTCCTTTTTCTTATGTTTTATTCAAATTTATTCTTCTATTAATCTTCCTCTTTATTCTGGAATTCTTGAGTATAAGCGTGATTGAGTTATACCCATTATAAACCGTTGCAAATGCAATCCGCTTCTACGATGATTACACCACCAATGAAAGAGTAGTCTTTTTAATGATCGATCTATCTCTTACCTTATTCATTTATTTATTTTGAATCAATGAGATACTTTAATTCACTTAATATGATCTATTAATTTAGTTTTCAATTTAAATGAAACTAAGAAAGTAATTTAAAAATAAACACAAATCACGCGAGGTCGAGAATTGTGTGAATTGTGAGAGCGTGAAATTAATTGGTAATTCAAAAACACACAGGATCAATTTGTAGTGTTCAAATATAATCCCTAAACTCAATTAATTATAATTTCCAGAAAGGATATGTGCCTTAATTTACCACTGACCATAAGCTAACCTTAGAACATCAATCAAAGCAGGGTGCTGCGATTGCATGTTCCGAAGTTAGTCTAGGGTTAAATTCACTTCATCTTTGTGGTAAAGTTAATTCTTGTAGGGTTAGGGATTTAACAAATTAAGGGATCATAATTAAGTGAATATTAATTTAAATGATAATTATTAATAAATGATTTAAGAGTTATAGTTATATCTATTACACTTTCTAAAAATAGTTTTCTAAAAAAACAACTTCTCGTTGTGATTTGTTAATCAACTTACATTTCAAAATTAAAAACAAAAAAATATGCAATATTCTTCCAGAAAACTTATTCTAGTTTTATAAATGATAAATAACCCCCATACTTTCAAGTAGTTTTCTTAATTCCTTTTATTTTATTTTCAAAATACCTTTAATAAGTTACGAAATTTACTTCCTCCTTTGAGAGACGACCTTGGTCAGCCACTCTGTTGCACCTAAGTAACCCAAAAACCACTAATCATTTAAGGGCGCCCATGACATCGCTCTTTCAAGTCAGTTTAACCACCTACATGAAAAATGATTTAAAGTATTATTATGAATGACTATGGGAACATGGAAAATAATATCATTATAATATATTAATTGAATCGTGATTAGTATATAGTTCTAGAAATATTATATTAAGTATTTAAAAAATTATTAATGTAAGTTTTTCATTCACTAAAATTACCGAAATAATCCGTTACCAATTTTATTTTCACATAACATAACCAAAACACATATGGAAGGAAATAATAAAATTTTAAATAATTATAAGTTATATAATCTTAAATTATATATCAATAATGATCTTGGTGTCATATTATGGGTAATGATATCAAAATTATTAAGCATGCGCAAAACAATTAAAGTTATTGCAATGAACCATACCTTCTAACCCATTACTTTGTCAATAATCTGATGATTGAGGAGTTTGGGGAAAGTTTAGGGAGTTTTTGAGGCTAACGATAACATTATAATGGCGAGACATTTTTATCGGTGAGAAATTTCTAGCGGTGAGTCATTCTGGCAGTAGGTCATTATGGCAGTGATACATTTCTGGTGGTAGGCTATTTAGACAGTGATAAATTTTTAGTGGTAGGTCATTATGGTGGTGACCCGCTGGCGGTGACTCCCTAGTGGTGACTTGTGAACAATGTTTCCAGTTTTTAAAAAATTTACAGATTTTCCATTTTGAGCTTTTCTTTGATGAAAAATGGTTTTAATGAATTAATTAATGAATTTTAAATTCGTTTCAAAGGTGATTAATCATACCTTTAATTTAAAAAACTATGGAGAGCTTTAAAATGTTTAAAAAACATGGATTTAATGATATCCAAATTTAATGGCTAATTTAAACCATATCTAATCCGCTGGTTTCAGATCTAATCTTTCAAAAGAGAAAATATTTCATTCCTTATTTCTGTCTTAATTTCTCTTGAGAGGGGAGGTTCCAATTCCTTCTTCCCTTAGAGTAGTAGAACCTTTTTGTTATAGTTGGTTCGAGTTTCCCCCAAATAGGTTCCCTCCTATGCACACACCCCTAGTTTTGGTGCTTGTAGTTTGTGTAAATCTTTATTCTTACAGGTAGGAATTCCTTCATTTCTCTTTTCTGTGTATCATGTGGGATGAGTTACTCTTTTTATCCCTTGGGAAGATAGTGCATCAGGATTAACAAAGATAATTAACCAGTTTAAATAAAATGTAAAGGAGTATGAGAATTCTTCATATGCTTTTATATCTTTTTTGGGATATTGATCTTGTCTATGTTTGTTGTATCACTAAATACTATGGCCTTTGGTATCCCCTATTTTGCAGTTTTCTTATATGTTTTTATTCTCGTGTTGTGTGAATTTTTGTGAAACCACTATAAATAAATGGTTAACCATGTATATTTGGTTAATTAAATGGATTCATTAGGATCTTATGGATTTTGTGATAATTCCCTCAAATAATAAAATATAATTGAATGAAATATCCCATGCCTAATCTAGAAAATGATGTGGTATGTGTTGTGATATGTTTGTGGATACTATTTTGTGTTTTGTCTTGGTCATGATGATGCGATGAATGATAAGTGACTTTATTGTTATGGGTGTGGGGGTAGTGGATGTGATATGCTGCGGGGCTGTGATGGTGGTGGTGGTGCAGTTGTGCAGCGGGGCTGCGATGGTGGTTGGTTGTGATAGTTTCCTGAGTAGTAATGGAATTAAAAGCATGATAATTATTTGAAATGGGATGATAATTAATGTTGAATACATAAAGTAAATGGGGCTATTGAAGTATAATTTATTGATAATATGAAACTTGTAAATTGGAAAAAAGTGGTTTTAAAAGTGGAAAGTGATTTGTGGATTTTTTTGATTGTGTGGGGTTATGAATTTAGATTTGACAGTAGAAGTGGAGTTTCTTATGATATGTTTTATGACTTGGTTGTGAACCCTTATTATGGGGCTTGTGTGATGTTTCACTATATGTATATACATTATATATTATTTGTGATTTCTATATGCACACCACCCACGCCGAGCACCATGTGACGACACCAAATGTTTTGAGGGTGTTTTTTCCAACATACCAATGGGTGGATAGATGGATGGATACTTTTTCTTTCGCACTACCTCTTCTAGGTGTTGGCGATATGCCCAGATTGTGATGGACAGAAGTCAAAAGTGTCATTTTCTACATGTGATGTGTGATGAGTATGTGATGGCCTAGGTGTATTCGAGTGACATGTGATGAGATGACTTATAGTGGGGGTCATTCATGGTGGGAGGATAGAACATGATTTATTTCCTTCATGTTCACAATACCCTACTACATTGGTTATGATAGGATATGTGATGTGTTGGATCTGGTGTCTACAGATGGTATTTGATGTGATGTGTTGTTATTCAAAAGAGGTGAGAGTGTCAGGACATACAACGTTGGGATGTGAGAGCGAAACATCAGTGAGAAAGTAGTGTGGGGCTCCCTATAATCAATATGATTCATTTTATACTATTATACTTGGATGTGTTATTTGGTAAATTAAATATGGTGAGGATGGGTTTGGTTAGTATACCTGTGTAGGTGTTGTTTGGTTCTACTATTTTTCTCATAGGTGCATTAGTATTCAATTTTCACATGTTCATGAGAGACTTTGGTTTTTCTACTGAGTATACATGCATGCTCACCTTATGCATATAAAACTATTTCAGGTTTCTATGAGGACTTGATGGACCATGTTGAACATTACAAGCTCCAACCTTTGAACAATTATTGTGTTTCTACTTTAGCTCTATTTTTGGGTATTTACTTTGGAGACTTTAATGTATATCAGTTGTATTTATACATGCATTATGGGATGGTTTTGGTTTGTTTTATATTATGTAATGGAGTTTATTATGGATGATTCATATTATCTCCCGATATTACATTATTATAAAGGGTAATTACTCCCATACCTGAGATTTTTATACCCCCGGTGCTAGTCATTAACCCGGGTCCTACTGGAGGAGGGACTCGAGGGCCATTATCTTTCTCCCATCGTTGTAATATATTTAGAGTGAGGGGGTCATGACAAAGTGGTATCATAGGTGATGGGTGAGAGATATAATGAAGTTTGGAGTTAGGAACTACGAGGATTTCATGGGTTGGTAGGGAAATAGCGCCAGATGATCTTGGTTCATGATATAGGCCAGGGATGACTGACCAGGACACGAGATTTTTGGTCCCCTTTTGATCCGATAAAAGGACTCTGAGCATACCAAGAGACCAAGTGAGGTGGAACCACTTGTAGGGTAAAGACCTAGGAGAGGTACATGCATCATGATTGATTATTCTTGTGATTGAATGAATGAAGGGGTTTTGGGAAGTAAAGGAATTTAATTTAAAAAATCATGGAATTTTTTGAGTCTTTCTCGGACTTTTCCCATGCAATAATTGCTGATGAAATGTCATTGTTTGATTAATTAATCATATAACCTAAAAGGAAAGAGTGAAATAATGGTTAACTGGATCAATCTATTTGATTGAAACCTTTTTGAGGCTTGAATGTGTTGTTTCCTTTCCTGTTATAGAACAATTCTTAATGAATTGAATTTTATTTCCTAACATAAAATGTATAACATGTCATATTGTTTGAAATTGTTAGAGAATCAAGATTAGTGTATTTTTTTGTGAACAATTGTTTAATAGTGAAAACCATTGTGAAGCATGTTACCTCAAGTATATTTCATGTAAGAACCTGTGTTTTTGATCCAGAAATATTTATGAGGGAATTTAATTTTTTGGTAATTACTGGATGGGTCATTTTCAAAATGGAACTTCAGAATGTAATTATGAGAATTTTTATGTTTAAAAGTGATGTTTCTGGACTTGAGTGAAGCCCGAGAACTTTACCGAGCATCTTGAGGAGTTTCAAGAGTGCCAGACTGGGAAAGACAGGTTTTTGAGGACCTGTAGAGGGCGCACAGTTTATCTGAAACTGTGCATCCCATAGTAGTAACCGTGAATCTTATTACAGGTGAGGTAGAGGTGTTTCTCATGGGATGAGAACGGTCTATCAAACTATGCCCCTATACCACACACTGAGTGGAAGAGTCATTAACTATGCACTATTCATCACATGGTTTGCACATGGTCAAATAACCATGTGGGTCAAACCGTTTGGGGTGTCTTGGTCACCAGTAAAGGGCGCACAGGCAGCGCATGGTCTGTTAAACTGTGTAGCCTAAACCATGCGCCGAGACACAGTTTTAAAAATAAAATAATCTTGAATAAAATTTAAATAAAATTAAAAGGGGGATTTAGGGTGTTTCTCCTCCCTTGTTGGGTTGCACGACATCGATCACCCCTCCTTCCTCACGAGACATGACGTCCTCCAACAACACCCCTATCTATCTTCGATTTCAACCAAAATTTCACCGATTCTTGGTCCAAATATCCATGGTAAGGGTTTCTCCTCCCTCTCCTCTCCTTTTTCGATGATTTCGAGGTCTTCCGTCACCCGTATTTCATTCAGTTGAAACCCTAGCTTAGGTTTTAATTCATTTTTCTTTGTTCTTATGATTTAGGTTTGTGAAAATGTCCTACCGAGTTATGTTGGTATGTGTTCTGGAAACCACCACCAAAGGTGATGCGTTTTGGGCTGTTTAGGTTCACCATCACAATTCAAGGTAAGGATTTATACCCATTTTTGGTTTTCAAACCCTTAATTTGAGAATCTGAAGGTTCTTATGGGTGCCAGGTTTTGTGTGAAGTAAGTTTTGGTGCCCTTGGAGGACTTATGAGCATATAAAAAGGTATATATATATATATATCTTCAATGTACATACTCCCTCATAGTGTAGGGAATACGTGTAGAAGTTTAAGGGTGTATATATATGTATATGGGAGTGTGTGATTGCGAGTGGATGACAAATTGAGTTGGAAATCATTTTCTTAGTCTTATGCTTGAGGTAGGATCCCTATCATTGACCTCTTTATTTAAGATTGCTTTATTTTCACCTTTAGATAAGTTGATTTATGAGTTTCCTTGTTTAGTGGAACTGCATAGCTTGAATAAATTCTTAAAGATGATAAATGACTTGTTGTTTGATAAAGTCATGTTTTTATAATAAAACTCCTCCAACGAAGGCGCGCTGCCTTCAAACTAAAAAGTAATGATAGTTGTTATATCATGATTTCTTTTTTGTTTTGAGCTTTCCATATTGTCTTCCTGTTGGTGATGATATATGACATGTTAATGCTTGTCCCCTTTGTATTATTAGATGTTGTTTCCCACATGAGATAAATGAGGACTTGGCCATGTAGATGTTATTAAGAAAGTAATTCTTATTATATTGCTTGTTGACCATGTGAGTTATGTTAAGTCTATGCCAGGTGAGATTGATTATTAAATATAAATCACCCCTTGTGTTTTCTTATTAAATTTAACTTGGATAGCTTTGGCCTTAGACACCATTAGGTGTGCCTTCTTACCCCATGTTATGGTATGTCAAACATGAAATTTATAGGTAGATCAAATTGTGAATCAAATGAATTTTTTAGGAAGGGATGAGTGACCAAGACCCTTGTCCCTTATTATGTTATTTCTTGATTAAGCATGAATTTCCTTTTTTATGGCTATGCCAACATGAGTTGATACAACCCCATCGTGTAAGAGGTTGTTAATCTCAAGAAGTTTGTTATAAAGTTATTCCCACATGAGTTAAATGATGTTAAATCCATGTAATGGTTTTTTATGAATTTGATGCTTGTTATATGAATTATGACCACATGAGTAAATGAAAGGCCAAGCCTTATGAGGTTGGTCCTTGCTTGAGTAACCCTATCAAGGTGAGTTATACTAGATGCTCTTGGTTTTGACCTTGACATGTTTAATGAAATGTTTAAAAGGATGTGAATGATTAAGTGGTAAATAACCTCAAGTGGATCATGGATTCAACTTAGAAAGTCATGGATGGGATCATGTGACTATTTTACTTTCATACCTTGAGTGAATCATGGATTCATCTTAGAATTCCATTGATGAGATAAAATGGTTTAATATGTGTAATTAATGAGTGAACCATGGATCCATTGAGTGATGCCATGAACAAGCTCATAGAGGTTGTGCTTATATGTTGAGTGATACATGGATCCAATTATATGAGGGATGCCATGGACGGGTTCAAGAGACATTTGACTATATGTCATGAGTTATACTTGAGGATTCTCTATAGTATTTCTAAGGATGGGCTCAATGATGTAAACTTATACCACACCTAGAGTGATACTGGAATTTTGAGAGGTTTGTCAGGATGAGCTTGTAGGGTGTTGGTGGAAATTTCACCTGGAGTGATACTTGAATTCCAACTTAGGAATGTCAAGGATGAGCTCAGGTTATAATTTAATATTTAATGAAATGATTTAGGAAACATCTAAAAATCCAAATCACAAGCTTTGATTCAGTTTAGAATTGTTTTATTTAGATGGCCTTTTTAGGTATATGTTATGCTTACAGTTATATGGGGGATGTTGGGCCTGATCCGGATCTTGATACTTATAAATTCAATGACTTGAATTGTTTAACTTTTGTTTCAATGGAATGGATATTAAATGAGTACCTGTATATGAAGGATGTTTACTTTTGAGTACTTACTTACTTATTATATATCATCTTGCACTGCTATATTTTCATAGCACAAGTTGGATTGGACTTGACACTGTGGGTGCCCGCATACTGAGATTTATATCTTGCACCCTTCTCGGGTACTATTGGTACCCGATTAGACCTACTTTATTTCAGGGCTTTGGACCTTGCTTGTGTTGTATTTCTTGTATCTGGAAGTTGGGAGAAAATGACTGAGCCAGAGTTTGGGGTTCTTACGGAGATCACCCATGGGGATTTGCCATCTTACCTATATTTTGTATTGAAATGAAAAACATGTTTTACTGTTTAATTCTTTTAGTTATGTAATCATTATCAATAATTAATTAATTGTATAACTAGTTTTGGACATCTTCTTCTTCAGTTATTATTACACTTGTATTTCGAAGATTTGATTATTTCTTTATACTACTTTTGCTGATGTATAGGTTTTACTATATGTTACCTATGTGCACTATAAGTATGAGGGTATAGTATCCCCATTGAACTACCTTTACACTGTCACTGCTATTCAGAAGCCTCTGGCATATGAGGATACACACTTAAGTTTATGTGGAAACAAGTATGGCTACTAGTTTAGTGTTATGTCATGTCAGGATATTAAAATTCATACCGAAAAGATACAATGAATTATTTTGAAACCATGTATAGATGTATTCTAGTTCTCGTGTGAGTTAATATATCATGTGTTTATTTCCATTCATAATTTATTATAATCTTGTGTCATGAACTTATTGTAAAATTTGGTTTGGGAAATTTAAATTCATAAATTTCTGAAAAATGGTCATCTTAATTATTGGAATGATTGCAGTTCTACAATATTAATATAATAATATGTTGTAAGCATGTTTTAGGGTAAAATTATTGTGACATTCATTTCTAAATTTTGGAAAAATGATAAGCATGATTTGTGGTAACTTTTTGAGGCTTAAAATCGTTTAAATGATTAAACTTATTATTTTATGACTAATAAGAATTTTTATGTACTAAAATAACCTTGAATCACATGTTAATTCATGAGTAGTTTGTTATGGGTATCATGTCTAAAGTTTAAATCAATTTCATGGTAACTTGAGAAATTATAGTACGCGGGACTTGAGCATGTAGCATGTTTAATATGTTGTATTTAAATATGGAATTAGAATCATGTTATCCTTATTTTAATATATAAACATGTTTTATTGAGAAATAAAATGATTAAATAATGTTTAGTTTGATCATAATAAAGCATGAAATATAGTAATACAACATGTGCAGATTTAATGTCATGCTCAGAAAGCATGTTTTATTTTGATGATTCTAAATCATGTTGTGTATTTAATGGGGTATTTTAATTGAACATAAGAACCTAGAATGTAAAAATTTTCAAATGAATTAGGAAGTGTGTTACCATGATAACAAGATGAACCTAGATTGTTTTGTCTAAGGATATTAAACATGGTGTGTGAGATAATGTGTGCGCAGTTTCGTATTTAACTTGGTCGCATTTTAGAACTATTTAAATGTAAGGCATGATGTTTCACCATCAATGACTTGAATATTAATTATTGTTTGTGGTTGCATAGTTATTATTTCATTGAAGTGTTGATATGTCTTACTGAAAATAACAGTTGTTGGAAACCTTACCTACATTATGATTGATGTGAATTATGAAACCCTCTATGCGACTGCTTGATTAATCTCACCATACATTAAAAGTATAATCACTTATATATGGATAATGAACCAGTTACCCTTGAGAAATTTGAAATTGTGTGAGAATACTCATGATAAATAATGAGGTGAAGTAATGTAATCTTCCGAATAATTATGGAATCCAGAATGCATTGTTGTTATGCATGGTTATTCTTGTTGTGTTTCCTTATGTGATGTGTGATTAAAAACTTAAAAATATGAAAAGGGGGAAAATTGATTCTTAATCGAGACACGTTATACTTTTACATGATTAAAACCTTGTGGGTGAGTCATTTTCGCCCAAATTGGATAATATCTCAACATGGGAGAGGGAATTTATTGATTAGTGTGCTTGGGGACTTGATGTGTGATGATGGTGGTGATCGTTGGTTGGGTAAGTGTAGAGGATGAGATAGGGAAAGTGGTTATGTGAAATGGGTAGTTTCTTGTGAATGATAAAGTGGTGCAGTGATGTGGTTGTATGAAATGTTTGGTGGACATTTTCATTAGTTGGTGGTTTTGGACTAGTGGTTGTGTTGTGTAGTGGTGGTGATGTGTGGTCGCTAAAACGTATGGCTATTGTGAAGAGATTAATTATTTTTTGTTTTGATGTGTTTGTATTGATAGAATCCCTCACCTCCCATAAAAAGTTTAATCATTTAAAGTCAATAATAAATGAAAATAGTTGTTGGGAAAATCTAGAAACTAATAAATATGGTCTTACCTCCCATGAAAAAATATTTTTAATAAATGATGGGAATGTTTTACTACTATTTTTCTTGTTTTTTTATTGATATTGCATTTATTCCATGTGTTATGGCCTCAAATATATGAATATAGAGAAAATATTTTCCATATTAAGACGTGATATATTCTGACACGTTTTAAAGCCTTGCAGGTGAGTCAGTTTCACCCAAAGAGAACAATATCATGGTACAGTGGATGGGTTCCTTGGATTTTTATGTTTGTTGTAGCTTTGTCTATGTTAATATGAGTCCCTGTGTTGGTTGGAAAATGTTATTATTGAGTATACTCCTAGTAAATAATTTTTTGTTATAAAAATTGGAAAATTTTACAACTATATAAAATGAATGGTTCCAACCTTTTATTTTGTTTTGTTTATGTTACATGTCATATTTTAAATTTGAGACTCTTGAAAAAAATTATTTGAAATAAAAGGCACGAGTTTTCAAAAAAAAAACATTTAATGTTTGTTTTTGAAATAAAAGATGTTGAATTATGAAATAAAACATTATTTCAAAGGCTTCGAAAATATTGGGTGGAAAATATTTCTCTTAAAATTAAAAGTGATTTGATGAAGTGTTTTTTTGTATAAAAAAATGGCTTTAAATGAAAAGTGATTATGAATAACAAGTACTTGTTCAAAACAATAAATGATGAATTAAGTTGAAAATAATGTTTTTTTCATAACTGGTTGATGTGTATTGTTTGATGTGTTTGTTATGACCATCTATGTGACCTTATTCTTGTTTGAGAGGTATCTTCCTTGGGAGATTGTTTTTAAAATATTGTGTAGATTTACGCTTCTTTTACCCAGTGTATGTTATGTTACAAGTATATCAAAAAAAACTTGAGAGGTATCTCATAGGTTGGTTTTTTAGAGCACCATTCTCTTTTCTTTCTGGTTTTTTTTTGATTCTCGAGGATGAACCATTCCCTTGGTTCATGTGTTGTGGGGGCACAGTGACCTGGAGGAGAGTACTTGGAAGAGTGAGACATAGTTGCGTGTCCATTACCCAGAGTTATTTTGAGTTTTTTATTTCTATATTTTGCATCATGATATGTTGTTTGGACCTCGGTGTTCCATGATATATGTTGCTTTCCCCTTGACGTGATGTGTGTTGTGTGATAAAGTTCTGACATGTGAAAAAGGGAATACCTTATTCCTAATCAAGACCCAATATACTACGATGTGATTAAACCCATACAAGAAATTCAGTGTCACCTAGAGTGGATAGTATCTTGGTATGGAGGGTGGAATTTATTGATTTGTGTGTTAGGGGTGGTGCAATTAGTTTTGTTGGTGGTGGTGTTTCAAGTGTAATGAGATCCTTGAGAGGTATCTCTAGGGATGATTGTTCGAACTCTTTCTCTCGTTCCTTTAGGTTAGTTTTGAATTCTCAAGGGTGAGAATATTTTGAGAGGTATCTGATGTAACATATCAGACCATCTAACCCATTATTTTACAAATAATCTTATTATTGAGGTATATAGGGGATGTTTGGGGTGTTTTTAGGCTAACATTGACATTTTGGCGGCGATACATTTTTGTCAGTGAGTTATTCTGGTGGTCGGTCATTTTAATGGTGAGACACTTCTAGCGGTAAGTCATTCTGATGGTGAGACATTTATGGTAGTAGGTCATTTTGGAAGCGACTCTATGGTGGTGACTCCCTGGCGATGACTCACTAGAGGTGACTCCCTAATGGTGACTCGTTGTCGGTGACTCTTGAACAATGTTTCCATTTTTTTCAATTTTTTTTTTCATTTTTATCATTTATTTGATGAAAAATTATTTTAATGAATTAATGAATTTTAAAGATATTTCAAAGATGATTAATCATATATTTAATTTCCAAAATGTATAAAGACCTTTTAAATGTTTAAAATGAATGTATTTAAGGATATCTAAATTTAATGGCCAATCTAAACTATATCTATTCTACTGGTTCAAGATCTATTCTTTCAAAATAGAAGATATTTTATTCCTTCTTTTGGTCTTTCTTTCTCTTGAGACGGCATGTTCCAAATGATTCTTCCCTTGGAGTCATAGAACCCTGTTCGTTCAGTTGGTTTGAGTTCCCCCGAAGAGGTTCCCTCCTGTGCACACACCCCTTGTTTTGGTGCAACTAGTTTTTGTAAAGATCTATTCTTCCAGGTAGGAATTATTTCGTTTCTCCTTTTTGTGTACCATGCAAGATTGGTCACTCTTTTTATCCCTTGTGAATATAGTGACTTTGGCTTAACAAAGATAATTAACCATTTTAAATGAAATGGAATGGGGTAGGGGAATTCTTCCCATGATTCTATATCTTTTTGGGATATTGAGGTTATCTATGTTTGTTATGTCACTAAATACCATGGATTTCTTAATCCCCTATTTTGTGATTTTCTAATATGTTGTGATTCTCATGTTGTTTTAATTATGGTGACATCACTATAAATAAAGGGTTAACCTATTATATTTGGTTAATCAAATGAATTCCCAAGGATCTTATGTTCCCTCAAATAATGAAGTGGAATTAAATAAAAGCTCTTATACCTAATCTGGAAAATATTATTGCATGTTCTGTGATATATTTGTGGATATTGTTGTGTGTTGTCACTTGGTTGTGATAATGTGATGCATGAGTGATGGATTTATTATGATGGGTGTGGGGGTAGTGGATGTGATATGCAGCAGGGCTATGATGGTAGTGGTGGTGCAGTTGTGAATCGGGGCTGTGACGGGGGGGTGGTAGTTGCCCGAGTAGTAATGGAATTAAATGCATGATAATTATATTAAATGGGATGATAAATAATGCTGAATACATAAAGTAAATGGGCTTTTAAGGTGGAATTTATAGATAATATGAAATATGAAAATTTTAAAAATGTGGTTTTAAAAGTGGAAAGTGATTTGTGGATTTTATTTTGATTATGTGGGGTTATTAATTTAGCTTTGTTAGTAGAATTTGAGTATCTTATGAGATGTTTTATTCCTTGGTTGTGAACCCTTAGGATGAGGCTTGTGTGATGTTTCCCTATATGTAAAAAATGGGAAAAATGATAAACCCTTTAGTTAACTTGGTTGAAAGGAAACTCTTAAATGGTTTGGAGGCCTAGAGGCAAAAAGTCTTGAATTATATTGACCATAGGCTAAAAGGCACAAAGTATTAACATATTTATTTTACATGACTATACTGGAACAACCCCACCCCATTGTCTCTTTATGTATGCGCTTAGCTCCCTACCTAACATTGCTAATGGCATGTAGTGCCCTGAGTATTACTATATGGGCTGATTCCATGTCCATCATATCCCTCCTTCAATCCTAGGTCCCATTTTATCTACCTGGGGACAAATACTACTTTGATTCATCAACCCAGGGTTGCTTTAGTAAGGTTGACCTGGTCAGCTAAATGGCTCGAAAGCCCTATGACTCAATAGCCCTATGGTCTGAAGGTCATTGGTGGCTCAAAAGATCAATTAGGGTAAATGGTTCAGTTGATATAGAATCACTACAATACTTCTACAGTATTGTTATAGAAACTTTGAAAATATTCCCCCTTAGGGCCTAAAGTGAATAAATTCACCAAAATCCAAATATAATTGTAATAAAAATAGTGAACTAACCAAATCACAATGTTTTTTCGCTTCCTTTAAACAATACTAGCATTTTAATTTTTAAATGTTATCATTATTAATCTTTTTTAAAATTAAAAATAATATAAATCATATAGATAACATGTGTAATAAGATGTAAATTTAATTAAGAATGGTAATGTTCAAGAAAAAAACAATTAAGTTTATTTTTTTTATAAAATCACATGAATGAACATCTTAAATTTCTATAGGAAAACATAAAAATATATATGTTTTCTGATTGTTGGACGTGTGAAGTGTAAGTACATCAACAAAATATGAATTCTACACACATAAACATTGATATAAAATCAAAATCCAAAAGTATATTTCAATATAAATAACATGGTTTTTATTACTAGAGAACAAATTTCAAAAACATAAAATGAAATACATTACATATACATAAACCAAATGAATAAAACATGAATCCAAAGCACATAACATAAATTTTTATATAAACATTAGTATATTTACATAAAACTCAATATAAATAATATATTTATACTATTATGACATCAAAATAAATAACATACACAATTAATATTGATTAGTTCCATCAATAGAACACTCAAAAAAACCTAGATTTAATAATAAACACCTTTCACAATTGTGAGGGAAAATAATAAAAACTATATTGGAAACCCAAAGCATAAGTGAGAAGTAATTTTTTCCTGAAAATGTCTTTACTAAAATAAAATTGATGCAATGATTGACATAAAATATATAAAATATTCTCCATTAACATATAAAATATACATGCCAAGGAAATGAAAATACAGTTAACAAACATCCATATTGCTTCTAGATGGTAACATGCCCTGAACGAATCGGTTGGAAAAAAGTTTTCCATTGAATTGAGTGAAATCAGGTGTCCCTAGGGGCGGGGACTGAAGTCACGAGGGAGTTAATGAGGATGAGGTAGGGAGTGTGGTGTCCCGAGCGGCAGGGGGGTTAGTAATTTTAGCATCTATGTTATGCAATTCACTGTGTGTATCCTGGATTCCATGAATCACAGAAAATGAAGTGTAACACATATTAAAAGGGGGAGATTATTATTAAAGTAATTAATAATTATTTGTGGGAAATATCTAGTAATAAATAAGTTTAATATTTATTTAACTTAACAATTAATTGATACAAAATATCAGTTGAATAATCAAAATTAAGAATTGTAAATGCAATTATTTTACTGAATATTATTTAAACCTTTTGAATCATGACCACATGCACTTATTTTTCATAGAAAATTATTTCTTTATGCATTGACTACTATGGTGAAGTTAATCAAACTGATCAAGGAGATTCATATAATAGACAACCTACATGAGTGGTTATGATTAGTTTAGGGACATATATTATAAGAATATTATATTCATGGATGGTGGACACCCCTTGTTTTGTCAAGGGAGATAGGCGTGATAATGTGGTGGGTGGCCAAACTCCACTAACTCATTTAGTGGATAAGAGAAGTATGTGGAGGAGGAAGCCTATAAAATGAGATCCCCTAATGGTTTCATTATTTATTATCAGCACTCAGCAATCTCATTATTAACAGATCATCAGTTTTTATGGTATTTTGTGAGGTATTTTTCCCACATATTCAATATAGAGATTTATTATGGTTTCTCCTTATAATAGTGAGAGAGTGTTCACCCACTTTTACTCATAGTGATCCTTATATTTTCTCATTTTTTACCCATTTAATTTTAGAGGGTTTTCCATGCTACATCTAGTGTCATTTATTTCCACACCTTTTCACTTTATTTTATCTCGTAATCATTGTTGCACTAATGGGTCAATCATTTTTGGTTCCAACAAGTGGTATCAAATGAATGTTCGGGCCTCATGTTGTTCACTTTTTTTTGGGTATTAATAATTATCATAAATTTTAGTATGTTTTTTGATTGCGACTCTGATTGAACTTTCACAACAATAAAAATTATTGAGATTATTAAATATATTATTGTGAAATACTGGAGGTTATTTACTAATAACATGTCCAGGTGGCGGTGAAATTTGGGATCAAAAAATTCAATGGGGATAATTTTCTATTTTGGAAAATGAATATGAAAAAATGTTTCAAAATGATAATTTTCTATTGTAAATTGGAGAAAGATCATGAGGTGAGATGATGGATCATGGTTCTAATGGGATCCAGAATCATGACATGAAAAAAAATTCAATGAGTACTTTTGGAAATGGAGATATACTAGTCAGTGAAGTGGTGATGATTTTTGGAAGAAGACAACATCTCAATGATGCATGCATAATCGACTTGGTAAAAACATGACACATGACATCTCAACGAGAATGGTTTAATCTGTATGAAACTATCCCAGAAGGACTTGTGTACATGGGGAATGATCACCTATTAAGGATCATTAGAGTTGGTACCATCAAACTGAATATGCATGATTGTATTGTTCAAACCATCCAAGGAGTATGTCATGTGAAGGGCTTGAAGAAGAACATATTGTCTTTGGGACAATTTGATGATATCATATGAAAGAATTTCACTGAGAATGGAGTGATGAGAATTTTTAAGGGTTCACTTATGGTGATAAAGGTGGATAAGATCTCGAAGGACTTGCACGTGCTTATGGGTAAAATGTACAAGGAGGCAGAGATAATTTTCGCATCAACTACCTTGACGAAAGCGTTGATGACATTATGGCATAAGAAGCTTGTCCGTATTCCAGAATCAGGCATGAAGATTCTTACTGATCAGAAGTTTTTGTCTAGTCTTACAAAGGTATCCTTACCATTTTGTAATTACTATGTTTTGAACAAGAAAAAGAGGTTAAAGTTTGGGATGTCGATAACAAGAAGCAAGTAGATCTTAGAGTTGATCCATTTTGATGTTTGTAAAGCACCAGTTATATCTTTGGGAGGAGAAAAGTACTTTGTATCATTTATTTATGATTATTTCAAAATATGTTGGGTGCACCCAATTAATAGAAAAGTGGATATTTTTGAAGTCTTAAAAACATTCAAAGTGCATAAGGAGCTTGAATTTAGAAAGAAGATCAAGTGTTTGAGGACTAACACCAATGGAGAATATACAAGCAATGAGTTTGAAAATTTTTGTTAATGATAAGGAATCAAGAGATAGTTCATAGTAGAATTCACTCCTCAAAAAAATTTAGTGGCAGAGAGGATGAACATAATCCTGTTGGATAGAACAAGGACAATGTTGAAGACTATTAGAATTACCAAAATATTTTGGGTAGAAGCAGTGAATACCGCCTCTTATATGATCAACCGATCTTCTTCAATGTTTGATTCAAGATCCATAAAATGTATCTTCTTAGGATATAATTATGTTACGAAGGGGTATCATTTGTGGTACCCCATTTCCCACAAACTTATCATCAGTAGAGATTCCATTTTCTGCAGAATACAAGTTACAAATGACAATTGATCGAGACATAGAGAAAGAGAATATAGAAACTACAATAGTCGAAGTAGTGGAAAAATACAAGGAAGAACTAGTTTCCTCTTAGGCATTACTAGAGCATGATGACCAAGTACCAGTTAAGTATGGATGACGATGATCAACTTAGGAGAAAAGTGAACCAGTATGGATCTCAGAGTATGTCATTGAGAGTAGTATTACATATTTATTATTAACGATGGATTGATATACATATTATTTTATGGAGGCAACCCAGATTCCATCTGTATCCCCATGGATATAAATTATGTAGTAGGAACTTGAATCCCTATAGAAGAACAAGAATTGGGATATTGATCCCTTACCTCATGAAATTAATTCTATCAATAACAAATGGGTCTTTAAGATAAATCAGGATGGAAATGACCAGGTGGAAAGATATCGTACAAGAATGGTGGTCAAAGGATATTCTCATAAGGAAGGTATTTATTTCAATGAAATACTTTCTCTTATATTTAGACTCAAGACTATTCTAGTAGTCATGTTGATGTGTGTAACATAAAGTTTTCATCTTGAGCAGCTAGATGTGAAGACCTATTTTCTCCATATAGATCTTGATAAAGAGATCTATAATATCCAACCATAAGGTTTTGTATAATAAGTCAAAGATAACATGGTTTACAGGTTAAAAAAATCTATTTATGAACTTAATAAGGTGCTGAGTTGTTGGTACAAGATATTTGATTCTTATATCATGATTCCTGGATACAACAAAATTCATTCAGATCCTTGTTCATATTTCAGGGGTTCAAATGGTAATGATTTCATCATTATTCTATTTTATATAGACGGCATGTTGGTTATAGTCTCCAATAAATATTAGATCCAATATTGGAAGGAACATTTGGATAGGTAGTTTGATACGAAATACTTGGGACCAACAAACAAGATTCATGGGATGCAGATTTACTAAGATAGAAATAACAGGAAGATTTGGCTATCGTAGAAGAATTACTTATAAAAAATCTTGAAATTCTTCAACATGAAAGACTGCAGTCTAATTTCTACCCAACTTTCTATTAATTTAATGTTATAATCTATGATGAGTCCTATAAGTGAAGTAGAGAGGATAGATATGTCTTGAGTATGGTATGAATTGGTCCTGGGGAGTCTGATGTTCTCTATGGTTTTTACTAGACCAAACATTAAAAATGCAATGGGAGAAGTTATTCAGTACGTGGAGAATCCAATGTGGGATCATTATAAAATAGTAAAAAGGATATTGATATCCAATAAGGAGACATAAATTGTTTCATTATGTTATGGAGGATCAGAATTTTCTATCAGAGGATATATTGATTCAGATTTTTCAGGTGATTCTGATCGGAGAAAATCTACTATTGGTTATGTGTTTACTCTTACAGAAGAATATTTGTGCTAGATTTAAAAGTTATAGTATATTGTGTCTTTATCCACGATGGAGGTAAAGTACATGGAATCTATATAGGTTTGAAAATAAGCGATTTGGATGATAAGGTTGTTGGAGGATCTCAGAAACATACATTAGCATATTCTATTGTTTTCCCACTCATTCCATCACCAGATGGGATGAGTTGGCAAGGAACTTTCTCACTCACTTCTTCTCACCTTAAAATTCAATGGATATATGGGTAAATATTGTTAACTTTTATAAATTTGAGGGCAAATATCTTTACAATTATTAGGAAAGTTACAGAGATATGACTCAAAAATTCCCTCATCATGGTATAGAGCTATGAATACCAATAAAATTTTTTTATAAGGGTTTATCCTAGGTAAATAGGTCAATTATGGATACTGCATCTTGAGGATCACTGATGAATAAATATCCTAATGAGATCTATAACCTACTGGATGAAATAGCGAGAAATAACTTCTCTTGGCAAGGTGAAGGGACACAACGAAGAGGCGTCAGCATGATCAACAAAATTAATGACTAGATATCAGTAAAAATGCAATCCATGATAAAAAAAACAACTGAAATGATGGATTTAAAAAACCCTCAAGGTATGTATATGAAGGATGAAAATTATGTTGATTATAACAGAAAAAATCAATTATAGGGTTTCCAACCACAAAAACCATAAGCGTTAGGATATCAAAAAAGGACACAAGGATAACAACAACAAGAACCCAATGACCCACATGGATGATCCAAGTCCATACATTCGAAGATTCATTGGCCAAATTCATGACCATGACTAGGGTGGTAATCAAAGAAATAATATTAGACTCAGCGGTCCAAAAGGACACATTACGAAATTTGGAGCATCAAGTAGGGAAAATTATCGAGTAGCTCAGAGAGAGACTAAGAGGAGTACTGCTAGGATTCCCTAAAGCACATCAATGTAAAAATTTTAAATTCATTGCACTATGAAGTGGAGAAATCACTAAAGAAAAGTCTGAATCAAGAAAGAGACAACAATAACAATAAGATGAAAAAGGTGGATATGGAAAATAGTGAGGAACAAATAGGTAAAGTGAAAGATATAAAAGAATAACCACCACAGTACAAGTTAATACTACCATTTCCAAAGATACTAAAACAAGTTAAGACCGACCTTCAAAAAGGTAAATTCCTTGAACAATTTAAAAAAAATGGATATTAATATTCCTTTTGCAGAGGTTCTCACAAACATGGAGACACACATAAAATATATGAATGTGATGGTGACAAAAAAATAATCTAGAAGTGATTGGAAGCATTCCACTCACATGAGAGTGTTCCGAAGTGGTATTGAAGGAACAATCTAAGAAGAAAAAAGATCTAGGTAGTTTTTGATTCATATCTTTATTAGATCTAATAAATTTGGAAAATATTTATGTGACTTAGGTACGAGTGTCAACATCATGTCATTCACCACTTTTAAGAGTTTGGGACTGGAAATACCGAACCATACAAGAGTTTCACCTTAATTCAAAAATTCAATAGTGAATTAACCTCAAGGGGGAATAAAAGAAATTTTGATTGATGTTGAAAAATTATACTAACCATTTGACTTATTAGTGTTGGATATAGAGGAGGATCACACTCCACTCATTCTAGGAAGGTCATTTTTAGCCACCAGCTAAGAACTAATTGATTAAAAAAGTAGAAAACCCTACCTAAGAGTTGGATATGAAAAAGTAAGTTTCAATATCTATCTGTAAATGAAGAACATTGATGTGAGAGAAAACCATGAGTTTGGAGAATAAAAAATATCTGAAGATGAAGATATCAATGAAGTTGAATAAGTGCACGGGGAAAAGGTTGTTGTGCAAGAGGATACTCAAGAATAGGGATACTGTGAAGAAGAAAGAGAATTTAAGGGGTCATACCATATACACTAGAAGGGTGACTGGATCCATTGAGTTTGATAAGGGTCAACAGGTATGGATGGTACTTGAAATTCTATTTAATATTTCAGGATTAAAGAAGAAATGGTGGATTGTCATGATGGAAATCAAGAAAGTCCCACCATCAGGAAGAGTCACGCTGTTTAGAGAGGTAGGAAAAGGACCAAAATATATGCAAAGGTTAGAACTGAGACCATTTATGGAACCCAACTAGGTAAAATATTCCCAATCATCCATCACTTGAGCTGAAGTTGAAGTGAGTAAGTTCAATCCAACCATAGTAGACAAAAGTTCTTCTAGGAGGTACCTCGAGTTTTTAGAGTTTTTCTTTATTTATTTTCTATTTTTAGAGTCACAAATGAACTCACCCCAAAATATTTCAAATTTTATTGATTATGGCCTAGGTTACACCTATTTTTTAGGATAATAAAGGAACTTCCAATAATAATGATAAGAAGTTGTAGGACCAATACATGTTGTGAATCCCTTTAACTTCATGAATTCAAGGAAATAAACATTGTGAAAAATACTCACATCATGAATTAGGTATAGGTAGAACCTACATATCCATGTTTAAAGCTTAATTAAAATGGTATAAATCATTTAAATTCTAAATTTTCTAATTTATTCCCCACATTTAATTTATTTATAGATTTTAACTACCAAATTGCATGTTCACATTTGATTATTTATTTAACAAACTGAACTAGGATACATAAAATACCTAAGATACATACCATTCCATGAATTTAAATTAATATGTTAATAAATTTGAATGATAAAATGGGAAAAAATTATTAGAGATAAGAATGTGGTTTTGGATTTAGAAAATCATGATTTAGGGAAGCATGTTGATATTTGTAAATGAAAATTTTCAAATATTTTCCCATGATTTTAATCTTAGATATTTTCATTAATTGATTTAATTTTTCATATGCATTTCCATGAGTAGTTTTCCCAACCCTTCATTCTCAATACCAAGACATCCTTTCAGTTCCAGTCTTTTTAAAGTATATTTCTTGAGTGACTCCGGCATGTTCTCTTCTAGAACTTTCTTGGAATCTTATCAAATCTAGGAATGAAAAAAATCACCTTTAATATTATTGAGGCATATTTTTTAGCCATTTATCCTTGTAACCACCTTGCATTATTCCTTTGTAAGCCCATATAATCCATGAAAAACCTTATTAGGAAACAATCTATGTTACAAGCCTATTTTATCCATTCCTACCTTAATCTAAATATTCTGAATTATATTCAAAATCATAAGTGTGGGGGAGATAATTCCTATGGTGGTTGGGGACACAAATCATTGAGGATATTTTTCTAAGGGGTTTTCATGATATTTTGGGAGATTCTATGTTATCATTCACTATACTTTATCATTATTCACCTCTCTTGTTAAAAAAAATTCAGGCGTGTCTTAGGAAAATAAAAAATAACTATTACCAGACTGAAAATATTTTGATCATATATGTTTTGGTGGTGGATCAGATATTTATATTAAACACACTTTTTGAAAAAAATTAAGAAAAAAATAGAGTAAGAAAAGATGATTCATTCATTATACATAACATTTTCATGATCCCACTTTCAACTTTTTGGGGGCCTGATTGAGATAACATCTATAAAGAGATATTTTTATCAAACTTATATTTTGATATCAGTAATTATAATTTAGAGTCAAACCTTCTTTTAATATCTACTTTAATATCATTTACCTAACTACCCTTATCCTCAGAGTCATTTTAACCTAACGATGAAGCCCTCATGATTATTTGTGATTATGTCATTACGTAATGGATATGCTAGATTCATTACAAGCCTATGGTAAGTGACATGTTCTTGAGGTATATAATGAACTCTTTTTAAAATTAAACATTGATGATGAGTATAAAAATTCAAGAAAGGTACACTGCAAAAAACAATCATATTAATAATGAATAAAAAAATAAAAATAGATGAATGAAGAGGCATGGTTATTTCAAAGGAGAAAAGTAAAATACTTGATTGATTTGTTTCTTTGAAAATTGAGGTTTCAATGAATCTTCTAGTGTAATGATCAAACATTAAATTTTCTATTTGATCAATTAATTATATTGAGATTGAATTTAAATTATGGTAAGGTGAGAGTCCTTTGTAGTATATTGAGATTCCATCCTTGAGGAATGTTTTGAATTCAAGTGTGGGGGGTTTGATACATCCAATTCATGAACATATTTTTGATATATAAATTCATAACTTTTTATATATAAATGATAAACTCTTGCATGTTTATTTAATTAAATTTTCTATATCTGGTGGGAAGCTACAATTTACGGATTGTAAGAAAAATGATAAAAATTGTAACGACCCAATGTTTTTAATGGAAATTACCTTCTTATAAATATGCCATAAAATCAAATAATAATGAACTACTAAGTGATAAGTGACCTTTAAACATAATTTTGTCACTTATGTGTTTGGAATTTTGAAAATCTGACGTACACGGTTGTGTCCAAGATGTTTTTTTGGAGTCTGATAAGAAAAACTTAATTTTTTGGTGAATAGTAACCTACCCAAATGAATAGTAACATACCCTTATGAATAGTGATATACCCTAATGAATAGTAACCTCACCTATGATAGTATAAAAATAATATTCAAGTTGGAAGTACAATATACCTATGTTTTAGAATGAGTTAATGCATGTTTTTAAATCTGGGTTTTAATAATAAATTATGATTTTAATTAAATATTAAAATAATCATATTTAGAAATTTATTTTTGAAAAATGGACTTCATTTTTGGATGTATCATGTCAAAAAATGGTTAGGGTAAATTTTTGATATTTTTCTGAAATACTTGAATTTTTGATAAATAGTAAAATACGGTAATTTACCGTATATATACATTATAAGATAAATAAACTATACCTAGAATCATAGATTATGTCACCACCCATGGTTCAAATTCACATGACCCATTCACTATTATTGGTCATGGAATACTTACAATTCTTTGTTTTGTGCAGAAATAATAAATTAAGGATTATAATATCATTAAATCTCTCCTCTCCTCCACTATAAAAACCCCCTTCACTCCCTCTTATCTCCACTCCTCTCAAGCTCCAATACTTCTCTAAATTCTACCCAAATATCTCCCCAAGGTCCTCACCCACGTAAAAAATCTCTTAGCCTCCTCAAAATATCAAAACCTCTCCCCTTAAGAGGTTCTCAAAGGAGGAATTCTCAAGAGGTAAATTCCTCCTCCCACATTTCTTCTTTCCTTTTGAGTTCTTTTCTTTTTAATTTCTTTCCTCACATCCCTTCACCATAATAGTATGATAAATCCAGTATAATGCATGTACTGGAATGTCTTAATGCTAGTGGTAAATTTCATTATCCATTTCCCCACCCTTTTATTTGTAAGAAATGAAAGCACCGTTTGAGATGTGCTAATTTAGCACATTCAAGGACAACAATTTATCAATTTTTGTTATTATCTTTAATTCTGGTCATGAAACCATTTGTGTTATGGTTGAACCATATTATTATATATTAAATATATCCTATTTTTGGTTCTGTAATATTTTGTTAAAAATGGATTTAATTTATAATGAAAACACATTCTTTGTAATCAAATCCACCGATTAACAAAAACGGTTATCACCAAGGTTATATATATAATAATTCGACATCACTCTAAGTAAAAAAATTAAAATTAAAACCATGTATTCTCCTATATATAAACTAAATAATGAAATTAAATTCTGCACAACCACTTTCATCTTGCATATAATCAAAACTTGAATATAAGTGAACTGATCTTTTAAAGCCAAGTAAACAAACGAGCCTGAACAATGAAATTGAAACTTATAACTAATAAAAGGGATTTTAATGAACTAAAAAGGGTTATAATAAATCAATTACATATATAATAGGTTATGTACTTATGAATTAATAATCCTAATTTGTTTATTTAGGTCATTAATAACAAGTGGACCACACCAACAGATTTAAGGTAAGAGATACTCCCCTTTTCACTCTTAATCAAGATTGTTCTCTATGCTATGTTTTTTTGTGTAATACCAAGTGATGGGGTATGTTTATACACCTTACCCATACTTCCATAATGTTTTATAAGTGATGATAAACCCATTATCTCTCTCATAAATCCCTCTTAGTTACACCCAATACCATGCCAATAAACCATGATGGATTCTACCAGAACTTCCTTTATTCCTCCAGGTTGTTCTATCTTTCTTTTTACCAAAATATAGTTGTATTTTCTTTTTATGTATAACTTAAAAATTATGTTTATAAGCTCCAAAATCATGTTCTAAGATCCATCTTTCATTCTCTTTTGAGGATATACATTCTTTTAAGTGAATCTCTCCTCGATACTTCCCAATAAGCACACTCGTTTTAAAGGAACTTACTGAACTTTTACCCAATTTCAAGTGCACTATATATTCTATTTTAAGACACAAATGTCTTTGTAAATTCAGTATTTTTATTCTGAAAACCTTCATGTTTCAATTCTGGTTTTATATAAAATAATGTATTCTTTACTATTTTAAAATCTCTAGAGTGTTTTCCTTAAAACCGCACAAAAATGTTTTAATGGTAATGTTTCTAAAATACATTTTTTATATGTTGTCACTTATATTTGACACCAATTATCATGTTATATGACTATTTTACTATATTAATGTACATTTATTTTCTAATCCCTTCCTTTCATGGACACTTTCGTGATACGCCCATTGGATATGTTTTATGTCATGATTGTGGTACCCAATTCTTTCCATGGGTAACCTTATGTTTATGTATGATTATTTATGAGGAAAGATTATTTATATAGAAAGAATATTCATGAATATGTTGAGATGGGTGTGCCCAGATAGCGCTCCAATGCATTGGGTAAGGTTATGTCTCTTGAGATGCGATGTGAAACAGGATTGATGGTTAGCCTTGACCCATACTGAAATAGGAAACAGGATTGGCAGTTAGCCTTGACCCGTACTGAAATGGGAAACGAGATTGGCGGTTATCCTTGAACCATAATAAAAGAAATGTTTTATAATTCTGACACATTTATATGATTCCATGTTTATATGATCCCGTTCTTATACTAAATTATTTTATAAGTTACATGATTTTGATATCCTTATGTCATGTCTCCTAACTCATGTGCTTGAGATGTATCCTTATGTTCATTCCCTTGCTAGGATTTTTAGCTCAAACCTTTGTTTATGTGTTCCCTAGGGTATCCTATGCATATGTAAGGGCTCAAATAAAGTTATGATCTCATTATGAATATTAAATAAAGAAGTGTTTTTTAGCCCCATGTTTTGTGTTGTATGTACCTAGTCTTCCAAGTCACTAGACTTAACGATCCTTGACTTGTACTCTGATGATGAATTATGGTTAAAATCATGAAATGTTATATGTAAAAGGCTTGGGTCACTATAGTTGGTATCAGAGGATGGTCTAGTTATTTTTGGAGATTAGGAATAGAGCACCTTAGTGAGAATCTTAAGGATGAGACTAAGTATAAGGAAATAGTCCTAAATTTTGGTGAGTATAGAGTAACTGGTTTATCAAGAAAATACATCCCTGTTTGGATACAACAGGTAGAGGCGGCTCTGGCACAGATTTATCAAGGGGTAAAACTCAAAAACACCCCTTTGAGCTAGACTCGAACAGGAACAGGTGCACGATAACGGGCCTTGCTTCACTCTTGGTTACGACACTCCTGGGGGATATGCTTTGGTAGATTAATGAGCTTAGTAAAAAACATTATTAAGGGACAAAAAAAGCCCATAAGAATATAAGTTAAGAAATATATCGAGGATAACCTAGGTTTTAACCTAAGTAATCACAAGTTAGGATGTACTTATTCCTTATAAGTTTATCCCTTTATGTTGAATATTTCCTTTTATGCTCAATAAATTAGTATTCAGGCCCCCTAATTATATGTTATTCTTTCTTAGTTAATGGAGAGAAACAGAAGAACGTGTTCCAAAAATCAATGTGATAGGAAATGTGACAACCAACCTAATGATATGCCTAAGATGATGGGATCCCAAGTTGAACATATTGTGAACTTTCAAAACCAACTATTGAAAATCACAATCAACAATTGGTACATAGTTGAATG
Organism: Viscum album; assembly: GCA_963277665.1. Classification (NCBI taxonomy): domain Eukaryota; kingdom Viridiplantae; phylum Streptophyta; class Magnoliopsida; order Santalales; family Viscaceae; genus Viscum; species Viscum album. Next base: position 1,357,319,277 of record OY728148.1, read on the forward strand.
CCCAAATTCATCAAGGAGGAGGAAGATGACATCTCAAGTAAGTTCATCTGATAAAGGTGATAAAGGAAAGAATACCAAATTTCCTTTGTGCAAAAAGTGTGGAAAGTGGAATCAAGGAGAATGTCACAAAGGAACCAAGAGATGTTTTAATTGTGGGAAGGTGGGGCATAAAATATCCAATTGCTATAAAAAATGGATAATGTGATGAATGGAGATAAGGTTATATCTAATGTACCTTATACTATTCATTGTCGTGAATGTGGAGAAGTTGGACATTATCCAGGACAATGCTCCATTGGAAGGGATGAGAAGCGTGATGAGCATCAACAATCTCTAAGGATAAGGGGACAATGCAAGTCCAATGTTGAGATAGATCATGATGACTGAAATACATTTAACCTCTTTTCAATAATTTTGTATATCATGTTTTATTTCATTTCATGCCCTATGAGTATGTCTTAAATGTTTTCTAGGAACATCAAGTCGCTACTTAAAATGATTTTATATCATTTGGGGAAAACTTCTATGATTATGTATCACATGTTTAGGTTTGTGAAACTGTTCATCTTTGAAATAATATAAGTCTCCCTTTAGTGGAATTTGATGCAATTCTGGGAAAGGATTGACTTTATCCAGATAGATCCAATGTAAATAGCTTCAAATAAATTCTTAGTCTACGTAATAATACAAAATGATAAAGTGATAGCCTATTCCTCAAGGCAGTTGAAAATCCATGAGCAAAACTATCCCACACATGATCTGGAGTTGGCGGCTGTGATCTGTGAATTGAAAATTTGGCGACATTATCTCTATGGGAAAAATATAAGATATATACTGACCAAAAGAGTCTCAAATATATATTCACAAAGAAATATCTTAATATGCGCTAGCGAAGATGGATAGAGCTCATCAAGGATTATGACTGCTCAATCCACTACCATCCCCGGTAAGGCAAACAAGGTGGCATATGCTCTAAGTAGAAAGGATCCTGAATCTTTATCAATGATGAGAATTGGAAAGGATCCGATCTTCTTATATTTGAAAAGGATGGACATGAGAATCATTAAGGTAGGAACATCATCAATCCTTTCTCAAATGATTGCTCAACCATCCCTCTTAGAGAAAATAAAGGTTGCTCAAAGAAAGGATGTGGAAATTTAGAAAAGGGTGGAAGCTGTTAAAAATGGGAAATCCTCTGATTTCAAAATTGACGAGGAAGGAGTTTTAAGATTTGGGAAACGATTATGTGTACCATCTGATCCAGAGATAAATAAGGAGCTATTGAATGATGCACATAACTCGACCTTCTCTATCCATCCTGGGAGTAACAAAATTTACCGGGATATCCGAGAACACTTTTGGTGGGATAACATGAAGATGGAGATTGCGGAATATATATCAAGGTGCTTGGTATGTCAGCAAGTTAAAGCTGAGCGAAAAAAGTCCAAAGGTATGATGTAGGCATTGCCTATACCCATGTGGAAATGGGAAAATGTTACTATGGAAATTGTCACGGGTCTCCCGAAGATGTCGAAGGGAAATAATGTGATATGGGTTGTGGTTGACCGACTCACCAAGACATCCCATTTCATCTCGATTCATGAAGATATCTTACTTGAACAACTTGCAAAGTTATATGTATAGGAAGTGGTGAGACTGCACGATGTTCCACTCACAATTGTCTCTGACCGTGATCCAAGGTTTACATCTAAATTCTGGAGGAGTCTTCAATATGCTTTGAGTACTGAATTAAATTTTAGCACGACCTATCACCCCCAAACTGATGGCCAACCTGAAAGGACTATTCAAACGCTTGAAGATATGATAAGAGCATGCTATCTTGAATTAAAAGGTGGTTAGTATATACATCTCCCATTGGTTGAGTTATCATACAACAATAGCTTCCACTTGAGTATTCAGATGGATCCATATGAAGATCTGTATGGAAAGCGATGTAGAACTATAACATGTTGGGATGAAGTTGGAGAGATAAAGCTACTTGGATCCGATATTGTCCAAGAGATGACAGAGAAGGTTCAAGTCATCCAGAAACACATCAAAGCTGCTCAAATTCGGCAAAATAGCTATGCTGACAACCATCGAAGGGACTTGAAGTTCGAAGTTGGAGATAAAGTCTTCCTTTGAATATCTCTATGGAAGAGAGTCATGCGATTCGAGAAGAAAGGGAAGCTAAGCCCAAGGTATATTGCCCCCTTTGAGATCCTTGACCATATATGAGCCGTGTCCTATCCTCTTTTACTTCCACCAAATATGGATCGAGTTCATGATATTTTCCATGTATAACTCTTGAGGAAGTACATACCCGATCCCTCACATGTACTAAACTCAGAGGTGGTGCGGCTGGAAGATGATCTCTCCTATGAGGAGCAGCCAGTAAAGATTCTGGATCGGAGAGATAAGGTTCTACGCAACAAGACAAACCATCTTGTCAAAGTGTTGTGGAGGGACCATATGTTTGAGGAAGTAACATGGGAACTGGAGGAAGCAATGAAGGAAAAGTACCCACATCTGTTTTTGACCTAGAATGTGAAATAAAATTTCGAGGGAGAAATTTCTTAAGGGGGGAAGAATGTAACGACCCAATGTTTTTAATGGAAATTATATTCTTATAAATATGCCATAAAATCACATAATAATTAACTAATAAGTGATAAGTGACCTTTAAACATAATTTTGTCACTTCTGTGTTTGGAATTTTGAAAATCTGATGTACACGGTTGTGTTCAAGATGTTTTTTTGGAGTCCGATAAGGAAACCTAAGTTTTTGGTGAATAGTAACCTACCCTAATGAATAGTAACATACCCTTATGAATAGTGATATACCCTAATGAATAGTAACCTCACATATGATAGTATAAAAATAATATTCAAGTTGGAAGTATAATATACCTATGTTTTAGAATGAGTTAATGCATGTTTTTAAATCTGGGTTTTGATAATAAATTATGATTTTAATTAAATATTAAAATAATCATATTTAGAAAATTATTTTTGAAAAACGGACTTCATTTTTGGAATCTACACGTCTAAAAATGGTTAGGGTGAATTTTTGATATTTTTCTGAAATACTTGAATTTTTGATGAATAGTAAAATACGGTAATTTACCGTATATATACATTATAAGCTAAATAAACTATTCCTAGAATCATGGATGATTTAACCACCCATGGTTCGAATTCAAATGACCCATTTACTATTATTGATCATGGAATACTTACTATTCTTTGTCTTGTGAAGAAATAATAAATTAAGGATTATAATATCATTAAATCCCTCCTCTCCTCCACTATAAAAACCCCCTCCACTCCCTCTTCTCTCCACTCCTCTCAAGCTCCAAGAATTCTCTAAATTCTACCCAAATCTCTCCCCAAGGTCCTCCCCCACATCCAAAATCTCTCAGCCTCATCAAAATATCAAAACCTCTCCCCTTAAGAGGTTCTCAAATGAGGAAGTCTCAAGAGGTAAATTCCTCTTCCCAAATTTCTTCTTTTCTTTTGAGTTATTTTCTTTTTAATTTCTTTCCTCACCTCCATTCAACATAATAGTATGATAAATCCAGTAGCATACATGTAATTTAATTTATTCATTCTAGTGGTAAATTTCATTATCTTCTTTCCCCACCCTTTTATTTGAAAGAAATGAAAGCACCATTTGAGATGTGCTAATTTAGCACATTCAAGGACAATAATTTATCAATTTTTGTTATTATCTTTAATTATGGTCATGAAACCATTTGTGTTATGGTTGAACAAGATTATTAAATATTTAATATATCCTATTTTTGGTTCTGTAATTTTTTGGTACAAATGTATTTAAGTTATAATGAAAAACACATTCTTTGTAATCAAATTCACCGATTAACAAAAACGGTTATCACCAAGGTTATATATATAATAATTCGACATCACTCTAAGTAACCTAATTAAAATTAAAACCATTTAATCTCCTGGATATGACCTAAATAATAAACTTCAATTATGGACAAACACTTTCATCTTGCATATAATCCAAACTTGAATATAAGTGAACCGATCTTTTAAAGCCAAGTAAACAAATGAGCCCGAACAATGAAATTGAACCTTATAACTAATCAAAAGGGATTTGAATGAACTAAAAAGGGTTATAATAAATCAATGACATATAGAAGAGTTTCTTTACTTATGAATTAATAATCCTAATTTGTTTATTCAGGTCATTAATAACAAATGGAGAACACCAACAGATTTAAGGTAAGAGATCCTCCCCTTTCCACTCTTAATCAAGATTGTTCTCAATGCTATGTTTTTTTGTGTAATACCAAGTGATGGAGTATGTTTATACAACTTCCCCATACTTCCCTAATGTTTCATAAGTGATGATAAACCCATTATATCTCTCATCAAGCCCTCTTAGTTACACCCAATACCATGCCAATAAACCATGATGGATTCTACCCGAACTTCCTTTATTCCTTCAGGTTGTTCTATCTTTCTTTTTACCAAAATATATTTGTCTTTTATTTTTATGTTTAACTTAAAAATTATGTTTATATGTTCCAAACTCATGTTCTAAGATCTATCTCTCATTCTCTTTCGGGGATATACATGCTTTTAAGTGAATCTCTCCTCGATACTTCCCAATAAGCACACTCGTTTTAAAGGAACTTCCCGAACTTTTACCCAAATTCAAGTGCACTCTATATTATGTTTTAAGACACCAATGTCTTTGTAAATTAATTATTTTTATTCTGAAAACCTTCATGGTTCAATTCTGGTTTTATATAAAAAAATTTATTCTTTACTATTTTAAAATCTCTAGAGTGTTTTCCTTAAAACCGCACAAAAATGTTTTAATTCTAATGTTTATAAAATACATTTTTTATATGTTGTCAATTATATTTGAAACCACTTACCATGTTATATGCCTATTTTACCCTATTAATGTCCATGTATGTTCAAATCCCTTCCTTTCATGGACATTTTCATGATACACCCATTGGATATGTTTTATGTCATGATTGTGGTACCCAATTCTTTCCATGGGTAACCTTATGTTTATGTATGGTTGATTATGTATGATTATTTATGTGGAAAGATTATTTATGTGGAAAGAATATTCATGAATATTTTTAGATGGGTGCACCCAGATAGCGCTCCAATGCATTGGGTAAGGTTAAGTCACATGAGATGCGATGTGAAATAGGATTGGCAGTTAGCCTTAAACCGTACTGAAATGGGAAACGGGATTGGCGATTAGCCTTGACCCATACTGAAATGGGAAATGGGATTGGTGGTTAGCCTTGAACCGTACTAAAAGAAATGTTTTATAATTCTGACACATTTATATAATTGCATGTTTATATGATCCCGTGCTTATACTAAATGATTTTATAAGTTGCATGCTTTTGATATCATTATGTCATGTCTACTAAATCTTGTGCTCGAGATGTATCCTTATGTTCATTCCCTTGCTGGGATTTTTAGCTCATCCCTTTTTTCATGTGTTCCCCAAGGTACCCTATTCATGTGTAAGGGCTCAAAGGAAGTTAGGAGCTCATTATGGAGATTAAATAAAGAAGTGTTTTTTAGCCCCATGTTTTGTGTTGTATGTACCTAGTCTTCCAAGACACTAGACTTAAAGATCCTTGAATTGTACTCTGATGATGAATTATGGTTAAAATCATGAAATGTTATATGTAAAAGGCTTGGGTTACTATAAAAATAGAAAATAATTCCACCAACATAAGGATTCCCATGATGAAAGATGTCAATAGGATACTTATGAGGGTTAATACTGATGAAATAGGCTGAAATGAAGCTTCAAGAGCTATAAACTAAAATTTTAGGGCATGAAACCAGTTTAGGATATGAAACTAGTTCAGGATGTGAATCCATTTCAGGGTGTGAAAACAGTTTAGGGTGTGAATCTAGTTTAGGGTGTGAAAGTTGTGGGATTTACCTAGATTTGGTTGTTTGATAATGATTTTCAATAGAAGCAGCATATTTAATTACCCATACCACCACTCACCACCCTATATTTACCCAATACTCATATTGTAAAATATTTATAATGCCTTAAATCCAACACAAGCTTCATGGATGTCTATAAATAGAGAGATGCTATGTTGGTGCTAGGATGAATTCTAGGGACTAAAGCTTAGGGTGAGAAGCTGTGTTATGTAGGGTCATCACCACTCTTTCTCTTCACTTTATTCATGCTTTATTTTTATTTCTCACTTCCTCATTAATTCATCATAATTAGGATGAGGGGTTAAATAACAAAATTTTCTAGGGTAATGTTTCCAAATGGGAAAGATGATATTGGATTTATTTATTCTCATTCATGCTGAAATTTTGAATAAACTTCCAATATCTTTATTTTCCTTTTATCATGAATATTGATATTTGATTTTGAAAGAAATTTTTGATTTCACAACTAATTACCCTAATTGAGGCATTACCATTTTAGAATTTTGGGTAATCAAGTTTAAAATTATTATCAAGATAAAATCGATTAGATGAAACCCATATCACATCCTTCCCACTATGAGTCCATGGAAAACTGATGATGAAGTTCCTAGAAATATGATCACACTTCTATATCAGAATGAGAAAAGGATAAAACAAACCATCTGGTTTATAGTGATTCTCCTTAATTCTCTAACAAGTAAGGCTCTGTGACATGAAGTTTGAAATTTAACACCTCATCCTCGACCACCAATATTGACGTCTTAGATCATGAATCATATTGGTAGTCCTAGGGTGTATGAACTAACAAAACTGATTTTCCACTGTCCATAAATTCCTTCCTAATAGATATAGGAATGACCCACCTTCCTAAAAAACACAAAGTTTCAATAGGATACTGAGACTAATCACTCGAGGTATCCTGACCATTTAGGATTTTACTAAAGTAATAGAAATTTTTGTCTGTTACCTGTTCATGTTGAATCCTATCATCAAATGATGATTCATCCTTCACAGAAGCTAAGAACACCTGTCTACTAGCCTCTTCCACTCCCAATATCATCTCAATTAACAAAAACTTCAGAGAAATTACCTCAAGTGATTCATTTAAGGATTGAGTCACTATTTTCCTACTTAACACATCAGTGAACACATCCCCTATCCCACGATTATAAGAAATATCTAAATTGATTGTCTAAAGATACTCCACCTAGCATCTCTATCACAAGTTAATATCCCTATATGTTAAAAATCAACTTTAGTCTCGTATGGTCAAAATATATCATATACCACTCCCAAAAAAGGTAGTAGTTACATGTTTTGAGAGAATACATAATAGATACCAACTCAATGTTGTGGGTAGGGTAGTTCTTCTCATGAGAGTGCAATTGGTGAGGGTCATTGGACACTATATACTTTTCATGCATGAAGACCCCCCCAATCCTATACCTGAAGAATCATAGAAAACATAATAACCAAAATTAGTTTTGGAAGAATCAGAACTAGATCTAAAATCAACATCTTCTTTATTTCCTTGAAATACCTTTGAAATTTGTTATTACACTCAAAATTAACACCCTTGTGGGTTAAATATTTCATCTGAGATGCAATCTTGGATAAGTCCTAAAAAAAATGCCTGTAATAACCAACTAAGACCAAGAATATTTGAATCTTAGACACATTTTTTGGATGCTCCCATGACATTACCACTAAAATATTTTTAATTTCCACTGATATTACCATCTCAGATATAATAAGGCCCATAAAAATTACTTCTTGGATACAAAATTCAATTTTAGAAATATTACCATAAAAGTAATGTTCATTAAATATTCTAAGTATAATATCAAATTATTACATGTGATCCTCCTTTGATATAGAGTACACCAAAATATCATCCACAAAAATGACAGTGAAGGGGTCCAATAACCAATGAAATATCCAATTCATCAACAACATAAATATTAAAGGTGAATTAGTGAGACTGAATGGCATAACCAGAAACCCAAAAATCTCATACTGTTATTAAATGATATTTAAGTTATATCCTCTTATTGGAATATAAACTGTTAGTACCTTGATCGTAGGTCAATTTGGGAAAAATAATGAACCCCTTTTAGTTGATCAAAGAGATCATCAATCCTTGGAAAATGATACTTGTTCTTAACAGTCACTTGATTAATCTTTTAATAATCAACATAAATTATGAGGCTTTTATATAAATTTCTAGATAATATAACAGGTTAATACCAAGGTTGAATTGTAGTATGAATTAATCCCTTGGCCTCAAGTACCACAAGATTAAATTTAAGTTGCTCTAACTCAAAAGGTGTCATGCGATAAGGTTACATATAAATAGACATAATACTATGAATTTGGTTGATAGTGGACTTAACCACTCTCTATGGTGGTAACCTAGAAAAATTGTTTGGAAAGACCTTGGGGTGTGTTCTCACCACTGCAGGAATTTGGCTACTCAATAGAGAGTCAATGACATCAAGGAACATCTCTGAAAACTGAAATTAGTTCATTCCATCATAGGAAACAACAAACCCCACTCTCCCATATCTAGAATCTAACTCACCATAAAAGACATGAGATACCCTATAGGTAGATAGAAAATTAAATATATGATGATAATAGTTGATCTGGGCCTTAACACCAATCATCCAATACATGACAATAATAAGGTCAGAGATATCTAGATAAAGAACTAAGAAATCCCACACCACTTAAAATTTGGTTATCGACACTTGATATGCAAGAAATTTCAAACTTTTTTATGACATATTTTCTAAAGGTATTGATTGGTCATAAAAAATGGAATAAGATAAGAATATAATACCAAAATTTAAATTAACATAGATTATATAAATGAACAAGTCACACTTGTATCAAATAAATCTAGTACCATAAAGGATTAAATGAACACTATACCTCTACAGTAGCCATCCTTAACCCAGATTCCTTTGATGCATACTCTTATGTATAATGAAATCTAGTATCAGCTCCTCCATGAGCCTTATTCACCACATTAATATATTATCAGAATGAGTATGAGATCCACCACCCTTTGAGGCATCAAAATTAACCTTAGAGTCTTTGGTGAGTTTCGATCCAACTCTATCGCCATGGGAAATCTTTCCACAAAAATACCTAATATAACCAGATTATCAACAATGATGAAAAGTCCTAGGAGATTTAATAAATTTAGGATTGGTTTGACCATTCATTTCATACTAATAGAAAAATACTCATTGCTATCATAATGACTGAACACCCTTATGCTTCCTCTTCTAGCCAAAAGACACACCTTTGATTCCACCTATAGCAACCAAAGTTCCACCTAAACCAATTTTCCTTACTTTGACTACCTCAATCGTAACTTATTTATCTATTTAATCCACAATGGTCGGGATTCATAATAGAATAATCATTGACTAAATATCATCCCCTAGACCCATCTCAAACCTTCAAGATTTAAGGTAATCATTAGTAATAATCTCATGTGCTAGGTCAACCAACTCAATAAAATGGGTGGAAAAACTATAACTGAATTCTCCCCTTTCTCTAAGGTTAGAAATTCCAGAGACTTAACCACTCATATTTTTTCAAGGTAGAACTATTGGTTGAAGGTATTCTTGAAATAATTCCAGGTAATATCCTAATGTAACATAGATTCCATGATAGAGTCCCACCATTTAATTCTTGGTCATTCAATAATATAAGTGAAAAAACCCACAATAGAGTTCTCTATAGTTTTTAGAAAATGGAATATACTTTCAATACACTAAATAAAGTCTTTAAATTATTTGTTTCCTTTTTCACCATAGAATATGGGCCGATTATTCTTGGTAAATTCTGAGTTACGATTCACTATTCATCATTGATTTCCCACACCTTCCTGACCCAAAATTTTTATAGTGCCGATAACTATTTCCACTAAGGAAGGGTCTATTAGAAGATTTTCCTATAGAAATTGTATCGTAGATTCCTCTCTTAGATTACTAAGACCTCTTATAGGAGTAATTTTTTAATAAACAAAAAAGACAATAAAAAATTAGCTTAAGAGACATTCCAGAATCAAATATCAACTTCAAGAATACTGGTTGTGCCCAAATTTACCCAAGTTGTATGTTGTACATGTTCATTGTAGTACGACTTGGGTTATCGATCCTCAAAGACCTAAGAATAAACCTAAGAATCATCCATTATAAGAAGGTTATTTTATGGTGTTGATTTGGCTATGAAGTGGCCAACATGGGTTTGAATTGATTGAATTATTCGATATTTTAAAGACTAAAGTGAATTCAATTTTAAAGCATGAGTTGATCCTTGGTTATCGCATGGGGTGGATTGGATGAATTTATTTTTAAATTATTTCGATGTCTTAAATTTGAGTGTTTCCTTTAACAAAATAAAAACATCCAATATCACTCACCAATTTTGAGTTTTCACTATCCTAAGGCTAATCACCTATACACTTGGAGGATCATATTGATGAGCACTCTAAGGCATATGATTGTTTTAGCACTCGGGATGTGTATCCCTAAAATTAGTGAGTTTAAAGGAGAACGTACATCATTGAATGAAAATATCAAAAATAGAATTGATTAGAAATTATTAAATTAATAAATAACATCCAATTCATCCCAACCAAATTTACCCAAGTATTATGGTGTAAACGGTCAGTGTAGTACGTCTTGGGTTATCGATCCTCATAGACTTAAGAAGAAACCTAAGAAACATGCATTCTAAAAAGGTGATTTGATGGTGTTTGTTTGGATATTAAGTGGCCAACTTGGGATTTAATTGATTGGATTATTTGATATTTTAAAGAATTAAGTGAATTCAATTTAAAAGCATGAGTTGATCCTTGGTTATCGCATGGACTGGATTAGATGAATTTCTTTTTAAATTATTTCGATGTCTTAAATTCAAGTGTTCCATTTAAAGAAATACAAAAAACCCAAATCACTAACCAATTTTGAGTTTTCACTATCCTAAGTACAATAACCTATACAATTGGAGGATTATATTGATGATCACTCCAAGGAAGAGGATCGTTTTAGCACTCGTGATGTGTATCCTTTAAATTGGTGAGTTTATAGGAGAATGTACATCATTGAATGAAAATCTCAAAAATAGAATTGATTAGGAATTATTAAATTAAGAAATAAAATCCAATTAATCTCCTTTCCACTCCCTTGGATCAACCCATTAGAGGATTAACCCTCTATTGATGATATTTTATCAATGAAAGTAGGTAGTAGACTTATGATGGTAGAATTGGAGAAGAAGAAAAAAAAACAATCACTCCACCGTTGTGAGAAGAGTTTCACAAAATATTATGCGAATAAACTCACTCCATAAGGAAAAGGTATCAATATGATATGGAAAAATAAATAATAAATTAATAAGAAGAATAATATGATATTTTATTAATTAAATGAAGGTGAACAAAAATCTTTACATGGGAGAAATTGACAATGTGATTACAAAATGAAATCATGGGAATATAAATGAAAGAAATTAAAAACTTTGATCTCATTCCCTTCACTAAAAGATCCTTATATAGGAATATTAGGATCCTTAAATACACCCCCAACAATAAATTCTATCCCCATTAATTCGGAGAGTCAAAATAGGATGAGAAAATCAAGGTAATTTTGACGTTTCAAAGTTGTCTAGAAAATTCATTCAGATTCATCCCCCATTTTGACATGTGTATTTATAATTGAAGGAGGCTGAATACAGAGGGGTCATAGAAGATAAATATGCTCCTTAATCTTTCTTATATTATCTGTGAACATTTCCTATCATTTGGTGCAGTCATTTGGATGTTATGGTCGAAATAGTGGGATGACTTTATGTGCATTCAGATCGGGCCCACCATTTAAATATCAACTTCATATCCATTTGTCTCTATAAAAACTTCATAATTAGCTCTATAAAAAGTTAAATAAAATTATCCCCATATTTTTATCTTTGTTAAGTAAAAATATGAGCTTCATTGGGCTTTGCTTTTGGTCCCCACTTTTGTTGGATAGGCCTTAGGCCCATTATGCTTTCTCCAGAAAATTGCTTCATTCATGCTGAAAAATATCCATATTCTCCTAGGATTAATCCATAAATACTAAATGATAAAACATTCCAAAAAAATTGATCAGTGATATCCCGAAATATTAAATTCAAAAAATGAATATAACATTCTCCACAAATAGATGATTGATTGGGCCCAAATTAGCATTTTAAACGTGAATTGCACATATGATGATAAATGAAGTTTAATTTCTATAATGCACTAAAAATGATGTTTATGGAATTTGGAAAAAATAAATATTAATATATTAACAATTAATATTATCCATTTTTAGCATCCAATCACACCCCCCAACTTGAGTTTTCTAGCCCCGAACAAAATATATTACAAATATGAAATTCGAATTACCTTTTCCAAAAACATTTTAATACATATTGCTCACCCAAAGACATCATATCAAAAAAATTATGAAACCCATCAAAATCATTTAAAACAATATAAGTACATTAGAATATCCCAAGACCAAGACCATTATGTTGTTAAAATTAATTTTCACATTTCATCCAATTTCAATTAAGCATGATGATGTATTGTGCATCACAAAAGACATGGGGACCATTTTCTTGTTCAAGGGGGGAAAATAGAAGCGTTAGGTGGGAATCACATTAAATCTTCAGATGAGTATCAATTTTTTTTGATTTGATATTTTTTTAACCACAATAGATACGAAAAGACTAACTCTAGGCAAGACAACTATGGATTCATGATCCCCATGTTTCGGACGACACACATATTATCAATTCCATGCTCTACAATAGAGATATAAAGACTAACTCTGGGCAAGAAGACTATGGAGTCATGATCCCCATGTACTGGACGCCACACATTTGGAAAAAACACTGCTCTATGTGGTCATTATTATTATTTTTTCAATCAATTTTTTTTGTTTCTTTTGGATCCTAATATTAAACTAAAAGTGACCCCGAACCCTAATCTAGAATGAAAGGGACCCAAGAACTCAAATTTACACCCAAGATCCAGTAGACACGCATTGTGTCATTTTTATTATGAGTATTAAAATGTAAACTTTGAAAAATCACATCGGACAACCGCACTTTCCAAAAACTATGATCATAAACTTAAAATTGCATTAAAATCAGAATAAAGTCATGAAAAATTATTTGATATCCAATTTCAGAGTTTGAAATGTGTGTTATCATGTTCAAGGTTAATGGAATTTTTCTTTCCACACATGTTCTTATTCAGAAAAAATCATTTTTTTATTTCATCTCCCCCAACATAGAATAACACTGTCCCCAATATTTAAAGAAAACTTAGAAGGGGGTATGGGAAAGGTGTTCAAGGAGGACATTGAAAATATGAATCATGGAATGAAGTCACCTGGTGGTTGATGTTGAAAGCGTGTGACACAATCTCCCTTCAATCCTAGGTTCGAGTCTCAGTGGATTGGTCGGTTGTGATAGGATTTTCCCACGACCGATGATGTGTCCTTTTAATTTTTATTATTATTATATATATATATATATAGTATTTTTTTAACCTACAAAAACATAAAAATAAATAAAAATAAATTGATGATACATTGTCTTATTTTTTAATTTCTGGTTAAGGTATTACTCAGAGATCACGCCACGTGACGCAGATGAATATAGAGCTCCCCTTTCATACCCATCCATACTCATAATAGAAGAACAAGTCAACTGTCTAAGGTATTATCATATTTAGTTTTTTTAAAACCTACAAACACATAAAAATAAAATACACTAATGATACATTGTCTTCTTTTTAAATTTCTAGGTAAGGTATTACTCATGGATCACGCCACGTGACACAGATGAATATGGCGCTCCCCTTTCATAACCATCCATACTCATAAAATAAGAAAAGGTCAACAATCTATGGTATTTTTTTAAATGAAAATAATAATAATAATAATAAAGATGATTCACAATTATTGGAAACATGAAAACCATGGGTTTCCTCCCATTCAGTGCTTAATTTAAAGTCTTTAGCTCGACTTTCCCCCCCAAAATTATCCAATACCAACTTTCAAAATTTTCATGACCACATTTTTCTCCACTTCAAATTTATTGAGATTGATTATTTTTTAGAATTTTTTTCATGTGAAATCCTTTCTTCTAATATGAGTGGGAAAATACATGTAATATCAGAAATAGTTGATTCAATTAAATTTCTAGTCTTCCCTAGGACATCAATGACCATTCCAACATTATTGGTTTCATGAGAAGAATGAACTACATCTGCAAGGTATTTCTTATCACCTATGATGGGATTCTTGAGTTGGGAAGGAAGGAAAATAATTTTGAGATTAGGTTGTTTGAAATTTCCTTAAAAAGATTAAAAAATTGGATCAAAATCAGTTTATTCTCCAAAACAATTAGAAATAATTGGTTCATTTTGAATATGTGATTCCTCCCAAAAATTATCTAGTTTAATGTAAGGAGTGGTTGTGGAATCAATGTTTGTTATCACTCACAATGGTTCAATGATCGGTGATTCTAAAAAATCATTATTGGATAAATATTTCGGACACTCAATCCATGAAGACAAAATTTCCCCTTGTGAATCCAAAAAATTAATTTCCTCCTCATTTAAATAACATTCATCAGTTCCTTGATCTTCTTTAGTTATCCCATACCCAAAGGTTAGTTCATTTGTTAATTCATGAGAGGTTTTTGGGATAAAATATTCATCTATCAATGATGAGGAGAGGGCATCCTGAGTGGGAACAGGTTCCTCAAAAGTCTTAATGCTTTGTACTTATAATCTCAAAGTTGAAACTTTCAAATTCATTATATCATTTTGTTCACAAAATTGTGAAAGGATATTTTGAGGATTAGACTGGATAGGAGTTTGGAAATCATGGAATTTCTCAATATTTATCTTTTCAATCATTCTAGATAGGGCTGGGAACTAATCTTTTAAACATTCATAATCACAAAGATCGTTCATGTTATTAGGTGTGGGGTATTCATTCAAAGGTTGATCAATGTAATTAAAAAATATCGGTGATTTACAATGTGGATTTACTAATTGATTCCATCATGATTTTGTGAAGGGATATTTTTTATTATACTCCATTGGATGTATTTAGAAATTTGGAATCATGATTTTCGGAAGCCAAAAAAATCGAAAGGGGAAAATAGAAGATAAACGAAGATGATAAAAGAGAAATTAAGGTGAGAAAAGAAGCTAGCGTATAATATTACTTACTTGGTCCCCGAAAACGACACCAAAATTTTGTTCTTCCCAAATTTACCCAATTTGTATGGTGTAAGTGGCCATTGTAGTAAGGATTGGGTTATCGATCCTCAGAGACCTAAGAAGAAACCTAAGAAACTTTCATTATAAGAAGGTGATTTTATGGTGTTGATTTGGATATGAAATGGCCAACTTGGGTTTTAATTTATTGTATTATTTGATATTTTAAAGACTTAAGTGAATTAAATTTAAAATCATGCATTGTTCCTTAGTTATATCATGGGGTGGATTGGATTAATTTCTTTTTAAATTATTTCGATGTCTTAAATTCGAGTGTTTCCTTTAATGAAATACAAACATCCCAAATCACTCACCAATTTTGAGTTTTAACTATCATAAGGATAATAAAATATACACTTGTAGAATTATATTGATGATAACTCCAAGGAAAAGGATCATTTTAGCACTTGGGATGTGTATCCTTAAAATCGGTGAGTTTAAAGGAGAACATACATCATTAAATGAAAATATCAAAAATTGAATTGATTAAGAATTATTAAATTAAGAAATAACATTCAATTAATCCCATTTATACTCCCTTGGATCAACCCATTATAGGATTAACCCTCCATTTATTCTATTTTATCAATGAAGGTAGGTAGTAGATTTATGACGGTAGAATTGAAGAAGAATAAAAAAACAAAAAAAAACAATCACTCCACCGTTGTGTGATGAGTTTCACAAAAGATTATGTGAATAACCTCACTATATAAGGTAATGGTATCAACATGATATGGAAAAAGAAATAAGAAATTAATAAGAAGAATAATATGATCTTTTATTAATTAAATAAAGGTGAACGAAAAACTTACATGGGAGAAATTGACAATGTGATTACAAAATAAAAGCATGAAAATACAAATGAAAGAAATAAAAACTTAGATCTTATTCCATTAAACACCGACTACTTATATAGTAATATTAGGATCCTTAAATAAAACCCCAAAAATAAATTCTATCCCCATTAATTGGGAGAGTCAAAAGTACGTGAGAAAATCAAGGGAATTTTGATGTTTCAAAGTTGTCCTGAAAATTCGTCCAAATTCATCCCCCATTTGGATGTGTGAATTTATAATTTAAGGAGGCCAAATACGGAGGGGTCGTAGAAGCATCATATGCTCCTAAATATTTCCTATATTATCTATAAAAATTTCAGGCCATTTTGTGCAGCCGTTTTGATGTTATGGTTGAAATGGTGGGACAACTTTATGTGCATTCAGATCGGGCCCACTATTTAAATATCAACTTCAGATCACTTTATCTTCATGAAAACTTCAGAATTAGCTTTTTTTCACAGTTGAATAAAATGATCCCCATATTTTTATCTTTCTTCAGTAAAAATTTGGTCTTCATTGGGCTTGGTTTGTGGGCCCCACTTTTGTTTGATGGGCCTTAGGCCCATTATTCTTTCTCCAGAAAATTTCTTCATTCATGGTGAAAAATCTTCATCTTATACTAGGATTCATCCATCAATCCAAAAATATAAAATATTCCAAAAAAAGTGATCAATGATATCCCAAAATATTAAATTCACTAAATGAATATAACGTTATCCACAAATAGATGATTGATTGGGTGCAAATTTTTATTTTAAACATGAATTGCACTTAAGATGAGAAATGAAGTTCAATTTATATAATGAACTAAAAATGATGTTTATGGACTTTGTAACACATAAATATTAAGATATTAACAATTAATGTTAGCCAGTTTCTGTGGTTAATCACACACCCAACTTGAGTTTTCCATGTTCTGAGCAAAATATATTACAAATATGAAATTCAAATTCTCTTTTCCAAAAACTTTTTAATACACATTTCTCACCCAAAGACCTCATACCCAAAAAATTATGAAACCCATAAAAATAATTTTAAAAAAGATAGGTCCATAAGAATATTCCAAGCCTAAGACCAATCCTTTGTTAAAATTCATTGTCACATTTCATCCAATTTCAATTAAGAATGATGATGTATTGTGCATCAGAAAAGACATGGGGCCCATTTTCTTGTTCAAGGGGGGGGGGAATGGAAGTGCTAGGTGGGAATCACATTAAAGCTTAATATGAGTATCCAATTTTTGTGATTTGATATTTTTTTCACCAAAATAGATATAAAAAGACTATCTCAGGGAAAGATAACTATGGATTAATGATCCCCAAATGCCAGACACCACACATATTGTCAATTCCATTCTCTACAATAGAGATATTAATCCAAACTCTGTGAAAGACAACTATGGAGTCACAATCCCCAAGTACTGGATACCACACATTTGGATAAAACATTTCTCTATGTGGTCATTATTATTATTTTTTCAATCATTTGTTTTTGTTTTTTTGGATACTCAAATTAAACTAAAAGTGACCCCAAACCCTATGGTATAATGAAAGAGACCCAAGAATTGAAATTTACACCCAATATCTAGTAGACGTGCATTGTGGAATTTTGATTAAGAGGATGAAAATGTAAACTTTGAAAAATCACATTAGACAACCACACTTTCCAAAAACTATGATCATGAACTTAAAATTGCATTAAAATCAGAATCAAGACATGAAAAATTATTTTATATCCAATTTCAGATTTTGCGAAGTGTGTTATCATGTTCAAGATTAATGGAATTTTTCTTTCCACGCATGTTCTTATTCATAAAAAAACATTTTTTTATTTCATCTCCCCACAACATAGAATAACACTGTCCCGAGTGTTTAAAGAAAACTTAGAAGGGGGTATGGGAGAGGTGTTCAAAGAGGACATTGAAAATATGAATCATGGAATGAAGTCACCTGGTGGTTGATGTTGAAAGCACATGCCACAAACTCCCTTCAATCCTGGGTTTGAGTCCCAACAGATTAGATGGTTGTGACAGGCTTTTCCCATGACCTATGATGTATCATTTTAAATATATATATATAGTATTTTTTAACCTACAAAAACATAAAAATAAAATAAAATAAACTGATTATACATTGTCTTCTTTTTAAATTTCTCGGTAAGGTATTACTCATATATCACACCACGTGACATTGATGAATATGGCGCTCCCCTTTCATACCCATCCATACTCATAATAGAAGAATAGGTCTACAGTCTAGGACACTATCATATTCATATTTTTTTAAACCTACAAACACATAAAAATAAAATACACTGATGATACATTGTCTTCTTTTTAAATTTCTGGGTAAGGTATTACTCATAGATTACACCACGTGACACAGATGAATATCGCACTCCCCTTTCATTCCCATTCATACTCATAAAAGAATAACATGTCAAAAGTCTATGGAATTTTTTTTAAATGAAAATAATAATAATAATAATAATAACAAAGATGATTCACAGTGATTGGAAACATGAAAACCATGGGTTTCCTCCCATGCAGTGCTTAATTTAATGTCTTTAGCTCAACTTTCCCTCCCCCAAATTATCCAATACCAACTTTCAAAATTTTCATGACCCCATTTTACTCCACTTAAAATTTATTGAGATTGATTGTTTTTTTAGAATTTGTTTCATGTAAAACCCTTTGTTCTAATATTAGTGGGAAAATACATATAATATCATAAATAGTTGATTTAGTTGAATTTCTAGTCTTTCATAGGACATCAATGATCATTCCAAAATTATTGGTTTGATGAGAATAATGAACTACATATACAAGGTATTTATTATCACCTGTGATGAGATTCTTGAGTTGGGAAGGAAGGAAAATAATTTTGAGCTTGGTTTGATTGAAATTTCCTAAAGAATATTGAAAAATTGGATCAAAATCAGTTTCTTCTCCAAAACAATTAGAAATAATTGGTTCATTTTGAAAATGTGATTCCTCCCAAAATTGTCTAGTTTAATGTTGGGAGTGGTTGTGGACTCAATGTTTGTTATCACTCCCAATGGTTCAATGATTGGTGATTCTAACAAATCATTATTGGAGAAATATTTCGGGCACTCAATACATGAAGACAAATTTTCCCCTTGTGAATCCAAAAAATTAATTTCCTTCTCATTTAAATACACTTCATCAGTTCCTTGATCTTCTTCAGTTATCCCATATCCAAAGGTTAGTTCTTTTTTTAATTCATGAGAGGTTTTTGGGATAAAAGATTCATCTATCAATGATGAGGAGATGGCATACTGAGTGGGAACAGGTTTCTCAAAAGTCTTAATGCTTTGTACTTCTAATCTCAAAGTTGAAAATTATGAATTCATTATATAATTTTTTTCACACAATTGTTCAAGGAGATTTTCAAGATTATGCTAGAGAGGAGTTTGGAAATCATGTACTTTCTAAATATTTATCTTTTTAATCATTCTTGATAGGGTTGGAAACTGATCTTTTAAACATTCATCATCACAAAGATCGTTTATGTTATTAGGTGTGGGTATTCATTAAAAGGTTTATCAATGTAATTAAAAAAGATTTGTGATTACCAATTTGGATTTACTAATTGATTCCATCATGAGTTTGTGAAGGGATATTATTTATTATACTCCATTGGATGTATTTTGAAATTTGAATCGTGATTTTCAGGAGCCAAAAAAAATTAAAGGGGAAAATAGAAGAGAAATAGGGATAATAAAAGAGAAATTGTGGTGATAAAAGAAGCTAGTTTATAAGATTACTTAATTGGTCCCCAAAAATGATGCTAAAATTTGGTTGTGCCCAAATTTACCCACATTGTATGGTGTAAGCGGTCATTGTAGTACGACTTGGGTTATCGATCCTCAGAGACCTAAGAATAAACCTAAGAAACATACATTCTAAGAACATGATTTGATGGTGTTGATTTAGATATGAAGTGGCCAACTTGGGTTTTAATTGATTGGATTATTTGACATTTTAAAGACTTAAGTGAATTAAATTTAAAAGCATGAGTTGATCCTAGGTTATCACATGGGGTGGATTGGATGAATTTCTTTTTAAATTATTTCGATGTCTTAAATTCGAGTATTTCCTTTAATGAAATAAAAATATACAAAACAATTCACCAATTTTGAGTTTTCACTATCCTAAGTATAATCACCTATACACTTAGAGGATCATATTGATGATCACTCCAAGTCATAGGATCGTTTTATCACTCGGGATGTGTATCCTTAAAATTGGTGAGTTTAAAGGACAACGTACATCATTGAATGAAAATATAAAAAATATAATTGATTAGGAATTATTAAATTAAGAAATAAAATCGAATTAATACCCTTGATACTCCCTTGTATCAACCCATTATATTATTAACCCTCCATAAATTATATTCTATCAATGAAAGTTAGTAGTAGACTTATGATGGTAGAATTGGAGAAGAAGAAAAATAACAATCACTCCACCATTGTATGAAGAGTTTCACAAAATATTATGTGAATAACCTCACTAACAAAGGCAATGGTATCAACATGATATGGAAAAATAAATAATAAATTAATAATAATAAGAATATGATCATTTATTAATTAAATGTAGGTGAACGAAAAACTTCCGTGGGAGAAATTGACAATGCGATTACAAAATAAAAGCATGACAATACAAATGAATGAAATAAAAACTTCGATATCATTACCTTCACCATAAACTCCTTATATAGGAATATTATTATCCTTAAATAAACCCAAAAATAAATTCTATCCCCATTAATTGGGAGAGTCAAAATAGCGTGAGAAAATCAAAAGAATTTTGACGTTTCAAAGTTGTCCAGAAAATTCGTCCAGATTCGTCCCTATTTTAATGTGTGAATTTGTAATTGACGGAGGTCGAATCCGGAAGGGTCATAGAATAAAAATATTCTCCCCCATATTTATTCTATTAGTTTTAAAAATTTCAGACCATTTGGTTAATCCTTTTGGAAGGTATGGTCGAAATGGTGGGAAAACTTTATGTGGATAAAGACCGGGCCCACCATTTAAATCTCAACTTCAGATCCATTTATCTTCCTGAAAAATTCAGAATTAGCTTTGGATTCGGTTTAATAAAATGATCCCTATGTTTTTATCTTTATTAAGTAAAATGTTGAGGTTCATTGGGTTTGGTTTGTGGGCCCCACTTTTGTTTGATGGGCCTTAGTCCCATTACGCTTTCTCCATAAAATTTCTTCATTAATGCTGTAAAATCTCCATCTTCTCCTGGGATTCATCCATCAATTATAAAAGATAAAATATTCAAAATAAAGTTATCAATGATATACCAAAATATTAAATTCAAGAAATGAATATAACGTTCTCCACAAATAGATGACTGATTGGGCCCAAATTTTCATTTTAAACGTAAATTTCACTTAAGATGAGAAATGAAGTTCAATTTATATAATGCACTAAAAATGATGTTTATGGACTTTGGAACAAATAAATATTAAGATATTAAAAATTAATATTATCCACTTTCAGTGGATAATCAAATACATATCAATTCCTTTAAATGAAAATAATTTAAATCAATAATGGATTCTATTAATGAAAGATAAACCATAAAAAAGGAAAAGGTTCATTTAAATAAACCAAAATAAAGTTAATTTAAATAACTTCAAACACCAAGACTCAATCCTGGTAAAAATACCTAAACACCCATGGTAACTTGAGTTTAAATATGGATGCGAGATATCTAGGAACCCTACCACATATAATACCTAAATTCTGATAGTCCTAAATCCTGTCTACCAAATACCTTGAACCATACCCAAGAAATTTCATAAAAATTATAATAAGGCAATGGCTCTGATACCATTTTGTAACAAACTGACCCAGTTCAATCTAACACATCACCCAATATGGTTTTCCTTACGGTGAGGATCAAAAAACAACTAAAAAAATCTCATAAATAATTATATAGAGATGAACCAATAGATTACCATAGGAAAGTAGAGTACAAATCCATGAGATATATAATTCCAAACTAATAGGGCTAAAAATGAAGGTAAATTAATACAATATAAAAACCAAGTCTCTATGTGACCATCCCTCACCACCAATCCATCTCACTAAAAAGGTGAAGATAACTAAGATAATTTGATAAACTACATGATTCCCTTCCCTTTCCCTAATTCTAGAAAAACCACATAGATAAAAAAACTAAAGGAAATGTAGGATGTGAGAACAAATACCAATAGGATTTAACCAAATAATCTATACATAGTCTAATATGATGAAAAAATTAGTTCTATATTTAAAAAATATATTTTATAAAGAATTTTCAAAATAGAATAATTTTGTAAAACATCCTTTGATTTTCATAAAAATATTTTTTTATTCACATAACAAGGAATATGTCAATTACACATGTGATATCATTAAAGAATAAGTGAAACCATCCATGGATACAACATAATATAAACATGTGATAAACCAAACATGAAATATACCATTATGTATAAAACCAAGAACAAGTTGGGATCCACCTGTGGTAATACATACTTAGTCATACGAAGGAATACAAAGCAATAATAAAGGCATAATGTGAATCCTATTAATAATGATCCCTGCCATGATTTGTCGATATTAAAAAAATAACCCCTAGTGGTGTCACACATTAAGGTTGCACATGTCCATTTCTCGACACACCCAACATTACAAATTTTATATATTTATCAAAAACCGTTTGAAAACCATGATCAAAATTTAGAAAAAAAAATTCTCAATGAAGACTCACCACTCTCATTCTAGAAAATAAATTTTAGAGTAAAAAACACCTTTAAGGCATTTCATCAAACACATAGAATGCATAAGTATTTTTTTAGACAAAACCCATTTTAAAACATGAATCTCATGAAACAAACCCACTTTGATATTTAATAAATCATTTTCAAGAACTAAACCAAATTAATTTAAAATAAAATCAAGTATTTCATGAATTAAAACCTTTGTATAGAGACACGAACCTCAAAAAAAGAGGAAAACTAACCACCTTTGAAAATGAATATTATAAATAAGTATATGGGGTCCTCACAATCCTATATACATAAGAAACATTAAAAATAATCTCTAAAACCCCTTATATCAAGAAAACACAGTCAAATTGGTTTCCAACAAGGTAATGGAAAAAATAGATCAAGTAGGGATCCACTAAGAGGAGAGAAATCTGGATAAAAAATGGATTATACCTTGAAGATATCTATAAATAATAAAGGAAAATCACAAAGGAAGAAAGGGGAGAAGCCTATGGATCGCTTGGGAGAGTTTATTTCAAACCTAATTATCATTAATATATTATTATATATAAAAACAACCATGTATAAAGAGGTAAACTCTAAATTTTTAAAGGTTCAGATTGGGGTGCATGGTTACGCCACACAGTTTGAAAAACTATGCGACAAATATGCATGGACTATATTATTTAAAAATCAGAGGCACAAAACTACCTAGTTAGAGATTCACTATTTGTAAAAATAGTGTTCAAGCCATGAAACAACTTTAAAAAAACACCTAGAAAACTGCACAGTTTATTGATAAGCTGTATGGTTTGACTAACCATGTTCAAACTATAAAAAACACCATTAGATCATCACAGTTCCATACATCACAATTAAAACTAACCATGTGTCTAAACTATATGCCTGACCTATTTTCTTCAAAAAACCATGTTTTTAACCCACAAATCATGTAAACCTATAGAATAACCAAAATAATAAACTATGCTCAAACTAAGGAATACATGTGACCTAGAGGGAAACACATGAATTTTATCTGGTGTCATAAATTTTTTCCATACTTACTTAAAATAATAATCTTGTTTTCTACCTCAACATGAGATAATCAAGGTGATCCTTATTGTATATGATTTCATTGATTTTTCTGGGCATTCAGAACATGTATTTATTCATTTTTTTTCTTTAAAAAAATTATACAGATTGATGAATTATTTCTATATAGAAAGTTCATTATCATACTAATTATTGTGAAAACCTAATATGGTAACTATATAGTAATATCACATGCATTTATAATTATGTAGAATAAGAATTATGACTATTAGAGTGGGTTTTTAGCCCACACAAACATTAATTTCACCACATTTGAGGATTATGTTTGATATCATGTAGTTATTAGGTGATGAAGGTGGTAATCAATAAATATCATGTTACTTGGAGATCCCTAAATGAATTTAATTGATATGGAATTAAACACATTTATTGAAATATATGAATGAATTTTAATGAATAATTTATAAATAATCCCATCACCAAGCATTGAAAGTAATCATGTTGTGATTTATTAGTGTTTCAATGTAATGAAAACATTAGTTTTTTTTATTTTTTTTAATTTCATTATAGTATATGATATAGATAAATAAAGGTTCAAAGAGTGATTATAAATAATTAAAAAGGAAAATTAGGGAGTTTATGATAATGTGATGTAGATTCCAAGAGAGAAAGGTCAATGGCATACGATGGGGGGAATAGGTATGAACAAATGACCAAAAAATTTATAGAGTGCATAAATGGCACACTTGAGGAGCTATGAAAGTTACCTATAAAATGACTAGTTCTGGAGACATTTTATATTTGTGTGAAGTAATTTGTATATAGAAGAAGAAATAAAGCTTACAATATTATCTAGAGGATGCTGTATGGATGAAACTTTCATCAGGGGATTGATAATAACATCAAACAAGTTTTCAATTTTGATTGTGATTGTTCAACTAACATGCTAGAAAATTCAAAGTGATGGAGTTTGATATCCCATAATAGGTTACAATGATCAGGTGTTTGTGGTTTTACTTGAGCAGAGGCACTAATACTATAGAAACAATTAGGATTTGAGGTTTCCATGTACACATGTCATTTTAGTATTTTCATTAGTTAACGTCTCATGTGAATCATATATTTGTCCAACATACCAGTTAGACACCATTATTAATAGTAATATTTCATTGTGGATTCCTATTAAGGGAGTTTTGGATTTTCTTGATACCTAAAGAATAACCTAATTTGATTCTTAATATCACTAGGTTGCATCAACATGGAAAAATGAAGTCCAACAGAATTCAGAATGATATGGATTGGCCTTAGGAGAAATAAACATGTTTGATATGTATCATAATTCATGGATAAGGTCATAATAAGAAGTTATAGTGATGTATTACTTTTTGATGACATTGATATATCTAGTTATTTTAAAATAAATATTCATTTCCTTTTTTTATTGTCCATCAAAATCCAATAAAAACTAATAATAATTTAGTAATTAAGAAACCATAAAATACTATAATTAAAAACCATAACATCATAAATAAAATTACTATTGATTTCAAAATTACCATTACTGTTATATCTTGAAATCTATTATCAATACCATTTTAAATACCTCTAAATTTATATTTTTTATATTTTCAAGAAAAACCAAATTGTGCAGTTGACTGGGAACTTGAACAGATGAAAACCAGTATAAAAGAAATTAATCTATAGAATACTCCACTAATCCATTCCATTTTTTTAAAAAAATATTATAACCATGAACTATATGTAAACTCTAATCAATTTATAAGTCTCTCCTCTTGGGATCTAAAGTGATAAAAGGTGTTTGGTATTATTTTTTATCAATACTATGTTAGTAAATGTGTGCTGAAGAATGAGTATTTTTCTACCATGAACCATTAAAATGAGAATCTATCACTTATTGTCATATGAAGAATAAGATACATATATATATATATCAATGGGTATACGGGTTCGAATTTGGATTCCATTGAATACCTAGATGGATAGATTAAAGTGGTCAGGCCATACGTTAAATGATTTTTCAAATAGAACACTTTTTTAATACATGTTCTAAGGTGTTCAAAAGTGTTGTCCACAACAATTCCATAAGAATTGAAGAGCTAGTTGTAGTAGATAGCTTCAAGAGATATTATAATCCATGTTGAGAACTAACTGAGTGGGGGGTTTAAAGACCTTAGGAGTTGGGAAACCATAAGTAATATTTATTTCAATGTTATTGATATCTATGTTCTCATATTTTTTATGATGATTTGATGGGTTTGAGTTTGGTTGGAGTTCATTTGATGGTCCCTAGAACTTAATTGAATAAGTTATAGATTTAGATTTTTGAAGTGACAATTTGGAAATGTAATTTCACTGTATGTGTGATTGGTAGTCTTTTTATGTGTAACACCCCAAGATTTTATATGTATTTAATTTGAAATAAACTTGAATTATTTAATATATTTCTTTACATGAAACACTGAGTTCAAACGAATCGTGATATACTATTGAATTATAATTATTTAAATGTGACAATTATAACCTAGATATTGAATTAGTGATAAGAATAAGAATAACCACATTATGAAAAATATTTATAAAGGTATTTTATAATGCATATGTATTGATTAATTTATAATACATAAGCACTCAACTTTCAATAAGGTCATTTTATGCTTCAAAAATACATTTTCTTCAAAAATGGATTTTATTTCATTTTATGAGAGGATATTGTAATTAATTTATAAAAAATTTAGAAATTGTATTTTATATAAAATAAAACATTTTTAAATTATAATATCAAAATTATCTTAAGTTAAAATTTTGGGATTTTTCTGAATAGATTATTTTTTAGTGAATAGTGGAAAAATATCGATTTTATAGAAAATTGTCTTTTCTATTAAAGAATCCATAAAGATCTATTTTATTTTAAATTTATTTTAAAATTTAATTCATAAAATTTTAATGAAAATAACCTAATTAATTTCATTGTAATTGACATTATTCTTAATTTAGGTATAAAAATAGTTTTATACTTAAAAATACATTTTTTTAGAAAATCATTTGTTGTCGCGTTTGTGGGTTTATTTTAAAATGAATTTATACCGTATATAGAAATTGAATATTATAAAATGGTTTCAATATATATAATTATAATAATTAATATTATTTAATAATTTCAACTTAATTCTTGGTCATAATGAATAGTAAAAATAGTGAAACTTTGTTACCATGATAAAAGGGTAAATCATGTTAAATTAGGTTAAACAAAGTGATAATGACAATTTTTTTTTATCTTAATTCTTATAAAATGATTTTATTTAAACACTTATCACCATAGGATCAAAATTGAATTATTTATGGGACACTTACATGCAAATGAATTAATAATATTTTAATCCTTTAACATATTCAAGGTGTGTCCCCCCCACTTATAAAAGGGAGCCTCCTATCCTCTTTTATTTACACCTTCTTAAGATAACAAGTTCAAAAAAACCCTATCTAATTATCTTATAAACTTCAGTATCCATTAATTATAGGTTCTTTTATTCTTAAAATACCATTCCAAGGGTCCTTAAGATGTGATCTAAAGGAGGTCTATCGAAGAAGAGGTAATCGTCTTACCCAACATATTTCCATTTATTTCTTATTATACTTTCTTTAAATATTTGGTATTAATCATAAAATAATAAAATAAATATAATAAATATACTAAAATTTTATTATGAATAAGTAACCACCATTATCCACCCCCATTTTAAAATAAATGGGAAATGAAAGTATTACTCATGCGTATATGACGGTTGTCCCCTCCACTTAGTGATACAAATAATTTTCCATCACTATCATTGATGGATAGTATAGTGATAAATTTAATGTTTATATATGATATTTATGATATAATTACGGTAATTTAATGATAAAAAATTATTTATGTTTATTTATTTATTTTCTTTAGGAAATGAAAATGACGTTCATGCGTACATACAAACTTCCATCTCCATAAAAAGTGTAATTCATTTTTATATATCTACCTTTTATGGATAACTATAAATATGTACATAATTAATATATATTATATTAATATAATTATTAAAAAATTTATATAATGGAACCATGATCAATTTATAAGGAGAGAAAATGTCAAACTGAAACTTTCTGAAAAAAAAATAGTTAACACCAGAAAATATTGATTTTAAAAAGAAATTATTAATAAACTAGTGTTAAAATGTTATAATTGGATTATATATGATATTATAAGTATGTAAATGGTTATTTTATAAAATTATAACAAATTAAAATTTATTATATAGGATTTTATAACACTTTCAAAGAGAGTCAAACTTAAGGTAAGAGTTTCCTGTACCACTTTTGTTTATGTGACTCATATGTCATATTAACTATATGTTTATTTTATGTTCTATATATATGGAACCTTATATATGTTATATAATTAATCAATTTATATTAAATTTAATTAATGTTTCATTTTATGTTATTTATTTGATGGGGGTTATGATTTAAACGTTACTAAAGTTGTAAGGGTTTTATGTTCCAATCTTAATTTTATCGGGACTATCTATGCTTAAATTTATGGTGATGAAGTTATAAAATATTTATATACAAAATATTATGTTTTTTATTACCCTATATTTATTTATCGATATTAAATTTTTCCATTTATTTTCCCCACATTAAGTACTCAAGAGGCTGAAAGAACATTTTTAAGGAAAATTGACTTTGTTTTACTATTTTTTCAAGAATATTTTTCTTCCAACTCTATATTTTCTTTAAAAAAGTGTAAATAATATATTTAATATTATTATAGTAATGTGTAAATTAATTTTTATACATGTTTGGAATTTTATAAAACTATATAAAAGGTATATTCTTATCATTTTTTGAATGAGTTACTTTTGACTTTTTAATAAAATGTGAAAGGAATCTTTATTTTAACATACATAACATGAAAAAAATGTATCATACTCATGACCAATAAATTATTTAAAGATTTAATTTAAAGTTTCCATGGTTATTTTGAAATAAAATGTTTTCCTAAATATATTGAATTTTTTATATTTTAAATATGTGATTTTAAAATGAAAAGGGTATTTTCCTCAAAAAATATTTCAATAATATTTAAATGTAATTTTTTAAATATGATAAAATTATTTGATGTTACATATAATTTATAAGAGATATGATCTAATGATACTATCCTTATTGTTTATCTGTATGGTTCATGATTACGATGATGATATTTTTATGAAACTTGTTTCTAATCTACAGTTTATAAAACAGTGATATGATGAATTTTGTATGATCATATGGAAGACATATGTATTATTTTCATTATGTGATATGTGGGGAATAATTATACAACCCTACAATTAATAGGGTAAAAATGGATAGCTAATGAGATAGTAAGGACTGGAATGAGGAGTGAACCTAGTTTAGTATGAGACTCTATCAAATATGATAGTCTTGGGAGTGAACCTTGACTATGGAAATAACGGAATGAGGAGTGAACCAAATCCACTATGACAGGCTTAGTAGTGATATTTGAATAAGGAAATGATTTTATATATATATATATATATATATGCTAAAAACATATGAATAATTCTTATGATATGTTATCATGGATCATGATTTATTATTGATTATTCTTCACTCTCATGTCTTATGTATTTTGATTGAAAGAACCTTATTATATGATTTATGATTAATGATTTTTGACTAATTGGGTTTGATTATTATATGTTATAATCACGTTCTCATTTCATTATTCTTATATTATTCTTTCATATGATCATCAATTGATATCTCCAATGTTTACCTTTACTGAGAATTTGATTTCCCAATTTATTATTTTTCCTTTTCCCTAGTACATGAATAAAGGTTTTAAGTATGATGTTCTTAATAAGGGTGATAGTTGTAAAAAACTTAATGATAGATAAGGTAAATCTTTTATACACCAATTTTTTATGTATCAAATTTTCCAAAGACACTAATCCTTTAAGATTTTTCATGGATATTAATTTTATGTATTTAATATTTATCTTAAATATAATATTTTTGTGTGTAAATTTTGGGTCTCTATAGTTAGTATCAAAGAAAGGCTTAGTTATTTTTAAAAATTAGGATGAGAAAAAATTAGTGAGAACCCTTAGGATAATCCTAAGTATAGAATAATATCATTTCTATGGTAAATAAATGAGTTTGGTTTACTATAAATACATAACCTTCTAGATAATACATGTGGATGTGGTTTTGACATAGATGAATCTAGGGGTAATAACCTCAAACATAGATGGTTGAGTATATCTCGACCATAATTCTAGTTCACAGTGTATGGGCCCTTACTAAACACATTATTTAACACTCCTAGGGAATATTCTTAGGTTAATTAAACTTTTCTTTATGAACTAGTATGAATGATTTGGATAGATAATGTACATGTATGACCTAGAATAAACCTAAGGTCTCATATATATAAAATAAGGTGTCATGAATTAAACATCCTATAAATTATTTCTAAGATTATATGATTGATTACACTAACTGTAGATTCTTGATACCCGTTATAATATTTTTTTAGTGAGGGATTAAATATTAAATGATAATGTTGAGTCATTAATAGGTATGATCAAATATTTAAGTAACCTATTTGAGATTTCGTTATATGAGTTCATGTATATCATGAAATGTCTCAATGAATGTCAACTCATATCCTCATTAATTAGTTGTTTAATTAATCATAAAAACTCATAATGCTATAATGATCACATATCAAGACTATGATTCTTCTCCAATTAATGTTTATGGGAATATTCTCCCCAAAAATATTTTTATTCACCCTCAAGTTGATTTTTTTTTATTTTGGGAATGGATTTGCTTTCTTTATATAAATACCATATCAATTATCAAGGAAGGGAATTAAAATTTAATATTTCAAACAAAACCATGATTATCTAATTGTGAAAGGGTAAATATGAACTTACAATGGAAATTACATCTATCAGATGGGTCTTGATTTCTATTCAAAGGGGGTATTTATATGAGATGGTTGAGGAGAAACTAAAAATAAAATATATTCCTATTTCATAGAATTTTATGGTTGTATTTCTGGAAAATTTATATAGTATTACACTAAATAATGAAGTTTTGTTTTCAATATAACTTATACCTAGTGTTACACATATTTCAAACACTCATATAGAATGGAACCAATTTAATTTCATGAATTTAAAAAGAAACTCCAAGAGAATATTTCATCCAAGTTCTTCACCATGGGGTGAACCTATTATTTCATTATAATAATTAGGGATTGATGAAACTATGCATTTATTATCAGCAATTGAACAATATCACAATCAAGAAAAAGTATTCTCTTCCCCAAAGTGATGATTTGTTTGATCAATTATGAGGAACTCAATATTTTTTCAAGATTCATATCCAATCAAGATACTATAAATTGAGGGATAAAAGTGAATACATACCCAAGAGATAATTCTATATGATATATTAAGAAATTTAATTGATCTTAATTCCATTTTATCTTATTAATTACCCCACTATATTATTGGATTTGATGAATAGATTATTTAGAGATTGCCTTTATCATTTTGTGGTAATATTTATAGATGGAATTCTTATATATTACAACAGTAAATAAGAGAATTAATATCACTTTGGGATGGTATTGAATAACTTAAGTAAGGACATGTTTTATGAAAAATTTACCAAGTGTGAATTTTTTCTATAAAACATTACATTTTTGGGACACATAATCTCAAGAGAGGGTATATCTATGGATATATCAAAAATGAAAATTATTGAACATTGTTTTAGACTAACCACTGTGAATGAGATCTATAGTTTTATTGGATTGGATGGATATTATTGATGGGTTTTGAAGGAATTTTCATGGATATCTAATCCAATAACCATGTTAACTCGGAAGGGTGTTAAGTTCTATTTAATTGATGAATTTGAAGATAATTTTAAGGAACTAAATATAAGGTTTGTTAGTGTACCTATTCTCACATTACCCTAAAGTAGAGAAGGTCCAGTGATGCATTATAGAAGGTGATGGGATGTGTCTTCATGCATAATGATATGGTGATAGATTATGTAGCACTCAAATTAAAGGTTCATAAGAAAAATTACCCAATTCATGATTTGGAGTTATCTACTATAATTTCTACATTAAAATATGAGGGAATTATATTTTTAGAGAAAAATGTGACTTATAAACTGATCATAAAATTCTAGAGTATCTATTCACCCATAAATAGTTGAAGATTCACTAGAGAAGATGGTTGGAGTTGATTAATTATTATAACCGCTCAATAAAATAACACCTTATAAAGGTTAGTAAGGTGTCCAATGATCTGATTCAAAAGGATCATGATAGATTATATTTTATGATATTAAAAAAATATACAATATTTTTGGATTTTCAAAGGATGGATTTAGAAATCATGAAGGAAGGGGAGAAATATTATCTTTATCAAATGAGTGTTTAACCATCTATCCATATGAAGATTAAACACAGACATATGGAATATTTGGAGATACCAAAGAAGGTGAGAAACATTCCAAAGTTTAACCTTGAATATGATGGAATGATAAGGTTCCACGACTGAGTATGTGTCCTGTCAAAACCATACTTGAAGAAGGAGCTACCAGAAGAATCTCATCACTCATCATTTTTTATTCATTCTAGAAGTATAAAGATGTATAGATATTTGAAAGGTTATTTCAGATACGACAACATGAAAAGAGATAATACTGAGCATGTATCTCAGTTAAAGGTGTGTTAGAAAGTTAAGTCCAAAAGATATAATTATAAGGGGATTTTATAACCATTACCCACTATAGAATGGAAATGGGAAAACATCACCATGCATTTCATCATCTGACTCCCCAAAATATCTAAATCCCATAATGCTATTTGGATTGTAGTCAATCAACTTATAAATTCAACATGATTTATTTCTATCATAGAATAATTATCTATTGATCATCTTGAAAAAATATACATAAGAAATTGGAATGGCTTCATGAAGTACCATATTATATTGTATCTGATCGTGATTTAAGGTTTACCTTGATATTCTAATAAAGCCTTCAATAATATTTGGATATAGTTTTGGGTTCCAGTACTACTTATAATCCTTAGAAATATACATTGTATGAGAGGAACATTAAATCCCTAGATGATATATTGGGATCATTTTATCTGGATTTAAAACATCTTTTGGATATACACCTTCCTCTAGTTGAGTTTTCTTAAAAAAATAGATTCCACTCATGCATTCATATGGATCCTTTTTAATACCTCTATAGAAATAAGTGAATAACTTCAATATTTTGGAATAAGGTTGGAGAAAAAATCCATTAGTACCTGATCTATCAGAAGAAATTATAGAGAATCTTAGATCCATTTAGCAGCATATCAAGGAAATTCAGAGTCGATAAGTGAGTTATGTTGACAATATTCGGTGAGATCTAGAATTTGAAGTTGGTGAGAAGTTATTCCTAAGAATTTCTCCATGGAGGAAGATTATGAGATTTTAAATAAAGGGATAGTTAATCCCTAAGAATATTGTACCCTTATGAATTCTTGATGATTAGAGATAGTTTTTATTTCTTGGTTCTTCCACTAAACCTTTATTAAGTTTACGATGTGTTCTATGAATCACTCTTGAAGAAGTACATTCCAGATTCTACACATGTACTAAACTCAGATATTATACCAATAAAGTATGATATTTATTATGTAGAAAAACCAATAGAAATATTTTATCATGGAGATAAAGCACTACATAACAATATTAACTCTCGATTAAAGTTCTTTGTAGGAATTATAAATTTTAAAAATCTACATGGGATCCTGCTGATGTG
The DNA here is from genome assembly GCA_963277665.1 of Viscum album. Lineage (NCBI taxonomy): Eukaryota > Viridiplantae > Streptophyta > Magnoliopsida > Santalales > Viscaceae > Viscum > Viscum album. The sequence goes on from OY728148.1 coordinate 1,357,353,188, forward strand.
ATGAGACAAAGATATCCTCATTTTATTGTATTAAAGTGATGAAATTTTATAGGATAAGTTCATTGGGGGGGTATAATGTAAGACCCCAGTATTATACATATATTTCCTTTTAAATAAACTTGAAGTATTCAATATCTTACTTTATATGCAACACTAATTTAAATGAACCATGATATCTTATTGAATTATGATTATTTAAATGTGACCATTATAAACTAAATATTAAATTATAAGTATAAAAAATAATATTTTTTTTATTAAAATATGTTTTATATGATGCAAATTTATTTATTAATGTATAATAGATAAGTACTCAATTTTCAATAAAGCCTTTTTATGCTTCAAAAACATGCTTTCATCAAAAATGATTTTTATTTGATTTTATGTGCGGATATTATAATTAATATCTAAAAATATTAGAAATTTTATTTTATAAAAAGGATATAATTTTTTAAATCATTATATAAAAATTATCTTAAGTTAGAATTTCATATTTTTCCTGAAAAGATTAAATTTTTAGTAAATAGTGAAAAATACCGAGTTTATAGAAAAATGTATTTTTTATTAAACAATTTACAAAGTATAATTTTATTTTAATTTTATTTTAAAATTTAATTAGTTTATTTTTATTAAACATAACCTAATTAATCTAATTGGAATTTATATTATTCTTAATTTTTGTATAAAAATATTTTTATACTTAAAAATTTATTTTTTCTACAAAATTATTTTTCATCGAGTTTGGAGAGTTTATTTTAAAATAAACTACTTACAATTATATAAATTTAATCTTTTAAAATATATTCCATATTTTTAATCAAAATAATTAATATTATTTAATAAGTTCAACTTAATTTTTGGTCATAATGAATAGTACGAACAATAAAAATTTATCACTACAGTAAAAAAAGTAAATCAGGTTAACCTAGTTAAAACAAAGTGATAAGGCCACAATTTTTCATCTTAATTCATATTGGATGAATTTATTTAAACCTTTATCACATTATTCTTGAAATTTAATTTTTTATGGGACACTTTTCTATGATAATGACTGAATAATATTTTAATATTTCAAAATATTCAAGGCGTATTCCTCACCCCACTTATAAAAGGGAACCTACTCTACTATTTTATTTACACCTTATTGATCCACCTATATCATCCCAAACCTAAAAAATTATCTTCTAAAATCTAATATCCATGATTTAGAGGTTTGTTATTCTTAAAATACAATTCAAAGGGTCCTTAAGAAGGGATCTAAAGGAGGTTTGAGGAAGAAGAGGTAATCGTCTTACCCAACCCCTTTCAATTTATTTCTTATTATACCTACTTAAATATATTATATTTATAATAAAATAATTAATTAAGTATCTTAAATATAATTAAATTTTATTATGACTATATTACCACAATTATCCACCCTATTTTTTAACAAATGGGTAATTCAAGTATCGCTTGTGCGTATATGCGGACTACCACGTCCAAGTAGCGATATAATTCATTTCTCGTCACCGGCATTGAAGGTTGGTTGTTATTATGGATTTAATATTTATATATAATATGTATGATATAATTATATTTCTATAATAATAAAATATTATTTATATTTCCTTCATTATTTTCATTATAAAATGAAAACAATGTTCATGCCTACATACTGACTACCGTCTACATGAACGGTGTAATTATTTTTTCTATATATACCTTTTATAGATGAAAAAAATATTTATATAATTAATATATATTATATTTATACAATGATTAAAATTTTTATATTATTTAAATGTGATTAAAGTATAAGTAATGAAACTACCGAACCGAAACTTTCATGAAATACAAAACAATTAACACCAAAAAATGCCGATTTTAAAGGAATTATTAATAAACGAGTATTGAAATATTATAAGTGGGTCATATATGATATTATAAATATGTAAATTGTTATTTTATATAATTATAATAAATATAAATTTAATAAAAAAGAGGTTATATGACTTAAAAAGAAATTCACATGCGGTAAGGTTTTCTCGTCTCACATATGTTTCTGTGAGACATATACCATATTAATAACTTTTTTCTTTAATGTAGTGTATATAATAACAATTTTATATTTTATATAATGAATCAATTTATATTCAAGTTATTTAATTATTAATTTTATGTTATTTCTTTCATAGGGGTTATGATTCAAAAATTACCAAAGCGGTAAGGGTTTTATGTTACAATCTCTTTTTTACTATGATGATTTATGCTTCAATTTTGGATGACGAAGTCATATGATATTCCAATCCCAAATATTTTGTATTTTATTTTCATATATTTGTTTATATAGATTATATATTTTCCTTTTATTTTCCTCTGTTTAAGTACTCATGATATTGAATGAATGTTTTTAAGAAGACCTAACTTTTTTTACTATTTGATCAAAAATATTTTTCTTTTATATCCATATTTTATTTAATTTTTTAAAATGGTTTTTTATATTATAATATGAATAAATAAAGTAATTTATAACCATTTTTAATTTAAATACTTATAAAAATGTATCTTCTTGTTTTTTTATTGAATAGGTTCTTTTGACTTTTTACTAAAAATGTGAAAGGAATATTTTTCTAACATACATAACATGAAAAAAAATTCCCACTATCATAGAATTTAAATTATCTAAACCTAACCTTTTAAGTTCCCATGGTTCTTGTAACACCCGAGACTTTTATGTTATATAAATCATCAAAGGAATCTTTTTCTACACAACACTTGCTTGGCTTGCTTTACACGAAATCGCGACCTTCCTCGATAGCTTGCGTCGTACGCAATACCGAGTTTCACTAAACAACGATATGCTATTAAAATATTATTAAAACAAGCCGTTATGAATAGTAATAACCACTTTTTGAAATTTTATAAATTTTATTTTTCAAAATGGACTTCATTTTTGGATTCAGAATATCGAAATTATCCTAGGGTGAAATTTTGGTATTTTTCTGAAAACTTTCAATTTTTGATGAATAGTGAAACCACTAAGTGGTAGGTTAAAAACTGAATTTTGCATAAAACTTAATTTTACCGCTTCTGTAAATGGAATTTCGAAAATCCGACAGACACGGTTGATATCAGTAAGTAAAATGTGGTTCAATGAGATAAAAATAATTTTTTGGTGAATAGTAACTTTTTACTTTTTTTACCACGGTTAATAGTAAATAGGGTAACTAAGGGTAAATATGATATTACTATTACCCTAACACATGGCCTAATTCTATTGGATATGTGTAATTTGACCAAAAACAACCTTATGAATATAATATGACCATTTAGGTCCACTTGGATTAGATTATGACATTTAATATTATTTTATTTAATGAATAGTTAAAATAGTTAAAATCAAAGTTTAATAACTAAAACATTTTTAATATGGGTTTATACATAAGATAAATTCTACTATAAATATTAATTACAAAGCTAAAAATATTTCCTACATAATGGTATTTTATTTGTAATTTTTAGACATTAAATAATTTAATTTATTTATGACACAATGATGATGCAGTAATTATCTTATTAATGAAATATTGACATAATTGATGTTATAAACACCGAAATAAATGAAATTTGAGACTTTTTATGAATCCCACTAATTTTATAGGTTAATATGACATGTTAGTATTGATTTAATTAACTTGGTTCGAACTAATAATTCTGTTATGATTTTCACAAAAATCAATTACTAAATAGTGTCAAAATTGACATAAAATAGTTTTTAAAACAAATATTATATTAGTAATTGTTATTTTATTCCTAAAAATCTAAGGTTCGGCCAAATGACTTAGATAAGGTTATATATATTAATAATAAACAAATTGGGGTTCGTTTGGCTGCTTATAGTAAGTTTATTAACCTTATAGTATAAGAACACAAGAAGACATGGTAAAACCAAACTTGACTTTATAATAAAATAATAGTTTTAGTTATTCCAAAGGTGCCCCTCTCCTCCCTTATAAAAGGACACCTCCTCCCCCTCTTCCTCACACCACTTTGACCCTTCTAGCTCGGCCAACCCCTGCCAATTCCTTCTCTACACTTCCCTAGAAACATCCTAGAGGTTCTGGTCTTCTTCAAAGACCCATTTTAGTGCCCTAAAAGGAGGTCTCAAAGAAGCACTTCAAAGAAGAGGTAATGTCCGTTACCGATTCTTTCATCTTTATTTCTTCTTCCACTTCTTCTTATTTAGTTGTTTCATTATGAAGTAATAACATCAGTATCACTCATATACTGATATGTTATTATAAGTATGAAACAACCCTATTTCACCATCTATCCATCCTACAGAAAAAGAAATCACTGCGCGTGCGTACGTACGGAATACTGTCTCCACGCCGCGGTGTAATCTATTTTCCACCACCACCTTACTTGGATGGGTATAATGGTGTAAATAATGACTATATATAACTATTATAAAGTGATATTGATTCTGAAATAGTATAAATATTCTCCAATACAATTCCACGATCATAGGAACGATATCATCACTCGTGCGTACGTACGGAATACCGTCTCCAAGATGTGATGCGACTCGTTCTACATGATATTAATTTCATAATGATTATATAAATGAATTGAATGAATGAATATGATATATATTACACTAATACCATTCTGGAAATGAGGTATCTATAACCTAAAGAGAAGAATAAGAATTTATTCGACAAAACACGCATAAGAACAAAAAGATATAAACACCCGAATAACAAGTAGCAATGAAATATTACTACTAAGAAGATAAGAATATGACCATATATGATATCATAAAAATAATTATGATTCTGGAATAAGTCAATAACATTATTTAAATCATTATACAGGAGGTTTGGACACTTATAAAGCAAGTCGGACCTAAGGTAAGGGAAATTTCACAATCTCATTTTTATCCGAGATTGTTTCTACTTTGGTATTTACTGGGGTGTATTTTATCATCCACATAAATTTTTCCTTAACATGTAATATTTATATCCTTATACAATAGTTTATATCCAATTTTACCCTTTGGTGAGTTTTTAGTAAAAGATATGAAAGGAATCTTTTGTCGTTTTTCGTACGATGTACTTTTTGACTTTTCCGACAAAAGTACGAAGAATGTTTTTTTAACTTATACAGCATGAATGTATTTTTAAAACATTATTTACAAGAAGATTCCTTTACAAGTTTTCAAGTTTATTTTTAATCAACTTCTTTTAGTTTAAAATTGTATGACATGTTAAGAAAAGAAATTGTTTTTGAAGTAGAAAGGATATTTTCTTCAAGAATGGAGTTCAAGTGTTTTATTAAAATTATTTTCCATCTAAGATAATATAAGGTTCTGTTTCTATCCCTATTCTTACATTTATTTTATTATGTTGTGATGGAATTATTTTTATGAATTCCTTTATCTTATATGAATTGTTTTATGATGTCATGATGTTTAAGAATCCCATTTTTATTACATGGGTTATGAAATGATGTATGATTTATAATTTTGTGGCACACATAAGAATGGTATCATTATGAGATGGGTGGGACCTATATCTCCCTCCAATGCATTGGGTAAAGATTTTATATCTCATGAGATAGACATGGCTGGAACGGTAGGTTATACCGGTTCAGTGAAACAGGACTGAAACGAGGGTGACTCGGTTCAGAAAGGGACTTTGTCCACTAAGATAGTCTTGACAATGAGTCTTGACTAACAAGAAATGATTCTCTATAATTATGTGTGTATGCCACAAAGTTTCATGTTTTAAGTTATGATTATTGTGATTACATTTCACTTCCATGATTTATCCCATGTTATGAAATTATGATCTCTTTTGCAGGTTAAGATGTGATTGGTATTTCTTTTGTTTACCCTTACTGAGCATTTGAGCTCACCCTTTTGTATGTTTTCTTTCCCCAGGCCAGGAAGAAGGTTATTAAGTAGGATATGCCAAAAAGGGACTCTAGATATGATGAAATAAGTGGGAGGAAAATTTGATGCTTTATGAACCAGTTGTTTATGTTTCCCAGTTTCTAAAGACACTATACCTATACGGTCCTTTCGTGGTTTTTTTATATGTTGTAATAAGTATGCTTCAATTTTGAAGTATTAACAATGTATGTAAAGTATGGGTCGTTATAGTTGGTATCAGAGGAAAGGTATAGTCAACCTTTCGAAACTAGGATGTGAAAGCCTTAGTAAGAACCCTAAGGATAAGTCTAAGCATAGAACACAATCTTAGTGTTTTAGAAATGGCCATGAATAACCTAGGATAAGACCTTAAGTGTGAAATTTTATTCTTGATTATGTGGTTTCCTATTATAATTTTTGTTGCTCACACTAGTCTTCTTGGTTTTAGTCAATGGCTGGAACCCGAAGGAATCGTGTTAATGCGGAATGCGACGGGCAATGCAATGATTGTCCCCCTGAGCAACCAAACTTTATGGGAGCTGGAATGCAAAATCTTATAGCCATGCTTACACAACTTTCTCAAGCTATGAATCATGCAGGACTTCCAAACGAGCAAAGTAGAAACATTCTGTTGAATCCTTCATGAGGCAGCGTCCACGTTCTTTCAGCGGGTCTACTGATCCATTAGTTGCTGAACAATGGATTAGTACTACTGAAAAGATATTTTCAGTTCTTCAATGTTCTGAACATGATAAAGTCGTCCTAGCAGTGTATCGTTTGGAAGGAGATGCTAATCAATGGTGGAATCTTATTAAGAATACGAGGCAAAGGGATGAAATTGAGTCCATGGAATGGGACGAGTTCAAGAACTTATTTTTCAATAATTACTTCCCTCGTATTCTCCGAACAAAGATGGAGAAAGAGTTTCTTGAACTAAAGAAAAAGGATGATGAATCTGTTGGTACCTATGAAGCAAATTTTACAAGACTTGCAAGGTACGCTTCTGGTATTATTATCCAACCTGAGAGTAAGATCGATCGGTTCTTTAGTGGCTTAAAACCAATTCTTCGAAGGGCGTTAGCCATAAGGGACATCAATAGCTACGAGGAAATCGTTCGATGTGCTCTCAAAGTCGAGATGGAGATTGGAGTAATCCATCAGTCATATGGGTTTGATAAGAAGAGGAAAATGGAATTCAAAGAAAAATCTAAAGAGCACACTGAAAAGAAGATGAGCTTTCCCTTATGCTCAAAGTGTGGAAAGAAACATGGAGGGAGTTGTCTTAAAGGGACAAGTAAATGTTTCAAATGTGGAAAGGAAGGTCATCGGGCATTTGAATGCCACGATGATGGGAAGAATATGTCTAATGATGAAAACAAAGGTAGGGATACACAGAATGAACCTACTACACTTCAATATTTCAAGTGCAAGGAGATGGGGCATTATGCCAAAAAATGCCCTAATCCAAGGGTTGATGATGATGGTCGACGTCAACAAACTCTCAAGGCTAAAGACAAAGGAAATTCACATGCAATTTCTATCAGCGATGTGGAGTACGATAAAGATGTGGTGAAAGGTACACTTACCATCCACTCTAAAGTAGAAAATGTTTTATTTGATTCTGGATCCACCCACTCTTTTATTTATGAAGAATTTTCTAAGGGTATCACCGTATTACCTCAACAATTAGATGTTGAGTTAGCTTTGACAACACCCAATGGCACAACAGTCGCATCAAAAGTTTATAATTATTCTCCGATCGAAGTTTGTGGGAAAGTGCTTCCTGAAAATCTTGTGATCCTTCCTATAGTGGAATTTGATGTGATTCTTGGCATGGATTGGCTTTCTTTATATAGAGCTCATATTAATTTCCAAAGAAGGGAAGTCACATTTCATATTCCAGATCAATCTATGATCGTCTATCAATGAAAGGATGAACATAACCTTCCAGTGGAAATTTCTTCCATGTTATGGGTCTTGATTCCACTAAATGAAGGTTATTTATCTCAAATGGTTGGTGAGAAACTCACGATTAAGAATATGCCCATTGTACGGGAGTTTCATGATGTCTTTCCGGAGGAATTACCGGGTCTTCCACCAAATCGTGAAGTTGAGTTTTCAACAGAACTCGTACCGAGTGCTTTGCCTATTTCAAAGACACCTTATAGAATGACCCCAATTGAGTTGCAGGAATCGAAGAAGCAACTCAAAGAGAATCTTGATAAGGGACTCATACGCCCTAGTGTGTCACCTTGGGGAGAACCTGTTCTATTTGTTAAGAAGAAAGATGGATCAATGATACTCTTCATTGATTATCGAGAACTTAACAAGATCACTATCAAGAACAAATATCCTCTCCCACGCATTGATGACTTATTTGACCAACTATGCGGATCTCAATACTTTTCCAAGATTGATCTTCGTTTAGGGTATCATCAATTAAGGGTCAAAAGGGAGGATATACCAAAGATGGCTTTCTGTACAAGGTATGGACACTATGAATTTATAGTGATGCCATTTGGTCTTACTAATGCCCCTGCAATCTTCATGGATCTGATGAATAGAGTCTTTAGAGACTATCTTGATCAATTTGAGGTAGTCTTTATAGACAATATTCTTGTCTATTCAAAGAGCAAGGAAGAACATGAAGATCACTTGAGAATTATATTGAAGACCCTGAGAAAGGAGAAGCTTTATGCCAAATTTACCAAGTGTGAATTTTGGCTTCAAAAAGTTGCATTTTTGGGTCACATAATCTCAAAAGAGGGGATATCTGTGGATCCAGCAAAAACAGAGGTTATCGAAAGATGGTTGAGACCAACAACAGTAACTGAGATCCGAAGTTTTCTTGGTTTGGCTGGATATTATCGACGTTTTGTGAAATATTTTTCACGATTATCTAATCCACTCACCAAGTTGACTCGGAAAGGAGTTAAGTTTGTCTAGACGGAGGAATGTGAAGAGAATTTCAAGGAGTTGAAAAGAAGGTTATCCAGTGCACCTGTGCTCACACTGCCTTGTAGTGGAGAAAGGTTTGTGATCTATAGTGATGAATCCAAAAAGGGATTAGGGTGTGTTCTTATGCAAAATGATATGGTGATAGCTTATGCCTCACGAAAGTTGAAAATCCATGAGCAAAATTACCCAACACATGATTTGGAGTTAGCTACGGTAATCTTTGCATTAAAGATTTGGAGGCATTACCTTTATGGTGAAAGGTGTGATATTTATACTGATCATAAAAGTTTAAAGTATATTTTCACACAAAAGGAGCTGAATATGCGTCAAAGAAGATGGTTGGAGCTGATTAAGGATTACGACTGCTCAATCCATTACCACCCTGGGAAAGTAAACAAGGTGGAAGATGCATTAAGTCGACAAGACCATGCCAGTTTATCCATGATGAGGATCACAAAAGATCCAATATTTATGGATTTACAAAGGATGGATCTTGGAATTATAATGGAAGGGGAAAAATCTTATCTTTCTCAAATGAATGTTCAACCATCAATACATGTAAAGATTAAAGAGGCACAGAAAGAAGATGTCGAGTTACAAAAGAAGGTGAGAAATGTTCCTGAGTTCAACCTTGATTGTGATGGGATAATAAAGTTCAGGAATCGGGTTTGTGTTCCTCCCATCCCCGAATTAAAGAAGGAGCTGCTAGATGAGGCTCATAGTTCTTCATTCTCTATTCATCCTGGAAGCACGAAGATGTATAGGGACCTGAAAGAGTACTTCTGGTGGGATGACATGAAAAGAGATGTTGCTGAATATGTCTCTCGATGCTTGGTTTGTCAACAAGTTAAAGCTGAGAGAAAGAAGTCTAAGGGTATGTTACAACCATTACCCATACCCGAAAGGAAGTGGGAAAACATCACTATGGACTTTGTCACAGGACTTCCTAAAACATCCAAAGGCAATAATGCTATCTGGGTCATAGTTGATCGTCTTACAAAGTCTGCACACTTCATTGCTATTAGAGAGGATTTCTCTCTGGATCAGCTTGCCAGGATATATGTAAAGGAAGTGGTAAGATTGCATGGAGTACCACTTTCTATTATATCTGATCGGGATCCGAGATTTACCTCGAAGTTTTGGCGAAGTCTTCATCATACTCTGGATACAGAGTTGAGTTTCAGCACTGCTTATCATCCTCAGACAGACGGTCAGTCTGAGAGAACAATTCAAACCCTAGAAGATATGTTGAGAGCTTGCTCTATGGATTTCAAAGGAGGTTGGGATCAACACCTACCTTTGGTGGAATTTTCTTATAATAATAGCTTTCACTCCAGTATTCAGATGGCTCCTTATGAAGCTCTCTATGGAAAGAAATACAGGACTCCAACTTGCTGGGATGAAGTTGGGGAAAGAAAGCTATTAGGACCTGATCTCGTTGATGAAATGGCAGAAAAGGTCAGATCTATTCAACAACACATAATAACAGCTTAGAGTCGACAGAAAAGTTATGCCGACAACCGAAGAAAAGACCTAGAGTTTGAAGTGGGTGATAAAGTGTTCTTACGAATATCTCTCTGGAAGAGGGTTATGAGATTTGGAAAGAAGGGGAAGTTGAGCCCTAGATATATCGGTCCTTTCGTAATACTGGATCGTTTTGGGAAGGTAGCTTACCGATTGACACTTCCACCGAATCTCTCTCAAGTTCACGATGTGTTCCATGTATCTCTCCTGAGAAAGTACATACCTGATCCTTCACATGTACTCAGATCAGAAGTTGTACCGCTGGAGCAAGATCTTTCTTGTGAAGAAAAACCGATAGAGATTCTGGATCGTAGCGAAAAAGTCTTATGAAACAAGACCACTCGATTGGTGAAAATTTTATGGAGGAACCACCAATTAGAAGAAGCTACATGGGAACTTGAGGATATGATGAGGGAGAGGTATCCTCATCTGTTTGTTACAAAATGACGAATTTCGAGGGCGAAATTCATTTTAAGGGGGGTAGAATGTAACACCCGAGACTTTTATGTTATATAAATCATCAAAGGAATCTTTTTATACACAACACTTTCTTGGCTTTCTTTATACGAAATCACGACCTTTCTCGATAGCTTGCGTCGTACGCAATACCGAGTTTCACTAAACAACGATATGCTATTAAAATATTATTAAAACTAGCCGTTATGAATAGTAATAATCACTTTTTGAAATTTTATAAATTTTATTTTTCAAAATGGACTTCATTTTTGGATTTAGAATATCGAAATTAGCCTAGGGTGAAATTTTGGTATTTTTATGAAAACTTTCAATTTTTGATGATTAGTGAAACCACTAAGTGGTAGGTTAAAAACTGAATTTTGCATAAAACTTAATTTTACCGCTTCTGTGAATGGAATTTCTAAAATCCGATAGACACGGTTCATATCAGTAAGTAAAATGTGGTTCAATGAGATAAAAATAATTTTTTTGGTGAATAGTAACTTTTTACTTTTTTTACCGCGGTTAATAGTAAATAGGGTAACTAAGGGTAAATATGATATTACTATTACCCTAACACATGTCATAATTCTATTAGATAAGTGTAATTCGACCAAAAACAACCTTATGAATATAATATGACCATTTAGGTCCACTTGGATTAGATTATGACATTTAATATTATTTTATTTAATGAATAGTTAAAATAGTTAAAATCAAAGTTTAATAACTAAAACATTTTTAATATGGGGTTATACATAAGATAAATTCGACTATAAATATTAATTAGAAAGATAAAAAGATTTCCTACATAATGTTATTTTATTTGTAATTTTTAGACATTAAATAATTTAATTTATTTATGACACAATGATGATGCAGTAATTATCTTATTAATGAAATATTGACATAATTGATGTTATAAACACCAAAATAAATGAAATTTGAGACTTTTTATGAATCCCACTAATTTTATAGGTTAATATGACATGTTAGTATTGATTTAATTAACTTGGTTCGAACTAATAATTCTGTTATGATTTTCACAAAAATCAATTACTAAATAGTGTCAAAATTGACATAAAATAGTTTTTAAAACAAATATTATATTAGTAATTGTTATTTTATTCCTAAAAATCTAAGGTTCGGCCAAATGACTTAGATAAGGTTATATATATTAATAATAAACAAATTGGGGTTTGTTTGGCTGCTTATAGTAAGTTTATTAACCTTATAGTATAAGAACACAAGAAGACATGGTAAAAGTAAAATTATTTAACTTAATGTTAAATCTAAATGATAAGGTTAAAATAGGAACCTAAACTTGTCTAAATTCTATTGGAGGAGATTATTTCGACCCATACCCACCTTAGATTCGAAATATATCAATTTAGATCTATTTAAAACTGAACTTGACTTTATAATAAAATAATAGTTTTAGTTATTCCAAAGGTGCCCCTCTCCTCCCTTATAAAAGGACACCTCCTCCCCCTCTTCCTCACACCACATTGAGCATTCTAGCTCGGCCAAACCCTGCCAATTACTCCTCTCCACTTCTCTAGAAACATCCTAGAGGTTCTGGTCTTCTTCAAAGACCCATTTTAGTGCCCTAAAAGGAGGTCTCAAAGAAGCACTTCAAAGAAGAGGTAATGTCTATTACCGATTCTTTCATCTTTATTTCTACTTCCACTTTTTCTTCATTAGTTGTTTCATTATGAAGTAATAACATCAGTATCACTCATATACTGATATGTTATTATAAGTATGAAACAACCCTATTTCACCATCTATCCATCCTACGGAAAAAGAAATCACCGCGCGTGCGTACGTACGGAATACCGTCTCCACGCCGTGGTGTAATCTATTTTCCACCACCACCTTACTTGGATGGGTATAATGGTGTAAATAATGACTATATATAACTATTATAAAGTGATATTTATTCTGAAATAGTATAAATGTACTCCAATACAATTCCACGATCATAGGAACGATATCATCACTCGTGCGTACGTACGGAATACCGTCTCCACGATGTGATGCGACTCGTTCTACATGATATTCATTTCATAATGATTATATAAATGAATTGAATGAATGAATATGATATATATTACACTAATACCATCCTTGAAATGAGGTATCTATAACCTAAAGAGAAGAATAAGAATTTATTCGACAAAACACGCATAAGAACAAAAAGATATAAACACCCGAATAACAAGTAGCAATGAAATATTACTACTAAGAAGCTAAGAATATGACCATATATGATATCATAAAAATAAGTATGATTCTGGAATAAGTCAATAACATTATTTAAATCATTATACAGGAGGTTCGGACACTTACAAAGCAAGTCAGACCTAAGGTAAGGGAAATTTCACAATCTCATTTTTATCCGAGATTGTTTATACTTTGGTATTTACTAGGGTGTATTTTATCATCCACATCCATGTTTCCTTAACATCTAATATTTATATCCTTCTACAATAGTTTATATCCAATTTTACCCTTTGGTGAGTTTTTAGTAAAATATATGAAAAGAATCTTTTGTCGTTTTTCGTACGAGGTACTTTTTGACTTTTCCGACAAAAGTACGAAGAATGTTTTTTTAACTTATACGGCATGAATGTATTTTTAAAACATTATTTACAAGAAGCTTCCTTTAAAAGTTTTCAAGTTTATTTTTAATCAACTTATTTTAGTTTAAAATTGTATGACATGTTAAGAAAATAAATTGTTTTTGAAGTAGAAAGGATATTTTCCTCAAGAATGGAGTTCAAGTGTTTTATCAAAATTATTTTCCATCTAAGATAATATAGGGTTATGTTTCTATCCCTATTATTACATTGATTTGATTATGTTGTGATGAAATTATTTTTATGAATTCCTTTATCTTATATGAATTGTTTTATGATGTCATGATGTTTAAGAATCCCATTTTTATTACATGGGTTATGAAATGATGTATGATTTATGATTTTGTGGCACACATAAGAATGGTATCATTATGAGATGGGTGGGACCTATATCTCCCTCCAATGCATTGGGTAAAGATTTTATATCTCATGAGATAGACATGGCTGGAACGGTAGGTTATACCGGTTCAGTGAAACAAGACTGAAACGAGGGTGACTCGGTTCAGAAAGGGACTTTGTCCACTAAGATAGTCTTGGCAATGAGTCTTGACTAACAAGAAATGATTCTATATGATTATGTGTGTATGCCACAAAGTTTCATGTTTTGAGTTATGATTATTGTGATTACATTTCACTGCCATGATTTATCCCATGTTATGAAATTATGATCTCTTTTGCAGTTTAAGATGTGATTGATATTTCTTTTGTTTACCCTTACTGAGCATTTGAGCTCACCCTTTTGTATGTTTTCTTTCCCCAGGCCAGGAATAAGGTTATTAAGTAGGATATGCCAAAAAGGGACTCTAGATATGATGAAATAAGTGGGAGGCAAAGTTGATGCTTTATGAACCAGTTGTTTATGTTTCCCAGTTTCTAAAGACACTATACCTATACGGTCCTTTCGTGGTTTTATTATATGTTGTAATAAGTATGCATCAATTTTGAAGTATTAACAATGTATGTAAAGTATGGGTCGTTATAGTTCTCTTGAAATAAAATTTCTTCCTTAATATTTTGTGTTTTTATTTTTATTTTTAATAAGTGATTTCAAAATGAAAATTGTGTTTTCCTCAAGAAATATTTTAATGATCTTTTAAAGGCATTTTCCATCTATGATAGCATACTTTGATCTTACTTATACTTTAATGGGGATATTATCCAATGATACCATCCTTATTATTTCTATAGATGGTTGATGATTATGATTATGAGATGTTTATTCAACCCATTTCCTATCCCTGGGTTATGAAATAATGATATGATAAATGTTTTATGATCTTATAGAACACATATGTGTGATATTTATTATAATATACGTGGAACCATTATTATATATCCCTATAATTCATTGGGAAAATATAGATATCTCATGAGATAATTAGGATTGGAATGAAGGGTGAACCCAATTCAGTAAGTGATTTTATCTAATATGATAATATTGGGAGTGAACCTTGACTAAGGAAATAATAGAATTTACAGTGAACCCAATCCACTATGATTTCCTTGGTATTGATACTTGAATAAGGTAATGGTTTTCTATGCTTATTTTTGTGAAAGACTTATGAATTGTGCTTATGATATGCTATAATGTATCATGACTGACTATTGATAATTCCACACTCATATGTCATATGTATTTTGATTGAAAAAACCTTACACCATGATTAATAATTAAATATATTTGATAGATTGGGTATGATTATTGTAAGTTTTGATAATTTTATTATATCCTTATGCATATCTTATTCTTGTATATGATCATAGATTAATATATCCCATGTTTTCCCTTACTAATCATTTGGGCACACACTTTATTATGATTCGTTTTCCCTAGAATATAACGAATGGTTTTATGTATGATGTGTCTAATAAGGGTGATAGTTGTGAAGAAATTAGTGGTAGATGATGTAAATATGACATTTTACAGATATTTATGTATCCAAGTTTCCAAATATTCTTGAACTTTAAGGTTATAACCTGAATTATATTTTTATATATTCAATATTTGTGCAAAAAGATGTAATATTTATGTATGTAATGATTGGATTACTATAGCATGTGTCAAAGTTCTTAGTGTAGGTTGAATCATTGATGATCATATGTATCATTCGACACTTAGGAAATAATTAAAAACTTGACATAATAATTTTTTGATCATAAGGATTTGATGTGTTGACCCTAAGTATTCTAAAAAACATCGTAAGTCTTTGTGAACCCAATATCTAGAAAATTAAACAATTACCTACATAAATTCAAACTAAGAAACTAGGGATACATGATTAAAGGATTACTATTACATAAATGCATCCCCATATGTGTACTGGTTACATGAAGGTAAACCCCGACCTATGTTAAAGTAACCACAAATGGGAATTTGTTAGGTAAGGTTATAATTAAAACTGCATAATGGTCAACTGAAATATCTGAGGGCTATATTAAGGTATATAGGAACTATGTAAAGGTACTTTTGGATTTCTAAGTCCTATATAAATATAAAACTAGATTTTTTAAAAGTATCCAAAGAGCTACATTGAACTAGTGTTAGCTACATAACTGTATCTTAGACAATTGAAAAATCAAGAGCTACATAAAGGCCAAAAATTTTTTAGAATAGGAAGATTATTTATAGAATATTAATTATAAATTATTATGTAATTTAATTCATAATATGGTGGAGTTTTTCTCTATTTTATATAAAAATTACTATTCTTCAAAGATACATGATCAGATCCTTGTTTTTTAAAGATTGAATAAGAGGATTATGAGGAGATAAATGTTTAATTTTTTTAAGGATTTTCAAATGAGAATATTTGAAAATATATTCTTATAATGAAAATTAATACAAAAAAATGATGCTCTAATGGTATTATTCAATGAAATTAAACATCACACATTTTTTTTATTCAATATGAGTTTATAAGATCAAAGAAAAAGATAGATTTTTATTAATATTCACACCAAAAAAGAATGTACTATGTTACAATGAAAGTAAAAGTTCATGTAAAACCATGATCTAGTGAAGACTATGTCATTAAACTGGGTATTTAAAGAGAAAATATTCACTATTGGAAATGGAGAATAGAACTACATTATGGAGGAATATGTTGTCTATCGAATGAGAGAATAAGGATTGAAATTCAAAACAATATGGACTATGTTGTAGTCATTTATAGGTGATAATTTTGAGACATTTATGGTCCACATGATGAGAAATAAATTTTATAACATATCATGATATACTATGTTTCGTGAGCTTATTGAATTTGGTGAGTTATTTCAGTGAGAAAGATGAGATGGGTATATTGAGAATAAAGTTTAGAAATAAATGGAAAACTCAAGGCTACTAAAAATATCTGGAATATATGTTTTTGACTAAGAGAAATAAGAAATGATAAAAGAATAAAATAAAAGGGAACACCTGGTGTTCTATAAGTGATAGCTGTTTGAGGAAAAAAGAATAATCTAAAACCCAGAGACACATCCACATGGTTTTTCATGATAAAGGAAATGAGATAATGGGAGACAACCCATATATAATCCATTGAGAAAATTTATAAGAATCATGATAATTGGAAAATTTGATGGGATATTTTACATTTACTATATAGAAAAAATCATTTCTTGTTGACCTATGTATAAAAAATAAAATGAAATAGAGAGATAATAAGAGTTTAAGATATTTAATCTGAGTGATTATGTGTTATGAAAAACATTGATGCGAAGTCATAATTAATAACAAAGATGAGGATCATGAGATTATACTAAATCTAATGATTATTTCGGTATGAAATTTAAAGTAAGAAGGAGTCAATAATCATTATCCAGTGATTAAATCAGTGATTTGAAGTCAAGGAGAAGAATCAGTAGACCAAATGATATTTTCATGTCGAGAATGAGAAATAGAATACCCATGTTCTATTATTAATATAACTAGTGAATATTTTAAGTATTTTTGATCCGGTGTATAAAATCTATATAAAACATATTTTGGGATGTGATATTTAGAAGAATTAGTTGAGAGATCCCGCAATCATATTTAATGAATTTTATCTGAAAATGAGCTATAAATTGAGACTACTTTGTAGGTATTTTTCATGAATATATTTTGGCAGTTGAAGACACTCTGTTATGATGAATCAAATCAATATTTATGGGTATAATGAAATTCCTATAAATGTTTTCTATCGACTTCAAGTAGAGGAATAAAACTGAGAAGATCAGCCGATGAGATTCAGATTTTAAGAGAAGCTATAGGATTTATCTTTATATTCATATGTGTAATATTGTGAGTAGATCACATTGATGTAATATAGTGTTATTGGTTTCAAGATGATACCATTCCAACTCCACTTGTATTTATGATAATATTCTAGGGAAAAATATGTGACTTGGACATCCCATGAATGATAAGGAGTATGTTTCCTAGGAGGGTCCAAACCATATAAATAACACATTTCATATTTACTTTCCTTATATTATTTCATTCAGTGTTGTATGCATGGTTAAAAATAATAGATACAATATCCTTAACAATATATATAGGTTCAAAATTCAAAGGGGCTTCTATGGTTGCAAGAATAACTTAGAAAAAAACTATCACACTTGATTTACCCCACCACCACCTACTTAAGTGTGTATACATGATCCACTAAGTACCTTAATTTTTATCAGAGAATAATTCCCCTCATAATCAGATCTATAGTTACATAAAAACTATAATTATAATCACAATGTTCCCTCTAATAATTTCTAATTTTTTATTTTATTTTTTTACCTGAAATCTATAAAGTTTGTAATTAAAATTTTTGAGGAATATCCTCAAATAGAGAATATAGTTCAAGTCCCATGTGGTTAAGAATTATATAAAAATCTTCTTATTGATTCAGTGACCTATATATTTAAATTTATCAAGGTATTTCATGATTAAAAGTAATTTTAGGAAGAAGAAGCTGATTCTATGGATATAACATTATCAAACAAGATGAGTTGCAACAATTCTCTCACAATACTTATGAAAGTTAAAGAATAAATTTACAAATATTTCAAAAAAAATATTATCTATGGTTTATAAATAATTTCAAAGAGATTCATGTGAGAAATATTTTATTTAAGTATTCTATTACCTAGGTATTCTATTCATTATAAAAGTTACACATGGTCTATTTGAATGTAAAGGATGCACAACATGATGTGAAAGGAAAAAGAGTTTCTTGGTTGATAAATCTATCTTATCCTCATTTTTTAAGACGATGAGCTATTGGAGGATCTATATTATTCCCATATAAGATTATTTATGTTCCAAATATGGGAATTTAAGGAGATAAATAATACAGAGAATACCTTGAGGGGGAGATTTCAAAAGAAGAAATGCTTCTAGAATTCATCATTTTATGAAAATTTGGAAATTTGGAAATCCTATACGAAATTAAGAGAAGAGGTATGATTATGAATATCTAAATAAATATTTTAATTTTGTTTAATCAATTTATAAATGAGGATTTATTGTCAAACTAAATAGGGAAATACATTTCACATGAATGTTTTTTATGTGTGTGTTCAAGTGAGTGAAGTTAATTTTTGATAATTCTTGAAAATAAGTTCAATAAAACCATAAAGAATAGAAGTTTGAGTTTATTCCACATTTAAGTGAGTATTATAGACAAATGTTTTTCTAGAAATTTAAATATTATTTTCTATATATGGATAACCCATGTATACTTATAGTTGTTTTCTTGATAGAACTTTACCAGGAAGAATGTGGTATCACCCTTCTCTCATGTAACTAATGAAGACTTTATAAAATAGATGAAAAATGGGGATAATATGTGTTTCTAAAAATTATATATGAGAAAAACATATCTCACTTATTAACCATAGGAGACTAATTTTCTCTTCTTTACATTTATTTTCAATTTATGGGAGAATAATTGTATTAAATTTATGATAATTTTTTAATTAAAAATGAACATAAAGGAGGATATTGAAGTACCTAAAGGTGTTTGGTTATATATTTTTTCAATAATATGTTAGTCAACATGTGATAAAGATTTAAGATTTGGATAACCAGAACCATTCTAAGGATAATCTATCTCTTTATAGAAAAGGAAACAGAAGCTACACATATATCAACAGGTAAATGAGTATGGAGTTGGCCTCCCTTGAATACCTAGTTAGATAGGTTGAAGTGGGAAACCCATAATTAAGATTATTTTTTATTAGGAAATCATTTTTTCAAAATTTTTTAAGGAGTGTGAAAGTTTTGAATATAATAATCCCATTACAAGTGAAGAGATAACTATAGTGGAATAACTTAATAGCTATTATAATCAGTACTGAGAGAATGGTGATTGGAGAGTCTAAAGACCCAAGGTGTTGGGAAACCATCCAAAGGAACCCAAGGTTCATGGATACTAAAATAAATGTACTAGGATTTTGGATGATTATTTGAAGTGATTTAAAGTTTTTTAGTTTTGTTGGAGTTCATTTGAGGGTTCCTTGAGCTTAATTAAATAACTTTCAAATTTTGAGTTTTGAAGTGAAGATTTTCCAAAAAGACTTTTACTGTATATGTGATTGGTGGAATTTATATGTGTTAATGTTCTCAACACATGTGTTATCAATGTGGAGGATAAATTTCATTTGACATTTAGGGAAATATTGAAAACTCAACATAAGTATTTAGTGAGAACATACCTTTTATGTGTTGAGTATAAGTATTTTAAAGCTCAATATAAGACTTTATAAATCCATCATCAAGAAAATTTGAAAGGAACTATGTAATGGTGACACTAAAAACTAAGGGTTTATAAAGTTATGATGAAGGTTATGTAAAGGTAACCCCAAAAGATAAATAGTTATGTATAGGTAAACCTTGTCCAATGTAAAGGTAACCTCAACTCGAAATGATCTATGTAATGGTAAAATAAGCCATGTGTAAATGTCATATAAGATATATGAGGGCTGTGTATTGGTATCCATGTGATTTATAGAGGTACTTATTGTGTTGTTAGACCTAAAAGATATAATTATAACTCATTAAAAGGTATCTAGATAACTTTATCAAGGTAAATGTGAGCTATGTAAATGTATCTTAGATAATTTGAATGGTATATAATCATAATGTAGACCCACATAAGGGTAATTGAGGACCTAAAAAAATAGTAATGTTGGAAAATAAGGAGATAATTGAAGGTTTATATTTTTGAGAATATAAATAGTGTTTCTATAATATCAATTCTGATGTATTAGAGAATTTAATTTAGAAGATTCTTGATCTATTCTCCATTGATCTAAAAATCATGAAGATTCTAAGATCCATGATCAAAGCCTTGTATGAGAAATATTTAAGAAGAGGAGTATGATGAGAGCATTAATCTAATTATATGTGGATTTTAAAATGATAATATTTTAAAATCTATTCTTTTGATCAAAATTAAGACAAATAAGTTAATGCTCACATTTTCTTCTTCAATGAAATTAAATATTACAAAGGATTGTGATTCAAGATAATTTTATCAGATCAAGTAATAAGTAGGTTTTTTGACTGATCTCAATTCCACATAAGAAGTTACTAAATTATATTGAAGGTCATAGTGCATGTAAAAGGGGGATAGAGTGAATACTACACTATATCACTAAGCATTTAGAGTGGATAGATTCTTTCTGGAAAATGGTAATTTAAAATATTCCATAGGCAATTTCATGGTGTATCGAATGAGAGATGAATGATTTAGATTCAAAATGGTATGGATTGTTAATTATTCATTTCTAGGTGATAGTTTTGAGATTTATAAGGTTTAACATGGTGATATATACACCATAGAATATACCTTGAGTCATTGTGTTGTATGAGCATACTGAAAGTAGTGTATTAATTCAGTGAGAAAGATGACATAGGCATCTTATGATGAACTTGAGAAATAAATTGACATTTCAAGGGATATAAAAGGATCTATAATAGAATCTTCTAGATGAGAGAAATGGGAAATGAGAATATAAGAAAAATAAATGGATCTCCTTGTATTTTATAAGAGATAACTATTTTGGGTAAAAAAAATTATTTGAAATATGGAGACACGTCTATGTGGTTTTTTCATGAGAAATGAAATATGATCCTTAGAGACAACCCATATTCAATCCACTGATAAAAGTAATGATGATCATGGGAACCACAATATATAATGGGATATTTAATTTTACATATAAATAAAATATTATTTCCTAGAAACCTACATATAAAAATAAAACTAAGGAGATAGAAGATATGTTTGAGAGGATGAATATGAAATCTATTTTGATATGAAAATTATTGAAGAGAGGTCTTATAGAAAAAGAAATATGAGGATCCCAAACCTATACTGAAGATGATGTTTATTTTTACATTGTAACTAAAGGAAGAACAATACAAAAATCATTATTCTGTGATTATATCAGTGAGCCATAGTTAACAAGGATAAGAAGTGGTAGACTAAATAATCTCTTCATGAAGTATATCATCCCACCTTTTTATAACATAACTTTTCATTACATTCTAAAAAACCGAGGATCTTTAAGGTTTAGTGTCTTGGAAACCAGGAACTTATTACATGATAAAAAAACATTCTTCTTAAACACTTGAAAGGCTTCTCCTTAAGTTCATCCTAGGTTCATCACTGCATCTCATAACCTGGGGACATACATCAAAAGAAAGGGTGAGCAGAAGGCCCAGTAAGGGAAACAAGAGAAACATTTAACATGTGAACTTGAGATACATCAACTATGTCATGAAAAAGAACTTTAAGGAATGAGAAATAAATCATGTAGAATATCATAATAAAAATAAAAGTTTTCATAACTTTAAGATGTGGCTACATAATTTAACATAGAAAATCATGAAAATATCACGAAGTTCCATCCCTAAGGTGTCATTTGAAAATTACCAAGGTTATTCACCAAGATATCATGAAAATTGTAATCTCTAGTGGTTACATCATTACCCAATGCATTGGAGCGCTATCAGGGTGCACCCTTAAATTTTTCTTTATTATCATGTGAGACACATATATCATCATCAAACATTTCATAAATAACCCATATAGCATAAAATAAATGGGTTTCATTTCATAATCATAACGTTTTAAAAACTACTTTAAAGACATGATCTTTACTTCACTTTAAAACCCACAGAAAAGGAAGGTGGGTCTCATGTATATAAATTAATGAATTTAAAATAAAAAATTTTGGTATATATGTGAATACCCTTTCAGAATAAAGATCTTTGAGTATTCACTTAATAAAACAAAAGAACTTTAGAAAAAGAGAGATACATTTTGAGACATAAATTCTGCAGCATAACAGCTATGTTACGAGGTTTTAGAAAATATTAAAAAGAGAGGGGACATGGGTCACCCACTCATAAATGCTCAATAAAATAGTAGAGGGACAGAATATGAAGGTTATATGAACATGGTAATGAAATTTGAAAGATGTACCATATGAAATGAAGAACATGAAAGGAAGACAAAAATAATATTTCTCTTATGAAAATTCGGCAGCCTAACGGCGTCACTTAAACTTCAAAAAAATGAATTGAAGAGATCAAATAGGATATCTCATCATGTGAAAATAAAAGATCAGTATGATATATATAGATATAATACCCCAACATAATAAAAAGTAACTTTAAAGACTTGACATGAAAGTAGAACTTCAAAACGAGAAGGGTGAAAGAACCACTTAAAAATTCGGCAGCCTGACGGCGCCACTTAAAACTCCAAAATACTGAATTGAAGAGATAAAATGGGGTCTCTCATCATATGATCATATAATATCAGTATGATATATATAGAGATCATACCCCAAAATAATAAAAAGGAACTTGAAATACTTGACATGAAATTAGAACTTCAAAACGAGAAGGGTGAAATAACCACTTAAAAATTCAGCAGCCTGACGGCGCCACTTAAAACTTAAAAATACTGAATTGAAGAGATCAAATGGGGTGTCTCATCATATTATCATAAAAGATAAGTATTATATATATAAATATCATACCCCAACATAATAAAAAGTAACTTGAAATACTTGACATGAAATTAGAACTTCAAAACGAGAGGGGTGAAAGAACCACTTAAAAATTCGGCAGCTTGACGGCGCCACTTAAAACTTTAAAATACTGAATTGAAGAGATCAAATGGGGTATCTCATCATATGATCATAAAATATAAGTATGATAGATATAGATATAATACCCAAACATAATAAAAAGGAACTTGAAAGTCTTGACAAGAAAATAGAACTTGAAAATGAGAAGGGTGAAAGAATCCGTTACAAAAATTTCGACAGCCTAACGGCGCCACTTAAACATCCATAAAATGAAATGATGAGAGTAAGAGGGTGTATATCATAAAATTAACATAAGAATGACAGTATAATGAATATAAAAGAACATCCTCCAACATAAGAACATGGAGCATAAAAGAAATGACATAAAAGAGATCTCATGAAAAGAAAGAGAGGGGGTCGGATCCCTTACCTTAAACATAACTCTTAAAACTCAAAGGTTGGGACCTTTAAGGCTTGGGAGAACCTTGGGAGGACTCCTTGGGAGGTAATGAGACCAGAAAATAATTGGGGGAGAGTGGGGAGTCGAATGGATGAGAGTATTTCTTGGTATTTATAGGAAAAGTGAGGGGACAAGACATTAATGGCCAAGGGACACCTCATTAGTGGTTTTAGCAAAACCATGGGCTTTCCCATGGTATTTTCCCATGGTATTGGCCACTTGGGACACCTCATACCTTATATTACTATTCATAAGTCGACCATATTGATTACATACTTAATACATCATTTAATGATGTCATTAAACACCAGTAACTTAAAAACTGTATTTTTACTATTCACAGAAAATTCAACTTTCTCAGAAAAATCCCAAAATTTCACATTAACCAAATATAAATGCTCTGATTTAAAAAATTAACTCCATTTTATTAAAATAATTTTCTAAATATTTTTAATTTAATTTTTAAATAAATACACTTTTCACCGAAAATTCATTTTTTTCAGAAAAAACCCCAAAAATCACCTTACCATAATATCGATGCTCTGAGTTCAAAAATGAAATCCATTTTATAAAAATAATTTTCTAAATATTTTTAATTTAATTTTTAATCAAAAAACACCATTCAATCGAAAAAACTAATACTTGAATAATAATTTATGAAACCGTTATTTACCCGTTTTATTGAATCACATTACTTAATCTAGGTGTCTAAATTATATTAAAACTTTCTTTGAGTGAAATTTACTAATCCATTTGGTCACATTACTAATCCTAAGCATAAAAGCACTATTCATAATTTACTATTCATCAAAATTTTTGTTGATCTTATTAGACACCAAATTTCGCACTGAACATAATTTTAGAAGACCATTTTTTGAAAATCATTACATATTTTTAATTATTTAATTTTTACATAACCATTTTTAAAATATCCTTTTTCTAAAATTCATTAAAAATATGAATACTATATTTATCCAGTCATTTGAAAATTCATAAACTTCATCATAAGAAGAAATGAAATTTTTTATTTAAAACAAAGGATTACACAAGGCAGTTACGGTCTCCTTACATAGCCCCTTATCACACCAGCATAGGACCTAAGTGTAAGGTGTGCTAAGGTGAGAGAATCTGAGGGAGGCTCGGCCAACATCGCACGAGTAGTAATTTCTATCAGTTTGAACTTCTCGCAAAGGCGATTCCGTTCTAGCTTCACACGATGAAGTTCTGCTTGGGTTTGGTCCAGAGCAAAGCCTAGTGGTGCTACCTCCTTCCCAAGTTTTGTTGTATGGGCTTCGATCGGTCCAAGACTACTGGGTGAGGCCATCCAATCTTCTTTCTATATTAATTAACCAAGATCACTTGTATTTATAGACAAAAATCGAAACTTTTAGTTCACAGCGGTCATATTGACCAATGGTCATATAACAGTAAAAAAGCCAACAGTCTCATTTTAATTATACTCATGTAATCCAATAAAACAATTTTGTTGAGTATAAAAAATAAAATAAAATAACACACAAAATTCGGAAACAAGATTTATTCAAAATTTCGGGTCGTTACAATCTTCCCCCCTTAAGAAATTGCATCCTCGCAATTTTTAAAAATGGGTTTTGAAATTTCATTGAAAGTCCCACACCGGAAAAGGAGTCATTAAAACTATTACCTTAAAAGAAAGAAAGGGAAGTAAAAAGGTCACCCGAGTTAACCCATACTAGGATCCCATGTAGGAAAACATGGACATGGAGGAAAAAACAAAGGGTCACAATCTAAGGGAGAGTGATAGAAAACATGATTTGGAGAAAGTTAACCATAAGAAAATCCCAAACTTATGATGTGTGTAAACAGCCTTTGATTACCTAGTAGGAAATGTAAACCAACAACGTTTTTGTTTTACGTTCCTTTTCATAAGTTTGAGGAATTCATTTACGACATAGAACAAAAACATAAGAAAATATACCTACCTTCGAGTAGAGTTTCATCCTTTGATAAGTCTCTACCAACACTAATATTTTCTCCAAATGATGAGAATTCAAAAAAACTTGGTCTCATAAAAAGCACAAGTATCATCTTCTAGAGAATCAAATAATCCACAAAATATTAACTATATATTTCTTCTATCTTTAAACATTATCCCCAAAACATAAAGGTTAAGGTAAAACAACTCTTCAAAAAGAAAGAATCCCATAGGAATGGTAACTACTTTTAAATATTCAAAGTTCCATGGTACTACCCAAAGTTCATCATCAACCATTCCATAAATAACGGTCCTTAAAATTCCTTAAAATAAACCAAACTAAGATTGAAACCCAAATACAAGAAGGATTTGATAACATAGTCTTCCAAAATAAACTTCATCATTCATCTCCAAACAACATCAACCACTCGTAACATGTTATAACAAAAGTAGCTAACCTAAACATATTTTACCCAAGATAGGTTAATCATTTACATAAGTAACATAATTTACTATAAGTCCACCTTAAATTCACCGATTCTTCAAAATATAAGTCAACCTTACTCCTCAATGAAAATACCATAGTAATCTATTTACCTCGATCATATAGGGTCCCCAAAATAGTGAATGTCTTCCAAAATAATAATAATCTTTTAATACCCTAATCATCTCTGTCATATTAATATGGAAATCATCACATTTTCTATCACATTGGTTGTTGGGACATGTTCTTCCATTTCCCACCATTAACTAAGAAGAGAGAGTATAATTAGGGGCTTAAATACTTAGACAATAATCATGAAAAGGAACTTAAAGCATATAAGGATAACTTATAGAAGAAAAGTATACCCTAACTTGTGATCTCCTAGGTTTCAAACTAGGTTATCCATGATCATATATTCTTATGTGAATCTTTATTTTATTTTATATTTGTTCCTTTAATAATGGTTCATACTAAGCTTATGAATTTACCAAAGCATATCCCTCGGGAGTGTCGTAACCAAGAGTGCAGTAAGGCCCATTTTCGTGTACCAGTTCTCGTTCGAGTCTATCTTAAAGCGATGTTTTCGGGTTTTACTCCTATGTACATCTGTGCCAGAGCCACCTCTACCTGCTCGTATCCAGACAGGGATGTATTTTCTTGGCAACCCCTTACTCAATACTCACCAAAATACTAGGAATATTTCCTATATTTAAAATTTTCTATAGGGTTCTTCCTAGAGTTTTCATATCCTAATTTCCACAAATAACTAAACCATCCTTTGATACCAACTATAGCATCCCGCCTTTTTATAACATAACTTTTCATTACATTCTACAAAACCGAGGATCTTTAAGGTTTAGTGTCTTGGAAACCAGGAACTTATTACATGAGAAAAAAAAATTCTTCTTAAACACTTGAAAGGTTTCTCCTTAAGTTCATCCTAGGTTCATTACTGCATCTCATAACCTGGGGACATACATCAAAAAAAAGGATGAGCAGAAGGCCGAGTAAGGGAAACAAGCGAAACATTTAACATGTGAACTTGAGATACATCAACTATGTCATGAAAAAGAACTTTAAGTCATGAGAAAGAAATCATGTAGAATATCATAATAAAAATAACATTTTTCATAACTTTAAGATGTGACTACATCATTTAACGTAGAAAATCATGAACATATCACCAAGGTCCATCCCCATGGTGTCATTTGAAAATTACCAAGGTTATTCACCAAGATATCGTGAAAATTGTAATCTCTAGTGGTTACATCATTACCCAATTCATTGGAGAGATATCAGGGTGTACCCATAAATTTTCCTTTATTATCATGTGAGACACATATATCATCATAAAAAATTTCATAAATAACCCATATAGCATAAAATAAATGGGTTTCATTTCATAATCATAATGTTTTAAAAACTGCTTTAAAGACATGATCTTTACGTCACTTTAAAACCCACAGAAAAGGAAGGTGGGTCTCATGTATGTAAATTAAAGAATTTAAAATAGAACATTTTGGTATATATGTGAATACCCCTTTATAAGAAATATCTTGGAGTATTCACTTAATAAAACCAAATAACTTTAGAAAAAATAGAGAGACATTTTGAGATGGAAATTCTGCAGCATAACGACTATGTTACAAGGTTTTAGAAAACATTAAAAAGAGAGGGGACATGGGTCAACCACTCATAAATGATCTATAAAATAGTATAGGGACAGAATATGAAGGATATATGAACATGGAAATGAAATTTTAAAGATGTGCCATATGAAATTAAGAACATGAAAGGAAGACAAAAATAAGATTTCTCTTATGAAAATTCAGCAGCCTAACGACATCACTTAAACATCAAAAAAATGAATTGACGAGATGAAATAGGATCTATCATCATGTGAAAATAAAAGATCAGTATGATAGATATAGAGATAATACCCCAACATAATAAAAAGGAACTTGAAAGACTTGACATGAAAGTAGAACTTCAAAACGAGAAGGGTGAAAGAACCACTTAAAAATTCGGCAGCCTGACGACGCCACTTAAAACATCAAAATACTGAATTGAAGAGATAAAATGAGGTCTCTCATAATATTATCATAAAAGACCAGTATGATAGATATAGAGATAATACCACAACATAATAAAAAGGAATTTGAAATACTTGACATGAAAGTATAACTTCAAAACCAGAAGGGTGAAAGAACCACTTAAAAATTCGGCAGCCTGACGACGCCACTTAAAACTTTAAAATACTGAATTGAAGAGATTAAATGGGGTATATAATCATATGATAATAAAAGATCAGTATTATAGATATAGAGATAATACCCCAACATAATAAAATGGAACTTGAAAGAATTGACATGAAATTAGAACTTCAAAATGAGAAGGGTAAAAGAACCACTTAAAAATTCGGCAGCCTGACGACGCCACTTAAAACATAAAAATACTGAATTGAGGAGATAAAATGGGGTCTATCATAATATGATCATAAAATATCAGTATTATAGATATAGAGATCATACCCCAACATAATAAAAAGGAACTTCAAAGACTTGACAAGAAAATAGAACTTGAAAATGAGAAGGGTGAAAGAATCCGTTACAAAAATTTCGGCAGCCAAACGGTGCCACTTAAACTTTCATAAAATGAAATGATGAGAGTAAGAGGGGGTATCTCATAAAATGAACATAAAAAGGACAGTATAATGAATATAAAATAACATCCTACAACATAATAACATGGAGCATAAAATAAATGACATAAAAGAGATCTCTTGAAAAGAAAGAGAGGGGGTTAGATCCCTTACCTTAAACATAACTCTTAAAACTCAGAGGTTGGGACCTTGAGGGATTGGGGGCACCTTGGGAGGACTCCTTGGGAGGTAATGAGACCATAAAATCGTTGGGGTAGAGTGGGGAGTCGAATGGATGAGATAATTTCTTGGTATTTATAGGGAAAGTGAGGGGACAAGGCATTAATGGCCAAGAGACACCTCATTAGTGGTTTTGGAAAAACCATGGGATTGCCCATGGTATTTTCACATGGTATTGGCCACTTGGGAAACCTCATACCTTATCTTACTATTCATAAGTCGACCATATTGATTACATACTTAATACATCATTTAATGATGTCATTAAACACCCGTAACTTAAAAACTGTATTTTTACTATTCACTGAAAATTCAACTTTCTTAGAAAAATCCCAAAATTTCACATTAACCAAATATCAATGCTCTGATTTCAAAAAAGAATTCCATTTTATAAAAATATTTTTCTAAATATTTTTAATTTAATTTTTAAATAAATACACTATTCACCGAAAATTCATTTTTTTCAGAAAAAACCCCAAAAATCACCTTAACATAATATCGATGCTCTGAGTTCAAAAATGAAATCCATATTATAAAAATAATTTTCTAAATATTTTTAATTTAATTTTTAATCAAAACACTATTCACTCGAAAAAACTAATACTTGAATAATAATTTATGAAACTGTTATTTACCCGTTTTATTGAACCACATTACTTAATCTAGGTGTCTAAATTATATTAAAACTTTCTTTGAGCGAAATTACTAATCCATTTGGTCACATTACTAATCCTAAGCATAAAATCACTATTCATAATTTACTATTCATCAAAATTTATGTTGATATTATTATACTCTAAATTTCGTACTGAACATAATTGTAGAAGACCATTTTTTGAAAATCATTACACATTTTTAATTATTTAAGGTTTACATACAATTTTTTAAAATATCCTTTTTCTAAAATTCATAAAAAATATGCATACTATATTTATCCGGTCATTTGAAAATTCATAAACTTCATCATAATAAGAAATCAAAATTTTTATTTAAAACAAAGGATTACACAAGGCAGTTACGGTCTCCTTACATAGCCCCTTATTACACCAGCATAGGACCTAATTGTAAGGTGTGCTAAGGTGAGAGAATCCGAGGGAGGCTCGACCAACATCGCACGAGTAATAATTTCTATCAGTTAGAACTTCTTGCAAAGGAGATTCTGTTCTAGCTTCACATGATGAAGTTCTTCTTGGGTTTGGTCCAGAGCAAAGCCCAGTGGTGCTACCTCCTTCCCAAGTTCTGTTAGATGGGCTTCGATCGGTCCAAGACTACTAGGTGAGGCCATCGAATCTTCTTTCTATATTAATTAACCAATATCAATTGTATTTAGAGACAAAAATCGAAACGTTTAGTTCACAGCGGTCATATTGACCAATGGTCATATAACAGTCAAAAACCCAACAGTCTCATTTTAATTATACTCATGTTATCCAATGAAACAATTTTGTTGAGTATAAAAAATAAAATAAAATAACACACAAAATTCAGAAACAAGATTTATTGAAAATTTTGGGTCGTTACATGAAGTGTGTGAGTAAGATAAGAACCAAGTGTTTAGAGTTATATTATAAAGAAATATTATTTGGAGTTGAAATACAGTGTACAAAATCCTTGTAAAATATATTAGGGGCTGTGATCTCAAGAAGAATGTGTTTAGGGATCCAAAAATAAGATTCATATATGATTATGTGAAGCTGAGCTGTTAATAGAGACCGAGTTGAAAGTATTGTTCTTGAAGACATTAAGGAATTCAAAGATAATTTTTTTTGAGGAAGTAGATCAATATTTTTGGGTGAAGTGGCATCCTTTCACTAGTTGTCTATATACAATAATATGGGGCGGAAAACTGAGATGATCCTTTTGTGGGATTCCAGTTTGGAGAGATTTTTTTTTGGGTTTTAGTTTATGTTCACATGTGTACTATAATGAACATATTGAACCTATGTAATATTATATTATTGGTTTTACGATGATACCTGACCAAATCCTCTTGTATTTAGGATAAGATTCTGGTTAATAATCCATTAATTCAATATCCTAAAAATGGAAAATAGTAGGTTTCCCAGGTGGTTACAAACCTTTTAAAAACCACATTCCATCTTTAATTTCCTTTTCTTATTTAATGTAGTGTTTTAGGTCAAGATTAAAGGAATATACCCATAAGTTTCATCCGCCTATAGAGGCTTAATGTTCAACTGTTATTATAGGGTTGAAATTATAAGTTGGTAAAAAAATTCATAACTGATTCACTCCCCTCTGAGGTGATTCTTCAGAATCAACTTGGTATATTTGGATCAACTTTAATTTTATCATTATAACAATATACCATATTATCCCATTTTTTAATATAATTCTCCACATTAATCTTCACTTCATTAAATCCATATATAAAAAATGAAATATTGGGTATTTATCCATGTAGATTATTCCAAACTAGTGTCAATACTAATATCCATTTCATACATTCCAAGGTCTTATTTTGGTGAGGATTTTATGATTAAATCATTTTACACTAACTATTCCATAGAGTGAAAAATAGATCCAAATAAGTTATGGTTTTACCTTTTTCTTCCTTATCCCTTACTTAATCCCCTCCACATCTAATTACATTTTTTTATTTCACAACTCTTCCATATTTATTCATAGAGATGGAGGATTCTACTCTCCTCAGTGAGTAGTATAGACATGTTTCACATGAGGTTTCAGACCCAAATATTCACTACCCTCACTATATTATTTATTTATTAGCCATTAATTTTTCCTCAATTTCCTAGCCATTATATTTTCAAATTTTTGAAAAATAATCAATAAATATTGCATGTCACATGATTATCACACCGTTGAGGCTATCCGTGTGGAGGATATGTGGGAGGTTCTATAGTTTTACCAAGAAATTTACACATTCAAAAAATGGTTTTCCAAACCATGTGGCCAAATTATATAGGTCCAATGGTGTGTTTAATATAGGGTTCATAATTATAAAATAGTTTTAAAAACCATGCAGTAAGACCATGAATCCTATTATGAAATTTTAAAGTTTGATTTCACCTTTCCAAACATCCTAAAATATAATCTTTAAACCCTTACCTATCCTCCCATTCATTTTAATCAGCCATATTTTCACCAGGGGAGGCCTTCTCTGCCTTAGCCCTTGATATTTTAATTCTCCTTTGATTTTTGTGGTTTTTTTTCAAAATTAAACTCTTCTTATTCCTCTATCTCATTCTTTACTCTTATTTTCTTCTTTCTCTATAATTGTGGTTTTGTTTTGATTGAACCATTGGTGGGTTATGGATATAACTCTTGAGGATTAGTTTTTAGGTTGTGTGAGTTCCACTTTGGACCTTCCTCTCTCCATTCATGAAGGACTCGAATCATATATTCTTATCCCAAGTAGGTGGTTACATGATTTTATATTTTTATTAACAAGACATGTTATTCTTTGTCATTATAAATACGTTCCTTTATAAATTATATATTCTATAGATTCCATTAAATTTCAAAAATGGATTTTCTCAAATGAGATAGTGTTCAAAGAGGGTGATTTTAATTTATAATGGTTTATTTGGAATAATTTCATGGGTCATGAGGAGTTCTTCTTGGTAATTCCTTTTTAATAGACTTATATTTGTGTTCTAAGTTGTTATTATATTGTTTGGTAATTTTGTAATTATTTAATGATTTTTCGCATTATCTATTTATGTTTCCTATAGCCTTGGTTGATTTAGAATATTGATTCTCTCATTTATTTCAAGGGTTTTTTCAATTGTCACATGATTTTGAATTGGTTTTAAAATGTTATATATATATATATATATGATTATGTGTATACATAATATATATGTGTGTGTATATATATATATTATACCTACCTTACTATATACATGTATATATAACCATTATTTTGGACACCAAAGTAATTATTTCCACTTGAAAAGGGAGATAAAAATATGATATTAATTTTAAAATGAATCTTCAAAGGAAGTTTCTGAAACTTCTTTGTAAGTTTCAAAAATTTAATCCTAATGGATCTTTAAGTAAATGGAATTTCTTCCAAATGAATAACACCCACACCTAAGGCCCCATGGATTTATATTTGGAATGTGTTTGATGATGAACATACTTATTTTTTTTATTTATATGATTTTTAATGGGGCCTTTGATAAGAAATGTGTGTGAGGGTGGTTTGAGGTTGGGTAGGAGCATGGTTTATCGTATATTCTTTTACTAACATGTATATGATAAGTTAAACATCTATCATCACCCTCTATTATTAATATCATGATGATCTTAGGAATTATAGTGAGACATTGAGAGAGGTTTACTATCTATCCATGATTAGACTGGCTTGACACCCTTGGTATGCCATGGGTCTAGTGTTTATGGGATTTTCACTAGTGATTTTAGTTGATATAAACTTGTTGGTTTTGGATAAGAGAGGCATCGATAGGCCAACAAATGATTCTTCTCAAAAATATATATGATTATCTTACTATATGTTTATGAGTTTCCCATTATTATTATTATATATATATATAATTTTTGTTTTCGATTTATTTTATGTTATTACTAATTATATTTCATGTTTATAATATGACTCTACTATATTTATGATATTATATCTCTTGGTATTTTTTCATTATTTTATTACTATCTTAGTATCTGAATTATTATGTTGGTCTTCTTCTACACTTGTAATCAAATTTATTTATTTAATTAATGTTTTTTTGTTGATTATTCTAGTTCCTAGTTGAGTAGTTTCTAAAGAAATGTTTTTAAAAAGTAGATTCCAAGATTAGATTTATATAAAAAATTAAAAGAAAGTTTTCTAAGTTTGTTAAGATTATTTTGGGTTTAAAATAAGTTTGGTAAAATAGATATGAAATCCCTAGCTTAAAATGAATAAAACCTTGGTTTAAAATATTAGTTTTCAAACTAGTGCTTTTGAAATGTTTTTAAAATGGAAAATCTAGGACTCTTTTATGAACTCCTAATAGGTTGTTTGGGATCACCCCCACTTACAACATTTGATGTATATAGTTAAAGTGCCTTTATTGTAGTTTTTGGTTCTATCATTGGGATTTCTCATAGAGTATTCCTTGTGGGTTTGATGATAGATGGATGGTGGCTTGTACTCATATGGGTATTGAGTTGGGTATTCTAGGTTCTTATTTTGATATATTGGATGTTTCATCCAAGTTATTTTTTAATGTTTTCTAGAATCTATCTAACACTTAATTTTATTGTGTTGAGTGTTTATTCTTGTCTTGCATTTTGTATTTATGTTTAAAAATTGAAATTTATTATTTTTATTGAGCATGGACGTCCAATTTTATGGATTCTCTATACTTAATTCTATTTAAAAATTATATACTTGTTAAATATTATTTGTATAGGTGAAATCAATCCCATTAAGTTCATTATAATTCCTTGGTGCCTATCTCTATCCCTCAGTGATTGAGAATGCAGCTCATTTCATTTAATGGGACAACTTAGGTTCCCAGATCAGGGGTGGCCTGGGTTGGTTCACAAAAAAATGGTATTACAGACTATGTAATTGAGAAGTACTAAGTTCTTGAAGACTATAACTATATGGGATATATAATATATGGGGGAATGATTGTTGTATATCTGGATTTAGACCATTAGAGAGTTTCTAATCACCACTAATCATGATGAAACCTAAGTTACCATGAGATTTTGATATGTGAGTTTTAATTATTAGGTTTATTTTCAATTATTATTAATGATTTTTTATTTGAATTTATGGTATTTTTATTTTTATGGGTGTTTTATTGGTTTTTTTGAGGTTTTTTTGATATTTGAGGTGAAAATGGGAAAAGAACTAGAGGTGCATAGTTTTCTAACATAGCTTAAATATCCATGCAGTGCCCATGCGCATGGTTCTATGAGATCCTAGTGGCTTTTCACATGGTTGGAACAAGGCCCATAAAACCATGTCTCTAAACAGTGAAAAACCAAAAACCCTTTTAAAATGTTGTTTTCTACTTCACTTTATTTCAAATTGATTTTCATTATGTGTAGATGCTATTTAGGATTAATTTAAGGGGATTTTTCATAGCATATTTTTGATATTTTGTTTTAATCATATGATGTTTTGTAATTGAAATTTTTATTTTAAAATATGAAAGTCAGTATTAGATCTAACAAATATAATTTTAATGATATTTTGAGGTTTCTTTAATGGAAGTTATTGGTGTTTTGATAGGTAAATGTGGTTTTGGTGATATATTTTTTGTTTTAAAATTGATTAAGAATTTTTTTAAAATGGTTTAAAATATATGTGATGTTTTGAAATATTAAAGTGTATTTCAATAAAGGATTGAGGAAGTTGAATAATAATTTTTAGTGATGTTTGTAAACTTATAAAATGGGTTTTGATGTAAAAGTTTATAGTAGAACAAATTTTTAGAGTATTATTAAGTACTTTAATAAAGAAATTATTGAGTTTTAAAGTGAATATTATAATATAAAATTAATATTCAAAACTAATATGTGTGATTTAGGAATGGTTTAAAATAAATTCCAATCATTTCTTATGTTTGTGATTTTTTCTTATGGGTTTTTTATTTAGGATTTAAATGTTATTAAGAGTGATTTTAGTTTTGATATGTTGTTGTGAGGTCTTGTGTTTCTTTTATTATTTAGATTATACCTCCCAAAAGTGTCCCAAGGAGTTTTAAAGAGTTAGTAACTTGGATTTTTCTTTAGAATATTTTTCCCATGACTCGAGTGTAGTTCTCTCTAGTTTTTTACGCTATACACACTCTAAGTGGAGTGTCTTGGTGAAACCCTTATTGATGTTTGGATCTTTCACAAGAACCTTTGACTCAATTTTTTTTTATATTTCATGGTAATAATCCAAAACCATAGTATGATAATTCTACCATATGGGAATAACCATTCTTGAGGAGACAACCAATAAGTTCTTGATAGTAGAATTTACCTTCAGAACCCATGCTTACCAATGTATTAGCTTTTTTTGATGACCAATATCCTCTAAGGCTGGTTGAGTAATCTTCAAGAGTTTGGTGAATTAAGACTTAATAGTCTAAATTTTGGAAGTGAGTTGAAGGGGGCCTAAATTTTGGGTTTAAAATAAGTTATATACATATATATGATTTCATTCTTACACACACACACACATATCTGTGTATATTCATATATATATATATATTATACCAACCTAACTATATACACTTTTATATAACCATTAGTTTGGAAACCATAGTCCCATTTGGAACATGAAAAAGGAACTCCAAATATGATATTATTTTATAAATGGATCTTTATAGAGGGTTAAAAAATGTATTATTAGTTTTAAAATTTGAGGCACAAATAACACTCTAAGTAAATGGATTTTCTTCCAAATGAACACCACCCTATCCAAAATCCCCAGGAATCTATTTTTGGAATTAAATTGATGAAGGAATTGATTATTTTTTATTTATTTATACGAGTTAAAATGGGGTATCTGGTGAAGAGTGTGAATAAAGGAGGGTTAATATTGGTTAGGTGCTTAGTTTTTTGTATATTCAATAACTAGTCTATGTATGATAAGACACACATCCATCCTCACCCACTATTATTAGTATCATAGGGATCCTAGGCCTTATAATTTGATATTGTGAGATATTTACTATCTATTAATGATTAGACTAGTTAGCTACTCCTTGTAATGGAATGGGCCTAAGCCATAGGTGAGTGCCACCAGTGAGGATTGTTGATAGAAACTAGTTGGTTATATACTCTAGATACATTGATGGGACAACAAACGATTTCAATTGAGTACATATATGATTTTCTCACCAAATATTAAGAAGTTTCACATGATTATATATATATAATATTTTTATTTTCTATTTATCATATGGTAGTTTTATCTCTATTTCACATTTATGATATGAATCTACTATATTTTTGTTATCACGAATCTTAATTATTTACTTATTTGATTATTGTCTTATCATCTGACCTATTCTAACAGTTTCATTTGTCACATATAATTTTTATTATTTATTTAGATTTGTTTTCTTATTATCTAAGTTACGACATGAGTATTTTTTAAAGAAATGGTTTTAAAAAGGGGATTTCAAGATAAGTTTTAAATGAAGTAATGAAATATTGTTTTCTATGTTTCTTAATCTTGTTATTAGTTTAAAAGTTGTTTTGGAAAATGGATATGAGTTCTATTTCTTAAAATGAAGAAAATATTATTTTTAAATACTATATTAAAAACTATTGTTTCTGGAATGTTTTGAAAAAAGAAAAACTTGGATATTTAGTGAAAACCACTGGGTTATTTATGGTCACACTCTACTTACACCACTTGGTGTCTATAAACCAAGTGTATTTCTTCAAGGTTCAGGTTCTAGCCATGGCTTCACTTGTGGAATGGTTTTGTGGTTTTGAGGAGGATGGACAATGACTTGGATTCACATAGTGATCGAGTTAGGTATTCTTGGTTATTAATTGGGTATCTTAGATATAGAACACTTGTTGGATTTCATTATATTATATAATGTGTAGGATTCTTCATTTTATTGAGTTAGGTGTTTATTATAATTATTCCTTATTTGGTTATTCTAAAAATTTGAAACTACTTATTTTGATTGAGCATAGACTTCTAATGTATATACACTCTATACAGAATTATTAGTATGATTCTGATGCTTGTTCAATAATATTTTTCTCGATGAAATCATTCCAATTAATTTCATCTTGATTCCTTCATGCTTGTCTCCAACCTGGGGTGATTAGGAATGCACCTCAAGCCATGTCACAGGCCCACTTAAGTGTTAGTTTCAAGGGTGGCCCAGATTGGTTCTTGATAAAAAAAAATTAGATGGGTGTGAAGTTTTACGAGTCAAGGTACATACGGAACACCAATATCATCACATTATACCTCTAATGGATATCATATCTTATCTACACCATGATGATTTCTACAGTGTAATTTTATCTGATTTCGTATTTATGGACCACCATCTATTACCTGACCTCACCAAGATATAGAGACATTAGACTCACACTTTCCTCAAGTTAGACATTGTGATAGAAATCACCGTAGAGGATGTGGAATTTATACTTGGTCTTCCTATTTATATTTCTATAGTTATAGGTCCCACACATAGAGACTAGCTTGAGCTTTTAAAAAAATTATTAGGCCTATAAATTGAGGTAAATAATATGGGTATAGATTGAATTTTAATACATATGGGATGGATTGAAATTCACTTAACACACTTACCCAATGATTCCTTTGATGAGAGTTTCATGTGCTTCTGATGAGTGGCCTATCATGGGGCTCTTAGTAAAACAAATTTTGACCAAGAATAAATTTAGTAGTAGTAGACACAATATTTATCTGGAGAGGAAAGTATTATAGGTGTGTTCATATTTTGTTTTATGGGATCAATGTATGAGAACAATACGTGAGATATAATTATATTGGTTTTAAATTCATATTATAATGAAGTGGCCTAACCTTAGATATCTCTTTACTTTTCCAGTTAAATAATTATTTCATTTTTATTCTCATTTTTTCTCTCTCATAAAGAGAAATATCATTTGATTACCCTCACCAAGAAGATTTTTATTTAATCAGAGGGATGAAATAACAATTACAACCTCTAATATCCCTTATCCCAATAATAAGTGGTTCCTAATTTGTAATAATCCCATCCCATTAGCCCTGAATCAGTGGTTATTTTATTAAAATGGAATAGATACATGATATCACATAAATAAGGATATATTATTTTAGTAGTATTCAACAACTCAATACATACATGGTCCCCTTATTACATTGATAATTAAACATAGAATATAACAACAAAGTTAATTAAACTGCTTCCTTCTAATGATTTAATCTTCATAACCCAAGGAAGAAAATAAAATAAAATGGTGAGATAAAATTCTTAGTAAGGGTTAAATACAATAGAAACATGAATCAATAATAAGTTAATAAAAACCAATAAGTCATAATAAATATGGAAATGTAGATTACTAAAAAAACAAATGCCAATTAATCAATAAATAGGGAATGAAAATGCATCCATATATTTTTTCATAGTGAAAATATCATGGATAGTAATAACTGAATACTGAATAAAGGAAATGATTAATTATTTTACATCATGTATTTGGAACATGATCCACTACCATCAAGACCTTTCACAATACGGTTTAAGTCTGTGGATATAAACCCATCTGATTCTTCTGTGAAATAAACACAAAGGGTTTATCGCCAACTATTTTTTCGCATGAGACCTATTGATGCATCGAGGGGATATATAATGTTGTCCCCACAAAACAATACAAGTACAAATAATTATTTGTACATATATTTAATTCAATAAAAATACGCCATATCAAAATATCTGTAATGAGTAGAGGATACATATTTATCAATATTTCCCCAGTTAAAATAACATTCAAAGTAAACACTATATGTAAAAATTATATACGACTTTAAAAATAACATATCCATGATATAAGAAATATGGATATTTAATGAAATATTCAATTATATATGATCATAAATAAAAGGGTAAGTACACAAAGGAAATAAGTGATGAATATTGCATATTTCCCATAAAAATTAAAGTGAGATGAAAAACCCTTACCACTTTGTAATCAATCAAATCGTATACCCAATAAAATTAATTATCATAAAAAACATTGAATACCATGAAGATAAATATATTAAAGATATTATATATAAAATGGTAGTATACACACACCACACACAAGAAATAAGTGATGAATAAGGCATATCTCACAGAAATAAAAGTGAGATGATAAAATCCTTACATTATGTCAAAAAGTTTTCCACACTTATACTTAATGTCCTAGATAATCAAATTATATTCATTAAATACTTAATTAATAACCTATTCAAAATATATTATATTTATTAAAATTTTAATAAGTTCATTCATGTCCATGTCAGTGAGTTTAATGTTTAATTTTGTTGTTCTAAGAGCGTTTGTTTCATGGTTTTATGGTCAGTTCCCTTGTGTATAATTGTGAGAGTTCTTATCAGTTGAAATTAAAACTATAGAAGTTAAATGAAATGATATTAATATATTTATAGGATTTTAAATGGTCTTATTTATGAATTTATTTCTGGTATGATGATGATTCATTTGATAAAATTTTAATGAAAAATGTTTAGTTTATTTTGGTGGTTTTTCGATCATTATGTTCTAGTTTTGTTTTATTATTTTATATTATGTATATATATTTGTTACAGAACATAAAAAAGTTATAATTTACATATTATAATATTATTTATCCATAATTATGGTTTTATTACCATCTTTTAAGGTAGTAAAGAAAAACAAAAACTCAACTTTCACGAAGGTGGTGAATCGACACATCACGAACAATGTTTTAATTTTTAAAATAAAAGAAGAAGATAAGAGATTTGATGATGGATATTAAATCAGTACAATAAAATTATAGTATATACATATGATACTAGATGTACCATGCTACATTGAATAGGTTAGGTGAGGAGAAGATAAGAAAATAAAAGAAATTAAAAGAGAAAGAAAGAGGATTTTACCTCCTGAATATTGTCTCCTTGGGAACCTGCTTAACACACTTGGATTTGTTCTTTTGGAAAGAAAAATATTAATTGGACATAGGGAAGAGTATTTTTAATTTAATTTGGTATAATTTAGAGAATATTTAAGGCATATAAGGTGTAAGGAGAAGGGGTGGTGAGAGGTGATATTTATAGTGGAAGAGAGGGGTGTTTTTTGAATATTTTATTCATTAGTTTATTATTTTGTATAAATACTATAAATAGTGTTGATTCTTATGACTAATTAATATAAATAGTGCATGTGAGTTTAAAATAACTGTTTCTTACATCATAAATGACTCAAAAATTCATGCATTTAACTTATAATGTTAAATACTGCAAATTATAGTACTTCACTATTCACAAAAATTCAATTATTTAAGAGAAATCCCAAAAATTCACCCTAACCATTTTTAAATGTTTGTATTTAAAAAATGGAATCAATTTTATGAAAATAATTTTATAAATATGAGAAATTTAATTTTTAATTAAAATCATCATTTATTCAAAAAATACCGATTTTAATATTATAACCGATTTTATGACACTTTGAAAAATTAATTATGGTCTCATAAAATTATATTATAATTATAATAAAATAAAATATTAATTTATGAATCTATTTTATGAAAATAAATTTTACTTTAAATAATTATATTAATTATAAAATTGTAAATAAACATTTACATCTCTCAAAAATACCAACACTTAATTTATCATTTTTAAAACATTTATGTACTTATTACATGATATAAATATATCATATTTTCATTTATGAGATACCTAAATTTTATTTATAATTTCATAGGTGAGGTTATTATTATAATGTCCACATTTTTATTCCTAATGCTCACATTACTATTCCAATGTTCATGTTAATATTTAATAATATATCACAGTTTGTTTAAGCTCGGTGTTGTGTGCAACGTAAGATATTGAATAAATTGAATTTATTTAAGAAGATACAAATCATAAAATCTTTGGATGTTATATTCTTCCCTTGTTTGAAAATTTCATCCTTGAAAGTTTTCATGAATATTTCTTTCTAAATAGATGAGGGTGTTTCTTCTTTACAACATCTTCAGGTTCCCTTGTTGCTTCTTCCATTTTATGGTTTCTCTAAATAAATTTTACGAGTAGAGTCATCAAATTTATCAATACTTGCTCTCTAGTGTCAATAATATTTATAGGCTCTTCACAGTAAGAAAAATTAGGTTTTAGTTCTATTTCTTCATAGTAGAGTACATGCGTTGGGTCTGGAATGTACTTATTTAACAATGATATATAGAACACATCATGAACCTTAGAGAGACTAGGTGACATTGCTAATTGGTAAGATACAAATATAATTATTTCTAAAATTTAAAATGGTCTGAAGTATCTGGTTATTAGTTTCCCTTTCTCTTAAAACCTTATAACAACCTTCCAAGTAGATACTTTCAGAAAGACATGACACCCACTTGAAATTCAAAATCCTTTCTCTAGTTGTCAGCATAATTCTTTTTCCTACTTTAAGATGATTTAATATGATCCTGAATAATATTTATCTTTTTAATTTTATCTTAAATAAGTTCCGGGTCTATAAGTTTCTTCTCACCAACTTCATCCCAATAACTTGGAGTACGACATCTCTTGCCATTTAATGCTTCATATGGTGCCATTTGAATACTAGAATGAAAAATATTATTATATGAAAACTCTACCAAAGGTAAATAATGATCCAACATACCTTTAAATTCAAATAATAATGATATCAACATGACCTAAAATGTTTTAATAATCCTTTCAGACTGTCCATTGGTTTGAGGGTGATAAGCAGTACTCAAATGAAGCTCAGTATCCAAAGCCTTCCTAAGACTCTTCCAGAATTTTGATGTAAAATAGATTTTTTAATTAGAAACAATCAATAGTGTTGCACCATTACGTCTTACAAATTCATTAATATAGAGTCTCCCTAGGCTCTCAAGAGGTCAATATTTTCTTATAGTAAGAAAATTTGTCGATTTTGTAAGGCGATCAATAATAACCCATATCGTATCATTCTTTCTAGCGGTACTTGGTAATCTAATGATGAAGTATATAGCAATGTCATCCCACTTCAACATAAGAATAGGTAAAGGTTTCATGAATCCTATAGGATTATGTCTCTCATCATTCACTTGTTGACTAACTGAACATTTTGACACATAATCAGTAATTTCCCAGTTCATATTATCCCACCAAAAATGTTCCTTCACATCTCTATACATCTTGGTACTACCATGGTGTATATATAAATTTAAGCTATGAGAATCATCTAATAGTGTTCTTTTTAGATTATGTATTAATGGAACACATAAATTCTTTCCAAATATTAGAATTCCATCCTCATACATGAAGTATTCCAAT
The DNA here is from genome assembly GCA_963277665.1 of Viscum album. Lineage (NCBI taxonomy): Eukaryota > Viridiplantae > Streptophyta > Magnoliopsida > Santalales > Viscaceae > Viscum > Viscum album. The sequence goes on from OY728148.1 coordinate 1,357,396,549, forward strand.
TTTCCATCCTTAATGGATTTAATTTTCTTTTGAAAATTCTCATCATCATATGGATAGATTTTTATATTTTCCAATAAATATGTTTTCATAATCATTTAAAAAAGGAGTGATGTTTCCCATTACTTAAAAATTCCCATATCCATCTTTACTAAATCCATAAACATAGGATATTTCTCAATAATCATTTATGTTAGAAGTCCATGACCTTTCATGCTTAATAAAACTTCTACATTATTTTCTTTTCTTGGGTGATAGTGCATTGAGAAATCATAATAATTGAGTAACTTGAGCCATCATATTTGTATCATGTTAATTTCTTTCTGCATAAATATTTATTTCAAACTCTTGTGATCTACATATATCTCGTATCTTTCACCATATAGATAATGTCTCTATATCTTCATAGTAAAGACTAGGACTGCTAACTTAATATCATGATTTGGATAATTTTGTTCATGAATCTTCAACTACCTTGAAGCATATGAAATAAATTTATCATTCTGCATAAAGAACAACCTAGTAATTTCTTTGTTGCATCACTGTATATAAAAAACCCATCATTTTTTGATGGTAGAGTCAAAATCGGAGCATTGAATAATATTCTATTCAATTCTTTAAAAAATATACACATTATTTTTTCCATATGAACTTAACACAATTTATGTGTGATATTGGTTAATGGGTTAACCAATCAGAAAAAATTCTAAACGAAACACCAATAGTAACATGCTAAACCAATGAAACTATGTACCTCAATTATGTTCATTAGAAAAGTCCATTATTGGATTGCCTTTTTTACATAATCAATTGAGATTCCATACTTCGAGACAATATGGACAATAAAAGAAATTTCTTAAATCCGAAATTCAAACTTTATAATTTACCATATAAAAATTTCCTTATGAGAGTCTCAAGAATGACCCATAAGTGATTCTATTAGTCTTCATAGATTTTAGAATACTCCAGAATATCATTATTGAATGATACAAAAAATCATCAAGATATTCCTTGAATAATATGTTCATTAGATCCATGAAAATCGAGGGTGTATTAGTCAATCCAAAAGGTATTTTTGTAAACTTGTAATGTCCATACCTCATTCAAAAAGCCTTTTTTGGAATATATTCCTTCTTTAAATGAAATTTATGATATCTAGAAGAAGGTAAATCTTTGAAAAATATTCAGATCTACGAATTTGATCAAATAAATCATCAATGATAGGTAGTGGAAACATTTTATTTATAATAATATCATTGATTTCTCTATAGTCAATGCAAAACCTCATGGATCCTTGTTTCTTCTTGACAAAGAGAACAAGGGCTCTCCATGGGGAAACAAAAGGGTAAATAAATATCTTATTACCCAACTCCTATAGTTATTTCTTCTGATCCCCTAATTACACAATGGCCATTATATAAAGATTCTTTGATATTGGTCTTACATTAGAGATTAAATCAATGGTAAACTCAATTTCACGTTCTAGGATGTTTCTAGGTAATTACTCATGAAACACATCAATGTATTCCTATAAAATTGGTACATACACAATTTGAAGATAAATTTTCTATTACCTATATTTTTTTTATCTCCCCCACATTATAATTTCATATAGTATATCTACTGGTGGTGGATCTAGATAAGAATCAAATAGTGAAGTTTTTTCACTAAAGATAAGTAATTATACATCTTCCTCACAAATCCTAATTTCCTTCTTCTTGTATCAAAATTTAACATCATATTTTGAAATTCAATACATAATAAGGATTATATCAAATTCCACCATAGGTATAATGATAATATCATAAAATAATGCACATTTATGTGTCATAGTTGGGACCTCATGAAACATTTTTTTTTCAATGACACTTCCCTTATAAGTTTTGACTGATAACTCCCTTATTAAATAAAAAGGAAAATGTATAATTTTCTTGGAAAACTAGGTAGATATAAAAGAGTGTGATGATACAGAATCAAATAAAGAATTGTATAAATTTGAATATAGGATTAATATACCTTCCACCACATCATTGGGTACTTATACTTCAGCTGTAGTGATCACATAATCTTATCTATATCCCCTTATCCTCTTCTATGGTAGAATCCCCCACTGCTTATGACATTTATTTGAATAATTCCCCATTTATTTATAGTTGAATAATTTAACATAATTATTATTTTTGTTCCACTTTTATTCATTATCTCGATAACCCTTTTCAATGAACTTATAAAAAACTACCATGCCTTTCAAGAATTTACCAGGATGATTATTTAAAAAAAAATTCATAATGGGAATTTATTTGTTCCCTTATTCTTATTTTATGCTTTACTTTTTTCATGGTTATTAGAATAACTCTTATTCTCTATATTTCCCTTGAATATATAGGATATAGAAAATTCCTTCTCCATTTTGATAGAGCTTATACTATTTTATCATATGATTAAAATGTTTGAGAAACCAGTTCCCCTCAGAGAATTAGCTTAAGATATTCAAATAAATGATCAATATTGTTTTCCATCACATATGTAATTTTTATCATACCTATCTAGTCCTATTAAGGTAGGTTCATACTTTGAAACACTCTCTCCTTCCTTTTTCTTTAAGGTAAGTAATTTTATCTTCATTTCAATTCATTTCTCATGAGGGAAATATTTGGTGAAGAATGTTTCTTTAAATTTTCTCTATTACATGTCTTATATTTCATATTTCTCATTAGTATTCTAGATCAATAACCACCATTTATCAATATATCTCTTAAGGCAATATAACAATAGCACTACCTTTTCCCTTTCATCACATCCCAATGCCATAAATATCTTTTCAAGGGACTTGAACAGTTACGTAGCTACAAATGGCTTAGAATTCCCATGAAATGATCCAACATAGGTGTAGTATAGTTATCCATTATAAACTGATTAAGATGTCCTAATAGGGTCAAGATATACTCAGCTCCAACACCAACTGTGTTGACTTGCTCAGTGGGGAAATCCCTACATTATCTATGGGTATTTATTCCCTTTATTCCATTAGGATCCATCACTAAATATTGGAACACACCGAGTTAGATCATAATCATCCTGAATATTGATAAAAAAATTCACTATAAGTAACTATTATAATTCTCATGTTTATTTAACATCTATTTCACAAGGTTTCTACTAAACTTGATTTGATACCAACTGTAATAACCCTGACCCCTATAGCCCAAATCCAGTGGTTATTTTATTATAATGTAATAGAAACAAGATATCACATCACTTAGGATCGACCAGTTTAGTAGTTTTAAAGAACTAGATATATAAATTGTTCCCTTATTACATTTATAATTAAACATATGACATAATAAAGGAAAATAGACCACTTCCTTAAAACTTATTCAAAGATTTAATCTTTATAACAAGTGGAAGGAAAAAAAAATAAAAGGGTGACCACAAATTCTCAAAAAGGGTTACATACATAAGAAAAATGAATTAATAATAAGATAAAATAATCAAAAAGGCATAATAAATATAGCAATGTAAATGACTAAAAACACATTCCATTTAATCAATAAAATGAGAATGAAAAATGCATTCATAGATTTTTTCATAGTGAAAATATCAAGGATAATAATAACTAAATACTGAAATAAAGAAATGATTAATTATTAGACATCATGTATCTGTAACATGAATCACTATCATCAAGTCCATTTATAATATGGTTTAATTTTGTGGGTAGAAACTGCTCTGATTCTTCTTAGAAACAAATGTTAAGGGTTTGTCACCAACTATTTTGTCTCATGAGACCTGTTGATGCATAGAGGGGTTATATAATACCATTCCCCACACATCACTACAATTAAAAAGTATTATTTATACATATATTTAATTAAAAAATAACATGCCTTATTAAAATATCTGTATTGAGTAGAGGATACATATTTATCAATATTTCCTCAGTTAAAATAACATTCAAAGTAAAAACTATATTTAAAAATTGTATACAGATTAGGAAATATAATATACATGATACAAGAAATATATATATTCAATGAAATCTTCAATGATTGAAGATCATAGATAAAATTGGTCATACACAAAAGAAATAAGTTATGAATATGGAATATGTCCCATAGAAATTAAAGTGAGACGAAAAACCTTTACGACTTTGTAATAAATCAAGTCATATGGTCCATAAAATTACTAATCATAAAATGAAACATTTAATACCCTGAAGATAAATAGATTCATGATATGATATATTAAATGGTAGTATACATACACCACACATAAGAAATAATTTTTGAATAAGGTGTATCTAATAGAAATAAAAGTGAGATGGGAAAATCCTTACCTTATGTCTGAAATCATTCTAAACATGTACTTAATGTATTGGATAATAAAATTATATTAATTAATTAATTCAAAAACACTTAAACGTATATTTTATTTTTTATAATTTTATTAAGTTCTTTTATGGCCATTTTTATGAGTTATAAGGTTTAATTTTATTGTTCCGAGAGTGTTTGTTTCATGGTTTCATGGTCGGTTCCCTTGTGTATAATTATGGGAGTTCTTGTCAAATGGAATAAAATATCCAAAATCATAATAAAATGATATTAATATACTTAAATTATTTTAAATGGTACCATATATCATTTTTTTCTAGTATAAGGATGATTCATTTGATAAAATGTTAATGATAAACGTTTAGTTTATTTTGGCACTTTTCAATCATCATAAATTAGTTTTGTTTTATTATTTAATATTATGTATATATATTAGTTAAAAAATATAAAAAAAGTTATAATCAACATATTATAATATTATTTATCCATAATAATGATTTTATTACCAGCTTTGAATGCAGTTAAAGAAAATTAAAACTCATCGTTCACGAAGGTAGTGAATCGGCACATCACAGACGATGTTTTTATTTTTAAAATAAAAGAATAATAGAAGAGATATGATAATGGATATTAAATTTACAAAATAAAATTATAGTATATATATATATGATACCATAGTTACCATATAAGGACTCGACCTTAAACATTACATAATCTTGAATTAAATGAATAATTCACATTGAGGATCTTTTCAGGTTTAGAGTTTTAGAGAATTAGGAAATAACTATTACATAAAAACTTGAAAATTACATAGAGACACTACAACTCAGTATCCATTTTTCATAAAATAAAAACTCTTAAAAACATAGGGACATTTCTAGTTCCATGTTTTAGACAACATGACTTTTTCTTGATCTCATACTTGACCCCATTTATCTTTATGTCCTATGAAAAACATTTCAAAACTTGGGATGAGCATAAAAATCTCAGTAAGGGTTATAAAATAATGAAAAGAAACATTAGACTATAAATAAATACAAATCTATGAAACCATACTTTTCAATCATAACATACCTCATGAAATCATAAGATTTATGAATAACAAAAAAGAAATCATAAATCCTAAAGGTACCTTATGGAATTCATAGCGTACTTACATTGTAGCTATCATAACTACATAAGGGGACACATTTGGAATACCCATCATAGTATATTACTTAAATATCTTAGGAGAAACATTAATGTTTACCTCCGTCACGTTACCCAATGCATTGGAGAGCTATCTCAGGCTCACCCGCCCTAGGTTTATCATGGAACCACCTATATACGTAAATAATTCCCAATAAACATAACATAATCATAACACATAACACAATCATAAAGGAAATATAACATTTCCACATTCTAATCACAATATATCAATTCAAGATATTGAAATAAACAATTCTCTATCAAACCATTTTCAAACCCATTTAAAAGATTTAATAAAGAGATTTTTGAATCAATGTGTCCCACACCACTAAGAAGCTTTTAAAATAATTAACATTTTAAAATAATAAATTCCATTTAAATAATTCCCTAAAAACCATTTTGAAAACATAGAAATTAATGATAAATATTTAGAATAATAAATCTTCAAAATATTTAAAATAATATTTCAATTACAGTGTTTTTAACAAAATGAGAGATGTTTGAATACAAATAATTGAGGAATAGAATTTAACGAAAACATTATAATATCATGAGAATAAAGGTATTCATGATATAATATTCCAAAGGACAGTATATACACCATATAATAGTGAATTGGTTCATAAAAACAATGAAGTCTCAATGGAATGTAAATTGAGACGAAATCCCTTATAAAGATGGTATCCTTAGATTAAGGATAAATCAATTACATAATTATGTGTGACAAATATAAATACACCCAGTATTAGTGAATATTAATTGTAAAAAAATCAGAGTTTGTTCACACATATTTATATAAATACATAATCAACAAGTATAAGTTTAACCCAAAGAATTGAAATTGGGTTAAGAAGTTCCTTTACAGAAATTCGACAGCCTAACGACGCCACTCTAAAATTAAGAAAATGAGTTGATGAGAGAAAAAGGGTATATCATCACTTGGACATAAAATTTATAGCAATAAGGATATATAAGAACATATCCCAACAAAATAAGATGTAAATTAAAAGTCATAACAAAAAGAAGTCTTTTAAAAAAAGAAGGGTGAAAGGTTCCCTTACAGATCGGGTAACATACGAAAGATACACCACATGAAATAAGGATCATTCAATGAATATTTAAATACTAAAAAATTATATTATATTTCACAATTAATACAATCATGGATAGTCCATATGCTACACAAAAGGAAATAGTGGCCAATATAGCATGAATCTCACGGGAATAAAAAGTGAGATGAAAAACCCTTACTTTGTTGTAATCAACCGAGTCGTATGAACAAAAGTTAATAACCATAAAATTAATCACAGAATACCATAAATATAAATATAATCATGATAATATATATCAAATGTTAGAACACAATACACCACTTTCAATAAATAAGCGGAAAACAATGGAAATCTCACGAAATTAATAGTGAGATAAGAAACCCCTTACCCTGTGTCCGACTTGACTTGTTTGTTCCTTGTTATTCCTGAATAATAAACTTAAGTTAATTTATAATTGATTAAGAACCATTTTTCAAGTTTATTATTCCTATTATATCACTTATTACCATCTTATAAACAATATGTAATCATTTAAGTTAATAATGGTCATTTTGTTGATATTCGGTACTTGAGTAAAAAATGAACACCTTATAATTACAAGTTTTCCATGTGGTCAAGATTCCAATATCTCGAGAATTATATTCATAATTTAGATATCATATATATCATATATATCCAGTATATATATGTATTTAGAACAGTACATAACATTTGGAGATGAGAAATGAAATGCACTGTTCATGGAGACGGTAAGCTGTACGTACGCATGAACGCTACTTTCATTTCTATTTCGTATTTTAATTGAATGAAAACTTAATGATATATAGTTATATTATAATTCCAGTATAATATCATATATAATTTCAATAACTCCATAATTTATATGTCCCATTTATGGTATGAACAAGTCATATCACTTTGAGGGGGGGGGGGGGGGGTAGTCCGCACTTCCTCAAATGAAATTATCGCGTTTACTCATAATGGAAACCATAAAGGTATGATATAAATTAAAAATACATAATCATAAAGAAAACATAAACATAATATATATCATATATAAATAAAGTGTCATCATAATAGACACCATGAGATGCAGTAGGAGATATTTGAACAATCATCGTTTCGTGAAGCAGTAGTTCGCCGTCCAAAGAAAGAGTATGTTCTTTATCCAGTAGATGGAGGTGTGTTTAAGTTTAGTTATAATAATTATCATAAAAACATACTAGTATATTTAGGATACTATATTTTCATAAAATAAAGTAATTAAAAGAGTTTAGGAGTTGGATAAGTAAAATAAAACAAAATAAAACAAAAAAATTTAAGAGAAACTGTTACCTTTAATTTGGGTAACTTCCTTTGGTTTGAACCAAAAGGACTTTTTGAAGTGCCTTATTTCTAAGGTAAGGCTTCTAGGAATAGGAGAGGGATATTTAGAGATTATTTGGGAAGGTGATGGACGAGCCAAGGGGATTTAGAGGTGTAAGGAATGGGTTAGAATTGAGGGCTTTTTATAAGGGTGAGGAGGGGCTCTTTAGGAAAGTGTCATAATATTATTTTATTATATAATGATATTCAGATTCTAAAGGTCCAAAACTCATTAAGTTCAAAGATAAGATGATTCATGGTATAAATAAATTTATAAAATAATAATTGGATAGGTTTTAGATGTTATTTTAATATTTATAATCTTATTTATTTAAATGATTTATTAATGAGGTAAACACTCCATCATTATTGTGTCATAAATAATTTAATTTATTCGATGTCTAAAAATTATAAAAAAATAACATGATGTAAGAAATAGTTTTTTTTTCCAAATAATATTTATATTCTAAAAGATAAATTATATCACCCCATGTAAAAATTTATTTACTAAAAGATATTTGTTTGTGTCATTTTTGCCTTTACTTTAAATTAATTAATCTAAAGTGTCATTATCATTCCCAAGTGGCTCCTTATTGTCCCAAAATCGACCCAAATATGACGATGGTCGTAAATGGATCAACAAAAAAGGTTAGGACAAGTGTTAAGGTAATTTTTTATTATTCTAATATTCCTTTTACCTTGAATTACCCTATCTACCTTTAACTCCAGTAAATAAAAGTCAAAAGTTACTATTCACCAAAAATTATTTTCCTCTTATTGAACCAAATTTTACTTACTAATAAAAACCATGTATATCGGATTTTTGAAATTCAATTCACAGAATTGGTAAATTTTTATTTAAATGAAAAAGTCAGTTTTTTAACTACTACTAAGTGGTTTCACTATTAATCAAAAATTGATGTTTTTCAGAAAACTACCAAAAATTAAGCCTAAGCTATATTTGATATTTCGAATTCAAAAATGATTACTATTTCAGAAAATTATAAACATATAAGTTTTATTAATTAATTTAAAATTAATTCCCGTTATCAAAATAAATAGCGTGTTTTTAAGATACAATAACTATCAAAATATTGATACTTGTTTATGTCCAATTTCAAAGTTAAATTAATTACAATGACCAAAATTGGATTAAATGGTAAAAATATATTCTTATTACACTTTAAAACTAATTAAAAAGATAATCTAACAATATAAATAAATTAGATTAAAAGGAAGTTATGAAATAAAATACAGTATTTTCACTATTCATTAAAAATTGAATTTTATCAGAAAAAATACCAAAAAATTGCCCAAAGTAAATTTTGGTGTCCCGATTCTAAAGAAGAATTTTATTTGGTCAAATAGAATGTATAAAAGTGACCAAAACTATATTTAAAGAGGGTTCCCCATTAAAAGGTGATAAATCCACCTTATAGAGTATTTATGCTTAAAATTATATTCATTCACATTTTATGCCACTAAACTTTATTGGATAAAAGTAAAAACTTTTAAAAAAACATGTATAATCCTATTGTAGTTAGTTCTATTCATTATCGCCAATACAACGACTAGGTATTAACTACAATTTAAAATAATAATATTATATTATTAGTGTGCAACGTAAGATTTCAAAGAAACCTGTTGTTGCATATCGGGTAAGCCATCGAACATAACATCCACTTTAAAGTAAAATTAATAATTAATTTATAAATATTAATAAATATAAAAATTTAATATTATTTATTTACTTGGGATGTTACATCCTTCCCCCCTTTTAATAATTTCATCCTCAAAATTTTAAAATTGGGCTCAGAAACAACATTGAAAGTCCCACATCGGAAAAAAGTCAATAAAAATATCACTTTAAAATAATGGAAGAGAAGTATAAAGGTAACCCAAGACAAATATACTAGAATTCAATGAAAACATGGATATGGAGGAAAAAAAACGATCAAGTTCTGATGGAGAGTGATAGAAAACATGACTAGGAGAAAGTTAACCACCAGAAAATCAGAAACATGTGATGGGTTAAATGGTCTTTGATTCCCCAGTAGGAAAAGTTAATAGAGAATGTTTTTTTAAGTTACTTTCCATAAATTTGAGGAATTTATTTATGAGATTAAATCAAAACAAAAGGAAACATACTTACTTGTCATGTAGACTTTCACCAATTACTAAATTCCTACCACAAAATCGTTTTTTTTCAAACGATGAGTATTCAATATGACTTGTTCACATTTCAAGTGCTATAATCAACTTCTATAGAATCACATAATCCACAAAATATGAACTATATTTTTTTCCATGTCTTTATAAATTAACCAATACCAAAATGGTTTTTGCGAGATGAGATAATACCCAAAAAGGATAATCTTTTACAAATAGAAAAACTACTCTTAATCTCCAAAATTTGTCAAACAAAACCCAAAGTTCAACAATAACCATTTTATAAAAAATTGCCCATAAAATTCTTCAAAGTAATCTAAACTAAGATTAAAACCCAAATCTCATAAGGATTTAATCACATAGTCTTCCAAGATGAATCTTAACATTTATCTCCAAATAACATCAGTTACTCTTAAAGTCTCATATTGAAAAGTAATTAACCTAATCGCATATTCTCTATGATAGGTTAATCATTTCCATAGATAACCCAAAATTAAATTATTATTGATTCATAAAATCATCTAACAAAAAAGAATTAGTCATACTAACCAGGGACTTCACGTAGTCTAGTGGTAGGTAATAAATCCCTGTCTCACTTTGGTTATGGGTTAGATTCCCACAGCTTTGTCTGGCGCGAAGGGTTGTCATGCGGTCTGCGTGTTGTCCTTTTTCAAAAACTATATAATTGTATAACATTCCCAAAAAGAGATAAATTCATCAAAAATAACCATAACATATTTTAACCACAATGGTTTTCTAATAACTTTCATTTTTCATCCCAAAATGTATTAACTTGTAATTGCCTCAAATTTAAGGATCATATAAACCCAGATGGTTCATTATAACTATATCCCCAAAAGAAAAGATAATTATTCCTTGAATAAAACTTTCATATATCAAAATTCAGGGTTACACATACTATAAAAAGTCTTCTAATGTAATCCCATCATCAAAAGAGCCTTAATACTCATAAGCATTTCACCATTCTAAAATCTACCATAACTCTTCAATCCCTTATATGTTGAATTCTTACTCATTCAATGTTCATCATGATCCTTTAACGATTCCTTTCTAAATTATTCTGAAATACATCTTTCCTACAAAAAAATCATGAATCATATCCTTAGATTTCAAAAATTTCTAGACATCAGTTAAGAAATTATCTATACCTTTGATTGGTCATTTTCAGTTTCTTTATCCTCAATCAGAATGGAATTAGGTATTGGAAACATATATTTGTACGATACAAGTGATCCCATTCCCAAAACTTTTTCTAAGGACATCTTTTTTTATAATGACCATGCACACCACATTTAAAACATTCAATTGATCCCTCAGAAAGAACTCATTTCCCTTTCCTAGAGTCAACTGAATGATTCCTTTTTCCATGGAAGGTTATTTCTTTATGAACATCATTTCCAAATCTATAGCATCTTCCTATCCCTTTGAAACATTTTACTATGTGTTTCTTTCCACATCCTTGACACATAGGTTTTTGAATATACTTACCTTTATGATTATTACCTGAACTTTCGTGGGGATTTGTTTCTTGCATATACAATTCCTTATAAAAATCACCAAGGTTCAGGTGGTCAATCATGACTCCAGATAGTTGGTTGAGAATAACCACAAGAGTTCTTACTACAGCTCCCATTTCATTCAGTTGCTCATTCAGAAAACCATCACATTTTTCTTCACATCCACTATTACTTTGGTGGCTACTAGATCCAGCCATTTACTAAAACCAAAAAGGTAAGAGTGATTATATCAGTAAAATCATCATATAATATCTTATGAGGATGGTAAATACTAAGATATACTTATTCATGTTATCTTAAACTCATTAACTTTATTTAAAATAACTATGACTCTTTCTAAAATCCTAACCATTATGGTAAGGTCACTTATTCTTAAAGAACACCTGACCTCTAAAGTTATCTTAACCGACCTCGGATACCAACTATAAGGACCCAGCCTTAAACATTAAATAATATTTAATTAAATGAATAATTCACATTGAGGATCTTTTCAGGTTTATAGTTTTAGAGAATTAGGCAATAAATATTACATAACAACTTGAAAATTACATGTAGACACTACTAATCAGTATCCATTTTTCATAAAATAAAAACTCTTAAAAAATTAGTGACATGTCTAGTTCCATGTTTTAGATAGCATTACTTTTCCTTGATCTCATCCTTGACCCTATTCATATTTATGTCCTGTGAAAAAAATTTCCAAACTTGGGATGAGCATAAAAAGCTCAGTAAGGGTTATAAAATAATTAAAATAAACATTAGCCCATCAATAAATACAAATCTATAAAACCATACTTTTCAATCATAACATACCACATGAAATCATAATATTTATGAATAACATAAAGAAATCATAAATCATAAAGGTAACTTATGGCATTCATAACATACTTACATTGTAGCTATCACAACTACATATGGGGTCACATTTTGAATACCCATAACAGTATATTCACTAAATCTGTTAGGATAAACATTAACATTTACCTCCATCAAGTTACACAATGCATTGGAGAGCTATCTCGGGATCACCTACCCTAGGTTTATCATGGAACCACCCATATACATAAATAATTTCCAATAACCATAACATAATCATAACACATAACAAAAGAATAAATGAAAGATAAAATTTCCACATTCCAATCACAATATATCAATTCAATATTTTGAAATAAACAATACTTTATCAAACCATTTTGAAAACCGTTTAAAAGATTTAATAAAGAGATTTTTGAATCAAAGTGTCCCATACCACTTTGAAGATTTTAAAGGAATTAAAATTTTAATACATTAATTTCCATATAAATAAATCCTTAAAAACTATTTTTAAAACATGGAAATTAATGAAAAATATTTAGAAGAATAAATCTTTAAAACATTTAAAACAATATTTCAATTAAAGTGTTTTTAACAAAATAAGAGACGATTGAATACAAATAATTTAGGAATATAATTTAATCAAAACATTATAATATCATGAGAATAAAGGTATTAATAATATAATATGCCAAGGGACAGTATATATACCATATAATATTGAATTGGTGCATAACAACAATGAAGTCTCAATGGAATGTAAATTGAGACGAAATCCCTTATGAAGATGGTATCCTTAGATTAAGGATAAATAAATTACATAATTACATGTAAATAATATAAATACACCCAATATAAGTGAGTATTAAGTGTAAAACAATAATAGTTCCTATACACATATTTATAGAAATACATAATCAACAAGTATAAGTTTAACCCAAAGAATTGAAATTGGGTTAAGAAGTTCCTTTACAGAAATTCGACAGCCTAACGGTGCGACTTTAAAATTCAGAAAATGAGTTGATAAGAGAAAAATGTTATCTCATAACTTGGAAATAAAATTTACAGTAATAATTATATATAATAACATATTCCAACAAAATAAGATATAAATTAAAAGATATAACAAAAAGAAGTCTTTTAAAAGAGGAGGGTGAAAGGTTCCCTTACAGATTGGGTAACATACGAAAGATACACCACGTGAAAGAATGATCATTAAATGAAGATGTAAATACAAAAAAATTATATTATATTACACAATTAATACAATCATGGATAGTACATATGCCACACAAAAGGAAATAGTGGCTAATATAGCATGAATCTCACGAGAATAAAAAGTGAGATGAAAAACCCTTACTTTGTTGTAATCAATCGATTCGTATGACCGAAAGTTAATAACCACCAAATGAATAACATAATACCATGAATATAAAGATAATAATGAAAATATATATCAAATGTAATTACAAAATACACCACATGCAATAAATAAGTGGCAAACAATGGAAATCTCACGAAATTAAGAGTGAAATAAGAAACCCCTTACCTCGTGTCCGACTTGACTTGTTTGTTCCTTGTTATTCCTAAATAATAAACATAAGTTAATTTATACTTGATTAAAAACCATTTTTAAAGTTTATTATTCCTTTTATATCACTTATTACCATGTTATAAACAATATTTAATCATTTAAGTTAATAATGGTTGTTTTGTTGATATTTGGTACTTGAGTAAAAAATGAACACCTTAAAATTACAAGTTTTCCATGTGGCCAGGATTCCATTATCTCCAGAATGATATTCATGATTTATATATTATATATATCATATATATATAGTATATATATGTATTTACAACAGTACAAAACATTTGGATATGAGAAATGAAATGCACCGTTCATGGAGACGGTAAGCCGTACGTACACATGAACGCTACTTTCATTTCTATTTTGTATTTTAATTGAATGAAAAATTAATGATAAATAGTTATATTATAATTACAGTATAATATCATATATAATTTCAATAACTCCATCCTTTATATGTCTCATGTATGGTATGAACGAGTCATATCACTTTGTGGGGGCGGTAGTCCGCACTTCCTCAAATGAAATTATCACGTTCACTCATAATGGAAACCATAAAGGTATGATATAAATTAAAAATAAATTATCATAAAGAAAACATAAACATACTATATATCATATAAAAATAAATTTTTATCATAATAGCCACCATGAGACATAGTAGGAGATATTTTAATAATCATCGTTTCATGAGGCAGTAGTTCGCCGTCCAAAGAAATAGTATATTCTTTATCCATTAGATGGAGGTGTGTGTAAGTGTAGTTATAATCATTATAATAACAACATCCTAGTATATTTAGGATATTTTTTTTATAAAATAAAGTAATGAAAAGATTTTAGGAGTTGGAGAAGTAAAATAAAACAAAATAAAACAAAATAAAACAAAAGAATTTAAGAGAAACCATTACCTTTAATTTGGGTAACTTCATTTGGTTTGACCCAAAAGGACTTCTTGAAGTGCCTTATGCCTAAGGTAAGGATTATAGGAGGAGGAGATGAATCTTTAGAGCTTATTTTGGAAGGGTTTTTATGAGCCAAGGGGCTTGAGAGGTGTGAGGAATGGGTTAGAATTGAGGGATTTTTAGAAGGGTGAGGACGGGCCCTTTAGGAAAGTGTCATAATATTATTTTATTATATAATGATATTCGGTTTATAAAGGTCAAAAACTCATTAATGACAAATATAAGATGATTCATGGTCGAAATAAATTCATCCAATAAGAATTGGATAGGTTTTGGTTGTTATTTTAATATTTATAATCTTATTTATTTAAATGATTTATTAATGAGGTAAACACTTCATCATTATTGTGTCATAAATAATTTAATTTATTAGATGTATAAAAATTATTAAAAAAATACCATGATGTAGTAAATCGTTTTAGCTTTCCAAATAATATTTATAGTCGAAAATATGACTTATATAATCCCATGTAAAAATTTATTTACTAAAAGATATTTGTTGTGTCATTTTTTCCTTTAAATTAATTAATCTAAAGTGTCATTATCACTCCCAAGTGGCTCCATGGGGTCCCAAAATCGACCCAAATATTCCAATTGTCTTAAATGGCTCAACCAATAAGGTTATGAAAAGTTTTAAGGTAATTTTGTATTATTATAATATTCTTTTTACCTTGAATTACCCTATTTACCTTTAATCGTGGTAAATAAAAGTCAAAAGTTACTATTCACCAAAAATTATTTTCGTCTTATTGAACTGAATTTTACTTACTAATAACAACCATGTATGTGGAATTTTTGAATTTCAATTCACAGAAGTGGTAAAATTTCATTTAAATGAAAGTCAGTTTTTTAACTACTACTAAGTGGTTTCACTTTTCATCATTAATTGAAGTTTTTCAGAACACTTCCAAAAATTCAGACTAAGATATATTTGATATTCTGAATTAAAAAATTATGTCTATTTCACTAAATTATAAACATAGAATTTTCATGAATTAATTTAAAATTAATTCCCGTTATCAAAACAAATAGCGTGTTTTTAAGATACAATAACTATCAAAAGATTGATACTTGTTTATGTCCAATTTCAAATTGAAATTAATTCCAATGAAAAACATTGGATTAAATGGTAAAAATATATTCTTATTACACTTTAAAACCAATTAAAAAGATAATCTAACCATATAAATAAATTATATTAAAAGGATGTTTTGAATTAAAATACAGTATTTTCACTATTCATTAAAAATTGAATTTTATCAGAAAAAATACCAAAAAATTACCCAAAGTAAATTTTGGTGTCCTGATTATAAATAAGAATTTTATTTGGTCAAATAGAATTTATAAACGTGACCATAACTAGATTTAAAGAGGGTTTTCCATTAAAAGGTGATAAATTGACTTTTTAGAGTAGTTACGCTTAAAATTTGATTCATTCATATTTTAAGCCACTAACTATTATTTTATTAAAGTAAAAACATTTAACAAACATGTATAATCATATTGTAGTTAGTTATATTTATTCTCTCCAATAAAATGACTAGGAGTTAACTACCATTTAAAATAATAATATTGTATTATTAGTGTGCAACGTAAGATTTCAAAGAAACCTTTTGTTGCGTATAGGGTAAGTCATCGAACATAGCATACCCTTTAAAGTAAAATTAATAATTAATTTACAAATATTAATAAATATGAAAATTTAATATTCTTTATTTACCTGGGATGTTACATATCATTCCACTTTGGATAGTGGAGGTGATGAGAGATAAGAAAAGAAAAAAGTAAAAGAGAAAAGAGGATTTTACCTCTTGAATATAATCTCCTTGTAAATCTCTTAAAGACACTTGTATTTGGTATTTTGGTAAGACCTTGAGGTCTTGGAAATGAGAAAGAGTGTTAGTAAGGGAATTGGGAATAATTTTTATAATTTTAAAGGCTTATAAGGTGTGAGGAGAATGGGTGTTGAGGGGTTGTATTTATAGGGGATGAGAGGGGTATTTTTTGATCATTTTAGTCATTAGTTTATTATTTTTTATCAAGACTATCAATAATATTAATTATTGTGACTTAGTATAGTAACTAGTTCATGTTAGTTCTAACTAATGGATTATTACACCAAAAATTACTCAAAAAATTCATGTATTTAACTTATAATTTTAAAAACTGTAAATTACCATATTTCGTTATTCACCAAAAATTCAACTATTTCAGAAAAATTCAAAAAATTCACTCTAACCATTTTTTGAAGTGTATATTTAAAAAATGGACTCCATAAAAATAATTTTCTAGATATGATAATTATAATTTTTAATTAAAATCTTCATTTATTTGAAAAATACCAATTTTAATATTATAACCGATTTTATGATACTTTGGAAAATTAATTATGATGTCATAAAATTATCTTATAATTATAATAAAACAAAATAATAATTCTGAATTGATTTTATGAAAATAATATTTCTTTTAAATCATTATATTAATGATAAATTTTAAATAAACATTTATGTTTCACAAAAATACCAACACTTAATTTATCATTTTTAAAACATTTATTTACTTATTGTATAATATAAATATATCATATTTTCATTTAAGAGATACATAAATTTTATTTATACATTCATAGGTGAGGTTATTATTATAATGTCCACATTAAAATTCATAATGGTCACATTGCTATTCCTAATGGTCACATTACTATTCCAATGTTCATGTTAATATTTAACAGTATATCATAGTTTGTTTAAGCCCGATGTTGTGTAAAACGTAAGATATCAAATAATTTGAATTTATTTAAGAATATACATGCCATAAAATATTAGGGTGTTATACAATTACCCTTAAATTAATCCACTATTCACTATTGAAAGAAATTCAGAGGACCTAAGTGGACTTTGTTTGTGGTTCGATGAATAGGAGAAGATGAATTCAACATGCATAAAATCAAGTAAATCTCATACTTTCTGAATTATTCTAATAAATATCAATATTATTAGAATATATATTCAATTAAAACATTTAATTCATTAATATGTATGTAAATATAATCTCCCCATCTTATCCTCTAATGGATTAGTGTGACATCACTATATAATTACAACTAATAAATATGTGAGAAAGAAAGAAAGAAGAAATATGAAACATAATATCTTGATTTGGTGATCATTGAAAGTGGGCCTCCTTCTAGTGAATAATTCCATATTTATAGAATGATTGGGGGTTCTTTTAAAAATTCATAATTCCTTCCATGTGAGTAAAATGATATTATTTTCTGATAATCCTAGCATTTCTGAATTATTCCTCAAGTTCTGAGCCCAATTCCTTCTCTTTAGATTTTTTCCACATGCACAGCTTAATGGTTGATATTTATCTATATCAGTATACTTGAATATTTTTCATTAAATCATTCACCTCCCATGATCAAGATCTATATTACTTCATGAAGGATTAAATAAAAAGAGATTTTATATTATGTTACTTCACTAGATGCTAAAGTCAACTTTAAGGAAGAAGACGATGCACGTATTTAGATTGGGTCCCTTTGAAAAAGGAAGGGACAATTTGAACATATTTAGGTGTAGAGTTCACTACATTTGGGACTCAAAAATTGATCTGATTTTCTTTGATCAAGGAAAGGAAAAGACTTCAATGATACTTGGTCTTGGATGTCATTATATTTGGGCTTCAATTTTGGTCATCCTATCTATCTTCATCTAGATCAACTTAAACTTTAAACAACTCAATCTAAAAATGAACCTACATTCTCTACTAGATTTTATAAAACTCATCTTTTTAATTAACAAAATAAAAGTTGTATCAACGAACACCTCTGACCACCATACATATTAATCATTTACAGTAATACCTTTGGTTTATAAAATTCAATGTCTACCTATTCCTCAAACATTTTTGAGGTTCTATATTTGATAATGTTCAACCATTCATTTAAGGTGATTTTGGATTGTGTGTGAAAGGTAACAAGGCTGTACGGTGGGTTCTAGGATCAATTTTTAGCTAGTGCACAGGAGAAATACATGGTACCTTCTGAATTTTTCCTCGGCACCACACATGGAACAAACATAGGAAAAAAAATCAATATCCAATCTCCATAAGCATAGAGTCATCTTAAAATTTGGGTTTCATTTAGATTACTTTATTTATTTGAGTTTAGTGTTCTTTGAATTATGCGTTTGATCTTAGACAGACTTGATGACCACATTCTTACATCTATTTTTGATAAGCACATCTATATTGAGACCCAATAGGATAAA
This sequence comes from Viscum album, assembly GCA_963277665.1. Lineage (NCBI taxonomy): Eukaryota > Viridiplantae > Streptophyta > Magnoliopsida > Santalales > Viscaceae > Viscum > Viscum album. The sequence goes on from OY728148.1 coordinate 1,357,415,838, forward strand.
ACATCCCAATTATGAACTGACCAATCTTGGATTTATTATTAATATTTAGTTAGTACTCAAGATTTTTAATATCTTGAGTTTGATGTATCTAGGCATCCCAATATATCAAAATTTTCATCTTCAAGTTTTTGATATCCTTACTTCATGTGAAGTCAAGAATCAGTTTGGGGTATCGTAATCTTAGTTTGGACTAGGTATCAACGATGAATTTCTTCATCTACTATTTAAAAAAACATCACATTTTGATATATATTAGATAAATATTATTCTTCAATTTTTAAACTAGGATTACTAACCGCACTAGAAAATATGTTCTGACCTTGTATTACTGAATCCCTGGATCAAACCCTCTTAACTGAATGGTGAAGCTTGGACAAGTTATATATTTATACTACTTCCACAACATCAATGAGATTCTATGTTTCTTCATCTATGATAACTAATAATCCATTCTGATCAAATGATGAACTTGTATGATGGGTTTGAGTTTATTTCATGTAACTTCCATCTTTATCCTCAAAAAATTCTCCTCATCGATCGAGTTATAACTATGAATCTCAACAGCGGGTCTCGATCAGTCTTCCATGATTCAAAAAGCTTTAATTTTGATCAAAGTAATCTTGATACAAAGTGGTGCATGAATAATTTTTCCATAAGTGGTAGTCAATCTATGACACAATAAGAATGTTTTAAATTGGATTTGAAGAACATATCAATTGATTCTGTAAAAATATTTATCATCATTCATAGAATGTTAGCTAGAGTTCATAATTTTTAGGTTGGAATGAAACCCCCATGAAAATCATACTTGATGTACCTATGTCATAATACCACATATTTCAACTGGTTTTTAGAGATATGTTGTGATATAGATCATATTTAAAAATTCATCTCAATGTTGGATTCAATTACAACGTATTAATTATCCAAGATCAGACCAGTAGATTCAGATGATACTCAATTTCACAAATTAGGTGAAGAGATCTTCAATCTCAGGTGGATACATCAATATAAAATGATCCATATATGAAAATCAGTTCCAAACGACTCAGAATCTTTGATAATTCACATGGTAGTTTAATCACACACACGATCGATCTATGTGAGTATACAGTTGATCACAACAGCATATTGTGGTCAGTTTGTGAAAAGTGTGGCAGCTTTCCCTATATGAAATTTTTAAAAGGGTCTCAAAATTAAGGCTTGGTTTATTGGTAGATTAATCACCCAAATATTATTGATTTTATCTCATGTAAGATTTGGGACTTAGAAAAGTTTCTAGTCAGTCGACTCTCATGGTCGCTTATAGTTAGAATATTTCCAAATATTCCAGTCATGCATTAGCATTCCTATTTCCTTATTATTTCAATCTTAATTAAAAATATTCTAAAGTTTTCCTTTTGGTTAGTTGGTTAGAATTAATGTGGTTAATTTTCTATGAAAATTTTCCATGTTTGGAAGTTTAGAAATTGGAACTTATGGTCAATTAATCGACCACATGACCACTATCTTTACATGATAACTTCTATCATTTTCCATATTACTACTTCTAATCCAATTCACAAATATTTTTACAATGTGAGGTATTTTAAAATAAATTTCAAAAATAATAAAAACATAAAATAATGTTAAAATTATCAAAAAATACATTAAATTATTTTCTGAAACAAATTTGGAATCCATTTAAATAAAAAAATGAATAAAACAATCAAATTTAAAAATTCAATTAATTTAGTTATTTTATTCCAGATTTAATTTAGACAATTAAAATTAAAAAACAACAATGTAATTATAAATATTCAAAGAACTCAATATATGGATTTAAATTAATTAAAAATGGATAAAATAATGACAAATTTATATTTTATCCAATTAACAATTTAATTTCTAAATTAACATCAAAATTGAATAAAACAATTAAGTTTCAAAATTACAAATTTCTACATGTATTTATTTATTAAATGAAAAAATATTAAGAAGAACTAAAATTCATGATTTATGGAAATTTGTAAATGAAGTCCAAAATTTCAAAGGTAACTAAGAAATGTATTAATTGCATAGGTTTTAAATTAATATTGGGGTAATTATCACTAATATTTAATTAAATTTTTTGAACTTTTTAGCTTGCATCACCCCCAACAATTGAATTTTTGTAGTCTTGGGCAATACCATAAATTTCATTATTCCAAAATAATTTTCATCCATAATATTAATACCAAAACCAAAGAAAAAGGAAATCACAAATTCCTATACTGTTTGAATTATCTTTCCTACATTATGAATTCAATTCAATAACTCATTTCAATTCTCACCCAAGTTCCTGTTATGAGTTGTAAATGGAATGAATCCTATTGGAGTCAAGATTTTAATAATCTGGAAGTTCCCAAGTCTTTCTCCCAAAAGCTACCTTTATAAATTTTATTTTCACACATCCTTGATACTTCCTAAATGAAATTCAAATATATAATCTACTCCTTATTCATCCATGTTATGAATTCATCAAACCTATCCAACCCCTTTTTCAATTAACACTTATTGAAAATTTCCCAACCATTTTTTTGAAAAGATCTATGAAAAAGAACTTATTGAATGAGTGAAGCTAATCCTAGATTTAAACTGTTCTAAGATATCATTTATCCCCCAATAATAATTATAATAGTCAAGTCATGGAATAAATTCTTGAGATGCTAGCTCTTAGGTCACTCTAACTCTTATTTGATGCTTAACACACACACGCATGCACACATGTGTTTATGTTGTGTTGAGAAGATTTTCTAATCATATACAATATGCATGTTTTACTGCATTTAATATGAGCTATCTGATTATCTTTTAGGGAGGCTCCCTGAGGTGATACTCATTCACTAAGGTCTGGTAACTTCAGTTTTATTTCACTAGTATTATTCCCTTAAGCTATGATTTTGTTTCCACTAAGTTCGTTTTTATTTAGAACTCTTTTCCCATATCAAAAGTAGAAGAATTTATGAATTCATTGACAAGTTCACTCAACAATAATACATACACACATACATACATACATACATACATACATACATACATACATACATACATACATACATACATACATACATACATACATACATACATACATACATAAATACATACATACATACATACATACATACATACATACATATTTAAGACTAAAATCACATCAAAATAGAATGAAAAAAACAAAAAAAAAAATTTAAATCCTAAGTTACTTTTCCTCTATCCCCCACAATTAATTCATACAATTACACCATGATTCTATTAAGGAACACAAATTTAAAATTAAGAGAACCAAAAATAACATGAGGGAAATGGATAATATGTGATTCTATATTCAATGGAACTTGGGACGAGTTTGGACTCTTCCATTAGCTCTTCCCAGAAATGTTCATGGTAAAGATTTACTTGTTGTACATTCACTTTGAATGGATTATTTGAATCTTTTAATTTAATCTCAACCTCACCAAATAGAAAAGTGATTTTTACTATGTATGGTCAAGTCCATTTGGAAATTATTTACCTATAATGAGTTTCATCCGTGAGGATAACAATAGTACTTTATCAAAAAAATTAAAATATCTTTTTTGTACGATTATATCATAAAAAGATATGGATTTATCCTTGTAAAATAGGGAATTATCATATTCCTCTATTCTCATATCTTCATGTTCCATCATCTACAGCTTCCTTTTCTCTCTATATTTCCCAAACACCAACTTTACCCTCTTAACTGCCCAATGATATTTATGTAATAACTAAATAGGCCAGTGATAGTACTTTATATAGACTACTCTGTAATGGGAAATACTTATTGGTGGTTTTATAGGTGATAATTTAAGCTCACATTTCATTATCAAGTTTTTTACTCAAGTCCTTATAATTGGGATGTATAGTCTTATATTGAATCCTTTTTATCTCTTTGTTGGAAAACTCAACCATACAATTGGTTTGTTGGTGATATGAAATAAAATTTTTTGGGTACAATATATATTTTTCCATAAGGAATTCCTTTTCTTATTATATATATCTGTTCCTTGGTCAATTATTATTTGTTGTAGATTATCAAGAATATAAAAAATATTTTATTTTAGAAACTCAATCCCTATTTTAGAATCATCAATTTAATGAATTTTTCTTCAATCCACCTAGATATTTAATCTACTTATAATAAGATATAGTAAAATCCAAATGATATAGGAAATTTTCCCATAAAATACAACTACCACACCTCATATATTTAATATAAAATCAATGGTTTTTAGGGTATCACATATCTTTTGTAAATTCCACCAGTAAACTACCTATTTGAGATTTTTTTTAGAAAATTCATGTGAATATTTAACAATTGATGGGAAAAAAATCAAACATTTAAAAATTTATTGGATATTATCTGAGGTCCAAAATTTACTCCACATTCATGTGTTTGGGAAAATATAAGTACATATTTAATTTTCTCTTTGATGATACATCTCCTAATAACTTGTTCACTATAGATCTTCCCTAAAAATGGATCTCCCCAAACATAGAATTTTGCTTTATGTTTTAATTTAATTGATTAATGTTTATAAAAGAATTAGGTAACATTTTATGTGACTAGAAAATTCACTATGTCCGTATACTAGGGTACTTGAATGGATTTATATAGCTACTCACCAGAGAAATAATTGTTCATATTTTCTTCAATAGGTGGGTATACCTTGACAGTGTGGGGTAATATACTCATGTTATGCATAACCATATTATCAATACCCTTATTTTCTTTAATTTTATAAGTTGAAATATTTTTGTAGCAATATTCATCTCACTATCCTTGGATTTTCATCAACTTTCTTTTTCAAATAACTAAGTTCCACACGATCGTGGAAAATTGTCACTTTACTTCCTAGATAGTAATATAAAAAATTATCCAACGAAATAATAATAGAAAAAAATCTTCTCTATTATTGTATAATCTATTTGGGTTATATCTAGTTTATTTTAAACATAGGCTATCACTTTTGAGTTTCCATCAATCTTATGTGAAAGTACATCTCCAACAACACTATTTAAAGTGTCACATAGTATTTCAAAAAGAAAATCCCAATTTTGTGGGTAGATTATCAGGGCTATGGTAACATTTTATTTTAACTTGTAAAATGTTACCCTACATGAATCATAAAATTAAAAATCAATTTCCTCATTGAGTATATTATTTTGGGGAAAATAAATTCTGCTAATGTCCATAATATAGATTATGTAAAATTTATCATGTTATAAAAATGATCTACTTTTTCTCATAGTAATGGGATAAAGCAGAGTAGAAATAATTTCAATTTTATATTTATCATATTAAATCCCTTATTTATAAATTATTTGGACCAGAAAATTTCCTTTTTCAACCATAAAATAATATTTTTCAAAATTTTACACCAAGTTCTTCTCAATACATATTTTTTAAAAAAATTCCATAATTTATGAAAAATATTGAAAACAAGTTCCATATATAATTTAGTAATCAATAAATACATCTAATTAACTCTAAATATTTCGTGAAAATATAATTACTATATATTGTTTAATGGTACCAAGGGTATTTCAAATACCCAAAAGCTTCCTTTAGCAGGAAAACGTATCGAAGGGGAATGTTAAGGTGTTCTTATAATTTCCCTTTAGAGTAATTAAAATATAAAATTTCTATGAAAATAAATGAATAAAAAAATGTAAATCTTTCCCAAAAAACCTCTCTAACATTTTGTCTATAAAGGGGATGGTGAAGTAGTCTTTGCGTGTCACATGGTTCAAATTACTATAGTAAATAAAAACTCTCCAACTATTCTAAATTATTATGGAAATTGGTTCGTTATTTTTATTTTATAAAATTGTATATCCAATTTTCTTTAGGATAATTTGAATGGGACTTGCCCATTTGGAGTTTATGATAGGGTAAATTATTCTAGATCCAAATAGTATTTCTATTTCCTTTTTCACTACTTCCAGAAGGGTTGGGTTGATCCTCCCTTAGGGTTATCTATAATGACCCAATTTGTTTTCAATGGAAATTCCCTTCTCATAAGTATGTCATAAAATCCAATGAAAACACAACATAATGAACTAATAAGTGTTAAGTGACCTTTAAACATAGGTTTTTCACTTCTGTGTTTGAAATTTCGAAAATTTGATATACACGGTTGTGACCAGTAAGCTATTTGGAGTTCGATAAAAAAACTTAATTTTTGGTGAATAGTAACCTACCCTAATGAATAGTAAAATACCTTTATGAATAGTGATAAAACCTAATGAATATTAACCTTACCTATGATATATTCAAGTGAAATTATGATGTACCTGTATTTTAGATGAATGTTTTAAAACAGGGTTTTAATAATAAATTATGATTTTATTTAAATATTAAATTAATAATATTTAGAAAATTATTTTTGAATAATTTAAATCATTTTTGGATTCTAAATGTTGAAAAATGGTTAAGGTGAATTTTTGGTATTTTTTTGAAATACTGGAATTTTTTATGAATAGTAAAACCCGATAATTCACAATAAATGCTAAATAATGGATTAATTGAGTCATTGATGATGATCTGATGATGTAAGACCAATTGGTTCTAAGTAACATGAATTTATTACTGTTCTTGGTCATGTAATATTTACTATTCCATGTCTTGTGAAGAAATAATAAATTAATGATTAAACAATTATGAAAACCCTCCTCCCCTCCACTATAAATACCACCCATTCTTACCTCTTCCCTTCACTCCTCTCAAGCTTTGTGTCTTGACAATATTCTTCCCAAATATCTTCCCAAGATCTCCCCCAAATCCAAAATCCCCTAGACTCTTCAAAATACGCAAAAATCTCCCCTTAAGAGGTTCTCAAAGGAGGAAGTTTCAAGAGGTAAATTCCTCTTTCCAATTCCTTCTTTTCTTTTATGTTCTTTTCTTTTTGTTTCTTTCCTCACCTCCCTTCACCAAAATAGTATGATAAATCTAGTAACATACATGTACTGTAATGTTTTCATGCTAATGGGATATTTTATTATCTTATCTCCTTTACCCACCCTTTATTTGAAACAAAGGAAAGCACCGTTTGAGATGTGCTAATTTAGCACATTCAAGGACACCAGTTTATCAATTTCTATTATCATATTTGAATATGGCCATGAAACCATTTTTTTTATGGTTTAACCAGATTATATATATGTAATATATCCTCTTTTGATTCTGTAATCTTTTTTTTTACATATTGTATTAAGTTATAAATCAAAACATGTTCTTGGTAATCAAACCCACCAATTAACAAAAATAGTTGTAACTTTGGTATTATATAATAGGTCAACATCAATCTAAGTAACCAAATTAAATTTAAAACAATGTAATATCCAGGATGTTCAATAATATAATATAACTTAAATTCTAGAAAAACAATTTCATCTTACGTGTTTATCCAAACATAAATATAAGTGAGCCGGTCATTAAAATCAAGTAAACAAACGAGCCCGAATAATGAAATTGAACCTCATAACCAATAAAAATAGTTATGATTGAACTTAAAATGATTATAATAAACCAATTAAATATATAAGGGGTTATGGAATTATTAATTAATAAACCTAATTTTTTTATTCAGGTCTTTAATAAAAAGTGGAGAACACCAACATATTTAAGGTAAGGGATCCTCCCTATTTCACTTTTATTTCAAGATTGTCCTCTATGTTATTCAATTTTATGTGTGATCCCTAATGATGGGGTATTATTTATCAACTTCCAAATACTTACCTCATGATTTATAAGTTATTATAAACCCCATTTTCTATCAAAAAATCCCTTTTAGGTACACCTGATACCATGTCAATAATCCATAATGAATTCTACCCGAACTTCCTTTACTCCTTCAGGTTTCTCTATATTTATTTTTACCCAAATGAAGTAGTATTTTATTTTTATGTACAAATTCAACATACTATTTATATGATCCTAAATCATTTTCGAAGATCCATCCCTCATTCTCTTTTGGGGATATAATTTTTTTAGTGATTCCCACCTCGATACCCCCAATAAGCAATCATATTTTAAGGAAACTTCACGAATTCTTAACCGATTTCAAGTGCAATATATCTTCTATTTTAAGCCACCATTGTCTTTATAAAATCATTTTTTTATTAAAACCTTATTGGTTCACTTCTGGTTTTATATAAAATATTTTTCCCTTTTCTATTTTAAAATCTCTATAGTATTTTCCTTAAAACCACACAAAATGTTTTAATGTTAAAATTTCCCAAATACATTTCTTACAAGTTGTCACTCCTTTTTGAAATCACGTACCATGATATATTCCTATTTAATGTCCATGAATAATTCCTTTATTTCATGGACACTTTTATGATATGCCCATTGTTTATGATTTATGTCATGGTTGTGGTACCTAATTCTTTCCATGGGTACCCTTATGTTTATGTATGGTTGATTATGTATGATTATTTATGTGGAAAGATTATTTATGTGGTAAGAATACTCATGAAAATGTTGATATGGGTGCGAAAATATAGAACTCTAATGAATTGGGTAAATTTAAGTCTCATGAGATGCGATGTGAAACAGGATTGGTGGTTAGCCTTGACTCGTACTAAAGAAATGTCTTATGGTTTTACCACATTTATATTATTCATTGTTTATATGATCCCATGATTATATGATATGATTTCATATGTTCCATGATTTTTTATCATTATGTCATGAATCCCAACTCATTTTCTTAAGATGTATCCTTATGTTCATTCCCTTACTGGGCTTTTTAGCTCATCCCTTTGTTCATGTGTTCCACAGGGTACCCTATGCATATGTAAGGGATCAAAGGAAGTTAGGCGATCTTTATGGAGATTAAATAAAGAAATGTTTTTAGACCGATGTTTTATATTTTATGTACCTAGTCATCCAAGACACTAGACTTAATGATCGTTGTATTTTACTCTGATGTACAATTATGCTTAAAATCATGTAATGTTATATATAAAAGGCTTGGGTCACTATGTTATATCACTATTTTGGACTCATTTTCTAACAAAATACCTTGAATGAAAGTGGTAGCGATAATCCATAGAATATATCCTAGTGTCTATATTATTTCCCTATCATTGTTTTTTTTCAAAATTTCTAAAAGTTTGTACTCTTGTATGGGTTTGAAATTTTTTGAAATGGTTACCAGAAAATTTTCATTTTCTTTTAAATAAATATATTTAAAATTTTATAAACATGATTTCAATTCTAGTTCATGTGGGGTTTCATGTCCCGTTTCTAGATAAAAGTTCTCCATTATGGTATCTGGTACATGTAAATAATAAGTGTTAATGATGGTTTTGAAAAAATCATAATAGTAACTTTCATAAATTTCTTCAAGATTTATATTACACAATAATGTTTTTAAATTTAAATCATTTTCAAAAATGGATTCATAAAAAAATCATGTGTTTCAAGAGCTTACCCTAATTGTATTATATCATTAAAAATTTAATTTATTCTCTAGGGTAACAAGTCAATTCAAAATGATTGAAAATAAAAATAGATTACCCTTCATATGGGTATTTCATTAAATCTAAAATATTAAATTCATAGTTTTTATAGAAAATGTTAAGGAAGGAGTTCATTCATTAACATTCATGATTTTTGGCCACCTTGATAAATGGACTACCTATGATGATAGTGGAATGAGTCTTACCTTTAACTTCCTCAATGATCAAAATATATAAATCAATAGGGAACAAAAAAATATTGTACAATTACTAAAACATCTTTGAGTTAACCTATTGGGTAGGAAATGAATTGGTTGTAAAGTTACATAACCAATCGAGTGGGTTTTATTTCTCCACTAAGTAGAGGCTAATAAACCAAATAATACATTGCATAAATTTATGATCCCAAATCACATAATACATTGGAAAAATTAATCTCACTAATAGTTAAAAAGATAGTTAAGGTACCTAGATCTTATAATTTCTAGGGTATTTGTGGGGTTAAAAGTGTAAAAACATTTTTACCTAAAATTTCATTTTCATTACCTTAAAATAATATCATCTCAGTGAACATGTTTTTGATGAATTTTTCATACCTAGGAATTTGGATAATGGATTCCAAAAAAGGTATGCTAATCTATATATTCTTGAATATCTTTAGGATATCATGTTGTAATATATATTCACTGAACTATTATGGGGTTTTCTCTAGATTGGAAGGGTGTTTGGGGCAGATTTAGGTCTTCCAACTTGGCCTTACCTTAATAATTATTTATAGGGGTGTTTCTATAGGTTCTATAAAATCTTTTTACTAGGTAGATTAATCTAGAACATTGGGTTATTCACTTATATATCATTATCTAGATGGTTATTCTTCACCACTTACTAGATCCTTCCCACTAAATAATGAAATAGAATTAAAATTTACCTTTAAGTTTGGAATTGATTAAGCAAGAAGCTTACCTGAGACTTGATTCGTCAAGTCATTAATGACAATTATAATATAGCTATACTATACTTGAAACTCTTTAACTATTGATCCATGCATATTGAGGGAAGTTTTTTGAGTGGTTTGATATTCCATGGGTTAATTCAATACTTCCTCCATATTGGGTTCTTGGTAATGATCCGGTTGGTAGGTAGTAGAGGAATGAGAACTACCACTTTCGAGGGGTGAAGCCTGGTGGGATGGTTGGAAATCTTTCTAGAAAGGTTCTATTTGTTGTTTTTATTTCCAAATCCAAACTAAGTATTGGTATACTCCCAATGTAATTGATTTTTTATTGGTTATTAATGGAAATGACTTTGGTACATAGAATGATAGATCTCATTTCCTTGAACTTGAGGGAATCTATCGGTGTAGTGGTCCTAGGAGTAGCAAGGCTTCCAGACCCAATGGGTTGTGGTAGGTGATGTTTCCTATACCTTGTTCAAATATAAATTTCACAAAAATTGAGTTTATTTATTCAATCTTATTTTTAAATTAAATAGAATTTATAACTTTTTACCTCATGTAATCCTCTTTCTGTGGATCTTATACCATTTTTCTAGAATTTTGGGAGATATTTTCAATTATATATCTAAATTCAGTGAGGGATTTGTCTATTAATTCTCCTCTAGAGGATTTATCTAGAAAATTTCATTCATTTTACATCAATTCCTACTAATAGAATACCAATAAATGGTGACCTCTAAAAGGATGATGTGGTAAGGAGGTTGTAGACCACTTGAAAATATCTCAAAAATTGTAGAGAGTTCTTTAATTTTCTTATTTAATCTTATAGATTTAATTTCTTATATGATTTCTCCTAGAGGTAGGTAAGTACATCTAGAGGAATTCCTTCTATAACTCATCCCATGTAGTGACTTCCCTAGGATGAAGGCATTAGATCCATTCCTTGGATTCTACTTTAATAGAGAAAGGTAATACCTTCTATCTAACTTGATCCTTAGATACTCCTCTAATATCGAAATTAATACAAACATTATAAAATTATATTCGATATCGGTTAGGTTCCTCTCATTCTAATCCTTGAAAAATTGGTAAAGTTGGACTATCCTGGTTCTTATTTTAAATTGTTATTGATTATTGGGTGCTTGAAGACGATTATCATTATTGAAATTGTTTTCATAAATTTCTCACAATGTTTTATTAAATGGTTTGAAGTTATTTTACATGTTTTAAATCCCTAAATTCACTATGGTTGAAGAAGTAGATGAGAATACAAAACTTTTAAATAGAACTATGATAGATTCCCTCTCCTTTTGTATAGTGATTTTTAAAGTTCCCAGTCACTCCAAAATAGTTCTTTCAACCTCTTTATCAAAACTAACAAGGTGTGATGAACCCGATATATTCATTTTTTTAAATAAATTTCAAAGAAAAATCAAAACACAAAAAAATCATCCTTGGGAATAGTTACAAGTGTAACATCCCACTTCCCCAAGCCATGGATAAATGAAGGATCAACAAAATGATTCAAACCTCAAGAGATCCTCCCTGTGTACCTGAGGCAGTTGACTAGTAGAAAGGGCCTATGAAGATAACATGTGGAGACTATGGAATCAATATTAGAGTAACTATTGAAACATAAATAAAAATAAATGGATAAAAAAGTCATAAAACCATCACAGATAAAGTTAAAAGTGTCAAATATAAATAAATTATCAACTGATTTGACATATGGGATGCTATAAATTTTGGAGGAGTTCCCCTTTGGAGGATAATATAAATAAATAAAGAACAAAATAAAACTAAATAGAAAACTAACCCCCAAACTGGCCTCGATTCCTACCCAGTCCTATCATTCATACTCCAATATAGCATACCACATAATCAATATACAACAACCCAAAAATTATGACTTGTAAGAAGACATTCTTATACTTAGGTATCCAAGTGTGTTATAGAATCCCGATCAGGGTATGATTACAACTTAGTAGGCCACTAAAAATGGTGTCCATAAAATAACCAGTCTATACAATATTGCATGTAGTTTTGTACAAGACAAACCATTCAATTTAGAAAATTTAAACATTTAAAACTAATTCATAAAATGAACGCCAAACATAGTGGTCAGGTTTGCCCTAGGAATGGTAAAAATCCATTTAATCAAGTTTTAGGGCATATTTGAGAATGTTGTGATGACCATACCAACCATATCACTCCCAACTAGGGGAAATATACCCATTCATATTCCACTCTATATACAAGAGAAATATACCAATCCCTAGAGTCCTACAAACCCCCAGGACCATGTTCACCTTAGGTAAACCAGAAAATCTAATGTTCCATGGGGGGAAGATTCATCCTAAGTTACCCACAAATTCAGTGTCCCCGGGAGGTAGTGTTCACCTTAGGTTAACCAAAAACAACCATATATTTATAATAAGTCTTACACATAACCAAAATAATCAAACACAAGGCATACATGGGTACTATGTAAATTTAATTTTAAATTACGTCCAACCCCCAAGGGTTGGATTCCATTTCCTTTAAAAATCTATAAAATATAGAACCCTATTTTCAATTCCTATTTCCAATATAAAATAATTTCCAAATAATAGTTTTAAGGACCATAACATGACACCAAATACCTTAAAAACTTCCATTTAAAAACCAAGTTCAATTTACCATTTCAATTAATAAACCTTTCCTTATTTAACCAAAATAACCCAAAATTCACCACATTGCAAACAAATTTACCATTTTAAAATTCCCAAACCAAGATCAATATTCATTTCATATTTAAACAATGGTTATAAAATTCTATTTTAAATCATCAATTTAAAAAACATGTTACCCAAATTGGAATAATTAAAACATGGATTAACCTTTAAATTTAACCCACCAAGACATGTACAACTATTTAAGTTAGGTATTTTAATTAAGACAACCAATGGAAAAATAATTTGTTAAATTTTAGGATGAAACCTATTTGTTAGTGAAACCACACAACCCACACACTTAGAAAATTAAACAAGAATTTGGGTTAGGCTTAGGGACCACCTACCTTAATCTTAGAAAGTTACACTCATTGAGCATCATATACTTGTTCATGCTCAATTGGAAGAAAATGAGAAACTAGAAAAATTCCAAAAAAAATAGGGAATATTAGATAAACCTAATGAAAAACATTTTAATAGTGAAATAAAAAAGGGGAAAGAATAAGATTCATAGAATCAGTAATGTCTCTTGATCGTAAGTGATGAAACACAACTTAGACATCGAACAAGGGAGAAACCACCAAGAGGAAAGGAGAAGAAAGGGGGAGGTGTACGTGGGAGGATACTGGTCAAATAGGGGAGAAAATATGGGTTATAAACATAAAATATCAGAGGGTAAACACTATAATTTTCCAAATTTTAATGAAGACCATGATAATGATATTTTTTCCAAACCATGTTCCAACTGTGAGGGCCTCACTATCCAAGGAACACTATGTTTCACAATTAGTTTGCATGGTTTTCCAAATCGTGCACAAGCCGTATGACGTGCCTATGAAATTCTCTATAGTGGTTTCATAGTTTTTAGGAGCCTAGATATGGTTAAATCGAACAAAAACCTATACAAGGTATGGTGCATGGTTTGGGTGTATGGTTAGAACTAACAATGAACCAACCATTCACTCCAAGTTGTTTCCCTCAAAACTGAAACTCCAAGACTTGAAACTCCTAAAACTTATTTAAACACCTATAGAGCCTCACGATCCTCAAAACATATAAACAAATTCCCATTTAATATACTCCAACCCATGTATTCTAATTATGGTTTTATTTTTAAAAAATAGCTCATATTAAAACCAAAAAAATTGTAAACCTCCTCAAACATAAAATCTTTTCTATACACCTAGACATTATAAACTCCCCACCATAACACTTCTCATCTACAAGAAGCTTCAATGGCCATATGGTTATATCACATGACCTACATCTATTGTTTATTTGATTCTAAGTGGTTATGTTTTAATCTTGAGTTCCAAAAGATATCCTATGGAAATTCCCAAAATGTAATATGCAAATCCATTTTATTTCAATACAAATATCATATTACCATAAATACATTGAGACTTACCTCCATGGATTCCATCAATCCAAATACACCTCCGTGTCATTATCTAGTTTATTCCCTTGGCCTATGGTGCTCCCCACTATAGGTATTATCTTAACACATTGATTCAGAACCTAGTTGCATCATGCCATTGGAATTTTAATACTAAATCCTATTCTCAGTGGCCCAATGATCTGCTTGAAATGGTTACCAACACACCATAGTTTATCCCACATGAAATCACCAATCAATGTTGACACCACTCTCATTCCACCTTTAGTGCGCAATCAAGAATGTATCCTCTATAAAATCATGACCTGAAAACATAGAACCTTTTTGAAAATCCATGTATAATTACCAAACAAGGTCCACTATATATTCAAGGATGTTTCTGATTCAGTTCTAAACCCACTACATCATATCCAATATAGAACACCTAGTAAGATCTCCTCTGGCTAACCCGCCATGTGATCTCTCAAGTTCTTCCACAGACATGCTATTAAAATTTCCGAACATGATAATTTTATTTCCAAAGGTATCCTATGGTAATAAAAAGAACACATCAAGGTATATCCCCAACATCCCAGTGAAATTCCATGATAAATCACCAACCAAAATATCTAAATATCATGACCTCACCCGATCACCAATGTGCCACCACACTGAACCATGCTTGGATCAAACCATTACATCTCAATCCCAAAACAACTGGTCAAAAACCCACAAGATTCATTTAATAAACTCCCTCTAACATTAAATATGTAATCCAAATTACATTGAAAACCCATTTACACTGACATTAGGTTCCATCACAACTGTCCAAAGATCGGTCCCACACCTCAATAAGATTCTAACATGAAGGCCGCACACGCAATGTTGAATCGATTCTCTCCGCCATAGGAGTGTCCTTATCATCATTTACATTGGTCAAAAATCCATATCTCAAGATTCAACATACCATTATTTTTCAAACATAATGGTTTAATGATATGAAGACCACTCACACCCAAGCACTACTCCAATCATTGAACACTAACCACTTCTAACTCACGGTTTTTATTCTTGGTACTTATATATATTCTTTCAAAATGAGGTTTATACCCCCAATGAATATAGTGGTCTCCCACCATAAAAATTCCATTACACTTCACCTCAGGTACTGACCCTAATGGTTGATACCTTTAACATACGCATGTTGCTCATCCTGAGCCATGCACATATCCCTATCAAACATGACTAGGACTGATATATTGATCAAACAAGTCACAAAAATTCGATATAGACAAAACATCCTTCATAAATCAAGGTTATTACCCTTTTCAAATAAACCCTATACATATATTCTCACAACATCTTGTCAATTTCATCTACCCTCAACTCACACATAGCCACTTTCCAATTGGAAAATCAATAGGCCCCTCATTCACCAACATACACTGCCTTAAATCCTTGATTTATACGATACACACACCCGTACCATTTGGTCAAGTATCTAGACTCACAATACCAATTATAACACCCCAATATTTTATATGTATTAATTTTGAAATAAAACATGATATATTTGTTAACTTACCTTATGCTCAATCTTGAGTCTATGTAAACCATGATAGAGTAAATCGTTATAAGCTAGCTATTAAATTGGATGTTATGAGTAGTAATAAACATTCTATGAAAATTTTGTATAAACGTTTTTACTAATTAATTTTTTTTATTAATTAATAAAAAATAATTATTCAGTTTTCCTTCAAGTTATTTTACACTTCAAAAATATGTTTTCTTCAAAAATAGTTTTTATCACAATTTTACATGTAAAATTTATAACTAAATTCTACATTTTTTATAATTTTGTTTATATAAATTAAAATATTTTTTAAAAAAATTATGTTAATATTATATCAAGATGAAATTTTATGTTTTTTCTAATAATATTTACTTTTACTGAATAGTGAAAAATACCACTTTTTGTAAAAATTATAATTTATTTTCAAGAAAACAACCCATTATATTTTGAATTTTATATTAAATTAAAACAAGAATAATTTAATTTTAAATAATATAATTAATTATATATAAATCATAATTATACTTGATTTTCATATAAGTGATTTTTTGGCCTTAGAACACATTTTTCTAAAAAATTTCTTTTATACTTGATCTATGTTTTTATATTAACAAATTAATTTAATATCTATTTATTATTAATTTTAATTAAATTTATAGATTATGTATTCAATATAATATTTTAACATTCATTTTATGGTTTTATAAGGAATGCGATGGATGTAAATTGAGTTTTATGCTTAAAATTTCATTTTTCAAAAATGGGTTTTCATTATTGTTTGCACGCTTAATTAAAATTAAATCCATCCAATTATAGAAATAGAATATTAGAAAATTTATTACATATTTTTAATCATCATAATTAATATAATTTAATAGGGTCAACTTAATTTTAGGTCATAGTGAATATTCAAAACAATAAAATTTTGTTACTACAGTTAAGGTTAATACGAGAATACTGAGTGGGTTAGACCATGATATAAGGGTAGTATTTCCACCAAAAACTATAAAATTATTATTAATTGATGATATTTAAACATTATATTATCCTAAATTTTAATCCATTCCCATTTTTATCCACTTTACCATGAAATTAACCATAAATAATTGAAATATGTTTTTTGAAATCCCATGTTTATCCTTCCCCAAACTTATAAAAGGGAACCTCTTCTCCTCCATTATTCACACTATTCGAACCATATGTCTCCAGAAATACCTCATAAAAAACTTAAATATAATAATTAGCTTAATCCTATATCTTATAGTATTCTTTTATATCCAATCCTTTATGGATTAAGAAGTAACCCAACGGAAGTCTCTTAAAGAAGAGGTATAAATCCTAACCAACCCATTTCAATTTTATTTCTCTTTCAACTTCCTCTAAAATTATTATATAGAAAAATATGATAAATAAAATATCATAAATATAATTATATATTATTATAATGATTATTTCATAACCATTTACCATCTTTTTCTCATTACAATGGGAGATGAAAGTATTGCTCGTGCGTACGTGTGGACTACCGCCTCCACGTAGGGATATGACTCATTTTACACCACCATCATTAAAGGTTGGTTATTAGGATAGATTTAATGTTTATATATTATATTTATGTTATAATAATTATTCTATATATTTGAATTAATATTTACCTTTATTTCATTTCATCCATCGAAAAATTGAAATGTCACTCGTGTGCGCGTACGGACTACTACCACCACATAGTGATATAATTCATTTTTCATCCCCGCTTTATATGAATAGTTATAATTATATATATAATTAATATATTATATATATATAATTATTAAAATTATGGAGATTAAGTAAACATAACTAAATTTCATGAACCACAACCATTGAACCAAAACATTTATGAAAAAACAAAGCAGTTAACACATAAAATGATGATAATGATGAAATATTGTTAATGAATAGGTGATAAGATGTCATAAGTAAACCATGTATGGTGTTATAGGTATTATTATGGTTATGTTTTATAAGTATTATAATATTATAATTTATTATATAGGATTTTAGATCACTTACGAAGAAAGATGAACTTGAGATTAGTGATTTTTGTTACAATCTCAATTTTACCAGGATTGTTTATACATAAATTTTCTGATGATGAAATTATTTGATATATATTTCCAAAATATTATTTTTTTTATTATCTGGTTATTTCTATATATTTCATGTTTTCATTTCATATTCCTCTCCTTAATTACTCAAGCTACTAAAAGAATGTTTTTAAGGAAAACCAACCTTGTTTTTCCTTTTAGTCCAAAATATTTTCTTCCATGTCCATATTTTCTATAAAATATTTTCAAGAATATTTTTCCTATTATCCAAACATGATTTAAAGTCATTTTTACTATATTTTAGTTTCCTTACAATGTTTTAAAATGAACCTTCTAATTATTTTCCAAATATGGCACTTTTAAATTTTTACCGAAAATGTGAAATGAATTTTTGTTTTTAAAAACACTGCATGAATGCCTTCCCCCGACATCAGAATAATATTTTCTTTAAAGATTAATTTATATGTTTCATTTTTTTATTTTCAAAGAAAAATTTTTCCTTAATATTTTGTAAATCTTTTGATTATAAATAATTGATTTTAAATAAAAATTGTATTTTCCATATGAACTGTTATAGTAATATTTTAAAAATATTTTTATCTATAACAACATACTATGATGTTTCTTATGATTTACTAGGGATATAATCTAATGTTATGATATTTATTCACTCTCTTTATGGTTTATGAAGATAATGATGAAATGTTTTTGAAACTCGTATCTATTCAATGGGTTACGATTTGATGATATGATGAATGTTTTATGATCTTATGGAACACATATATATATATATATAGTTTTCATTATGTGATGGGTGGGCCATGAAAATATATATCCCTCCAATGAATTATTTAAAAAGGATATATCATTAGATAATATGGAATAGAATGGGTACTGAACCTAGATCATTAAGGGTCTTTTTCCAATAAGATAGTTTAGGGAGTGAACCTTGAGTAAGGAAATGATGGAATTTAGAGTGAACTCAATCCACAATGATAGTTTTTATAGAGAGACAATAATAAGGAAATGATTTTATATGCATGTTTTCATGCCAAAAACTTATGTATTATGCTTATTATACATTTTCATTGATTATGATTGATTATTGATGATACTGAACTCTTATATATTATGTATTTAGATTAATAAAAATTTATTCCATGTCTCATGATTATGATATATGAATTTATGGGAATGATTTTCTAATGTTTATCTCATGTTCTCATACCGTTATGCTTATCTTATGCACTCTTATGATCATTTATTGATATATATTATGTTTACCGTTAATAAGTATCTGAGATCACCCTTTCCTATGTTTTCCTTCACTAGGTTATGAAGAAAGTTTTTAAGTATGTTATTTCTAATAAGGGTGCTAGTTTTGAATAACTAAATAGGAAATGATATATACCTTTTATGAATTAATTTCTTATGTATCCCTATTTAAAAATGAAATAAAATTATATGGTCCTTAGTCATGTATTATTGTAAAATTTATTGAATATTCATATAAAATGATGCAATATTTATGTATGAGAAGCATGGGTCCCTATAGTTGGTATTAGAGGAAAGGTTTAGTAACTTTTGGAAATTATGATGAGGAAAAATTAGTGAGAACCCTTAGGATAAGACTATGTATCAAAAAACATCCTATGTTATGGTAAAAAAAGATTCTAGTTTCCATAATAAAATACATCCATTTTAGGATACTACAAGTGGATGTGGTTTTGGGATATATGTATCTACAAGTAATAACCTCAGAAAGAGTTGGTAGATTATATATCTACCATTATTATGGTGAATGGTGAATGGGCCATTACGACACACCTAGTTTGATACCCCTGAGGGATATTCTTAGGTTAATTCACATTTTATTTAAGATCCATCCTAAAGGATTTGAATAAATAATGACTATGGATGACCTAGTTTAAACCTAAGGTGTCATAGATTGAATAGAATAATTCTTGATTTAGACATCCTATAAATTATTTTCATGATTATATAATTTCCCACTATTATTATTTCTCATACTATGATTTTTGGATGGATGAAATTTATATAACTAGAAGGAACCATGTTAACACTAAATTTTACAGTCAATTCAATGATTTTACCCCTAAGAAACCCAAATTATGGGATCTAAAATGATAAATCTTTTTTCTATTATTACATAACTTTCTCAATAAATGAATCACTTCAAGATTTAAAATGAGAACATAATGTAAAAACATACCACTTAGTACTTCATGAAGTAATTACTACCTTATTTTAGTGGGTTTTCTAATCCACTAATTATTGAGTAATGGATCTGTGGCACTGAAAACATAATTTCTATTCTCTAGTGCTTGGAACATGATAAGGTTATATTATATATTAATGGTTTAGAATGTGAAGTGGGTAAATAGTATAATATTATCAAGAATACAAGGCACTAGGAAGAAATTTACTCAATGGAGTGGGATGAGTTTAGGATATTATTTTAGAGTAAGAACTTTCATCCTATTATTTATATGAAGATAGAGAAGGAATTCGTTGAGTTTAAGATGAATGATGATAAATCTGATGGTACCTATGGGGAAAATTTTATAGGAATTTCTAGGTACACTTTTGGTATTATTATTAAACCATAAAATAAGATTTACTAATACTTTAGTGTCTTAAAACCAATTCTCTAAATGTATTTATCCATAACATACTTAATTAGATATGAAGAAATAATTCTATGTTCCATCTAGGTGTAAATTGAGGTTTGATTCACCAATAAATATAATTGTTTTTATAAGAAAATAAATATGCAATTAAAAAGATATTATAATAGAAGAAACCATTGAGGGAAGAATATGGATTTTCCTTTAATATAGAAGTGTGTAAATAATCATGGATGAAATTGTATCAAGGGGAATGGTAAATGTTTTAATATTATAAAATAAGTTAATTATGAAATCAAATGCCAAAGTAATGGAAAAAAGTTAGCTGATGATGTAAATGGAAATAAATCTCTACAGAATGAGCTACCCACACTCCAATGATATAATTACAAGGAGTATGGGTATTATACTAACCAATGCTTGAAGTTGAGGGTTAATTGAGATGATCAATTTTAGAAAACTCTTAAGCCCAAAGACAAAGAGAAATATGATGTGATCATTATTGCCAATGTGGGGTATAATAATGAAGTGGTGAAAGGTACAATAACCATCCACTCTATAACTACTAATGTATTATTTGATTTTGGATCTACCCACTCATTTATATTTAAAAGGTTTTCTAAGGGTATCACATTACCACCCTAATGACTAGATGTTGAAATTGTAGTAAAACTCTTAATGGTATGATGAACACATCTAAAGTCTATGAATCTTCCCCAATTGAAGTTCATGGGAATGTGATTCCTATAAATATTACTATTCTTACTCTAGTTAAATTTGATGTAATTTTTGGGAAAGGATTGAATTTATTTATATAAATCACATATCAATTAATTAAGAAGGGAAGTCACATTTTATATTCTAAGACAACCTGTGATGGTTTATCAATGAGATGATAAATATGAGCTTACATTGGAAATTACATCAATTGCATTGTTCAATATTTATATTCCAAGGGGGTATTTATCTTAGATTGTTTGGGAAAAAAATTACATCCAATATATTCCTATTTTATGGGAGTTGATTAATGTCTTTCTAGAGGAGTTTCACAGTATTCATCCAAATAAGGAAGTTTATTTTTCAATAGAACTCATTCCTAGTGATACACTTATTTCAAAGACTCCATATAGAATGACCCATATTAATTTGAAAAAATCAATAATGAAAATCTAAGAGAATATTGATAAGGGATTCATTTGAATAAGTTTTTCACCATGGGGTGCAACTATACTTTTTCTTAAGAATAAAGATAGATCAATGTGACTCTGTAATGATTATCGGGAACTTAACATGATCATGTGAAAGAATAAGTATCCTCGACCCCATATTAACGATTTGTTTGATCAATTTTAAGGAGCTAAATATTTTCCCAAGACTGATATTTATTCTAGATACTATGAGTTGATAGTAAAAAGTGAATATAAACCCAATAAAAATTCTATTCAAGCTATGAACACTATGAATTTATAGTGATGCCATTTAGTATTACTAATTCCCCTATTATCTTCATATATTTAATGAATAGAGAATTTATAGATTAATTTTATTTGTTTGTGGTAGTATTTATTGATGATATTATTATATATTCCAAGAGTAAGGAATAACATGAATATTACTTGGGGATTTTATAGAAGTCCCAAAGGAAGGATATGTTGAATTAAAAATTTACCAAGTGTGAATTTGGGTTGTAAAATGTTTCATTTTTTGGTCATACAATATCAATCAAGGGTATATCAGTGGATCCATCAAAGATATAAGTTATTGAACATCGGCCTAGACTAACCACTATCACTAAAATCCATAGTTTTCTTAGATTGGATGGATATTATCAATTATCTATAAAGTATTTACTATAGATATCTAATCCACTTACTAAGTTATCTCATAAGGGAGTTAAGTTCCTTTATACTAATGAGTGTGAAAAAAATTTCAAGGAATTGAAGAGAAGGTTGGTCAGTATACCTTTTCTCACACTATGAAATAGTGGAGAGGGGTTTGGGATTTATAGTGATACATTTAATAATGGGTTGGTATGTTTTCTAATGAAGAATTATATTATAACCGCATATAACTCATGCCAATTTAAGGTTCATGAGAAAAATTACCAGACTCATGATTTGGAGTTAACAGTGGTAATATCTTCCTTAAAGATATGGAGTCATTATCTTTATGGGGAAAGGGGTGAAATATATATTTATCATAAAAATTTAAAGTATATATAAAACCAAAAATAGTTGAATATGCATCAAATTATATGGTCATAGTTGATTAAAGATTATGAACTCTCAATACACTACCCCCATAGGAAAGAAAATAAGGTGTATGATGCTTTGAGTTAAAAGTATTAGGCTATATTATCTATGATGAGGATCAAAAAAGAAAAAATATTTATGGATTTTCAAAGGAAGGACCTTGAAATATTAAAGAGGAGAAATCTTATCTCTCTTAAATAACAGTTCAACCATTTATCCTTGTAAAGATTAAAGAGGAACAAAAGGAGGATGTTGTGCTGAAAAAGAAGGTTAGAAATATTCCTGAGTTCAATATTTATTTTAATAGAATGATAAGTTTTAGGAACTAATTATGTGTTCCATAAATAACAGATTTAAATAAGAAACTATTGGAAGAATCTCATAGTAAATTATTCTTTATTCATATTGGAAGTATGAAGATGTATATATATCTGAAAGAGTATTTATGGTGAGAAAACATAAAGAGAGATTTTGAGATGTGTGTATATCAATGCTTGGTATGCTAGAAAGTTAAGTCTAAGAGACAAAATTATAATAAAATAGCAAACTATTAAATATAAATGAATGGAAATGGAAAAACATCACCATGGATTGCATTTTCAACCCCCCCCCAAACATCTAAAGATCACAATGTTATTTGAGTTATAGTCAATCACCTTAAAAATTCATTGTAATTAGTTACAATCAGTGAAGATTTATCTTTTTATCATCTTTCCAGGATATAATTTAAGAAAGTGGTAAGGTTTCATGGGTACCATATCCTTTTTTATCTAATCAGGATGTAAGGTTTACATCAAAGTACAAGAGAATTCTTCAGCCAGATCTAGATACAGAGCTATGTGTCAGTAATACTTATTATCCTTAGATAGATGGTCAGTCTATGAGGACTATTTAGACACTAGAGGATATGTTTAGATCATAATATCTAGATTTAAAAGGTGGTTTAGATCAACACCTTCCTCTAGTTGAGCTTTTGAACAACAATAACTTTCACTCAAGCACTCATAAGGCTCATTATGAAGAACTCTATAGAAATAAGAGTAAAACATCAACATAATGGGATGAAGTTATATAAATAAAGCTATTGGGACCTGATCTAGACAAGGAAATGGTAGAAAAGGTTATAATAGTTCATTATTATATCAAGGCAACTGAGAGTCGATATAAGAGTTACATCGCTAATCAATGGTGAGATTTGGAATTTGAAGTTAGATGGAAAGTTTTAATATGAATTTTTCCATATAATAATTTTTTGAGTTTCAAGATGAAGTAAAATATGATCCCTTGGTATATTGGCCCCTTTTATATTCTAGATAAATTAGCAACTGTATCTTATCTATTTGAACTCCAACCAAAACTCTCTCAGGTTCTTGATATGTTCTGTGTATCTATCCCAAGGAAGTACATATCCGATCCTTCACATATAATGAACTATGAGGTTATACCACTGTATATTGATATTTATTATGAAGAATAACTGGTAGAAATCCTAGATCATATTGATAATGTTCAACAAAACAAGACTACTCACCTGGTTAAATTTATTTGGATGAATAAGAAATTTATGAAAGCTACATGGGAACTTGAGGATGTGATGGAGCATAAATATCATCATTTTTTGTACTAGAGTGATGAAATTTCAAGGTAAAAATTCAATTTAATGGGTTTATAATGTAACACTATAATATTTTAAATATATTTCCTTTGAAATAAAAATTGAAGTATTTTATAGCTTTCCACATACACAACCTGAGTCTATATGAACCACGATATAGTGAAAAGTTATAACCTGACCATTAAATTGGAAGTTATGAATACAAATAAAAAATTTATGAAAATATGTTTAAATTTTTTTATTAACTAAAATTTATTTATTAATTTATAATAAATAAGTACCCAATTTTCTGTAAAGTTATTTTACTCTTCAAAAAGATTTTTTTCTTAAAAAATGATTTTTATCACATTTTTTCACATGAAAGTTATAATTAATTTATACTAATTCTATAAATTTTATTTTAGTAAATTAATATATTTTTTAAAATTATAATTTTAATATTACATTAAGGTGATTTTTTGAATTTTTCTAAAAAGATTTATTTTTTAGTGAATAGTGAAAATACATTTTTTTTGCAAAAAATGACATTTCTTTTCAATTAAATGTCCCATAATGTTTTTAATTTGACCATAAATAAACTAAGAATAATTTAATTATAAATTATCTAATTAATTACATAATAATAATCATTATAATTTATTTTTATATACGTTAATTGTTTATCATAAAAACATATTTTTTTAAAAACTATTTTTATGTGTGCAATGCGTTTTTATATCAATTAATTAATTTAATATATATTAATTAATTATTTTAATTTAATTTATAAATTATATATACAAAATAAAATTTTAAAGTTTATTTTATGTTTTTTATAAGTAAAAATATAGAAGTAAATTGATTTTTACGCTTAAAAATTTATTTTTTGAAAACAAGTTTTCATTACAGTTTTCACACTTAATTAAAGTTAAATTCTACAAATTATTGAAATATAATATTTTAAAATGGATTATATATTTTTAATTATATTAATTAATATAATTTAATAGGTTTAAATTAATTTTTGGTCATAGTGAATAGTAAATATAATAAAATTTTGTAACCACAGCTAAGGTTAATACAGTTTTACCTGTAGGGTTAAACCATGAGAGAAGTGTAGTATTTCTACCCATACCTATAAAATTTTTATTGGTTAAATATATTTCAAAATTAAATTATCCTAAATTCTAATCCATGTCCATTTGGATCCAATTCCCCATGAAAGTGACCTTAAATCATTGAAATATTTTAAGATACTCTATTTGTGTCCCTACCCTCAGTAATAAAAGGGAACTTCTTCTCCTCCCTTATTCACACTATTTAATCATTATATCTAGGAAAATACTAGCTCCAAAACCTTCATATAATCCTTAAATTCATCCTATATCTTCTTTTATTCTTCTATAGACAATCCATGAGCGCTTAAGTAGTAAGCCCAATGTGGTCTCTCAAAGAAGAGGTATAGATCTTTACCAAGCCATTTCAATTTAATTTCTTAATCTACTTCATCTAAATTTTTTTATCCATAAAAATATGATATATAAAGAATCATAAATATTTTTAGATGTTATTATGATGATGTAACAACCATTTAACATCTCTTATTAATCTAATGTGAGATGAAAGTATCACTCATGCCGACGTGTAAAATACAACCTCTATGTAGTGATAAATCCCACTTTACACCATAATCATTAATGATGGTTTATTATGGTAGATATAATGTTTATATAAGATATTTATGTTATAATAATTATTTTATAAATATTAATTAATATTTACCTTTATTTTTTCCATCCATTGAAAAATGGAAATGTCATTAGAGCGTACATACGACCTTTCATCTCTACATAGTGATGTAATTCATTTATCATTATCACTTTATATGAATGGTTATATTTATTTATAAAATTAATATATGAAATATTTTTATCATGATTAATTTTTTTTAAATTAATGAACCATGATATAAGTTCATGGACTATAAACACTAAACCAAAAGATACATGGAAAACTAAGAAATTAACGTCTGAAATGATGATGATAATGAATGATTTTAAATGAACAGGTGATAATATATTATAAGTAAATTATATTATATGTATGATTATGGTTTTGGTATATAATTATAATAAAATTTTAATTTATTACATAGGATTTTACAATGCTTATAATGCAAGATAAACTTGAGGTAAGAGTTTTATGTTATAATCTCATTTTTACCAGGATTACTTATGATTAAATTTTATATTGATGCAATTATATGATCAATATCTCCCAATTATTATTTATTTTATTATTTGATTTTTTTTGGAGATTTTATGTTTTCCTTTCATTTACCCTATTTAATTACTCAAGATAGTAAAAGAATGCTTTTAAGGAAAAAAACAATGTCATTCCATTCAGTTGGGAATATTTTCTTTAAAATATTTTTAAGTACATTTTTTCCATTATACAATGATTATTTAAATTAATTTTTTAATATTTTTTAATTTTCTTGACAATATTTAAAATGAAACTACTTATCATTTTGCAAACATAGTACTTATAAATTTTTACTGATAATGTGAAAAGATTTTTTGTTTTAACGAACACTACATGAAAAAATTCCTATGAAATCATAAATACTATTTTAATTAAATATTAATTTATATTTTTACTTTGTTCTTTTAAAATAATTTTTTTCCTTTATATTTTATAAATTTGTATATTCAAAATAAGTGATTTAAAATAAAATGGTTATTTTACTCAAGAAATGTTCTAGTAATCCTTTAAAAGTATTTTAATATATAAAAAATTATTTGATGTTTTTATGATTCACTAAGGATATGATGTAATGATACTATATTTATTCATAATTTGTATGGTTTATGGTTATGAGGATGAAATTTTTATAGAACCCTGATCCTTTTTGTGGTTTATGGTTTGATGATACGATGAATGTTTTATAATATTTTTGAAGACATATGTATGATTTTTAATATGTGATGGGGGGACCATAATTATATGGAACTCCAATGCATTGAATAAAGAAGGATATATCATGAGATAATAAGTAATATAATGGAAAGTGAACCCAGTACAATAAAGGATTTTTTTATAAGATAATATTGGGGGTGAACCTTGACTAAGGAAATAATGGAACTGGGAGTGAACCCAATCCACCATGATAGTATTAGAAGTGATCCTTAACTAATAAAATGATTTTCTATGATTATATGTGGTATAAAAACTTATTTATTACTCTTATGATATGTTCTCCGGGATCATGATTTATTATTTATGATACTCTACTATTATGTCTTATATCTTTTGATTGATAAAACTCTATACTATGTTTCATGATTATGATATATGAATTGATGGTTATGATTTTTATAATTTTTATAATTTTTATCTCATGTTATCATACAATTATTCTTATCTTATGACTACTTATAATAATTTATGGTTATATCTTATTTTTACCCTTATTGAACATATAAGCTCATCCTTTCTTATGACTCAATTCTCCAGAGGTTTTAAGTATGGTATGTCTAAGAAGTGTTCCAGTTGTGAAGAAAAAATGGTAAATGATATGGATATTTTATATACCATATTTTATGTATATATGTTTCTAAAGACACTAAAACTATACAGTCATCAGGTTCATATTATTATGATATGTATTGAATATTCATAAAAAAGATATAATATTTATGAATGAAAAGTATGGATTGTTATAATAAGATTCACATTGCCTCTAGACTAGGGTCACATGTCTCAACCGCTGACCATGATCCTAGTAAGGTTATAATTTCTTGACATGGAGTACCCTCAACACACCTCTTCAAAATCATTCACTTCATTTGTTCCAAGATCCAACATATCAACTCCCACTAACTGGCATCATTTTGAAACTGAAAGTTTATATCCTGCTAACTCAATGCTACTAGAAGCATTCTATGAACTTGATAGGGATATAACTTAACCCATCCTAACTTAATCTCTAACTTTAATACTAAGAAATGACACCCCAAGTTCTTTCACATTTAACCACATAATAACCGCTTCACTTAATGCATAAAATTGTTCACACCTCATATGAAACTATCAAAACCCCATGCACCACATTGATTTCATCTAAAATGATGAGGGATCAACCTATAACCACTAAAGTTAATTGAATTGCAAGGGTTTCATGCCCCATTATGACCATTTACAAAAATCTAATTATATCTTATGAGTCAATCATCACATACCCTATGATCATGCACCTCTTCAAGAAAAAAAACAAGATTATGGAATGTCACTTTACACTAACCGGGTATATCCTAGATTCCCTCTCAAAATAATCCTAACACTTTCATGTTCCACAGATAAATGCACAACCACCCATCAACCTGGGTTCCAATTCCAGAACCAACACCATTTAACTACATAGGTACCTCATACCCAAAACACACTCACAACTTCTAGGGTCAGGTAGAAAAATTATCTCGCCCCTCGAAATAGTCCTAAAGATGATGCATCAACACTAAGGGTGGTTAAAGAGAACTACACTAAAACTATGAAGCATTAATCATGTTCCAACCATATAAACTGAGTTATCTACCCACACCTTAAACTTCCCAATATTTCTCACAATATAGGGCCAAATCCTCTCATGGTTTTCTTCAAATCCCACTTGACATTGACTCACTAAACCTTAGTCACTCTCAATAGTCACTTTGTCTAACCACTTATCCTAAAAACTAGTGTCTCACTTAGGATACAACTCACATGATGACACTCGCTCTTGTCTAAAGGTCACTTGGAATTCACATTCCATTAAAACACCCCAGAGTCCCTATAAAAAATCTTAATATCAGCAATCCTACCCCCTCTCAGGTCTGACATAAACTAAAAGGGTCCAAATCAATGAAGGCTACCACAATTATATCATCTACTTTGCAGTACATATAAGGCCCCGACCTTAAACCTTAATTAATATTGAATTAAAAGAATAATTCACATTGAGGATCTTTTCAGGTTTAGAGTTTTAGAGAATTAGGACATAACTATTACATCTCAAAAGATTACAAAGTAGACACTTCTACTAATATTCCATAGAATAAAAAAAACTCTTAAAAAGAAACATGTCTAGTTCCAAGTTTTATATAGCATGACCTTCCCTTGATCCCATCCTTGAACCTATTCTACATTAGGTCCTATGAAAAACATTTCAATAAAACTTAGGGTGATCATAAAGAGCTCAGTAAGGGATACACAAAGAATGAAAACTGTAAGTTTATCAAAACAACAAGTAAACCATGTATACTTTATCAAAGTAATAATTTTCACCTTTATGAAGTAGTAAAAACTCTTCACTGAATAAAAGATCATTACTTACCCTTCTGTAACCAAAATATTACCATAAAACCCATAAAAATATCACATAACATATAAAGTTAACTTGGGACATAAACATATTTAAGTGGAATAACCATACGGTCGACTTCCACACATATCACTTAATGGAATAGCCATTCGGCCAACTTCCATACATACTTAATGGAATAGCCATTCGGCCGACTTCCATACCCAATGAATTAGAGGTTATAACATAACCACCCATCCTGGTATTCATGGCACCACCCGTCATATGGTTTATCATGTAACCACCCGTCAAATGTCAAAGTACCAATATAAAATCATAAAACATAAATCCAATATAAAGGAATGATAACATTTCTACATTTCAATCACAATATATCATTTAAATATATTGACATAATAGAATCCTTTATCAAAACCATTTTCCATACCAAAATACATAAAAGATTATATGCTATTTATTTCATTTTAAAAACATTACGGCTTGTTGAGGAAGCCAAAGACCAAATAATACTCGCGGCGACGGAGAAGTCGTTGTCACCGCATACGTACGACAAAAACATTCCCTTTTGTTTTTTAGTAAAATGTTTCATATAAAAAGATTCCTTTTGAATAAACGTAAAAGTCAAAGGGGTTTATACACCATATTAAAGAAAGTGGTGTATAAAACAAAAATGTGCCTCAATGAAAGGAGATTGAGACGAAGTCCCTTACAAAGATCATTTTTTTAAATAAAGTAGGTCTATTATGTGTATTCACTATATTACACATAAAGAAAGTATAAATACATGATAGGACATAATAATATCATGACATAAAGTAGGAGATTAACCCAAATAATGAAAATTGGGTTAAGAAGTTCCCTTACCTCGGGTCCGACTTGACTCGATCGTTCTTTAACGTCCTTAAAATCGGGTAACTCCCTTTGGTTTGAGCTCAAAGGCTTCCTTGGGAAAACTTCTGCCCAAAGTGAGGCTTCAACAAGTAAGAGAGGGATGTGTAGAGACAAAATGGGCAGGGTTTGGCCGAGCCAAAGGCTTTGTAAGTGTGGGTAAAGAGGTAGAGGTGGGGGCCTTTTATAAGAGGAGAGGAGGGGCACTCTTGGAAAGTAAAGATAAGTTACTTTATTTTAAAATGAGTTTCGGATTCAAAAGGTCCCACATTGATATAATTCGAGGTTAAGATGATAAGGGTTCTAGATCCACCCATCCAATAGGTTTTGGACATTTGTAGGTTATGGATTTTACATTATCATTTCATTTTATTTAAATCCTTTATTAATGAGGTAATCGCTGCATCATCATGATGTCATAAATAATTTAATTTATTTAAAGTCTAAAAATTATAAAAAAAATACTATGATGTAGGAAATCTTTTTAGATTTCCAATGACTATTTATAATAAAAAATCTGACTTGTATAACCCCATGTAAAAATTGTTTTAGTAAAACCTCTCATGTTTGTGTCATTTTTACTTTAACATTTAATAAAAAGTTATTTATGTCATTTCGCAACCAAAGTGGATCCATGGGATCCCCAAGTTGACCCATGGATTGTCTTGGTCGGCCATGACACATCCAATGAGGGTAGGACATGTGTCAAGCTCATCTCATTTTATTAAAGCATTATTTTTACCTTAAACTACACTAATTACCTCTAATCGCGATTAAGAACTTAAAAGTTACTATTCACCAAAAAATTACTTTAATCTCATTGAACCACATTTTACTTCTTAATGACAACCATGTATGTCGGATTTTTAAAATTCAAAACACAGAAGTGGTAAAATTTCATTTAAACGAAAAATCAGTTTTTATAAGTACCACTTAGTGGTTTCACTATTCATCAAAAATTGTAGTTTTTCAGAAAAATACCAAAAATTCACACAAGATAAATTTTGATTTCCCAATCATAAAGAATAAGATTATTTTGAACAAAATATCTTATAAAATTGTTAAAAGATATATTTAAAAATGGTTTTCCATTAAAAGGCAGTAAAACAATCTTTTAAAAATATTAGTGTATTCCATGCTTAAGATTGGATTTATTCTCCTTTTAAGCCTCTAAAACACTATCTAATTCATTAATAGACATAGATAAAAATATCTATTATTCATTACTTACTTGGGATGTTACATCCTTCCCCCCTTTATAAAATTGTGTCCCCACAATTTATTTACTTATCGAATAAATGGGGGTACTTATCCCTCATTGCATTTTCAGATTCCCATGTTGCCTCTTCAATCATGTGGTTTTTCCACAAAACATTTACCTGATGAATTACCATATTTTGCAACACCTGCTCTCTTTGGTCAAGAACTTGGACTGGTTGTTCTTCATAAGAGAGATTCTCTTCCAACTGAACTACCTCTGGGCTCAAAACATGAGACAGATCTGGCATATACTTCCTCAACATCAAAACATGAAAAACATTGTGTACCTGAGATAAACTCGGAGGTAAATCCACTTGGTATGCAACTGATCCAACTTTCTCCAAAATTTCATATGGTCCAATGAACCTTGGACTCAGATTTCCCTTCTTACCAAATCACATCACACTTTTCCACGGTGAAAATTTGAGAAAAACATGATCACCTACATCGAAAGATAGACCCTTCCTCCAGTTATCCGCATAACTCATTTGCCTGCTCTGAGCTGTTTTCATGTGTTTATGAATCAACTGAACTTTTTCGGCCATCTCTTCTACAAATTCTTGTCCCATCAGCTTCCTTTCACCCACTTCATTCCAAAAATATGGAGTTCGACACCGCTTCCCATATAATGCCTCAAACGGTGCCATCTGTATACTGGAATGAAAATTGTTATTATAAGAAAACTCAACAAAAGAAAGATGTTGGTCCCAAATTCCCTGATAATCCATCGAACAAGCTTGTAGCATATCCTCCAAGGTCTGAATTGTTCGTTCTGACTGCACATCTGATTGAGGATGAAAAGCTGTACTAAAATTTAATTCAGTACCCAACGAATTCTGAAGGCCTTTCCAAAAGTTAGATGTAAACCTGAGATCACGATTGGACAAAATGGAGAGAGGAACTCCATGTAACCTGACTATATCTTTAAGATACAAACGGGAAAGTTGATCTAGTGAAAAAGTATCTTGTATAGAAAGGAAATGATAAGATTTAGTCAAGTGATCAACAATAACCCAGATTGCATTATTACCTCGAGATGTCCTTAGTAATCCCACAACAAAGTCCATGGATATGTTTTCCCATTTTCACTCTGGCACCGGTAAAGGCTGAAGCATCCCTTTCAGTAACTACCGCTCTGCCTTAACCTGCTGACAAGTCAAACACTTCACAGTAAAATCAGCAATATCCCTTTTCATTCCATCCCACCAGTAATACTCCCACAGATCTCTGTACATCTTAGTACTGCCAGGATGAACTGAAAACAGGGAACTATGAGCCTCACATAACAGCTCATTCTTCAACTGTGAATTAAAAGGCACACATAATCTCTTCCCAAACCTCAAAACACAATCATTATCAATGTTGAATTCAAGAAACTTACCTTTCTGAACCAGCTCTACCTTTTTCTGCGACTCACTGTCTTCCCTATGTGCTTGCTTAATTCTGTCTGATAGGGATGATCTCACTGATACCTGAAACAAAACAGAAGAACTTCCTGTACCAACAACTTCCATGCCAAATCTCATCAAATCCTTAACCAAAGGATCACGTTCCAAACACAACATTGTTAATGAAGCATTACTTTTTCAACTCAAAGCATCAGCCACTTTATTTTCTTTTCTCATATGGTAATGAATTGTACAATTCTAATCCTTGATTAATTCCATACATCTCCTTTGTCTCATGTTTAATTCTTTCTGAGTGAATATATACTTTAAACTTTTGTGATCATTATATATTTTACACTTTACTCCATACAAATGATGCCTCCAAATTTTTAAATCAAAGGCAACAGCAGCTAATTCCAAATCATGTGTAGGGTAATTTACCTCATGAGTTTTCAACTGACGTGAAGAATAAGAAATTACCTGATCATTCTGCATTAGGACACAACCAAGTCCTTTCAATGAAGCATCACTGTAGATAACAAACTCACCATTCCTGGATGGAAGTGCCAAAATTGGAGCATTCACCAATCTTCTTTTCAACTCATGAAAACAATCATCACATTCTTTTGTCTAGATGAACTTAACACCCTTCCGAGTTAGCTTAGTCATTGGACTAGATAACCGTGAAAAAATTTCAACAAACCTTCGGTAGTAACCTGCCAAACCAAGAAAACTATGGATCTCGGTTACATTTGTGGGTCTTGGCCATTCTTCAACAACTTTTGTTTTAGCAGGATAAATAGTTATGCCATCTTTTGAAACAATGTGACCCAGGAAACAAATTTGTTGTAACCAAAACTCACACTTGATGAATTTTCCATATAGTTTCTTTTCTTTTAAGGTTTGCAAGATAACCCTTAAATGAATTTCATTCTCCTCTTTACTTTTATAAAACACCAAAATATCATCAATAAACACAACCACCATTTATCACCTGATTCAACTGATTCATCACTATAGCAAACTGTTTAGTTCTGATTCTGACCATCTCAGGATACTTATTTGAAAGGTCATCTCCCTCTGTATGCCATCCCATAAAAGCTGTTATGTTTCCTCTATGGAAAACCATTCTGAAAAAACATGTCTTAGATAAAGAAACATGGTAATCTTCAAATGCTATATCATTTCAATTTGACCATAAAAAAATACTTTCGGATAATCATTTAATAGAATTCTAACTCCTAAAGTTATCTAAACCGACCTTTGATACCAACTATAAGGACCCGGACTTAAACCGTACTTAATATTGAATTAAAATAATAATTCACATTGAGGATCTTTTCAGGTTTAGAGTTTTAGATAATTAGGATATAACTATTACATCTCAAAAGATTACAAAGTAGACACTTCTACTAAGATTCCATAGAATAAAAAAAAACTCTTAAAAAGAAACATGTCTAGTTCCAAGTTTTATATAGCATGACTTTCCCTTGATCCCATCCTTGACCCTATTCCACATTAGGTCCTGTGAAAAAATTTCAATAAACTTGGGGTGAGCATAAAGAGCTCAGTAAGGGATACACAAAGAATGAAAACTGTTAGTTTATCAAAACAACAAGTAAACCATATATACTTTATCAAAGTAATACTTTTCACCTTTATAAAGTAGTAAAAACTCTTCACTGAATAAAAGATCATTACATACCCTTATGTAACCAAAAGATTACCATAAAACCCATAAAAAGATCACATAACATATAAAGGTAACTTGGGATATAAACATACTTAAGTGGAATAACCATACGGTCGACTTCCACACATATCACTTAATGGAATAGCCATTCGGCCAACTTCCATACATACTTAATGGAATAGCCATACGGCCGACTTCCATACCCAATGCATTGGAGGTTATAACGTAACCACCCATCTTGGTATTCACGGCACCACCCGTCATATGTTTTATCACGTAACCACCCGTCAAATGTCCAAGTACCAATATAAAATCATAAAACATAAAACCAATATAAAGGAATGATAACATTTCCACATTTCAATCACAATATATCATTTAAATATATTGACATAATAGAATCCTTTATCAAAACCATTTTCAATACCAAAATACATAAAAGAGTATATGGTATTTATTTTATTTTAAAAACATTACGGCTTGTTGAGGAAGCCAAAGACCAAATAATACTTGCGGTGGCAGAGAAGTCGTTGTCGCCGCATACGTATGACAAAAACATTCCCTTTTGTCTTTTAGTAAAACGCTTCGTATAAGAAGATTCCTTTTGAATAAACGTAAAATTCAAAGGGGTTTATACACCGTATTAAAGAAAGTGGTGTATAAAAAAAATGTGCCTCAATGAAAGGAGATTGAGACGAAGTCCCTTACAAAAATCATTTTTTAAATAAAGTATGTCTATTATGTGTATTCACTATATTACACATAAAGAAAGTATAAATACATGATATTAAATAATAATATCATGACCTAAAGTAGGAGATTAACCCAAATAATGAAAACTGGGTTAAGAAGTTCCCTTACCTCGGGTCCGACTTGACTCGATCGTTCTTTAACGTCCTTAAAATCGGGTAACTCCCTTTGGTTTGAGATCAAAGGATTCCTTGGGAAGACTTCTTCCCAAAGTGAGGCTTCAAGGAGTAATAGAGGGATGTGGAGAGACAAAATGGGTAGGGGTTGGCTGAGCCAAAGGCTTTGGAAGTGTGAGTAAAGAGGTAGAGGTGGGGGCCTTTTATAAGAGGAGAGGAGGGGCACTCTTGGAATGTAAAGATAAGTTAATTTATTTTAAAATGAGTTTCAGATTAAAAAGGTCCCACATTGATATAATTTGAGGTTAAGGTGGTAAGGGTTCTAAATCCACCCATCCAATAGGTTTTGGACATGTGTAGGTCATATATTTTACATTATCATTTCATTTTATTTAAATCCTTTATTAATGAGGTAATCGCTGCATCATCATGATGTCATAAATAATTTAATTTATTTAAAGTCTAAAAATTATAAAAAAAATATTATGATGTAGGAAATATTTTTATCTTTCCAATGACTATTTATAATCAAAAATATGACTTGTATAACCCCATGTAAAAATTGTTTTAGTAAAACCTCTCATGTTTGTGTCATTTTTTACTTTAACATTTAATAAAAAGTTATTTATGTCATTTCCCAACCAAAGTGGCTTCATGGGGTCTCCATGTTGACCCATGGATTGTCTTGGTCGGCCATGACAGATCCAATGAGGGTGGGACATGTGTCAAGATCATCTCATTTTATTAAAGCATTATTTTTACCTTAAACTACACTAATTACCTCTAATCGCGATTAAGAACTTAAAAGTTACTATTCACCAAAAAATTATTTTAATCTCATTGAACCACATTTTACTTCTTATTGACAACCATGTATGTCGGATTTTTGAAATTCAAAACACAGAAGTGGTAAAATTTCATTTAAACGAAAAATCAGTTTTTATAAGTACCACTTAGTGGTTTCACTATTCATCAAAAATAGAAGTTTTTCAGAAAAATACCAAAAATTCACACAAGATAAATTTTGATGTCCCAATCATAAAGAATAAGTTTATTTTTACAAACATAGCTTATAAAATTGTTAAAAGATATATTTAAAAATGGTTTTCCATTAAAAGGCAGTAAAACAATATTTTAAAAATATTAGTGTATTCCATGCTTAAGATTGGATTTATTCTCCTTTTAAGCCTCTAAAACACTATCTAATTCATTAATAGACATAGATAAAAATATCTATTATTCATTACTTACTTGGGATGTTACAGTACACCTCTCACCAAGAAAGGATTCAAAATCAAATAAATCTTTCTAACCCTAACCACCTCTACTAGGGTCTACACCAAACATAAAAAAGGTTCACCACCCTTGAAGGATCTTCCTCAACACACATCACTAGAAACCTACAAGGCTAAGACAAGTATAAAAGGTTTACAAAACTATAATCATGAGGTTCACATATCCTTTACAAGGGGTTTCTCATTACCACAAACCATAAAATGCAATTTTCCTACCATCTTTCCATTCATTTATTTCAAAAAAACCACATTTTATTACTTTCCAATTTTAAGGGATTTAAAAAAACACCACATTATAAAACTCTTATTTCAAACTTTAGCCATTTTATATGGTTTATGTTTTACTTTAAATTCACTAGACCATATGATTAACATTTCAAAAACATTTCATAAGTTACAAAATCATTAAATTCTCTATTTCTTGGTTAAATAGAATACCATTTACAAGATATATAAGGAAACACTTTATAAGTTTCTTACTGGTACTTTATTTAAAAAATACCATCACTAATCTATTTATATCATCCTATATAAAGAGATCATCATAGGA
This sequence comes from Viscum album, assembly GCA_963277665.1. Lineage (NCBI taxonomy): Eukaryota > Viridiplantae > Streptophyta > Magnoliopsida > Santalales > Viscaceae > Viscum > Viscum album. The sequence goes on from OY728148.1 coordinate 1,357,453,842, forward strand.
GTTGGTCTAGTAAGATGCCATGATATCCATATATGGGAAATGCATATATGACTCTATAGACATTTTAAATACTAACCCCCATATTACCAGAAAAAATAGACCATTGACATATATAAATTAGACTACTATAACTTGGAAAAAATGAACATCAGCTAATATGAATATATCAAAATCCATTACGTACCACATGCAACATTCAATCAACAATAAATACTATTTTCCCTAGTATAATGCATGTCACATGAATCCCTATGTACCTGAAATGATGGATGAACTAAACCACACTAATGCATACTCTTTGCATACTGAGCTAAGAGTAAAATACCATAAATCATCACATTAAAAATCTAGTGTGTCACCAAATTGAAAATCAAATACAACTATAACAAGAAAAAACCAAAGAACAAAAAGTCCCATTCTTGAAGACTTGGGTTTATCCCCATTTTTTGGTTGACCAATATTAGGAATTAGCTCATTACTAAGATCCAATAGAATCTAAATTTTCTATCTACTATGCCCAAATAGAAAGACAAAATAAAATATAATTCATTCCACATTGTAACATCCCACTATCCCAAGCCACAGAATGATGTCGGACTGATGGAACACTGAAAACCACAAGCATGCCTCCCCATATGGAAGAGGCATCCAACTAGTGGTAAGAGTATCTGAGGATATAATGGGGAGACTATGACCTCAATATCAGAGTAAATATTTCATTATAAATGAAAATATATAGATAAAAAAGTCACATAAATATCAAAGTTAAACATGTAAGTATTGAAAATAAAATACATATAAACCCCTACAATAGATGGAATGATATACAAGTAAGAAATATTCCTCATGGGAAGATCATATACATGAATAAAAATAAAAATAAACATGAATGGAAAACTCCCCCCAAACTGGTCTCAAGTACTATCCAATTCCTTCATCCTTACACCACACTAGCATACCACATAATAAACATGCAACATACCCTACATAAACCTGTAACCTAAAAGTATATAGTCTTTTTATCAGGTATACAAGTTTCATAGTGACCCAAGAAGGGTGTGAGTATAACTTATTAGTCAAACACTAATGATGTCCCTAAAATAAACAGTTAGTATAGTAGTTCATGTTGTAGTGTTCAATCTAAACCATTCAATTTCAAACATTTAAACATCTAAAATTAATGCATAAAATAAACATCAAACCCGGGGCTAGGTTCCCCCCCTAAGAATGGTATAAACCTACTTTGTCCAGAGTTGGGGTGTCTCTGATCATGTCATGATGACTGTGCTAACCATATAACTCCCAACTAGAGGAAATTTAACCATCCCTAGTCCAATAAACATCTTGGAGAAATATAACCATCCCCAGATCCTATCATACCTCTAATTCCATGTTCACCCTAGTTTAACCATTAATTCTAGTTTTCCATGTCGGTAGCATTAAACCTAGGTTAGGCATAAATCCAACACCCCAAGGGGGAATCGTTCACCCCAGGTTAACCATCAACACCCACAAATTTATAATAGGCAATACACATAACCACAATAATAAAACATAATGTATAAATGGTCCCTCTCAACATTTTTTTTTGAAATAATTCAAACTCCTAGGGTTAGTTTTCATTACCTTTAAATATCTTAAAAATATAGAACACCATTTTTAGTTCCCATTTCTAATATAATCCATTTTTCAAATATTTTTTAATGATCATAACATGCAACTAAAATCCTTCCCACACTTCCATTTCAAAACCATGTTAAATTTTCTATTTTGATTTAAAACCCCTATAATCATTTAATTAACACAACCCAAAATTCAGTAATTTTCAAACCAATCTACCATTTCAAAAGGCCAAAAATAAGATCAATATACACTTAAAATTTAATCAATGGTTGTAATATTCCATTTCACAGTCATTGGTATCAAAAAAATATTACTTAATTTGGAACAATTGTAACATAGATTAAAATTTTTATTTAACTCTAAAGGATATGGAAAACTATTCATATTTTACATTTTAATTAATAAAACCTAATGAAAAACCAATTTAATAAATTATTGTTCAATGGATACGAGCTAGCACTAACATATAACCCATGAAATTATAAAGTTAAACAATACTATGAGTTAGTCTTAGGGAACACCTACCATAAGCTTAAAAAAGTAAAATCATTAAGCTTCAACCATTGGTTCTACCTGAATTAGAAGATAACATGAAACCAAAAAAATTCCTTGAAAATAGGGTATATTAAATAAACCTAATGTATAATATTTTAACAGTAAAATAAAAGCAAAAGGGAAAGAAGAGGAGTTTTAGACTCACCAATGGATCTCGATTTCAAGAGATGATGTTAGAATCAAATAATGAATGAGTGATAAACTACCGAGAGGAAAGAAGAGAAATGGAGATGCACACAAGGGAGGATATGGGTCGAATAGGTGAGAAAATGGGGGCTAGAAACTTAAAAAATAAGAGGGGGAAATATAATTTTACCACTTATGAAGTGCATGTTTAGGTTGGATGATTTTTCAAACCATGTGCCACTTTTTAGGCCTCGCTATTAAAGGAACACCATGTGGCCTTGTTAGTGTGTATGATTTTCTAAACCCTGCATAATATATATAACATTTTTATACAATTTTCTATAGAGGAAGCAGAATTTGTAGAAGCGCTTACATGGTTTAATCAAACCATGTTCCTATACAAGGTCAACCATATGGTAGTGGTGCACCGTTAGCACCAACTGTTCACCCTGATCTATTTAAACCAAAATAGAAACTTCAAAACCTAAAGCTCCTAAAACTTCTTTGAATACCGAAGGAACCTCCCAGGACTCCTAATATATCCAAAAATACCCCTTTAAGATTATATAACCATCAAAAATTGATTATGCTGTTTCTTTTAAATGGCCCATCCAATAACCCCCAAAATTTGAAAAATCTTCTCAAACTTCAAAGCTCTCTTTACACCCACACATTAAAATGGGTTTGATGATAAAACCATCATGAATTTCTCAAAAAATATTAAACCAAATAAATGTAGTATTAGTAAACTTGGGATTTCTGTAGAGAGGAAAGTGTTATGGTTACATTCGTCTTTTTTTCATGGGTTCAATATGTGAAAATTATATTGAGATAGAATTATATTTTTTTTAAATTCATATTAGAATTAATTTTACTAAACATAGATATCCCATTAATTTTTTTATAAAATCATTATTTCATTTTTACTCCCTTTTTTCTCTCTAATAAATTTAAATGTCTCTTAATTTCCCTCAACTAGAAGTTTCAGTTTAATTAGAGGGTTGAAATAACCACTAAATCCTCTAATATACACTATCCTAGTTATTGGTAATTACCAATTACCCTTATGTAAATCCCATTATCATTATTAAAATCAATGGAGAGGAACTAAAAGGCATGCTTGTGTGATCCATTAAACAAGGGAAAATGAATTCAACATGCATTGAATTAAGTAAATATCATATATTCTAAATGAATTGAATAAATTATGAGACTATTAGATGATATATTCAATTAAATTAAATTCATTAACAAGGATTTAATGAAAATATTATTTAATCAGACACTAATAGATTAGTTTTCCATCACTAGATAATTATAGCTAATAAAAATGAGAGAAAGAAAGAATGGAGAAAGATGTGACAATAGCTGTTGATTTGGTGATCGTAGAAAGTCGCCCTGATTCTAGTGAAAAGTTATATAATTATAAAACGTCTAGTGGTTCTTTAGGTTCTTTCAAATACCTTTCATGTGAGTATTATATGATTTTTATTCCATATTCCCAATATTTATAAATTATTCCTATAATTTCAACACCAATTTTTTCTCTTTAGATCTTCTCTACATGAACATCTCGACAGTTGATATTTATCCATATAAGAATACTTGAATATTACTTATTAAATAATTATCCTCCCATAACCAAGCTCTATAATCCTTCATAAAGGATCAAAAAAATATTTTCTACTTTTAGATGTCAATGGATGTAAACATCTACTTGAAGGAAAAAGATTATGAATGTTTTGGGCTTGGGCCACTTTGAAAAAGGAGGGGAGTATTTGAATAGAATTGGGCATGGTCATCACTGCATTTGGGATATAGAAATTAGGAATGGTTTCTTTTATTAGGGAAGAAATAATATTTTATTGGTACCTGGGCTCAGGTGTCACCATATTGGGGATTCAATTTTGTTCATCCCATATATATTCATCTAGATCAACTATGAATTCCAATACATTGATTAGAAAATGAACCAACCTCCTTCACCCGCCTTTACAAAACTCAAATTTTAACTCATAAAATGAAAGTAGCAACACCAAACATCTCTGAATTTCCTACATATCAATCTTTTCTAGTAGTCCCTTCGGTTTCCAATGTTCATTTCATACCTATTCTTCAACCATGTTTGAGGATATATAATTTAGAATAATAATTAGTTCATCAGAGGGTGTAAGGGGAGGTGTAATGCTAGAAGGCAATTTACATGAACCCCAAAAGACTATTTAATCGATTTTTTATAGTGTTTATATCAAATGAAAAAAATTCAAGATGTAATAAAATAATAAATAAATAATGAGAACACAAGGATTTAATTTTATTCAACCTAGTTTGGACCTATTTTCATTATAAGAACACCACCAAAACACATGATTTAATAATATCAAAAGAAAAAAATGAGATATAATATAGTAGGAATAGAAAACAAAAATAGAACTAAGAAATAAATAATATCTTCAAAACAAAAAGAAATAAGTAACTAAAATACTTACAGAAAAAATAGGGTGTCTCTCTAGTGATCTTGTTCTATTCGAGTTGTCAGAATAGAAATTCATGTAACAACTATATCCGAGTGTTTTAAATTATTATGGAGCTTCTAGATAAGTCAAAAAGTCCACACATCTAACAAAAGAAAGGAAATCATCAATACTCTACCATAACCAGCTATGAGAAGAAGTTGAGGAGGATGATAGGATAGTATAAGATCTCTAATGAAGTAGCTGAATGACAGCTGATTAAGAGTATCTCTCTAGGGAAATGGGAGCCAAACTAAATATAATTCGAATGATCGAATGAGGTAGATATATGGTGTGATATAGGTCTTAAATCCCATTAACAACCAAAGATCCTCAAAATGGACTACCAACTATTGATCAACATTATTCCACACTAAAAAGAAAAGTAAATGATATACTATAGTGGGAAAAAAATGGATGATGAAGATCACATGGGTGAAAAACAATCAATGGTTAGAAATTCAATCCATGGAAGACTGTTAGTATGATAAGGTAAAAGAACCATAGTTCAAGCAAAATGGACCAAACACCATTCCCACATATAAGGCAGTGGCCTAGTGAAAAAAGGACATCCCAACTACTATATAAATAGATTTAGAATAATAAAAAAACAAAACAAATTTTTCTTGTATGTAATTAATAGAATTAAAATGGAAAAATAATATATCAGGTAATTTAAATATGAAAATAAGAATGCACAAATCTCTACTATTTTCAATTTAAATTAGTGATGTCCTTACACCCATGGTTATTTAATTGGAACCAAATTCATCCAATCTAAGAAATATTTGAATTTAGATAATACCATGACTTTAGTCAAACCATCAACTGGGTTATTATCTGCATGTATCTAATTGACACACATAGTTCCAAATTCAATAACATATCTAATAAAATATAATATAATATTAATGTGTTTAGATTTATTATGGTATAATAAATTCTATTATTAATTAAATGAATATTGAAGATCATTATACATTGTAATATAAAAATCATAAAGTTTGAGTTCAGGATACAAACCCCTGATCAATAAAGCTTATTAGATAGCCTTAATAAAATTAATATATTATGATTCTATGGTTAAATGAGATACCATAGACTAAATATTTCATAAATGGAAAATATGGCCTCCACAAGTAGTGAAAACAAACCCAGTTAATGAATTTATAGCATCAATATTTCTTTTATAGTCAGTATCTACATATCTAATAATTATTTCAGCAGTATACATATTCTTATCATTACACAAAGACAAATAAAAAGTACATGAAAAATGACACAGTATCCATTTTAGGGAATTCCAACGTGGCTTAAATGGAGTGTCCATAAATCTGATAAGGGTTTGGATTGTGAAAGACATACCAGGCATAGTGTAAATCATGACATATATAACACTGCAAAAGATTTTTTCATAGAGAATTTTGGATATAAACTAATTGTTAGTAGAATAAGTAGGCGACTGAGTCAATAAAAACTTAATATGTTTTCCAAATTGAATACTAACAATTTTGAGAGGTTTAAATAGGCACCTTTTAGGAAATTTTAGAATAAAATCATGATGTAAAATATATAACAGTTTATTTCATATATCATTAATGATTTATACAACTAAAATTTTATTTATTTCACCTAAGTCCTTAATTTCAAAAACTCCTTTTAATTGAGATTTAATAGTAGTAAAAAGATTTATGTTATTGCACATAATAATCATGTCAACAATATAAAACAATAGGTAAATAATTTTATTTTTAATTGAATTTAAAAAAACCCAAGCATCATACCGGATCCATATGAAATGGTTATTAAGAATAAAATAATCAAATTTTCTATACCACTAACTTCAGTCCAATTTCAAACTATATAATGATTTAATTAAATGAAAAAATTGTTTATATTTTAATTTGTTTGAGTAACCACAAGGAGACTTCATGCGAAGTTTCTCATTAAGGTCACCATGATGGAAAATAGTTTTCACATGTAGTTGTTTAATGTGTAGGTCATTATAAGAAGAAAAATAAAACATCAGCCTAATGTAAGAATGTTTAAAAAATGGTAAAAAATTTACAAATAGTATATTCCTTCTCTTTGAAGGAAAGCCTTGGAGACTAGTCTAGCTTTGAATTTAATTTTATTTATAATAGTGTTATCTTCCAAAATTTTATAAACCCGCTTACATTCAGTTAATTATTCATTGGGTGGTTTAACTGTGATAGACCAAGTGTAATTATTTATTAAGGAATGCTTTTATTTTTCCATGTAAAATATCCAATATTTTAAATATTTGTCATTAAGGAATTGCTTATCAGTCTTAATATCATCATAAATAATATCCTAGATCACATGAAAAGAATAAGAATCCATGTCATATTGACTTAAATGAGTAGGAGGTCTAGGGGTCCTCCTAATTTTTTATCAGGTTAACCGATAGTTAGTATTAATGGAAGGAGTTTTAACATATGAATATGAATCAAAACTAGAGATAGTATCATCTTGGGTCATAGGCTAAGGATTAGGTGGAGGATATTAGAGAGTGTCCTCAAAATGGGTTAAATTCTTAGTTTCATTAGCCTCATTAATGGATGAATCATTAGTGTTAGGTGAGATAGATTTGGATTTAAGAAAATTAGACTCATGGAAAATAAAATTTCTATCAATAATGAATTTTTGAAAAATGGTTTTATCAACCAATAGTTTATAACCTTTGAAAACCTCAATATATTCTATAAAAATGCATTTAAGATCTCATGAATTGAGCTTATCCATCTTCACACGAGCATAATCAGTGCAGCTGAAGAGTCTTATATGATTATAAGAGGGTGGTTTGTTATTCCAAAGTTCTTTCGGGGTTTCAAAGTGATTATCATAATATGGGAACATGTTTATAAGGTACATTTCTGTGGTAGAAGACTTTAACCATATTGATTTAGGGAGACTTGGTCAGGCATGCATGCTTTAAAATCTCTCTAGAATGGTCATATTAATTCTTTCTGTAAGAGAATTGTATTGGGTGGGGGTTTCCCTAATATTTAGGTGTGTTACAATCCCCTCAGATTTTAAAAAATGAATAAAATTAGTGGAGAGGTATTCTAGACCATTATCAATTCTCATAGTTTTAATCTTCTTTCCAACCTAATTATCTACTATCATTTTCCAGGTTTTAAAGGTCAGAAAAACAAAAGAGTTATTTCTTAGTATGTAAACCCAAACCATTATTGAGAAGTCATCTATAAAGGTAACAGAATAGAACCCTCCAACGTGGGAGGTTTTCCTAGATGATATCTAGAAATCAAAATGTATATATTATAAGGGACATGTGGCTTTAAAGTTAAAACTATTAAAGGAGACTCTCTTGACCTTACCCATTACACAATCTTCACAAAAGGGAAGATTGGGTGGTGTAATGTTTTCCAATATCCCTTGTTTGTTAGGTTCCTTTATACTCTTGTAGCTAATATGCCCCAATATCTCATGCAATAACAAATTATTATCATTATTAGTGGTATAAACACTACCCAACTACCTTGAATGGGTCTTCCCATTCAAGACATACAACCCATTAATGAGATAACCCTTTATGATAGACCTAAATAATTTAGAGACCTTTAGGACACTTGATTCAAAAATAAAGTCATACCCATTTTGATCCATAATTCCTAAGAAAATAATGTTATTATGTATATTGGGAACCCACCTAACATCTACTAAAATAGACCATCTTCCCTCTACTTTACACCACCTAATATAGCCTAACATGACATCTCATTGTAATATTTTTATCAAATATAGTAATGAGTCAGTAAAGGGACATGTATGGAATGGGAAACCCGATTCTAGTTTCCACTCATGGTTAATGGAATGGCTATATGCATTCAATAATTTTGTAGTCTCATAAGAAGCATCCACTAGAAGGGACTGGTTAATGGTTTGTTTGGTATCTAGGTCTTTTTAAGTTTTTTACACTTTGGCTCAGTGTGTCCTAGATTACCATAGTGTAATAAAATAATATTTATTTTACTAGAATTAGACCAAGACTTAAGTGGTTTATTATTATTTATGATATCCTTATTATATTCTTTCTTATTTCCCCTAGATTGTGGTCTTCAAATGCTAAAAAATATATCTACCTCAACTTTTACTATAGGTTTGGAATGAAATTCTGTAGAGAGAAGGACAACCTTAACCTCTTATAGGGTTAAAGAGTCATGATCATACATCATGATCTCTACTAACATGCTTTAGTTATTATCTATATAGATTAAAAGAATCATGAATTGATCTTTATCATCAATAATCAAATTTATGTTGGATAAATTTAGAAAAATTTTATTAAATTCATCTAATTGGGCTTTAATAGGAAAACAATATTTCATTTTGAATGTAAACATGTGATATTTTTTAAAAATCCTACCAACTATTGAATCCATTATTTTTAATATCTCTTGATTAATCCATATACTAACAATAGTAGTTTAAAAATCTAATTCTCTAAACAGTTTGTCACATAAGTAAATAAGTAGAGAACATTGTGATATAATAATAACATTAGTGGATACATCTTGATAAATAGTAGAGGTCTATCCATTTTTAGATACAGTGAAAACATGTTTCTAAAGGCTGAATATGACATCAATTAATCCTTATTGAACCATCAAGGATCTCTTATTATTATTCCAAAGATTGAATTCATTGTTTCCATATTTGTTTTTATTTCAAACATAGTTGTTTACATGCTTACCCAAATGATTATATAATGAATTATTATGGAAAAAATAATAATTCACTCCCAATAATTGACTAATATTAATGAGTAAGGATAATTATCCAATTAGGTTTAATAATTCAGAAAAATTATTAATATTAAAGTGGATTTAATTACTAATAGAAAAGGGAATAGGTGAATCAAGGTAATATTGAACAATCAAGTTAAAATAGAAACCAAAATTAAAATAATAAATAGATTCAAAAACAAAAGAAAACCCAATAAGGCTCTGATACCATTATATTAGGGTAGGTACACTACAAGAAGGCAATTCACACAAACTCTAAAGGAACATTTGGGTGATTTGTTCATAGTGTTTGAATCAAATGGAAATAGTACATTCAAGATGCAATTAAATAATTAAGTAGTAAATAGAACACAAGTATATAACATTCATTGGTCTAGTTTGGACATATGTTCATGATAAGAACAAAACCAATGCATGTGGTTTATTATGATCAAAATAATAAAACAAGGTACAATTGAGTAGTAATAGATAAGAAACAAAAGTAAGAAAGAAATACTAACTTTGTAAGAAAAATAATTAAGTAACTACAATACTTACAGATCAAAGAGGGCAGTTCTCTAACAGTCCTGTTATTTTGGAGTTTCATGAATAAATGATCATGTAACACCTATATCAAATTTTTCAAACTTATTTTGGAGATTTCGGATCAGTCACAATGGACACATATCTTTTGGATGAAGGGACATCATTACAATTCACCTCCACTATCTCTGAGAAGAAGATGAGAAGGACGATAGGTTAGGAGAAGTTCTATAATGAAGAAGGTGAATGACATGAAAAAAAGATTCATTTGCCGGAGAAAATGGATATGAACCAGGGAGAAATTGAATGACTAAATGAAGTGAAGAAATGATGCAGTAGGGTTCATTAATCCCACCGACACCCAAAGAGCCTCAAAATATCCCAACCAACCATTGAGTTCCCTGATTCCACACTTAATAAAAAATAAAATGGTGCACTAAATAAATATAAAATAGATAGAAGGTGAGGATCACATGGGTGAACAAACAATCAATAACCAAAAATTAAATCCACAAATTATCGTTAACATGATAAGGGAAAAACACCACATTCCAAGCACAATATCCCAAACAATAGGCCCACACATAAGGCAGTGGTCCAACGGAAATTGAGAAACCCAAAAATCACGTAAAAAGATTGATCATAATAATAATAATAATAATTAGAATAAATTTTCATGTATTCAATTAACACAATTGAAAATGTAAAAAATAATATATCAGGTAATTTCAATATAAAAACCATAGTTCACAATGTGAATTTAGGATTGTGCATGAAAGGTTTAAAGGATGTATCATAGGTTCTGGGATTTATTTTCAATAGGTTGATAGAGCATGTGTCTTGATTTAGTTATTTCATTGAGTGATTTGTGTGTTTTGTTCTTCTAAGATACAGTTGGTACATAGGGAAATGTGAGGTCCCATTCAAATTTATCCTCAAAACTACACATGGAACAAATGCAATTAGAAAAGAAATTGATCTCTTATCTCCATTTGTGTAGAGACATATTCAAATTTGGGTTTCAGTCATCTTCCTTCATTACTTTGGAATCAGTGTTCTTTGGATTACATGGTCAATCTAAGACTGACTCGAACACCTCATTTCTACATCTAGTTTTGATCATCTCACCTACATTGAGACCAACTAGGATTGAGCAGCCTCAATCATGAACCGATTATGTTTGGGTTCATTATCGGCATTCAGTTAATTTACTAGATTCAAAAGACCTTAAGTTTGACATATATATGCCTCCCATAAATTCCCATTATTCATATATTGTTTTTTGGTATCCTTCCTTCAAGTGAATATGCGATTTAGTTTAGGGTACCCTACTATTGGTTTTTCCTATGTATCGAGTATGGATTTATTCTTTGAATATAATTCAAATTATGTTTAATTTTCAATTTGGACCAGTTGAGTCACCTTCTTCATGTTTTAAACTACGATCTCCAGTCATAATAGAAATATTGTTCTGGTCACACATTAATAAATACATTTCTCAAAACCTCTTAATTAAATGATGAATCTCAAGAAATTTTTGGCATCATACTTCTACTGTAGCATTAGGGATTTTTGCGGTTCCTTCAATTATGATAGATGGGATTCAATTTAGATAAAATAAATGAACTTGTGCATCGGAATTGAGTTGAGTTCATGTAATATCATCTTCATTCACAAACATTTCTTATCATTGATCAAGTTTAGTCCAGTGATCTCTAAAATTGGTCTTGATCAATATTCCATGATTCACCAGGCTTTGATTTTGATTGAAGTCATTTTTCTATAATGTGGTTCATTCTTTCTTTCTCCATTAGTGGTAGTAGACCTGTGATGAAATTAGAAGGTTTCCCACATAGATTTTATGACCCTCTCAATTGATTAATTATATATTTAGGTCATCATCATTGGAAAGATAAATAGAGTTCATCATTTTTGGTATGGAATAAATTCCACAAGTCAAATGTACATGAGGTCCATATGTTAGACTCCATCCTATCTCGTTCTATTTATTGAGCTTCATTGTGACCTCAATCATATTAAAAAATTCATCTCAACATCAACTTTAGTGAAACCATATCAATCAACCAAGCTTGGATCCATATCTATGGATGATACTCATCCACAAAACTCAATTTTATAGATCTTCAATATCAAGTGGAAACATCAATCCATGATGCTCCATCAATTAAAATTAGTTTTGTTGGGGTATCAGAAGCTTCACGTGATGAAATAAAACAAAAACAAAGAGAAAAAATAGAAGAACACAGAAATTTAATGTGGTTTAGCAGTGTTCCTACATCAGTGGGAGATGGGGGGGGGGGGTTCTGTTATTCTATTATTTGGATGAAATATCAGTGGATTACAAAATTTTCATATTAAAAAAGTTGAGTACAAATTTTATAGAATGGAAAAATCAATGTTCAAGGGTGGTTTTCCCAATTTATATTCCCTTGAGAAAACTCCCACCACTGGCTTCTGTGCATCCACTGCATATGGTTGGGTTGGCTTCCAACTTTATAAATATGTTAATCCTAAAAAAACATCCAAAAATAACTCCATATATTAGGAGTGACCCCCAAAATGTTTCCCATCATGACCAATTTGGGGTTGAAATTAGACCCGTAGTCTTCTTACAGGCTTCCAATTTCTCTTTTGGTGGAGATTTTCTCATCATGTCTTCCCAATTTTCATTTTTTGTGGATTTTAAAAGCATTCAAGAATCTTTATTCCAACACATTTTGGATCCATTGGTATCTCACATAGACCTATAATTAAATGTTGGGTTTTTACTAAGATTAATAACACTCTGAATATCACAATAGAAAATATAATTCTCATGACTCTATCCCAGCTCTTATAAAAACTTCCTTATCCACAATATCTCTATACAACCTTTAGTGATTGCGATATAATATTCTTCTATGATACACAAGGCAATACACTTTTTAATTCACGATTTTCATAAGAATTCTCTCCCTGTAAATGATATCTAGTACACATATATAAATTTCCTCGTGTCAACATCTCCAGCTACATCTGCATCTATGTATCCTTTTAAAACATGTTTATCCTTTACTAACTGATATATATTTTTTTCCATTTCTTATTTCTTCTCCTCAGTTGATGGAATCTGACTTTTCATTGGCCTGAAATGACACAAAAGTGAAGCACCAACTAGTTTCACATTTTTCATGATGAATATTTCAAGAACATTCTCAATATACCACTCTTGAGATATCCAAATCTTTTTATTCCTCTTATAATGGGTAATTTTCATACCAAGAATCCTATTAGAATCTCCCAAGTTCCTCATTTCAAAATATTTTTTCAACTCCTTCTTAAACCTATCAATATTGGTGACATATGTTCAAATAATCATCATATCATTAATATAAATCTACAATATAAGGAAATAACCATAAGAAAACTATTAGATGAAAACATAGTGATCAACAGTAATCCTTTAATACTCATTTTTCTCCATAAATGAGTCTAATTTCTTATACCATTTCCTTAGTGCATATTTCGAACCATATAAACATTTTCCAAGTTAACATACTAGGTTTTATATTTTCTTTTCACCAAAAATCCATTTGGATGAACCATGTAAATATCCTCATCAAGATCACTATATAATAATGTTGTATTTATATCAAGTTATTGATCATATAGGTTCAAATTATCCACTAATATAATTAACAATATAATATAATACATTTTTACCACATGATAAAAAAATTAATAAAAGTTAATAACTTTATTTTGATCTAATCCCTTAATAACCATTCTAGTTTTATAGCACGGATATGAGCTACCATCTTCTCATTTGATTCTATATACCAACTTGTTCTTGAGTTTCTTATTTCCTTTTGGTAACTCTACTAAATCAAATTTGTGGTTCTTGTGAAAAGATATCATCTCCACTTTCATGGAATTCTTCCATTCCATATTCTGTTGACTCTAAATTACATCATCATAACAGTATAGCTCTCCCCCGTTAGTGATAATCCCATACTCATGTGTTGATTATCTATAAATCGGTTGTCATTACCTAGTGTATCTCCTCAACTGTGTTTTTGGGGGAATCTATTTTAGATATCATATAATGGAGACATATCAACATATGGATATATATTACCTGGTAGTGATGTATATTTAGTGTTACATATATCTATCAAACTATCTTGAATAGATGATGGTGATACTAGTTCCATATTGGATAGAATTTACTTAGACTTAAACTTCTCATCATTTTATGGATTCTCAAAATATTTAATCATCTGATCCTAAAAAAACACCATGTCTCTTCTTCTGATGATCCTTCTAATGATAGGATCATAGAGTTGGTATCCAAACACCTCATGAGTGTATCCCAAAAATATAAAATACTTTCCTTTTCCATCTAACTTCACCCACTTATATTTTGGGATATGAAAGATAACCTACAACCAAATACTCTCCAGTGTTTGTAAAAAACATATTTACTTATCCAAATCTTATCTTTAACATCATATTTCAATGGAAATTATGGGGAAATGTTGATTAGATCAACTACAATCCTCATCCCCCCAAAAGGTGTTTGGAAGCTTTTCATTTGAGATAATACATCTAACTCTCTCACAAATTGTTCTGTTCATCCTATCAGTGACAATATTATACTGAGATATCTTTGGTGCTGATTTTTCCATTAATATTCTAAAAAGACCACAACAACCCTCAAATATACCACAATAATATCCTCTATTTTCTACTCACACAAACTTTAACCGTTTTTCTGTTTGTCTTTCCACATTCACATGAAACCGCCTGAAAAAATCCAACACTTGATCTTTAGTTTTCAAAGTAAAGTTTCAAACTTTTATATAACATTCATCTATGAAGGAAAAAAAATAAATATCATCTCCCATCGACTTAGTATTCATCATGTATACTATAGTGTAAATCAAATCTAAAATATTTTCTTTTCTAGATGGTAAATAAACACAAAATGATAATCTATATTATTTTTCCATGATGAAATCAACACAATTATCCAAATGTGTACCTTTTATTCTTGGTAATATATCTTTCATATAGAGTATTTTTATTCCTATATCACTCATGTGACTAAGCCTATTATTCCAAAATTCTATATAAACATCTTTTTTGGATGTATTGACTTCTTATTCGCATGACCTAACATCTGTGGGATGAAGATAAGTATCTTTATATCCTTTTTTAATTACTATGTTTTCTTTGGTAAGATTCCATTTCCCATCACTGAATAAACTATCATATCAATCACCATAAATTATTTTAGTGGATATAAGATTGAGTTAAATATCAAGAACATGCCTCACATCCTTCAATAATAACCTACATCCAATATTAGTCTCTATAAAAATGTTACCAATAACAATGATTTTTGATGCACCATTATTTCCCATCATCAAATGTCTAAAACTCCCAAAAGAGTAAGATGATAAGAAATATCTTATGACAGCGACATGGTAGAAGGCACCCAAATCAATCACTCATGTCGAGTCTTGGCTTACAAGACTAACATGATTATCTTCTTGAAAAATAATGATCTCTTCATTGAGAACTAAAATATCATTATTTTGGTTCTTGCCTTCCAGATTCCTATGGACTAACTTTATCCTCATACACTCTCGAATAAATTTTATAGGATTTACACAATGGTGGAACTTCATATCATATCTTTATTAATATTTTTATCACTTCCTCCATTGCATACATTGTTTATAGGGTCCTCTTCCTATGATTCTTCCTTTCCACCTCTGATTACCTTATCTTTCAGTGACAAGAGCCTCTGATTCAAGTGTACCTCCAATTTTCTTCCTTTGAGACTCTTAATTAAACATTATAACTTTTATAATTTCCTTGTAAAGTGTTCCATCTAGAGTTAGATTTTTAACCAAAAAACTTGCATGTCCCCTATATTTGGTAAAGAAATCAACATCAATAGTTCATATAATTCATCAACAACCATCATTTTTATAGAATTCAACTAATTATCAATACCTTGGAACTTTCTCATGTTCTCTAATACGTTGTTCCCATATTTTTAATTCAATATGATAAGTCAACATATCAGGTTTAATTTTTTATGTGGTTATCCTTGTAAACATATTTTCCAATTTTCTCTATAGAACAGAAGCATCATGTTTATTGGAAAATTTTTATAAGATAGTCTTATCAATCTACAACCTGATTTGGAAAAATCACTTCCTATTGAGAATAAACCACTTTTCATTAAATGGAGGCGTACTGGTTGATGTCTTCTTATTGGATTTAATACTTATTGAAGATTCATATTCTTTCACTACAATGGGATTATTAGTGTCCACTATTAGCTTCCACAAATCTTGGATATACAAAAGATCCTCCATTTTGGGTTTCCACGTGGAATAATTAAAATTAGTGAGTTTAATAAAATTACCAATACTTTATTCCATTGATATATTAAGAATATCAATAATATAACTATATAGATACATCTGAAATAGTCAAAATAGCTGGAAACAACACTTGGAATGCTGAAAACAGACTCCGATTGACCAAGATATAACTAAAACAGTTTCAATGGTCTAGATAGACTGATGAGTTGGTGATAACAAGGCTCTCTAGAATATTAATCTGAAAACCTATTGGAAAGTTTCAGCTAGTATACATAGTTCCATCTTCTCTAGTAATAGGGTATTATATAACCCATGGTTAGACAAAAAGTTTAACCAGTTCTACTGGTTTTGTTTCAACTCTGTTATTGACATCATTTATGCCATTGAAATTTTCTTGAAGAGCTCTTCACGAATATGGATTCAATTATTTTTGAACACCTTAATTTTTTTTCACCATAAAACCTTTCTGTATCATCATCGATTTGACCCAAAAACCTATTATACAACTTTTTTGGGGTAAAATATGTTCTAGGAGATAAAATAAAACACAAATAGAGGAAAAATGGAAGAACCCACAAATTTAATGTGGTTTAGAAGTCTTCTTATGTCCACAGGATGGGGGTAGTTTCTAATATTATCTTCTCTAGATGAAACATCAATAGATTTTAGAAATTACATATTAAAATAGGTGAGTCTTGAATTTATAGATGGAAAAATAAATGTTAATGGGTGGTTTACCAGCTTCATCTAGCCTTGAGAAAACTCCCGCCACTAGATTTTGTATGTCCACTATAGACTGTTCAGTTGATTTCCAACTTTAGAAGGATAATTCTTCTAATGAAACCCCTTCAAATCACTCCCTAAATTGGGAGTGGCCCCCACATGTTTGATAGGTCTCATAATCTTTGATACTTCAGGTGATTGTTTAATCATAGGAAAAATCGATCCTTTACATCATAAGTTCAACTCTCATGGTCTCTTATCTTTGACATGTTTCCATAAATCTCAATCATGCGAAAACATTCCCTTTTCTGTTTTTTTATCTTTATTCACTCTCCTATGAAGTTGTTCTTATGGTCAGTTTAGTGGACTTTATAATGTAACTCTCCTTTTAAATTTTTCCATACATGAAAGGTTGGTAATTGGGGCTTGCAGTTGATCCATTAACCACATGACCATCTACATTTCGTGGTCACTTTTGTCTTTTTTACATATTTCTTTATCTACTACAACTCAGAAATAATTTTTTTGATGTGTATGATTTTTCTAATTAATTTCTAAAATAATAGAAACATTTAATATAATGCTAAAATTAACCATGTAACATATTAAATTCAATACCCATATTAATTTTTGACTCCAATTAATTCAAAAAGTTAATAAAATAATGAAATTTCATAATCGAATCCATTTTGAAAATTTAATTCCATATTTAATTTAGAAAATTAAAATTAAAAATCAATAATGGCATTCCAAATTTCTAAAAGAATAAATTTATGGCTTTCAATTAGTTCAAAATGAATAAAATAATGAAAAATCAAGAATCGATTCATTTAACAATTTAATCTCTAAATTAACTTCAAAATATATTAAAATAATATATTTTCAAAATTTAAAATTTATGTATGACTTGATTAATTAAATTCAAAAATATTAAGAATTATTAAAATTCAATGTTTAAGAAAATTTTTCAATAATGTCTATAATTTTTAATATAACCATTAAATGTATTAATTACTTGGGTTTTGAATTAATATTGGTCTTGGGGGGTAATTCTCAATGAAATTTAATTAAAATTTTTAAAAAAAAATTGTTCTCATTAGTTACTCATGTGGATATATCTTAATTCTCATTAAAGGGATAATTTTTTCTAATAACTCAAGCATGTAAGTCCATGTGATGTATTTAGAGATACATGAGGACTTTGACCCGGCTTGGAGATATAGTTGGGAAATTATTTTCTTAGCATACATATATATATCATCATGCATAATGTTCTGATCAGATCATAATCGTAAGACCTTGGTCTGAAACCACTCACGATTGTCCTGGACAAAGTGATATATGACCTCAGGCGCACCTCCCCACATTCCAGAGGTGGACGACTAGCCATGATGGTTTAAGGTTTTGTTTATGGGGATATTATACCCTCATATAAGAGTAAACCGACTAGTAGAAATAAAAAAACAATACCCCTAATAAAAAAAGAGTATGAACAATCCAATAAACAAGAATCATATTGTAACTAATGAATATACAAAAACATTATCATACATCCCATTGATCACCCATTAGGTTGATAACATATACCAAAAAATAAAGGAACCAAAATACAAGGATGTTCTATTACAATCCCCAATCCCCATATATTAACTCCTTCAAAGTTATTTATCAAAACCATACACACCAGGCCTTTTCCCTACATGATCATACAATCCATGAAGTTTTATTAGGTACTAAAGATCTATGAATTCTTTATAATGGTGCGAGTAAAACTCAGCTGGTCACCATCAACAATTTCCTTAACATAAGTATTAAAGAAGTGTTTTCACAAGTGATATTCTAAGAATAATAAATAGAGAATGAAGCATAATAAAATAACCACCATTAATCCTTGGTTTCTATGGTGACAATAGGGATTGACCATGTTTACTTTATCCAGTTCTAGATATATCTAAGAATGAATCATACCTATCAAGGGGGATAATTCTTTCCCTAAAATAAGGATCCACAATGTCATATGGGAGACACATATCCCTACTCAAGAACTATAAGTCACCGGTCATTTGGGAAAAAATTTCCCTTCCCCATAATTAGTAGTAATAATATCATTAGAAACCTAGGGGAAGACTCTCCCTAAACTAGAAAAATAAATTACATCCTTAGGTACCTAAGGAATACATGATCCGAGTATGTAATCATATATCATATCATTAAATACCTAGAGGAAAAAATGATCACAAAAAATAATAATATATCATGTCATCTGGTGCCCAATGATATACCTGATCCCCACCTAGAATTATATATAATATCATCAAGTACTCAGAGCACACTCACTCATATCCTAGAATGATATATCATATCATTAGGTACCAAGGGGCGTTCCCACTCCCTATCTGGAATCATATGTCAAGTAATTTTATGCTTAGGGGCATACCTACTCCTCAAATGGAATCATATATCATATGATTTTGTAGTTGATAGTGTAAAAACTCCTCATACTTGAAACACATATCACATCCTTGGGTACCTATGGGAACATCCTTTCTCCACCTTAGAAGTGTATATCCCATAAGAGGGATTGGTTGGTCACCCAAACCTAACTTACATTCCCTAGGTTGGAATATCATGTGCACAACCTATACTCATTTATTGAGTCCAATATCTACACCTTGAGGCATATCTCTTCATTCATTCATTATCATAGGATATTCCCCTCAAGATAAACCTAATCTCATAGGAACACCATGATGAAACCATCAACATTATCTTCTCATCCAAGGGTGTCCACCAAGGTTTTCTGGTCATGTATTTATCTCTTATCATCAATGTTAAGTAATATACAATTCATATGGTTTTCATTTATATTATAATCCAGCTTTATCTATCCCATCCTTACAAGTTTGGTCTAAAATTTTATCAAAATCCTACATTAAAACTGGGTCCCACAACCCAAGGACCATAATGGTTATCCTGTACAATGCCTCTTATCATCCATAAGCCTTGACATTTTGAAAAAACTCATTACCCTCACTATGGATATATTTCCACCCATCCACCTAGAATGAACCCTCATATCACACCTCATCATGATCAAGAGGAATTATCTCATACATGTAACTCAGTACAAGGCCAATCAACCAACAAGAGGGTGTTTCTTTTCATGTGTGAGATTCCTGATCGCATCTTCCATTGTAACGACCCAAAATTTTGAATAAATCTTGTTTCCTAATTTCATGTGTTATTTTATTTTTATACTCAACAAAAATGTTTTATTTGATAAACATGATTATAATTAAAATGAGACCATTGGGTTTTGACTGTTATATGACCGTTGGTCAATATGACCGTAGTGAACAAAATGTTTTAATTATTGTCTCTAAATACATGTAATCTTGGTTAATTAATATAGAAAGAAGATTCAATGACCTCACCCAGTAGTCTTGGACTGATCGAAGCCCATTTAACAGAACTTGGGAAGGAGGTAGCACCACTGGGCTTTGCTCTAGACCAAACCCAAGCTGAACTTCATCGTGTGAAGCTATAACGGAATCACCTTTGTGAGAAGTTCAACCTGATAGAAATTACTACTCATGCGATGTTGGCCGAGCCTCCCTCGGATTCTCTCACCTTAGCACAACTTACACTTAGGTCCTATGCTGGTGTGATAAGGGGCTATTTAAGGAGACCGTAACTGCCTTGTGTAATCCTTTGTTTTAAATAAAAATTGGGATTTCTCCTTATGATGATGTTTATGACTTTTCAAATGTCCGGATAAAAATAGTATGCATATTTTTTATGAATTTTAGAAAAATGATATTTTAAAAATGTTTATGTAAACCTTAAATAATTAAAAATGTGTAATGATTTTCAAAAATGGTCTTCTACAATTATGTTCAATACGAAATTTAGAGTCTAATAAGATCAACTTGATTTTTGATGAATAGTAAATTATTAATAGTGATTTTATGCTTAGGATTAGTAATGTGACCAAATTTATTAGTAATCTCACTTAAATAATGTTTTAAAATAATCTAGGCACCTTGATTAAGTAATGTGATTCAATAAAATGGTTAAATAACAGTTTCATAAATTATTATTCAAGTATTAGTTTTTCTGGGTGAATAGTGTTTTTTAATTAAAAATTAAATTAAAAATATTTAAAAAATTATTTTTATAAAATTGATTTCATTTTTGAACTTAGAGCATCGATATTATGTTATGGTAATTTTTGGGGTTTTTTCTGAAAAAATGAATTTTTAGTGAATAGTGTATTTATTTAAAAATAAAATTAAAAATATTTAAAAAATTATTTTTATAAAATGGAGTTAATTTTTGAAATCAGAGCATTGATATTTGGTTAGTGTGAAATTTTGGGATTTTTCTGAGAAAGTTGAATTTTCAGTGAATAGTAAAAATACAGTTTTAGGGTTTCGATATGTTTAATGACATCATAATTGTGTCATGGTGATGTCATGAGATATTTTAAGGGTTGGACGACCTAAGGTGATGGATATTTTTATTGGGGGCCCCATGTGGCCTAAATTAATGGGAAATATCATGGGAGAGGACATGGTTTTGAGAAAAGCACACGTGAGGTGTCCCTTGGCCATTAATGCCTTGTCCCCTCACTTTCCCTATAAATACCAAGACATCCTCTCATCCATTTCGACTCCCCAATCCCCCCCAACGAAGTTATGGTCTCATTACCTCCCAAAGAGTCCTCCCAAGGTTCCCCCAATCCCTCAAATTCCAAACCTTTGAGTTTTAAGAGTTACGTTTTAAGGTAAGGGATCCGATCTCTCTCTTTCTTTTCAAGAAATCTCTTTTATGTAATTTATTTTATGCTCCATGTTATTATGTTAAATGGTGTTCTTTTATACTCCTCTTACTTCCATTTTCATGTTCACATAATGAGAGATCCCCTCTTACTCTCATTATTTCGTTTTATGAAGTTTTAAGGGGCGCCGTTAGGCTGCTGAAATTTTTGTAACGGATTCTTTCTCCCTTCTCAATTTTCAAGATCTATTTTCATGTAAAGTATTTCAAGTTCCTTTTTATTATGTTGGGGTATGATATCTAAATTTATCATACTGATATTTTATGATCATATTATGAGAGACCCCATTTGATCTCTTCAATTTAGTATTTTGAAGTTTAAGTGGCGCTGTTAGGCTGCCGAATTTTTAAGTGGTTCTTCACCCTTCTCGTTTTGAAGTTCTACTTTCATGTCAATTCTTTAAAGTTACTTTTTGTTATGTTGGGGTATGATATCTATATCTATCATACTGATCGTTTATGATCATATAATGAGAGAACCCATTTGATCTCTTCAATTCATTATTTTGAAGTTTATGTGGCGCCGTTAGGCTGCCGAATTTTTAAGTGGTTCTTCACCCTTCTCGTTTTGAAGTTCTACTTTCATGTCAATTATTTCAAGTTCCTTTTTGTTATGTTAGGGTATGATATCTATATCTATCATACTTATCTTTTATGACCATATGATGATAGACCCCATTTGATCCTTTCAATTCAGTATTTTGATGTTTTAAGTGGCGCTGTTAGGCTGCCGAATTTTTAAGTGGTTCTTTCACCTTTCTCCTTTTTCAAAGTTCTAATTCCATGTCAAGTCTTTCAAGTTCCTTTTCATTATGTTGGGGTATGATCTCTAAATCTATCATACTGATAATTTATGTTCATATGATGAGAGACCCTATTTTATCTCATCAATCCATTTTTGGAAGTTTTAAGAGACGCTGTTAGGCTGCCGAATTTTCATAAAAGAAATCTTATTTTTGTCTTCCTTTCATGTTCTTCATTTCATATGGTATATTTTCAAATTTCATTACCATGTTCATATATCCTTCATATTTTGTCCCTCTACTGTTTTATGGATTATTTATGAGTGGGTGACCCATGTCCCCTCTATTTTTAATGTCTTCTAAAACCTTGTAACATAGCCGTTATGCTGCAGAATTTTCGTCTCAAAATGTCTCTCTTTTTTCTAAAGATATTTTATTTTATTAAGTGAATACTCAAAGCTCTTATTTATATAGGGGTATTCACATATATATCAAAATGATCTATTTTAAATTCTGGGATTTACATACGTGAAACCCGCTTTCCCTTTCCGTGGGTTTAAAGTGACATAATGATCATGCCATTAAAGCAGTTTTTAAAACGTTATGATTATGAAATGAAACCCATTTATTTTATGCTATATGGGTTGTTTATGAAATGATTGATGATGAAATATGTGGATCACATGATAATAAAGACAAGTCAAGGGTGTGCCCAGATAGTGCTCCAATGCATTGGGTAAAGACTTAATCTCTAGAGATGACTTTTTAGACTGATACCTTGGTGAATAACCTTGGTAATTTTTAATGACACCTTGGGGATGGACCTTGGTGAAATGAAATGATTTTCAATATTAAATGTTGTAGCCACATCTTCAAGTTATGAAAAATGTTATTTTTATTATGATATGCCTCATTATTTCTTTCTCATGCCTTAAAGTTCTTTTCATGGCTTTATTGAAGTATCTCAAGTTCATATGTAAAATGTTTCTCTTGTTTCCCTTATTGGACCTTCTGCTCACCCTTTCTTTTGATGTATTTCCCCAGGTTATGAGATGCAGTAGTGAACCTAGGATGAACATGAGGAGAAGCCTTTCAAGTGTTTAAGAAGAATGTTTTATTTTTTCATGTTTTATGTTCCTGGTTTCCAAGACACTAAACCTTAAAGATCCTCAGTTTTGTGTAATGTAATGAAACTTTATGTTATAAAAAGACGAGATGCTATATCCATTACCACTAGTCCTAAGCCCCACATTACTACCAAAATAAAAATAGAACCTATCCATGAAATATGCCTCTTATCCCGATTCTGAGGCATACCACTTGCCTTTTGTAACCCAACGATATCCTCACCCCTTAACAATAGAGTCATCATGCAATTCTATTCCCATAACTATCACCAGATCATCCACTCAAAAGGGTCAAAGATACCCTGTCTCAAAGTCACTATACGTATCCATTTTATTTAATTTAAACCCTTATGGTCCACCTGCAACATCAAAACCTTTATAATCAATCCCTTGTCCATCGACAACTGAGTCATCAAGATAGTGTTCAAGGGTTCTTCATGGCCATTGAATCTTTGTTTATTTTGTGAGAATTAAAGGAAACATTTTATCAATAAATCAGATTCAATCGTACATAAGGTGGGATACCGCATTCACATACTACATAATAAAAATTCATAAACATAGGGATAATTTCAAGGAACCACCTACCTCATACATGGAGTTATTACTTTTAGCGTTTCTCTTTCACCATAGTCAAAGCACATTCAATCCCAAAGAATCGTCAATTATCCACATAATTCCCTTATTTCATTAATTAACTATATAAATTAACTATAAAACTATTATAATTAATTTATATATTTACTAAAAAACAATCATGTAATCAAAATTTAGTAAATAATCTAAGAATACCCACCAGTTTGTCCATCATGAAAAAACCCTCAAGTAAAGGGAAGTGAACCGCCCTCAGTATCCACTCAGTCCATTAAAACACAAAATCTCAATTTAGTAGATAAATAATTAATTAATCTCACAAAACTTACTAGAATACTTAAAAAATTCAAGGTAGTGAGTCACCTCTTCAATTCCATACAAAAACTAGTGTGATCATTCCCATGGGATCCCCCTAATCCATGCTAAGAAAAATCCCTACCATATTGAGATGATTCAACCATGATTCAGTGGAATCATTACCAAATTTCTAGCTATGTAAAAAAATATATAGTGAGGAATAAGGAAAGAAATCAAGAAAAAATTGATATAGATAATTATATTTACTTCAAACAACCTTCTATATTAGACGATGATCAAATCCAATGAGAATTGAGGGAGAAACTATATTCAAATCAAAGAGGAGAGTGAAACTCCCATTCTGGGTTTGTTCAACATTTTAAAAGTCGTAAAATATAAATTTATATTATTTAACCATTTTACTAATATATTTTTTATAATTCATGGATATATGTTCCAAAACACCCAAATTTCTTCCTTTGGATGCTCTTTTCAGAAATTTCTTCTTCTGAACTCCTTGAAATTACTATAGAACATCCCCTACACAAGATCCAATTTCCCCTTCCAAAAATTGTTCATCCAAAACTACATCCTTCTAGAGAAATTTATTTTTAATCTACCACCTGACTTATAATTTTGTAATTTTTTTAAACTTTCTCTTTTATATGAATCTATATTTATGGATTCAAACCTCTAAAAAACTCCACTTCCTAGACTTCTTATTTTAAAAAATATCACCCTATAGAATCCAAGTGTTTGAAATTACAAGAATATTTCCCTATAGAACCTGTCCTTATGTAAAAAATGAATTAGATTCATTCAAGACATTTGTAAAATTTATAAAATAAAAAACCTAAGGGTTTGGGCTAGACTTCATTAGAGTAACTCTAGACATGGTAAGAGTAACCCAAAAAATTTAAGACTCATCTCTGAAATAATAAGGGATATATGAATCTTCATAAGAGTCATTTATGATTTCATAAGAGAGATCTACTATTTAATATGTGTTAATAGTTTTATTTTAAAAGTTAAGACCCTCAAATATAACTGAACATCTAGAAAATCAACTACTGAGACTCAAAAAACTCCTAATTTTGGATGATACATAGGGGTCAATATAACCATCTAATTTTTTTTCAATATTTTCCAAATTTTGGAAAATTATGAAATTTTTA
This sequence comes from Viscum album, assembly GCA_963277665.1. Lineage (NCBI taxonomy): Eukaryota > Viridiplantae > Streptophyta > Magnoliopsida > Santalales > Viscaceae > Viscum > Viscum album. Next base: position 1,357,479,870 of record OY728148.1, read on the forward strand.
AGACTCATTAGGGGAATTTATATGAATTACCCTTGAATTTCATAAGACTAATCAAGAAATATTAGTAATACATACCCAAAAATTCTATAAAACATATCCAAAGAGTTTCTTAAGACTTATGAACTTATCTAAAACCACAATGGAAACACTTTTATTCATTTACTAGGCCTACATAATAAATCTGAATTTTTATTTATTCACTACCAGAAACTAGGTTATACACACCAATAGAGAAATAGAAATATTCCAATTGATCATATTGAAATTTAATAATGCTAGATTCTTTGATTTCAACCTCCTAAAATATAAAAGGTATGAAAGGGTCCCCATCCTTTACACATTTTGGAAAACTTTGTATTTATTGGAAAAATGAATGGATTTTCATTAGTGTTATTATGGTGGGGTCTCATAAGACTTGTTTGGGGACTTCTTAAGACTTAAAGACATAACCAAAGTTTTTATTCCATCTTTTGGACTCAATATATAATGACCCATACTTTTCATACATTTTTAATACTTAAAAATTGAAGTATACTTATTACAACATATAACAAAACCATGAAAGGACCATATAGGTATAGAGTCTTTAGAAACTGGGAAACATAAACAACTGGTTCATAAAGAATCTACACTGTCTCCAATTTATTTCATCATATCTAGAGTCCATTTTGGCATATCCTACTTAATAACCTTCTTCCTGACCTGGGGAAAGAAAACATACAAAGGGGTGAGCTCAAATGCTCAGTAAGGGTAAACAAAAGAAATATCAATCACATCATATTCATAAGAACATAACATTTTGGAAATCTTACCCCGTAAAAGAGATCAAAATTTCATAACATGGGATAAATCATGGTAGTGAAATGTAATCAAAATAATCATAACTTAAAACATGAATATTTGTGTCATACACACATAATCATAGATAATCATTTCTTATTAGTCAAGACTCATTTCCAAGACTATCATAGTGGACAAAGTCCATTTCTGAACTGAGTTCATTCCTCATTTCAGTCCTGTTTCATTGAACCGGTTTAACCTGCCGTTCAAGCCATGTCTATCACATGAGATATAAAATCTTTACCCAATGCATTGGAGGGAGATATAGGTCCCACCCATCTCATAATTATACCATTCTTATGTGTTCCACAAAATCATAAACCATACATCATAGCATAACCCATGTAATAAAAATGGGATTCTTAAACATCATGACATCATAAAACAATTCATATAATATATGGGAATTCATAAAAATAATTCCATCACAATATAATCAAATAAATGTAATAATAGGGATAGAAACTGAACCCTTTATTATCTTAGATGGAAAATAATTTTTGATAAAACACTTGAACTCCATTCTTGAGGAAAATATCCTTTCTACTTCAAAAACACTTTTCCTTTCTTAACATGTCATAAAATTCTAAACAAAAAGAAGTTGAATAAAAATAAACTTGAAAAATTGTAAAGGAAGCTTCTTGGAAATAATGTTTTAAAAATCCATTCATGCCGTATAAGTTAAAAAAACATTCTTCTTGTACTTTTGTCGGAAAAGTCAAAAAGTACCTCATACGAAAAACGACAAATGATTCCTTTCATATCTTTTTCTAAAAACTCACCGAAGGGTAAAATTGAATTTAAAAAATTTTAGGTTGATGGAAATAATATTACATATTGAGGAAACATGGATGTGGATGATAAAATACACCCTAGTAAATTCCAAAGTATAAACAATCTCGGATAAAAATGAGATTATGATATTTCCCTTACCTTAGGTCCGATTTGCTTCGTAAGTGTCCGAACCTCCTGTATAATGATTTAAACAATTTCATTGACTTATTCCAGAATCATACTCATTGTTATGATATCATATATGGTCATATTCTTAGCTTATTATTAGTAATAATTCATTGCTACTTGTTATTCGGGTGTTTATTACTTTTTTTTCTTATGCGTGTTTTGTCGAATAAATTATTATTCTTATTTTTAGGTTATAGATACCACATTTACAGAATATTATTAGGGTAATATATATCATATTTATTCACTCAATTCATTTATGTAATAATTATGCAATGAAAATCATATAGAACGAGTCACATCACATCGTGGAGACGGTATTCCGTACGTACGCACGAGCGATGATATCGTTCCCATGATCGTGAAATTGTATTGGAGTGTATGTATACTATTTCAGAATCAATATCACTTTAAAATAATCATATATATTCATTATTTACACCATTATACCCATCCAAGTAAGGTGGTTGTGGAAAATAGATTACACCACGGCGTGGAGATGGTATTCCGTACGTACGCACGTGCGATGATTTCGTTTTCCATAGGATGGATAGATGGTGAAATAGGGTTGTTTAATAATTATAATAACATATTAGTATATGAGTGATACTGATGTTATTAATTCATAATGAAACAACTAATGAAGTAGAAGTGGAAGAAGAAATAAAGTTGAAAGAATCGGTAACAGACATTACCTCTTCTTTGAAGCGCATCTTGGAGACCTCCTTTTAGGGAACTAAAATTGGTCTTTGAAGAATACCAGAACCTATAGGATGTTTCTAGGTAAGTGGAGAAGAGAAATTGTCAGGGTTTTTCCGAGCTTGAAGGCTCAATGTGGTGTGAGGAAGAGTGGGAGGAGGTGCCCTTTTATAAGGGAGGAGAGGGGCACCTTTGGAAAAACTAAAAATATTATTTTATTATAAAGCCATATTCGGTTTTAAATAGCTCCAAATTGATTTATTTATAATCTAAGGTGGTGATGGGACGAAATCCTCTCATCCAATAGAATTTGGACAAGTTTAGTTTACTATTTTAACCTTATCATTTAGATTTAACTTTAAGTTAAATAATTTTACTTTTACCGTGTCTTTTTGTGTTCTTACAATAAAAGGTTAATAAACTTACTATAACAAGCCAAACTAACCCCAAGTTGTTTATTATTAATATATATAACCTTATCTAGGTCATTTGGCAGAACCTTAGATTTTTAGGAATAAAATAACAAATAATAATATAATATTTTTTTTAAAAACTATTTTATGTCAATTTTGACACTATTTAGTAATTGATTTTTGTGAAAATCATAACAGAAATATTAGTTCGAAAAAAGTTACTTAAATTTACAATAACATGTCATATTAACCTAGAAAATTAGTGGAATTCATAAAAAGTCTCAAATTACATTTATTTGGGTATTTATAGCATCAATTATGTCAATATTTCATTAATAAGATAATTACTGATCATATTTGTGTGATAAATAAATTAAATTATTTAATGTCTAAAAATTAGAGATAAAATTACATTATGTAGGAAATATTTTTATATTTCTAATGAATATTTTTAGTCGAATTTATCTTATGTATATCCCTATATTAAAAATTATTTACTTTTTAAACATTGATTTTAACTATTTTAACCCTTCTTTAAATAAATTAATAATAAATGTCCTAATCTAATCCAAGTGGGCATAAATGGTCATATTTTATTCCTAAGTTTGTTTTAGGTCTAATTACACTTATCCAGTAGAATTAGGACATGTGTTAGGGTAATAATAATAACATTTGTACCCTTAATTTCCCTATTTACTTTTAACCGTGGTAAAAAAGTAAAAAGTTACTATTCAACAAAAATTATTTTCATCCCATTGAACCACATTTTAGTCCTTGATATTAACCGTGTCTCTATAATTTTCGAAATTCCACTCACAGAAGCGTTAAAATTAAGTTTTATGTGAATTTGGAAATTCTCCTAGGAGGTGGGTAAAAGACGGTGAAAAGTTCAATAAAATTTTTATATATCTAAAATTATTATAAAATTACTCCAATGAATTTCATTTAACTTATATAGGTATTATGTATCAATTTTGACCTAAAATAAATTTAAATAAAATAAATAATTATTTAAATAAAAAGTCGGTTTTTAAATAGTAACCCAGTGTTTTCACTATTCATCAAAAATTGAAAGTTTCCAGAAAAATACCAAAATTTCACCCAAGGCTAATTTCGATATTCCGAATCCAAAAATGAAGTCCATTTTGAAAAATAAAATTTACAAAATTTCAAAAAGTGATTATTACTATTCATAACGACTTATTTTAATAATATTTTGATAGCATATCGTTGTTTAGTGAAACTCGGTATTGCGTACGACGCAAGCTATCAAGGAAGGTCGCGATTGCGTGTAAAGCAAGTCAAGCTAGTGTTGTGTGTAGTGACATATTCCTTTGATGATTTATATAAAATAAAAACAAAATATTTCTTATAAAAGTCTCGAGTGTTACACAATATTATTAAGTCTCTAGACATGACTCCATTTAACATCCAAAACAAATCATCCAAAAATATATCTTCTAGAAAACCTATTTCCATACCCAAATGCACACCCACCTCATCTGTTATCTTATGGATGCACATTTACTCTATATAAAAATTTCAAGATAAAAGCTTGAAATCCTACCCATTTATAGAATTATCTTCCTAAAAATGTGAAGGGTCATTCATAGCCACTTCAGAAGAGTTTTTACTTTTCCAAATTTTAGAGAATGTCTAAAATGTAAGAGTCACCATACCCTCTCAAAAACTATTCATCCATACTTTTCCATTTTTTCAAAAACTATAATGACATAATATAATCCAAAACACACCCTAAAACTCATATACAACCTTTATCACTATCCCAACATTCTTTTATAAATAAAATAGTTGAAAAATAACTCTCCAAGGCTAATAAAACCCTCAATACATGATCCCTGGCCTATATTGACACCCCCAACACCTCTACCAGGTCCCATTTCACATTTACATACCCAAATTCACTCAAAAAAAACATTCCTAAACACCTTTACATACATTAAGGCACCAAAATTATTAAAAATACCATTTTAAACTGAAATATAATATTTAATAAAATCTTAAAATGATTAAGAATAATAAATTGGATACATATCCTAGGCTTCCACCGATATCAAAAAAACATCACCTAGAGACATTCCAACTCTCAAATTTCTGATCCAAATCCCAATTCTCAAAACATCCCCCACACCAGAACCAAAAAATCAAAATTCTTCTAGTTTTAATAAACCTTAGTGGTGCGAGATGAAATGAACTCTCAACTATAAAACTTTTCATACCCAATAATCATCCTTTGTAAACTATCCTAGTCACCAAACAATGATGCATGGCCCAAATTATATATCTCTCATAGGTTCTCATCGTGGTAATAAAACACCCAAATTGGCTCCACTACTCAAAACCCCATAGGTTCATGCATCAGGATGCTGGATATTTCTACAAACTCTATAATGATTCCCTACTTATGGTGGAATTATTGAATTCAAAAATTAATAATGGAACAACCCATCAGTTAATTCCACTGGTCCACACTGTTATATCACTCGCTCGATGTCACACCTGATGGTACATTTCTATTTTTATAAGAATTTATAGCCTCACTCCCAATTATGTGTCTAAAAAAGGAACCCACCTTATTATACATTTTGACATGATACCCATGAGAACCGACATTCTAAAAACCTGATATCTCTACCTATATAATCCCCAAAATATACACTTGATCATTCTTTATAAACTATCAACCCACAATTAGTTCCTGTCAGTAATAGATTATACTAACTTCACCCAATACCCATAAATCAATAGTCATATCTAGATACATTTCATTTACCACACATTTTTAGGCTGCTTTTATCAGTGAATCATCACAAAACTACAACAAACTCTGGGTTTTCTTTATCAACATGCCACTCAAAACATTTATCAATAACTATACAAACAAGAATAGTGTACTTAGTATTGATATGGTGTTTTAACCACTATAGGGATTTTTTTACATATCTCCTCAAGTGAAACATCTAACAGGTTTCATTGTCATAAGCATGTCTATCCTCTCAATCCATGCTAATCCCATCCCAGTAAACACCTATTAAGGAATAATAATAGATCAGTCATATCACTATACTTCAATCTATTTGTAGTATCTTCCACATTATAGAGAGGCACTTCACATTCTCATAAAGATCTTAGGATTGCACACCCATAGGAATTTTATTAATCCAATTGTTCGCCTCACTGATATACAATTCATATAACCCACAAGGATAAACATCCAAATGATCCACCCTTCTATAACCTAACCCTAATACTAAAAGAACTTAAAGTTAATTTCATAAAAAAGGGACCAAGGCATTCCTCATTAATTTTCCAACCCTTATAAGGGTATCCACATTATAAAGGAAACATTGTCTCACTCTAAACTATCTCAAATCATCATACCCTATTTCCAAAACTAAATCTTCCCACTAGTCATTCACTATAGTGAAAACTAGCCATACCATCTGACTCAAACCACCTCAGGTCATATACCGTCAATCCTATACTCACTAACCTAATTAAGTAGCTAAAAATGCATGAAATGAACATCTGAACTACTACAAAATAGGCATTTACCATGCCTTCATATCCACAACCCTATGGAATCTCTATGCCCATATCACATACTTGATATAAACTCTCATACATTAGTCTAAAACACTATTAATATATCCATGAGTCTTACCCTTAAAGGAACTCACAAGTCTAGGATAACCCATCTCTTAGAAAACCCTCACATATAAAATCCCATCTCAAACTATTATAGGAATACATCCTGGTATAATATTATAACATCAATTCACCAATATCCTGAGTCATATAATAACATTAATAGACTATCTCACCTAGCTAGTAAGTCAAATACCATAGAATGCATAACTCATACAGTGTCATCCATACTATCGTTTCAAATATCCCATGGTAACTCACATTATGATACATTCCCTCAAGGGTTTTCATATATCTTTACATTATACATCTCATACTCAATCCACCCACCCACTCAAAAACAAAAATCCTCACCAAGAATACATGAACCAAACTACCCCCACCCCGAGGATTGATCTCACATCCATGTGAATGTAAAAAAATTTCCCTATGCCAATTCTTATCAAGTAAATCATGAAAATATGGTTTGGTTAAATAGAATTTCATTGATATATTATTTGGAAAAGCATAAAATAATTTATTTTTAATTCTTTAAATAAACAGAACCCATTTTATTTTCCAGAACCAGTCACACTTCTTTAATCATTTTAAGTAAAACATTTCTAAGAAGAAATATAGAAAAAACCATATAGGTTATTTTTGAAACATTAAGTAACAAAATAATATTTCTTATCACACAAACTCACACACACAAAAACACACACACAAACAAACACACACACACACACAGATATATATATATATATTCTAGTACCTATCCCAAAATCACACACAAGTGTGCACATGATGTGTGAACCTACATGCATTAACTCACACGTATTTCCACCTTGAGCCAAGAGAAAAACCAATAAATCAATAAATCCAAAATATAATTTAAATAAGAATCAACTCAACTCTAACATTGAAAAGTAGGAATATCAACCAAAACTCCCTGGTAACATGGAATTTATCTCATATAGGTGTTAGACAGATACTACATAACATCCATCCCATCTTCTGGCTAATACAATATCTTACCAACCATATCCCAACCGATAGGAAAACTAAAGAATTATCTACTAACACTTTTTAACACCCCAATTATATATCACACATCAATGTCTAATCTAGATTTTTTTGTGGCATTAAGTATGCCTCCCCATATTCTTGAGGCTTATGACAAGGTGTGAAGGTCCAAGGATTTTTTTAGGGAGAATATACCCTCATATCAGAGTGATGAAATCATAGAAAATAACTAAAAAACATTCAATCGAAACTAGATTACAAATAATCCAATAAAAATATTCATGTTTTAATTAATTAATATATAATCACAAATTCGTACATTCCATTAATCTCCCACTAGGCTGATCTAATAAAGAAAAGAAATGAAGGAAATATATTACAAGGATCTTTGATACCATATCTAAGTTTTATATCTAAAATTCATCTATGATATCCATCTCAATCATGGAAACTATGTATCTACCCTATATGAACCCGTAATAAATGAGGTTTTCTTAAGTAACATAGATTCATGATCTCCCAAGTAGGGTGTAAGTAATCATCATTTGGAAACCACTAATGATGTTAGTAACATAATTAGTAAAGTTTTATATACAAAAGTTATTTTCATATAATAAGAAATAAATTACATAAGTGTAATACAATAACCACTTTTAATCCTCAGGTTCTAAGGTGACACTTGATATTTTCCATACCAGCTTCAGTTAGTGGTGAATATCTCTGAGCATAAATCATACACATCATGGGAGATAGTGACATCCAACTCAAGAGTCAAAATTTAATCTAAGAGGAATGAAACCCTACCTAGGAATGAGAGGCCAACTATCATCAGGGGGAATCACATCACATAGGAATCAGAAATGACCATATCATTAAGAACCTAGGGAAAAACTCTTCTCCCACTTGAATAAAACATCACATCATCAAATATTTGGGGAATACCCACCCTCTTCCAAGAATATTATATAAAATAACTTGTTAATTGGGGGAATATCCACTACCCACTTGGAATCATATCTCTTGTTATTAGGTTCCTGGGGGTGTACCCACACTATAACAAAATCAACTAACAATGGAAGTTTAAAATGACTCCATATGGTTTCACAACGGTTTAAAAAAATTGCAACTAAAGTTGTTGTGAGCATCCAAATCGCATCGGTTACATCCATTTAGTGGTGATTTATATGAATCATCATGAAACATTTTTTATCATCAGTTTAAACCACCACCATCTCTTTGCCATTTTTTGGGAGGGGAAACTACTGATAAAGAAATTTTATCCTTTTATAGCAGCAGTTTGAACTACTGTTAAACAACAATTTGGCATATTTAGTGTAGATTTAAACCATCACTATATATCAATTTTAAAAAACAAATTCATCTATAGAAACCTCATCCCTAGAAAAAAATATATATTACAATATACAAACAGTAACAAAAACTATTTTAGACAAGTTGTATAATGACTTATTTCTATATTATAATGCTTAATAAAATAATCATAAAGAGTCATTTTTTTTGGTTTCATCACTTCTTATTTACCTCATTTAAAGAAAAACATGATTCATGTATTATCACTGAAATAATTCAATATCAATAGGACTAAGCATCTGTTTACCCTTTATACAATCTATAATTTCATCATTAGAAATCATGGTATAACCTCATAATGTAAGAATATGCCACTAATCAAAGGTGAAAAACTATTTTAAAAATTATTTCCATAATTCTATAAATATCACCATAATAAATTCAAGGATATTATCATTCTCAAATTAATTATACCAAGACACATCATCTCCATCTAGATCCATCTAAACATGAGATACCACCACTGAAAATCCATCAACATAATAAATCAACATGTATTTTTTTAAATACATTAAATTTTGTATTACACAACACCATACTTACTAATATACCATTCATTTCAACACCAATAATTCTTCCATAAAAAATACATTATCAGTTTCCATCCCATATCTATCACTTATAGTCCTTGTTGACTCATAATATCTAATTATAAACTTTCTTCATCTATTTATATATCAAAAGTATCAAATAAACAATTTTTTTATCATCATCACTGATCTCATAGAAGTGGATATACAAAAAAATAACAAAAAATAACTAAGATAAAACTTCTCCATAACACCTCACATAGGCATCCAATCTTCTCAAACACACTTCCTACTAGGAACCTCTATCACCCCAATCTAGGTTCATGGTTACCCTAGAAACCTCAAACTACCTACCCTAAACCATTTAAAAGTTTTTGACTGAGAAAGAGACCCCCAACTAAGATAAAAAATATAAATAAAGTTAATTTATTATAACAAAAATAACTTTAAATATTTCATTGGTTTTTTACATCCACTCAAATGCACTTATGGAAAATAAGTTACACAGTTTTAGTTAACTAGGCTATGCATAATGATGTTACAATTTCTTGAACTTATAATATTAAAATCTCAATAAAACTACCATTTACAAATGCTATGTTTAAATTTCAAGAATAACTACTTAAAAATAAGGTTATTATTTAATTTAATTTTCAATTATTAATCTCTCTCTAAAACTCACACCAAAATCTCTATTTTCATGAAATTAATTTTCATCAAAATATTGAATTGACTATGATTGTAATAACAATGATCCTTCATCAACCAATCTTTCTACTCTTCCTATAAGCCTAAATGATCATCATCTACCATTAATTGGATATAATATAATCTCATCACAAAAATAAGTGTCATAATTTTGAATTTAGATATTTAGTCTTTTTTATTTTTCATATAATTTTTTATTCATTATCCAGATGCCACTATATATTGCTTTTCAAAAATTATAGCTGCAGAATCAAGAGGTGGATCCAATGATATGTTACAATATTGATCTGGTTTTCCTATAGTCCCAAAAACATCACTTTTCAAGTTACTATTTGTATTACCCTCAATTGGTTGTTCTGATATTTTTTTATGTTGATGTTATTTTCTATCAATTCCAAAAGTATAGTTTATAAGGATTTTAATTTCATTGTACATTTTTGAAGAAGTTGGGAGCTAATTCTCTTGACTAACACTAGTTCTAAAACTTTCTTTAACATTCAATTCCCTATTCCAAATCCAACATAAATATTGAGCAAGGAATTGATTCAATATTAAGTGTTTATAAACTTCATGTCTCTTCAACCATATTATAAATTTACATTTAGGATATGGAAATATTATTATCCCATCAAAAGATTGATTAGAAATTGAAAAATCTAAAAACTCTTCTAAACCCTTAGCATACTAAGGTGTGTTCCTCAGTAATGTGATCCAAATTTTATCAACACATATCACAATGTTCCTAAAATATGTTAAAAAAATTAAGTATTACTAATTAGTAAAAGAGATAGACGGAGGTGAAAAAAACATAACCCAAGTAGTTATAATAAGAGTCATATAACTACTAAAAAATTCAATGTAAAAAAAGAAATCAATAGTGGACAATATTATCTAAAATAAAAGAAATACAAAAATCATACAATCATCAAAAAAATTAAAATTTTCTTTGTAAACCATTTATCAAACCGCACATTAAAAAACAATTTAGAAATCTTACAATTTAAAAAAATCACTTTTGAAGCAAGACACCCATATTTTAAGAAAGTCAACTGGTATCATGCACCCATTTTTCAAGACCAACCATTCACCTTTAAAAAAATTCAATCCACCATGAGACTTATGGTCTCAAAACCATTTATAAAAGGATTAAAGGTCAACAACCCTCAATTCCTAAAACATGACTCTAAAGACACACACATAAATTTTAAATAAAAAAATTGCATCGAACACCCATTTAAATAGATAATTACCATTTGAAAATCCATCGTTAATTTTAGCAACCACTTGGAATGTGACCTAGTTCTATGCCAAGTCATGAATCCCTTTTAAGCCATTTAAATACCAAAATGGGAATTTATGCGTGTTGTTAGGTTAGTGATACGTATAAAGTATAGAATAACTAAAAATAATGGAATATTAAGAGAAATATAAAAATTGACCAAGGCATGATATAACTAACCACTGAGACATATTAATTATAATATAAATAATTAAAATAGAATTGAATAACCAAAATCCATACCGTATTAATTGTATGCCAAGAAAAGTACAAGAGGTGAAATAGGGAATAACTGATTCACATTAATAATAAACTAAAAAATGTATAAGATATGTCATATGAAGAAACTAATTTAAACTATTAGTATGAAAAAAGGATATAAGAGATGTAAAATGAGGAAAATTAACATACTAGTAGAAAAATAAACAAAGGATAAGAGATCGCATACGAAATGTTTAATTTATACATGTATAATTCCAAATGAATCATAAGATATTGATTAGGAAATAACCAATTCATACTTGTAGGAATCCAAAAAAAAGTTTGAGATATGGTAGAGGCCATAAAAAATATATACTAATTGCATGAAAAATATTTTTTATACATGGTATAAATAATATGAATACAATAGGTTGTGGTTTCATAAACAACAACATATATGTATTCAACTTGATCAACATTTCCAATAAGTCAAAGGGAATGTTTCATGATGAAATTAGAAATTACAACATGGAATAAAACTATGAGATCACTTTAGAAAATGATGAAAAAGATAAAACATGATTAATATCCATCATTTCACACTTCACTATGCATAACAACGTAGTAGGCATGCTGTGAAAGTATATGATATAAAGAAATAAATGCAATTTAATTAATATAGCATGATAAACATGTAAAACCATACAAGATTCGCAAAAACAAATCATTTAACCATGAAGGGTTTAGGGAAAAAAATCACTAGTTTTAAACTCTTTGTTAGGTCCACTAGGTTAGATACTCTGAGGGGGGTGAATCAGGGTATGAAAAATTAAAACAACTACCCCTAATGATCTTGTTTCATTGTTAAGAAAAACTCTCTTCTCTCGCTTTCCCATAGAAAAGTATAAACAAAATTTAAATCATGCACAGGATATAATGATTTTTACTTGGTTCACCCTCACTATGATACATAGAAGGAGCATACACTAGCGATGTGCCGATATACCAAATTCACTAAAAGCGCATTGTTGTTTACAATGTTCGAAGCGAACTCACTATCTCTTATGGTTTACAACCAATCACTATATGAAATCTCACTACTCTCTCAACTGAAGTGTGCTCACTACTTCTTCAGAATATCCACTCATAGTTTTATAGACCTATGGGTCCATTCATTATTACTAATGAAATATGCATCCTTAACTATTGATAGATGCTCTGTTGATGTCCAACTTTCACCGGTAGATGAATCTCTCTTTGCACCGAGTGTACCGGGAAAATCCAATTTTTACGTGCAACCTCTACCCTGCCTTGTGAATAATTTTCTATTTTTGTGTGAAATCCACTTTTTTTTTAAATAACCCTTTTAGACGCAACCAATTCTTTTACACACAACATCCGTCTTTTACGCGTAAACTTTCTTTTATGTGAAAAAAACTCTTTTACACGGAACCTAAGCTTTACGCGCAACCTCCTCTTTATGCGCAACCAGAGCTTTACGCGCAACCATCTATTTACATGAAAACTTGATGTTTACATGCAACTCCCTTGAATATTCCAATTTCATGTGCTAGATCTCAGATTCTCTCTAATTCTTGAGCTACTTCGAATGGGGGGTCACTTTATATTTGTAAGAAAAATCGAACCCGGCATGAAAAACACTCCTTGAATGTGTAATCCTATTAGAGAGAGAAAAACACATCTTCTGCGCAACACCATATTTCGCACAATGCTCTATTTTTTCATGCACCTCATGCCTTTTCTAATTTTCGAGCTTCTGATCTCGAAACACCTCTTGCGCAAAAAGCAGAATTCCTCTATTTTGCACACCATGCCAATATTGTACGCACCACTTTATTTTTCATGCACCACTCTAATTTTGAATGCACCTCCCTTTTCCCAAAACACATCTCTCCATTTTTTGATTTTCAGGCCCAAAAATTTGGCAAGCACTAGAAAACGGCGCCACCTTCTATCTACTCTTTTTGTATCACCTCCAGATCATCCATTCCTTTGTTGATGTTCTTCAATAAAATGTGGATTATTGAAAAAATCCCTTGAACTCGACAAATCACCATGTAAACCCCCTTTGTCAACAAATTAGTACATCGTGGTATGCATTGTCAATAAAGATTACACGGAGGCCCTCTTTGTCAACAATCACAATCACCTCAAAAATGCTTCAATGATACCTTGAGGGATTTTTTCCCAACAATCTCCCCCTTTGGGTTTGTTGAAAAATATTCTCATAAAAATTCTATGCACTTTGATACCTCATTAAATATTCTTCCAACTGATTTTACCATTCACCTCTTGCGATTCTGATAGCATTCAAAGATTCACTCAACATATACTCTAAGACCACATGAGAAATGCTCACTGTGAGAAATAAGAGTAAATAAATATATCATCAATGAATCACTTTATTTCAGACATCAACTATTGACACCCAACTGATACCAATTTACAAACTAATACCAATTGTTGATACCACACTAATACAAATTAGTGATAGCTGGAAACCTTCTCACACTATTACAACATCACTCTTCTACTTTTATCACGATCCTCATCTATTGTGATATCTAATCTTTCATCGATCACTTATAGCATTATCATATTTAAAACTCCCCCTATCTTCTTACAACTTTAACTCATCTTCAACCATAAACTCCCCCTATCTCACTGGTATACCTGTCATCTTCTCCACGTGTATTTGAAAAAGACATTGTCTCCCTTTTCAAGCCGTATTTTCTCCCCCTTTTAGGAGTAACTCTTTCTCCCTCTTTTTCAAAGAACCCAAAGGTCACTCCTTTACAGTCTGCAATAGAGTAAAGAGTAAAGATTAGTACAGTAAGGAAAATACACCATACCTCGGGGAGAGGGGGGGGTACATATACACCTTTTCATGTGCATGGAGTTGATTAGAATCCCAGAGCTAGCCGATGCATCTCAAATGCATCCTTGGACGAGTCTTTTTTTAGAATGTATGAAACCTGTAGATCTGTATGCACATACTCCAAATTCACTAGCCCTTGCTCCAATTTCTCCTTGATAAAATTATATTTTGTCTCAATGTGATTTTTCTTTGAGTGATGTACTGGATTTTTGGTAAGATTTATAGCACTTGAGTTATCACAATGGATTCTGATCGGAGACTTCACTTCAACTCCCATATCATCAAGTTGTTGCTTCATCCACAATAATTGTGTGCATGCTTGAGTGGCAGCAATTTACTCATCTTCCATGGTGCTTAATGAAAAGAAATCTTGTTTCTTTCTTTTCCAATAAATACATAGTCCACCAAGATAGAATGCACCTCCTGACGTTGATTTCCTATCATCCGCTGAACCAACCCAATCTGCATCAGTATATCCCAATAACTCTATCTTAGATTTGTCATTACACATCAATACAAAATCCATCATGCCCTTGATATACCAATGTATTCTTTTCACTTCAAGAATGAGACTTTACTTGATATTACTCTAATATCTCACTGCTTGGCATGTGGCGAACACAATGTCCGCCCTTGTCGTGGTTAAGTAAAAAAAAATTCTAATGATTTAACTATATTATTTGATATTAACTTCCTTTCCATCCTCATTTTTGGACAGTTTCATCTTGGAAGAAACTGGAGTCTTCATCTCCTTGGAATTTTCCATTCCAAATCTCCTCAGAACCTCCTTGGAATATTTGGATTGAGAGATAAATGTTCCATTCCTTCCTTTTGTTACCTGTAACCCTGATCCTCCAAATATTATGTCATTGACATAAACCAGCACCATCATACATTGATTACTATTGTTGTTGAAATAAAGATTGTAATCAAATCCTCCATGCTAAAATCCGTGCTTCTTTAAATATTGATCAAGCGTCGAGTATCATGCTCTGGGTGCTTATTTCTTGATATAAACTTCTTCTTCCAAAACCCCATTCAAAAAAGCAGATTTGATGTCCATATGGAACAATTTGAATTTACATCTCACTAAAATGGATAGGAATAGACAAATTTTCTCTAGCCTCGAAACAGGTGATAATGTCTCATCGACATCAATACCATCTATCTAGGAGTATCCTTTACACACTAGTCATGCTTTGTTTCGAATCACTGTGCCATATTCATTCATATTGTTGCAATAAAACCATGTTTTCCCAATGACATTCTTATCTATCAGCCTTAAAACAATCTCCTATGTCTGATTCTTCTCAATCTGATCTAGATCTTCATTCATAGCCTGAACCCAATTTTCATCTTTAGTTGCATCAGCAAAACACTTAGGCTCTACCTGAGATCGGAAAGATGTATGCTACAAAGATTTCATTCTTCTTGTCTAAACTGGAGTTGACTGATCACCAATGATATTCTGCCTATCAATTTTATCTTGGTTCTTTGTCTTCTATATAGATACGAATTTTACTTCCTCATGCTCATTATCGGTATCTTCTTCTGAATCAGCATCATCCACATCTGACCCCCTATGTTTCTTTCCTTCGCATCAATTTCATCAGAAAATTGTTCACTGTGATGTTGAATTCTCTCCTCATTCTCCACTATAGTGACATCATTTCTCTCAACTAATTTTCCCAGCCTTTTGTTAAATCATTTTTATGCTTTGATTTTTCCTAAGTATCCTAGGGATATACCCTCATCTCCAAATGACTTATATTTCCAATGTTTTTCTTTATTGAGAATGAAGAACTTAATTCCAATGATTCAAAAGTATTTCACTCTTTGATTCTTTCTATACCACATCTCATATAGAGTATTTCCTTCCTTTAGACACAAAAGATCTCTATTAGAAATGTAGACCAATGTCAACACTGCTTCCTTTCAGAACCTCTCTGGTATGTATTTTTCTATAAGCATCATTCTAGTCATATTTTTGATGATCATATTTCTCCTTTCAACCACTCTATTCTATAGGGGAGTTCTCACTGAGGAAACTTGATGCCTTATCCCATGTTTCTTGAGATATAATTCCACCTGATAGTTTGTGAATTCCATACCATTGTCAGTATGAAACATTATAATTTTTGATCCAATAATCCTTGCACACTCCCTCCGGTACTATTTTAAGCAGCTGAACACATCAGAATTATGGGAAATAACAAATAACCATGCCATTATTCTATAGTCATCAATGAAAATAATATAGTACCTCTTTCCTTCAATTGATCTTTGTGTGATAGGCCCACAAACATCAATATGCACCAATTCGAGCACTCTTGTTGACTTATTTTCTTTTTCCTTATACATCTTTCTGATGACCTTACCTTGTTTTCATGCATCACACGTATGAGTATGATCCCATGATAGATTAGGGAGGTATCTAGTTGTATCACACTTTACCAGATCCTCTAGGGATAGTTGGCATAGATAGCTGAGTCATTTATTCCATTGCTTGTTCTCTTCCTCTCTAGACAAAAAGCACATATATTCTTCTCCACTTACCAGGTAGAGATTTCCATTTTTTCTTTTTACCTATAGAAAAATTGGACCATCTCTTCCATTGATGATACATGTCTTCTTAGTAAACCTTAGATAATTCCATGATTCACATAATTGGCTGATGCTAAGAAAATTGTGACTAAGACCTTTTACAACTAAGACATCAGCACATCTCATCTCTTTTCCCCCAAACCTTGCCTTCCCTAATCCAATAATCTTTAGGCCTTAATCGTTTCCAAACTTGAAAAATCCTTCTTTGTCATATTTTATCCATGTAACCAGATCTTTATTACTTGTCGTGTGAGACATGAAACCACTGTCAAGGATCCATACACCAGAACAGTCTGATTCTTTAAGGACAATTTCAGCAACCACTACCTTCTCTGTTATCCTCTTATTGGTCCAAATTTTTGACTTCACACTTGGCATAGATTGATACTTCTGATCTTTCTCAGAGTATGACAGACCAACTTTATCTTTCAAAGCTGAAAATCAATTTTTCAATTTCAACTCACCTGTTGGTTTGTTGATTTTCTTCTTGTGACTACTTTGATTCTGCTTTGGCACATTCCTCTGTATGGCTGATGTACAATATCTATCCATGTGCCCAAATCCTATACACTAGAAGCAGTTCCCTTCAAAATATGTTCCAGATAATCATTCTCGGTTTGGATTCCACCTCTGTTCTTGTACCCTTCGGTATCTTCTAGATATAGAACACAAATTTTGAGAGTTTCCTCTCTTTCCACAATAATAACACCCAATGAAAGGTGCATTCCAACATGTCACTTCTCTACTGTCAGTTGTACCTTTTGTTCTTTGAATTCCTTGACTCTTCTTTGTACCCACATCAATTTTCATCCTCAAAACAGCTGCTTGTGGTCTGACTTCAACCCTGACTTCTTCTTGTTTTTTTATTAATCCCCAAATCAGCCTTAACATATTAATTTGATTGTTACTTCATTCATGCTGAACTACTAGGCTCCTCTTTCATCTTTTAGGTCTTCTGAATGGTCTACTTTCCTGAAAACTTGCTGGGAATCAGAAGTTTTTCTAGTTCCTTAACTTTTTGTCATAGACCAAAAACATCTCCTTCAAGTTCATTGATACACTTTATCTTATCATTTCTTATGTTATTCAATCCATACATCTCCCTTTTATGTTCTTAAATCTTGATTTTATACTCACTGACTGATTCTAAGTCCTCTGGTGTAGATAACTTGACATTTTCAATTTCTTCCATCAACTCAGACTTCTATTCTTCTTGCTTCTACATATAGAGTTTGGCGTTATAAACAAATTTTTTGGATTTATTTATTTTATCTCTCCAAACATCTATCTCTTCAAGAGCATCCTCTAACTCAGCTTGCATATCAACTCTTCCTTCAACTTCTTCATCTTCATCAATGTCAGTTTCTTCCTTTTTCAGAGTACTTCCGAAAACTACAACCATAGAGTTTTCTCTTCAGTTCTTTATCTCTTCAACCTCATCAACCCCAGACTCATACAAACTATCACATTCTTGTGAAAGGAGATTATTCTTCTTAAATAAATTTCTCTTGAACTACTTCTTTCCTATCCCATAGGCTGAAGACTTCTTTATTGGAATTTCGACTTCATAGACATCATCATCTTCATGGAACATTTTGGGACACCTTACTACAAGATATCCAAGCTTTCCACATCGAAAACAAGCCAGTGGAAGTTTCCCCTTGAACTTTCCTCTTCCTCTTTACAAATTTGAAGAACGAAATGACATCACCTCATACGTCTCTTCATCCTCATGAGAATTTTAAATGGTGAGGTTCTTCATGGACTTAAATGCCACCTCCTTAGATTTCCCATTTTCCACAACCTTGTTATCATCATTCCTCATTTCATATGAGACCAAGGTACTATGCAAAATTTCCAGTTTTAGCTCCTTCAGATCTTTCTCTTATAGTACAGAAACTTTTGGATTGAACCGAGGTGGAAGTTTCCTCAAGATGCACTTTACAATCTTTATGTATTCAATGGATTCACCAAGACCCCACATATCTTCCACAACAATGTTTACCCTCTCTAAGAATGCATCAACAGACTCATTCTGGTTCATTTTAAGATCTTCATACTTGTTCCACAGAACTTTCATCTTTGCCTCTCTAACCTTTGCATCTCATTTATATATATTCAATAGCTTTACCCACATGGAATGTGATTTTGTTAGGTCCACAAGGATGAATACCCTGGGAGGGGGGGGGGTGAATTAGGGTATGACTAATTTAAAATTAACGCCCATTCTGATCTTATTTCGCTGTTAAGAAAAACACACTTCTCTCTCTTTCCCGTTGCACAATATAAACAGAAAGTAAAGCATGCACTAGACACAACAATTTTTACTTGGTCCACCCTCGTTGGGATGCGTCCAACGAGCATACATCGGCAATGTGCCGATTTACCAAATCCACTAAAAGCGCACTGCTGTTTACATGGTTTGGGATAGATCACTTCTATTCCCAGGCTCACTGCCTTTACAAAGTTTAGGGTCAGCTCACTACTTTCCCAAGGGTCACTCCCTATTTCTAAAACTCTATCTCACTGCAGGTGGAGAGGATCACCTTCTTCCTCTTCCTTTGCTCACTGCTCTCAAAATGATCCACTCATAGTTTATAGACCTGTAGGTATCTTCATTATCACTAATGAATACATCCTCTGTTGTATTTAGATGATCTTTTGAAGTTCAAATTTCACCCGTAGATGAATCTCACTTTGCACCAAAGGTATCGGGAAATCTTCCAGCTTTCACGTAACCATGAATCTCTTCCATGAATCAACCTTACTTGGAGCCCTTCTCTAAGTCGGCGCACAAGTCTCGACGCGCAAGTCAAAACTGGTGTGCAATTCCACCTCAACCACTTATGCGATACAAGATTCTCTAACTCCAAACTTGCGCGACGCACACCATTTTACGCCCAAACCAATATTGGCGCGCAACCAACAAGTTTCTCTCTTCTTCAAAATCCAGCACGCAAGTGTCACCAAACCACTTACACGACACTTCCTTCTTCAACTCAGAACCTACGCGACTCTCTTCCTTCCTCGCCCAGACGACCTTGGGCGCGCAACAAACAACTGTCGCACAACTCCTACTTGTGCGACCCTCCACCACTTGCGTGACCACCACACATGCACGACGAGAGCTCTGATTTTCTATAAGTCTTGAACTCGTGCCAAATGAGGAGGTTTCAACCTGTATTTATAGGCATTTGGACACCCTGCGTAATGACACACAAGTCTCCCCTCGGCGCGCAAGTCTCGACACACAAGTCTCCTGCCGCACAAATCACTTGTGTGACCAACTCCAAAACTTACGTGACCCTTATCCATTTGCCATATTTTGATGCTTTGATCTTGAAAAAAATATGGCGTGCAAGTTTCCTCTCCTTCAAGTACACGGCACGCAAGTCCCTTTCCCCGAAATAACTTTTCTCTATTTGTCGATTTTCAGACCCAAAAATTTGGCAAACACTGGAAAACAATACCACCTTGTATTTTATCTTTTTGTACCACCTCTAGATCATCCATTCCTTTGTCGAAATTCTTGAATCAAACACGGATCATTAACCAAAAACCTTGAACTTGACATGCCACCATGAAATCCCCTTTTTCAACAAAATTGTATGTCATAGTTTGCCTTGTCAACAATCACAACACAGATGTCCAATTTGTCAACAAACACAATCACCTCAAAAATGCTTCAATGATGCCTTGAGGTATTTTTTCCCAACAATCTCCCCATTTGGGTTTGTTTACAACTCTTCTATAAAAAGATAAATCGTTAATTCTTCAGCCACCATTTTCCTATTGCGATTCCGATAACGATCAAGGATTTACTCAACAAATACTCTAAGACCACATGAGCAATGCTCAGTGTGAGAAACAAGAGTAAATGAAAAGTTAATCAATGAATCACTTCATCTCTAACATCCATTATTGACACAAAACTGATACCAATTTTTGGAAATATTTATACTGCATCCCAACACCACTCTTCTGCTTTCATCATGATCCTCATCTATCATGATATCTATTCTTTAATCGATTACATCTAGCATCATCAGGTTTAATACACTCCCCCTTTTTTATTTCTCCCCCTATCTCATTGCTCCACCTGTCAGCTTCTCCCCATATCATTAATTATTTTTCAAATAGCCACACTGTCTCCCCCTTGAACAATCACTATTTTCTACCCCTTTGTCAATGAACCCAAAGCTCACCCCTTTTCAGTTTGTAATAGAATATAGAACACATATCAGCACATTAGGGAAAAAACATCATACCTCGGGGAGAGGGGGGCTTCCACATCCACACTCTTTTAGGTGTGGGGAGTCAACTGAACTCCCAGAGCCAGTCGAAGCCTTTCAAACGCTTCCTTGGGTAAGGCCTTTGTTAGAATATCTGCAACCTGGAGTGCTGTGGGCACATACTCCAACTTCAAAAGCCCTTGATCCACCTTCTCCTTGATGAAATGATATTTGATCTCAATGTGCTTTGTCCTTTAGTGGAGAACTGGATTTTTTCTAAGATTTATAGCACTTGAATTATCACATTGGATTCTGATCAGAGACATCACTTCAACTCCCATATCTTTAAGTTCTTTCTTCATCCATAATAATTGTGTGCAATCTTGAGTGGCCGCAATATACTCAGATTCTGTGGTGCTTAGTGAAATGTAATCTTACTTATTGCTTAACCAAGCAATACATAGTCCACCAAGATATAATGAACCTCCAGATGTTGATTTCCTGTCATCCATTGAACCGGCCCAATCGGCATCAGTATATCCAAATAACTCTGTCTGAGATTTGTCAATATATGTCAAGCCGAAGTCTACCGTTACCATGATATACCAAAGTATTATTTTCACTGAAATCATGTGGATTTCCTTGGGATTACTCTGATATCTCGTTGCTTGGCATGTGGCGAAAACAATATCAGGCCTTGTTACGGTCAAGTAAAACAAACTTCCAATAATTTGTCTGTATTATATGATATTAACTTCCTTTCCATTCTTATATTTTGATAATTTCATCCGGGTAGCAACTGAAGTCTTCATTTCCTTGGAATTCCCCATTACAAACCTTCTTAGAACCTCCTTGGACATTGGGGATGCACAAGGTAAAACAATAGGGTTAAAAAATCCTTTTCCACCAGATCTTCCAATGGAATATTGAGCTATTTTAGCTCTCCTAGTATCATATGATATGAAGGTATCAAAATTATTTGTGTACCTGGAACTAGGTCAATAGTAAAATCCACCTCCCTATATGGAGGAAGATTAGAGATTTTTTTTTGGGAAAAATCAGGAAAATCACGTAGAATAGCAGGAAGATCAAAAATAAAAGAAACATCATGGGATCAAATGCTACGACATACAACAAACTCTTAAGCTCTGTGCGGGAAGGTCAAGCATGACTAGACCTCATATCTCACTCTCTCTGAAACACAAATGATATCCCATCAACTATAATCAATGAGACATGATGATGATGAAAATCAACCAAAAAATGATGAGAAATAAGTCAATCCATCCTGATGATGATGTCAAATTGATCTATATCAAGAATGAGAAAATCCGAGACAAACTATGCATCAGTTATTGATAGTGCACTAGAAGGACACTGAAACCCATGATCTTTCCTATTCCCAAGAGGTGTCACTAACTCTATAATAAAGGCCATGATCTCTATTATAAGTTTATGAATATAAAATAAATATAAAAAAATAAAAGAGTTTGATGAACCAATATAAAATAAAGTAATCCCTACTAAAGATAAAATAAAGATAGAACCTCTCACTATCACGTGACCTGTATCTACCTCTTCTAGAAACTCATCTAATGTGAGAAGGTACTTCACTCCTGAGGCCTGTGACTGGATCCTTTTAGTCTTTAAATCATCTAATTGTGTTTTAGTATACTTTAAAGCTAATAATCCCTAACCATATTGAGGAATAGACATATCCTAACAAAAACACTTCAAATTACCATAATGTCCACAACTATTTCACATCTTTGCAGGTGAAGGAAAATAAAACCATGTGTATCTAAATTTTTCCACACAGATAGTAAGTCAGAGGCACACCACTAGATGTAACTAGAGGTGCTAAGGATTCATGTTGTAGAGAACCACCCCCACCACTCCTATGATGATATTTACACTTACTCTTTATCCATAACAGGCCACTTAAGCTTCCACTAGGTGGAAGATACGGGGAAGAATATCTAACCTTGCCTACCATATTAATTTTTTCAATCATATACCTATACATTATCTTCTCATTGGTCAAAATATTCAGCATAAATACCCGCAATATAATATATTTTCTGAAAACATGCTTGTACTTCTAATATTTCAACTGGTCATTCTTTACAAACTTTGGTGAAAACTAAATCAAAACAGTAAACTGATTGGTGTACACATACACTGAAAACTCTCCCTACTACAGAGAGTAACTCCAGATACTTTTCCATCAGAAATGACTATGGAAAAAAGTATTGGAAGAATAGAGTCTTAAAAACATCCCAGTCCAAACCGACATTCCAATCCGAATGTTCCATGGAATCCCACCAATACTTTTTGTGACCCAAAAGTCTAAATACAACACACTTAACCTTAATTCTCTCTGGTGTACCTAGGGAGTCAAAGGTCAGATCAATCATTTAAAGACAATACTCTATCTCTTTAGGTTGATTCATTCCTTTAAAGGATAATGGCTTCTCACACAAGAACTCATGTGATAAATCCCTATCTTCTATAGCTCTTAGTTGTACCTTAACAACTGCATTCTATACTTTCTCTACATTTTATTTGATAACCAGAATTTCTTGTGTGATAGACTTGATAAAATTATGATTGAGGGGTGTATTCCCTTGAGGAGAATAGGATGAACCCCCCTATACAACCCATGGAAGAGGTCTTGGAGGCATACAGATGCATACTAAAGAAGAATAAATGATCAAACAAAGAATAATCTTAGTTAAAACTAGAAATACCATATGAAAAAAAGATATTAATATCAAGATCTCAAAACATACACACACATCCCAACATCCCATGGTAACTCGAGTCTCATTGCAACAAGAGTCATCTAGGCACTCAGCACAACGTACCTATGGAGTCCTAAAAATCATATCTCTAGTCTACCAAATGTCCCAAGAAAGGGACTCTTGAGGAAAAACTAAGATCTAATACCAATTTGTAACAAATTAACTAAGATACCCTCTCAATACAAGATCCCAACCCAGTCCTCCACATACGTAAAGGGAGTTCCTGATCCCTACGGGCCGACGACTAGCACTCGGACATCAAAAAACAACCAAAGGAAATAATTTATACCAACATAAAGAAACAACATAGAATATATGTACATATTGTTGGGAGAAACAACAAAAGAGGTAAAAATAAAATAGCTACTCCAAGATGTCCATGTGATAGCATGAGAAAACTCCCACCATCTCACTACCAGTGACCCCAAACCTAGTTGAAAGAATTCCTCACCACCTAATTGAAACATCATGCCTTTCTTTGGATCGAAATATGTAAGGACCTAAACCTATGATTCTTGATTCAATGCAAAAAACATATTGTGTATTTTTTAAATAAAAGATAACTGAAAAATACATAGATCATTATACAATTAAGGACCTTTTCCATTCTAGGTTCTAGAAAATTATACAACACTATAAAATTTATCACAGTTGTACAAAAATTAAAATAGAATTACCATATCACTACACATGTGCTACCTCCAAAAACAAAATTGTTTGTCTTAGAATTTCTAATATACTAGTGAAAAGCATTTTAAAAACATTATATTAGAATAAAATTTCTCAATAAGGGGTTTTAAAACCTGTGAAACTTTTTTTTATAAAAATACTCATTTTCGAACTGTTTCAAAAACTTTTATATCAAAAATATATATTTGATATACAAAAAAAATCAAAAAAATATTTCAAAAATACATTTAATTTTGAAAATATATTTCAAAATAATATTTGAAAAGTAATTATCATTTTGAGAACAAATTCAAAAATATACTCTAAAAAATATTGAATTTTTTCTGATAAATCATTTGTAAATAATAATATTTTTATGGATTAAAGTGATAAAATATAGATTTTATAAAACAATTGTAGACACTTTTCTGTATCACTGGTGGGATAGCACCCCATGAGGTTGTGGGTTCACTCCCTATTACTCCTCAATAATTCATTTGATATGCAGGTGATGAATTAATTTTACAATTTTTTTTAAGATCTATCTTTCTCATAAATAACCCATCAAAACCAATCCCAAAATATACTTGTATTATTTTAAAATAAGAAAATAATTTTATAATTTCTAAACATTAATAAAATAATTTTTAAGAAAATCTGTTTGCAGAGATATGTGTTTAGAAAACATTTTCTTAAAAATAAAGGCATAACATAAACAAATTAAAATTAAAACAATTTATTTATAGTAAAATTCATGAAATTGCAAATATACACATAGAATATGGACATATCTACTAATACATATGAATTTTTTTGAATTAAAAGAACTTTTTTCACATAAAATAATAGACTTTATTATGAAAATTTTATACATAGATTTAAATAAAACCAATTACCTTTTAAACATGTTTTTTTAAATTTAAATAATAATAAAATAAGGATTTGTTATAGTTTTAGAACATAAAACATCACCTAATAAAATCAAGATTTTACAGAATATAGATCATAAATTTAGTGCTATAAAATAATTCATATATAAAGACATTTTAAAAAATAAATATAGGTTTAGAAAGAAATTAGAAATACATATCCCTTACAAAAAACATATAAATCATTTATTTTTTTCAAAATAAATAATCCCTTACAAAATTATTTGAAAAAAAATACTTTTATAAGTTTAAATAAAAATATAATTTCATTCATATTATGTTTTTAACAAAATAAGCATTTTAGGGTATTTTTAAAACAAAAAAACATTTTCCCCTTACCTCAAAAATAAACATGGAAGCCTTTGTCAAATATAAGGTTTCGATTTTCTCTAATTCTTAATCTCTTTTACTCTTATTATTTCACCCTCTATATGGTTCTAGTAATATTTGAAGCCCAAAATCTAAACCACTTAATTATAGGCATTATAGAAGAATCGAGAGTGATATCAATTTATAAAATTGTGTGGTTCAAGGGTAATGGTTACTGAGAAAGATAATTAATATAAAAATATTTTATATTAAACCACAACATAAGAGGATAAATATGAGTTATTGTAATTGAAGAGTTATGAATAAGGTTTTGAAAAAAAATCCAAACTAAGAATTAATACCCCTATTTGATTGGATATCGACAGAAAAAACACATAATCAGAAAGGTTATCTATGTTCAATCTGATGGATATATATATATATATATCATTGATAGTTATATATTTAATTTAAGGAATAAAATCATGTAGAAAAATACAAAATCATCTCCAAAAAGGAAAATTCGAACAAAATGAGAAATAAAAACACCGTAAATTTAAAAGTTACATTTCATTATATATACATAGTCCTTGTTTATTTAGGTGTAATCAATGAAATAAAGAAATTAAATACTCTTACAATTTCATGAAAGTCTAAATTATCAATAGAATAAAAAAATTAAAAATAAAACATTGAGATTCTTAGTGAAGCAAGGATCACCGAAATCATTGTCAAATGATTTCAATTTAAAAAATAATAAAAATTGGTAATGTATATAACAAATAAATTGGGAAAAAGACAAATCAATATGAATGGGGTATTTAATATACTAAAAATGATCAAAGAAATAGGATCTTCAAGCAGATTCAGACATCTAAAAAAGGAATATATACCTAATAGACTGCAAATCAGGAAACAGAAGACGAAGGAGTCAACTCGTTCTTGATATACTTCATCTGAGTTTGAAAAACCATTCACGGTTCAGATATGGTTTGTGTTATATCTCAGATCTACACTCAAACTTATCATCCTTGCTTGATCCCATCCAACTACACTCAAGCCCATTGTTCAGGGATGATCCCTTTTCTGATCTTGATTTCCTCTTCATTTGAGCTTGATTTCTCCCAATGTAAAGTCCTCACCACCAGTCGAGCTCCTTTTACCGAGCCTTGAGTCTCATCTACACTCAAAGCTATCTCTGGTGGTTGATTTCTTCTCATATCCCAGCTTAGTGAAACCATTTCTTTCCAATTAAGAGGTCGACCCCCCCCCCCCCTCACTTGGTTCCCATTTACCGAGCTCGAGCCTAATAGAACTTATCTTCATTTTTTTATTTCATCATTTCACTTTTTTTGAACAAGTTTATTATATCTATTTTATTATCCACATTTCATATTTTTATAAAAAATATTTTATTAATACACTTATTTTCAAAATTATTATAATTCGTATATATTTATAGTTTTATATATTTTTTTAAGAAATTTTGTCATCCATATTTTTTATAAGATAATTAAAACTAATTTTCTATAAATATCATAATTTTGTAAATTTATAATTTCATATATTTTAAAATAGCATGTATTAAAATTTTATTTTATTATTATTATTATTATTTTTCCTTTAATTATTATTAATTTCGTTTCATTTAATTTCCTAATTTAATAGAAATTTTTTTAATAAATAATTTTCTAAAATTACTTGTGACAATTCATTTATATGAATTTAAGTGTTATTATAATTATAAATCATTATTTTTTTTATAAATTCAAATATTTATTAAAACAAATAATTATTTCATGAAAAAAATTCAATATTAATATGTTAACTTATAACCAACACTGATAATAATTTGAGTTTAAAAAAATTATTATATTAAAACATATTTTTTTTAATGAAATTTGATATATAATATTTTTTATATTAATAGATAAAATTAACTAAAAGAAATATTATTTAATAAATTTTTTTTAAGAGTGTCTTTATAATTCTAATTATTTATTTAATTAATTTATTTAAATTATTATTCTTTGAAAAAACTAATGAAATATTATTTCTAAGAATAATTATTTAATTTTACATATTTAATCTTAATATATTATCAAAATTTGTTTACTTTTTTTTGGTCGAAGCCTCATTTCTTATTAAATGAAAGAAAAGTCCTCTTTTAACTGGGTAGAGGGAGACTCATTACATAGCCCGAAGGCCCAGTGGGCATTTAGCCCATTACATGGACCGTAGGCCCAAATTATTTTCCCAAAGCCCATTTTATGAATAGTACTGCTACAGTACTGCCTGATATAGTACCACACAGTACCCAACTACCGCTGTATTACCATGTCGCCGCTATAGTGACCTGTCGCCACTACAGTGCCCATCGTAGCTACAGTGCTGCCACTGCTCAAGTACTGCACCCGATGGGTTTTAAATATTTTACAATTTTCGAGATATTATATTATCCCCCTTAAATGAATTGTTTCATTGTAATTTGTTCATCGGACTTAATAAAATTATGAATTTCAATCTTCCAAATTAAGAAAAACTAGAATTGCTAAACTTCTATACTCTACTGGTTAGATTTTTCTCAAATAAAAATTCCTAATCTCCCAAGTTTTCAAGACCATGTATCTGATTCCAAAATATAAGGACCCAAACCTATACTTATGGATTCTGTGATAAAAATGTGTTATGTATTTTTTTAATAGAAGATAACTAAAAAATACACAGTGTGTTATGCAATCGAAGACCTTTTTTTGTCTAGGTTCTAGAAAATTAGACGACACTTTACAATTTATCAGAAATGTACAAAAATTAAAATAAAATGACTATCTTACTTCGCATTCAATAAATCCAAAAATGAAATCGTCCATTTTAAAATTTCTATTATACATGTGTGAAAACAATTTAAAAACATAAGATGGGTAAAAAAATTTCTAGTAAGGGTTTTAAAACTAGTAAAAATTATTTTTATAAAAATACTCATTTTCAAAATCTTTGAAGAATTTTATATCAAATATATATATTTTACATACAAAAATAATTTTCAAATAAATATTTCGAAAATAATTATTATTTTCAAAATAAATTTACAAATAATCTTTGAAAAATATTTATCATTTTGAAAATAACATTAAAAATACACTCTAAAAAACTATTGGATTTCTCCTGATAAATCATTTGAAAATAATAATATTTTTAAGGATTGAATTGATACTCAAAAAATATTATAAAACTCATATGGCCACTTATAAATATCACTGGTGGGATAACATCTCGATGAGTTCTTTGGTTCACTTGTTATTCCTCCTCATCAACTCATTTGATATGGAAGTTACGAATTAATTTTAAGAATTTTTTTTGGATATTTATTTCCTATAAACAACTCATTAAAACCCCTCATAAAATATACTTTAATTATTTTCAAATCATAAAATAATTTAAGAAATTATAAACTTTAATAAATTACTTTTTTAGAAAATATGTTTGGATAAATCCATTTTTTGAATACATTTTCTTACAAATAATGTAATAACATAAAAAATTAAAACTAAAACAATTTATTTATAATAAAATTATTGAAATATCAAATATACCTATAGAATATGGTCATATCTACTAATATAGATGATTTTTTTTGAATTAAAATAATTCTTCTCACATAAAATGATAGCCTTCATTGTGAAAATTTTATACGGAGCTTTAAATAAAATTAATTACCTTTTAAACATGAGATTTAAATTTAAATTATAACAAAACAAGGTTTTATTATTGTTTTAAAACATAAAACATCACTTAATCAAATAAAGAGTTTATAGAATATAGATCATAAATTTAGTGCTAGAAAATAATTCCTATATAAAGAGATTTAAAAAACTAGAGATTGGTTTAGAAATAAATTCGAAATACATATCCTTTATAAAGAACATAAAAATAATTTATTTATTTTTTCAAAATAATTAATCCCATAAAAAACTATTTGAAAAATATAGATTTTAGAAGTTTAAAGAAAATGGAATTTCATTCCAATTATGTTTTTCACAAAATAAGCATGGTAGAGGAGTTTTAAAAATAAAGCAATTTTCCCTTAGCTCCAAAATAAAATTGGAAGAATTATTATAGGAGAAGGATTCCATTTTATATAATTATTAATCTCTTTCACTCTTATTATTTCTCCCACGATACAATTTTTAACCAGTTTCCAAGACTGACATCAGAACCCCTTATTTATATGCATCAGATAAGAATCGAGAGTGATCTCAATTTCTCAAATTATGTGGTTCAAGGGTAATACTAATAAAGATAGATAATTAGTATACATATATTTTATATGAAACCATAATAGAAGAGGATAAATATGATTATTTGAAATAGAATTGTACTAAAGAAGCATTAAAAAAATGGAAAATCAATAATTAATACCCCTCTTTGATTGGATATTGATAGAAAACAAAACACATAGTTAGATAGGTTCTGTATGTTCAAATTGATATATATATATACGTGTGTGTGTGTGTGTGTGTGTGTGTGTCTTCTATAGTTATATATTTAATTTAACGGAGAAAATAAAGAAGAAGAAAAAAAAATTAAAATTATATGTAGAAAGGAAAATTCGGTAGAACTAAAAAATAAAAGCACCGCAAAACTAATAGTTACATTTCATTATTTATGCATAATCATTATTAATTTTGGTGAAAGAGAAGAAATAAGTAAATTAAATACTCTTATACTTGTAAAAAATTCCAAATGATTAAGATAGTAAGAATTTAAATTGAACCACTGAGCTTCTTAATGAAGCAATGATCACTAAAATCATTGAAAATAAATTTTGATTTAAAACAAGAACTAAAAATAACCATTATAACTAACAAATAAATTGGTAATAAGAAAAATCAAGACAAATGAAGAATTTAATATACCAAAAACAATTCGAGAAATAGGATATTCGATAAGATTTGAACACCTAAAAAAATAATACATACACAACATACTGCAAATCAAGAAACAGAAGATGAATGAGTCAAATAATGCTCGATATACTTCATCAGAGTTTGAAAACCCCTTCACGGTTCGATATATTTTCCATTAGACCTCAGATCTACACTCAAGCCTATCATCCTTACTCGATCCCATCCAAATATGCTTGAGCCCATCATCCGAGGTTGATCTCTTTTCTGATCTTGATTTCTACTTTAATCGAACCCCATTTCTCCCGATCTGAAGTTGTCACCACCGGTTGAGATCCTTTGACTAATGTTTAAGCCTCATCTACACTCAAATCCATCTCTGGTGTTCAATCATTACTCCTATCCTAACTCAAAAAACCCTCACTTTCCCATTAATAGGTTGACCCCTTCAATCGGTTCTCATTTACTGAGATCGATCCCCACAAACCTTATCTTCATTTTTTTTGTTATTTCATCATTTCATTTTTTTAAAATAAATATTCTTATATCTATTTTATTGTCCACATTTCATGTTTTTATAAAAAATATATTTTATTAATACATTTATTTTCTAAATTTTATAATAAATATATATTTACAGTTTCATATATTTTTAAACCATTTCATAATCCATATTTTATAAAGGATAAATAAACCTAATTTTCTATAATTATCTTAATTTTATTAATATATAATTTTATATATTTCAAAAAATATTTTTTATCATTTAATTATATTATTATAATTAATACAAATTTTTACCTTTAATTATTATTAATGTCATTGCCTTTAATTTCATAATTTCTTATAAATTTTTTTATATATAACTTTCTAAAATTACTTATTACATTACATTTATATGAATTTAATTATTTTTATAATTATAAATCATCATTTTTTAGGTGTCAATATTTATTAAAACAAAGTATTATTTTATAACTAAAATTCAATACTAATATGTTAACTTATAACCAACATTGAAAATAATTTTATTTTCAAAAAGGATTTATTATATTAAAATATATTTTGTTTCTAATGAAATTTGATATATAACATTTTTAATGTATTAATTGAAAAATTAACTAAAAGAAATATTATTTAATAAATTCTCATTTTAAGAGTGATATAATATTTCTATTTATTTATTTATTTACTTTCTTTAAATTATTGTTCTTTGAAAATAATAATATAATATTATTTCTAAGTGTTATTGTTTTATTTTACACATTTAATCATAATATATAATCAAAATTTATTTTGATTTATTTAAATTAAAACAAAAAAAAATTATTAATATTTTACAATTTTTGAGATTGTACATTATTCCCCCTTAACTGAATTTCACCCTCGCAATATGTTCGTCGGACTTAAGAAATTTTTTAGTTTCTATATTCATAATTAAGAAAAATTAGAATTGCTAAACTTCTATACTCTACTGCTTATATTTTTTTTAAACAAAAATGCCTAATTATCAATGTTGTCTAGACCGTTTCAATGATAACAAATGTAAGGACCCGAACCCATGCTTCTGGATTCGGTGTTATAAACATGTCGTAAATTTTTTTAATAAAAGATAACTGAAAATAAACAATAACATAGATAATTGGGGACCTTTTCTGGTCTAGATTCTAGAAAATTGGACAACACTATACAATTTATCAGATTTTAAAAAAAAATAAAATAAAATGGATATCTTTTTTCATGTGTGATAACTCAATAAGAAAATTGTTCGTTTTAGAATTAATACGATACTTGTAAAACATATTTCAAAAACATGGGATGTGCACAGAATTTCACAGTAAGTGTTTTTAAAACTTTTGAGAAATGTTTTTATAAAAATAATCATTTTCAAACTCTTTAAAACATTTCATATCAATTATCCATATTTGATATAAAAAAATAATTTTAAAAAAATATTTCAAAAAATAATTATTATTTTGAAAATTTATTTCAAAATTATTTGTCAAAATTATTTATCATTTTAAAAAACAACTTCAAAAATAATGTTTGAAAAAATTTTAGATTTGTCCGAATAAATCATTTTAAAATAATAATATTTTTATGGATTAAAGTGACACTCAAAAGATATTATAAAATCCATGTGAACACTTAATAGTATCACTGGTGGGATAGTGTACCATTGAGGGTATGGGTTTACCTTCCATTCCTCATCTTCATTTCATTTTATATACACGTGATGAATTAATTTTAAATTTTTTTAAAGATCTATCTTTCTCATAAATAACCCATTAAAACCCCTCAAAAAATATAATTTAATTATTTTCATATTAGAAAATAATTTTAGAACTTATAAACATTAATAAATTACATTTTTAGAAAGTCTGTTTGGAGAAATTCGTGTTTAGAAAACATTTTATTACAAAGATGTGAATATCATAAAAAATTAAATTTTAAACAATTAATTTATAATAAAATTCATGAAATGTAAAATATATAGATATAATATGGTCATATCTACTAATATATATGAATTTTGTTGAATTAAAAGAACTTTTCTCACATAAAATGATATCCATCATTGTGAAACTTTTATACAAATATTAAAATAAAACCAATTACCATTTAAAAATGGGATTAATATTTAAATAAAAAAAAATTAAGGTGTTATTATTATTTTAAAAAATAAAAAATCACTTACTCAAATACAAAGTTTATAAAATATATATCATAAATTTAGTGCTACAAAATAATTCCCTTATGAAGGGATTTTAAAAAATAGAGATAAGTTTAGAAAGAAAATATAAATAAATGTCCATTACAAAGAATAGAAAAATAATTTTTTTTTTTAAAATAAGTAACCTCTTAAAAAAGTATTTTAAAAACTTAGATTTTATAATTTTAAAGTAAAATATAATTTCATTGTGATTATTTCTCTCACAAAAAAATCATGGTAAAGGAGTTTAAAAAAGAACAATTTTTCCTTACCTAAAAAATAAAATTGGCACCTTCTACCAGAATAATGTTTCCATTTTCTCTAATTCTTAGTCTCATTTTACCCTTATTCATTTTCCCAATATATAGTTTCTAAGAATTTTCCAAGCCTGACATCCATACCCTTTATTTATAGGCATTATGGAAAAAACGAGAGTTATCTTGATTTCTAAAATTATGTGGTTAAATGGTAATGATTTTCAATAAATCCAATTAATATACATATATTTTATATGAAAAATAATAGAATTGGATAAATATGAGTCACTACAATTGAAGAGTACCGAATAAGATTTTGAAAAAATATTGAAAATCAATAATTAATACCCCTCTTTGATTAGATATTGATAGAAAACAAAACACATAATCAGATAGGTGATGTGTTTTCAAACTAATATATATATATATGTGTGTGTATTTATTTATATGTCATCGATAATTACAGATTTTATTCATAGAAGAAACTCACAAAGAAAAATCCAAAATCAGTTTCAAGAAGGAAAATTCAAATGAACTAAAAAATAAAAAACACCACAAAAATGATGGTTACATTTCATTATATATACATACTCATAATTTCCTCCGATGGAAGCAGATAAATAATAAAATTATATACTCTTACACTTGCATAAATGTCCCAATAATTATGACAGTAATAAATTTAAAAATAAAACATTGAGATTCTTAGTGAAGCAAGAATCACCAAAATTGTTGACAAACGATTTTGATTTAAAAAACAAACACAAAATCTATACTTTATCTAACAAAGACATTGGGAAGAAGACAAATCAATATGAACAAGGTATTTAATATTCTAAAAATGATTTAGGAAATAGGATATTCAAACAGATTCAGATGGATAAAAAAATACATACCCAATAGACTTCAAATCAGTAAGCTGAAGATGAAGGAGTCAGCTTGTGCTCGATATACTTCATCCGAGTTTGAAAACCCTTCATGGTTCAGATTTGGTTTTTTTCATCCTTAGATCTGCACTCAATCCAATCATCCTTTCTCGATCTTGTCTAACCCTGCTCGGGAACATCATCCAGGGTTGATCCCTTTTCCAATCTTGTTTTCCTCTTCAGTTGAAATTGACTTCTCTCGATGTGAAGACCTCTCCACCGATCGATCTCCTTCGACTGATCCTTGAGCCTCATCTGCACTCAAATCCATCTTCAGTGGTCAATTTCTTCTCTTATACTCACTCGATGAAACACATTCTTTCTAATTAATAGGTCGACCTCCCTTCACTTGTTTCCCATTTACTGAGCTCGAGCCCCACATACCTTATCTTCATTTATTTTTTTATTTCATCATTTCACTTTTTTTAAACAAAATTATTATATCTATTTTATTATCAAAATTTTGGATTTTTTTTAAAAATATTTTATTAATAGACTTATTTTCAAAATTATCGTAATTTATATATATTTATTGTTTTATATATTTTTTAAAAATTTTCATTAAACTAATTTTATAAAGGATAAAAATAATAATTTTCTATAATTATCTTAATTTTGTTAATTTATAATTCTATATATTTTAAAATAATATGTCTTACCATTTTACCATATTATTATTATTATTAAAAAGTTTTACCTTTAATTATTATTAATGTCATTGCCTTTAATTTTATAATTTCCTATAAAAAATAATATATAATTTGCTAAAAATACTTGTTACAATTCATTTATATGAATTTAAGTATTTTTATAATTATATATCATTATTTTTTAAATGTTAATATTTATTAAAAAAATTATTATTTCATGACCAAAATTCAATACTAATATATTAAATTATAACCAACATTGAAAACAGTTTTAGTTTTAAAAACAAATTATTATATTAAAACACATTTTTTAATGAAATTTGATATATATAATAGTTTTTTATGTATTAATTGATAAAATTAACTAAAATAAATATTATTTAATAAATTTTCATTTTAATAGTGTCTTTATAATTCTAATTATTTATTTACTTACATTATTTAAATTATTATCCATTGAAAAAAATAATTTAATATTATTTCTAATTATTATTATTTAATTTTACATATTTAGTATTAACATATAATCAAAACTTAATTTAATATATTTAAATTATAAAAAATAAACAATTATAAATATTTTACAATTTCTGGGGTGTTACGAAAGACATAACAAGGTCTACACACCAATGAAGGGGAGTACGAGGTGTGAGCTAATAGGATCAGTAGAGTCCCACCTAAGTATTCCATATCAATTATCTAAACAGTAATCCAAGCATTCTCAATATTAAAGAAAATAAGGCATGAAATATATTTTTACAATTTTATATCAAAAGAATGACAAAATAATTAATTTCCCCCTTTTTCCACATTTCCATATGAAGCAGGTAAACTAGTTTCAAATAATTTTATATACATACATCACATATATATAAAAACAAATTAAGTATCATATATCATATCAAATCCATGGTAGTACAACCAAAACAATACAAGCCAAAGAAACGAAAATAGTCCAAAAGAACAGGTAACATCATGCTAAGGATCACACTAGGCCAGGATAGTTAGGAAAATCATACCTAACACAGACAATCACATTCTCATCAATCCTATATATATATTCATCAAGTCCAAAGAGAATAGGAACACCCTAGAAAGTAAACCCCCAATAGGTCTAACATTTCCCTAGAAAAATAGGCCTAGGGAGTAGAGGAAAGCACTTTGAGTAAACCCATGACAGTGGAAGAGGCCTATTACTAAACCTTCCACCTAAGTACCCAAGGCTTATCATGTGATCTATTTTCTTCAAATAAATTCATCAAATCCTTTCATAAAACTATGATTTGAAAACCATCTTACAAAACCATTTCATAGTGCTTCGAAAATACATTTTACATTGACCAAAACCTATGGAAAAACCATATTTTCTCAAAAACCCAAGTTCCAAACACAAAAATAAAATCATTCAATCATTCCATTTCATTTATAAAAAAATTATCACAATATATAGAATTGTAGTTCATTAAAACAGGCTGGAGACCAAACCACCTACCTCAAAACTCAGGTTGCACACACCCGCAATGGGATCCACCAATAAAGAAGAACAGAGCAGCCACAATGGAGGCCCTGGAACCAATCTACATATCATAGAATTGATTCAATTCAAAAAAGGGACAAAAATAATAGGAAAAAACACATAAATCAAGAAAAAACACTCACTACACTACAACCAACAGAAGAACAACCCCTGACACAATATCAAACAAAATATCTAGAAGTAAATAAGAAGAAACATCACCACTAGTCAACATATCTAATAACCTGATTAAACTACACTACAAAAATAAAAGGAAATGAATAAGTAGGAAGGATTACTCTCCCAAAGATACACCATGCATAATCCTGATGATCAAATGCTAAATGAATCGATCTAGAAGGGGTGAAAGTTCCCAAAACCACCAAAGAATGCTTCTAAGTCTTGATCTAGGAGGGATGCATAAGAATGATTGAAATATTATCCATGAAACACCCTAAAATAAAAAATCATGACACTTACATTGCGTGTAATACCTTTACACATAGTTTAATCTAAGACACTCAAGTATGCCAAAAAACCATCACTATTTAAAAAAAACCAATTCTTAACATTATATGACATGCATTCCTTACACGACATGTATTCTTTCACACTATGTATTCATCTCACGACATGATCATGGTGAAAATTAAACATCATTTACTCCCATTACATGGTTTGTAAATTTATAGCATACTATAAAAAAATGATTCTTACAAGAAAACCCAAACAACATTGGGTGTTCCTTAAACTCGAGGAGAAACCTGGTAAGCCATTATATGTTTATACTTGGACTCCATTAAATAAAATAGACATACAACCCTAAAAATTAATACATTTTCCCCAAAAAATTATCTCCATCCTCATAAATCCTAAGATTCACCCAATTAAAGAGGAAAACAATTAAAGAGAAGGGAATTACCTAAAATATAGTAATGGGAAGTTATAGGTTGTGTGCGGCCTGAGTTTGAGATAGGTGGTTCTGTATCTAGTATTTTTGAATTAACCTTGATCTCTATTTTTTTATAAATTTATTTATAAATAAATTGTAATGATTATTATTTTGCTACATAAATTTATTTACAATAAAATTTGGGGTTTCCCTTTATTTTAATAAAGGAAATGGGTGTTTTCAAAGCATTATGAAATGGGTTTTCAAAGAAGGTTTCATTAAAGAAAATGATTTTTTAAAATTGATTTTGAAAATACATTTTGATATGATTTCGGAAATGCAGCACATTGGAAGCCTTGGGTACTTAGGTGGAAGGTATAGCTTAGGGTAATAATATATTTTACCATTTAGGGGTTCACTCATGGGGTGTTCCTCATCTTTATAGGCCAATTGTTCAAGGGAATTGATATTAACATCATTATGGGGTCCACTCATGGGGTGTTACTCTACTCCCTGGGCCTGTTCTTCTTAGGTCTTGAGTGTCCACTAGACATTGATTTTGGTGTGATTAGTTAATCTACAAACCTATTATGATCCCTATCATAATTTACCTGTGATTTGGATGTGTATCGGTTTTTTTATATACTTTTTTTGACAGTGATAAATGTTTATGGAAATTATTCTTTGAAATGTGGTTTCCTAGTTATATTGGAACTATTGATAAAAGGAAATATTTATCATGTTTATGATATAAAACTACTTTAAACTGTATCATTCCCTACTTTCTTTTAAATTATTATTTTTTTGATTTTTCATATAGAGACTTGATATGAAACACCTACGTGGGATTATAATGAGCCTATTTTTCTCCCACCCTATAAACCCATTTAGTGGTGTGTAGACCTAGATCCATTTCTAATGTAGGAAAACGAATGGTTCCATAGTAAGTTTATGAGGTTTCTATCAGTTGGGTACTATAGTTGGTGGTGATATGGTGGGAAATTTCCCACATTGTCTCATAGAACAATTTTCCTTATGGTAGTTTTCCTTTTCAATTGGACATGTAATTTGAGATTCTTCTGACTATTTTTAGTAGGTTTGATTCTGATGTTTACTTAAAATTATAGCATATATATTTCTGGTTATTCCTAAACTATTTATATAACACCCCAAGATTTCATAGTAAGTTATTTTATTTAAAGTAATTCAATATCTTATGCTACACGCAACACTGAGTTCGAGCGCACCATCACTTACCAAACTAGCCGTTCAAAAGCGTTTATGAATAGTATTAACTGAATTTTGAATTTTATATACTCTATATAATTTTATAATCCATATTATGTGTTTCTTAGACATAATATAAGAACAAATTCATTTTTATATAAAAGAAGTATTTTTCAAAAAATGAAATTTTACCACTTTTTAATAGAAAACCCTTTTTAAAACAAAAATTTGACAATATTATATATTTAATTTAATTAAATTAAATTCTTCTTTAGAATCGGGAAAAAAATTTAGTACTTTTCTGATAACTTTCATATTTTGATGAATACAGAAAAATACTAAATTTTAATTGAAAAAAACGTTTTAATCAAAATAATTTGTAGTGTTAAATTATGTATTTGAATGGTTTGGAAGTATAATTATATTATATTTTTATCATTTAATACAATTTAGGTCATTATAAGTAATTGCACATTTAAATTTGACATAAACACATGTCAATCTTTTGATAGTTTTTACTTTTTAAAAACCCACTTTACAGTTTTGACAACGAAAATTAATTTTAAATTAATTAATGTAACTTCTATATTTTAAATTTGGTAAAATAGAATTCATTTTTTAATTCTAAATATCAAAATTATCATAGGGTAAATTTTTGGTATTTTTCTGAAAACATTCAATTTTTGATGAATAGTGAAAAACACTGCGTTATAGTTTAAAACCGACTTTTTATTTAAATAACTATCTATTTTATTTAATTTATTTTAAGTAAAAAAACATATATAATACCTATATAAGTTCTATTTAATTCATTGGAGTCATTTTATAATAAAATTAGATGTATAAAAGTTTACTGAACTTTTTACCATCTTTTACCCACCTCCTAGGAGCATTTGTAAATTTGCTTAAAACATAATTTTACCGCTTCTATGAGTTTAATTTCAAAAATCTGAGAGACACGGTTCATATCAGTAAGTAAAATGTGGTTCAATAAGATAAAAATAATTTTGGGTGAATAGTAACTTTTGACTTTTATTTACCACGGTTGAAAGTAAATATGGTAATAAAGGGTAAAAATGATATCATAATTACCCTAACACATGTCCTAATTCTATTTTATAAGTATAATTCGACCAAAAACAACCTTATGAATAAAATATAAACCTCTTTTGTCCACTTGGATTAGATTAAGACATTTATTATTATTTTATTTAAAGAAGAGTTAAAAGAGTTAAATTCAAAGTTTAATAACTAAACCATTTTAATATAAGGATACACACAATATAAATTCAACTATAAATATTCATTAGAAAGATAAAAATATTTAATACATAATGGTATTTTATTTATAATTTTTAGACTTTAAATAATTTAATTTATTTATGACACAATGATGATGCGTTAATCACTTTATTAATGAAATAATAAAATAATTGATATTATAAATATCCAAATAAATGTAAATTGAGACTTCTGGTAAATTCCAATAAATTTATAGGTTAATATGACATATTAGGGTTGGTTAAATAAATTTTATTCACAGTGATAAAGTTTTTATGTCTTTCAAAAAAATCAAATACTAAATAGTGTCAAAATTGACATAATTGAGTTTTTAAAACAAATACAATATTATTAGTTGATATAGTATTCCTAAAAATATAAGGTTCATCCAAAGAACTTATATAAGGGTATATATATTAATAATTAACCACATGGGGTTCTCTTGGCTTTTTATAGTAAGCTTATTAACCATATAATTTAAAAATACAAAGAGACATGGTATATGACAAACTATTTAACTAAGAGTTAAATCTAAAAGATAAGGTTAATATGATGAAATAAACCTGTATAAACCTATTGGTTGAAAGGTTTTAGACCCATACCCACCGTATCCTCGAAATAAATCATTTTGGATCCATTAGAAACCGAAAATTATTTTATTATAAAATAATATTTCAACCTTTTCCTAAAGTGACCCACACCTCTCTTATAAAAGGGTACTTCTCCTTCTCTTAATTTCACACCTCCAAAGCCTTTTGTCTTGGACAAAACCTACCCAAATAACCTACCAAATTTCCTCCATTCATCCTAGAATCCTTCCTTTTGTCATAAAGCCAACCTAAGGTGCCCTTTTGATCAAATCAAAAGGAAGAACCCGAAGAAGAGGTCAATATTTCATCACCTCTTTCAAGTTCTTTTCTTATTCCACATCCTATTTATTTGTTGTTTCCATTATAAAATAATAACTCCAGTATATTATATATAGTTTAATGTTATTATAAAAATGGTACAACCATATTCATTATTTTATCCATCATATTAGTGACAAAGTCACCATACGTGAGTACGTACGGCTTACTGTCTACACATCGTGG
The DNA here is from genome assembly GCA_963277665.1 of Viscum album. Lineage (NCBI taxonomy): Eukaryota > Viridiplantae > Streptophyta > Magnoliopsida > Santalales > Viscaceae > Viscum > Viscum album. Next base: position 1,357,521,454 of record OY728148.1, read on the forward strand.
TGTAGTTTGTTATTCAAACACTTCAATATTTTTATGGGAATAATAATGAGTATAACTGATCTAAATAGTAAATATAACATGTTAATTATTATTTATATATGATATAACATCCAATTACATACGATTTCACCATCAATATCATGATATTTTCGCTTGTGCATACGTACGGATTACCGTCTCCACGAACGCGATGAGATTCATTATCCATCGTAATAATTCAAGAATAATTTTAATTTTCTGATTAAAAATAATGTTTATAAACTTAATATCACTCTGAATATGAATAAAATACATCTTATCCATAATAAATGTGACTTACGTAACTGAGTATATAAAGGAAAACTGATTAGTTAACACCCGAAACGATGATACTACTAAAATATTATTAACAAAGCAATATTAGAGGATCATATATGATATTATATTTGTGTATATATTTCTTGTATAATTTAATAATAATTATTTAACTATTATACAGGAGGTTAACATACCCTCGACCAAGGAAAACTTTTATTCCCATGAGATTCATGCTATATTTGCCACTACTACCTTTTGTGTGGTGTATGTACTTCCCATGATTGTATTTTTTAAATAATATACTTTAATTTATGGATATTTAAATCATAATTGGATGATCCTTATTTCATGGGGTGTATGTTTCATAAGTTACCAAATCGGTAAGGGAATTTCAAATTTCAAATTCCACTCATTAGGTTTTACGCAAACTTCATTGATTACATTACTCCAAGATTATGTGTGAAATCACTATTTATTTACTTATGTAGTAATTTTCAATCCCCTTTGTGTGTATATACTTTTGATACACATAATCACTCCATTTATAAATTCCCAAGTCATCTATATAAACTTGATAAGAGTAATTTTAACTTAATTTCTATTCATTAAGTTAAATATCCAAGTCATTGGTGTTATTTTTACAAGAATATGTGTGAATGTCCTCTGATTGATTTACAATAAATATCCAATAATATTGAGTATATTTATATTTTTCAAACATAATTATATCATTGATTTATCCTTAACCTAAGGATACTGTCTTTATAAATTAATTCATCTCAACTTACATTCCATTGAGACTTCTTTGTTGTTATGCGCCAATTCACTTTTATTTGGTGTATATACTGTACTTTGACATAGTAGATCATGAATACCTTTATTCTCATGATATTATAAATTTTTTATTACCTTAATTATTTGTATTCAAGCATCTCTCATTTGGTTAGGAACTCTAACTAAAATATCATTTTAAATGTTTTAAAATTTTATTCTTCTAAATATTTCTCATTAATGACCATGTTTTAAAAATGGTTTTAAGGTATTATTTATATGGACACTAATTTTTTAAAATTGAATTTACTTTTAAAAGTTTCAATGTGTTATGGGACACTTTGATTCAAAAATCTATTTTAAACAACTTCTTTATAAATAGTGATACTTTTAAATGTTTTCATGAAAAAAGTATATTTCTCTCAAAGATCTTTACTAATAATTTTCAACTATTTCAACATCCTTTAGGGGATATTATTCTTGATCTATGTTGATTTATTATGATAAAAATCTTCCATAATGTATTGAATGTTTTGTGATATGTTTGATTGTGGATGTTTTATTTTTATACCATTCATGGTTTATGGATAAAGTATTGACATTTCGTATGCTAGTTTTAATACAAATGTTTGTGTTATGTTTAATCCTTTACATATGAGGAGTTCATTGGAATTAGCAAGTGACTGGTGGAGCCCGCTATAGCTCGTCGATGCATCGGTAGGTCTCATGAGACAAACTAGTGTCTTGGAACAAGGCCTTGAGAAAATCTTATTTGTAGTTTTAGCACAAGGCCTTGACTATGTGGTTATGAAGTCTGGCATTATGCATTCCATCATTATGAAAGTAGCTATTAATATTTCATGTGATTATTCAACTAGTATAATATCCATGTGAATAAGTAAATGGAATTATTTGATTTTATATTTTCCATATTTTTCTGAAGTTTAAGATTAAAAGGCTTTTATTTTAGTCTTATACAATTCCTTAAATGTTTATACTTATTTATGAAAGTTTCTGCTATATTGTTATCCTTACTGAGCATCTAATCTCACCCCTTCCTATGTTTTATTTTTCCCAGGATGTGAAGAAGTATTTTATGGTTGACCTACAGGGATAGGCTAAGGATATAAGTGTGTTTAATAAGGGGACAAATTTTTTTTGATGTTTTTATTTCATGATGTATTGTAAAACTTATTAGTGTATCTAGTACTTCCAAGGCTACTAAACTAATCGTTCTTTTGGGACATGATTCCTTGTATCATGCCAATGTTATGTAATAATGCACTGAATCTGGGTAACTGGGTTAGGGTGTTACAATTTCTTTCCACTGTATATATATATATATATTCTATGTCATCTATATCAAATTGCGTTAAATTGTTCCCTCTGGTTGTTGTTGATGCCCGAGTGCTAGTTTCCAACCCATGGGGATGAGGAACTCCCTTTGGGTATGTGGAAGATTAGGTAGGGTTCCTATTTTTAAGGGTATCCATGGTTGGTTTTTTATAATTTGTATCATATAGTGGTTATAATTATCCCTTGAAAGTTGGTAGACATAATATATTATTTTTGGGACCTGAGAGGTAGGTTGTGGTGAGTTCATGGCCCACTATTATCATGAAGATACTCAAGTTACCATGGGATATTGGGATATGCATCTCTTATTTTGATCTCATGATCTTAATATCAATTTTTTCTTATGGTTTTAGGGCTTGAACTGAGATTATCCTACCATCTGGTCATTTCTTCTTCTTTTTCGTGTAGTTTTATGACTTTGTGATGCCTTTTATAGGTTCCATAAGAGGGTGCAATAGATAATCCTCAAGGGAATCCACCTTTGGATCATAATATTATAGATTTTATCATGTGAGAAATTTGTGCCATGGAAAAAAATGTACCACAACTCCAGCACCCTGTTGTTGAGGTACATCTAGTATCTAGAGTAGAAAGGGACTGATATTGGGAGTTCTTACATGAGAAACCACCATCCTTTAATAGTATGAATGAGTTCCAAGAGGAAGAGGAATGGATAGAAAATATTTACTAGATCTTAAACTTCTTAGATACACCTAAGAATATCAAGGTGAGGTGCACGATGTTCAAACCCGATGGTCTAAGAAAGAAGTGGTGGGATTCTATGTTATAGTAAGATAGACATGTGGGTTTTTAATGGAAGAGTTTCAAGAACCACTTCTTCCAGAAGTTTTTTTCCAGACTCTTTAATGATGGAAAAGTCTCTAGAGTTTCTCTCTTTGTATTAGGGAGAGTTATCAGTGTTGAAACACACCAATCAATTTGTGTTGCATATTTTTTTCTTAGAAAGTGGCAAAGAATTATGAGATAAAAGATCAAAAGTACCTAATGGGTTTGAAACTATATATCAAACTATAGGAATTTATACTGAATATTTCTATCCATGCAAAGAATTTAGATAAGGATATTAGGGAATAAATTAACATAATCAACAAGATTGAATTTTTTCTCCTTCTATTCAACCCTATAGAAACCTCAGTGGCACGTAGTAAAATAAGAAAAAGAAGTGGAATGAGAATCACATGATTGGTGTTGGTGGTTCTTAGTATCAAGACTCCTCTATACCATATGTTATATCTAGTAGTATTCCTCTAACTTACTATCCATCTATAAAGGCCAGGAACACCCGTTGTTCTTATTCATCACCTCTGAAGATATGTAATGGTTGTGTACACTATGTCCATATATAGTGTTTCTATTAGGATTTTTCTACATCTCGATATGGTTTAGTATAATCATCTCCAAAGGCCCCTACAGTGAAGTCGAAAGCTTTAAAGTATATAGGGCTCTAGTCACAGACCTTAGGAGTGAATCACCTTCACACAGTGGAAGAATTTCTAGTGGAGGTGGACGTAGGTCCAATGACAGTGAGAGGTACAATATTTGTTGTATTATCTCTAGTGGATACTTTATTTGATACCAATGCCTTCCACTCATTTTTATCCACATATTTTTTTGATGTGTTGAAACTACCAATAGAACTCATGAACTTTTTCAAAGAGTTTGAGAAACCACTTGGAATGAGAAAAAGTAGGGGTTTTGGTGTCCTTGTTCTCTATCGATAGTAGATATGGAGTTAGTCTAGGCTTTCCTTGTTCTCAATATATACATATGTTACATCATAATCAAGATATATTATATTTTCTCTTATCATGTTGAGTTTTTTTATCATCGACATGTCTTTTTCCTTGTTAGTGATGGGTGCACTTGGATGTTTCAATGAGAGTGGGATCTAATATCTAGTTGTGTTGGACCTTACCTCCCATAAATTAGGAGTTTTTATCAACTTTTTTATTTGATCCTAATGTAAATTTATCTATTTGTGATATTCCATGGGTTTTTATGGACTTCCCTAATGTTTTCCAAGAAGAATTATTCAGTCCTTCTCCAAAGAGGGAGGTGGAGTTCATGATCGATTTGGTGCCAGGTACATAAATGACTTGATACCCTTATATCATATAGAACCAATGGAGATTAAAGATCTTAATATCCTGTTGGATTATATAATAGAGAAATATTTTTTTCATTCTAGTATTTCTCCATGGGTACCCCCAATGCTCTTTGCTAAGAAGGTTGATGGTTCATTTCAATTGTTCTTGGAATATCAGATATTGGACCAGGTAATTGTTAAGAATAAGTATCCTTTTCCCCATATACATGATTTTTTTATCATTTTAAAGGGATTAAGGGGTTTCTGAAGATCATCCTTTGGTCGTGTTTCCATAAGCTCAAGTTACGAGAGTCTGATATATAAAAGATGGAGTTTAGGATCAGGTATGACCATTATGAAAATATTATGATGCATTTCGATCTAACTAACCCTCTTAAAGTTTTTATGGATATTATGAACCAGATATTCCATCACTATATCAACACCTCTATCATTATGTTTGTGGATGATATTTTTGGTTTACTCAAGATCTGAGCACGATCATGCGCACCAACTGAATTTGGTTTTAGAAATATTAAAGATTCACCACCTTTATGGAAGGATTATAAAATTCAGTTTCAAGATATAATAAGTTAATTTATTATGGAACAAGAGTTATAAATTTATATTATAAATTAATCCTAATAAGTTGAAGGATGAATTTTCATGGGAGGATCTACAAAATATCTTTGAGATTCAATGCTTCATTGGTCTTTCTAGATACTCTCAATGTTTCATAAAATATTTCTTAAAGATAGGGTCACATTTGACTGCTCTTACTTGTAAGGGGTTAGATTCACATGGGATGAAAAGTGTAAAACCTATTTTTATGAGTTGAAATCACTTCTAACATCAATAACTATTTTGATCTTACCTAATCATTCTAAGGGGTATGTTGTATACAGTCATGATTTTGGTGCTAGTTTGTGTTGAAATATTATACATGTTGATCATATGGTGGATTATGGATACAATTATCACTGAACACATGATAATAATTACCCTAATAAGGATTTGAATATTTCCACTGTTATGAATGGACTTAAGTGTTAGAAAAACTATCTTTTTAGGGATAAAGTCACATTAGTTTTTGACCATAAGAGTTTGAGTTATATATTTTCTATGACATAATTTAATCTTAGATAGAGGTGGTGGGTGGAATACTTTAAGATGTTCTACTTTGACATAATAATCAACTTAATTAAGGGCACCATCATTGTAGAAACTCTTAGTAGAAATGCACAATCTTAATCTATATTGTATTTGAAGCATGAGTGGAACCTAATGATATTTTTCACCTAGTTTCATATAGAATCTTAAGAGTATGTTTTAGGTATGAATCAGAATAGTGTTTAGTTATCATCATCTATCCTTAATTATATTCTATAGTTTCAATAATATGATGATGAGTTTAGGGGAACCATAAAAACCCTTTATGATGGGGAGACAGTTTCTTCTTGGTCTCTCCCTTTTGATTTTATTCTACTCTTTGGGTATCAGTTTTCTTCCAAACATATATGAGGAGTTAATTTTTGTTTTACTGTCATATTTATTCATAGTATGTCCATCTAGGTGCTATGAAGTTGAATTATGAAATTTATATGGAGTTCCAATCAGATGGGTATAAAGTGATACATCACAAATTATGTGTCCCACTATTACACCTAGAGAAAGATAAATACAAAGCATTTGAAACCTTTTGATTTCTTTCAACCTCTTTTGGTGCCAATTTTGAAATTGGATGAGGCTCTTATATAATTCCTTGTTGTATTAACAAAGACTCCCTAATAGAATAATGCTTTTTGGTTTGTGATTGATCAATTAACAAAATCAACTCATTTTAGTCTAACCAAGGACACCACTAAGGTTGAAGAAATTTTTATGATGTATATAATGGAGGTTGTGAGGTTACATAGGGTTTCCTAATATATTATATTAGATAGGGATCCCATTATTACCTCAAAATTTGGAAAAATTATCCAAGAGGCGATGGGGACTCAGGTTTGGTTGAGTAAACTTACCAACCATATACAAGTGGTCATATAAAGAATGATATTTGGATCTTGGAGGATATGATCTATGACTGCATTTTTGATTTTTGTGGATCATGGGAGATCTATCTAGGTATGGTCGAGTTTACATATAACAATAGATATCAAACATTGATCAGAATGGATCCCTTTGAGGATTTGTATGGCCACCCATGTAGATCAAATATTTATTAAGTAGAGGTGGGATAAGACTCTATTTGGTGATTGAGTATCATTTATTATATATCAGTGAGGATTCAAGATACACATCAACATCTATTTACAATACAGATCTAGAAGAAATCATATGAAGATCGTTGATGCCATCCACATGAGTTTTCCTTTGGTGTTCGAGTTTTCTTAAAAATTTCCCCTCAGTTGGGTCATCATTAGATTGGAAAATAGTTAAGGTTAGTGAAAAGATATATTAAACCATTTAAGGTAACTGAGAAACTTGGGTAGTTTGAATATCAATTGGAATTACTAGATCAATTGATAGGCATTCATGATGTTTTCCACATTTCTCAGCTCAAGAAGTATTATCCTCATCACTCTCATATTCTATTTTGGGAAGATATTGAGTTAGAGCTAGATGTTTTAGTTGTAGAGTACCCAGTGGAGATCATTGATTCTCATGTGAAATTATTTTATGGGAACTCTATCCCATTGGTCAGAGTGTTATAAAGGCATGAATTATATTCTCATGAACCTTGGGAGCATGAACTGTCGGTGAGGGATTAGTGGCCTCACCTCCATCTGGAGCACCCTTATTCCACATAAATTCCCATGTATGGAAATTATTAAGGTATTATATTATAACATACTAGATTTTAATTCACTCTTTTTTTCTGTTTAACATTTTGTTTTTGGGTTGAGAGGGTGTTGGAGTTGGTCAAGATATTTTTATAGGAACTAGGTTGGATGCTTCCTGTAGAGAACATTCACACTGTGAATGGAATTAATGATGTGAATATGTTATTGGGAATATGTGGAGAATATTTTTTAGAAAATGAAAGGGGTTTAGACCATGAAATTTGTTTTCATTATGAAATAGTCGATCAGTTTTTCTAATATGAGGTGACACCTTTTTCAACATATATTTAAATCGTAGGATTTTTGCCATGCATCATTCATTGACTATAGGTTTGTATGTTTTGTACACCTAAAAATATTCTCATTATGTTTCCGTATCCTACCCTAAACCCTATGTATCCTTCCAATAGATTTGGGTGATCTATGATCCTTCTAAATCCCCTCGTTCAACATTTGGTCTTTGCGGTGGTTGCGTCACTTCTACCTGGTAAGTGACCTTTCCACTTCTCCATTTCCATTGGTCATGGAATCCATGTTGGATGTGTTTTTAGATTTGAAATCATGTGGTATTGGTCATGTGTTGAAAATTATTGCTTGTTCCTTATAGATCCTTTATGAAATAATCTTATGGGCACCAGTCTTCATTGGCTGCAGTGCTGCAAGTGTGGTTTCTTTGGAGTATGTAGTGATCTATCATCTTTTCTATTTTTGTTTGTTTTGGGAATGTTATTATAAGGTGTGTTAATCAATTATAGGGCCTCTTTTATTGTATTTTCATTCATTTTGGGCATGTGAAACCCATGTTTGAGGAAGGTGGTACATCTCTAGCCTTTGATGAATGAACCCGGATTGCCCCTATTTATAAATTGATTTATAAATACATTGGAATGATTGTTTTATGTGCATAAATGGATTTAAAATAAACAATTTTTTCCATTAGACTTGGTAAAGGAAAATTGGTGTTTTAAAATAATTAAGAAATGAATTTTCAAATAACATTTGATAAAATAAAATTGTTTGTTGAAATTTATTATGAAAATATAATTTCAAATGATTTGGGAAATGCAACACATAGGAATCTCTGGGTACTTTAGTGGAAGGTGTATCTTAGGACCATTACCCATTTTACTATTGAGGGTTTGACTCATGAGGTTTTCCTATTCTACCAAGTCATGTCTCTCTAGGGACTTGATATTGGTATCGTTGGGGGGTCCTCATAGGGTGATCCTCTACTCCCCAGACTTATTATTCTAGGGTATTGAATGAACACTAGTCATTAATTATGGTATGAGTAGTCTACTAGCCTGTCCTGTTGTGATCATTAGTATGATTTACTTGTGTTTTGGATTTATATTATTCTATATTTGATAAACCTATTTTGACTATGATAAATGGTTATGGAAATTATGCTATGAAACTATTCTTCATGTATTATTTTGGAACTATAGAGAAAGGGAAATATTTACCAGGTTGTTGATATAAAATGTCATTACCTATTATCATGTGATGTTTTCTTTTGAATGGAAATATTTTTATTATTCATATAGAGACTTGATATGGAACACCTGGAAGGGATCCCACTAAGCCTATTTTGCTGACACCTTGCACACCCCTTCGGTGGTGTGTAGACCTGGTTAGGTCTTTTGACGCATGAAAAGGAAAGGCATCGTAGAGATTCATTGAGTTTTTTGTTAATTGGGTATGTTATTTGGTGGGGATATGGTGGTATGTTTCCCACATTATCACAAGGAGTAGTTGTTTTTGTTTTATATTTCCTTTTCTTTTGGACTTGTACATTAGGTTTGTTATGAATTTTTTGAGTTGTATTACTTATGTGGTTTTCTTTCAGTTATGGAATATATCTTTTTAGCTATTATTCTAATATTTATTTCCATGGTGTATATAAATATTCCATGTCATCTACTTTAGGTTGGGTGAAATCATTCCCTCTAGTTTTCTTTTGATTCCCAAGTTCTAGTCACCAACCTGTGGGGGTCAGGAACACTCTTTGTGTTTAAAGATGATCAAGTATGGTTCTAGTTTGTGAGAGTATACTGAGTCATTTTTTTACGTACTAACAAAAAAACATCACATATGGATTTTAAAACTCTTATATTTCTTATTTGAATCCCCATTATCAAAAAAAATACCTTACTCTAGGACTAAAAATTCAAATTTCCTCCAGTTTACTAACTCAGAGTAGTGTGGGTTGTTACAAAAATAATCTTGGAATATGTATCATCTTCATTTAGGTGTCGGAATGGTAGAAAATCCCTATATTACCCCTTATTATTGTTGGTTTAGAGCTTCTGATGGGTTTTCTCCATGATTATCCATTTGGTGATGGTATGATCACACATCTGTATTGTTTTTTGATGATAGTATGAATTATATTGGAATCAAGTTTTTATTATCTATAATTTTATAAATTTTAATTTATAGGTAGAGTTAGTAATAACATTATGTCATAACACCGAGATATAATTTTGTTGTATATTGTCTCATATTGGTTAGTATTCTATCCAGTGATATGTGTATATACATTCTTATCTTGTGTAATAAATTTAAAAATATTATAGTTTTTTGAAAATTATATACAATGATTTTTTAACAACTATAATCTATTATTTTATATTTAAAGAAAGATATATTTGGGTCTCTTTGACCATATTCCTATATATTTCACTATTAGTATTAATAATCTCAAGGCTGAAGTGCATCTCATAAACTTTCTTATTGTTAATTTCCACCTACTTGATAGAGTTTTGCATCAGTTTAGATATGTTCAGTGTATTCCATCAGCATTGAGATAATAACTAGTTCTCTATTCCATGAAGCTGAGGTGGAGGTAGTGTTTTAGATGAAGGAAACATCGTGCACAATTCATCAACATTTGGAACAATCATTTTTCATTTTGTATTAAGGGAACACATATTATATGACAACATCTATAATATGAAGTTTTTTATACACCATTGTATAAATTTTAATCTATACCATATCCTTCATGACACAATAAAGGGATATATGATTTATTAAGTCAAAATAATTACATTTTTATGTTTTTATAGACTTTTCTTTGATTTCAACATGTAATTATTTTTCAAACGACTCAATTTCATCATATTACCTAGATGTATAATCTTGATGTGGGTGTAGCATTTAGTCTCAAGGTTTACAATTCTATACTGAATGAAATATTACTATGCATCTTGATGTAAATTATAGAATATATGATCATCCATCTAGGGTAAAGGAAGTTCCAACTTATAGATCTCCTCGGGTGGACATTGATAGTGAGGATCCATGAAGATGACATAAATGACATTGGGATGCATGTGAGGTCTCACCTATTCCACTACCAGAGTAGGTGACTCTAGAATATAATCCTACAGATACTAATAATCTGATCCAATAACCTTGGGATTAATATATTTTATTAGAATATGCATAGTGTTCTCTAAGTACAGTGGATTCTATCAAATTTTAGTTGTTACTTCCCATTTCTTTATCAGTTTTGAATGTGCTTTCATAGTTTAAGTGGATTCTTTATGGGATGTCGCATCTTTCCACTTAAACGGTTAGAGAAGTATTAGATAGACTATCATCACATATCAATATCTTATAGTTTCTTCATATCAATGAATAATAAATAGAGGATTAAAAAATATCTAAGGTTTTAGTACATGAGGAAGACTTCCCTCAACTTCAAGAGGCTCCCCCATGTTGTAGGGAGTGTCAGACTCGATATGGGAATGACATTAACACTCTAGATTATAGGATAAGAACCCCACATGATCACAATGTAAATTATTATATTCATTATTATTTTTATGATTTCTATGATAAATTAATATTTATTTGAAAGTTCTTTTTAATGATAATGATATGATTACACTACAAACATTATTCAACTAATTATATGTCATGAATATATTTCAGGTAAATGAACATAAATATAAGAATGAAATTATAATAAATATAATTAATTTTTATACATATAATCTAATTAATATTATAATTCCTTATACCTAACCTATTAATTCTAATGATCATAAAATAAATATTTTTTTAATTGTATTTTATTTTTTGAAATGTGTTTGTTTCTATATCATGTATATTTTTTATTATGAATAATATATGTTTAATATCTCAACATATTTTAACAAAGGGTAATTTCTTGATGGATTAAACACATTTTACACCCATAACTAAAAATATATCCTTCCTAAACATATTTATGTATTTTTAAACCATTGAAAAAACACATCAAGAAAAACTTGTTATAATGATGTTTTGATAACTCAAAAAATAAGAGATTTCTATTTTTTATTAATTTTTTTTGAAAAATTTAAAAACTAATAAACATTAAAGTAATTATATAAAAATTTAATAGTTGATACATATCTCATATTAACAAACTATTGTGGCAGGGTTAACATAAAAACAACTTGAAAATAATTTTTTTAAATAAAACTCAGCAAAACAAGGATCAATGGTCATAATAATATAATAATTTAAATTCAATTATTTTTTAATAAACAAAATAAAATATTGTTTAAATATATAAAATCATAAATAAAATAGAATCGACAGTAACATTGTGTCATAACATTTATAATTTCTAGAAAAAAAATTCAATTCAAAACTAAACTAATGTTAAATAGTATTAATAAATCAATAATATAAAACATAAAACACACATGAAAAATGGTTTCAATATTCATAATCGATATAATAAATAAATAAAGTTGTAGATTATATAGAAATTTTATTTCCAACTAAACCTACTTTCATGGTATTAGAAATGTAAGGTTTTCTTTTAATCTTTTTTGTTTTTCATTTGATCATATTAAAATAACGAAGATATCGACAGGACATTGTTATAGAATTATATTTAAAAAAGCTCAAAATATTATTTCTCGACATTATAAATTACTAAGGATTGTTTTTTAAAAAACAATATTATTTTATGAGAACAATTTTTCCCTTGATAAAAAATACACATCGTCATTTATAATTTCTTATATCAAGAAAGGCTGATAAATTATTTTAAAATAATATAGACACAATCATCTCCCCTAATAATTGTCTTTATGTGTTGGATCAAGACACTACACACTCACCACTTAGACCAGTTGTCAGTCCACCACTGAACCACACCTACTGAAGGATTTGAATTAATTTTCAAGTGGAAGGATTTGAACACCTATCAAGAACCTTAAGGAGAATCACCTGAATAGCACTAGTCCAAATGGTTTTTTGTTACACACTGATTTCACAACCCAATTTGATAACCCTACATGTATCAACAACATAACATAGTGTGAATTTCAAAATCTTCCTCTAATAGGTCGTGTGGGGTTTATAAGAATCAATGAAAAAATATCCCATAATTAGAGGCATCACCCTCTAAATAACACAATAGAATATTATGAAATAAAATGAAAACCATCAAACTATGACATTAAGAAATTTTCAATAAACTAATATCATAAAAAATATATAATATGTGAATGTCATATAACATAAAAAATTCCAAAAATATACTACTGAGGAAAAAACACTAAATCCTAACAATTTAATAAAATTATAACCACCCATATACCTTAGTGGTACATAGAAAAATTATCAAACACCAAACCCTGGCTATTCACCTCAGTTATTATGATAACATTGCTAATAAACTCCTCCAAAGAAACCCTGGAAACCAATATATAAAAGCATAGATGAGTATATCCAAATAATAAATATGGAATCCCTTAATGATAAAAATATAGGTAAATCATTCATGTATAATAATCAATGCAGTAAAAGCATAATACATGGTCATGACCTCACTAATAAAAATCTGTTAGGGGTAAACTAGTTAAAACATAAACTATTTAATTCTTTAATACTAAATTTTTATTAGACACTATAAATAATTATACTTAGTTATTGGAGTATATAAATCATTATCCATAAGTAGAGTTCATTGAATTACTTCATTCCCAAGCTCACCATAACCATCATTCATCAACTAACAAGATATATAATAGTATATATATATGTCTAACTACCACCACCTTATATCTATATCTATAATGTCTATAATTTGTTTACCCACCCACTATCATAATCATGATACACCCACATATATTCTATATATGAACCTCAACATAGCTATTTGGGATAGTGGTTTATGATGTAAGTCTTGAGGAACCCTAAGAGAGGGGGTGAATCAAGGTTCTATAAAATTTAAATTTTTAATCAAATATAATTTACACTAGTTTTGATATCTTATTTCCATGTGAGAATGAAATTTTTAACCTTTCTCTCTAATTTTTCACTCTCATAGAATAATAATCAAAAATGAAAAAATGTAAGCCACAAGAACACATGGATCATTACTTGGTTCACATACAATGGGATATATCCAATGAGAATAAACATAGTGGTGTATTAGTGTACCAAAATACATAATCACAAAAAGTTTGATGTATATGATGTTTTTATTGTCATCAATCCATGTCATGGAACACTACATTTATAATATTTTGGGGATGTTGTACCTCATCCTAAGGGACACTCTTTATTATTCATCCTCTATAGCCTACTTCATAGAAGTCTTCCTCAGTTTGAATATATTAATGTCCTTTAATGATCATGATGTGAACTATATCACTATGAATCCTAAAATTCATATTTCATTATTCACTAAAAAATATCTCAATTTTATTCTTCTCAAAGTCCAAATGAGGAGGAAAAAATTTAATCAGTTTTCCCCTTTGTGTTTCTGAGAGCTTAGGGTGCTAAGGAGGATCCTAGAAAGATTTTTATGGTAGGGGATTGAGTTTTAGATTGTTATAGGCTAATATTAATTTCATGTAATCAAATATTTTTTTGTTTGTATGAGGGACTATTCAACAAATGAGGGTGGTTTTTCATGGCCATCACTCAATTATGGGGATTTATTATGGCTTATTTCACAATGTCATGACCATTGTAGTAATCTGGTAAAGAGTGTATGATACAAGTGATTTCTGTAGCTCCTATTCCATTTGGATCTTTCACATGTAACACTGTACATAATTTCTATTATGATACATGGAACTATGCTAAATTCACGCCACTAAATAAAATTTTTCATGAACCATGGAAAAATGATGAATTTTATATTTTATTATAAATCCAAAAAACATTCTTATCTTATTTGGTTCTTATCTTTCTCACTCAAACCCTAGGTGATTTGAATCTCAATTTTAGTGTTCTTTTAAATTATAAGTGGAACAAAAGATTATCATATCACACAAGGGATCCCTTCAGGATCTATGAATGATAATATATTATCATGAGAATCCTTATTCATGTGATCATTTGTCTCTTCTTATTCATGTTTGGTAAACTTTAATGCATTAATTGATATTGGGGATTTGAGATCACTCTTATTACATATTTTTTTAATTATGGATGTATCTTGATTGTAGTTTTTCTTGGAAAAATGGTTTGAGTTAAAATAATGAATATAATAAAAAAATTATAGAATTTAAAGTAGTGATTTTATATTAATTTTCTTGATATGTTTTTTAGGATATTTCTCAAATATTACTGATTATATTAATTGATATATTTTATTATTGTTATGATACAATTAATGTTGTTGATTATTCCATTATATTAATAATTGAATAATAATTTAATGATGAAAAAGTAATTGAACATGAAAATAAATAAAGGATATTTATTATTTATTATTCATAGATTGTTTAATAATAATTGAATCATGTGTATATATAGTTCAGTAATGACATTTTTTCTATGTTTTTTATTCTTTATATGGTTATAATTATCCTAGAATGGATTTTTATTGTGGTTGAGAATTTATGGTGTCATTTTTTATAGTGATGGTTTTATGTGGTTGATGTGGGTAGAAATGATGATGTTATGAAAGTGGTGGAATTTATGTTGTGTCAGTTTTCATGGGGTAGACTGTTTTGTTATTTTTGTTCTAAAGTGGTGATAGTGTTGTGGTGGTCAACTCAACTATTGATGTTGTGATGTTTAGAGGTTTAGGAGGTCTTATTTTAATTTCCTAAAAATTTAATGGGTAATTAATTAATGAAATGATTAATTGGAAATGGTAGTAGTGATATTGATAATGCTAAGGTAAATGGATATTTTTTAATAAATAAAGGATTGCTGATTTGGAAATATTTAATAAAGTGATAGGTAGTTGATATGTGGTAATTGAATTAACAATGTTGTAATAGAAGTGCTTATATATATATAAAGGTTATAAATATATGTGTAATGATGAATATGATGAATTCATTATGTGTTAATGTTATTAATAATGAAGTGATAATTTAATATAAAAAAAGAATCAATGAATAATTAAAAATAATGAAATTATCAATTGATTAATGAGAAAGTTAAAAAGTTATAGGAAAAAGATGAATATGTTTTACTATGAAACATTATTAATGTTGTGTGGTTGCGTATTGTGTCTATGTGATGGCTAGATGTGGTAATAATATTGATGTGTGATAGTGACAGTCATAGTTATAGATTCATAGTACTAGGTGGAAAGTTTAAGGTTTGGTATTTGTGTTGTTATGTATTCATTGTAGTTTTTTTATTATTTATGAATCAACACTCAAGTTTGGTAACATGGTCGATAGTTGTATAAAGTCTCATATTTTAGGTGTTTTCACCAACATTTTGGATAAAGGTGTGATGTGGATACTTTTTAATATAATTTTCCTCATCATTTATTTGTTTGTTAGAGTATTTTATATGTAAAAACATTGTATTTTAATTAATAATCACCAATTTTTGTGTTTCTTGTTCATAACTTGTAAAATAATATATTTCCTATAAACGATGTATTTTAGTGATTATTTTTTTTCATTTTAAATAATTCTCAAATTAACTCATTCTTTTGAATTTAACTTTCATTTTTTATTATTATTTTTAATTAAATTATAATTTTTCATTATTTTTATTCTTTAATTATTTCATTTATTTTATTTTTCAAAATAAATAGTTTATTAATTATTTAATTTAATTAACTATTACGTAAATAAAAATATTTTTTCACTTTAGTTTTGATTCTTTAAATAATTAAATTAATTTAAATAACATAATTCAATTCTTTAATTCTTTTAATAATTAATTTTACTTTAGTTCTTTCTTTTGATTAATTCTTTAATTAATTTATTTGTCAATTGAGTTTTTCATACTGACTATAATTTTTAAAATTAATTGTTAACAAAACTTAATATGTAGTTAGTTATTTATTGACTTTTAATTTTATTTGAGTTAAAATTTTAATTTATTTAATATACCTTTTTCTGTAACTATTTATTTTATTTAAGTTATATTTAATTGGGTTTATTTGTTGTGCAGATGACATTTCCATCAGTGAGATGTCTCACCAACATCACCCATTGGTGGATCAAATGAGTCACTAACAACTCATGGGTTATCGACACCCCTCTACTCACTGAATCCACCTATTGGTGACTCAAGTCATCAATACACCAAATCACCGTCATTCTCCTCCTTTACAACCTACTGATACACCAAACCCAGTATCACCCCTATTGGTGAATTGTCTCACCGACATTGTTCCACTACTGCAACCTACCAATGGACCCCCAGACTCATCATACCAACACCACTCCCCTCCTCTGTTTCAAGTCACTGATGCTTTCCCTCCTCCCTTTTATCCTACCAACACTGTCACACCTTTCCCAACTCACTGTCATCTCTAATTCACTGATGGCCCCTTGTATTATAGATGTCCCTCGACCCACTGAAACCTTCAAACCAACTGACATCATTCTCCATCTACAAAACTCACCATCATAGCTAGTAGTAGCAGAACACAAAAATTCAATCCAGTAGATAAAAATTGAAACAACAACAAGAAGATAACATCGAAAACCAAAAAATTCCTCAGTATAAGCATAAATCAACCAACAGAAGAACCAATTCGAACAAATTTAAATGAGATTTTAAAATCACAGATGTAACCCGATCTAAAGAAATTTGAACCATTTTATGAAGGCCATACCACACCGGATCTGGAACCCGAGCCGCCAAATAACCGAACGAAAGCGCGCTCACAGCCACTACAAAGCCGTGAATCATCACCTGATCCTCCTTCGTGTTGGTCGCCAATCCGGTCACCACCGCCATTCCTTTCTACCCTCTCCTCTTTTCATGTCCACTGCTTGCTCCCTATTTCCTCCCCTACACCGTCCCAACTCTTTGTTCCACCCTGCCTTCTTCCTCCACTGAACCGAAATTCTTTTCCTTTATTGTTATTATTATTTTATTTCTTATATATTATATAACACATAATATATATATATATATATTTAATATAATAATAATAATAACATTTATAACTCATATAATTATTTACATAATAAATATATTTATTTTTATTTACTTAATAATAATAAATTTTTAATTTTCAATAACATTTTTTTTATTGTACATAATTATTCAATTAAATAATATATATATATATATATATATCCATTAGTAATAACAATAAAAATAGTTTATTAATAATATTAAGTTTATATTTAATAACTCGTCTATGTATTATATTTAATATATCAGTTTTGTATATAGTTTAATAATAATTCTTAATTCTTTTATTTATTTAAAAACAATTCATTTTTTATAAATTATTACTTTACACATAATTATTAATATTAAATTTATTATTTCATTTATATAACTTGAATATTTATATGTATTCAAATATATACGAATATTTTAATAAGTGGTTTAATTTTCATCATTTATTTATTTGTATTCTTGTTCATTTTTAATCCTTATTATAAATTAATTATTTTATTTATTATCTCCTCCTTTTCTATTACTATTTATTCTAATTATATATATTATAATATAAAATATAAAAATAATAACAAGAAAATTTTAATATCTATATTTAATTCTAATTTATTAAATTTTTATTTTTATTGGTTTCTGTTTTAGGGGGGGTTATGGATCTTGGTGGGACTTTTCATTCAGTTAGGGAGCATATGATTCAGTCACTTGTGGGGAGGGAGTGACATCATGGAGGCACCAGGTGTAGGTCCGGGAAGACATCAATGAGATATGAGAGGCTTCCATTTGTGAAGTAGATAATACCACTGGGACGAGCATATCAGACTTACACTTAATTCCACTTTGTGCAGTCATCACATCCATTTACAACTTCCATCCATCATCAAGAACTTTCAGACTTCCAACACTTCTGCATCCTCAAGCAGTAAATCAGGGCAGCATACATGAATCATTTCTTGATTCACTGGGTGAGAGATCAGGAACTCCATTCCACCAACCATCAAGTGGAAAACAGAGCACCTTGATCAGTACATTCGGAGCATCTGGAGATCGAGTAGAGAGACACACTTTTTTTTATTTTACTCGGTTTTTTTTTTCATTCTTCCATATAAACTTCTTCAAGTTAAATTTTTTTAGTATGTTGAATTAAATCATGAATCTTGACTAATTTTATTTGGGGGAAGTTAGTTGTGCTAGTTGAACCATTTTAATACCTTGTTCATGCAAACATAAATTCTCACTGGATTGTCTCTCTCTCTCTCACTTTGTTTGAACAATTTATTTTCAAATCATCAAGATCAGTGGAAACTAATCTCATTCGGATTAAAATATAAGTTTTTTTTGAATCTGAGGATTCTACTAGAACGTGAATCGGACTCAGAGAGAGAGAGAGAGAGACCGAGTTCAACCGAAAAGTTGAACTGAGTGATTTATGATTTGTTTTCAACTGAAAAATGTAAGATTATTGTAATTGATAAATCATAGTAATCAAATAATCATAGGTTGATCAGATGAAAAATATGATTAGACATTTTTAATTAGATCTGGATATTTTAATCTAGTGTGTGAACAAGGGAGAGTAGTATTGAACCCAACCAATTGATTTAACCTACTCATCTATTGATTAATTTTACTTCTTGTTTGACTATCTGTAGTGGTGGAAGTACTCTAGCAGCATGGGTACTCTAGAATTACTATTCACTGAAGGGATATTTGGGCCAAAAAATGGTCTTTTGGGCCTTGTATTCAGACCACTTGGTCTTGGGCCTTCAGGCTATGTAATGAGTCTCCCTTTACCTAGTCAGAAAGAGGTATTTTCTTAAATAATAAAAAAAAGGCTTCGACCACAACTAATTAACAAAAATAAAAATAAAAATAAAACAAAAAAATTAAATAAAAACACAAAAAGAATAAAATTAAAAAATACAAAAAACTAAAACTAAAAAAATTAAAAAAGAGAATGAAATACAAAAAAATCGTAAAAAGAATTTTTTTTAAAAATATCAATGAGCCACCAACCGCATGAAAATAATTCTAAGTCTGAAAACTTAGAACCTATCGTTCCATAAATTGAAACATTGCTAAAATACTTGAAAAATAACAAATAAAAAATCAAAATGAACGAAAATTGGGAAGATAAAAATAATAACATCAACAATCCACCTCTAGAAAACATGAACCAACCTAAAAATGAGATGGTTGAGAGGCAAAAAATGAGAGAATACCTATTGAATTCTATTTCTAGTAACCCTTTGTTCATTAGGCTCTCACTTAGATCTCAAAATTATGAAATCACACAATCCATGCTTTCCTAGTTGCTGAACTTCAAGGATATGTCTAGTGAAGACTCTCTTGACTTCATTAGAGATTTCTATTATAGTGTCCAGTAGCTTCTACTGAGGGGCCTTAGTGTTGAAGAGATGAAATTTAGAGTGTTTCCCTTCAACGTCAAGGGAAATTCTAGAACCTGGTTCCAACAATCATATGAGGATATTTTTGTCACCTAGGATCAAGTGTGGAATGAATTTACCATGAAATTATATCCTAGGAGGTTGGAATCTGAGATTAGACACAAGATCACTCACTTCTTAAAAGATGACGGTGAGCTATTTCATGAAGCCTGGGATAGGTTTATGGGTTACTCAGGCAATGTCTAAATCGCCAATGCACCCCCCAATTTCTAATGGACACATTTTATAACAGCCTCACCCCTTACCACCAATGCATGGTGGACCAGTCCACTGGAGGGGACTTTATTGATAGGACAACTAAGGATATCAAGAAAATTTTCAACACCTTATCACAAAACTATCAGTGTAAGTGTTCTAGGAGGATAACCATTGTAATAATTAAACCAAAACCTTCCCCTCAAGATAAATACCAAGATTCTTTGTTCTTCAATGAGAATACCCACAACACCCTAAGGGAAAATTACACCATTTTGGAATGTATGGACACCCACAGAACAGTTGTGCCAACATTGATATGCCCACCCAATCTCATGAGAGTGGCAATTTTTCTGGATATGGTCCTAGGATGCATCCTAGGGAGGACCCATTTTCAAAAACCTATAATCAGGGATGTATGAACCACCTAAACCATTTTTGGAGGGAGTAGTGATTCCTTTGACCTTCTTCCCCTCTAGGATTCCAGCAGCCTCCTAGCCAGCAGTTCCAACCCCAACCCCAACCCAAGGCCGAGTCATTCAGTTAAAAATATGAGGTGAGGGATATGTTTCTTTAATTGATAAAGAGATTTTATGAGTAGAATAATAAAAATTATTTTGATAAAATTAAAATGGATTCAAGAATGAAAGGTCTAGAAATTCAAATGGGGTAGTTGACTAAGGAAATGGGTATTAGAGACAAATGAAGTCTACCTAGTACAACTGAAGCCAAACTTAGGGAGAATTCCATGGTTGTGACCACCATAAGCGGTCTCCAAACCAACCAACAACCTAGGAATGAACCCCAAACTACAGAAAATGAAAAACTAGATGAGTCTGAAAATTTAAATATAGAAATAAAATTGAATTTGGAAAACCAGACAAAAACTTTGGGAACCCCCTCGGTTCATACTGTTCCAACTGAAAAACCCAAAGAAAATGTATTAAAAAAGAAAGAAAATAAAGGGAATAAAAATCTTAATGAAGAAGCTATAGGAATGCCCCCAATTTTTATAAAATTCCCCCTATAATTCCTTTCCTAAAAAGAATAAAAAATCAACCCAAGATTTTGATCTGCTAAATTTTTTAAAGGTGGTTGAAAATATGAACATTGATATTTCATTCTTGGAAGCTATCATTAAAATTCCATCATACCAAAAATAACTCATGAAAATATTCTCAAACAAAAATAACATGGAATAATTTTCCACTTATACCTTGATAGAGGAGTGTAGTGCTATTTTTAAAATAGGATACCTCTTAAGCTCCAAGACCCAGGAAGATTTTTCATTCACTACACCTTTGGGGATAGAAGTGGTAAGATCAATTTTCTATGTGATTTTTGTGCCATCATCAATTTGATTCCTCTTTCACTTTTTCATCTATTGAGACTAGGATTTCCCCAACCCACCCCTATTATGATACAACTTTCTAATAGGTCCATTACTCATCTAGTGGGTAGGGTTGATGATTTTCTAGTGGGAGTAGTTAAACTCTTTTTTCCTGCTAAGTTTATCATTATTATATGGAGTGTGACCAGGAGGTTTCTATCATTCTTGGTAGGCCCTTCCAAGCCATAGGGGGAGCTGTGATAGATGTATCTAAAGGGAAATTGATTTTCAACTTGGGTGAACAAAGATAAAAATTCAATCTGTTTATGAAAATCATAGAACCCACCCACTCAGTCTTTACCAAATATGATATGTTAGTTGTTGAGGGTGTTTTTGATGAGGAGGAAGAGAAGTTTATAAGGATGATAGAGGAAATCAATGGTGAACTTGAGATCCCTGTTACCACTTGCATGCGGATCATCTCATGTAAGGAGAGAGAGCATGTTGATGATTATGGAGGAGAGTATTTGTATCACCTAGATGAGTTTTCTATGGAGCATATTGTAACACCCCAATAATTTAAAAATGAATTCAATATAGAATACATGAAACAATGAGTCTCAAAAAAGAAAATTTAATAACCTAGCCAATAAACATAATTTTTCTACTTCTATGATTTTAATTTTGAAAAACTGATATACATAGTTGCGTTCAGTATGATATTTGGAGTCTAATAGATTCCACTTAATTTTTTTGGTGAATAGTAACTTACCCTTATGGATAGTAATATATTTTTATGAATAGTAACATAACCCTTGTGAATAGTAATGTACCCCTATAAATAGTAACCTCACCCTTGAAAGTATAAATAAAATTTAGGCACCTTATAAATGAAAGTGAATATTTAAACATTAATAATTAAGTTTTGGAGTTTTTGTGAGCAATAAATATTTAATTACAATCATAATTTAATAAATTTATTTAAAATAAAATTCAATTTCATAAAATTTATTCCAAAATAAATATTTTTGGTTCTATTAATTTAGGATAATTTTATGGGATATAAATTAATTATTGAAAGTATTATAAAACCAGTTTTAAATTTAAATCTGTATTTTTCAAGTAAACAATGATTTTATTTAAAAATTAAATTTATCTTATTTAGAAAATTATTTTTATAAAATTGAGTTCATTTTTTAATTATATATGTCAAAAAAATGGTTAGGGTGATTTTTTTTGATTTTTCTGAAATACTCAAATTTTTTGTGAATAGTGAAATTTGATAATTTATGAAAAATACAAATTAAGTAAATTTATGCATCATAATTGAGTCATGGATGATATAAATGGACATTGGTTCATACTCAACTTCACTTATTAATTTTTTTGGTCAAAAAAATCAACACTATTGCTTTTATTGAGAAAAATAATGAATAAAATATTCAAAAATTACTCCTCTACTCCACTATACCCCCCAAACTTCCTCTTCTCTTCACTTATCTAAAGCCTTATTCCTTTTCTAAATTATACTCAAATATCCTCCCAAGATCCTCTCACATTTCCAACAGCCCTTGGTCTCATAAAAATATCAAAACCTCTCCCCTTAAGAGGCTCTCAAGGAAGATTACTTCAAGAGGTAAATTCTTCTTTTCATTTCTTTTATTTCAAGTTCTTTTCTTTTATTTTTCTTTCCTCACTTAATTTCATCCAAATTTTATGATGAATCTAGTACCTTAAATTTACTGGAATTTTTTTATTATAAAGGATTAATTCTTTATCATTTATCCTTTCCCCTTCTTTTATACTAGAAATGAAAACATCATCTGAGATGTGTTAATTTATCACATTCAAGGATGACGAGTTTTCAATATCTATTACCATATTCAATTATGGTCATGAAACAATTTTGATGGTTGACCCAGACTATAATATATGTATTATAACTATTTTAAGGTTAAATAATATTTTTTTATACATGATATTAATTTATAAATGAAAAATGAATTCGTTGTGATAAAAAATTCCAATTAACCCAAACAATTATCATTATAGTTTTATATAATGATTCATCTTCATTTCCAATAATCAAATGAATTTTATAACCGTTTAATATTATGGTTGTTCACTAATAACCTAGAACTTCTATTATGGACAACCATTCTCATTCCACATGATTGACCCTACATGAATATAAGTAAACCGATCATGAATACCAAGGAAGAAAACACTCCCAAACAATAAAATTGGACCTCTTAAACCCATCAAGAAGGCCATGAATGAACTTAATAAGGCTATAATAAGTCAATTAAATAAAGAAGAGGTTCTAGAAATAATAATTAATTAATTTAATTTGGTTATCCAATACACTATGATCAAGTGAAGAACATTAAGAAACTTAAGGTAAGTGTTTCGTCATCTGACCTACTGAAAATTAACTTTTTTATTATCAAAAAACTTTGAGGAAAAAGTGAGAAATTGAAAGATACAAAAATTAAAATAAAATGAAACAATGAAATAATATTGTCAATACTACAGGATCTTCCCCTCCCTAATGACCACATCATGATGATAATCCTTCATCATCGCATGACCGCTCGACAAGTTGTCCCATGTAGGGTTGCACGGGCCTGGTACCGATGGTAGAGCCATACGCTCTAAAACATCCAAATCTGAATGGCATGCTCAGGTGAAAGATTATTGCTATAAACCTCATCTGAAGTAGATCCATGTAGTGTGCTGGTTGCAAACACACCCAAAATTCAACAACAAATCTGCAGCCTCAAACCTTCCCAAACAGAATCCAGGAACCACTACTATTTCAAATTGTAGATCCAAAAGCTTCACTCATTTGAATAGAAGAATCATCAAAAGAAAACTCACAAATAGTATAATCTAATCAAAAAAAATATACACATATTGACCCAAAACCTACAGTTGAATCATCCAAAATGAAAACACAAACATAACACATCCAAAGAGAGAAAATTCACCCAAAATTGATGAGAAAAATCACACACAAAAAACATATCCATTGAGCGATGAACCACCGCACCCATGGTCATCATTACAAGAACCACACAACCGGTCAAAAGGAAATAATTCCACCACCTCAAAACAAGACATAACATAAAAAACCATAAATCATGAACCCAGATCTAAAACTCGAACAACATAATCTCATCCAGAACCAAAATTCAAAGGAAAAAAGTAATGATAAAAAAACAACCATCCCTAGATTGAATCCTACCAGAAATCCATAACATGAAAAATGAAGACCCCTCCAAAATCCATATAATCGTGTCGCTACAAACCAAGTCACTATCGGATGCCATGATAAACCACCCAATGCACATAACCAAATATGATGAGGCAACCCACAGACTGTGGATGCTCGACCATCACCGCGCCACCAAGGGAAGCCCTATCCAGTGAAGGAGTAATTGAGCATAAACTAGGATAGCTATAGTGTGAAGAGATAAGGCAGTCAAGCCCACAAAGTCACATGAAATTACTAAGAAAGGGGAACCATCTCCAGGATCTCGTCGAGCATGAGGATGAATGTCGAGCCGACCTGAGGAGGAAGGAGGTGGCGATGAAGGGAAACCATAGAGATGCAGTTCCCCTTACGTATGGTGTATGTATATTGACCATCGATGAAAGATATCATGAATCTCTTTATTTTCATGGTATTCAATTTATATTTTAAAGATTATTAATTTTGGGGCATACAAATCGATTGACTGCAAAGTGGTAAGAGTCTTTCACACGAACCTCCATTTTCATTCGGGTTACTTTTATTGTCCACTTACCTCAATGAAATTAGTATGTATTATTATGTACTCCTCATAAATTCTATGTGAGTGTTCTATATATGTTTATTAACCATAATATTTCTTTATTTTATTGGGATTTACATGTTTTAAAAGGATCATTAAATTTTTTTCCAGATATACAATCTTGATTTAAGGGTACTTCTCAAATTATTTCCTATTTTTAATTTTACACTATAATATATTTTATGAGATAATTATCTTTATAAAATAAAAAAAATTATCATGAAAAAATACCTTGGTTCAGGTCTGGTTTTATAAAATCAAACATGCCTTCCCACTTTAAAATCTCTTTAATATTTTCCTTAAATCACACTAAAATGTTTTATTTTTAAAGTTTCTTTAACAACTCACTAGTGGAAATCCAGGATATACCAACACTTTTTTCCCAAAGGTTTTGAAAAACCATTGGAAAAAAGAACCTATACCAATGGTTCTAGTAAACCGTTGGTATAGGCTATTATATGTCGGGTTTTCCCATTGGTTTAACAAAACTGTTGGGAAAGAAAACTATTACACATGGTTTTTATTAACCGTTGGGAAATAGACACCCAATTTAGGGATCCCTCCCGAAATTTCATCCCCGCATGAACCCTCCCAATGCCTACCGACCCCCTCTTCCCCTCCCCAACCTCTACCTCCTCCCGGCCTCCACCTCCACCTCTCAGCCCCCCTCTCTCTCCTCCGGTGGCGTTCCCCTTCCCCTCTCGACTCCCTCTCCGAAAATGATGCCCCCTCCCCTCTCAGCTCCCGGCGACGTTCCCCCCTTCCCTCTCTTATCCCTCTCTTGGAAATATCCCCCTCCCCTCTTGGATCAATATCCTCCGACAACGTTTCCTGGACCCATCTCCAGTCGCGCGCGAGACCCACCATGGCCAAACACCCTGCGGGACGTCCCCCGCTCTCTGCTCCTTCTCCTCCCACCAGGGTTCTGGATCGGTACTTCCAGGTAAGAATTAGTATTCTTTTTTAAAAAATGAGGCAATAAGGAATTAATTTTTAGGTTCATAGTTAGGATAAACATTAATATTAATTGTGAATTTTCTAGAGTTTTGGTTAGTAAACAACTCATGGTGTGGTGAATTATTGGGTAAATTGTGAATTTTTTCAAAATAGAGTCTTCTAGAAATGTAATGTTAGATTCACATGTTGTATTCCATTCATTCGAACAGTGCATTCAACAAAAAGTTAATGATTTTATAAAAACCTCATATTTTCCTCTATAGACTCCTATTAGACCTTATATAGTGTTGGAGTTTTTTTGTTAATCATGATATATATGTGATGAGGTTGTATCGTCATTAAGATGTGAAATGATGTGGGTTAATTGGAGGTGAGTGATGCTATATGAGATTTTATGGGTTATTGTGAGGATTTTATTTCCTTTAATTGATTAGTTCATAAAACATAAGTTGGTGCTGCATGTATTATATAATTGGAATTTGTAAAGTAAAATGTTGGTCTTGGATTTCCGAGTTGGTTATTTGGATGGTATTCTCTATTAAAAGTGGGTATATATCTATTGACTATGAGTTTATTTTCCAATTGACCAAGGTATTTATTAAACTGACCATGAAATACACATTTCCCATAATACGGAAGAACTAGATAAATCATAGATATACACTACAAACCACAAGACACCCATAGGAGACACCCCTTGACATGTACAGATAGTTAAGGGGCCATTAACTTAGGAACTGAAGTTGATTGGAACTCAAGCCGTGAGAAATTACCATTTCTAGTAGAAAAGATACCAACACCTTTATTCTTAGTATAGTACAATGAAATGGTTTAAACCCTCATAACCAAGTAGCCCATATGGTTCATGGACTGGTGCCCAACCAGGTTCAAGAGTAGGATCAACTACTAAACATTGATTGCGGACCCTATGAGGTTCCTTCCATAGTGAAGAGGGTTATGTGAAAAATATTCAACTAAACTAATGTAGCATAGGTGCATATTCAATGGAAAAGTTTACTAGTATTGTTTTTCCATTGATATGCTATATAAATAACATAATGAAAAATGAAGAGATTATTAAATGGAACTATTTCCCCCTTTCTTGTAGGAACATGATTTGACCCATGGGGCTTTGTGGTTCTTATATATTGGGCGGTGACATGTATAGTCACATGATACAGGTATGTTTTTGTTTAGTTTTTATTTTATTTTCTTTATTTCATTATACACTTAGGTATTTTACTTCTTTCTACAAATGGTGGGTATTGATGTTATCCTGACTAGTTGACGTAGATCACCGGTATACAGTAATACCTTGAGGTATGAGTGTGAGGAAACATTGGAAGCTATAGGAGCCTTAGGGTCTTCCATTAGATGGAATTGTTTCTCTAAAACATTGTGTGGGAACATTTCTGGAGTATGTTGGAGTCTTGAAATAACCCCAAGTGTCTCCATGAGATATCATAAATAACCCCAAGTGTCTCCAAGTGTCTCCGTACATCGTATCATCCTCACGTGGGTTTTCCACTCACCCAATCCTATCAAACCTATCCTAGTATATACTCTTAGTCACATAGTATAGACTCATCTCTCTAGGATTATCCCATACCTTGATGCACATCTCATCATTCAACTAGAAAAAGAGGATTATTCACCCTATGATTGTCCTAGTCACAAAACCACACCATGTTGAACCCATCTATATTATATTCTCAATAATCCAGTCAAGAACCTCATCAAAATCATGTATTATAACCCAGCCCCACCAACCAAGTTCCATCCTAAGCTAAATCACACCAACCCTCTTGGAATTATAATTCCAATCTGTCTGACAATACCCAATACCCACACTAGAATATCATCTTTCATCTCTTTAGTTGAACTATTGAATCATTACATGGAGTAAAAACTTTCATAAAACATTTTATATACTTAGAGGGACCATCCCACTCTAAGAACCTACCATGATTCCAATTCATCCTTATAAGTATTTCCTCATAAAATGCTAGATGTACAATTTCCACACCTATCACTACATGGCCCAATCCTCTTAGGAATATTTTAATTGATCTAAATCCTCAACTTTAGTGACATAAATCACATTAAAGCGCATAAATGTCAATTGAACCCCAAATTCCAAGAATTATTCAGGTGGACAGGCCCCATGGAAACAAGCTAAGAACTAAAACCTTAAATAATAATGCAAAATACATGCATCATTTTTAAATAAATATCTCAAGTGTAAACATAAAAACCAAGAATAATAATACCTCATCCCTTGTATCGAAAAAAACCAAACTAAGTTGAAACTCAGGCCAAATTGATTATATACCACTAATAGGAAGAGTAATTGTTAATTAATAGGAATGTACTATTTGATAGTATCATTTTGAAACATTGATTTTTTCCCCTTTGCTTGCAGGAACAAGATTTGAACCATGGGGTGCTTTGGTTATTATATGTTGGGCAGTGACATGTATAGTCACAGGAGACAGGTATGTTTTAGTTTAGTTTTTATTTTATTTTTTTTATCACATTGTTCACTTAGATCTTTGACTACTTTCTATGGACAGTGGGTAGTAATATTCTGGGAAGGGGTCTAGAAGAAGTTCAGATTGATTCAGTCCACTGGCTTTGATCCGAGGTAAGATTCTATAGTTACTACTTGTCTCGCACCGCATGTATTTGGGGCTTTAGTTTTTTTGACTCCATATTATGTTTTCGGTAGGGTGTTGGATCATTTAGTGATGGTTCAGGTGTATTTGGTTCTCTGCTGCCAATCTAGGTAAGGATTTAATGCCATTGGTTGGTTTCTCACTGTTTATGTAGCGTCCTTCATGTTTTTTAAGGTTCTTAATATCCTTTGTGTAGTGTGTTGATCCCTGCTTGTTGGTTTCGAGTTTCCAAGTCAAGGGAGACTCGGCTGCGTGTGCATAGGTAAGTAAGTATATGTATGTGGGTTCCCCCGTTATGTGTATAGTCACTCATGGCAGTGATTATGCACGTATGGGGATAGGTGTGCTCATGTATATATATATAAATGCATACGTAGGTGAGTGGAGACTGGTATATTCATATAATCATACGTGCAAAGATCCCCTTGCACTTGCTCATGGCCATGCGGGTGTGTGCATAGGGTCTAGGTGTCCTTGCATGTGTGTGAAAGTGCGTATACCTAGTGGATGAGCAAAAAATTTTAGTTAGAAAGCTCCAAGAGCCAAAGTGGATGGCTTGGTTCCACCTTGAGGTAGAGACCCTCTGGTAGCCTTTTTAATTTAAATATTATTTAAATTGAATTTAGCGTCTTTCTGAATTATTCTTAATTATATTGAATTGCATTTCTTGAGTAAGTGTTATTTAATATAATTGTTTCATTTGATAAATAAAGTGGTGTTTTTATAATAAAACCCCTCCAATGGAGGTGCGCTGTCAGTGAAAACTCACATTGATAGTTTAGGGTGTATGATTTTTTTGTCGTTTCATTTCCCTTTAGACATCGAGTCATTGTGTCTCTCAATACAACCTTCGGATGATCCCTTGTTATAACATATTAAATAGTTGATTTGTTATATCATGTCTTTTGTGACCTTATCTTATGGTGAAACCCGTTTCGGGTGTTTTCCTGGCCTCTTGGCCACCCCTTTGGGTGTTTACCCAAGTCTATATATCTAAAAACACTGATGGTGTCATTGTTTACAACCTGTCCGGCTTATGCTGCTCCTGTGACAACCGGGCCCCAGTGACAGTACAGACACCCCGCCTTAACAAGGCAGTCGGGTCCTGGCCTACCAGGTACCACTGGTTGCCCCACAGGCACGTGGGGCCCACCCCAGGGTCCACCCACGTGCCCGAACGGGTCATCTGACTAATGATAGTCCCCATAGGCCAACACATGTCCTTTCTAGTGTGATTTGTCCTCACTCACACACACCTTGGGAAACATCCTAGAAGGTCACCCATCATGATCACTACTCCAGGCCAAGCACGCTTAACTATGGAGTTCTAATCAGACAGGCTCCTAAAAAGGAAGGTGCACCTTGTTGACATGAGTCATATCATTTATTCATTTAACCCTTTATCATTTGGGGATGTTATAATCACCCCCTCCCCCCTTTAGAGCACAACATCCTCGTTGTGGGCCCTACGTCTCAACCCAGGCAGTGCGCCGCACTTAAGGCTGTGTACCACCTCTGATACCAAATGTGACAACTGGGCCCCAGTGACAGCACAAACACCCCGCCTTAACAAGGCTGTCGGGTCCTAGCCTACCAGGTACCACCGGTTGCCCCGCAGGCACGTGGGACCCACCCTAGGGTCCACCCACGTGCCCAAACGGGTCATCTGACTAATGATAGTCCCCACAGGCCAACACATGTCCTTTCCAGTGTGTTTTATCTTTACTCACACACACCCTGGGAAACATCCCAGAAGGTCACTCATCCTGATCACTACTCCAGGCCAAGCATGCTTAACTATGAAGTTCTAATCAGACAGGCTCCTGAAAAGCATGGTGCACCTTGTTGACATGAGTCATATCATTTATTAATTTAACCCTTTATCATTTGGGGATGTTACATCACCCCACCATAAGCTTCATCTTAACACCGTTTGGGGTGTTTTCTTGGCCTCGATGCACATGTAATTTTTAACATATATGAATTCTCCCATAAGAATTGTGTTGCATCCTGATATATTAAAACATACTCAAATTATATTATTCTCAAGGTGACTGAAGTTTTATTATTAGAGTTCCAAGAAATGTATATACCATTGATAAGTAATACAGCTGCATAATTTGACTCTCAATTGGTAGTTTCATCTACCTAGTACCACTTTTAAAAACAAAGAATGTAAAATATATATCTTTATCATACCACAATCTTGAATCAACAGTCTGTTTTTTATAACATGAGTTCGATTTGTATAATGTGAAGGACAACTACATAAAATTTATTTAGAATCCTGGTCTGAAGATGATGCCCCGCGGATGTCACTGGACCGGGCCAACACGCCGCGGTCACGTTGCGGTCGTGTCACGGTCATGCCACGGTCACGCTACGGTCACGCCGTGATCACGTTGCGGTAATGCCGTGATTTATCCCTGCTCCAGGATGACACCCCGCGGCAGTTCGCAGTCCTATTGGAATTCGATGTATGATATCTAGATTGAGTTTTAGATACATTACCCACCCATAGTTAATGGAGAGGAAGGCGACTTCCGGAATGTTTCCCCACCTCCTTCTGCTCCCTTCGCTCCTAGATGGAAGATGTTGCCCCGCGGATGTCGCTGGACCGGGCCAACATGACGCGGTCAGGCCGCGGTCACGACACGGTCAAGCTGAGGTCACGCCGCGGTAATGCTGTGATTTGGCCCTGCTCCAGGACAACACCCCGCGGCAGTTCGCAGTCCTGTCAGAATTCGATGTATGATACCTAGATAGAGTTTTAGATACATTACCCACCCATAGTTAATGGGGAGGGAGGCTATAACCAGAATGTTTCCCTGCCTCCTCCTACTCCCTTCGCTCCTGGCCGGAAGATGCTGCCCCGCAGATGTCGCTGGATCGGGCCAACAAGCTGCGGTCACACCGCGGTCTTTCCACGGTCACGCCGCAGTCACGTCGCAGTAATGTCGTGATTTGGCCCTGCTCCAAGATGACACCCTGCGGCGGTTCGCAGTCCTTTCAGAATTCGATGTATGATACTTAGATAGATTTTTAGACACATTACCCACCCATAGTTAATGGAGAGGGAGGCGACGGCTGGAATGTTGCCCCACCTCCTCCCGCTTCCTTTACTCTTGTCCAGAACATGTTGCCTTGAAGATGTCGCAGGACCAGGCCAACACGTCGCGGTCACGCCGCGGTCACACCGTAGTCACGTTGCGGTCACGTCGTGGTCACGCCGTGGTCACGCCGTGATTTGGCCCTACTCCAGGACAAGACTGCAACAACCACCATCAGTCTGCCACCAGCAATAAAGAAGCAGCCTCAACATGAAGAGATGTAGAAGAAACACGCGAACATCAAAAGAATATCCAATTGGAGACCCGAGAATCACACAAAACTACCCCGCCATCATGAAAGCACCAAGGTGCACTCAACACAGGCGACAACCAAGAGGAAAAGGCATGCACCCACCCACACGAACCCACACACCCACCCCATAGAGAGCACACACTCCCACACTCGAAAACACATGCACGCACCCAACCACACGAATGCACACTCCCTACCACCAACAAAAGGAGGCCGCCACAGTCCACCTATGAACCATCAGCCACCACAACCACCACAATCTAGCCTACACCAGCCACATACAACCCACACCAGCCCCCTTCCACCTTCATTTCAGCCCACTGCCACCAGTATTCCAGCCCGCAGCAGCCCCCCTGCCACCTTCGACTCAGCCCGCACCATCCCCCCACCACCTGCAAGCAGTCCCGTCCCACCAGTATTCCAGCCCCCTTCCACCTGCATTCGAGCCCAGACCAGCCCCCAGCTGCCTGCAATCCAGCCCGCACCAGCCACCACACCAGCCCCCACCCACCAGCCTCCTGCAAAACACTCATGTCAGTCCTCTACCACCTGCAAAACAGCCTCATCCACCAGTTCCAGCCCTCACCAAGCCCTTCCCTCCTACATCCCAGCCCGCACCAGCCCCTGGCACATGCCCAACAGCCCCCATCCACCTGCAATCCAGCCCACACCAGCCCCCTACCACCTATTCCAGCCCGCACCAACCCCCTACCATCCCCTTGCCGCCTACCTTCACGCCCGCACCAGCCACCACGCTAGCCACTGCACCATCCCCCACCCCCAGCCTCCTGTAAAACACTCATTCCATCCCTCTACCACGTACAAAACAGACCCAACAACCAGTTCTTGACCTCACCATGCCCTGACCTCCTACATCTCAGCCCACACCAGCCCCTACCACATGACCAACAACCCCCAACCACCTGCAATCCATCCCACACCATCCCCCTGCCACCTATTCTAGCCTGCACCGGCCCCCTGCCATCCCCCTGCTGCATGCGTTCCCTCCCACAACAGCCACTCCAGCCCGCACCAGCCACAGCACCAGCCCCCAGCCTCCTGCATTCCTGCCCACACTAACCCCCTGCCACCTAAAAAACAACCCCATACTACATGTTCCAACCCATACCATCCCCCTTCTAGGCCCCTTCCACATGCATTCCAACCCGCAAATCGCCAATGAAACTTGTAAGAATCTAAAGATGAAAACCTAGCTGAAAAGTCGAGATGCTTATTTTAACCCAAGACGAGAACCTAGCCGAAAATTCGAGAATATTGAAAGCATCCCATAAGAAGTCCCACCTGAACGAATCAAAATCCTTGAATAAATCGATCTTTAAGGAACACCTAAGAACCCCAGAATCAAGATGGTAACCCCACAATAATTCATTGGTAACAAGATTATTAGTATGGGCTGTCCAGGGTGGGTTTCCAAGGTCTATCTGAGGGGTTCTACAGGGCAGGGTGTAGGTGGGGTGTCTAAGAGGGGCTATCCAGGTGGGGTGTCCGAGGGTTGTCCAGGGGGGGGGGGGTCAGGGGGTATGCAGGAAAGGGGGAGGGTGTAGGTGGGGTGTCTAGGAAGGGATGTCCAGGGGGTGTCCAAGGGCTATTCGCGGGGGGGGGGGGGGTCTGTAGGGCAGGGTGCAGGTGGGGTGATCAGTAGGGCGCTTTCCCTTTCCAGAAGAAGGAGGCACTAAGGTATAGGCTAAAGGTATAGATGTAGAGGTAGGAAGTTTTTGGATCACAATAGGTTGTAGATTCCAGACAGCTTCATCCGAAGACATGCCAAAAGGCTAGAATTAAGAAGGTAGAGGATCAGAAGAAGAATCGTAGGTGAAGGATGTCATGGGAATCACCTCTTGAGAAGCCACTAGAGTATTGTATACCTATAAGAGATGATTCATAAGATTGAAAAATTCTTTAATAATGTTTCCTCATATCTTCATACTACTAAAGAAATATTTCTTCTCCTCCATGAATAGATTGAGTAGAGTTTTCATCACTTTAAACTGGTCAACCTATTCCTTGAAAACCCATTCTACAGAATCCGCCTCAATTAATCCTGATGAGATGAATGTACATCACCTATAACAACATGGAGATACTCTTTGACTATATAATAGATAGAATCAGCATCAAATAAAGATGAGGGAGGTGGAGCACTAGATGTAGATGCCACAATAGGAAAATTCTCCAATCTCTTCCATAAGGAATCCTGACTGGAAACAAAGGAGATACTCATTTCCTCCATAACAGATCAAATGGTTTCTATCTCACTGTCCAACCTTCAATTTTAAATCATAACTTCCTGAACATGAATACTCATCTTGGGATGAATATGACATAAAACCATCTCAAAAAGGTGTCTAGCATCAGCTTCACTAAGTTGAGTGACAGGAGGTTCCTGATAACTCAAATGACATTGCCCGAGTAAGCATATGTCTTGACGATGACACTTTCTTTTTCACCCTTTGAAAATTATAAATGAAATTTCCATGTTTAGGCAAAGTGAATGAATTTGTAAATGGTTTGTTTAGGGTGTATGATTCTTTTCCATTGTTTTGTTTCCCTTTAGATGTTGCATCATTGTGCCTCTCTCTATAACCTTCCAACAATCCGTTGTTATAACATATTAAATAGTTTATTTGTTCTATCATGTCTGTTGTGACCTTATCTTATGGAGAAACCCGTTTCGGGTGTTTTCTTGGCCTCTTGGCCACCCCTTTGGGTGTTTACCTGATCCTATATATCTAAATACACTGATGGTGTCATTTTTTAACACTTGAGTCTTGTGATCAATGTTGAGACTGACTAATCACAATTTCTGTCGGTGGGGAGATGGCCAGAATGTTTCCCCGCCTATTCCCGCTCTCTTCACTCCTGGTAGGAAGATGTTGCCCCGCGGATGTTGCTAGACCAGGCCAACACATCTCGGTCACTCTGTGGTCACGTCGTGGTCACGCCGTAGTCACGCTGCGGTCATGCCGTGATCATGCTGTGATTTGGCCCTGCTCCAAGATGACACCCCGCAACGGTTCGTAGTCCTATCAAAATTCGATGTATGATACCTAGATAGAGTTTTAAATACATTACCCACCTATAGTTAATGGGGAGGGAGGACCTCAAGTAGAAAATCTATGGATTGAGTCTCTTGTGAATATATTTAGTCACCTGTAGACAACATTGGAGATGAGGGTGAAGCTTGCTACTTGTATTCTACAAGGACACACCCACACTCGAAAACACATGCATGCACCCAACCACACGAAAACACACTCCCAACAACAAACACAAGGAGGCCGCCACAGTCCACCTACGGACCATCATCCACCATAACCACCATAATCCATCCTGGACTAGCCCACACCAGCCCCCTTCCTCCTTCATTTCAGCCCACTCCTACCATCATTCATGCCTGCAGCATCCCCCCTTCCACCTTCGAATTAGCCGGCACCATCCCCCCACCACCTGCAACTAGCCCCCCTTCCACCTACATTCGAGCCCACACTAGACCCCCAACCACCTGAAATCTAGCCCGCACCAGCCACCACACTTTCCCACACCCCCAACCTCTTGCAAAACACTCATGCCATCCCTCTACCACCTGAAAAACAGCCCCAACCACCAGTTCCCACCCTCACTGTCCCCCGGCCTTCTACATCCCAGCCCGCACCAGCCCCTACCACATGGCCAATACCCCCCAAACACCTGAAATCCCGCCCACACCAGCCCCCAGCCAACAATTCCAGCCCACACCAGCCCCCTTCCATCCCCCTACTTTCTACCTTCCCACCCGCACATCCCTTCCACCCCCGTGGACTGTCCGCCCACCCCCTGGACACCCCTACCCCCAGGACATCTTTGTGACCCCCAAGGACAGCCTTCCCACCCCCTAGACAACCCCTACCCCCATGACACCCTGTACCGCCTGGACAGCCCCGCCCACCCCTGTGGACAGCCCCCCCCCCCCCCCCCCCCCGACACCTCCACCCCCTGGACACCCCCACCCCCAGGAAAGCCCCCCCCCCAATCCCTTGGACACCACCCCACCCCCCTGGACACCACCCCACCCCATGGAAACCACCCAACCCCAGACACCACCCCACCCCCTTGGACACCACCCCACCCCCCTAGACACCACCCCACCTCGGACACCACCCCACCCCCTGGACACCCCCCTCCATCCACCCCCTGGAAACCCCCATGGTCAGCCCCTCCCCCCCCCCCCACCCCAATGATATGGACACCCCCCCCCACACACACACACATCCCCCTTGGACACCTCGTACCCCCTGGACAGCCCTGTCACCCCCATGGATAGCCCGCCCACCCCCCTGGACAACACCTCCCCCTGTGGACAGCCCCCCACACCCTAGACACCCATACCCCCTGGGCGGCCCTTCTCACCCCCTGGACACCCCATACCCCTCTGGACAGCCCCGTAAACCCCCCTGGATAGCCCCACCCACCCTCTGGATAGCCCCTCCCCCGTGGATAGCCCCCCACCCCGTGCAAAGCCAGACCACTCCCCCTGGACACCCCTACCCCCCGTGGACAATCCTCCCACCACCGGGACACATCGTAGCCCCCAGAACTACCCTTCCCACCCCCATGGACACCCCCTACCCCCCTGGACAGACCCCCACCCCCGTGGACAGCCCCTCCCACCCCCCTGTACACCCCCCGACCCCCTAGACAGCCCCGCCACCCCCGTGGACCACCCCCACCCCCTGGATAGCTGCCACCCCCTGGACAGGCCCCACCCCTGTGGACATCCCCCCAACCCCTGGACCACCCCCACCCCCTGGACACCACCCACCCTCTAGACACCCCCACCCCTGGACACCCCCTGCACCCCTGGAAAGCCCCCCCAACCCCCTAGACACCACCCCACCCCCTGGACACCCCCTGGACACCACCCCATCCCCCTGGACACCCCCATGGATACCCCCCCTCCTCCTCCCCTCCATGCCCCGGACACCCCCATCCCCCCGGACACCCCCACCCCCCTTGGACAGCCACCCCAAACCCCTGAATAACCCCCCAATTCTGTGTGAATTCATACAAAATTTTGTATGTATTATGCAGGTATACTTGTTAATGGTGTATTGTGTAACTTGTTTTATATTATGCACATATTATGTTGTGTATTAAAATAGTGTTCAAGAGATTGTAGGAAGGATCCATTATAAACTGGCTATATTCAATATAAAGAGCGCAATTGAGAGACTGCAAATTAATCAGGATACTGTAAAACTATTGAGAGATAGTAAAGTATTTTTGGGAGATAACCCAATTTTATTAACCTATGTGATATAGTTGATATATTAGTCTTATACATTACCCAAACACACCAAGGATTAAATACCTACATTGGGATCAAACCATGTAAAAATACTATATACTTATTCTCCATCTGTTATTTTTCATGTGGTAATTGTGCATTGAGAATTCATAAGTAGATACATATATCTGAACTAGTATAGAATTTCAAATTAATTGTAGAGGGATACATATAGATAAATATATCATTGGGGTGTATATTGGATGTATTTTGAAATCTGAGGTATATTTATAGTGGGAATTGCAGAGGGATGCAGGCTGTTGTGATGTATTGGATGTAATATCAGAGGGTTTCAGGCAGGCTGTTGGGAGGGATGGAGGCAAGCTGTTAGGAGGCATGTAGGCAGGCTGATGGGAGGGATGTAGGCAGGGTGTTGGGTGGGATGCAGGGAGGCTTTTGGGAGGGATGCAGGTAGGCTCTTGGGAGGGATGCAGGCTGCTGGGAGGGATGCAGCTAGATACATGTTGTTGGGAGGGATACAGGTAGATAGAAGCTTTGAGTGGAAACAACTATATACCAATGGTTTCCAAGAACCGTTATTAAATATTTTAGTTGACAACATATATCCCAACAGTTTATGAAACCGTTGGGAAAAAACATATACTTCATGAATACCAATGGTTCAAAAACCGTTGGTATACATATATTCCAATGGTATCATTGAACCATTAGAATAGGTTAGATGCTGGACAACATTTGTACCAATGGTTTAAGAACCGTTGGTACACATATATACCAATGGTTTTAGTTAAACTGTTGGAATATATTACATTCAAACATCCTATACCAATGTTTTCTAATGAACCGTTGGCCTA
Organism: Viscum album; assembly: GCA_963277665.1. NCBI lineage: Eukaryota > Viridiplantae > Streptophyta > Magnoliopsida > Santalales > Viscaceae > Viscum > Viscum album. The sequence continues at coordinate 1,357,560,167 of OY728148.1, forward strand.
GACCTACTGAAACGGCTCACAGACCAACAGTTCTGGAAACCGTTGGGATAAACTATCCCAACGGTTTCGGGCCCTTTCCCAATAGTTTTACACCATTGGGATATGTGAAATTTCCAGTAGTGACTCTTTTTACAAGATGGGACAACATTTATGCCTCAAATATAATTTTAATGCCATTAAATTTTATTTTATTTTGATATAAATGTTTACAATCTGATTTTATGTTTTATACAATGATTTCTCCAAAATAACTCTTCTTTATAAGGAAAAAAGGATTTTCTCATCTCTATTTACCTTTTATGAGGTATATTCCTTGTTCACCCCTTATTCCATGCATGTGGTGTATGTACTAACCTTTTTTATATCATAAAAATAATCTTCTTATTCTCATGATATTCCAAGGGATTATGATTTGAATGTTTCAAGGTGGTATGGGACACTTTGTAATGTTTAAGGATTATTTCCTAAATAATTTGTCAAGGGTATCATTTAAAAATATCTTCACCTTTGTCAACATCCTTTTATTGAATCTTGTACTTCATTGAGGTTGATCTATTATGATATCATCTACAATACAGGTTGAAGGGTTTCTGATTACTTTGACTATGGATATTCTATCTTGATACCATTCACCATATTGTTCCTAATGGTTAGTGTTTGTGTTCAATGATTGGGGAAAGTTATTTATAATTCATATGTTATTTTCAATATGAAGGTATATGTTAATTATGTTCACCTTTTTCATATTAGGAATGCATTAGATTTAATATGTGATGAGTGGGGCCTGTTGTATCACCTTGATGCACTGGTAAGTCTCATGATACAAATAGATATGGACTTGGACAAGGCCTTGCCCATTTTTAGACATGGTTTTGGCCGAGGCCTTAATCATTTTTAGATGTCTTGGTCAAGGCCTTGATGGTATGTTTTAGAATGTCCAACATATACATTTCCCTCATTATAAAGCTAAATATTGATAGTTAATGTGGTTATTTGACTAGTAGAATATCAATGGTTATGATAATTTATTATAAAATTATTTTATCAGTTTTTATTCCTCCCATATCGTGATAAAGTATATTTTCAAAGGCATGTGTTTTAAGTTTTACACCATGCCTAATGTTTATGATTATGATATCTTCAACTTTATTTTTTTCCATTATTGAGCATCTAATCTCACCCCTTCTTATGTTTTATTTTTTCCCAGGACATGAAGAGGTATATTAGGACTGACTTGCATGGATAATATTACAGTAGTGGATGTTCCCAATGGAACTTTTATGTTGTTTTTCATTTCAAGTTTTAATGTTGAACCTATGTATGTATATCATTTTCCAGATCTACTAAACTATCTGTTCTTTTGGGATAAAATTTCTTGTAATCATTCCAATGTTATAAAATAAGGAACCAGCTCTGGGAAACTGGGGTCGGGTCTTTATAGTTGGTATCAGAGGAAGTTTAGTAGAAAACTTTGAAACTAGATTTAGAATATGTAGATTAGGGAACAAAACCCTAATATAGACTTTGAGGATAAACATACAAGAATATCCTAGAATTTTGGTAGGAATATATTATTTGGATATTTCTAGAAAGTACATCCTTATCTAGAAACTACAAGTGGGCGTGGGTTCTGGAATAGATGTACCTAGAAGTGAAAACTCCGAAAAGGAATTTCATGCTTGAACTAAGGTATACTAGTACATGACAACGACCCTTAATTCACACATGTTTTGACACTCTTGAGGGATATTCTTAGGATAATTCACAATTTTTTTACCCACCATTATGAAGGATTTGTTCCCCCAAAGTAACTAAAGTATATTGTTCTAGGATTTATGATGAATAAATTTATGCTATGTGTTATACCATGTTTAAAGTTATTGAGAGTTCATACTTTTATGAGATAATATATTATATGGAATTGATTATAAATGGTGCCTAGAATAAGGAATGAAAAAATCACCAATGCACGTGATGCATAGAGTAAGAAGGATTATATCTCTTATGGTCTTAAGACATCATTTCAATGGAAGATAGTATCCCAAGTATCCTCATCATATGAGGAAATTGTATCATTTGTTAACAAGGTATCTATAGAATTATCTGAGTCCTTTGGATTTGAAGGGAAGATGAATAAGAAGAGGATGGAAGAGAAAAACATGAATAAAGGGAATAAGGGAAAGAAGGGTTTTCTCACATGTAACAACTATAGAAAGAATCACCCTAGTAAATTCTTGAAGGTAATGTGAGTTTATTATAAGTATAGAGAAAAAGGACACCAAGTTCATGATTACAAGGTTAAGAAAAAAGTTTTCAATGTAAAATGCTTCAACTGCAAGGAGATGAGACGCTATGCGAATCAATGACCCAAGTATCAAAGGAATACACCTCAAATGATGTTACTGGATAATGATCAAGCTACATGTTACCACAGATTAATTATAATGATTAATATACCTAGTCAAGTATAATTTCATATTAATATTTTGTCATAAATATACTGGTTATAAGAATTATGGAATATATGAGGATTGTACTATAATACTTTTTCATTAAGTATTTGAAACCATAAGTTGAATGGTACCAAGAAAATATATTCAGTGGAAAGTTAAACTTTTTGGAAAATGCATGATTAATGGAAAGACAACGCTAAATATATTCTTGATGTTGAGATAATGATAAAGAAATGATTAATGTTGATAAGTACCTACTACCTTGGAACTAATTATTTACTTGTAGACAAGTGGTCTATGCTATCATCGATGGAATTTTCAAAACTATTGTATTTAAGTAATAAATCCAAGAACATGTATTTTACTTAAGGAATATGGAATAATACATGTTTCCAATAAGGTTTTATGATAATAGATGTTATTACCATATTTCAAGAGGATACATGATAATGTTATTCACATGTTTAAAATGTGAAAATTTAGAGCTACTTCATGTTGATTAAGGGATAATGACAAGTTCATCCTGGAAATTTAGAGACCTTCTTTCTAAATTATTTGATCATTATGAAACGTTTAACCATTTATGAATTGTTTAAGTTGACCATTGTACAAAATTTTAGAGGTTGACGTATTACTTCACCACATGGGACAATCTATGATAAGTGATTAAGTATAGATAGATCAATGCACAAAAAAAGGATAAGATTTTTTTTATGAAATGGAAACATATATTTATACTCTTATAGAGTGGAATAATTCCTCAACTCTAGGAAAATAGTATTAATCAAAAAATGTTATAATATTATCATATTTTTTTCATGATATCAATGAAAATTTTCATAATTATAGTTTATGGTTTTGTGGTAATGATCTTTCATCTGAGAATTTTCTATATCAATTTCCATCAGAACATTATGGTTTGATTATTCTTCCATGACCATGTTATCCAATTAGAGTGCACAATTTTGTAGTAACTGATGCATTTTAATTTCCATCTTATTAAGAGGATATTTGAAATGTATTTATGATGTGGGTTTCCCATAAAATAATTTTCAAGTATCAACCATTAACTATTGAAGTGAAATTTCAAATTTTGAGGATGAAATTTTTGTAAGGAGGGGAGAATGTAACACCCCAAGAATTTACAAATTAATTTAATATAGAATGCATGAAACACTAAGTCTCTAAAAAACAACACTTTGTAATAACCTATCCAACAAACATAATTTTTTTGCTTCTATGATTTGAATTTTGAAAAACAGATATACACTGTTGCGTTCAGTATGATATTTGGAGTTTGATAGAATCAACTTAATTTTTTGGTGAATAGTAAATTACCCTTATGAATAGTAATATACCCTTATGAATGGTAACATGACCCTTATGAATAGTAATGCACCCTTATGAATTATAACCACACCCATGTAAGTATAATTAAAATTTAGGCACCTTAAAAATGAAAGTGAATATTTTAAACATTAATAATTAAGTGTTGGTATTTTTGTGAGTAATAAATATTTAACTACACTTTTAAATTAATAAATTTAATTAAAAGAAAATTCAATATCATAAAATTTATTACTAAATAAATATTTTTTTATCCAATGAATTTAGGATAATTTTATGAGACCACACATAATTTTTAAAAGTATTATAAAATAAATTTTTAATTTAAATCTATATTTTTCAAGTAAATAATGATTTTATTTTAAAATTAAATTTATTTTATTTAGAAAATTATTTTGACAAAATTGATTTCATTTTTTAATTCTACATGTTGAAAAATGGTTAGGGTGAATTTTTGGGATTTTTCTGAAATACCCAAATTTTTGGTGAATAGTGAAATTTGATTATTTACAAAAAAAATGCTAATTAAGTAAATTTCTACATCATGCTTGTGTCATAGATGATTTAAATTTAATACATTCCTTAAATCGCACTAAAATGTTTTATTTTTAAAGCTTCTTTAACTACTATTTTTACATGATAGGACAAAATTTATTCCTCAAATATAATTTCAATGTCCATACCTTTTCTTTTCTGGGATATAAATGTTTATAATCTTATTTCATGTTTTATACAAATATTTTTACAAAATAAATCTTCTTTCCATGGTAAAAAATAATTTTATCATATCACTTTAACTTTTATGTAGTATATGCCTTATTCAACACTTATTCCATGCATGTGGTGTATGTACTGACCTTTGGTATATCATAAAAATAGAATCCTTATTCTCATGATATTCTAAGGGATTATGATTTGAATGTTTCAAGGTTGTATGGGGCACTTTGGAATATTTAAGGATTATTTCCTCAAGAATTTTTCAATGGTCTCATTTAAAAATATCTCCATCTTTGTCAGAATACTTTGATTGAATCTTGTAATTCATTGAGGTTTATCTATTATGATATCATCTAAAATATGTGTTTAAGGGTTTCTGATTAGTTTGAAAATGGATGTGATATCTTGATACCATTCACCATATTATTCTGAATGGTTAGTGTTTATGTTCAATGATTGGGGAAACTTATTTACATTTCATATGCTAGTTTCAATATGAATGTATATGTTAATTATGTTTACACCTTTCATGTGAAGAATGAATTGGAATTAGTATGTGATGGGTGGGGCCCAATATAGCTCCTCAATGCATCGGTAGGTCTCATGAGACAAATATATATGTACTTGGTTGAGGACTTTCCCATTTTTTGATATGGTTTTAGCCGAGGCCTTAATCATTTTTAGATGTCTTGGATGAGGCCTTGAAGGTATGTTTTAGAATGTTTTGAATATGAATTTCCCTCTTTATAAATATTTAAATTGATAGTTAATGTGGTTATTTGACTAGTAGAATACCAATGGATATGATCATTTATTATGGAATTATTTTATCAGCTTTTATTCCGGCCATATTGTGCTCAAGTTTATTTTTAAAGGCATGTGTTTTCAGTTTTTCTCTATGACTAATGTTTATGCTTATGATATCTTCCACTGTATTTTTTACCCATACTAAGCACCTGATCTCACCCCTTCTAATGTTTCTTTTTTTTCTTGGAATGAAGAGGCATATTATAATTGACTTGAAGGGATAATATTATAGTGGTGGATGTTCCCAATGGAACTTTTATGTTGTTTTTTATTTCTAGTTGTAATGTTGAACTTATGAATGTATATAGTTTTCCAAATATACAAAACTATTCATTCTTTCATGATAAGGATTTATTGTAATAATTCTAATGTAATAAAATAACGAACTAGCTCTATGAAACTAGGGTTAGGTCTTTACTCATATTATATACCCAATAGAGGATTCTAAGTGCGAGGAATGTTTTTTGGATGTTCTAGTGATAAGGAAGAAGCCTTCTTTACTACCTTATTCAAGATGAAACATGAAAAAATTGGTCCACCCAAGACCATGTGTCTTCCCTTAAGTGAGTCACCACCCATTCTTGAATTCAAACACCTCCCTACACATCTAAAATATTCCTTTTTAGGGGATATTTCCACCCTTCCTGTGATCATTTCATCCCATCTGGTGGTTAGCCTAGAGGAAAACCTACTGAATATTTTGAGAAAGTACAAGTCTGTTATGCGCTAGAATATTACTTACATTAAGGGATTAATTCTAGCCTTCTATGTGCACAAAATTCCCATGGAACATTAGTGGAAGCCTGGAGTGGAATCCCAAAAGAGACTCAACCCCAACATGAAGTAAGTGGTTAGATAAGAGGTGATTAGACTTCTTGATGATGGGATAATTTTTCCCATTTTTGAAATCCCTGAGGTAAGTCCTATCGAGGTGGTCCCCAAAAAAAGTGGAGTGATAGTGGTCAATAATGATAGGAATGAACAAATTCAAAAAAGGGAAGTGAAAAAATGGATCATTTGTATAAATTATATTAAGTTTAATGCTTCCACAAGAAAGGACCAATTTTCCATGTCATTTTGGACCAAATTTCAGAGAGATTTATAGGAAATGAATTCTTCTTTTTTCTTGATGGTTACTATGGTTACAACCATATTCTCATATCTCCCAAGGATCACGAGAAAACCACCTTCACTTGTCCATTTGGTACATTCACCTACTGGAGGATTCCCTTTGGATTTTGTGGTGCTCCTGCCACATTTTAGAGGTGTGTGATGTCCATTTTATCAGATATGATTGAAAGGATAATTGAATCATTTATTGATGAGTTTCTATTATGGGAATTGATTTTTAGATATGCATGGAAAATTCGGAAGTTGTGCTGGACAGATGTCAGGATAACAATCTGGTCTTAAACTGTGAAAAGTGCCAATTCATGGCTACTGATGGCATAGTATTGGTTAACAAAGTGCCTAAGAGGTGGCTAGAGGTCAATAATACCAATGTTGAGGTCATCCAAAAGTTTCCCCCACCAAAAAATTTCAAGGGAATTAAGAGTTTTTTGGGTCAATCTTTTATAGGAGGTTCATTAAGGATTTATCTAAGATTACGAGACCCCCATGACCCCTTCTAGTTAAGGATACTCACCTTGTTTTTGATGAGAAGTGCATGGAATCATTTCACCTACATAAGGAGAAGATGAAAAATTCACTTCTGATCACTGCCCCTCACTAACAGCTCCCTTTTGAGGTAATGTGTGATACTAGTGATTTCGTAGTGGGAGCTATTTTGGGGTAGAGAAAAGATAGAAAAAAGCATGTAATTTATTTTTCCAATAAGTTTCTGGATGATTCCAAAAATAATTATTCCATTATTGATAAGGAACTAGATACTGTGATGTTTTCCCTAGAAACGTTCAGACAATACTCGATAGGGTCTAGAGTTATTATTTTAACTAATCATGCTACCCTCAAGTACTTGATGGAAAATAAGGATTAAACCCCTAGGATGATGATATGGACCCTACAGTTACAATAATTTAATTTGGTTATTAAGGATAAGAAAGGGGATGATAATGTTGTGGAAGACCATTTTTCTAGACTGCCAAACACCCAAAGTGAGGATCCAAGATAGATCAACACCTCATTCCCTGATGAACAACAATTTGATTCTTCTGTGAAATATTCTACTTAGTTTTTAAACAATACCAAATCTATGGAAGTTGGTTTCATTACTAAGGACCTCTCACATAACCAATGAAAGAGGTTCATCTCTGAATTGAAATATTATTTGGGATGTACCTCTTCTCTTTAGGATATGTGTTGATGGTATTTTAAGGAGATGTGTGGCTGAGGAAGAGGTGTTTCCCATACTTGATATCTTCCATTCTTCACCTTGGGGTGGCCACCATGGAGGAGAGAGGACTGCTCAGAAGGTCCAATATACTGGTTTATAGTGGCCTACTTTGTTCAAGGATGTTAGGAGTTTGGTTATTGGCTATTAAAAATTTCAGATGCTTGGAAATATAGGAATAAGGTAGGATCTTCCTCAAAAAAAATATGTAGGTTGAGATATTTGATTTATGGGGCTTGGACTTCATGGGACCATTCCCATACTCTTATGGGAATTAGTAAATTCTAGTTGTTGTGGACTATGTGTCCAAGTGGGTAGAGGCAGAATCTCTTCCAAATAATTTTTATTCTAGTTTTGTGATATTAATTAAGAAAAAAATATTATACATGTTTAGTGTTCCTAGGGAATTAATCATTTAAAATGAAACTCATTTTAAAAATTATAAATTCAAGAGTTTGACGGAGAATTATGTATTCTCTCATAGGACATACACCACATATCACCCACAATCTAGTGAGAAGGCAGAAGTTTAAAACTCGGATCTTAAACATATTTTTGAGAAAATATTTTCTAACTCTATGAAGGATTTTTTAATAAATATGGATAAGGATCTTCAGGCCTATAGAACTCCCTACAAGAATCCTATTGGGATGTCACCATACAAGATTTTTCTTGTAAAATCTTTTCATCTGTCTGTGGAATTACAGAAAAAGTATTATTTGGCAGTGAAGGCCCTCAACTTTGATTTCAAGTCTAATGGTGAGAGGAGGTTGTTAGAGTTGAGATAGCTGGAGGCGATTATAATGGAGTCTTATGAGAATTCTAAGATTTATAAATAGAGAAAAAAGGCCTTTCATGATTAAATCATTCATAATAGGGAGTTTAAGGTTGGTCAGCAGGTCCTACTATTCAATTCAAGATTGCAGTTGTTTCCAGGAAAGTTGAAGAACAAGTGTACAAGAACCCTTTCCATTATCAAAGTTCCTATTAATGGATCTATGGAGTTAGTAGGAGAAGTGACCATACCTTTCTTGGTAAATTTTCATAGGATCAACAATTTCTTTGAAGGGTATCCAAAGGGATTGGATTCTATATCCATCATTCGATAATGAGATTTCTCATGTCTAATTGAGGACTATAAACTCAGTGTTTCATTGGAACTAAACCATGAATGCTTAGTTGTTTTTCTTTTTATTTCGGTTTTCAATAAAGTTAACTCTTGTTGCTTCTTTCCCAAGTTTATTCTCTTGTGTGTCTAATGGTTTATTATGACCTGCTTTCGCTTGAAAGATGTTGCTTCCAGAAACTCAGAAAGGGAACCCCAAAAACAATCATCTAGCATTATATTCATAACATCTCCTCTACTCAATCATTGGTTTAATTTTTTCTTGAGCATTAAATTTTGGATTCTTATGTTCACTTTCTATGCTTTCAAGTAATAGAGAGGAGTAATTACTTGATGCTGAAAAAGAGGATCTTTTGAATGGAAGTCATTGCCAAAGTTCAAATATTCAGGGAAGTTTTGTTCTTCTTTATACCAGTTTTATTTGCTGCTCAATTTTTATTATCTACTTCATGATGATAAGTGTGGGGGAGTCCCATTGATTTCTTTTGAATTGTTGAGAATTTTCATTTACATAGGGTGTTAGCTACTTCAATCTAGTGAGCTTAAAAATTAGTTGAACTAAATAGAGGAATTTTTTTGCACCCTATTAATCATATTGATTAAATTTCTCTTATGTATTCATCACATGTCATGTTGCTACTGGGATTTTCAAAAAAATAAAAACAAATAAACATAAAAAATAAATAAAAAACACTTTTTTCATCTTTTATATATATATATTTTTTTATTTTTTATTTTCGGTGTGGAAATTATTCTTTTTGAACCTTAATTTCACCCCTAAAATTCTGATTTAGAACATTTTTTAATGTCTCCCACCTTAGGATTTAATATTGGGGTCAATGTTGAGTTTTAAGTGTGGGAGAGGGGTCATTTTCTCACTTCAAATTCCCCTTGATTTTTTTGTCAAAAATATGGTCATTTTTTTCAAAATCATTCAAAATTTTAAAATTATTTCATCACCTGAGGGTTAGTTGGTTTTATAAATCACTTCAATTCTATCATTCCTAGTGGATGGCTACATGTTGGATGTTGAGAGTTACACATAGTCTGAAACTATTGAGAATGAGTGATTGCTGAGTGGAATTGTTCACTTTCTCTTTGGACTTTCTCTTTAGGAACTGAGGAAATGAGTGTAATAGGATAGTTCTTGTGGAATTAGGATCAAGAATTTAGGTAACTAAAAACTTTCACTAGAAACTATGGGAATCACCTTTTTATACAACAAATTATTCAGTCATTTTCGGAAGTCAACACAATTGATTATTATTTAAGTCTTTTGCATCTGAAGAAAAATGGGCAATTAGGATCCCACAGTGAGTATAAGAGACAAGGTACATTGGGTGCATTTATGTGAATAAATAAAATCCAATTTCAATATGAATAAGTGTTATTCATAGTGCATTGCACATGGAATATGGTTGGGAAAAATTAAAGTAAAGTTCAATTTTCAAAAAATATCTCATTAAGGTGAGTTGAATTTTGAACCCAAATTAAGAAAGGAACAATTTACATAGTTAAAATCACTTGAATTAGAACTTGAATTAGAAATTAAAGTAAAAAAGTTAATGATTTCATATAGAAGGCATTAAATCCTTTGTAGTGAATGAATTTGTGAGACCCTTTATTTCTAGTGAGTGTTTAAAGCAAGGAAGGACCACCTTTTTGAACACATTCTTTAAAACCCTAACGTGTCTGCTCCTCTGGTTTTTAAATTCATGACATGCACTCTTTAAACCCAATGTTCCAAAACATATTTGATGTTTTTAAAAGTAAAAATCATGCATTTGTTTGAGGACAAAAAAAATTTAAGTGTTGGGGAGTTTGACGTGGCTGCTTTTCAATATAATTTTCCATATCATTTCTTTGTTTGTTAGTGTATTTTATATGTCAAATTTTTTATTTTAATTAATAATCACAAATTGTTGTGTTTTTTGTCCATAACTTGTAAAATAATCTTTTTTCCTATAAACTATGTATTTTATTGATTATTTTCGTCATTTTAAATAATTCTCAAATCAAATAGTTCTTTTGAATTTGAGTTTCATTTTTTATTCCTTGTTTTTAATTAAAGTATAATTTTTCATTCTTTTTATTCTTTCATTATTTCATTTCATTGGTTTTTGAAAATAAATAGTTTATTAATTATTTAATTTAATTAACTATTATATAAATAAATAAATTTTCTCACTTTAGTTTTGATTCTTTAAAAAATTTAATTCAATAATTTAATTATTATAATATTTAATTTTACTTTAGTTCGTTTGTTTTATAAATTCTTTAATTAATTTATTTTTCAATTGCATTTTTTGTACTAGCTATCTTTTTTAAAATTAATTGTGAACAAAATTAAATCTCTAGTAAGTTATTTATTGAATTTTAATTTTATTTGGGTTATAATTTTAATTAAATTTGTTAAGTTATTTATTTTACCTTTTTGGTTTAACTATTTATTTTATTTAAGTTTTATTTAATTGGGTTTTTTTGTTGTTTAGTTGAAATTTCCATTGGTGATATTTCTCATCGACAACACCCATAGGTAACTCAAATGAGTCACCAACACCCCATATCGAAGACCCATATGTCTCACCGACACCTCATGAGTCACTGACTCTTCTCACCTATTGGTAACTCAAGTCACCGATACACCAACTCTTCATCACTCACCTCCCTTCCAAACTACCGATTCACAAACTCACCATCACCCCTACCAGTGAATTATCTCACAAAATTGTTCCACTACTATGACCTACCAATAGACCCCCCCCCCCCTCTTTTTCTTAAATACACTACTCCCCTCCTCTATTTCAAGTCATCGATGTTGTCCCTCCTCCCTTTAATCCTACCGACACCGTCGCACCCTTCCCAACTCATCGTCATCTTTGAGTCACTAATGCACCCTTGTCTCACCGATGTCCCTCAACCCACCGACACCTTCCAACCCACAGGTACAATTCATCATCTACAATAACTCACTGTCACAGCCAGTAGTAGCAAAAAACAAAAAATTAAGGCATCAGATAAAAATTGAAACAACCACTACCAGCTAACATCGCAAAGCATAGAATTCCACAGCAGAAGCATAAATCAACCAACAACAGAACCAATTCAAAAAAATCAAAATGAGATTTTAAAATCATGGGTTTAAAAATATCTAAAGAAATTAGAACCATTGGATGAAGGCCAGACCACAAAGGATCTGGAACCCGAACCACTAAATAGTCGAACAGAAGCCCACTAACAACCAGAATGATGCCGCAAATCATCACCCAAGACTCCTTTCTACAGGATATAGATCTAGTCACCACTGCCATTCCTCACTTCCCTCTCCTCTCTCTATGACCTCCATTTTCCCCCTGTTTCCCCCTATACCGCGACAACCCTCCGTTCCACCCCTCCCTCCGCTAAACTGAAACCCACCCCCTTCTTCTCCTTTATTTCTATTATTATTTTATTTCTTATATAATATATATTCATAATATATATATATATATATAAGTTATAATATATATAATAATAATAACATTTATAACTAATATAATTATTTTCATATTAAATATATTTATTTTTATTTACTTATTAATAATAATAAATTTTTATTTTTCAATAACATTTTTTTTCATTTTACATAATTATTTAATTAAATAATATATATATGATAGTAATATATATATATATATCCAATAATAATAATATTTTATTAATAATATTATGTTTATATTTAATAACTCTTATACATATTATATTTAATATGAAAATTTGGTATATAGTTTAATAATAATTCTTAATTATTTAATTTATTTAAAAACAATTCATTTATTTAAAAATTATTACTTTTCCCTTAATTATAAATATTACATTTATTATTTCATTTATATAACTTTAATATTGATATGTATTCAAATATGTGTACATATTTTAATAAGTAGTTTAATTTTGATCATTTATTTATTTTTATTCTTATTCAATTGTAATACTTATTATAAATTAATTATTTAATTTATTTCCTCCTAGTTTTTTCTTTCTATTTATTCTAATTATCTATTTTATAAAATAAAATATAATAACAATAACATGAAAATTTAAATATCCATATTTAATTCTAATTTTTTTTAATTTTAATTTTATTTTTTTTCTATTTCAAGGGGGGTCGTGGCTCTTGGCGTGACATTTCATTCAGTTAGGGAGCATTTGCGTCCGTCGTTTTTAGGGAGGTAGTGACATCATGAAGGCTCTAGGTGGAGGTTGGGGAAGACACTAGTGATATTCAAGAGGCTTCCATTTGTGGAGTAGAGAATACCACTAGGATGAGCAGACTAGACTTACACTTACGTCCACTCCCTAGACTCATAACATCCATTTATGACTTCCATCCATCATCGAGAACCTTTAGACATCAACCACTTCTACATCCTCAAGCAGAAAATCATGGCAGTATCCCCAAATCATTTATTGATTCCCATGGTGGGAGATCAAGAACTCCATTCCACCAACCATCCAGCGACATGCATAGAACCTTGATTGGTACATTCAGAGCATATGGAGATTGAGCAGGGAGACAAATATTTTTTTTCTTTTTCTTTATTTTTCTGAATTCTTCCATATGAAATTATTCGAGTTAAACTTTGTTAGTATGATTAATTCAATCATGAATCTCAACTAATTTTCTTCAGGGGAAGTTAGTTGAGCCGGTTGAACTCTATTAATCCCTTGTTCATGCATACCTTAATTCTCACTCAATTGTCTTTATCTCTTACATTTTTTGACAATTTCTTTTCAAATTATCAAGATCAATGGAAACTAATCTTGGTCGGATTAAAATATAAGTTGTTTTCAATCTGAGTATTCTACTGGAAAGTAAATCAGGCTCAAAGAGAGAGAGACACACTGAGTTCAACCGACAAGTTGAACTGAGTGATTTTTGGTTTGTTTTGAATTGTAGATTGTAAGATTACTATAGTTGATAAACAAAAGTAATAATACAATCACATGTTGATAAAATGACAAATCTGGTCATCCATTTTTAATCAGATCCAGATATGTCAATCTAATGCGTGAACAAAGGAGAGCAGTATTGAACCCAGCTAGTTGATTTCCCATACTCATCTATTGACTGATTTCACTGCTTATTTGATTTTCTGCTCACTTTTTAGCCTTTACTTCTTGTCTATCTGTCTTGTGTGCTTGCACTCATTCACTTACTCACACACAAACCTTCATTCAATTCACATTTTCAAAACCATCACCACCACTATTTTTTTGAATGTTTTTGTTATTTTTGTTTTGTTTTTTTGTCACTAAGAACATAATCAATCCCTCCCAAAGATTTTACTCTGTCTTACCACTATACTAGGTAGTTAAGTAGGAAACTAAAATTTTAATTTTTTCACGTGCTCAATAATGCACAGCGTGCAAGGTGATACATATGTCTTATCACACCCCTTATTCAATCTCTCTTATATATATATTAAACAGTGTGATAGATTGAGGTGATGTGGTTATGATGTGGGTACATGGTGTGGGTATAAATGGAAAGATAAGGGAACATGATTGTTTTACTATATGATTATGTCATCTACCTTGATGTGACATATAAAAGAAAAGGAGGTGTGAATATATGAAATATGGATGTTGATATGTGGTGATGAATCTACAGTATATAATACATGTTGTTGAGGTTGTGATCAGGATATGTGGTCTTGTAAATATGGGAGGGGTGAGAGAAATATGACAAAATTCAACAGAGAGTGAGGGTGACTAGTTCAGTCAGGAAGTATATATGGGGTAAATTTTTACATATATATTCTCGTGATTATTATATTACTATATTTGAATGTAGATTTTTGTGAGTGAGACTTAGTGAGGATGGAGAATTAAATAGCTAGATTTAGTAAAGGGTTGGTACTACTATTTATTTACTAAGGAATTAATATACATCTTCCACATTTTCACAAGAAGTTTCAGGGGGGATCCAAAAAGTTATACCTATATGATCATGACTATATTTATGTTTATTTTCAAGGATATAGGTTATAGTTAGTAAATATATTGTACATCACTGGCTCACGGTGATTGTTGATTTTAGTGAGTGTTTGTGGAGTTACTATCATAGGAGTCATCTTATGGTATTTCATTTAGATATTTTGATAATGTATAACTTCACATTAATTGTGAGATTAATTTATTGATAATATTATGGAGATAATTAGTGTTTTATTCATTATTCTAGGTATGTATAAGTCTAATTGCTCGCATATGTGTCTTTCCATACCATCCGAGCTTTTCACCAGTATGAGGACTACTAGAGGTGGGATTTGATTATTATACTTGTCTTCACTATTACACAATGAGGGGTTGTAATGTGTGTGGGTGATTAGAGGTCTATCATGGGGCATAAAATACCTACAATTTATAAACATAGAATGTTTTTGGGTAGCTAACCAAGGTCCTATATCTTAAATATATTTTTTAATTAGTAATTATCCATTTTTTACTTGTTT
Source organism: Viscum album (assembly GCA_963277665.1). Classification (NCBI taxonomy): domain Eukaryota; kingdom Viridiplantae; phylum Streptophyta; class Magnoliopsida; order Santalales; family Viscaceae; genus Viscum; species Viscum album. Next base: position 1,357,575,464 of record OY728148.1, read on the forward strand.
ATGTTTTCAAATTTTTAACATAGGAAAATAAGGGGAAATACAGGGGGTTCATGGTGTGATTTAAGAATAATAAAGTAAGGAAAGAAATAAATAAAAAATATAGGTTAATAAAACTGGGATTGAATCCTATGTTTGGCTGATGTTTTCATTTGTTATCCATTTATGTTGTTAACTTCAATGTGATAATGAATTTAGTATCATTTATGAATTACCATACTCTACTTATATTTTGAAATTGAGTTCACTTTTGGAGATATCAAAGATATAAAAAACACCACCTCCCCTATATTAGAGAATGATGAACATACCATGTTCACGGAATGTCACTAACTCCACACAACCACATCATATGTTTTTATGACTCAGTCCTTATCAGTCCATAATATATAAACTGAATTGATTCTAAGGATGGAGAATGTTTTAGTATAGGTTGGAATAAAAAAGTGATAATATTATAAAAGGTGGATGCTAACCACATCAACCCATAACACACCTGCTTCCCCATCACAAATCTAGTGAAAATATTTATAATTTCGAATAGTAATTTAGGAGAACTATGAAATTACCCTTTAGATCACACCATAAGATTTGATACCTAACATTATGGTAATTTGTAGGTATGATGTGATAAAATAGATAAGAAATGGGAATAAGAAGTTTTTGTATCAAAAGGGAAGAAAATAAATTACAAAGCATCTAAACTCTCCACTAACATTTAGAGTTCTCAAAGTCTATATATCTGAAAATTCTTTACAAGTAGGAAGTGGTAGGTTTATATATGCAATGATGATGCTTCAAATCCTAAGGGAGGTATTTCACATAGATAGGGATGATAGTGATATTTTTTCAATATATGGGAATTATGGATTCTTTTATGGTATTTTATATCCTTAGAATAACCTTGTGATCCTTTTCCTCTTTCTTTAGCTATGTTGACATCATGAGGTAGTGTATCATGAGTATTTCTTGATTGTTCAAAATAAAATGGGAAAATATATTTTTTTGTGTATGAATTCACATGTGTGACCCCCACATGAATTTTTGGTGATTCTAATTGATAAAAATTGTCTTAAAGAATTTTCTTGGAACTGAATTCTTGATGGATATTTTTCTTCATACTAATACATCATTTGTAACACCCTGATATTTTCTGAAATATTTTTTTTTCAAATTAATTTAATCGTTTTTATATTTTTTATTTAATGAAACACTATATATAGTTTTTTAATATAAAATAACTATGTTTGGATTGTGTTATACACAACAAAAAGTTAATATTTCACTAGACACAACACTTAGATTAGGTTGCATTACATGCATGAACAAGTTTTACTAAACTACAATATACTATTAAGATTATTATTAAAATATTATTATTGCTACCACATAACCATTGGAATGGAAGTTACAAATAATAGTAAATAAATTGTGAAAATATGATTTAAACATGTATATAAAATTAATCCTTTGGTTATCAATTAATATAAGTAAATGAAAGATATATTTTAAAATATTGAAATTAATTTTCTAAGAAAACCATTTTTCTTTGTACAAACACAATTTTACCTCAATAAATTAAAAAAAATGATTAATGTGTTCAATATAATTTATATTATATATTCAATCAATATTTTTTATACTCACCCAATAGATTTGATAGGTATAATATAAGAATAAATCCATGTTTATGAATAAAAATATGTATTTTTTTAAATGATAATTTTATCACCTTTTAATGGAGAAGTCATTTTAAATATGATTTAAAAACATTTATATTTTATATTTTAAAAAATTAAATTATTTTTTGAAATAAGAATATGAAAATTTACTTTCCATGATTTTTTGGTATTTTTCTGAGAAGTTTCATTTTTTGATGAATAGTTTAAAACCTTGAATTTTAATTCAAAAATGATTTTAATCTAACATATTTATATAGTTAAATTATGTTTTAAATTGGTTTTAAAGAATAATGAGATCAATTATAAATTAATTAATCCAATTTAGGTCATTTTAAATAATTTTACATTAAAATTGAATATAAAAACATTTCAAACTTTTGGACCTTTTTTTCTTAAAAACCCCCTATCGTGACACATATGCGGGATTAATTTTAAATTAAATTCTAAAACTTATTTGATTTTAATTTATCCAATTGGAATAAATATTTTTAAACATAATAATTTATAATTTCTAATAAGTTAAACTTAGTTTTTGAACAAATATATTAGTGAAAGTGATTGAAATTAATTGCAGTGATTAAGAGAAAAATTAACTTGACAAAGGACAAAACCTTAATATTAGGACCCCAAATGACCTATAAACTCGTCAAAAATAAATTTTATGTTTATATTTATAATATATACTAAATTTTATCATATTCAGACAATTATTTGAGCCACTTTACATGGGATAAATGTGGGTGAAATTCCCTTTCTAAAAATTTACAAGAATGTCGCTCCTCTTCCTCTATAAAATGACACTCACCCCTCTCCCTATTTACATATCTCAATATATTTTGGATATAAAAAACCATGAAAAAATATCCTCCCAACATTCCTTACTTAATTATGGAATACCCCCACTAGGAAGAAATCCAACCAAGGAATCCCATTGGTGCAAACTAAGAGGAGTTACCCAAAGAAGAGGTGTCATCCTTCCTCAAGATCCTTTGTTTTATTTTCATTCTTCACCCCATAAAATATTATTATTACATGATTAAATAAAAAAATAAATTTTATAAATATAATTATATGTTTTACTGAAATTCTTCTACCTAAAATTATAGACACTTCCATCTAATGGGTAACAAACTTACAATTCTCGTGTACGATGAACTACCACCTCACAAAACAATATTGTTCATTTTTCTTTCACCACCTCTCATGGGTGAGAATTATGATGTAAAATATGTTTTATATGATATATATAATATATATGATGTCTTTATGCATCTTTAAATATCATACAAAACATTCCCTCATAATTTTCTTTTTGTGTAAATATGATACCTTCGTTTGAATACTTATAGACTACCGCCTCCTCAAAGTGATGTGATTAGTTCACACTTTACATAGAATGTATTAAGGATGGGTTTAGTAAACTTATATGATATATATTACATAATAATTTTAATTTAATTTTATTATATATATATATATACATATATTTCATTTACTTTATTTCTTTTAATATGATAATAAACAGAAATAACGTTATTGCTTATGAACGACCTACTATCTACATGAATGGTGCATTCTATTTCCTAATTATATCATTAATATATTATTATAAAAATTTATATACTGAATATATATATATATATATATATAATGTTTTAAATTATTTAATTAATTAATTCATTATCTAAGTAAGAGGATCAAGAATAATAAGTCCAAATATGTACGAAATACAAAGTGGATATTACCAAAAGCGTAAAATTAACATGAAATTGTTAATAAATGGGTAATATAAATTCATAAAAAAATAATATATGATATTATATATAATAATATGGTTTTTATTATATTTATTATACATGAGGTTTTTATGAGTATAAAGAGAGTCAATACATAAGGTAAGAGTTTTCTCTTCTCACTATTATTTTTTGTGAGTCACAAGGCATGTTCACCTCCTATATCTTATATGTGGTGTGTATAATTCACATGGATGTATTATATGATTATTATAATTAAATATATGGATATTTACATATCTATTTTATGAAATTTCTTTCATGGGGTTTATGTTTTAAAAGATACCAATGCGGTTAAGTAATTTTTCCTCAATTTTCCTTCTTTGAGACACATGTCATGTTATACAGCTATATTCTTTTACTAGTTGTACGTATAGACATTTTACATGTTATATAATGAACCTAATTGTTTTAATGATATTTTATTCTATATTTAATTTCATTTTCATACATGGGGAGTGTAATTCAAAGTTACCAAGTGCTAAGAGTTTATTGAAACAATCTCATCGTTAATCTGATTCTTTATGATTATGCTTACATTGATAAAATATTATGATCCATATCTAAAGAAAACTCATAAATTTTATTATAGTCTATTTATTCATGATATCTTCATGTATTGGTACCATTTTCCACTCTTTGGTATGTAATATGATTAATAACGTGTTTTTTAAAAATCCAACGTTACCTATTTCTTTGGTTATAAATATGTGTTCTTTAAAAACCATGTTTAATAAAAATGTTTTCAAGAATTATTTATAATATTTCAATTAATTAAAAAATAAAAATCTTTTCAAAATTATTTCAATAATTATTTATAAGTTTTCAATGTTTTTTTTAAAGGAAAATGTTTTTAAAATGTTTTTAAGGATTATTTACAAATTTTCAAATTATTTTCAAAGAAAAATATTTTCAAAAGATTTTAAATAATTCTTTATAAGTATTCAAATTATTTTCAATGAAAAAGGTTTTCAAAATGTTTTCAGGATTTATTTATAATTTTTCAAATTATTTTCGAAGATAAATGTTTTCATTTTTTTCAATCTTTCTTTATATGTTTTCAAGTTTATTTTCAAGAAAATGGTTTTCCAAAGGTTTTTTGTTTTAAAACCCATTTTTAAAAGAATAAAGGATAATTTATTCAGGAATTTTTTATATATCATTATAAATTATTTCCCATATAAGTTGACATCCATTGGTGTTACTCGTTACTTTCTAGACAAATGATCCAAAGGTTCCATTCATTTTCTTTCTCTGAATGGTTTATGTATTGATTGCATGATTTTTATGAAACCTATTTCTCTTTAATGGGTTATATGTTTATGAAAACCATTTCCAGTTTATAGGCCATATACATATGAAAGTATCTTCTTTTAATGGGTTATTATTTGATGAAATGATTATAAAACCTATCTCTTTTTCAAAAGTTATGAAATGATTACATGTTTATGATACCTATATCATTTAATGGGTTATGATATGATTGTTTATGATATTGTGAAATATGTATGTATTATTTCCTTATGATATGGGTAGGAATTATATATCCTTCCAATTCATTGGTTAAATATTTATATCTCATAAGTATGATAGGGCGGGAATGAGGATTGAACTCAATCTAGTAATACATGTATGGAATGAGGAGTGAACTCAATTCAATAATATAGTGTTGTAATGGGAAGTGATCTTTCACTAATACATGGCCAAAATGAGGGGTGAAATCGGTTCAATAATACAAGTCTAGATCGGGAAGTGAACTCGATTGATTAATAAAGGGACATAATGGGGAGTTAACCCAGTTCAGTAATAGAATTTCTCTGCTAATATTGTTTTGGGAGTGAACCTTTACTACTAAGATATACATGAGAGTGAAACATATGACTGGCAAGATGGTATGGGGAGTGAACTCATACTACATATATGACCTTGTTAGAGATGCCATGAATACTATGGAAATAATTTTATATACTTATGTGTCTGCCAAAATTTCATGTCTAATTATTATGTTATGCTTTCATGTCTCATTCTATTGATTACTTTATGATTAATGTCTCATTAACTACTAGTCTTTATCCCATGAATCATGTTTATAATATTTGTTATGAAGGGTATGATCTTCTAATATCATGGTCATAATATCATACCCTTATGATCATGTTTATGATTACATATCTCCTTTTTTTAACCTTATCGAGCATATGAGATCACCCTTTTTATGTTTCATTTCCCTAGGTTATTAAGAAAGGATTTAAGTAAAATCACTAAAGGTGAATATATTTGTGGGAAACATTGAAGATCTTTCACCAAGATTGAATATTTTTTCCAAGTTTCCAAATACACTAAACTATTACGGTTCTCAAGAATGTTCTTTCATAAGGTGATGAATATTCATAAAAAATTATCTAATATCCATGTATGTTAAGATTGGGTCTCTAGAGTTGGCATCAAAGGGATGGTTTAGTAAACCTTTGGAAACTAGGATGAGAAAACATTAGTGATATCCCTAGTGATATTTCTAAGGATATGTCTACGGATGTCTCTAAGGATAAGACTAAGGTTTAATTGGAATGTTTCATAATATTGACATCCTAGAATTGATTTTTCATGATTATGTAGTTTTATACTATGATAAGTGATGCTCACACTATTATTTCTGGTTTTGGTTAATGGAGGGAACCATAAGGAACTGTATTAATATTGAATGTGATGGAAAATTTTCTAATGATTAGTCAAATGGGATGATCACTAGAGTAAAGTATTTTATGATCATTTCCTAATAAGTTTTCATAGAACATGATTAACAACTTATACCTTAACCAACTCTCAGATTTACCAATGAAGATAAGGAAGTATTTTTATAAGAGTTTGGGAAATGAGGACCATGGTGGAAAGAATATTCAATTTTCTTTGTGTTAATAATGTGGAAAGAATCAACCAAGTGAATGTATTAAAGGAAAAGGAATATGTTTTGACTATGGAAAATGAGGACACAAATAAAGTAACTGAAAATGAAAAATAAAGGGTTCATTTAATGAAATATATTTGGATATTTTCCTACTTAAGACATAATCAAAGGTTAAATTCTATAAGTGTGGAATGAATGGTCATTATGAAAATTGATTTCACAATTGGAAAGCTCACGAAGAGAATCATCAAGGTGGTATGAGTAATGGTTATATTTCTGATGATGATGAGACTATAGGTAAAATGTGAAAGGAAATATATATCAAGTAATAGGATGTGGTATCCTCATTAATGAATTAAGGATGAAGTATAATAATCAAAGTGTTTATGTATTTGGATTTAAGAATTATGAATTGAGAAATATATAAGGATTTTACATTTTATGTTTTTGATTAAGTATTTACAAGAATATATTGAATGGTTATGATAGACTAGAAAATCAAGTTAATGGTAATGTGATATTCAATGGAAACACTTGATTAAGGTAAATATAACCCTTAATATGTTCCTAATATTGAGATAATTATGTTTGGATAAATATATGTTGGATATGAATATGTAAATTGGACAATACCGATTACCTTGGAACTGATTAAGTATTTGATGAAAAAGTGGTCAATGTTATCATGGATGAAGTTTACAATATTTTTGGATTTAAGGATTATAGCCCATAAACATTGTAATATGGAAACATGCATGTTTTCAATAAGGATTTGTGGTAATTCGGGTTATTATCATGTTTCAAGAGAATACATGATAAAGGTATTCACAAGTTTGGTTTGTGATAACCAAGAGCTACTTTATGATATACATAGGGATCAATGCTGTGTTTTTTTGATAAATTTAGTTACCTTTATTTCAAATGTTTTGGACCTCCATAATTCTGAAGGGTTATAAGGTTAACCATTTATGGAATGGTTTATGTTAAAATTTGGATGAGGTTTTAGAGATTACAGTATTATCTATCCATATAAGGATTTATACATATTGTATAACCTATGATAACTATTTTTTTGTGACATTAATTAAAGATAGATGGAATGACTTATAATTCAATGTATGGATCTCATTACTTGTTAGTACTTTAGGGGTGAAAAAACCACCTTCGTCCCTTGGAGTAAAAGATAGTGTGGAAATAAAGCATGGCACAACCAAAGAGTGATACTATGCTTATGAAAATGAATGAAATCAAGTAAGCATATTTCCTTATGTTCTTAGAGAGTAAAATAATTCCTCACACTAGTAAAATGATATTGAAAATGATTTATCCTCATAACTTCATTTATTATGAATCGATGGTCTTATAAATCATCCTAGATTTATGGTTTTGAGGCCCTTAACTTTCCATTGATCATTCAATTTATGTTGATAAAGGATCTTTTTTTCCTTCTTTTAAAAGGGAATTTCCCAGTGTGCCCTTTTCAAACCCTCCAAACAGAGAAACCCCTTCCCCCATGAAGGGGTAGCACCCGAAGGCAGCTCCCCAGCTCGGGAAGGAGACATTGTCAACCAAGATGGCATAGCGTCTCGGAGGGTAACGGCCCGACAATGATGGTCCATCACAACGATCTGTCAGCAATTGGGTCACGCCTCATTTTTCCCACCCAGAGGATTCTGGGTAACCCAGCAAGGCCGGTGGATCCCGGGGGGGAGGCTCGCCCCGAAAGCGGACTCCCATGAATCGAACCCTGAACCTCCCAAAGAACAACCAGTTTTGGTGACTCACCTTCACCACCGCACCACCACCGAAGTGGCTTAAATGTGTTGTTGGGTAACGAGGTATTGGGCAGTCATGCCCACCTGCACACCGCACATTCCCAGCGAGGCCCAAGGTGGAAAACCCTTGGGCTTAGTCCAGTTCCTACATGGAAACCTAGTTTTGAGTTACTTTTGGTAACAGTTATGGTTACAACATTCACTTTTTAAAGGAAGTTTTAGTATTAATTTTTATGATGTGGATTTTATGAATGGAACATTCAATTATTAAACATTTAATAACCCAGATGAATTTTGAGGGAGGGGGTAGAATGTAATTCCTTGAGATTTTTTGAAATATATTTTTAGAATTAATTTAATAATTTTTATATTTTTTTATTTCATGAAACACTAAATATTATTTTATTATATAAAAGAACTATTTTTTTCTTAAATTATATGCAAAACCAAGTTAATGTTTTAATACACACAACACTTATATTATCTTGTTGTATACACCAGACCAAGTTTTACCGAACTATAATATATTATTAATATTATTTTTAAAATATTATTATAGCTACCACCTAGCCATTGGAATGAAATTTACAAATAAGAATAAATAAATTGTGAAAACATTATTTACACAAATATATATGAAATTAATCCTTTTTTATCAATTAGTATAATTGAATGAAAGAAATATTTGAAAATAAAGAAATTACTTTACTAAGAAAACTATTTTTCTACGTACAAACACAATTTTATCTCAATAAATTAAAAACCAATTTTGATTAATGTTTTAAATAAAATTTATATATTATATATTCAATCAATATTTTTTATACTCATCCAATATATTTTATAGTCATATGATAAGAATAAATCCAATTTTATGAATAAAAAGATGTATTTTCTAAAAGAGAATTTTTCCGCCTTTTAATAGAGAAACCATTTTATATATTATATTTGAAACTTTTTATAATTTTTATTTTAAAAAATAAAATTAATTTTTTAAATGGGAATATCAAATTTTACTTTAGGTGTTTTTTTGTATTTGTTTGAGAAGTTTCATTTTTTAATGAATAGTGAAAACACTGAATTTTATTTCAAATGTGCTTTTTTCATATAATTTATTTATATATTTAAATTATGTTTTAAATTGGTTTTAAAGTACAATTATATCAATTATAAATCAATTAATTATATTTAGGTCACTTTAACCAATTTCACGTTGAAATTGGATATAAACACATTTCAAAATTTTGGACCTTTTTCGTTAAAAACCCGTTGTCGTAACACGTATGTGGGATTAATTTGAATTAATTTCTATCACTTTTATTACTTGAATTTGGAAAATTGGATCCCATATTTTAAGACATAATAATTTATAATTTATAATAATTTAAAATTAGTTTTGTACTGAAAATATTAGTGAAAGTGATTAAAATTAATTACAGCGATTAAGAGAAAAATTAGATTAACAAAGGACTAAACCATAACCTTAAGGGCCAAAATGACCTATAAACTTGTCCAAAATCCATTTTTTATTCATATGTATAAAATATATTCCTTTCTATCATATTTTTTACATTATTAGATCCACTTGACATGGGATAAATGTGGGTGAAATTCCCTTTTCAAAAATTTACAAGGATGCCACTCCTCCTCTACTATAAAAAGGCACTCACCCCACCCCCAATTTACACATATAAAACCCTTGTATCTAAGACAAAAACTACCCCAATATCCTCCCCAAATACATAAATTCATTCTATAATCCTCCCTTTTGGAATAAATCCAACCAAGGTAGCCCTTTGGTGCAAACCAAGAGGAGTTACACAAAGAAGGGTAACATCCTTCCTCAAACTCCTTTGTTTTATTTTCATTATCCACCCCCTAAAATATTATTATTATATTATTATATAATAAAATAAGTATATTAAATATAATGAGATTTTTTATTCTAATTTTTATACCTACAATCACCCACACTTCCATCTAATTGGCAATGAACTTACCATTATTGTTTACGACGAACTACCACCTCACGAAATGATGTTGTTCATTTTTACATTAACACCTATCATCAGTAGAAATTATGATTAAAAATATATTTTTATATGATATATGTAATATTTATGATGTATTTATACTTCTATAATAATTATATAAAATATAACTTCTTGTTTTTCATTTTTTGTAAATACGATAACCTCGTTTGTGGACGTGTGGACTACCGCCTCCTCAAAGCGATGTGATTTGTTCACACTTTACATAGAGTGTATTAAGTATGAGTTTAGTGAACTTATATCATATATATTAAATAATAATTATAATTTAAATATACTATATATATATACATATATTCCATTTAATTTATTTTTTTCAATACAATAATAAAACAGAAATAACATTCACGAGTACATACGACCTACTATCTCCATGAATGGTGTATTCCATTTCATACTTATATCATTAATAGATTATTAAAAATATTTATATAATGAATAAATATTATATTTATCTCATGTTTTACATTCTTGAATTAATTAATTCATAATCTAATTAAGTGGATCAAGAATAATAAGTCAAAACGTGTACAAAAAACAAAGCGAATTTTACCTGAAGTGTAACATCAACCAAGAATTGTTAATAAAAGGGTAATATAAAGTAATAATAAAATCATATATCTTATTAGATATAAGAATATAGTTCAATATTATATTTATAATAAACTTATATTTATTATATAGTAGTTTTATATGAGTACGATGAGAGTCAAGACATAAGGTAAGGGCTTTCTTGTCTCACTTTTATTTTCTATGAGACATAAGACGTTTTCACCTCCTATTTCTTATATGTAGTGTGTATACTTCCATTTTATGTATTATATGATTCATATTCTTATATTTATTTATATTTACAAATCCATTTTATGAACTTTACTTCATGGGGTTTATGTTTCAAATGTTACCAATTCAGTAAAGTAATTTTGTCTCAATTTATCTTCTTTGAGAGACATGCCATGTTAGACACCTATATTCTATTAAAGGGTGTATATAATACCATTTGAAATTTTATATCATGAAAATAATTATTTTAATTGTATTTTATGTTTCATTTAATTTCATTTTGTTACATGGGGAGTGTAATTTAAAGTTACCAAGTGCTAAGAGTTTATTTAAAAAATATCATCGTTTATCAAGGTTGTTTATGATTATGCTTCCATTAATGAAATATTATGATATATATCTCAATAAATCTCATGAACTTTATTATATCATAATGTATTTTTACCATTTTACCACTCTTAAGTACATAATATTATTAAGAAATTGTTTTTAAGAAAGTTTGATTTTATCTCTCTATTCGGTCGAAAATCTATGTTCTTTTAAAACCGTGTTTTATAAAAGTGTTTTCAAGAATTATTTTATAAGTTTTTAATGTATTTTTAAACAAAATTTTTTTGAAAATGTTTTCAATAATTATTTATATGTTTTCAATGTATTTTCAAAGAAAAAGGTTTTTAAAATTCTTTCAAGCATTCTTTATAAGTTTTAAAATAATTTTCAAAGAAAAAGGTTTTCAAAATGTTTTCAAGCATTATTTATAAGTTTTAAAAATATTTTTAAAGAAAAATATTGTAAAAATATTTTCAATGTTTATTTATATTTTTTCAAATTATTTTCAAATAAAATGGTTTTCAAAATGTTTTCAAGATTTATTTATAAATTTTCAACTTATTTTCAAGAAAATGGTTTTTAAAAGGTTTTATGTTTTAGAAATATTTTTCCAAGAAGAAGGATAATTTTCTCATAAAATGTTTTTAAAATATAATTCTAGTTTATTTCCCAAATAATATGTAATCCTTTTATTTTACTCATTATTTTATAAGAAAATTATCCAAAGGCTCTATTTATATTCTTTATCTGAATGGTTTATGTAATGATAACCTGATATTTATGAAACCTGTTTCTATTTTATAGGTTATATGTTTATGAAACCCATTTCAATTTCATGGGTTATATTATTATGAAACCTAATTATTTTCATGGGTTATAATTTATTTAAATAATTATGAAACGTGTCACTTTTCCATAAGTTATGATATGATTACATGTTTGTGATACCCATTTCATTTCATGAGTTATGATATGATTTTATATAATATTTTGGAACATATATGTATGATTTAATTATGAGTTGGTTGGAACATATATCTCCCTCCAATGAATTGGGTAAAGATTTATATCTCATTAGGATTAAAGGGATGAAACGAGGAGTGAACTTAGTTTAGTAATACATGGATAGAATGAGGAGTGAACTTAGTTTAGTGATACAAGGCTAGAATGGGAAGTGAACCCATATCAGTAATACATGTATGGAATGATGAGTGAACTTGGTTCAGTAATACAGGGTAGGAATAGGAAGTGGACCTAGTTTATTAATACATGGTAGGAGTAGGGAGTGAATCCTCTTCAGTAAAGGACTCTGTCTGATAAGATGGTATTGGGAGTAAACCTTAACTACTAAGATGGACATAGGAGTGATCCATTACTTCCAAGATGGTATGGGGAGTGTACCCATACTACTAAGATGGCCTTGGTAGAAATTCCTTGACTACTATGGAAACAATTTTATATGCTTATGTGTCTACCATAATTCCATGTCTTATTCCTATGTTATGCTTTCATTGATTATTCTCTTGATTCCCTTATGATTCATGTCTTTTGAACTGACCGTATTTATGCCATGATTTATGTTTATGATCTTTGTTATGCAGGTTACAATCTTCTAAGGTTATGATCATGTTCTCATACCCTTTTACTAATATTTATTCTTACATATCTCCTTTATTTACCCTTACTAAGCATCTAAGCTCACCCCTTTTAGGTTTTCTTTCATCAGGTTATGAATAGAGGCTTAAATATAATCACTACAGGAATTTTACACTTTACCAATGGTTCACAACTATTGGTAAAGGCCTGGAAACCATTGGTATATAGTATACCAATGGTTCCCTCAACCGTGGCCAAGTAATCCGTGATAATAGGCCTATACCAACGGTTTTGTGAAAACCGTTGGAATAAGTGTCAAAGTAGAAGGTATACCAATGGTTTTCTACAAACAGTTGGCCTATGTGTGTTAAAGTATAACATATACCAATGGTTTATGAAACCATTGGTATATGTGTGTTACACTTATACCAACGGTTGTAAACCGTTGGTATAAAGGGGATATAGAAAGGCATAAGGCTATACCAAAAGTTTTGTTATAATCATTGGTATAAACCTATACCAACGGTTATAACAAAACTGTTGGTATAGTTATATTATAGAATCTATACCAACGGTTTTAAAAACTTTTGGTATACATTTTCTCAACTCCACAGCAATAGTCCCTTCTCCTCTCTCCAGACCTGAAACAACACAGCTCCACAGCAACACAGCAACACACCTCCCCCTCTCCAGACTTTCAATAACACCAATACAAAATCCCCATCCAAAGTATTCAAAATTTATAATTAATTCCAAAATTTAGAAATTTATAAATTTAGAAATTTAAATTCAATAACACCCATAAGAGAAAAAGCCTACATGTTATAGGAAATGCAATAACACCCATAAGAGTATTCCAAATTTAGAATTCATTCCTCACTCAAACCACAAGACCAATACACACAAGAGAAAAAACATACATGTTATAGGAATCACATGGTATGTTTAGTCATGGTCTTGAGTTGAGTATCTTAAAACCAACAGAAAAACATGGGTAGAGTGGACCAGGATCATGATACCCATAAAATAGAAAATGGTAGTGGTCATGTGCTTAGACCTAGGATGAGTTATATGAATCACATGGGATGCTTATATTCCTCTAATGATTATGTATCCATGTATAAATGGTTCCTAATGTGTTAGTGGGAAACATTAGCCAATCTCGACATATGAGATGGGTTACCGGAATAGCCTACATGTTGTTCATATACTTTTCAATCAGAATAAGGGGGTATGTGGGTAATTGTAATTTGATCTCCTGGGTGTGATGTGAGATGAATCCTCATCTTGGGTAGTGGGTATGAATATTCAATTAAGTATTTGGTATTGGGTTCCCAAAGGGACTTTGGTTTGGTCCTAGAACCCACTGTTTGAGGATAGGATTGAGGTGATCCATGGGGCTATGGTGTCACCATATGTATTCCTCACCATTGGGGTATTTTAATGAGACTTTGAAACTTATTTTTCAAGAATCTATGTGTATCCTTGTTGACCAATTTTTTATATGGTATGATTGAATGTTCATAGGTTTCATATTAAATCACTATATGATATTTATTTGTTGTATGTTATTTTATAGAATGAACGACCCGTGAATGAGAATTAGAACATGATTGTTGGTGCATGTTCATGATGGGATGTCGACACTCATTCCTAATATAATTCATGTTTTTCTATATATACTATGACCCATTGTGTTTCAATCTATGCCTTGTGAATATTTTCTTCTAATAATGTATGACCAATATACCATATTTTAATTTTTATCCCTTAATTGCAAGAATCTATGTGTAGCATTATGAAGATTTTTCTTATGCCAATTGTTGTTTTCACTTAAAATATTCTCCATTTCAAAAAAAAAGTGTGACACTTTGAGTGATACCAGTCACAATATGCCTCATATTGAGGTGGGGTTGACTCGTACCCATCAAAAATGATCAATGGATCGTTGTGCTAAAGTATCAACACAATCTGAATGCGTTTGGTTGGTTTTCCGTATGCCAATTGATGTTTTCACTTAAAATCCTGTCTATTTCAAACAAAAGTGAGACAATTTGAGTGGTACCCATAACACCATGCCTTGTATTGAGGTAGGGTTGACTCATACACATCACAAATGACCCATGGATCGTTTTCCTAATGTATCAACACAATCTGAATGCATTTGATCAGTTTTCTGAATGCCAGTTGTTGATTTCACTTAAAATGTTGTCCATTTCAAATAAAAGAGAGAAACTTTGAGTGATATCAGTCACACCATGACTCAGATTGAGGAAGGTTTGACTCGTACACATTACAAAAGACCCATGGATCGTTGTGCTAAAGTATCAACACAATTTGAATATGTTTGGTCAGTTTTCCGTATGCAAGTTATTGTTTTCACTTAAAATCTTGTCCATTTCAAAAAAAAAGTGAGACATTTTGAGTGGTATCGGCCACACCGTACCTCGATATGATTCACTAACTACATATAAGGAGTGGATATGATGAATTCAAATCAAGTTGATTCATATAATCATGACACTATAATTGTAGAATGAAAATAGAAAACAAATAAAACATCAATTATTGGGTATGTCATGCCACACACAGCACCACCTGGTTTAAGTCAAATCAAAAGAGAAAAAAACAATAATAGATGAAAAATATTAAAACTAAGTTAAGCCTTACCGATTTGGAGTGTAGAACTAAAAATTTGATTGACTTCAGATATATCTATAGGGAGGAAGGAGTTCCCAGCCTAGGAAATGAGAGAGGGATATAGTTTACACCAAATCAAAATAGAAAATAAAAAAAATAGATGAATAACATTAGGACTAACTGATTAAAACTAAATAATTGAGTGGGGGTTGTCTAGGGTGGGGGGCTGTCCGGGTGGTGCGTGGGACTGTTTGGGGGTGGGAGGGTTGTCCGGGTGGGCGGGGGTTGTCTAGGGGGGGGGGGGGGGGGTTGTCTGGGGTGAGTGGGGGGCTTTACGGGGGGCGGGGGGCTGTCCGGGGGTGGGGTCCTTTCAGGGAAAGGGGGCTGTCTGGGGGGTTGGGGGATGTCAGGGGGTGGGGGCTGTTCGATGGGGGGGGGGATATCCAGGGTGGGGGCGGGGGCTGTCCGGAGTGTGTTTTTAGACACCGCAGTCACACGACACCTTTGATTGACATTTCTTCTATCCAAAAATTTCATAATTAACCCACTCTTTTTTGTTGTCCGATTTCATGGTATTCCGAGGACGTTCGGCTGGTTTTGACCACCCCACGCACGGTTTTCAAGCGTGCCAAACACCTAAAAAACACATATTCTATCATGCCACACAAACCGCACATATTAATGACGTGTTGTCTTTTCCTACACTTCATGAATAATAATTAGGGTGTTTTCGTGTTATTTCAAGTCATTCTGATATCATTTGGTATGTATTTGACCACAAAACGCATGTTTTGGTCATTTACGACACACAGAGTGTGTTTTAGGCCACCGCGGTCACAAGAAACCTCCGATTGACATGTTGTCTACCCAACCATTATAAAATTCACCTACCCTTTGTTTTTGTCCGATTTTCATGGCATTCTGAGGTTGTTCGGCTAGTTTTGACCACCCCACACACGCTTTTCAAGCACACCAAACGACTAAAAAACACATATTCAGCCGTTTCATGAAAAATGCACATCCTAATGATGTGTTGTCTCATCATAAACCTCAATAATAATAATTAGGGCGTTTTTGTGTGATTTCAAGTCATTCCAATGTCGTTCAGTATGCATTTGACTGTTAAACGCATGTTTTGGCCATTTACGACACGTAGAGTGCATTTTCGGCCACCGTGGTCACACAACACCTCCGATTGATGTGTCATATAGTTTAAAAATTTACAATTCACCCACCATTTTTTGTCTTCTTATTTCATGGAATTTCAAGGTCGTTCAGCTGGTTTTGACCACCCCACGAACGATTTGCAAGCGCACCAAACACCTAAAAATACATATTCAGTCATGCCGCACAAACTACACGTTTGAATGACGTGTCGTCTCCTTGTACACCTCAAGAATAAAAATTGTGGTCTTCTTGTGTGATTTGAAGTCATTCTGATGTCGTTCGATATGCATTTGACTGTTAAACGCATGTTTTGGCCATTTATGATATGTAGAGTGCGTTTTCGGCCATCACGGTCACATAATACCTCTGATTGGCATGCCGTCTGGCCGACCATTTCACAGTTCACCCAACCTTTATTTTATTCCGATTTCATGGCATTCCGAGGTTGTTCGGATGGTTTTTACCACCCCACGCATGCTTTTCAAGCACGCCAAACACCTAAAAACACATATTCAGTCGTGCCATGAAAACCATGCATCCGAATGACGTGTCATCTTTTCGTACACCTCAAGAATAATAATTAGGGTGTTTTCGTGTGATTTCAAGTCATTATGATGTCATTGGGTATGTATTTTACTGTAAAACACATTTTCTGTCCATTTAGGACACACAGAGTGCATTTTTGACCACCGCTGTCACATGACACCTCTGATTGACATGTCGTATGGCCGACCATTTCAAAATTCACCCAACCTTTCTTTTCTTCTAATGTCATGTCATTCTGAGGTCGGTTGACCATTTTTGACCACCCCACGCACACTTTTCAAGCACACCAAACACCTAAAAAACACATATTCAGTCGTGTCATGCAAACCGCACGTCTGAATGACGTGTCGTCTCCTCGTACACCTCAAAAATTAAAATTTGGGTGTTTTGTGTGATTTCAAGTCATTCCTATGTCGTTTAGTATGAATTTGACCATTAAACACATGTTTTGGCCATTTACGACATGCGAAGTGCATTTTGTGCCCACCCATTATCCTTGACTTCGTATGGTAGATGTCTCCAAGAGAGAGGACTGACTGGAATGATGTCGGAGTATTTGGATAACATCGCCAAAAAACCTCGACATTCCTGCCAAGATTTATCAATCATATGTCCATCATCATTGTATTCAACCATCAACCGTGTCTGGCGGTTCCATACCGCACGCAAGAGAGTACGCCCCCTCCCCCGCCTCCTATCAGTATATGAATATGTTATTAAAGAAAAAAAATCAGTACAAGTTATAATAAAAATAATTTTTTGTATAAAAATTTGTTAGAGTTATATAAATATACCTACGGTAGTCGGATCAATGGTCGTCACTGGATGTGTAGAAGCTAAAGGAATATCCTGTATAGGTGGAGTGTCCCTCAGTGTATGCTCCTCATTCACATACTGTGTCGAAGAAGGAGTCAAAGAAGGTGGAATATAATATCTCAGAGATAATGAACCAGAAGAAAAAGATGATGGCACAAATGTCTGTCCAACTGGTAGTGTAAACATCGGAGGCCTAAATATCTCATGTATCCCTAAAGACATACCAGGATCAAAATGGGGCGTAGAAGATACGTCTGTGGTAGGGGCGTAGTCCAATCGGGTACGACCAGTGGATCGTCTAACTCTCAGACCACGAGAACTCGTACCACTGGCCTCAGTACTGGGACCACCAAATGATTGTCTAACTCTAACACCACCCCACTCCTACCACTAGCCTCTATACTGGGAGAAATATAAGGCTCCTCATTGGATATCTATCGTCTAGGGGTGGATCCTGAAAAAAAAATTAACACAAAAGTAAACACATGATATTATAAGTTATTGAAATATATATATTTGAAATAAAATACTCACAATAGGGATGAGTGGAGGAATGCCCATCTGTGTCATGCGATGATTATTTTCTGTCGTCTTTTTCCGCTGTATCTCTTCAATGGGTGTCATTTCCTGCAATGAAAACAAATATGGAAGTAATTAAAAACATATAACTAATGTGTAACCCAAAAAACAAAATATAGAAAAACCATTCTGATAAAAAAACATAAAGAAACAGAATATTTATGGTGGTTTGAAGGTAAGTACTAGGATACATACTCTGAATGATGTGGGTGAAACATGTAGGTGAGAACACGACTGTATGATTCTATATATTTCCCACCACAACTTCGGGTTCACAATCAACTCTAAAAATTGAGCTATTTGAGTCATCATAATTAATAAATGGATTTCTTCCAATTGCAGTAGGGATAATGTCAACTTCATCATCACCATAATCAAAAACATGTCTGGGATTTACTTTAATAATTACATCGAATTTAGGATGACAATGATCTTTGACATAAAAAACTTGTTTCACCATTGATGCCAATACATATGGTTCATCAATGTCAAGAGTGTGAGTCATGTCAATAACTTGAAATCCACAATCATCAATAAAGTTTCCTTGCCTCATCATTGAATCAAACCATTAAAATTTCATCATCGTGACTCAACCATGTGAGTAATAATCCAAAATTATTATTTTCTCCAAGACTCCATAATAAGATACATTTTCAGAATGAGCTCTATTATATGATGAACTGGCATAATAGTCTGTTGTGGCAGTTATCATAACACCATCATGTTGTGTTCTCATGTTTCTTACTCATTTAGTGATAATAAATTTGTATCCATTAATCACAAGTGATTTACAATCAGGAACCATGGTATTAGGACCAAAATCCAAAACTCTTATTTCCTCAGAAACAGAGTCTGCAGGAAAACTCGATACCTAAAATATAAACAAATAGTAAACTTAATTAAATATTATTTTTATTTAGTTATTACAAAAATATTTTTACCTTCAATTTCAACCAAGCATAAAACCCTTTACTATGGAAAGTCTCTTTCCTTATCAAAGATAAAGAACGATGCTTTCTATATATCAATTATTTATGTTCCCTGTAGATAAAAATAATAATATTTTAACAAATATTTAAAATTACAAGAGATAAGATAAGAGATATATGTACAATTTACTTATTTGATATACTCATCGAACAAATCAAAATTGAACAACACTATCCGATGTGCCATCTCTCACTCTTCAAGGATTAATGTCATCAATGTATAAGATCCCGGAATTCCTCATGTCTAAGGAAGTGAAGGAAAACCAGGTTCAATTTGCTCATACTATTCTTCTTCATTTCTCATTGGTCTATTTCTTCTCATAGTAAGATCAGATAAATACATTGAGTAAAAATCCATACATTCTTGAGCCAAGTAACCATTCACAATAGAACCTTCATGATAATTCCTGTTACAAACATATGATTTCAATGTGTACATGTTTCTTTCAGTTGGATACATCCAATGGAAAGCAACAGGTCCTCTAAGATGTATTTCGGTCGGAAAATGGACAATCAGATGCAACATGCATGTAAAAAATGATTGAGGGAATATTTTCTCTAACTCACACAAAATTAATGGTGTCTGTACCAATTATTTTTGCAAGAAGTATTTGGAAAACTTCTTAGAAAAAATATATCTAAACAAATAGCACAACCGAATAACTGAGACTCTTACATTATTGGACAAGAGATGACGGATTTCTATTGGAATAAACTCATGCAAAAGGATGTGATAATCATGAGTCTTAAAAGATTTCAGCTTCAACTCTTTTCTATTGACCCATTTTGATATATTTCTTGAATAGCCATTAAGAACTTTAATAGTCTCTAGCACTTAGAGAAATTGATTTTTTTCAGTAGGTGTCATCATATAAGAAGCACATGGAACTTTCCATTTATTTTCACTGATACAGATAGGATGAAATTTTAGTCTGATCCCCCAATCTACCAAGTCACGTTGAGATCATAAATCATCTTTTGTCTTCCCCTTGACATTTAGAAGAATCGAAAGCAACATTTCACATATATTCTTTTCAATGTGCACTACGTCTAATCAATGATGTAACAAGTTGGTTGACCAATACGACAAATCAAAGAATATACTCTTATTCTTCCAATTGTAACAGGTATCATTGGAAACATTTTTCCTCTTTCTAGATTTCATTACACCCTTCCTAAATGAATAACTAAAATATTTCAATTCGTTAAGCACATCAGTTCCAGACATATGGTGAGGTGGATATTCAGTCTCCATAGTATTGTCAAATATTAGACGATTGTTTCTATATGTATGGTTCATTGGAAAGAATCGTCGATGTCCCATAAAACTAAAACTACGACCATATTTCAGTCTTCTTGATTGAGTATTCTTCATACAAACAATACATGACAATTTTCCTTTTGGTCTTTATCCAGACATCATTGCATAAGCAGGAAAATCATTGATGGTCCACATAAGCGCATCACGCATCTGAAATATGTCTTTCGAACATGCATTATATGTGGGCACACCCACATCTCAAAGAAGTTCAAAATATTTTATTAAAGGTTTCATGTATACATCTATATCATTGTCGGGATCACAAGGGCTAGATATCAGTATACTCAAGAAAGTGTAAGGATTTTTCATACATAACCATGGGGGAAGGTTATAAATGTTTATGAAAACCGGCCATGTGCTGTGAGAAGTAAGCATATGTGCAAATGGATTAAAACCGTCACATGAAATACCCAGTCTCATATTACGCACATAGGCTGAAAATTCAGGATATCGAGCATCAAATCTGTGAAATGAAAATCCATCTGCAGGGTGAACCAACTCTTCAATATTCTTTTTTTCACTCGGTGTCATACCGTCACTTTTTTACTAATATTTCATCATAAATGGAAAGGTTCTGTAATCTGGGGATCAATGAAAAGTGCCACATTACTTTTTTTGGCACACAATATGGTGTTCCATCATCTTTTGGCTTCCATCGGGAGGTTCCACATTTGACACAATCATTTCTCTCAGTAGTTTCCTCCCAAAATAATCTTCAATCATTCGGGCAAGCATGAATTGTTTTTGAGAATCCAAGTTCATCAACTAACTTCCATGCCATATAGTGGTTTGAGGGAATATCTACATAATCTGGAAGTAAGTCCTTCATGAAGGTAAGAATGTAATCGATTAAAGTATTTTAAATCCCATACATAGTTTTCCCATGAAACAATCGGATTAAAAATTCCAACTTTTACATTTTACCACATTGCCGATATACTGGACTCATCGTAGCATCATTCAATTTTTTCACCCTATCGACATCATCATTTTCATTAGATGAATCATATGTGATTGTATCTAAATCTTGTTGGTTGGACATCCTTTCCTTATCATGATGCTGAATAAATGGAAACCGATCATATATCAAACTCTCCAATTCAGTCCTATCATTTGGATCATCAACATTTTGAGATTCTATTTTCTCTCCATTGTGATACCACACATAATAGTTTGTTTGGAAACCATATTTGGTTATATAATAGCTAACTGCTTCACGACTCAACCAAGGTCTTCCAACAAAATTAGAACATGGGCAATGTATGCGACCACTATCTGAAGCCTTGTCAAATGAAAAATCTAAAAAACTGTTCAAATTATTTTGAAAATCGGTTGAAATTTGATCAGTTTCATACATCCAACTTCTATCCATTCTATAAAAAAATTTCAATAAGTCATTTCAAAGAAATTCAATAATATTGAAGTTCAATCAAAAAAATATTTAGGTAAATGAAAATTGTTTACTTTATATAAAAGAATAACTGACACATTACTCTATATGAGAATCGTATTAAGAAACACAAAAAAATACAGTGTATATAAGAAAATAAGATACAGAATTTCTAATGCCTATATTCAAGGATTTCCCAGTAAGATATTGGAAGTAGATCAAGGAATACATAATCCTTAAGGGTCTTGTTGGGATTACATGAGTTTTATACTTTAACTTCTTCAGGGAGATCAGGATGAGGAGTAGGATGAGGATCACATCAAAAGTAGTTATGGACTCATTAAGTTTCACCTTAACCATGGATTAAAGGATCCTAGGTTTGGGGCCATAGATCATAGGTTGTTAGGGTGTATTCATTGAATCATGTCCCAGTTGATTTTGGAGAGAAACCTTCAATATTTATATGTATGGATTTGATTAGAAACACCTATAAAAAGGATATCCAGGAATTGTGACATCCCAAACCAGGATTCCACTCATTAGTAACCCGAACCCAGATGGCCACTTGGCCTCAAGCACATCTACCAAGATTCCAAATGTTATTGACTAATAGCGAGAGACTTTGTTGTATCTGGTGGAGACTATTCCCTCATTACCTAAGTTTCACAATTTTAATATTATCAGTTAAAAAGTGGAAGTAATATAACAATGGGAAAATATTGGAAATGGATGAAAATAACCAAATCAGTAATAACAACTAATAATAGAATCATAAACCAAATGATGGTAATGTATGTCATGTATCCAGAAGAAAAACATTGTTACAACTAGTAAGAAGTAGTACTATACAAGAGGATCAATAAAATATAAAATTTGACCTAGCTTCTTGAGCTAAAACTCAATCATCTGGTTCATCAGTGGCAAGAGTGCGAGTCATGTCAATAACTCGAAATCCACAGTCATCAATAAAGGTTCCTTTCCTCATCATTGAATCAAACCATTGGTAAAGGGAAGAGTTTTACTAATGGTTGCACACAAAAATTGGTAAAAGAGGACTTCAAGGCCCTTTTATAGGCATCCCAAATAGAGGCACATGCCTCAGGTCCCATTATGTGTTACAAGCATCCCAAATCATTCACTCATGTTCAATAAATTATTCTTGGAACCTCTATGGTCATACCTTTCATTACCCAATTAGTTCCTCAAGTCAAGCACACCCTATGGGTGGATAAAGTTTAGGCTTCTACACTAATAGGTTGTTCATGGATTACAAAAAGGTTTAATTTCATAAAGTATAGACAAAAACATTTATTTTTAAATTTGTTATTAATAATAAAGTATGTCAATGATAACAAGATTATTGAATTAAACTTGTGACTTATCTAATATTGTTATGGATTTATACACATGCTATCATGGCTAGTGAAAAGCACCCCACCATCATAAAAGTGAGTATTTTCCAAGAAAGAGACATAATATACAACGTACAGTGAGAACCATATTCAATTGACCCTAAAGTTATATTAGTACAATCATCTTAGGAAGCCAATTATCACTCATGACTAACCATGCCACTATAAAAAACTTGGAGTGTATGAGTTTTCTCTCTGATCTCAATAACATCATCACATGTTCTTACCATGATGTGAATCATGTGGAATATGGATGATATTAACACAAAATTCCCAGCAATACCAAGACTTCTAAGAACTAAAAATTTATGGATGATATTAACACATAATTCACTTTGAATCAAATTTGATTCACTATCAAAGCCCAACACACACACCCAAATCAAACAGAAACAAAAGTCATACACACCCAAATCAAAACAGAAAACCAAAAAAGTAGATGCAGAACATTAAAATGAAAGTATCACTTACAAATTAGAAGTGTAGAACTAAGAAATTTTGAAGATGGATCGAAACGAAGGATTTCCACAGTGGGGTAAATAGAATCCCGCTTCTCCACTTCACCCAAATGAAAACATAAAACTAAAATAGTAGATGCAGTATCACTTACAGATTACAAGTGAATAATTGATAAATCTTAAAGATGGAAGGATTTCAGCTATAGGGGAAAGAAAATCCCAATTCTCCCTTCTGTTTAGGGTTGTAGTCGTGTGAAATGGGAGAGGCCAAGCTTCTGTGAATTTGTGGAAAAACATTCCCAATGGTTTTTAAAAACCATTTAGAAAGAAATCATTTACCAACGGTTTGTAAAAATCATTGTTATATGATGATTTAAACCTCTCTATACCAATGGATTAAGAAAACTATTGGTATAGAGTATACTTTTCCCAACAGTTTTGAAAAACTGTTGGGAAAATATGATTTTAACCAGCTTTTACCAATGATTTCCTTAAACTGTTGGTATATAGGTATTGGGAAAACCTCCCTTTCCAGTAGTGAATCACTAAAGAAGAATATATTTGTGAGAAACATTGAATATCTTTCACCAAGTTAGAATATTTTGATCCATGTTTCCAAAGACACTAAACTATTACAGTCCTCAGGCATGTACTTTTGTAATGTGATAAATATTCATCTAAAATTATGTAATATCCATGTATGTTAATCCTAGGTCTCTATATCATTATTCTTAAATTGAATGAATATTATAAGATGAGAGTATATATGGTGATAATGGTATCTAGCTTGGATATTCTTGGGACAATGTTGATTGGCGAACATATATTTTTTTGTAGCATGAGATTCTATTAGAGTTCTTATGGATATTGTGTTGAATTTAAAATGATGTGTTGGAAATATAGATAATAATTTTTTCCATATTGAGATTCCCAAAAATAGGGCATCACAATTTTGGGGCATTAGAGGGACTTTATAGTGTGTGTTGGGCCTCATGACTATGTTGTAATATCAACACAAGAGATGTCATTAACCAATATTGTATTAAAGTAATGACACTGTGTGTGTACTCCCTGGGGATATATTGTGTGAGTGATTCTATTCTAGATAGTTGACACATCATCTATTTAACTCTTAAGTATCTTGAGATAATTCCTTATGTATGGTCATCAAGGGAGAAAGGTGGTAAGAGGAATGAAAGTATGTTTTTTTTGAGATTTCATTGGTGCAAGGATGTATCATTATGGTTTTTGCAGTGTTACAACAATGTAATAATTAATTCTACATAAAATCATATTCCTATAAAGTACATACATAATTTTTTTATAAGTTTTTCATTTTATCCCAACAAACACATTATATTAATAAAACCATAAAAAATAAACATTTGGGCCAATTTCATATAATGGTCAAGAATTACCATACAAAATCAAAATGTTATTATTTCATATGTTGAATATGATATATGATTACTTTATAATGGAAATATATAAAACAAATATATAAATATATATAAATGTTTCCCACACACACTTGAATTATTCCATTTCCTCATGGGAAGTCTCTCAACAACTATATTCATGTAAAATCAATATCATCCCTATGTTTAATCTTTGATCCAATGAAAGTTAATTTTTAAATTTATAAATAAATATTAATGTTAACATTAAATAACTCTTCTAATTACATTTTATTCAAGTTTCACATCTCACTTTCAACTTTCAAAAACATTTATTCATCATTATTAAATTTATTAGAAAAATTGATTTTTCCTCTTGTTCATTCATGTTTAGTATTCAATTTCCCATACATCTATATCCATAACCAATCACTTATTCACACTCTATTTAGATCTAGTATTATGAATATAACTTATTAGATAATTTCAAATAACATTTCCAAAACTAAATCATTTTAAACAGTAGGAACCCCCTGATTTAATTTATGATAACAAATGTATGGAAGAAACATTTGTACAGGCATCAATCGTATTACTATTTACTCGCATTATCAATTTTTATTTTTCACAAACACACACACACTATGATGTATAGGTTTTTAGAGACTTTTATTAGGATAATAACTTGTCAAATTACTATAATTTGAATGAATTTATGTATTTTAGTATTTAACTATCAATCTTGGAATTACTAATTTACTTTAGTAAGTGATTCACTCAATTTTAAGTCCCTTGATTTAGGTTATACTTATTAAATTATAATCAACTTAAATACTTTTTCAATTAGTATTATTAATAAAATTTTAAAATAAAGGGGATTCATATTTTCTTTAAAGTGAATCATGTCTTCTAGAGAACATAAAAATAATATATACCCAAGTGGATAGAAATCACACAAATCATATCAATAAAATAAACAAATAAATAATAAAAACACACTCAAAAATAAAATATGATGAAATATCTACCAAACTTGAATTTAACTTCTCCATTAAAATAAAAAAAAATTGGTAATGATAAATTTAGTGGTATAACTAGTCAAAACCTTGTTATTATGTATAGTGGATTTTTTAAGAACTTTTCCACTGGTTCTCCACCCACTACAAAAGTAAAAAAAATAGTAAATTTAATAAAATAAAAAAGTAAAATGATAAAGAGGAAGATAGAACATTCTTGGGTCATTACCCTAAGTAGGTGTTGTGTTTTTGAAAAAACGCACCTTGGATGTTATTTAGTATACCCCAATACAAAATTGGATAGGGATTATGTGATGTGTACCACAACATTTTATTTTTCTTTATTTTTTTGAGTAGATTCTATGAGAGGAAAAACTGAAGAGATTTTTTTGTATCGACCCCACAATAGATACAGAAAATAGATAAAGTGGGGGTGGATATAAGAAAGGGGTGATCACTATTTTAATTATTGGTACACTCCTCTATGTGATATTATTGTTTTTACTTAGGATTTATCAACACTACCACTTTCCCCTTAGGTTATTATTCTTGAATCACCACCTCATTTGTGGTATCATCTTTAAATTCCACTTTCCCCTTAGGTTATCCTTCTTGAATCACCACCTCATTTGTGGTATCATCTTTAAATTCCACCACCATCATATCCTAAATGGGTGGGTATTATTTTTATACTTGTTTACTCTCTAGGAACATTTTTGGTTAATATGATACTATATTAGAAACAAAAATAAATTTAAATAGTGGTTCAAGTATAAAAAAATTTAAATAAATGAAGTAAAAATAAAGATCTTCTACCATTATTAGCTCAACCTAGAGATATTTTTACACTTTATATTATATTAAAAAGATGTTATAAATTGGAGGGATAGTAGAGTGTTTTAGTATAGATTCCATATCTATTATTTAATATTTAAATGTGGTAGGGAGTAAAGTTATCTCTTCTAGTTCCTTGGAACCATGTTGGTAAAACTATAGTATATAATGGGATAACTCAGATAGATCTATATCTAAGGCTTATAATAAAGTCTAATCAAGTTATTCCTTGAAATCCTGGATCAGACTCTTTAGTACCTCTTCATTATAATATGTGATCTAAACTCTTTTCAACTACTTATCTAATAATAAAACAACTCCATCCATCATAGATGGGGATATGAACATTCATTCCTTTTATATAATTTTTTAATTTATTAGAATGAAAGTAAATTTATTGAATGTAATGAAGAAATTTGAATGAACATATTGGATCTCTGGAAATGGTTCCAAAATGATCAAAGTATTTTCATGGATCTTAAAATCAATAAAATTTTCAAACTTGGAATGCATCTAGATATCTAACTCGGGTCATCTCTCTTGATGATATTTTCCAATTACTTAATGAACCATTTCACTTATTAAAGTTTTTTGGTGTTTTTAATATAGGATAATAAGGTGAAATATAGTAGGTTCTTGGTGTGATGTGAGAATGTGAAAATTAATAAAGGAAGTAATAAGTAAAAAGGTTAACAAGAAAGAGAGTGAATCCTAGGTTGAATCTATGGTGTCCATAATGATATATATATATATATATAGTTAACTAACACTTCCTAATGTAGTTAATATCATTAATGAATTTCCATACTATACATAGATTTTTAAATTCAGTGAAATTTTTGATATCTCATATGTACTCTAAACCACACATTCTCTTTGGTAAATAATGATGAACACATCTTGTCCAGGGCATCTGACCAACTCCAACCAAACCCGTCATTAAATTTTCATAACTCCCTCCCTCTCATTCCATCATATATGAGGTTGAATGAGATAAGGTGGGGAGAAATAGTGACTAGAGTTTTTAATGAAATAATAAGAAAGTTTTGTAAGAGTTATGACCACCACAAAAATACACAACACACCCATATCACATCATAAAAGCAATAAAAATATTAAGAATCTAGAATAGGAATTTATGAATACCATGAACCTCCCCTGTGGATCACAGCTTTTGGTTAGTTAACCATAATTGTTGTAATTGAGAGGAAAGGTGGGGGAAAACAATGATAAAATAGGAAAATAATCTATATAGACATAGACTGGCCAAAGACTATGTATCCAACAACGCTTTACAATTTGTAAGTGAGATGTTTATTGAATAATTTATGAATCATTTATTCCCATTGGTATACACTAAACATGGACATAATTAAGATTGAGATACATCAATGTATGGAAATTATAGATTATTATATTATTTTTATTCCCTCATAATCACCCCATTATTACTTGACTATTTATTCAAAAATGATGAGGGGATATGGAAGTGTATCATGTGTATTTCTCAATTTGGATAAACATAATGGATGTAAATAATATTTTTTGATTTAACAACACATGAATTTTTGATAAATTATATGTCCAAAAATGATCTTTGGGAATGTTATTAGCATTGAGAGGGTGATAGATGTTGTAATGTATACTAAGATAGAGTTGGCCTTTAATGAATAATTTTTTAGAATATGAGACTATATATAAGAGAAAAATAAGATTAATTGGGGATACTTGAGACAACATTGGATGAAACATGAATATTATGTTAGAGATTTAGATTCCAATGGATTTTAAAAAGATCTTATGATTGATTACCATGGATTAATTAGTGAGATGTATGATACGTTACTACCACATTAAGATTACTCATAATAGGACATCATAATGATAGGGGAGTTGGAGTGACTTCATTACATGTTTTGGGTCTAAAGACTATACTGGCGTGGTGAATTGGGCCATGTTATCCACTAAAACTACATTGAGATGATGATGTTGTTTCATGGTACTCTATAAGGATACATTGAGTGAGAGAAACTCTACCCACTAATAAAAAAACACCTATTAGATGCTAGAATATATTAAATCATGAGGGAGGAACAACATTGGTGAGATGATGATATGAAAAGGGTCATTGTAGGAGTATGTTGGAAGGAGGATATGTAATGGACCTAACTCCAATAACCCAGAGATGGTTCTTAATTTATTACATTAGTACATGATATAAGGGATCAAAACATAAAGGATCAATCATTTTATTAGTATTTAAGGAGTATATAAATACATGATTTTAATATTACATTAGAAAATTAAATCATAGCATAATTTTTTTGTATCCTTTAAGATCATTCAAATATATCTTGTTTATATATTTGGGAAAGGAAATAATAATAAAGGGTGAGATCAGATTCTCAGTAAGAAAAAGTGTACAATGAAATATATCATGAGTAGATTAGGCATTAACAATATGGTAGAGTGGATAATCAATCCATATTATATTTAATAATTAGATTGAAATTTAAAAAGTATCCATGGAAAATATCAACATAAAAATCAAATGGATAATAATAACTTAAATCTTAATAAAAAAAAATTCATAATGATGGATATCATTATCTTACAATCAAGGATTCCTCAAAAGACATCATAAACCTTTCCGTCAATGCCATTTTACAAGAAATTTCAATGATTGGGTGTAGAGACCCAAAGACTTGACGTACATGGACATTACATTACTTTTTTGGAATACTTATTACATAAAAAAACAGACACCAAAGGACCGTAATAGTTTAGTGCCTTTGGAAACTGGGATCATAATCTTCTAATATTGGTGAAATATCTTCAACATATCCCATAAAGATCTTCCCATTTTTTTTTCTTCCCTAAAACCTTTCTTTATATCCTGGGGAAAAGAAAACATAAAATGGGTGAGCTCAAATGCCTAGTAAGGGTAAACATAGAGAACATAAAACAATCTATAAACATTTGAATGCAAAAACTTGAACATAAAATCTAAACATCAAAATCTTGAGCAAAGAAATGAATCTTGGAAGTACGTAAGGCATATATCATAAGGGAACATCAATCATGATAAAATAGCATGGAAATAAAACATGTAATTTTGTCAAACATTAAGAACAAGTTATGATTTCTATAGTAGCCAAGGCATTGCTGCCAAGACCATCTTAGTGGACAAAGTCCCTTTCTGAATCGAGTTCACTCCTCGTTTCAGTCCTGTAACACTGAACCGGATTAACTTACTGTTCCAGCCATTTCTATCTTATGAGATATAAATCTTTACCCAATGCATTGGAGGGAGATATAGGTCCCACCCTTCTCATAATGAAATCATTCTTACTTGTGACACAAAATAAACAAACATCATTCATAATAACCCAATAAATAAAATGGGTTTCATAAAAATCATCCCATCATCAAATAATCCATATAATAGAAATGGATATCATTTCATAATAAGAAAAGTGAAACCATGTAAATCATAGATACATTAAACTTGAAACATACACATATGAAATAATGTCATCTTAGATGGAAAATGGTTTTGATAAAACATTTGAAATGAATTCTTGTGGAAAATATCCTTTCTTCTTCAAAATCATTTTATTTTCACAAAATTCCATGCACTTTTAAAATAAAATTATTTTGTTGATAATATTCATAAAATCTTTTAGAGTAAGCTTCATGAAAATGAGGCGTTATGAAACCGTAAAAATCCATTCACGCCGTATAAGTTAAAAATAACATTATTCTCGTACTTTTATCGGAAAAGTCAAAAAGTACCTCATATGGTAAAAAAATGATTCCTTACATACCATGTAGTAAAATTCAAAATGGGTAAAAAGGACTTTAAACATACATGAAAACATTTTTAGAAAACCTGGGCTTGGATGATAAAGACAACCCCAGTAAATACTTACGAATAAACAATCTCGGATAAAAATGAGATTGATAAATTATCCCTTACCTTAGGTCTGATATGCTTCATATGTTTCCGAACCTCCTGTATAATGATTTAAATAATGTCATTGAATTATTACAGAATAATATTCATTGTTATGATATCATATATGGTTCACTTATGACTTTATATTACCCGTTCTTTTTTAAGTTCCATGTTAAAGCAACGTTTTGGGTTAAATCGTTTTATTTATCGTACGTGTTTGGACTTTATGTTCTTGATATTATTAATTATATCCTGATTTACTTAATTATAGAATGTAAAACATGATTTATATATAATATATATTCAGTATATACATTTATATATGATAGATACACTGTTCATGGAGATGGTAGGTCGTACGTACGCATGAACACTGTTTTCGTTTCCTTATTGAATTGAATGAAATTAAGTAGATGAAATACATATATATACACATAAATACAGTATCATTATTATGTCATATATTTCATGATTTCTTATTATATATACTTTATAATCTTTCATGAATAGTTAACATGGAGAATGATTCTCATCGCGTCGTGGAGACGGTAGTCCGTACGTACGCACGAGCGATTATATCATTCCCATGATCGTGGAATTGCATTGAAGTGCATGAAAAATATTTCAGAATCAATATAAATTTTCAATAATCATATATAGTTATTTATTTACACCATTATACCCATCCAAGTAAGGTGGTGGTCGAAAACAGATTACACCACGGCGTGGAGACGGTATTTCGTACGTACACACGCGCGGTGATTTCGTTTTCCGTAGGATGGATAGATGGTGAAATAGAGTTGTTTAATTATTATAATAACATATAATTATATGATTGATACTGATTTTATTACTTCATAATGAAAAAACAAAAGAAGAATAAGTATAAGAATAAATAAAGTTGAAAGAATCGGTAACAGATATTACCTCTTCTTTCAACACGCCTTTTTGAAACCTCATCTTAAGGCACTAAGATTGGTCTTTGAAGAATACCAAAACCTCTATGATGTTTCTAGGTAATTGGAGAAGAGAAATTGGCATGGTTTGGTCGAGCTTGAAGGCTCAAAGTGGTGTGAGGAAGATAGGGAGGATGTGCCCTTTTATAAGGGAGGAGAGGGGCACCTTTGGAATAACTAAAAATATTATTTTATTATAAAGTCATATTCGGTTTTTAATAGCTCTAAATTGAGTTATTTAGAATATTAGGTGGGTATGGGTCGAAATTCTCTCATACAATAGAATTTAGACAAGTTTAGGTTTCTATTTTAACCTTATTATTTAGATTTAACTTTAAGTTAAATAATTTTTCTTTTGTCGTGTCTTCTTGTTTTCCTACACTATAAGGTTAATAAACTTACTATAACAAGACAAAATAACCCCAAGTTGTTTATTATTAATATATATAACCTTATCTAAGTCATTTGGCCTAACCTTAGATTTTTAGGAATAAAATAAAAATTAATAATATAATATTTGTTTCAAAAACTATTTTATGTCAATTTTGACACTATTTGGTAATTGATTTTTGTAAAAATCATAACAGAATTATTAGTTCTAAAAAAGTTAACTAAATCAATAAAAACATGTCATATTAACCTAGAAAATTATTTTAATTCATAAAAAGTCTCAAATTACATTTATTTGGGTATTTATAACATCAATTATGTCTATATTTCATTAATAAGAAAATTACTACATCATCATTGTGTCATATATAAATTAAATTATTTAATGTCTAGAAATTACATATAAAATACCATTATGTAGGAAATCTTATTATATTTATAATGAATATTTATAGTCGAATTTATCTTATGTAAAACCCTATAGTAAAAATTATTTAGTTATTAAACTTTGATTTTAACTATTTTAACCCTTCTTTAAATAAATTAATAATAAATGTCCTAATCTAATCCAAGTGGGACTAAATGGTTATATTTTATTCCTAAGGTTGTTTTTGGTCGAATTAAACTTATCCAATAGAATTAGTACTTGTGTTAGGGTAATAATAATATCATTTTTACCCTTAATTACCCTATTTACTTTTAACCGTGGTAAAAAAAAGTAAAAAGTTACTATTCCCAAAAAAAATAATTTTCATCTCATTGAACCACATTTTAGTCCTTGATATTAATCGTGTCTCTCAGATTTTCGAAATTCCACTCACATAAGCGGTAAAATTATGTTTTATGTGAATTTGCAAATTCTCCTAGGAGGTAGGTAAAAGACGGTGAAAAGATCAATAAAATTTTTATATATCTAAAATTATTATAAAATGACTCCAATGACTTAAATTGAACTTATATAGGTATTATGTATCAATTTTGACCTAAAATAAATTTAAATAAAATAAATAATTATTTAAATAAAAAGTTGGTTTTTGAATAGTAACCCAGTGTTTTCACTATTCATCAAAAATTGAAAGTTTTCAGAAAATTACCAAAAATTCACCCTAGGATAATTTCGATATTCTGAATCCAAAAATGAATTCCATTTTGAAAGATAAAATTTCAAAAAGTGGGTATTACTATTCATAACGGCTAGTTTATATAACATATTGTTGTTTAGCGAAACTCGGTATTGCGTACAACACACGCTATCGTGGAAGGTCACGATTGCATGTAATGCAAGCCAAGTCAGGGATGCATGTTGTGCAAGATCCTTTTTGTGTATCATACAACACAAGAAATTAATGAAATTAAAAATAATATTTTTCATAAAATCTTGGGGTGTTACATTCTACCCCCCTTAAAATGAATTTCTCCCTCAAAATTCGTTGGGGTTATAAATGGTTTACTACTCGAAAGTTTCTTTAATAGAAACCCACATCATAAAAAGGAATACCAAAACTTGGCTTTAAAAACTAAAGTATGAAACGTAACGGTTACCCAAATTAACTGATCACTGGGTTTCCACATAAGAGAACATAGGTGAAAATATGGATATGGAAGAGAAATCTTACCATCATGTTCTGATGGAGAGTGTTAGAGAACATGGCTATGAAAAATCCATCAATCACAAAGCCATAAATTTGTAGTGATCTAAGGTGCCATCTGATTCATCAGATATAAGAGCACTAGGATAACATTTTTGGATTTCAATATCATTTCCCTAAAGTTGAAAATTTTGAATTAGAAGAAATACTTGCTTTATTTTGGTACAATCTCACTGTTGTTCATGCTTTTAATAATTTCAATTCATCTCTTAAAGAAATTAAGTTGAATTTGTTATTCGTGAAGTGTTAACAGATCATGTGATAGAATGATGGGTCATTCTATCTGTTTCAAACAAAAGGTTAGTAAAAGTTATCAAATATACATAAGTCCATCTATGGTGAGGATAATCGTATACGATTCCAAAAATGAACTTATAATTCATATATCATACCGCGTAATAAAATAAAACTAGTTTATACTAACCAGGGACTTCCTGTAGGCTAGTGGTATACGATAAAGGCCAGTCGCACTTTAGTTGTGGGTTCGATTCCCATAGCCTTGTCCGACGCGACGGGTTGTCGCCTATTCTACAGGTTGTCCTTTTTTTTCTAAAAATACAATACTAACTTATGTCCAACATAATCCATTCCAATCTTTAGGCTTATCTATAATATTTCAGTCCATTATCATATTATAGTGAAAACGATTACAAGAGATTTCATATAACAAGCATGTTAATACCATCGTTGATCCCCATATATCATAAGATATTTCTTGTTGTTCACATTCCAAACATTCGAAGGCCTTAATCATGTATTCTATTGAAAAATGAATACCCATTGAATCTTAGTGAAAACATGAATTCTATCAAAAGTTAACTCTTTCCACATACCAAAATCCCAAAATTTCTATATACTCTAACCATAATATCACATTGTCCTTATTTTAGTCATGATCTCATGATTACAATCATATTATTTTATCCTTATCCCTTCAATATGCACATTTCATCTGTTTTCCAAAAATATTTCAATCACTTTTTCATGGTTACCAGTACCATATAATAATTGAAAACCAATACATAGATATTCCAAAATTCCACAATACCATAAAAGAGATTCCATGATACTATTTTTAAATCCCGTTACATAAACACTTAATCATTACACAACATCATTTTCATACTCAGCATCACAAACAGTGATCATATGAGACTTCCATTTATCCTTTTCTTTAAGAGGTTGCTCACGTTGATCATTATTAACCCGTGGATTAGGGCATTTATTAGCAGAATTCCACATTTCATTGCACTTAAAGCATTAAAGTGTTGGTGGAGAGTTCTATGTAGTCTTTTCTTTATTCACATCATTAGCAACATTTTTCCCATTACTTCGACAATCAACTGCTTGATGACCTTATTTTCCACACTTAAAACATTTTCTAGTACCTTTTAGGCAATCTCTACCATGCTTCTTTCCACACTTTGAGCATAAATAAACATTCATCTCCTTTTCACCATTGTTCTGAGATTTCTCCTTGAACTCCATCTTTCGTTTCTTGCCAAAACCATGAGATGGATATGTAACACCAACTTCCATTTCTACCTTGATATCACAACGCACAATTTCTTCATAGCTACTGAAGTCTCTTATAGATAATTCCCTTCGAAGATTTGGTTTTAAGCCACTGAAGAATCAATCAACTTTACTTTCAGGTTGGATGATAAAGCCAGATACATACCTTGTAAGCCTTCTAAAATTCACTTCCTATATACCAAAAGATTAATCATCCTTTTTCTTTAGTTCAAGAAACTCCTTCTCTATCTTTGTTCAAAGAATACGAGGGAATTACTTATTGAAAAATAAGTTCTTGAAGTCGTCCCATTTCATGGACTCAATTTCATCTCTTGGCCTCGTATTCTTGATAAGATTCCACCATTGATCAGCTTCACCTTACAAACGATATACTGCTAATATGACTTTATCATGTTCAGAACATTGAAGAACTGAAAATATCTTTTCAGTGGTACTGATCCATTGTTCAGAAACAAGTGGATCAGAAGACCCACTGAAAGAATGTGGACGTTGCCTCATGAAGGACTCAATATAATATTGTTCCCTTCTCTGCTCATTTGGTAGTCCAGAATGATTCATAGCTTGTGTAAGTATAGAAATAATATTTTTCACTCCATCTCCCATAACATTTGTTTGTTCAAGAGGACAATCATTTCATTTTCCATTTCATTGATCAACACGGTTCCTTCGGGTTCCATCCATCGTCTAAAACCCAAAAATAATAGTGTTAGAGGAAAAAAATCATGCTAGGGAAAAAAACATAATAAAGGGGGAGTACCTTCAATATCTAACATCTTAGGTTTAATTCTATGATCGTTACCGTAATTCTAGGACTATAATCTATACTTATACTTAACCTTAGGGACATCCCTAGACATACCTTAGAAATATCTCTAGGGATCTCACTAAAGTTCTCACATCCTAGTTTGCAAAGGTTGACTAAGCCTTTCCTCTTATACAAACTGTAGAGACCCAAAGCTTGACATACATGGAAATTACATTACTTTTGTGGAATACTTAATACATAACAAAAACAGACACCAAAGGACTGTAATAGTTTAGTGATTTGGAAACTGGGAACATAATCTTCTAATCTTGGTGAAAGATCTTCAACATCTCCCATAAAGATCTTCTTTTTTTTCTTACCTAAAACCTTTATTTATATCCTGGGGAAAAGAAAACATAAAAGGGGTGAGCTCAAATGCCCAGTAAGGGTAAACATAGAGAACATAAAACAATCCATAAACATTTGAATGCAAAAACTTGAACATAAAATCTAAACATCAAAATCTTGACCAAATACATGAATCTTGGAAGTACGTAAGGCATATATCATAAGGGAACATCAATCTTGATAAAATAGCATGGGAATAAACCATGTAATTGTGGAAACCATTAATCACATGTTATGATTTCCATAGTAGCCAAGGCATTGCTGCCAAGACCATGTTAGTGGACAAAGTCCCTTTCTGAATCGAGTTCACTCCTCATTTTCGTCCTATAACACTGAACCAGATTAACTTACCATTCTATCCATTTCTATCTCATGAGATATAAATCTTTACCCAATTCATTGTAGGGAGATATAGGTCCCACCCATCTCATAATGAAATCATTCTTACTTGTGCCATAAAATAAACATACATCATTCATAATAACCCAATAAATAAAATGGCTTTCATAAACATCATCCCGTCATCACATAATCCATATAATAAAAATCGATATCATTTCATAATAAGAAAATTGAAACCATGTAAATCATAGATACATTAAACTCAAAATATACACATATGAAATAATGTCATCTTAGATGGAAAATGGTTTTGATAAAACATTTGAAATAAATTCTTGAGCAAAATATCCTTTCTTCTTCAAAATCATTTTCTTTTCACAAAATTCCATGCACTTTTAAAATAAAATTATTTTGTTGAAAATAGTTATAAAATCTTATAGAGTATGCTTCATAAAAATGAGGCGTTATGAAACCGTAAAAATCCGTTCACGCCGTATAACTTAAAAATAACATTGTTCTCATTCTTTTGTCAGAAAAGTCAAAAAGTACCTCGCATGGTAAACAAAAAAAGATTCCTTACATACCATGTAGTAAAAGTCAAAAATGGGTAAAAAGGACTTTAAAAATACATGAAAACATTTTTTGAAAACATGGGCTTGGATGATAAAGATAACCCCGGTAAATACTTACGAATAAACAATCTCGGATAAAAATGAGATTGATAAATTATCCCTTACTTTAGGTCTGATATGCTTCATACATTTCCAAACCTCCTGTATAATGGTTTAAATAATGTCATTGACTTATTACAGAATAATATTCATTGTTATGATATAATATATGGTTCACTTATGACTTTATATTACCCATTCTTTTGTAAGTTCCATGTTAAAGCAACGTTTTGGGTTAAATCGTTTTATTTATCGTATGTGTTTGGACTTGTTTTTCTTAATATTATTACTTATATCCAGATTTAATTAATTCCAGAATTTAAAACATGATTTATATATAATATATATTATGTATATACATATATATATGATAGATCGATGAAATACACTGTTCGTGGAGACGGTAGGCCATACGTACGCATGAAAGCTATTTTCGTTTCCTTATTGAATTGAATGAAATTAAGTAGATGACATACATATATATAAGAATAAATCCAGTATAATTATTTTGTCATATATTTCATTATTACTTATTATATATACTTTATAATCATTCATGAATGGTTCATATGGAGAATGAATCTCATCGCGTTGTGGAGACAGTAGTCCGTACGTACACACGAGCGATGATATCATTCCTATGATTGTGTAATTGCATTGAAGTGCATGTATAATATTTCAGAATCAATATCACTTTGCAATAATCATATATAGTTATTTATTTACACCATTATACCCATCCAAGTAAGGTGGTGGTCGAAAACAGATTACACCACGGCATGAAGACGGTATTCCGTACGTACGAACGCGCGGTGATTTTGTTTTCTGTAGGATGGATAGATGATGAAATAGGGTTGTTTGATTCTTATAATAACATATCAGTATATTATTGATACTGATGTTATTACTTCATAATGAAAAAACTAAATAATAATAAGTATAAGAATAAATAAAGTTGAAATAATCGGTAACGGATATTACCTCTTCTTTCGACACGCCTTTTTGAAACCTCCTCTTAGGATAATAAGATTGGTCTTTTAAGAAGACAAAAACCTGTAATATGTTTCTAGGGAAGTGGAGAAGAGAAATTGTCAGGGGTTGACCAATCTTGAAGGCTCAAAGTGGTGTGAGGAAGAGAGGGAGGAGGTGCCCTTTTATAAGGGAGGAGAGGGGCACCTTTGGAATAACTAAAAATATTATTTTATTATAAAGTAATATTCGGTTTTTAATAGCTCCAAATTGAGTTATTTAGAAGATAAGGTGGGTATGGGTCGAAATATTCTCATCCAATATAATTTAGACAAGTTTAGGTTTCTATTTTAACATTATCATTTAGATTTATCTTTAATTTAAATAATTTTTCTTTTACCATGTCTCCTTGTTTTCTTACACTATAAGGTTAATAAACATACTATAACAATCCAAAAGAACACCAAGTTGTTTATTATTAAAATATCTAACCTTAGATAAGTCATTAAGCCGAACATTAGATTTTTAAGAATAAAATAACAATTTATAATATAATATTTGTTTTAAAAACTATTTTATATAAATTTTGACACTATTTGGTAATTGATTTTTGTGAAAATCATAACAGAATGATTAGTTCTAAAAGAGTTAACTAAATAAATACTAACATGTCATATTAACCTAGAAAATTAGTGGAATTCATAAAAAGTCTTAAATTACATTTATTTGGGTATTTATAACATCATTTATGTCAATATTTCATTAATAAGACAATTACTGCATCATTATTGTGTCATAAATAAATTAAATTATTTAATGTCTAAAAAATATAAAAAAAATAAAATTATGTAGGAAATATTTTTATCTTTCTTATTAATATTTATAGTCGAATTGATCTTATATATAACCTTATATTAAAAATTATTTAGTTATTAAACTTTGATTTTAACTATTTTAACCCTTCTTTAAATAAATTAATAACAAATATCCTAATCTAATCCAAGTAGGCCTAAATGGTCATATTTTATTCCTAAGGTTGTTTTTGGTCGAATTAAACTTATCCAATATAATTGTGTCATGTGTTAGGTTAATAATAATATAATTTTTACCCTTAATTACCTTATTTACTTTTAACCGTGGTAAAAAAGAGTAAAAAGTTACTATTCACAAAAAATTATTTTCATCTCATTGAACCACATTATAGTCCTTGATATTAACCGTGTCTCTCTAATTTTCAAAATTCCACTCATAGAAGCGGTAAAGTTAAGTTTTATGTGAATTTACAAATTCTCCTAGGAGGTGGGTAAAAGACGGTGAAAAGTTCAATAAAATTTTTATATATCTAAAATTATTATAAAATGACTCCAATGACTTAAATTGAACTTATATAGGTATTATGTATCAATTTTGACCTAAAATAAATTTAAATAAAATAAATAATTATTTAAATAGAAATTCGGTTTTTGAATAGTAACCCAGTGTTTTCACTATTCATCAAAAATTGAAAGTTTTCAGAAAACTACCAAAAAATCACCCTAGGCTAATTTTGATATTCTGAATCCAAAAATGAAGTCCATTTTGAAAGATAAAATTTCAAAAAGTGGGTATTAATATTCATAATGGCTAGTTTATATAACATATCGTTGTTTAGTGAAACTCAGTATTGCGTACAACACATGCTATCGTGGAAGGTCGTGATTGCGTGTAATGCAAGCCAAGTAAGGGATGCGTGTTGTGCAAGCTCCTTTTGGTGTAGCATACAAAACAATACATTAATGAAATTAAAAAGAATATTTTTCATAAAATCTCGGGGTGTTACATTGGGTAGGTATATACTACATACCTAACTAATCTAGAAAATGTTTTATCTAATGATACCTACCAATACTTCAAGGGGCTATCTATAATTTTCCTCCACACATAATTTAAATATTTCTAATGAATTCATCATATATTGAATCAATAATATAATACATGATCAATATGACTTATTAATAAATATATTTACATATTTAATTGAGAATACAAACATCACTATTTCCTTAGTAAATGAAATAAATTTCTTAATAAGATTTACTTAAATAAAAAATATATATTGAAATGGTATATTATTAATACAATAGATAAATAATATAAATAATACTAAATTTATCTGTGATATTAAAGATTCGTACATGAATAAGAAAAATAACGTCTAATGAATAATGGAGAGTGATAGATAACATGATGAAAATAAAGTGAATAATCTCAAAATAATGTATAATACATAAATTAGTAAAGGATTATAAAAGAATATCATTTCATCAGAAATTAAGGATTAAAATTAAGGAAATTGTTTGGAGAATTAATGAAGAAAATGGAAGTCAAATTAAAAAAAATCATAAAATATTATGTACCTTTTTTATTATATAGATTTATAATTTAATTTCAAAATTCATTTCATGATTTTATAAAATAATTCCATTTTATTTTAATAAAAAGCTAAAAATTCATATAATAATGTAATATTATATTCACTGAAAACCCATTGAAAGTTTAAGAGGAAAATAAATTATGAATAATAGTCATTAAGGTGGGAAAATCCATACAAACCATTTATGTTAAAAATAACACGTCTTTTACACTTTTTTAAAATGTCAAAAAATGACATGTTTTAAAAAATTTGAAAATATTAATTATAAAAATTATTAAAGATATTAAAAGTTAGTATAAAATTTTCTTCACCAATCATTTAAAGGTAGATGAAAATTTTAATAAAATAATTTTAAATAAAAACATGTATATTTAAGAAAAATGTTCCCAACCTGAAAGAGGAAATATGGTTTGTTGTTCTTAAAAACATTCCTTTGGTCCTTTAGTACCAAATAAATGAAATTTTGGAATAAAAATATAGAAACCCCTAAAATAAATAGGGGATAATAAAATAGTTGGGGTTTAAGAATAAAAATAGGTTATAATTCTTCCAATGTAAACCTAATCATGAGAAATCCTGAATAAGACTGAGATTATAAAATAAACCTTTATGGGACTAACAAATTATGAATTAAAACCCCCTAAAAGAGAAAATCACATTTGAAACTTTAAATTCCATGAATAACTATGGATTTATGATATAATATTTTAAATGGGAATTATATACAACATATAAAATATATTTATTATATAATATAAAATATCTCTCATTATAGTGAAATTAAGACAAAAAACATTTTCTTTAGATTCCTTCTTGGTCGAACACATTATATCATCAAAAATAATAAATTTTAAATTTTTAAATATATTCAAAAGAAATTTTTTATATATATTCTTTTTAATACGGTACTCTTATAATATTTTTATATCCATTAATTCAATATTTCTTTCATATATTGACTACTCTAGGATTTTTGGTCAAATTTTCCAAAATTTGTTCGGTATATTGACCGTACTTACAGGTGTTATGAAATGGCTCCTTAATATCTAGTGTGAAAACCGAGGTAATGTAAATAATAAAAAAAATCGCATATTTTTAATATTTTTGATTAGATTTCATGGAATTATATTCACTATAATAATTTTTAGTATTTTTTTAAATAAAAAAGAAATAGTTTTATTTTAATAGAAATATTCTCCATGTATTATATGGTTTTATTTTAAATTTAAATTTATAAATTTTAGAAATTTAATTTGATAAAAAATTACACCTTTTGTTGTTTCATACTATTTAGTTTTTCTTAAGGTGAATTCTTCATAATTTTCTAAAATAGCTGATTTTTCGGTGAATAGTGAAAATACAGATTTTTCAAATACTATCAAATTTATGAAATTATTATTATTTATCATTCATTAATAAATTCTTAAACCTTTTTTTCAAAAATATATATGTTAAATGATTTAAATGATTTATTTTAAAACATTATTTTAAATTTTGGATCGCAAGCATGACTTCTATGAACATAAGTCATGTTTTATTCAAATTAACAACAATTTTTTGATCTTTTCATTTAATGGAATGGTTGGAAGGTTCCATTTAGTTTTCTATTATTACAAAATTACAAAATTAAAAAAAACATTATTATTTTATTATTTAACCAAAAAATGATATAAATAATTTTATAACTTTAGTTCATGGTGGAATGATTATTATGCTTAAATCAGTTATTTCCCTAAAAACTACTTTTCATGAGTTTTGAATGCTTACTTTAAGTGTAATTTGTACCACCTATATATTTTCAATATGATAAAATGTATTAAAAAAATTTAATCAATATATCCATATTTTTTTATAAGGTTCCATTTATTTTTGTGTATATAATTAAGTTATCATGGTAAAATGTTAAGTTATCATGGTTAAGGTTAAATTGAGCTTAAAGGGGGATTAACATAAAGATAAGGACTAAAATCCCTAAAAACAATTTCTAAATTCCATGGGTTGAGTTTATTTAGACCTTAAAATATCTTATATATGAATATGGTGTGCCTTTGTGCCACTTGACCATAAATAACCCCTTATATTAATTTAAAACATTGAATAATTTCAAGAGATCCACTCCCCTCACTTATAGAAGGAAACTAATTATCCTGTCTTAACCACACCACTTGAGCCACTTGTATCAAAAAATATCTTCCCAAACCCCTTAAAAATTTTCCTCCCCATTACATAGAGGATCTAGTCTTATAAAAATTT
Source organism: Viscum album (assembly GCA_963277665.1). Lineage (NCBI taxonomy): Eukaryota > Viridiplantae > Streptophyta > Magnoliopsida > Santalales > Viscaceae > Viscum > Viscum album. Next base: position 1,357,619,231 of record OY728148.1, read on the forward strand.
CATCAAAGAAGGATTAATGTGTAATCCAAAGGTAGTTTTCTAAAGAAGAGTTATAAATCTTAATTGAGTATTTTCATTTTAGTTATTCTTAAACATCCTTAAAATATTATTTAAATGTGATGAAATAATAAAATTATTATATTAAATATAATTAAATTTTATTATGATTATGGTAAAACACTTTTTATTCTCCTTTTTGATCATATCATAATTGAAAACATCACTCGTGTGTACATGTATATTACCACTTATACGAAGAGATGTGTTTTTTTTCATCAACACAAATCAAGGATTTTTATTATGATGGAATTAATGAATATATATAATATTAATTACATAATTATGATTTTATAATTATAATATATCACTTACCTTCTTGCCCTTCCATATGTTGGAAAATGATAATTTCGTTTGTGCGTACGCATGAATTACCACCTCCACGAAGCGATGTAATTCATTTTTCATGTAAAAATTTCATCGATGGTCATAAGATTTAATTTAATATATAAAAAGTATTATAATTTAATTATTAATATTATAGATATGATTGAACAGTGACCCCTTTCACCATGGTCAACCGACCAAACTTGTTTTGGGATTATCAACTGAACATCCAACATGAACTTAACAGATTTAACGACTATATAAATCCTTGTCATAAATGAAAAAAAAGGGGTAATAATATGTTAATACAGAAAAAAAGGTTCTATATCAAGTATAAAATTTATATGTGTTTATTATACAGGATTTAATTTATATATTTTGTGAGTTAGACTTCAGGAAAGAGATTTTTACTGAAAACCTTATTTTAAAAGTTATAATATTTCTCTTCTATTCTTCATCCATAACCACATTATTTAAAATGTGTCTATAATTTAATTAATATAATTAAATTTATGTTAAAATTAATTTTAAAATGTATTTTCCTTTATTTATTTATGTTTTTAAAATAAAACATCCAAATATTTTCCGAACATGTTATTTTTGACATTTTTAAAAAAGTATGAACGAAATATTCTTTCAACTTATATGGAATGAGTGGAATTTACCACCAATATGACTATTATTCTATAAGATTATTCCCCTACACATTTTCATGTTTTTTCAAAATAGTACCTTATTTTCCATTTTTTGGGAAATTTTTATTAAAAATTTTTCAAAGAAAAAATAATTTTTATCCTTATTTTTACAAAAAGCCAAAAAGTGATTCTATATATATGTAAAATAGAATAATTAATGAGATTTTATGTTGGTAATGCAATATTATATACCTTTTATGTATGTTATAGAACTTTTACATATATAATGATGATGGGAGAGCCTAATATATCTCTATAATGCATTGGGTAATGATTATGGTCTTCAAAGAATTATATTGAAATTAACCGAGTATGTTATTACATTTATAATTGTTATCATAATAGTGACTATAAGAGTGGTATTAAGATGATTTACCAAGATACCTACATAAATTTTATAAAATTAAAAATTAATTTTCATATATTTTTTTTATTTCATTAGATAAGTTAATGAGGTTATGTTTATAAGAATTTTTATACCTCTTTCATGGGATAAAAAATGTTTTTTTCAAGAAAATGTTTTCATGAGTGTACATATTTTACAAGAAACCCTTATGATTATGGGTTTTCCTGTATGATTTCTTATGATTTGTTTTATGAAAATATTGGGGAAATGAATATTATTTCATGAGTAAGAAAATTAGTATATTAGCTTGAAGTTTATTATGTAAAAAGGGAAAGTTTTAATATAGGATTACATGATTTCTAAAATGGACTAATGATTTGATTTTTTTATATCCATTAATGATATTATTGTTCTCATTCCAAGTTTTCAAAAAATTTCAAAGGGGATAAAGTGAGTAGAAACTATAGAAATATCTCAATTCCCATGATTGGAATTCAACTTTAAAGAATCATCTATGATTTAAAGAAACTAGAGTTTAAATTTAAGTACGATATTTTTTTTGGAAAAAATGGATATTGATTTAATGTTTAAAAATTTTATTTAATGGGTTTTATATTTAAGTGTTTCTCCTAATTATCTAAAATTCTAAATTAAAAAGTTCCCTGAAATGTTAGAAAGTACAACCCTTATGATAAATCCTGTAATTATTGGTTGTTTAAGTTATGAGGTGTTATAGTTAGTATAAATGAAATGGTTTAGATAAAATTAGAGGTTTGGATGTTATTAATAAAATTATTTTATGGTTTATTAATATATGGATTATATTATCATGATAATACTTTGAGGGTTTCCATATTGATTTATCTAATTTATTCTTATTTTTATAATGATTTTCTATAGAGGAAATAGAGAGAATAAAGTGTAAAGGAACCAAGAAGATGATTTCCTTCCAAATCAGTAACATATAATGGTTCAAATTGAAATAGAATATTTTGTAGATATGTTAACTCAGTTGAGGTAGTATATTAATAGTGTAAACCATGCTAGAGAGTGACTAAAATCTCTACTTATGAACAAGTCTATAGTAAAGAATTTAATTAAAAAACACCATCTTGATTTTGGTAGAACATCATATATAGTAGAATAAAAAATATATATCAATTATTTTTAAATGATATACAAGTTTTTGGATTGTTCTAAACATCAAATAGAATATTATTACATTTATCTATTTGGTGTTGAAAATGATCTGTAGTGGTTATTGATTAAGTATACCATGGTGAAAGATGATATTGATTACATGAAGTGCATAGTATTTAAGGAGATTATCCTTGAGAAGTATTTTCCTAATATAGTTTCAATTATGATGGAAATACAATTTTTGGAACTTAAGAAAAAGGATAAGTACTTTGTTTCCTCCCATAACGATAATTTTACTTGACTATCCTAGTGTGTACAAAATTTCATTCTAGTACTTGAAAGTAAAATTGAAAGGTTTTACTCTGGATTAAAACCATTTATGAAAAGTGATTTAGACTCTTGTTAATCTAAACTCTATGTTAATTTTTTATGAAGTGTTTAGAAGGTTAAGATGAAGTTTTTTTTAACTTTTACAACAACAAAGAAAAAACTAGTCTAGGTGTAAAGTAATGGGAACTTATCCACTGAAAAAATCCAAAGGTAAGAGGTATAAATTTACCTCTTATTATAAGTGTGGTAAGAAGAATACTAGTGAGTGTATTATGAAATATGGAAAGATCTATCTATGTGTTATTCTATGAAATTATGCTCATGATTTAAATGAAAATATTTCAGGTAACAGTCAAACCAAATATGATAAATAGGAAGTGAGATGATTTAAATGTAATGAGATGGTCTATTATTTAGATTTTTTTCTAAATAAAAGGATTAATTATGGTAATTATGAATAATTTAATAATAATTGTGTGGAAAATTTATTTTTAACTAACTTTCAAAATGTAGGACCATCAAATAAAGTAGTGATAGGTACATTACTTTTTTACTAAAATTTTGAAAATGTCTTGTTTGATTCAGTGTCTATAAATTATTTTATTTCTAAGGGATTGTTTGGTAAAATATAAATATTACATAAATAAATATAGAGAAAATAGTATAAACTTGTGGTGTAAGTATTAAGGAAAAAAACTTCTAATGAATATATATGTGAAGTTCATAGGGAGATGTTACACCCCTGAGAGGGGAGAGGGGGGTTGAATTAGTGGTGGTTTGTATATTTTATTTATTTCTATTGAAATTAACCTATGTTGAACTATTATTATCCAATCCAATATTGTGATTTCATAAACTTTCTTAAATTATGTAAAAGAAAATAACATAAGAATGCAAAATTTTTACAAGGTTCAATCTCAAAGTGAGCCTACTCCTTACTGTGATTATTTAGACACCCCAATCTCACATTATCTACTATAATCAAAAGTAGATAAAACTAAAAAATTATTTAATATAAAAGAATAATACTTTGATTTCTAAAGTCCAACTGTAATAATAGATTCAAACTATCTAAAACAAATATGAAAACAAACAACATAATAAATACCTCTTCTGAATATTTCATGCTCCTACAACAGTTGATGAAGATCTTTCTTTTGATCCTTCAAGATAATTTAATTATAAATGAATAATTTATCATGATTCCTAAAAATATATATATTTTATCTTTTACACTATATTATTTCTCATTATATTCCAAACTTCTCACACCATACAATGATTCTTTCATTATCTTTCTACTTTACACAATAATACATTTCCCCATGTCAAGCGTATGATCTGTCAATGGTTATGTGAATGCATGATCAAAAAATATCTCAAGAATCATTTTAAGATTCATATTTATTTATTCTTCCAAAAAATTTAAGTTTAACAGAGATACTACATTAGATATTTGGATTTCATGAGTTTTATGCATGAATTTCCAACATTTCCCTTCCCATGACCAGGAAGGGTTCATGAAAACTGTCTTCCTTTAATCACACTATTCTTATGAAAGCCTAGAAAGGATTGTGAGTGAAACTCATCCTTAATGAAAAGAGATCATGTAATTCAATTTTTTATTTGAAAAAATCCTTTGTAATATTTTAAGACATTGTATGTGGGTCCTTCACGTGACCCTAGTTTGTTTGTGGATGCTTCATTTAAATAAGAGGTGTTATCCGTGAGATGGTTTCACATGATTGAATCCAGAGAACCTATTCTTCCTTTGTGAGACCTTGAAGACCTTAATGTTCTTTCCTAATATCTTTTTTTGACATGATTATGTGTCTTTAAGTTCATTTTCATGATGAAATCACGCGGTCTTATTTTCCTTTATGATAAATGAATCAAGTGAACCTCTATTTTCATGAGAGCTTAGTATTTTTCAGAATTTTAACTATCTAAGGTTCCTTTGTTTTATATAGTAAATTCAATGCCATATATATACAGTTTTTTAATGTGTACTAATGGATCCTTTAAAAACTCTAAGATCTTTAGAACTATTTAATTTTGAAAATATCATCTTTTTCAAGCTTCATGCCATGATATAATTATCACATAATCATGTGACAGCCTCTTCTTCATTGCATGATCACTTTTATATCATGCAGTGACTCAGTAGTCTTCTTGTGATGGCATAATGAAATTTGACATGCCTTCTTACAATGCCTATTTCAAACTTGATGAAAATCTCCCCCAAATAATTCAGGTTTTAATTAAATGTAAAAGGTAGGACATACACATGATGAGAAGATATGTTCTTTTTCATGTAATGATATCATGTGATCGTGTGAATTATTCATGTATCCGGGAACATATTTTGATTCTAGGATGAATGTTAACATGAATTCTATTAATCAATCATACTCATTCAATAACTTCATATTCAAGGACTATATTTCGTCCAAACCAGTTTTTCAATTCATGAAATGCTTGCAAGACACTGATTGCATGAATGGGTTTGGTACGATTGAGTTTTTTTTGATGTATTACAGTGATCATATTCCATGGAAGTTTGTATTCATGTGGGAAGAAACCTCATTAAGAGGTAGGATATGATGGGCAGTTTAAAAAAGAAGGGGACAAGATTCAATGGACAGATCATATTGCACAGACCATACAATGCATAATATATTCAACTTTAAAATAACACATGAATAGTTACCGTTTATCTGTATCCCATGTCGATTATTCACCCAAACTACACTAGGATATATTATCTAATTAGTGACCACTTCTCATTTGATATCACTATCAGGGATCAACATTGGTTACATTTCCACACACCACATGCTTTGGCCCAGTTGGCTACCAGCACAAACTATGCATGCTACAACACATGCACTTTGTGAACATTGTACATGTAACCACCCATACATAGAGGGAATTATGCCTCCTATTCCACCAACGGGCTGGCCTAGTCTGCTTCCTTGAGTGTGGTTAACCTCTAGGTCCCACAGTCCTGAGGTCAAGCTTAGCCTAGGCTGAGTTAATAGGCTGACCCAATTTTTTATAAGGACAAGAAAAAATATACTTAGTAAATTCTAAGTATGTAATAAATAATTACACACTTAAGAAATATATATTCCATCATCAAATACCAAGACATAAAAATACCATTTTCAAATATTCAAACAAACTAATATTTTCAATAGACATCAAATTATTCTCATCAAAACATTTCTTCTTAAAAATTAATATTTTCATCGTCTTCATTTATTCTTCAATGTTGTAAACATATTGAAAACTCAATAGAACATGTATTTTCTATTTAAGATCAACATAATCAATCATTAGATTTAACAAGGATAATTTTCCAAGGGTTACATCCAATTTCATTAGATGAACCCATAATAATTCTAAAGGCATCACAACTTTATTAACCAACTCATATTGACATATTGAAAACAAATTCAACCTAAGATCTACAATACCCCACCTTTTATTTTGTTTTAAATATCACCACACATCAACAAAGTCAAAATATGGGGAAAAATTTCTACCCCTTGTTTTGAATCAAATTCAAAGGGTACATGGGATCTGCTAAGCTCAATTGTAATCTCAAATACAAGGTCTCCTTCTTATGAAGAGTATATATTGAAAAAATCTAAGAGAGAAATGATATCACATGGTCCTCATCATCAAGAGCCTTTAGTTAATCAAATCGAATTCCACATGGTCTAACCTAATGTATAAAACAAGTGAGATATAACCAAATATGTCTAATATATATATGATCAACTATACATGTGAAATCATGTTCAAAAAATCTAAAATGTTCTTTTTTGGGTGCTAGAAAATATTAAGATTCATAATTTAACTACTAAATCCTACACATACTTCAACAAACACATTATATAGGTCAAGTGAAAAAGATATAGTTTTCCCTTTATCTCATTCTTAGCTCATGAAATCTCCCCCTCGAGGGGTGCACTCATTTTTATCATTATAGAACATAGTTAATCCCATGATGAAAAAAATATTCTTAAATTCCTTACATGTTTGATCAAGAATATAAAATAATAGTGAATAAGGAGGAAAATGTTAGTATACTTCAAGGGAGAGGAGTAGGATGAATGTTAATTTTCATCCTAAGTTCCATAAACCACTCTCTTGACATAGATTTGGTGAAAATATCTGCAACTTGATCTTTTGTAAAAAATTATTCCATCTTGTTATCTCCACATTCCACATTTTATTTGTTAAATTGATATATGATATCAATATTCATGGATCTTTAATGTTTAATTGTGTTTTTTGATAACCCTATAGCACTCTAATTATCATGATAAATTTTTAGGGGTTTATTAATTTCAATTTTCAAATCTTCTAACTGCACTCTCATCCAAATCATCTGTGTACAAGAATGTGTAGCTGCAACATATTCCACCTAAGCCATGCTCAATTTTACTAAATTCTACTTTTTTCTATACTAAATGACACAACCTTCTCCCATAAATAAAGTTTAACTTGAAGTTTATCTTTTATTTGTACAATCACCTACCTAATTTTCATCGGTAAAGCCTATGAATTTCAAATTTTCATTTTGTATATATAGGAGACAATATTTCAAAGTTACATTCACATATTTTGAAACTCTCTTGGGGGATAACAAGTGAGAAACTTTAGGATCACTCTAAAATCTATCACGTAGTGTCACTTCATAAGTTATATATAGACATAAATCCATTAGATAGAGCCTAATTCCAATTATTCATATGAATTATTTCTAGTTAACATTTATCCCAACATCATATTTACACAAATTGGTACCAATGGAAATATTAGTTGAGACTTATTTTTCATTTTCCATTCAAAAACCTTTTTTTTGATTCTATGGAATATTTTTATTGAGATATAAATATCTAATTTGGTTTCTACTTAAGCTAAAATCCCAAAAAGTATGACATCTGACCAAGCATGGACATCTCAAAATTATTTTCATCTACTTTGCAAATACATTCCTTAACACAAGAAAAGATTATTTCATCCACATACACAATAACTATAAGATTTCCTTTGTAAATTTATCTCATATAAAAGTTACTTTCAATTTAACCTTTTATAAATTTTATATCCCTTAAACAAACATATAATTTGGAATACCAGGTTCTAGGGTCCAACTTCAAACCATACAAGGGTTTATTGAATTTGTATACCATTTTTTCATCACTTTCTAAGAAAAAACCATCATTATTTTCAATATAGAATTATTCCTTAAGTTCAACATTTTAAAAGGAAGATTCTACATCCACTTTATAAACATGATAATGTTTTTATGCTTCCACTTCCAATAAAATTCTAATAGTATCTAGTCTTATTACAAATGAAAAGGATTATTCAAAGCCAATTCATTCCATTTGAGAATATCCTTTGTACAATATAATTTATTTGTTCCCTGATACTTCACCTTTTTCATTAAAATTACTTCTAATAACACACTTGGTGATAAAAAATATATTTATTTTTATCTCTTGACAAAAGATCCCAAGTGGAGTTATTCTTTATCTGGTCATATTCCTCATTCACAACGTGTGACCATTCCTCATTCTCAACTGCTTTTACCACTGTATAAAGTTTAGTTTGAGAAATAAGTTCAATTTTATTTTAAATTATCAATCTTCTTCTAGTTTTAATATGAGCCTCTTGAATTCCAATGATATTTTCAGTTTCAACATGTTTCTTGAATTTGTTGTATCTCTTTCTATTATTTACACAAACTTTATATTATTCCATGGTCTATTCAGAATCAATATTAGCAGTGTTTGTCTATTTTTCAGTAACTTTATCATTCTTCTGTTCCATTTTATACCATTTTATACTAAATATTATGAATTTGTATCAATTGAGATATCTAATTTTTTTCTTATTTTCTATAATTTTGAAATCACTATAGTCAAATAGCCTCTGTAGGTTTTTGTTCCATAATCTATAGAAACTTACATTAGATATATAACCCATCAAAATTCATTCAATTGGTTTTTCTTCAAATTTTATTAGATTGATGTTCTTGATCTGGATAATTCAAGTATATACAAAAAATTTGAAGTATTCAAGAGTTGTGTTTTTCTTATACCAGATTTCATATACTGTCTTTTGGGTTTAAAGTCTTAGTAGACATATGTTCTATATATGTATGATAGTACATACATATTCCCTCTAGAAATACATCAATATGTTGTGATCATCTAATATTGTTCTTCCCATATCTTCCATGCTTCTATTATTTCTTTTATATACCCCATTTTCTGTGTAGTATATAGTGTGATAGAGTGATGTTAGATTCTATGTTTGGAAAGATAACTTTAAAAAGAATCACAAGTAAACTCCTTACTATTATCCAATCTCAGTTTCATGATATAGATACCCATATCATTCTCAAAATTTCTTCTAATTTTTTTGAACATTTTAGTTGCCTATGACTTGTGTTTGATAAGAATGAAATTAATCAACTGAGTATATTCATTAATAAATGTAATGAAATATAGGTCACCTCTGGTATAATTTGGTATCATTGGACAATATAAGATAGTATAAATAAGTTCAATGGTTCTAGAAGATATAATATCCATCCCTTTATGTTAACTTTTATACAATTTCCCTTTTTTATAGGTTTCATAGATTTCATCCCTTTCCCTCTTTATCTTGGGAAAATATCTCACAATATAATGCTTCAAGATTTTACTTATACTCTTTTGACCTAGATGGACAAGCCTTATATGCCATAAGATGTTTTCAACTTTGGCACTTATTTAACAAGAATTGATAAAATCATTAATTATAAATATATTACTATTGGTTATTTTCCATTGAGTGATAATTGATCCATCCTTTATGCTTTTGATGATACATGTGTCTTTTTGAACAACACCTCATGTCCATCATCACAAAGTTGGATGACACTAAGAAAATTATGATTCATCCCTTGAATAAATAAGACATTATTTGACTTCATATTTTAGGATTCAATATATGCTTTTCAAATTCCCTTAATTTTCAGGGAACAGTCATTTCTATAGGTTAATGCTCCTCCTTCACGATTCTAAACTTTGATTAGAATTTTTGTATCACCATTCATGTATGATTAACTTACACTATCAAGAATCCATGACTTGATTTTTATACTAGACTTTAATGAAACTTTAGATAAACATGATTTTTATTCATTCATTTTTTGATCTCCCTTTACTTTCTCAACATTTGATGTTTGTTGAGGGAGAATAATAAATAACTTTTAAGAAATATGGAATTTATGTTCACATCTTCCATAAATTTATTCTACACATTCAAATTTGTTTTATGTTGGAATATAGAATGAATTTATGATAACTTATTGCTTAATTTGAAAATCTTCTCTTCTTTCCTCAGAATAAATCCCCCTTGGTTCATGTCTCATCTCTGTTAGGGACATGTTATACTAGTATAAAGATGAATTTTTCCCAAAAAATATACAACACCAGTAGTGACCTCTAAAACATGATCTTCCCAATTAACAATAGAGATGTCTTGAAGATTGTTGTTGTTTTATTTCCATATACTGATATTGACTCTTCTATGGGGAAAAAGATCTTATTGGAGAATTTCTTTCTTCCTTTGAATTAGAAGATAATTTCTCACTAGTCTTCATAAACCACACTTGTCCAAAAATTATTCTTGGACCTATATTGTTAGAGATCAAAAAATTATTTTTAAATTCATAGAGTTATCAATTAACCTTCTTATTTAAATGCCACTTTTCACCAATTTTTTATGATTCTTCCTTGAACTCAATAAAATTTCTAAAATACTCTCTAATAATTTTTAAGCTATTATATGCTTCAAGGTATTTATACTAAGTTTTATAATATTATTCTTCTTTGAGATCAAGTTTCTCTTCAAGGTCCTTTACTATCTTTTCAATTTTAGACACTTTTAATTTATGTATTTAGATTTCTTCAATGTAAATAATATATTTATTTTCAAATTATTTTATTTCCTCAGTTATATTTTATTTTTATTTTAATGATAATCTCTTTTCCTTCTTGAGCTTTCTGTTTTTCTCCTGGAAGAATTTTAATTTATTCTTCAAAATGATTTCTAACTCTATTCATTCAATTTTATCATATTCACTGGAAGAGGTGTCAAACCTTTTTTACACATCATCCATGAAGTTAGTTTTATCTTTTCATTAGACACCAAAGGTATATTTATCCTCCTATTATTTTTTCACTAAAATTATTCTTTAACTTTGAATCAATTTCTTCTTGATTCCATCAAATTTGGTTGTTCCTTTTGAGATCTTCCCCCATTTATTTTTTTATAGATTCTCATCATCTAAATCGGGTTCCACAGACTCATTTTTAGGAAAATTTATAGTAAAATTCCCAATATCATTATAGTTGTAGCACCTTGGTGGTAATTTACCTTCACCCTTAAATTTTTTCTTTAATGAATCTTTTTTTATACAATTTTAATGATTCTTTTATAATATTCATCTTCTTCTTCATCATCAGATTCACTTGATACTAACATTTCATCATCTCTGATTTTGAGATTTTCTATGACCTCAAAAGCCATCACATATTTGATCTTCTTCTTGAAGACTGATAAATTTCACATTTCATATTCAATGAATATGTTCTATAATTCCTTGTTTGTAATATCATCTCAATCTTCTAAAGCTAATACTTTAGGTTCAAAATTGTTGGGAAAATTTCTCACTATCTTTTTTAAAATAGTTGAATCATACAAATTTTCTCCAAAACCTCTAATATTACTAATAATTTTATTTAATATTTTCAAGTAGTCATGAATATTGTCTTATTAACCCATCTTGATATCTTTAAAATTTCTCCTCTAAATTTTCAATTTTTCCTCCTTGAATTTGATGCTTCCTTCATAACTAATTTCCTATTTATCCCAAATTTCCTAGGAATTTTTGAGTCCCATAACCTTTGTGTAAAATATTTTTAGAAAGATACATAAAAATGGGATTATGATATTTTCCATCAACTTCTATTTTTCTCTTATTGATAAAAGTCAAAAGATCATCTTAAGTGATAGGTGGGAATCCTATAGTAACTACATTTAAACTTCAAGGTCAGGAGATAGAAGATAGGGTGACATCATATTCTTTTAACTATTATAGTTATTTCCCTAAAAAGTAGGAAAACCCTAATATTGAAAATTTTAGATTATCTATATTTAGTAATTAATGGATCATGACAGATTGGACCTGTGCTCTGATACCAATTGAAGTTGTCAGGGATATGTTACACCACTGAGAGGGGGGGTGAATCAGTGGTGGTTTTTTATAATTTTCTATCTTTTGAAAATAATTTTTTTGACCTATTAGGATATGGTACACTCTTGTGATCTCAAGACCTTTTCCAAATGCAATAAAAATAATTTTTTACAAGAAACTAAAATTTTTACAAGGTTCGGTCTAAAAGTGAGCCTACTCCTTACTATGATTATTTAAACACCGCAATAATAGATTATACACTATAATCAAAAGCAGTTACAACTTATAATTCTTCAAAAAAAATGAATAACTATATAATTTCTAGATTCCCATTTAAACAACAAGTTTACACTATCTAAAACAAATACGAACACAAACAACACAAGAAATGCCTCTTTTGAATATTGACTTCTCCTAAAATCATTAATGAAGACATTTCTTATGATCCATCAGAATAATACAATTTGAAAATTATAAATTTATAAATATTCCTGAAAATATATAGATTTGATCTTGTACATTGTATTCATTTTCACTATCATCCAAACATCTCAAACCCCGAAATGTAACTTTCACTGTCTATCCAATTTAGGCAAGAATTCACTACCTCATGTAAAGAACATGATATGTCAATAGTTATGAGATATCATGATAAAAAAATATCTCAATCGCCCTTTTAATCTTCCTCTTTCTTTTACCTTCCAAAAAATTTAAGTTTAATAGAGATAATACTTTTTATATATGGATTGCATAAGTTTCATGCACAACTTGTCAACAACTCCCTTCATGTGATGAAGAAGGTTTATGTGAACTATATTCCATTAATCAAACTATTCTAAAAAAATCATGGAAAAGATATTGAGTGAAACTCCTCATTTACATGAATATATCACTTAATTACCATTGTTGTTCACAAAAGTCATTTATAAGATCTTAAGGCATTGTGTATAGGTCCTTCGTGTGACCTTGGTTTTTCAGTGGATGCTTTTCATGAATGAGAGCTGCTATACATGAGAGGGGTTCATGTGATTAAATAGCCCAAACCAATTATTCCTTTATGAGACCAAAAATTACTACAAGTTCTTTCCTAATACCTTTTCATGAAAATATTGTGTGTTCAAAAGTTCCTTTATGTGACTAAATCACAAGGGATTATTCTCCTTCATAAGAAGTGAATCAAGCAAACCTTTGTTTTCACAAGAGCTCAATATTTTTCAGTATTTTAAGTCTTGGAGTTGCCTCAATTTATAAAGGTAAGTTGAAATTATGTATCTTTGATTTTTAAGGTGTACTAAGGACTCCTTGAAACACTCTAAGATCTTATGATCTGTTTAATTCGGAAAATCTAAACTTCTTTAAGCTTCATGCCATGCTGGAATGATCACACGATTTTCATGATAGTTTCTTCTTCATCACTTGATCACTTCAATGATCATGTGATTCCTCAGTAGTGTTCTTCTAATATAATTATGAATGTTGACATGCCTTATTATGATGCCTCTTACAATGTTGACGAAAATTCCCCCAAATAATTCATTAGTTAAATAAATACAAAAGGTAGGATATTCATGTGAAGAGAAGATATGTTCTTTATCATGTGATGATATCACGTGACCATGTGAATGCTTCAAGTATCTGATAACATCATAGGATATCAGGATGACTTCAAAAATTTCTTCTCTTGATAAAGCATGTTCATGTAATGTATTCATATACATGGATTATATTTCAATCAAATCGGTTTTTTGAGTCATGGTATGCATGAAAGACACCAATTTCATGAATGGTTTTAGTAAGATTGATATTTTCTTGATGTCTTTTGGTGATAATACAGCATGTCTAGTTGTCTTCATATGAGAAGAAACTTCATTGATTGGTAGGAGATGAAGGTTAGTATAAAATGGTGGGTTACAAGATTCAATGGAGGGCTCAGATTGTATAGATCATGTGGTGCACAATATATCAAACTTTTAAATGATGCATGAATAGTTAATTTGTATCTTCATACCACATAAATAATTCATCCAAAATATACTTTTTCTATATTTTCTTATTAGTGACTGCTGCTCATTTGAGTTTTCTATTGAGGATTAACACCAGTTACATTTTCACACACTATAAGTTTTTACCTAATGGGTTACCAACCCAAACTATTCATGCTACAATGTGAACACTCTAGGGGCCTTATACATAGGACTACCAACACATATTAGGAATTATGCCTCCTCTACTACCCATGGGATGTCCTGAGCTGCTTACTTGAGTGTGGTTAACCTTTGGGTCCCATAGTACTTAGGTCATGCTCATCCTAGGCTGGGTTAGTGGGCTAGCCCATTTTTTTATAAATACCCACACAAATATATTTAGTAAATACTATGTATATAAAAATGAATTCCACCCTTAAGAAATATAGATTACATTATGAAATACCAACCCCTCAAAATATATTCTTCGAATATTATATCAATATAATATTTTTAATGGCCTTAAAATTCTTCTCATCGAAAATTTATTCATGAAAATTAATACTTTCATGGTCTTTATCTATTATTTTGTGTTTTAAACATAGTAAAAACTCAATTGACATGTCTTTTAAATTTATGATCAGTACAATCAACCATTATATTTAACAAGGTGAATTTTCCAAGTGTGACATATAATACCATTAGATGAATCCATAACAATTCTACAAGAATCACCACTTTATTAACCAACTCATATTGATTTATTAGTAAAAATGAAACCTAATCTCAATAATGTGGAATGATTTTTCCTACAAATATTATTATATTTACCATAGTTTAGTTTGATTTTATTATGGGTATGGATTGGATTTTAGTTTATCATGCTAAGATAAATTACAAAGATAAGAAAGTTATTTTAAAATTTCAAAGCGAGTCTTATTTTTTATATAAGAATGAGTTCATACCTATGATAACATGTCAATAATTTTAAAAACTAACTAAAGATGGAATTTAATGTTATCTTAAACATATTGTTGAAAAAATGTATGTTTTTTGGATTAGTGATGAACCGATAGAAAATGAATATGTGGATGTATCTATTAATGATTTTTATAGTGTTATTTCTGATCAGAAGGTTGAATTTATTATTGAATTAGTGTTTTATGCTAATAAAATTTCAAAAACCCCTTATCAAATGACTCTTTTAGATCTTTTGGAATTGAAAAATCAATTAAAAGAGACTCTTGAAAAGGGTTTTTTTCCTATCACTTCACCCTAGGTTTCACCTATTCTTTTTGATAAAAATAAGGATTCTTCAATGAGGCCTTTCAATTACTATAGATCACTCAATAACATTACTATTAAGAATAATTATTATTGTTGTCATATATATGACTTGTATTATCAGCTTCAGGGAGGGCAACATTTTTCAAAGATTGATCTCATGCCTGGATATCATCAGTTGAATGTAATGGAGGAAGATGTTACAAAGATGAAATTTTATACTAGGTATGGGCATTATAAGTTTTATATTATACCCTTCGGGTTAACTAATACACACAATGTATTAATGGATTTTATGAATTGATCTTTATTTGATTTTCTGGATAATATTGGGTTGTTTTTATTAAGGATATTCTAGTTTATTATAAAAGTTATGATGAACATGAATGACATTTGTGAATTGTTTTATAGACATTAAAAGAAAAACATTTGTATGTATAATTCAATAAATGTTAATTTCGGTTATAATAGATTTCTTTACTTCAATATATTGTCTCTAAAGATGAAATAACTATTTATCCTATAAAAACATAGGTGGTGGAAGAGATTACATGACCTAAAAATATCATTGAGATTCAAAGTTGTATTAGATTAGTGGGTTTCTATCAATAGTTTTTCTGAAAAAAATTCTTGGTTATCTATCCCAATAAGTTAAATAAAAAAGCTTTTATAGTCACAAGGATAAAGGAATGTGATAAAAGTTTTCAATAATTGAAAAGAATATTGGTTAATTCTCCAGTGTTGGCCTTTGCATCCAGGAATTGTGAGTTTGTTATCTATAGTGAAGCTTCATTTAAGGGACATGGTCATTTCTAGATGTGGTATGATTAGTTAATTATATAGGCATTATGCTAATTGAAAATCCCTAAATAGAATGAATTATCTTAAAATATTTGTAAAGAGGTTGTGTGTCCCAAGTTATCCATTATTAAAGAAGGAATAATTAAGTGAAGCTCATAACTATCAGTTTTTATTATCCAAGTAGTACTAAGATGTATATAGGCCTTTGAGAATATTATTGGTGGTAAATAATTAATAATAGAATGGTTGATTTTACCCTAAAAGGTTTTAATTATCAAAAAATTAAATATGATTAATACATATCAAAGGGGATGCTTAATCCTTTTCCAGTTCTTGAATGGAAATAGGATAATATATCCTTGAATTTCATTGTGTTATTACTATATACACCTCAAATTAATAGTGTAATTTGGATTATTATTGACATTTTAACTAAATTTGTTAATTTTTATGTCTATTTAATATACTATGTATTTGGATAAACTTTCTAGTCATTATAATCAAGAGGTAGTAAGATTACATGGAGTCCCTCTCTCTATTGTATATGATAGTGATCCTAGATTTTCATCAAATTTATGGAAAGATTATCAGAAGTTATTGAGAACTGAATTAAATTTTAGTATATAATTTCATCTTTAATCTGATATATAGTCAGATTGAATGATTAATATATAGGACTATATGCTTTGGGAATGTTCTCTATATTACCATGGAAGTTGGTGTCATTATATTTCTTTAGATTAATTTTATTATAATAACACTATTAATTCTTATATATAGATGGATGTTTTTTAGGAACTATATGGAGATTAATGTCAGAATCTAATATGTTGGGATGAAGTTGGTGAGAGAATGTTATTATAAAAAAATGTAGCTAAAGAAATGGTTGATAAAGTAAATATTATTCAACAAAACATGATAGAATATCAGACCAGGCATAAGATTTATGCAGAGAATAAGAGGAAATACCCTTATTTTGAAGTAGGTGATCATTATTTTCTTAAAATATATCCATAAAAAGGTGTTATAAATATCATAATTAAAAGAAATTTAAGTATATTATTTATTTGTGTGTAAGAATATTTGGAAAAGGTGGGATCAATTTCATACTGAGCAGCTTTTCCTCTGATTTTATCTCAGGTATATGATGTGTTTTACGTTTTTTTGTTAAGGAAATATATACCAGACGTGTCTCATATTTTGATCCCTTGGTAGTAAAATTGGAAGAGAATACGTTTTATGAAGAAATGCTAGTGAAAATTCAAGATCAGAGAGATCATGTGTTTGGAATGAGGTAACTCAACTAGTGAAAGTTTTGTTGAAGAAACACATGATTGAGGAAGCAACATGGGAGCCTTAAAAGGCTATGGGGGGAAATATCCCTACATTTTTAAATGATGAATAAAAATAAGATGATGAAATTAATTTAAGAGGGTGATAATATAAAAAAACATGTAATTTTAATAGTAAAAATCCATATTTTATTAATATTTGTGACTTGATTTTATGGAATCATATTTAGTATAATAATTTTATTTAATTTATCAATTGAAAAATAAATAATTTAATCTAACTAAAATGTTTTCCAAGTATTATATGGATTTATTTAAATGTTTTAATTCTAAATTTTATGAATTAAATGTGATAAAAAGGAACTCATTTTTTGTTTGAATATATCAAATTTTGATTAAGGTGAAATTTTCATATTTTTTTAAATACTTGATTTATGGGTGAATAGTGAAAATAAATATTTTTTAAATACCGTCACTATTTTGAAATTATTATGATGTAAGAATTAATTAACAAATTTAAAAACCTTTTTATTGACCAAATATATGTTAAATGGGTTAAATAATTTATTTTAAAACATTATGTTGAATTTAGAAACCAAAGATTAACTTTTTTGAACATAAGTTATATTTTATTCAAATTTAAAACTATATTTGGGTCTTTGTATTTTAATATATGGTTGGAAGGTTAAATTAGGTTTCATCTTAATCAAAAAGTCTCAAAACCTTCATTTTTTTATTATATAACCAAACAAATAATTTATATCAACTTCTTAATTAATTTCAATGTGAAATGATTTTTATACTTGAATCGATTATTTTTATAAAAACTATTTTCATGAATTTTCCTTAATTATATTAAATGTAAATTCTTACAATTATATATAGTTAATATTATATAATTTAATTAAAAATTTGGATTCATAATTTACAATTTTTTTAAATTCCACTTTGATTTTTGTGCATATAATTTAGTTATCATGGTAAAAAGTTAAGTTATCACAATTAAGATTAAAGTTTTTTTAAAGGGAGTTTAACTAGGAGATAATTATTAAAATGTATAAAAAAACATATCTAAATGGTATTGTTTGAGCTTATTTAGACCCCATAACATCTTATCTACTAATTTTGGATTCCTTGGATCAACATAACCATGAATATGACCTTATTTAATTTAAATAATTTAATAATTACATGATTGTTACTCCCCTAACTTATAAAAGGGAACTTCTATTTTTTAATCACAACTATTAGGCCACTTATCTCAACCAAGTCCTTCATAAATATATTAATAGAATTTATATAAAATCCTATAGTCTCTAGTCTCATCAGAATACCAACCTAGAAGGCTTAAAGTGTAATCCCAATATTGTTTTCTAAAGAAGAGGTATAACTCTCAACTGAGCATTTTCATTTTATTTCTTCTTACAAGTATTTAAAATATTCATTAACTATGATAAATAATAACATAATTATATTAAATATAATAAAATGTTATTATGATTATGATACAAACTTTTTACTTCTCCTTTTCAATCTTATGGGAAATGAAAACATGACATGTGCGTACGGGTGGATCACCACCACCACGAAGCGATGTTATTTGTTTTTCATCACCACCTCATAAAGAAATAAATTATTATTGATTTGATAATTATATAAGATATTAATTATTTAATTATGATTCTATATAGATTATATATTACTTACCTTCTTACTCTTCAATTCGTTCAAAAACGATAACAACATTCGTGCATATGTGTGCATTACCAACTCCACAAAGCGTTGAGATTCATTTTTCATGTACACCTTTCATGGATGGTTATAGTTTTGTATTTAATGTATAAAATGATAATTATTCCATTATTAATACCATATATATTATTTAATAATGACCCTTTGACCATGGAAAACCTACCAAATTAGTTTTGGGATTATGAACAAAATGTCCTCAAAACATCTAACACGAACTTAACTGATTTTATTACTATATAAATCATTGAAATAAATGAAATTAAAGGGGTAATAATAAGTTAATACACTAAAAAATTGATTAAGAAATTATTAAATTAATATATGTTTATTATAAATGAGTTAATGTCTGTACGTGGTGAGTGAGACTCGAGTTAAGATCATTTTATTTAAAACCTTATTTTAAATGTTTTAAATTTTTTCTTCTATTTTACCTACATAACCAAGTATTTTAAACTGTATAAAATATGTTATTAATATACTAAAATGTATGTTCAAATTAATTTTAAACCATGGTTTGCTTTATTTATGAATGTTTTAAATGAATACCTTTAAACATTTTCCAAATGGGTTATTTTTTATATTTCTATAGAAGTGTAAAATGAATATTTTCTTAAGGTATAAGACCTGATTGAAGTATCCCAAAACCATGGCCATTATTATTTAAGTATATTAATCAACATGTTTTTTAAATTAATATCATATTTACTATTTTTTTGGAAAATTTTCAAATATTTTTCAAAGAAAAAAATATTTTTATGCTTATTTTTACAAAAAGCCGAGAAGTGCTTCTACTTATCCGATAAATAAAATAATTTATGAGATGTTATAATGGAAATGAAAGATTTTATGTATTTTATGTATGGTATAATCCTTGTTAAATTATCATGATAATGGGTGATCCCGATATAGCTCTCTAATGCATTGGGTGATGATCATGTTCTTCGGGGAATTATAATGGAATTAATCGGGTAGGTTATTCAATTTGTAAGAGTGTTTTAAATATTGATAAAAATATTATGTCCAAGGTACCTACATGAATTTTCTATGCTTAAAAATGAGTTTCTATGGATGTATTTTGATTTCATAAGTTTAGTTAATGGGATTATGTTTACAGGAAAGTTTATACCCCTTTTAAGGGAAAAGAATATGTTTTTAAAGAAAATGTTTTCATGAGTATCCATGTTTTACAAGAAACCCCCATTATTATGGATATGTATTTAATATTTATTAGGTGATGTTTTATAAAAATATTTTGGAAATAAATCTTATTTCTTGAGTAAAAAATGAATATTTGGGATCAAAGTTTATTATGTAAAAAGGGAAATATTTATTATGGGATTATATGATTTTTAAAATGGAATAATGAGTTTAATTATTTTTATATCCCCTAATGATATTTTTATTCTCATCCCAAGTTTTTTAAAAAAATTCATAGGGCCTAAAGATGACCAGGGACTAAAACAAGGTCTAAGGTTCCATTATGGGGATTAAAATTTAAAGAACCAAACATATTTTTAATAAAACAAGACTTCATATTTAAGTATACTATTTTTAAGGGAAAAAATAATATTTAGTGGAAGATTACATTTTTTTGTAAGGGTTTTTATATGAATGTTTTTTCCTGAACCAATAAAACTCTAAATCGAGAATATCCTCAAAATATAAAAAATTGAATCCCTTATAACAAATCGTGTAATTTCAAGTTTTTCAAGTTATGGGGTATAATATCCATAATGTTAATAATTTTATGAACATCCCTTTGATTAATTATATATAGTTTTAGAATCATCCATGGAAGTTGGTAATAGAAATTTGAATCACATCACTTTGTGAAGGTGATATTCCACATGCTTGCATGAGCAATGTAATTATTTTCCAAAAAATCATGGGGTAAGATGATTAATGATATATTATTTTTCTAAAATAATAATTATGTCATAAATATCATTTATATTAACTAATTATATCTTTATTACCATCCAAGTGTTGCACTGATGAAAAATTAATTACACCACTATGTGGGGAAAGTTGTTTGTATGTACACACATGTGATGTTTCCATTTTCCATATGATAGAAATAAGATAGAAAATAGATGTAAAATTAATATAAAAACATATTAATATGGTAAATATTTTTATTTAATTAAATTTAAAAGGTTATTTAATATTTATAGTAGGTTTAATAAGAAATAAACATGAAAAATATCATTAAGAACATATAACTCTTCTTTTTGTAATATCCTTTGGACTACACCTTAAGCCTTCTTGAAGTCATATTTTGGCGAAAATAGAACCTATAGGATGTGTATTAGTATTATTGGAATATATCTTGTTAGATATTGTTTGATCTAAGTGTCTTAATAAGTGAAGATAAGTGAGGGGAGGAGGTTCCGTTTTATAAGTATGGTGGGTGGAAAAATTATATATACTTAAAATGTTATATAATATTTTTCTAACTCAAGTAAAATGGATCCAAATTTTAATTGTTTTGAATATTATAAGGTTAATGTAGAGATAAAATAGAAAAAATGATATTTATGCAAGTGTTTTATGTTATCTTTAATCCATATCCCTTTATTTTACCACTTTTAACTCTTTTTACTAATTAATTGAGGTGATAAATATTGACTATGATTACTATTCATTATGAGAAAAAATCAATTTTACCTTTTTACCAAATAGTAATTATAAATATTCAAAATCTGAAAACTATTTTACAATATTCAATTTCTGTAAGTGGTAAAAATAACATTTAATCAAAGTTCACAAAACTCAATGAAACCCATTTTTAGAAAAATGCTTGTTTTTTGTGTAAAAATTATTTTAGAGAAAAATAAAGTGTAATGATAATTCCCTTTGAAATAATTGGATTAAGTTAGATAAAATGAGACTTATTTGAATTTTAAATAAAAATAAAACCAAATTTAACCTTGTTAATACTTGATTAAGAGATAAAAATCAAAAATAGTTTTTATTTCAATAAAAAATTACTTCGATTTACAAAATATTAAACAAAGGTTTAAAAGTTAAAAATTATATTTTTAAACAAATTTTATTAATTATTAAATATTTATTTTCACTATAAAAAAGTTTTAATAAAAATTTATTTTTTTATTATATATCAAGAATTTCGTAAAAATGGAAATATTTATAAAATAGGTATTTTTCACTACTCACCCAAAAAGAAACTATATCTGAAAAATCTCAAAAATTTACCCTATAATAATTTTTTCATGATGAATTCAAAAATGAAAATAATTTCATCAAATTCAAATTATAAAATTTGTGAATTTTGGTTTGAATTATATTCTTGAATATAGCTATGTGCATTATGCTATAATTTCTTTTGAAATAAATACTTACTTACTATAATTAAATCTCAAGTGTTAAGTTATTCATCCCTTCAAATATTTCATCCAAATAACTTTCTTGAATGTCACCTCAAGATAAAATGTGGGAATTTATTCATTATAACTTTTGTAGGTTTCCACATTTCATCTTATATATTATTATTTGTCAAATTTACCTTTACCAGATAAGTTTTCTAATTCTAAAACAGTTGTTCTATAGTATCAAGAATATTTATAGCCACTTCATAAGAAGATATATGAAGATTAAACTCTATTTATTTAAAGTTTATTACATGTGTTGTTTTTAGAATATATATCCCCAGTAATGGGATATGGAACACATCATATAATTTATATAGGTTGGGTGGAATTTCCAAATGATAAGCCACAACTCTAATTATTTAAAAAATATGAAAAGGTATGATATACATAGGGTTATAATTTAACTTTATTTCCCAACCATATAACATCATTCCATGGTGATACCTTCAAGGATACATGATCACTTACTTGAAATTCTAGATCTATCCTTTATTTATAGTCATACTTATTTTCCTACTTTGAATCGTCTTAATATTAATTTGAATATATCTCACTTTCACCATTGTCCCCTCAACAAGTTTTGGCCATAAAATATTTTTTTCTCTAACTTTATCCCAAAAATTTAGTGTATGAAATATTTTCCCATAAAACACTTCTTACAATGGATCATTAATTCTTGAATAAAATCAATTATTATAGAAATATTTCACCAAAGGTAAATACGAATCCCATATACCATGAAAGTCAAGTTAGCATGAACTCTGTATGTCTAATAATGTTTGAATAGTCCTTTAAAGCTAGCTATATATCCGAGGTTGATACAAAATACTTAAAAATATGTGTTTATAGACTTATAAATAATTTTCTTGAACTTCACTAAATGGTATGGGTTGTGATCAAATACAATCAAAATAGGATCACCATGAAGTATCATAACATTATTGATATAGAGTTGTGCAAGGTTCTCAATAAGTAAATCCTCCCTTAAAGTGAGGAATTTTGAACACTTGTTAAGGAAATAAACAATAAACCATATGGAATTACTTATTTTAGGATACTTTGGTAATCCGGTGAAAAATTTCATAGTAATATTATCCCACTTACACATAGGAATTTAGAGAGGATTAATGAGTCCTTTAGGATGTTGGATCTCAACATTTACCTATTGAGAAACTATTATTTTGATACATAGTAAAAACTTCCCCACTTCTCATTATTCCAAGAAAATGTCCTTTAGAATCCCATATCTTGGTGCTTCAAGGGAACATAGAGAAATTTGAGCAATGGACTTTATCATGTAATCCCCTCTTCATGTCTAGTATTGATGGAACACATAGCCTATTTCTAAATTTCAGCACACAATCATCATAAAAAAGTTTTCTAGATTCCCAATATTTTCGATATTAATTTTATTTTATAAAATCTTGTCATCAAGTTAGGAACTTTTTATTTTATATAGTAAATTTGGTTTAGTAATAATTTAGAAAAGAGTGATGATTCCCCTTCCCTAATGATTCCTATATCCAAATTTAATAAATCCATGAATATAAGATCTTTTTTAATCCTAATTTTAGTTATAAATCCATGATATTTCCTCTTCAATGCATTGGATACATTATTTTCCTTCACATGGTGGTAGTACATTGAGAAATCATAATCCTTGAGTAGCTCAAGTCATCACCATTTTCTCATGCTGATCTCATTTTGTGAAAATACGTATTTAATTTTTTTATTTGTATATATATCATTTCTTTCAATAAAGAGATAGTTATTATATATATTCAAAGAAACTATTATGGATACCAACTCAAGATCACCGATTATATAATTCTATTCATGGATATTTAAATTTCCTGATGAATAATAATCAACTCTACCATTATGTATAAGGACACATCCAATCCATTTCTTTGATGCATATCTATATATCACAAAACAATCCATTCACAATAGTAATTTAAATACCATTTCATTGGAAAAATATTTCATTTTATTCTCGAAAACATTCGTTGAATTCTCCTAACCATGAAAACATAACCCATTTATGTGTCACCTTTATTAATTAGTTAGAGAATTGGGATTTGTTTTGAAAAATGTAGTGATAGTAAACTACTAATTAAAGGAAATTATGTACCTCGGTTATGTTCTATGGTGTAGCAAATTATCTAAATTAAATTTATTTCGAAGGATTAAATGATATTCTATCCTTAAAGAAAATATATATAAGAAAATAAACTTCTTGAAACTTGATTTTGAAATTATTAAATTTCCAATACAACTCACCCCCTCTTGGAATTTCATGAATGATTCTCAAATAGATTTTTTTTTCTCTTAATAAATTTTAGAGTATAGAAAGATATCCTTGATAAATACCATAATGAAATTATATAGATAATAATTGAATACTATGTTTATTAGATCTATAAAAGCATAGGGTTCATTATTCAATTAAAAGTGAATTATTATAAACACACAATAACCATACCTTTTATGAAGTGGAATATTTGGAATATAAACCTTTATAATAATTCCCAAAACGGAGAGAAATATTTGAAAAATATTGATCTCCTAAAAGTTTATCAAGCAAGTAACCAATACAAGTTAGTAAATACTTATTCATTGTAGTGATGAAAATTATTTCCATATAATCGACACACAACCATATAGACGTATCATTCTTCTTAAAAATAATAACAGTAGATCCCCAAAGTAAAACACTAGGGTGAATGAATCCCTTATTACCCAACTCTTTCAGTTGTTTCATAAGTTCCATTAATTATTCTATGGTTATTGTACAAGGAGTCTTAGATACAGGTTTTTCATTATCGATGAGGTCAATGAAAAACTAAACTTCATGCTTGGGTGGATCTCAGGGAAACTTTTTAGGAAACACATCATTGTATTCATACGTAACAGGTATATTTTCTATTCTATGGTTACCTATCCCATCAATAAGTTTTCTTTTCTCTTATTATCCTATAATTTCTTTATGGTGTGCTATTGGAGGTGGATCCAAAAATAATTTAGATGATGTACTCTCCCCTGTGAAAACAAGGGATTATACATCTCCATCATGAATTATAATCTCATTCTCTTAATAAATTTTTTTTCATTATACTTTGAAATCCAATACATACAAAGGATTCTATCATTGTTAACCATATGTTTAATAAACAAGTATGTAAATTGGATATGTATATGTAGCATAATGGGTAATAGATGATATATCCATGTTGTAATAAGATTTCCCCTAGGATTCTTGACTGACAACTCCCTTATTAAGGTGTTAGGGAATGATGTGATGATCTTGGAAAAATAAAAGATACAAAAGATTGATAAGATCCATAATAATAATAAAAAATCATTATCTACCATTGAGATAACAATTAAAGTACATACCACCACATCTTTGTGAACTCCAACTAAAGCTATATTAATCCTAAAATCTTGACCTCCCCCCCCCTTGGACCCTTCTATGATAGGGCCCCTTTATGCTTAGGGAATTGGATTGAATAATTACCCATATCCTTATAGTTGAAGAAAATGATATCAGTGGTTTATTTATTTCCCTTATATTCATGAGATATATGGACCTTATCTCTCTATATGTAACAAAATTCAATACGATTTAAGCATTTATGAAAATGTTTCCTTCTATAATTATCACATTTTGGAAATATCAACTTTCATTTCTTCCCCTTTTATTTATTTATTTTTTCTTGGTGCTCAATGAACCACTTCATTTATTAATTTACCAAGAATATATAAGGACCACAATATTTTTTCTCTACCTTGATAAAACATGATATTGTATAATTATATAATGAAAATTTTGGGAGAGAATTTCCCTTAAAAAATATTTGACTTAATCCCATAAAATAAATTATTAATATTTCTTTATGTATTACATATTTAGTCTATTATATGCCTTTACAATCGAGTGAATTAAGCCTCATATTTTTAAAGACATTCCTCTTCCTTATACTTTAGGTTAAATAAAGTTAACTCTATTTCAACATGTTTATTTTAGGGAAAATATTTATTGATAAATATCACATTAAAATATCTCCATTACATACTTTAAATTTCATCATATTCTTTATTATTACGGATAAATGACCACCATTGATCTTCACGTCCCTTTATAAAATATACTACTAAATTTACCATTTCTCATTCATTACTTCCCAAATAAAGGAATATATTTTTTGGGGACTTAATTTATTACGCAGCTACAGGTTCATTAGTACTTAAATTAAAGTATGTAGGATTATTTTAAATAAATAAATTCAACATAGGTGAATCATGCTATGTAGAATTCAGTTTCTCTAAATAGTAAATGTTATTATTCATATCCTGCGTTAGTTTCCCAAGTATATCCATGATCTACTTAGCACCAATACCTAATGTATTAACTTTATCATAAGGGAAATCCTAACATTGACTATGGGTGTTGATTTAATTTCCCTTTATTATAGTATATTCCATATGTAAACAATGGAAGACAAAGAATTATCTCATAACATCATGAATATTGATCCATACCATAAAAATATATATATTTTTTAAACATTATAGGGATTTATATTTATGTTATTGTTTACTATATTATTCTAAAATCTAGTTCACATGGGTAATACTAAGGTTCCTTTGATACCAACTATAATTCTCCCAAATCAGGTGACCTAGAGATAATTATTACTTTATTATACTGGTACAAGATACAAAGAATCACAACAGAAATGATTGTTCAATTTACCATTCTTGAGAGATAATAAAAATACATGATTTCCAAACTATATTGTAAAAAAAATATAACATAAAAAAACATTCTTTCATCCTTTAAGATCATTCAAATACAACTTATTTATATCTTGGGGAAAACAATATAGTAAAGGGTGATCTCAGATTCTTAATAAGGGAAAACATATAATGGAATCTATCATGTGTAGATAAGGCATTAACAATATGGTCGAGTGGATAATCAATACATATTCCATTTTATAAAAAACTTGATTTTCAAAATATATATATGTGGAAAATATCAATATAATAATCACATGTATAATAATAACTGATATCTTAATGAAGAAAATTAAAAATTTCATAGATCATGATCTATATGTTAATTCCCCATGATAAGAAAGCATAAACCTTAACATGAACTCATTTTTCCAAGAAATTTTAAAGAATTGGTAGGTATACACTAAATCATCAACTAATTTTGCCAACTCTTTATCTCATGAGACCTGTCGATACATCAAGGGGATATCCATAACTGGGCCCTATCAGCCAATATTATATTTCCAATATAATTATCATATATTTAATCTAATAAATTATAAATATAAATATTTATTATCAATAAATAAATATCCATATTGAACCAAGAATATGTAACATCAATATTTCCCAACTAATAAAAATAAACTTCTTAATAAGTTTCCTTCACTTAATACCATATATTGAAATAGTATATAGTTAAGAAAATATCAAATTAGTATAAATTTTACTAAATATATCCATGATACTAAAAATATAGCCATGAAGGATAAAAATAATATCTAATCAAAAGGCCCGGAAGAAATTCAGACCCAATCCTACCAAACTTTATTAATAAAAATAAAAGACAAATTCAAGACATCAAAAGGGAGGTTTACAAATCCTAGTAAAGAAAGTTCGATGTGCATCTTCCTCAACAATGAAAATATCAATCAAGAGCCATAAAAGACCATTCTGAACAAGACTCCACAATAGCCTTCTTTGACAAAGCATCAAAAATCTGATTAGCCTCCTTTTAAAAATGATTCATATCAAGAATAAGACCATCAAGAAGTCACAGATATAAAATCCAAGAAGGAAACTTCACCCATGGTACATTCCTGGACTGTCTACGAAGAATGTTAATAGCAACCATTGAATTTGATTCCAGCCAAAGAAAGTACCAACCATGATGAACCACATAGGTGATAGCTTTGATCATAGCCCACATCTTAGCCTCAATGGAAGAACCCTATCCAATATAATGATAAAAGAATCCCTTAATGAATCCTTGATAGGTACAAAATACACCACCATAGCTTGAAGTCCCGGGTGCACCTGAGGTCGCCCCATCAACATTAAGTTTCACCCAAGAAGGAATAGGAGGAATCCACCTAATTGAATTCATCACCAAGGGTTTTTTTCCTTACAGAGACACCAAAGTTCCCTAAAATTATAAGATCACTAAGCTCATTTTTTATACAGCCCATTTGTACTCTAGAGGCAGTACAGACTACCCTGTGAATAACTCTAACACCCGTCTGAAAAGTGGGCTTGACATCATAAAAAACCAAGCCATTACGAGCCTTCCATATGAAACCAATCATAGTTGTTGCAACAACCATCAAGAGGTTTTGGACCTGTTCACTGCAGCTTGCAGTAGCAACCGAGACAAACATACCCTCCAGCATTCTCATATCCAAACAGAACCCAACCTTTTTCTTGATATATATCCAAATCCTTTAGATAAAAGTACAATACAAGAATAAATTCTCAATAGTCCCCTCAACTTACAAACATAGTGGATAGGATGATGAAAGTTGTATCCCATCCCGTTGAAGAAGACTCTACACTGGAAGCCTTCTTTTCCATATCCTCTATAAAATCAGGCAATCAGCCTGAGGGATGAAATAATTCTTGAAATCCAAAATCCACCGAGAATTTGTGATGTTCCCATCACACATAAAACGATACAATGCATGATTAGTAAGGATACCAGTGGAACTTGGTTTCCAAATGAGGGTGTCACTATCAATGTTGTTGTGTCTATGAATTTCAGCATGAATTTGAGAAGGAAAAAAATCATAGGAATTAAAACTGGTAGCCTTAATAGAGGAAATCGACGCATTCAACAAATCGGATGGTATATCAACAACCTATTGAATTGGTTTGGTTAACCAAGGAGTGCTCCAAGAATTCAAAAGAGAGTCCCTACAAACAAACCACTTTGAACAGTTCATAATCCCATTAAAGGTTGTCTTCAAAGAAGGATAGATTAAAGAAGATAGATAATGAGAATATCCATCCCAAAGTCTTGGAGTGAGTTGAGATGAAATGAACTCCATCAAAATGTCATTGGAGGTGATCAGACTCTAGGTAAACATTCAAAGTAGGTCTTCACTAAGCAGAACCAAATCTTTAATGCCAAGGACTCCCATATCAATTGGTTTGATAAAATCTCTCCATGACACAAAAACTAGACTCCTCTAATTAATGGAACCAATCCAAATGAAATTCCTGATATTACTTTGAAGTTCCTTGATGAGAGCCTTAGGCCACATATAAATAGAAAACACATAGAAAAAAATAGAGGTAATCACCAAATTAACATGAAAGATTCTACCATCCTGAGACATAGCTGTTACTTTCCATGTTTTCATTTGAGCAATAATACGAGAGAAGATAGACTCAAGATGACACCTTTTCACTCTGCCCCAAAAGAGAGGGACTCCAAGGTGGTTAAAGGGAAAATATCCCTTCTTAATCCCAAGGGACATTATGACTTTGTTCTGTTTTCTGATGGACACTCCCTCCCCAAAAACCATAAAACATTTTTGGAAGCTAATGACCTATCCAACCACATCCTCATAGTGCTTGAAAATGGATTTAATTGAAGAAATAATCCTTGTATTAGACTGACCAAATAGCAGGATATCATCTGCATAGACAAGATGAGTGGGGGAAAAAAGATCTCTTCCAGCATTAATCTGATTGTACAATCCAACTTGAACCAGAATATTAAGGAAAAGTCTTAAATAAGCCTCAACAAGAGAAAAAAAAGGCCAGAAAGAGGGTCCCCTTACCCAAAACCCCTATAGCACTGAAAGAATCCCTTGGTAGAACCATTGACCAGAACAGATATCTTGGCACTCTTAAGAATGGAATGAATTAGATTGATGAACCTTGTAAAAAAACCATGCATTCTAATGATGGACAATAGAAAAATCCATTTCATGGTGTCAAAGGCCTTATAAATATCAATATTCACTGTGAAACTTCTTTGTTTCACCTTCATTCTCATAACATTGATGCATTCAGAGGTAGTGAAAATACACGTTTGAATGGTCCTTCCCAGAACAACCCCAAATTGATTTTGGGTGACGATTCCCTTGACCACATTGCCCAGTATTGCATAAATTATTTTACTGATGATCTTAGGGATGGTATTTCCAATTTCAACTAGTCTAAAGTCCTTAATATCCATCACACTCTCCTTCTTGGGCATAAGAGCAATGGAGTTAGAGTTCGAACCATATGTTATGTAAGCATGAATAAAGAACTCCCGTACTACATTGATAACCTCATCATGAACAATATCCCAATTAAATATAAAGAACTTATTTGTGAAACCATTAGGCCCTGCAACACTATAAATGTTCAAAAACAAACATGGCTACCCTAACCTCCTTTCCCCCAGGTGCCTCCACAAATTTGTCATTTGTCTGATCATCAATGCCTGGAGTGACATTCTTCCCAATCATGTGTGTTCTATCAGCCCCATTTTCAGAATAGAGATCAGAAAAGTAAATAAAAACTTCATTGGAGATGTTATTTTTTGAACTGAGTAATCTTCCAATAATGTTTAGGGTAGATACTCCCCTCCTGTATTTTCTTTCCTTGTGAAGGCAATGGAATAAGATAGCATTACTATCCCCTTCCTTTAACCACCTTACATTATACAATGATCTGGCCAGATTTTCATTAGTATTGAGCAGCTCATACATCTTTGATAATGCTTGGATTTTAGCACTTGATGGAATGGAATTCAGCTGGTTTAAATTCTAGCAATCAAGAAGGTTGCCCTCAATAGATTTTATATCCTCATCCAACTTAGAGAAGGAATTCTTTCACTATTCCCTCAACCTTATCTTAGTTTTTTTCAGTTTTGAAGACATAATCTGAGATGTTGATCCCATATTCAAATAATTCCAAGTATAAATAACATTCTCCTGGAACCCTTGTATCATAAGAAAGACATTATTCAATTTAAAAGGAATGGGGGACAAACACACACCACTAATTGAGATATCAACCACCAAGGGATTATGGTCAGAGTGGGTTTTTGGGAGCACAAGACCAGAAGCACTGAGGATATCATTCCTATTATCAACCTGATATAAGTACCTATCTAATTTAATGGATTGCCTCCCATTAAGAGTGTATCTTCCCCAGGTAAAATCAACACCAACTATAGACACTTCAATTAGATTACAATGATCAATACATTGAGAGAAATCCGTGGCTACAATATAATTAAAATTGGATCCAGTTTTCTCTTCAGGGTAGAGAACTATGTTGAAATCAACTAAAATGATCCAATTATGAGGAATATGAGAGGAGATAGACACAATATCATTCCATAATCCCCACCATTTAATATAGGAGTTCACAACATAAACACAACACACAAAATAGAGGGTCCGATTAAAACCAACAAAAGAAGAGACAATTTGGTTTTTTGGGGTTCAAGAAATTAAGTTAATAAAGTCATTTTTCAAAACCCAGAGGCTCTCTACATTTTCCTCATTCAAATTGTGGTTAACAAAAGAGTAACCAAGATATTCCCATTTGAAGGCTTTCCAATTGAAAAAATTAGTTATAATACATAAATCATTAAAGGATGATATAAAACAATCATTTCATCAGAAATTAAGGTTTAAAATAAAGGAAATTTATTTAACAACTTGGTAAGAAAATGGATGTGAAACTTTAAAAATAACTTTCCTGAATTATTTTGTAACTTTATTATAAAAATGAAGTTATAATTCATTTCAAAAATTTATATCAACCTTTAAAAAAATAATATTTTTTATTTTCATATAAAAACTAAAAATTCATGGAATAATGTAAAAGTATTTTCTTTGAAAAACTATCAAATATTTAAGAGAAATATTAGTAGTGAATAACATTCATGGATTAATGAAAATCCATTCACATCTTATACATTAAAAATAATATTCCTTTAATACTTTTATAAAAAGTCAAAAATGAGTTGTTCAGAAAAATTTTAAAATATTGATTTTAAAACTTTTCATAGAAAGTAAATGTTATTATATTAAAACGTTTACCAATCATTTAAAATTTGATAATAAATTCCATTAATTCTTAAAAAAATATGTATTTGGAAGGAAATCTTCCCAACAAAAAGGGAAAATAAGGCTGGTTTTCCTAATATCATTATTTTGGTTTTTGACTACAAAAGTGAGGAAAGTTTGGAATAAAAACATGGAAACCCATGAAATAAGAACAGGATAATAAAATAGATGTGTTTTTATAAGACAAGAAAAATATAATTCTTACAACATTAGTCAACCTTTATGACTTTAATAACTTTTGAATCAAAACACTATAAAAGGAAAAATATGAATTAAAACATTAAATACCATTAATAAATTGAAATACATGATATAATATGTCAAAGGGAAAATATTTGAACCATATAAAAGAAATTATATAAATAATATAAAATATGCCTCATTATAGTGTAATTGAAATGAAAAAACATACCTTGGATTCCTATTTAATTAAATGAATTAAATCATCCTAAATAATAAAATTAAATTTATTAAATAATCCATTTGGAAATTTTTGTATATATATTACACTTTTAAGACCCTTTTATAATGATTTTACATATATTCATTAAATAGTTCTTACTTACATTGACCACTTGTGGTTTCTGGTCTATTTTTTCAAAATGACTTCAGTATGTAATGGTTATAGGTGTTATGAAATGGTTCATTCATCTCCAAAATTTTAATAATTCCATGAATATCACTTAAGTAATTATATACAATTTTAGAATTATCAATGAAAGGTAGCAATAGAAAAATTAATCACAATGATGTGTGGATTTGGGAGCCCACACATATGCACAAGAGACTTTATCATTTAAAAAAATGGGAGGGTAAGAAGGTACATGATATATTATCTTTATATAATCATAGTTATGTATTTTTCATAAAAAATCAGATGGTTTCAAGCAATGATTGGTCATGGGTGATTAAAGGTGGTTGCATAATCATTAGCATCGGGTTTACCATGTTTTTTAATGGGAAATCCCAATTGTTCCCACATCCATGATAATGCATGAACCTGCTTTCCAAAGTCAGAAAATTAGTTGGGATTTCAGACCCAATGACACTTAGGAACTCTCATTGTCTGAGAGGACACTAATACAAAAATGGGAAAGAGAAGTGCTACCCTTTTATCAGCGCTAATAAAGGGGGCCTTTATGAGTGCTAAAAAAAGTACTGATAAAGGGGGGCCTTTATCATAGATTTTTTTAGCACTGATAAACGGGACCCTTTTATCAGCGCTCTTTTTAGTAGCACTAAGAAAGGGGGGATTTATCAGAATTTTTTTCTACCAGTGATAAATTTTATGTTTGAAAAAAAATCATGAAAAATAAATTATTGTTATATAAGTATATTTATATTGATATAAATATAATATATATTTTTTAAATATGTTTTAGATACGTACAAATAGACTATTACATTTAATATATAATAAATTTAATGAAAATGGATTTAAAATATTTTAAAAAATATTATTAATTAATAATTTGCTAATTATTATTGATTAAAAATCATTTAATAACAATTTGAAGACACAAAAAATCAAAACAATTAATAAAAGATCTAAAATAAGTTGAAAATGTAACTCAAACTTCAAACAGTCATAACTTTTGATCCGGGTGTCTATTTGAGATCTACAGTATATCAAATCGAAGTATGTGACGAGCTCTACGCACTAATGAACCAAACAAAACTTCTGTCACATTTTTTGAGGCCAAAAAAGCCCAGAAGGCCTCCAAAACTGAGTTTTTAGTCAGGATACCTCGATTTGTTAACATTTAAAAAATTATAAATTCTGATCCAGATGTCTTTTAGGACTGTACCACATATCATATCATAGATTGTCTCATTTCCTTCGATTTTACTGGTTGTGGAGTTGAAACGGGCTTTTGGATTATAAGTTATGGTCGTTTTAACATTCTATGGCTTTATAAATACACATATATGTGTATTTATTTGTAAATATATATGTGTCTATCTATGTGTGTGTGTCTGTGTGTGTGTGTATCTGTGTTGTATATATGTATGTATGTATGTATTTATTTATTTATAAGCACACATGAAAAACACATTTCTTTCACAAATGTATTTAAAACTAATCCTATAAGTATATATTAATATACAAATAAATATACAGATAAAAAATTATAACTAAAAATATATATATAAATAAATATAAATATATATTAATAAATGAATGAATATATATATACTAATATATGAATAAATATATTTATATTAATATGAATCTATATCAATATACGAATAAATATAACTATATATATATAAATAAATAGATATATCAGTAAATAGAGAGAAAAAAATGAAATGGATTAGTGGTAAAGGTGCAGCCGTGAAAGGGGGGAGATCATGGGTTTGAGTTCGAGTGGATGCAAAGGGTTGCGCGCGTGTGAGGATGTGTGGAAAGGGCAGTGCGGAGGAGAGTGTGAGGGGGGTTCGCTTAGCGCTGATAAGGGAGGGGGGTCAAGCACTGTTAAATGCTCTCCCCCCGCATTATATAATTATTTTTTAGGTTTTTTTTGACATTTATCAGCGCTTTTTAAAAGCACTGATAAAGGTCATTTTTATCAATGCTAAAAAAAGCGACGATAAAGGTCCGTTTTATCAGCACCGATAAAGGGTTCTTTTATCAGCGCTTTTTTAGCACTGACAAAAGTGACCTTTATCAACTCTTTTAGGAGCGCTGATAAGAGGGACCCCCTATATCAGTGCTGATCTTTACAATGCTTTTCTTGTGCTGTTAAAGCCCGTTTTGAGCGTAGATAAAGCCCATTTTTTGTAGTAGTGGGATGGGATAATCGCAATCCTTTGTGGAGGATTATTTCCTATTCTTCGAATCTATTATAGATTTAAGATATGTTCATGAAATCCTTCCCAAACCCTGATATAGGACTGGTAAACCCTATTCTAATGACTAGAATAAAACCATGTGTTGATGGGAATAACTATGTGTGTCATAGGTTCTCCATTATTATCTTCTTAATTTAGGATGATTTAGTTTATATCAATTTTCATGATATCTAGAGTATATTTCCATCCATGAAGGTGGTTTGTGTCTTGGAGATGGGATTGAACCTCTACGAGGGTTCCTATATATCATGTGAAAACATAAATCAAAATTCATGTAGTTCATTTGATATACTTTAAGGTTGTATGATAGGAATATATTAAAGAAACCATTATTTCATTGATGATTTTGTATTTGTTTTCAACCTTAAATGTAACGATTGTTGAGCTGGTTTGTAGTTCTAAAATACATGTTTCATTTGTTGAATGGAATCAACACATTTTTTGCTACATGGTAGAGTGCATGGGGAACACATGATACAAAGGAGATGGTTGCAAAGAGCACACCCATGGATATTGGTAGGGGGTAATATCAGAGAAGGGAAAGAAATATAACTTAATCAAGGATTCTATGGTTTTTATTATAAATAAGTCTCTGTACTATGTGAGTTTTGATGTGGGATTGCAAAATAGTGGTTTACTATAGCAGTGAACGGATCCCCACTGTCCAATCAATTATTTGTTCTTCCGGCCCGTCGATATGTTTTAAAAAAATCAGAGAGAACTATCATCGTTTGATCTATTCATTTTTAATCTGTTCCATCAGATCTATTCGAGATTTATCTAGGCCGTTCGATCAATCAATGAACTCTTCTTCAACCTCGAGCCCACCCGAAGGGTTCTGTGCACCGACAGTTCCATGCCACATCATTCTGAGCTCGAACCATGGATTCTGAACTTCATTTGAAGACTCTAAGGATCTGAATCCGATCGAAATAATATAATGATATTTTTTCATGATTTAAATGATGAAAAACAGAGACTTCATCACTGTGAAAAAGATTTATATTATGAAGACAGTGTTTATTTGTTGTCGCGCAACAGAAGAAATGAATGAATGTGATAATGAGGAGATTGGACTATGTGATTCTAGAAGATTCGGAGTCATTGCATGACCCCTATAAATACACGTGGATGGGTTAATTTGTTGTTGTTAGTTATCTCTCATCCGGAAGAAATCGTGTGTTCTAGAGAGAAACACAGTGATACCCGAACAAGTCATTAGAGGTTTATTTCAAGGAAAAGAAACTATAAAACTATAGTACCATTGATTCAACCCCCTTCGTACATCACTTTCCTAGATACTTCAATTGGTATTAGATGAGGTTAACTCTGAAGGATCCTTTATAGCAGTGATGTAGAATTTAATTCATCCAACAGTAAGAGTGCTCTAATTTTTTATGGAAAGAACTTTTATGGCTAGAAGAATTAAATGCTTACTTTCTTACTATCACAGGGATTAGAAGTTTATGATACAATGATCGTTGGTTTTCCTCCTTTAGAAAAAGATGATCCCATGAAATTTGGTGACAAAAGAAATATAGATGTTGATGGAAAGGCCAAAAATTCAATTTTATCATCCTTATCTGATAAAGTCTTTACTAAAGTGATGAAACTGAAAATAGCCAAGGAGATGTGAGATAAACTTAAAAACATGTATGAAGGAAATGCAAAGATCAAATAAGCCAAGTTAAAAATTTGGAGGGATAAATTTGAAGATAATAGAATGAAAAATATGAGACTATGGATGATTATTTTACTAGAGTCAATGATGTTGTAAGCCATATCAGAGGGTTTGGAGAAAATCTAGAGGATTTAACTATTGTTAAGAAGTTAATGGGAAAATTTCTAGATATATTTGACTTGAATATTTGAGCTTTGGTAGAAAAACAATATAGGTCTCTTGATGAGTTGCACAATAATTTACTCAACTATGATAAGAGGAAGGCTCTAGTTTTCAAGATAAAGTCTATGAAAGAAATGGAATTCAAATCCACGAGTATACTAAAGCTTAAATAATAAGAAAACGACGACTCTAGTGAATCTGAAGATGAAGAGGTGAAGGATGATGAGTTTAATAAAATCATGTTACTTATCTTAAGATACATCAATAAGGGAAAGGGTAAGTACAAAGATAACATTCCACTAAAATACTACAAGTGTTGAGGAATATGACATTTTGTTGTCAATTGTCCAAAGAAGAAGATTGCTGAATGTGAGAGTGATGATAAAGATAAAAGATATCAGAAAAATAAATGGGGAAAATATACAAAAGACTGAGAACAACAAAAAATTTCAAAGGAAAAGAATAAGCTTGTTGAGTAAAGAAAATGAATAATATTCTTCACATGGTAGTCTTTTTGAAGAGGAGGTTTTAGATAAGTTTAGAAACTTTATGGCTCAAATCGGGAAATATGATGAAACTTAAAGTGGTGATGAAGAATATGATAAAGTTCCATACATGGTACATATTTTGAAATCATAACTTGAAGCTTTATTATAGAAAAATACAAAAACACAAGAAAGAAATTAGATTTCTGAAGAAACAGATTAAAAGAGAAGATGCTTACATTGATGAGATCAATAATCTAAAATTGAAAGTTGCAGAAAAAAGAAAAATATTGAATGATCTTTTTGAGAAACTAGCTTTAAAGGATAAATAATTGGGAAAGATATAGATGGAGTATCTTAAAGCTGAAAATTATCTAAAAAAGATCAGTAATGATTTTAACAAAGTTGGAGAAGTTAAAGATGAAACATCTTAGGCATCTTAGAAAATTCTGTCAAAGAAACATGTCACATTTTCTTCTGCTAAAATTCAATGTAAATCTGTTATTTCTGATAATGTAGGTTCTATTGAAAATAATGAGAAAATCTTGGTTTCTAAGAACAATGTTAAACATTTCTCCACAATAAAGAAAGATGTGGAAACTTCTGAGGAAGCTATCACCACAAGACATAGGAAAGATCAGTATGTGGACATACATGAGCAACAGTATCCAACACTAAATTTTCAATAGTATGGTAGATACATATTTAAGGGGTATTGTTGGTGCTGTGGAATTTTAGGGAACAAAGACTATTCTTGTTGGTACAACATGTCACTTCCTTGGAGTAGGTATGAGTCTGGTGGAAGCACTTCTGAAAAAATAAATAGAAGACCAGTCAAGAAAAAAGCAATCAAGAAGAGTACAAAAAATCTATCCATTCAGAATAGATCAGACTGTTTAGAAGAAATTTTTGGAAGATGCGATCAATAGGGTTATAATTCGGATAAATTTATGTTTATTCTTCCTAGTTAGATTTCTAACAATACAAAAGGTGAAAAAATTTAGAAAGAAAAGATAGAAGAGAAATCACTTGTTGTAGAAGTTTCTTTGAAGGCTAATAAAAAAGACAAACCATGGACTCTTGATAGTGGTTGTTCATCTCACATGACAGACGATACAATAATCTTGAAAAAAATTGAAGAATGCAATGGAGGAGCAGTTACTTTTGGAAATGAAATTTCTTTGAAAATCAAAGGTGTTGGTACTGTTGATATTGAAGCCCATAAACTAAAATTTAAAGATGTTCTTTTTTGTTGAACGGATTAAACACAATCTATTGAGTGTGAGTCAACTATGTGATGATGGTAAAAAAGTGATTTTCAAGAAAAATTCTTGCATCATCAAAATTTCAAGGGATGGGAGAGGTATCATCAAAGGTAAAAGAATAAGTGGTAATCTATTTCAAATTGGTGATGCTAAACATTCTTATTACTTGAGTGTGAAAGAAGAAAAAAATTTGTGGCGTAGAAGACTTGTTCATATTGGTCAAAAAAAATTCAGTAATATTTCAAGGGATAATGTGGTAAGGGATCTTACTCATTTAAAAAGAAAAAGGGAAACTATATGTGAAACCTGTAAAAAGGGTAAGCTTGTGCAGGATACTCATAAAAGAGTTGAGATACAATCTGTTAGACCACTTGAGCTTATTCACTCTGATCTTTGTGGACCTATAAGAAATAAGTCTACTGGTGGTAAACTCTTTTTTCACAACATTCATTTACGATTTCACATAGATGACGAATGTTATGTTTATTCAGCACAAGTCAGAAGCAATTGAAATGTTCAAGTTTTACAAAAGACAAGCAGAGAAAGAGATAGGAATCTATATCCAAAAATTGAGAAAAGAAAATGGTGGGGAGTTCACTAGTAATGATTTTGAATTATATCATGAAATGCATGGAATTAAAAATCAATATAGTTTTCCGTATACTCCACACAAAAAATCAGAGTTGTAGAGAGAAGGAACAAAAGTTTGGTTGAAATGGGATGACCAATGCTAGTAGAATATCAACATTCATATTTCTACTAGAATGAAGTAGTGTGTAAAACTATCCATATACATAATAGATTCTTATTGAGACCAAATTCTAACCTGACTCTGTATGAAATGTGGTACAATAAGAAGCCAAATGTAAAATATTATAAAGTGTTTAGTAGTCCATGTTACATAAAAATAAAGAATATAAATATGTAAAAATTTAAGGAGAAAGCTAAAGAAGGGGTCTTCAGGGGTTATCTTTCAAATGGAAGAGGATATAGATGTTGGAATAAATTTTTTTACAAATTGGTAGATTGTTGTGATATAAATATGGTTAAAAACAAATTCAATTTTGACTCAAAAAATGTATTAAATTTTGAAAGAATTCAAGTTGAAAAAACATGGATTTCTGGAGAAGAAAATGAAGATAATATTGAACATGAACCAGAGATAGTTGATGTTGACTCAGATAAAAATAGGGATGAGGATGAAGTTTCTAAAATAGAAAAAAACAAAGAATCATAAATTGAAGAAACATGTTGATTCAGAAAATATTATTGGAAATCAGAAAGCTCTAGTAAATACTAGGAGTAGACTAAGAATTGAAAATCAAACAGATCTCATTTCTCAGATTGAACCAAAGTTAGTTGGAGAAAGTATTGAACATGAGGAATGGATAAATGCATTGACTGAAGAGCTAAATCAGATTGATAAAAATAGAACTTGGGATCTTTTTCCTAGACCTAAAGTAAAGAATATAATAGGAACAAAATGGGTGTTTATAAATAAACTTAATGAAAAAGGTGAAGTCTTAATAAATAAATCCAAACTAGTCTGTAAGGGTTATTCATAGGTGGAAGGTGTAGATTTTGACGAAACGTTTGTACCCTTGGCAAGACTGGAGGCTATCAAAATGTTTCTTGTAGTTTCAGCTCATACACAATATAAAGTTTATCTGAGGGATGTTAATACTTCATTCTTGAATGAATATCTTGAAGAAGAAGTTTTCATTGAGAAACATGAATGATTTATACTTGATATTGATGGAACTAAAGTGTGTAAGCTGAAGAAAGATTTGTATGGGTTGAGACATGCTCCTCGAGCTTGGTATTATAAACTGGATAGTTTCTTAAAGCAATTTAACTTTTCTAAAGGAAATGTTGATAGAAACTTATATGTCACTACCACAAAAACAGTTTTCCCGATGCCAACCTTTATCAGCGCTAAGGAAAAAAGTGCTGATAAAGGGGGTACCTTTATCAGCGCTAAAAAAAGTGCTGATAAAAGGTCGACTTCAAAAAAAATAATTAAAAATAATATATTAATTTATAAACATATAAATATAGTTATATTGATATACATATAATATATAATTTCAAAATATATTTTAGATAAGTATAAATATACATTTACTCTTAATACACATAACATATAAGATATTTAGTGAAAACAACTTATAAAAAAATTAAAAAAATATATTTAATTAATAATTTTCTAATTATTGTGGTGTAATATTCATTTAATAACAATTTGAAGACTAGAAAAATTAAAAAAAGATCCAAAATATGTTGAAAACGCAACTCGAACTTCAAAAGGCCATAACTTTTGATCCGAATGTCCGTTTGAGCTCTACCACATATAAAATTGAAGCATGCGACGAGCTCTACATCTCTGTGACCGGGAAATCCAGGTCAAGGTTTTTTTGAGGCCAAAATAGGCCCATAAGGCCTCCAAAACTGAGTTTTTAATCAGGGTGCCCTGATTTTTTTAACATTTTGTGGATTTTTAGCCTCGTTTATGGGGGTATTATTGGATTTTTTTGGTGGGAACTGAATTTATTCCAAGGTATTACATTTATATTGATATTATGTATTTTAAATTTTATCCTTTTTTATAATGCACTGCTATTTATAATCAAATATATGACAATATATATATATATATTATATATATTCACACATAAAAATTTAATTTTTTAAATAAATCATTAAACATATTTACATATAAAATATATTAGCTTTATCTAAATAATGACTAATAGCCATTTTATTTAAAATACCAATATATGAATATTTATATAACTATATATTAATATAACTATATATATATTAATATAACTATATATATATTAATATAGCTATATATATATATTAATATAACTATAAATATATATATTTATAGATGCATGGTACTATTATATTCAATGAGTAGTATAGGATTGGTTCCCCTTACTCGATAGAGGGTTATCAGGTTTCACAAATCATGGTGCATCAAGAACACTATTTTTGTTTTAATTTTCCTACAACTCCCAGTATACCATACCTATGTCATGATAGATTAGATGAAATTGTTGTTTCCAATATATTTTCTTTATCTAAATAATAACTAATATCCATTTTATTTAAAATACCAATATATGAATATTTATATAACTATATATTAATATAACTATATATATTAATATAACTATATATATATATTAATATAACTATAAATATATATATATTAATATAACTATAAATATATATATTAATATAACTATAAATATATATATTAATATAACTATATATATTAATATAAATTTATATATATATATTAATATAAATATATATTACTATGCGAATAAATATAACTAAATATATATATTTAAATAAATAGATATATCATAAATAAGAGAACAAATCAATATAGGGGAGTGGAAAAGGCTTCAGGTGCGCAGGGTGGAGGTCTCGAGATCAAATCCGGGTGGAGGCAGGGGTGCGCGCGCAAGGGTTAATTTAAGGGGCTAACGCTGATAAAGGTGGTGTATAGCGCTGATAAAGGGTGGAGGCAGTGTGTGAGAGCGCTGGAGGTGCTGGAAAACGCAGATAAAGGGGGGCTCAAGCGCTATAAAAAGCCCCCCCCCCCCCCGAGATTGGTAGGATTTTTTAAATTTTTTTTAGTTTTATTAGCGCTAAAAAGTATCGCTGATAAAGGACCCTTTTATCAGCACTTTTTTAGCGCTGATAAAAGACCCCTTTTATCAGCGCTTTTTTAACGGTGATAAAAGGGGTCTTTATCAGCTCTTTTTGGAGCGCTGATAAAGGGGACCCCCCATTTATCTTCGTCATCTTTAACAATTCTTTTCTAGTGTTGTTAAAGGCCATTTTTAGTGATGATAAAAGGGGTATTTGTAGTAGTGTGTAAAGCAATTGAAAACAGGTACACTTATTATTGTTGTGTATGTTGATGACATAATTTTTACAGGTGATGAGGAATATGCATGTGAAGAATTTTCTAATCAAATGAAGATGTACTTTGAAATTTCAATGCTCAGAGAGATGAATTTCTTTCTCGGACTACAAGTTATTTAATAGAAAGGCTATATATTTCTTTCACAACAAAAATATTCCAAGGATTTATTGAAGAAATTTGGCATGGAAGAGTTGAAGTAAGTTTCCACACCTATTATAGTTGGTGTAAAAATTAGAAAATATGAACTGGGATATAGTGTTAATCAGAAGGATTTCAGAAAAATAATTGGTATCCTGCTATATCTTATGTCATCAAGACCAGATATTGTATATGCAGTAACATTGTGTTCTAGATATCAAAGCGATCCAAAAGAATCACATATGATCGCAGCTGAAAAAATTATTAGGTATATCAAAGTGACAAAAAATTATGGTTTGATGTATAAAAGAAGTGAATATTTGAACTTAATAGGATTTACAGATGCTGATTGGGCCAGAGATTACAATGATCATAAATCAACATCAGGAGGAAATTTATTTCTGGGAGAAAGTTGGGTAAGTTTTCACATTAAAAAACAAAATTTTGTAACATTAAGTATAACTGAAGCTGAGTATGTTGCGGCTACCAATGATTGTACTCAAATGTTATGGATGGCTGTAAAACTTGAAATTTAAATGTGAATGTTGAAAGACCATTGAAAATTTCCCATGACAATCAGAGTGCAATTAATCTCTCGAATAATCTAGCACAACACTCTTGATCAAAATATATTGATATTAAATATCATTTTATTAAAGAAAGTTGCTAATGGAGATGTTAAGTTGGAGTACATTTTTGAAAAAGATCAGATAGATGATATAGTCTCTAAAGCTAAGCCAAGAGAAATTTTTGAGGAACTAAGGATGAAACTCCATGTTCAGCCTTCCCCTCTCACATAGAGACTGTTGGAGAAACCTCCACTTTTCTTTGGATTCTGATGTTAAGAGGGAGATAAGAATATGTAATTCTCTTCTTATTTTTTCTTATGAATATGGAGTTGTAGTTATTGAAAAAAGGGGGAGTGAGTGAAAGGTTGGTGGGGGAGATCATTGATATATTCTGAAGAGA
The DNA here is from genome assembly GCA_963277665.1 of Viscum album. NCBI lineage: Eukaryota > Viridiplantae > Streptophyta > Magnoliopsida > Santalales > Viscaceae > Viscum > Viscum album. Next base: position 1,357,663,517 of record OY728148.1, read on the forward strand.
ATTGATATTATTGACAACAAATCTAAAGTGAGAGATTGAAGAACCCATAAAGTCATTAAAGATTTTGTATTTATTGTCAACCTTAAATTTGATGAGACGATTTGTAGTTATAAAATATATGTATCATTTGTTGAATGTAATTGACATTTCTTGCCATTGGGTATGGAATTTGGTTAACTTTTTTTATATAGGACTTCATTAATAATATGGCTAACACATTTATCAAAACATATTGATATTAAAGAATCCAGCATAACACTCTTGATCAAAACATATTGATATTAAATATCATTTTATTAAAGAAAGAGTTTCTAATGGAGATGTTAAGTTGGAGTACATTTTTGAAAAAGATCAGATAGATTATATAGTCTCTAAAGCTAAGCCAAGTAAAATGTTTGAGGAATTAAGGATGAAACTCCATGTTCAGCCTTCCCCTATCACTTAGAGAGTGTTGGAGAAACCTCCACTTTTCTTTGGATTCTAATGTCAAGAGGGAGAGAAGAATATATAATTCTCTTCTTGTTTTTTCTTATGAATATGTAGTTGTAGTTGTTGAAATAAGAGGGAGTGAAAGGTTGGTAGGGGAGGGCATTGATATATTCTGAAAGAGAATTGATTTTATTGACAACAAATATAAAGTGAGAGGTTGAAGAACCCATAGTCATTGATGATTTTGTATTTGTTGCCAACCAAAAATGAGATCCGATTTGTAGTTCTAGAATATATGTATAATTTGTTAAATGTGATGACCAGTTTGTAGTAGTTCTAGAATATATGTAACATTTATATTCTATCATTTGTTAAATGGAATTGTCATTGATTGCCATTGGCTATGGAATTTGGTTAACTTTTTTTTATATAGGACTTCATTAATAATATGGATAACACATTGGCTAGTGGTAGATGAAGTGATGCATGGGGCACACATGAACACGGCCCACCATGGGCACATTGGCTAGTGGTAATTGATGCATGGGGCACAACACACATGATCATGACCCACCATGGGCACATTGGCCAGTGGTAAGTGATGCATGGGGCACACCACACATGATCATAACCCACCATGGGCACATTGGCTAGTGGTAAGTGATGCATGGGGCACACCACACATGATCATGGCCCACCATGGGCACATTGGCTAGTGGTAAGTGATGCATGGGGCACACATGATCATGGTCTACCATTGTCATTGATGATTTTGTATTTGTTGTCAACCTAAAATGTGATCCGATTTGTAGTTCTAGAATATATGTATAATTTGTTAAATGTGATGACCGGTTTGTAGTAGTTCTAGAATATATGTATCATTTATATTCTATCATTTTGTTAAATGGAATTGACATTGTTTTCCATTTGCTATGGAATTTGGTTAACTTTTTTTATATAGGGACTTCATTAATAATATGGCTAACACATTGGCTAGTGGTAAGTGATGCATGGGGCACACATGATCATGGACCACCATAGTCATTGATGATTTTGTATTTGTTTTCAACCTAAAATGTGATCCGATTTGTAGTTCTAGAATATATGTATAATTTGTTAAATGTGATGACAGGTTTGCAGTAGTTCTAGAATATATGTATCATTTATAGTCTATCATTTGTTAAATAGAATTGACATTGTTTGCCATTGGATATGGAATTTGGTTAACTTTTTTATATAGGACTTCATTAATAATATGGCTAACACATTGGCTAGTGGTCGATGAAGTGATGCATGGGGCACACATGAACATGACCCACCATGGGCACATTGGCTAGTGGTAAGTGATGCATGGGGCACACCACACATGATCATGATCCACCATGGGCACATTGGCTAGTGGTAAATGATGCATGGGGCGCACCACACATGATCATGGCCCACCATGGGCACATTGGCTAGTGGTAAGTGATGCATGGGGCTCACATGATCATGGCCCACCATAGTCATTGATGATTTTGTATTTGTTGTCAACCTAAAATGTGATCTGATTTGTAGTTCTAGAATATATGTATAATTTGTTAAATGTGATGACCGGTTTGTAGTAGTTCTAGAATATATGTATCATTTATATTCTATCATTTTGTTAAATGGAATTGACATTGTTTTCCATTTGCTATGGAATTTGGTTAACTTTTTTTATATAGGGACTTTATTAATAATATGGCTAACACATTGGCAAGTGGTATGTGATGCATGGGGCACACATGATCATGGCCCGCCATAGGCATTGATGATTTTGTATTTGTTGCCAACCTAAAATGTGATCTGATTTGTAGTTCTAGAATATATGTATAATTTGTTAAATGTGAAGACCGGTTTGTAGTAGTTCTAGAATATATGTATCATTTATATTATATCATTTGTTAAATGGAATTGACATTGTTTGCCATTGGCTGTGGAATTTGGTTAACTTTTTTTTATATAGGACTTCATTAATAATATGGCTAACACATTGGCTAGTGGTCGATGAAGTGATGCATGGGGTACACATGAACATGACCCACCATGGGCGCATTGGCTAGTGGTAAGTGATGCATGGGGAACACCACACATGATCATGATCCACCATGGGCACATTGGCTAGTGGTAAATGATGCATGAGGCGCACCACACATGATCATGGCCCACCATGGGCACATTGGCTAGTGGTAAGTGATGCATGGGGCACACATGGTCATGGCCCACCATAGTCATTGATGATTTTGTATTTGTTGTCAACCTAAAATGTGATCCGATTTGTAGTTTTAGAATATATGTATAATTTGTTAAATGTGATGACCGGTTTGTAGTAGTTCTAGAATATATGTATCATTTATATTCTATCATTTTGTTAAATGGAATTGACATTGTTATTCGCTATGGAATTTGGTTAACTTTTTTTATATAGGGACTTCATTAATAATATGACTAACACATTGGCTAGTGGAAGATGAAGTGATGCATGGGGTACATTGGCTAGTGGTAGATGAAGTGATGCATGGGGCACACATGAACATGACCCACCATGGGCACATTGGCTAGTGGTAAGTGGTGCATGGTTGCATGGGGCACACATTAACATGACCCACCATGGGCACATTGGCTAGTGGTAAGTGATGCATGGGGCACATTGGCTAGTAGTAAGTGATGCATGGTTGCATGGGGCACACATGAACATGACCCACCATGGGCACATTGGCTAGTGGTAAGTGATGCATGGGGCACACCACAACATTATTAATGATGACCGGTTTGTAGTAGTTGTAGAATATATGTATCATTTATATTCTATCATTTGTTAAATTGAATTGACATTGTTTTCCATTTGCTATGAAATTTGGTAAACTTTTTTTTTAAATAGGGACTTCATTAATAATATGGCTAACACATTGGCTAGTGGTAGATGAAGTGATGTATGGGGCACACATGAAGATGACCCACCATGGGCACATTGGCTAGTGGTAAGTGATGCATGGGGAACACATGAACATGACCCACCATGGGCACATTGGCAAGTGGTAAGTGATGCATGGGGCACACATGAACATGACCCACCATGGGCACATTCCCATCAACATGACCCACCATGGGCACATTGGCTAGTGGTAGATGAAGTGATGTATGGGGCACACATGAAGATGACCCACCATGGGCACATTGGCTAGTGGTAAGTGATGCATGGGGCACACATGAACATGACCCACCATGGGCACATTCCCATGAACATGACCCACCATGGGCACATTGGCTAGTGGTAGATGAAGTGATGTATGGGGCACACATGAAGATGACCCACCATGGGCACATTGGTAAGTGATGCATGTGGCACACATAAACATGACCCACCATGGGCACATTGGCAAGTGGTAAGTGATGCATGGGGCACACATGAACATGACCCACCATGGGCACATTCCCATGAACATGACCCACCATGGGCTCATTGGTTAGTGGTAAGTGATGCATGGGGCACACATTGGCAAGTGGTAAGTGATGCATGGGGCACACATAAACATGACCCACCATGGGCACATTGGCAAGTGGTAAGTGATGCATGGGGCACACATGAACATGACCCACCATGGGCACATTCCCATGAACATGACCCACCATGGGCTCATTGGCTAGTGGTAAGTGATGCATGGGGCACATTAAATGGAATCGACATTGTCATTTGCTATGAAATTTGGTTAACTTTTTTTTTATATAGGGACTTCATTAATAATATGGCTAACACATTGGCTAGTGGTTGTTTTATATAGGGGCTTCATTAATAATATGACTATCACATTGGCTAGTGGTAGACGAAGTGATGCATGGGCACACATGATCATGGCCCACCATGGGCTCATTGGCTAGTGGTAAGTGATGCATGGGGCACATTAAATGGAATTGACATTGTCATTTGCTATGAAATTTGGTTAACTTTTTTTTTATATAGAGACTTCATTAATAATATGGCTAACACATTGGCTAGTGGTTGTTTTATATAGGGGCTTCATTAATAATATGACTATCACATTGGCTAGTGGTAGATAAAGTGATGCATGGGCACGCATGATCATGGCCCACCATGTAGCACTAGAGATGGGGAACATAATTAACGTTATTGTAATTTCTGCGGTTTGTATTATAAAGAAGCACCGACACTGAGTGCGTTTCGATGTGGGATTAAAAAATAGCAGGTTACTATAACAGTGAATGGATCTCCACCGTATGATTAGTTATTTGTTCTTCTGGGCCGTCGATCTATTTTAAGAAATAGAGAGAGAACTATCACCGTTTGATATGTTTGTTTTTAATCTACGTCATCAGATCTGTTCGAGATTTATCTAGGCTGTTCAATCAATCGACAAACTCGTCTTCAACCTCGAGCTCACCTGAAGGGTTCTGTGCACCAAGAGTTCCATGCCACGTCGTCCTGGGTTCGAACTATGGCTTCTGAGCTTCATTTGAAGATACTGAGGATCCGAATCAAATCGAAATAATATACTAATTTGTTTTCATGATTTAAATGATGAACAAATCGAGACTTCGTCGTTGTGAAAAATATTTATAATATGATGACGGTGTTTATTTGTTGTCGTGGAATAGAGGAAATGAATGGATGTGATGATGAGGAGAGTGGACTGTGATTCTATAAGATTCGGAGTCATTGAATATGCAACATACAGTGAACTGCGAAATGAGTGTTTTTGAAAGGTAAGGTTTTGTACTAATTATTATTATTATTTTTTTCAAAAAGGAGATCTTATTTCCCTGAGTTATTGACTTGTGAATTGCGCACTCAAGGTGCTACGTGAAGAAACATTATTTCACGAAGTCATTCAGGAAACTTTGTATCCTTAAGTGATTCCACCTGGTTTGTGTGAATATTTTTGAGACATCATGTGTAGTCACTCTTTAAGAAGACCTTGTAGACCATCATTTGAGTTTGCATGAAAAACGATTACATATTTACTGCGCGAAGAACCTTGAGCATCCAGTGTGTATGAAAAGTTTTACTTGAATATGCAACGTACAGTGTGTGCATGTGATATAAAGTACAGTGTTTGAATTTAATACAATGTACAATGTGTGCATGTGACATTAAATCAAAAGGTAGAATTTACATGCAGATAAAGAGCGTGCATACATTGATTTTTGTGTCTGAGTTTTCTTGAGTATTTCCAGAAGAATATGTAGTGTGAATTAGTTGTAGTTTATAGTGGTATGTTGTAGTTTATTGATACTCAGCTACAGAGTCTCTGGAATCCGTGAGCAAGCGCAATATATTTGTATTATAGTGACTTGAAGAGAAATATTATTTTTTTATTGCAGGGGCATATTGAAATCTTTCTCAAAGTGATTGTGAGTTTGTTTGTAAAACTAGTGTGAATCATTATAATCTTTTTTTCGGGAGACATTGTATCGGGATGTGGTTAATACCTACCCTTATTGGTTTCAGAGTGATACCTGACCATCCCACATGTAATTTGTAATTGAATTTTAGTGGATAATATGGGTCTCAAATCAACCCAACCACAACAAGGACGTACTCACCCTTTATGGGGGTGAACCTTGTAAAAATCTTTTACATTGTTGAGATCAGAATCTAACAAGTCATTAGAGGTTTATTTCAAAGAAATGAAGTTATAAAACTATAGTACCACTGATTCAACCCCCCTTCTCAGTGGTACATCACTTTCCTGGAAACATCATATATCATGTGGTTTAATGTCACGCGTTAAGGATATTAATATAGGGCTCACACCTTGAAGAGGTGTTCTATGTATCTTGTTAAGAAAGGAATCTGAGTCCACGTAGTTCATGTTATGGGCATATACATCATAAAATATGTGACAAAAGAGGCCCTGAGTGGAAATTATGCTTGTCATGTTACCCCAAACCACCTCATTAGGAGTATGACCCTGTTGACACCAGAAAACGTGTCCCCAAAATTTTTTAGAATGCTTCCATATATGATCCAAGATTGTAACACGTTTCACAAGCTTTGATTTGGTAGGTCGTAGGGCCCGAACGAAGTAACGGATCAAGAGTTATAGACATTTGAAGTTGTGCTGGAAAACTGGTTTGCGAAACCCGTTCACGAAGCCCCCCCTGTGATTGCGGAGCTCTGCCGCGAAGCAAGGAGACGGGATGCTCTGCGAACCCCTTTTACGTTTACGACGCGCCGCAAAGACCCGCCGTGAAGCAAGGAGGCAAGACAGCTCTGCGAGCCCCTTTGATGTTCACAACCCGCCACGAAGCAAGGAGGCGGGACAGCTCTGCGAGCCCTTTGACGTTCATGACCCGCCACGAAGCAAGGAGGCGGGACGGCTCCGCGAATCCATTTGACGTTTGCGAACCCACCGCGGAGCAAGCTCTGTCTTCGTGCTAAGTGAGCTCTGCTTCGCAGCGCCCCTTGCCTATAAATACCCAGCTCACCCCCATTCGCCAGATGACCACTCCGCCCCTTGGGTGTCCGATCTCTCGGTTCGCGGAGCTCCGCTTTCCTTCGCGAAGCGGCTCCGCGAGCCCATGATCCACGAGCAGCTTCCTTTGTGATGCTGCTCCGTGAGCCCATGCTCTGCGAGCATCTTCCTTCGCGATACTGCTCCGGGAGGCCATGCTCCGCGAGTAGCTTCCTTCGCGAAGCTGCTCCGTGAGCCCATGCTCCATGAGAACCCTCTTCCCCACAGGAACCTATGCTCCACGAGTCCCTTTGCTCCACGAAGCTACTTTGCAAAGACCTATCCTTTGCGTCCACCGGTCCATACCGCGGGGGCTGCGCCCCTGCACCCCCGCTCAGGGTTAGTGCCGGGATGCGGTCCCGGCCCTCCGGGCTGGTCCCTTCGCTACCGTCACTCACCCCCATGAAAAATGAAGAGTCGCACCGCAAAATTTTTGGGCCGCGATGTCGACATTTTTTGTTACGCTCTTATGCGCACCCACCTTCCACCTATGCAATACCATGATTTGAGAGACTCCTCCACACACCATGAAAACACATTGAGTCGACATATTACTCTTGGTTCCATCCCCATGTCGTGAATTGATATTCTCATCATCAATTCCCCGAGTACCTTGAGTCGAACAAATCCTCAAGCAACTCCTCCAAACCCCATCACTAGGATCCTATGCCAGGTTGAACTAGAAAGGGCCGCCCTTGAATAAGTCCCAACACCAACCATTGATAGGCGCCTTATGCCCAATAGTCTTATCTACATGACATTAAACTGTAGCATTCCCTATCATTCAATAATAGGATGTCTCTTGCTCCCAACAAGAGATGTCTTATGCGCCTAGCGTAAGATGCCAACAGTCCTCTCTACATGACTATAAACTGTAGTGCACCCTATGTTCCAGACATAGGATGCCTCTTGGTCCAAACAAGAGATGTCTTACACACCTAACGTAAGTTGTCAATAGTCCTATCTACATGACTCTAAACTGTAGTACTGTAAAGACCCGTAAATTTCAAGGAATTTTTTTTTGTTTCTTTGGGATTTTACAAGAACGCAGTTTCTGACGGCACCTGATTCCGAGGCCCGGTGTGCCCGGAATCAATTCCCGAAGTTTAGCTCGGGTACGTTCAGTGAACAAACGAGCGGGTTTTTTTAACTTTTGAACCAGTGCTCGGAATTGAAATCTGAGGGCACCGATGAACTCACAACGCCGGTAATTGCATAAGGGGACCTTAAGCGCAGATGTGTTTTGTCGCATGAGGTAGTTAATTTTGGGGATTCGATAAGTCTTAACTAAATTGTAGTGTTACAATTTATTTTTAGTGGAAGTTAATTTCTCCATAGAGAAGTTGGAGGTGGAGCCAAAGCCCACCTAACTTCCCAAGAGAGGGTATGACCAAGGGTGGTGGGGTCCGCACGAAACCCCAACCCATCACCTTCCCTTTAACTCCCACGAGCTTTTCCCCATTTAACACCCCTTGTGTTTAATTGTATAACTCCCTAGCTCCCCCATCAATTGGGTAACTCCTTCTCTCCCTCTCTCCCTCATAACTCATGCCAACTCACACTTTAATTAAGTCTTTGAAACTCTTAATCAATGAATTGATTGAAATTTGAACTTTTTATGCATGGCATGGTTAAAATAAAATAAGAGAGAAACCTTATTTTATTTTTGGTTGGGTTGTGTGGAGATTTTTGGGGGAAAAGCTCTTGAGTTGTGAAGAGCACTTCATCTCCTTCGTTGAAGAACTTCATTCTCCAGCGAAGAAAGGTTCTTCATCCTCTTCTTCCTCCGCGACAAGGGAGAAGTCGCCGACCGCGGTGATCATCGCCAACGACAACGTACCTTCCTTCTTCATCAACACAACAAGTGAGGAGACGTCGTTTCCTCCTCAGACGCACCCCGACGTCCACGGAATCTACGTCCGACCCCTGCGACGCCATTCTCCGCGACACTCGATGTGCGACGTCAAATGTCCAGGTAGGGGTTTAATCTTCGTTCAAGTTTTATTTAACGAACTTCGTTGATAATTGTTGGCCGCTTGCTATCATTATAACGGGAGGAGGTCGGACCGCACAAACAAGGCCGACCCTCCTCCCCCCTTGCTGTCATACTCGTTGCGGCTCGAACGAAGGTGACGCGGTGCCATTGCACCGTGAAAAAATAAAGAACGGGCGAAGAAGCGTGGCGCCGTCGCGCCGCGCTGTGGAGGCCGCACAAAGCTACAGCGCCGTCGCGCCACGCCGGAAAACCACGAAGAGGCCGCGGTTTGTTTATTTGACGTGCGAATCGACAGGTGATGATGGAACGGGCCGCAGAGGCATTTTGAAGACTTCGCAGTGAAGAGCCGGTCTCGAGAGGACTGCCGACGAAGACCGCAGGCAAAACGGACCACCGGAGCGCGTCCGGTGGTCCGCAGAAGATCCTTTTGGTGCGCCACACCGGCATGGCGGCGCCGGCGGCTGAAGCCGCGGTGGCAGGCTCCGGTTCCGTGGCCGCGCGGGACCAGGGGGAGATTGGGGGTCGTAACCCCCGACTGTTCAAGGGAGCGGCCCCCACGTGGGGGGTCCACGGCTTCAATCAAGGGGGCAGCCCCCCCCCCCTTTCGTGACAGCTCGGCCGAGCCGAGCTGTCTGGCCACGCGGGCCGCGCCAGCCGGGCCGGGCTGCACCCTAGTGGGATGGACCCGGACTTGGGTCGGATCGACCTAGTTCGGGCCGACCCAGGGGGTCTCGGGCCGGGTCGGACCGGGCCCGAACCCCCTATTTTCGAACAGTTTTCGTTCAAACGCCCATAACTTGGGCTACGGACCTCCGATCGACGCACTGTCATTTGCAATATGATCCTTGGATCGACATGGTCGTTTCGGTATATTACACTCAAGGTTTCAGAGAAATTTGGGTACGGTCGGGTTGGATTGAACCTGTAATCCAGCCGGGCCCCTGGAACGGAAAAGCTGATAACTTTCTGACCAGACGTCCGTTTGACGAACCATCAGCGGCGTTGGTGATCACGTTGAGAAACGGTCCCTATCGTTTACCCTATGATAGTTCGAGGTACATTTGAGATACGGCTGGGTTGGTTCGCACATGAAACCAACCGGGCCCCTGAGACGAAAATGCTAATAACTCACAGACCGGGGGTCCAATTGACGCGCCGTCTGTTGCGTTGAGACCCCTATGACGTGGCAGTCCTTTGAGATACTTCTTCGTGGGACTTTGTGATACATGGAGTATCTACCTGTATCTCATGGAGCAGACCCTCCCGGAGACGAGCGTACGGAGTACGGAGACCGTGTAACTGGCTGAGACCTGACGACTGCTTGACTGACTCGACTTGGAGTGAGTCGACTAGCCCAGTGGACGAAGCACTACTATGTTTGGGTGCAGACCCATGGCGGATGGAGCACTACTGTGTTTGGGTGAAGACCCACAATACTCAACAGAAGGAGTACCTCTGCAGGCTATTAAGGGGGGTGCACTACTTTGTTTGAGTGGCAGACCCCGGCAGGAAGCACTGCTGTGTTAGGGTGGTTGACCTGCGGTACTCGACAGGAGGAGTACATCAGCAGTCTTAGGTTAGAGAGCAGTACCTCGGAGTCGTGACAGGATCATTGTACTCGTCAGAGACAGGGCTCTTCAATAGTTACGATTTCGATAATGAAAATCCTGGTTTGAGCTGAGTCTATGACCTTTGTGTTTACCTCATGATTGAGATGAGTCACTTGATAACTTAGGTATATTTATGGGAATATACCTGGGTAGTGGTTATCCGTTGATTTCATAACCTTTGTGTTTAACTCAGGATTGAGATGTGTTACTTGATAACTTAGGTATATATATGGGAATATACCTAAGTAGAGGTTATCTATTGAGATCTTTCTGATGTTTATCCTTGTTGGATTTAGTGAGACTTTGAGGGTCTTGGGGTCCCTACTGAGTATCATTATACTCACCGCTGCACGGGATATGCCCGCATCTCGTTGTGTTGGTTGCAGATGACGGACATCACTGATCGTGGTTGAGGCTTGTAGAGCTGGTTGGTACCCGGAGGTGGATCTCACAATGAGTCGGTACCCGGAGGTGGATCTCACGACGAGTCGGTACCCAGAGGAGACGGATAGACGTGGAGTGCTGAGAAGGACATATGTACCTACCCTTCAGGTAGGAACCCGGAGGACGATCCAAGAGCTTCTTGTCACCTTTTAGCTGTTGTCCTTTGAGTTTTACTTTACTTTCAGTTGTAGATGTACCTTTATTTGGGCTTGTATTTCCAGCCCCTTGTACTTTCAGCACGTTTGTTATACCGCTTTACTTAGTGTAGCCTCTGCTTGTACTCTGTTAGTGTGCTTTCATTTCATAAAGGCAATGGCTTCTCTTTTTATTGGGATTTACGCCTTTGGTGCTAGTCGCCAGCCCCTGGCCTATGGAAGGCGGGCTTGGGGTAGTCACGGCACGGGCCCCGAGGACGGGTCATGACAAATTGGTATCAAAGGAGTCGGTTCTACCGCAGAACTTATAACTATGTTATTTTCTTTCTGTGAAGCAATAGTGTTAAGGGTACCAAGTGTGGTTTTCAGTTCAGGGAGTCTAGTGTTGGTGCGGGCGGCCGACGTATCCATACACCAGGACCCTGACAACTGATTTCTGACTTTGTGCATGAAAAAACTGTTTGCATGTGTGTTTTCAAAGGTTTTCCCTTAAAATAGCTCAAACCAGGTCAGCTCACCAGGTATAATCATTTGACCGTGTCACGTATGTTTCTTTCAAGATTACTTATCACGGACGACCAGCTAGAGCCTAGAGGGATGTGCGTACTGACAGCCTGCCGAGCGACGAGACTTCGGTACAGGGCCCTCTTACAGTTGAGGTACCAACGGAGGCACCAGCGGTACTACCATATGTTGGGCCACCGATGCCACCAGCCCTAGCAGCAGGCGATGCACGCCACTTGAGCGCGCTGCACGAGTTCCAGCACCAGAGGCCACTCAGGTTCCGGGGAGATACGGACCCACAGGCGGCTGAGGATTGGTTGGAGGCTGTGGTGAGAGTTTTCAGGATAGTGGGTACTCCAACAGACTTCATGGTGATCTTTGCTTCCAGCCTCCTTCGGGCAACAATTGAGAGATGGTGGAGCCACTTGTTCTAGTTTTGCGAGGGGATGACCTTCACCTGGGGAGACTTCGAGACCTTCTTCAGGGTGGAGTTTGTACCAGTATCTCTACACCCCGAGCGTGTTCAGGAGCTGCTACCTTTGCCGCAGGATTTTCCATCAGTAGCTGAGTCATCTGTAGGTAGTAGACAGATGATGCAGAGGTCCAAAAGGACCATACCAGCAGGTGGGTGACCTCGGGTTATAGGATCGGTAGTGCGGGGCACCCGGGGTGGATTTAGATCCAAGCGTGCCAAAAGCGGATAGTGTTATTCATGCGGCAGGAAGGGTCACATGGAACGTGACTGTCCGACTCCCCGCACAGTTGATCCACAGGCATTGGAGGAGCCACCGAGGTAGAAGCAGCGACGGATGCTTGAGCAACAGCCGAGCAGTGGACAAGGCAGTAGAGCTCCGGAAGCAGGTGGAAAGGAGTAGAACTAGTGGATTACTTTTGTTCTTAGTACTTCTAGTTCCATGTTGTTGTTGTATTTATGTCTTTGTACTATGAGCTACAGTAAAAAAAGACACTTATCTTTGTGATGCTTGCTTTCCTGTCCTTTTGTTCGGTTGATACTGAGAGGTCCCAGTTAAATCTATTGACTTGACCCTCACTTTCGATATTTCTACTGGAGGAGACCCAGTGACCTCACACTGATGCCGATAGTGTGACTCAACCCTTATAGGAGAGAGTGACGGTTGGATCTCTTGGTAGTAACGTCGAGGCCTTACGACGTCATCCATGGCATGAATGCATCATTCATGTCAGGATTTACTGTATTAGGCAATGGGTGTGGTTAATCCAGGGGATGATACCGAGTTTCTCTTTTCGGAAAAAAAGAAATCTTAGCAGCTCTTACAGATCATAGGCAAAGAAGGTGCAGATCATCCAGGAGCGGATGAAGAATGCACAATACAGTAAGAAACAGAAAACTGATGCCTGTCTTAGAGACTCGGGCGTGTTAAATGTTTCAAGAAGAGTAATATTTAAGGAGAGATGAGTCTGTGAAGCAGCAGACGTGGAGGCAGAGCTAGGAGAGCAGCATGAGGTGGTGTACATTTTAACATGCTACAACCACCCGCCTTAGTTGTCCCCTCCAAGCTCAGGGGGCTAGAGGGCAGGGAAAGAGTGCGGCTGAATGTGGTCAAGGAGTGTAACCCAATGGATCTAAAAATGATTCAAGGGACAGTCTGTATCCACTAATAGCTTCCATAGTAACATATGTTGATATGAATCATTCCTTCCATCCACAAATCTTGTCATAGACCTAGAGTTTCTGGTAAGTCGTGGACTTGATCCTCACGTCTGGAGATACCTTTGGGAGGATACTCGATAATAACACTTAATCCGATAGAGTGATCTGACCCTCGAGGCGAGAGTTTCGGTTGGAATATCTTGGTGGAAGCGTCGAGGCCTTACGACGTTGGTCTCAGTATGGATTGGATTCACAGTTCGTGATCAGATTGTCTGTATTAGGCAAAAAGGTTGTGGTCTAACTATAACGTCGGGATGAGTTTTCCTTGGTCGGTGAAAAGGAAACCCCAGGCAGCACAGGATGAACTCATGCATAGGAGGGTTTGGCCGATCACTCTTGGGTTGACCAACCTTACCCTCGTGGCAGCAGGAGTTTTGAGTTTCAATTCTAATCAGGAAGTGGAGGCCTCTATAGTTCTAGGATGGTGATCGCGTCCTTAAACGGGTCTCACCTCGACGAGGTTTACAGAGATATGGCCGAGGCGACAAGTTATCTCCAAGGTTCAACGGACCTTTCTAGTTCCTTAGCAGGGTAGGCGAGGTGGTTTACCGCTTGACCCATCCACCTCAGTTGCACCAGGCGCACAACGATATCCATGTTTCTCAACTGGGAAGATACGTGCTTGACCCGATGCATATCATCGACCATGGGGAGCTAGACATTGGTGATGTGGTGAATTTTGTGGGGTTCTAATACAGGTTGAGGATCAACGAGATCGGGTCCTACGAGGACGGTCGATTCCTCTTGTGCGATTTCGTTGGCAGCACAGGAACTTCCAGGTGAGCAGATGGGAGCGGAAGGCTCAGATGCGTGCTCAGTACCGCTTTTGTATCCCTAGTTTGTGTTAAAGATTTATGGGAATGTAAAGCCCCGAGGTGGGAGTAATGTAAAGACCCATAAATTTCAAGGATTTTTTTTTGGTTTCTTTGGGATTTTACAAGAATGCAGTTTCTGACGGCACCTGATTCCGATGCCTGGTGTTCCCGGAATCAATTCCCGAAGTTTAGCTCGGGTACGTTCCGTGAACGAACGAGCGGGTTTTTCTAAATTTTGAACCGGTGCTCGGAATTGAAATCTGAGGGCACCGATGAACTCGCAGCGCTGGTAATTGCATAAGGGAACCTTAAGCGCAGATGCGTTTTGTCGCATGAGGTAGTTAATTTTGGGGATTCGATAAGTCTTAACTAAATTGTAGTGTTACAATTTATTTTTAGTGGAAGTTAATTTCTCCATAGAGAAGTTGGAGGTAGAGCCACACCCCACCTAACTTCCCAAGAGAGGGTATGAACAAGGGTGGTGGGGTCCACACGAAACCCCAACCCTTCACCTTCCCTTTAACTGCAACGAGCTTTTCCCCATTTAACACCCCTTGTGTAAAATTGTATAACTCCATAGCTCCCCCATTAATTGGGTAACTCCTTCTCTCCCTCTCTCCCTCATAACTCATGCCAACTCACACATTAATTAAGTTGTTGAAACTCTTAATCAATGAAGTGTTTGAAATTTGAACTTTTTATGCATGGCATGGTTAAAATAAAATAAGGGAGAAACCTTATTTTATTTTTGGTTGAGTTGTGTGGAGATTTTGGGGGAAAAAGCTCTTGAGTTGTGAAGAGCACTTCATCTCCTTCATTGAAGAACTTCATTCTCCAGCGAAGAACGGTTCTTCATCCTCTTCTTCCTCCGTGACAAGGGAGAAGTCGCTGACCGCAGTGATCATCGCCAACGACAACGTACCTTCCTTCTTCATCACCGCAACAGGTGAGGAGACGTCGTTTCCTCCTCGGACGCACCCTGACGTCCATAGATTCTACGTCCGACCCCTGCGACGCCGTTCTTCGCGACACCCGACGTGCGACGTCAAATGTCCAGGTAGGGGTTTAATCTTCGTTCAAGTTTTATTTAACGAACTTCGTTGACAATTGTTTGCAGCTTGCTATCCTTATAACGGGAGGAGGTCAGACCGCACAAACATGGCCGACCCCCCCCCTTGTTGTCATACTCGTTGCATCTTGAACGAAGGTGACGTGGTGCCATCGCACCGTGCGGAAACAAAGAAGAACGGGCAAAGAAGCGCGGCACCGTCGCGCTGCGCCGTGGAGGCCGAACAAAGCTGCGGCGCCGTCGAACCGCGCCGGAAAACCACGAAGAGGCCGCAGTTTGTTTATTTGATGTGCGGATCGATGAGCGATGACGAAACGGGCCACTAAGGCGTTTTGAAGACTTCGTAGTGAAGAGACGGTCCCGGGAGGACCGCCTGCGAAGACCGCAGGAAAAACGGACCACCGGAGCGCGTCTGGTGGTCCGCGAAAGATCCTACCGGTGCGCCACACCGGCACGGCAGTGCCGGCTGCAGGAGGCGGCGACCGGCACTGGCTGGCCGCCAGGAGGTGGCGGCACACGGCGCGCCGCCAGGAGGGTCTGTCGCGGCTTCAGCCGCGGCGGCAGGCGTCGGTCCCGCGGCCGCGCGGGACCAGGGGGAGACCGGGGGTCGTAACCCCCGACTGTTCAAGGGAGCGACCCCCACGTGTGGGGGGGGGGGGGGTCACGGCTTCAATCAGGGGGGCAGCACCCCCCCCCCCCCTTTTCACGACAACTCGACCGAGCCGAGCTGTCTGGCCATGCGGGCCGCGCCCGTCCAGGCCGGGCCGGGCCGCGCCAGCCAGGACGGGCCGCACCCTAGTGGGCCGGAACCGGACCCGGGTCAGGTCGACCCGGTTTGGGCCGACCCAGGGGGTCTCGGGCCAGGTCGGACCGAGCCAAAACCCCTATTTTCGGACAGATTTCGTTCAAACGCCCATAACTTGAGATACAGACCTCATATTGATGCACCGTTAGTTGCGATACGATACTTGGATTGAGACTGTCGTTTCGGTATATTACAATCAAGGTTTCGGAGAACATTGGGTATGGCCAGGTTGGATTGAACCCGTAATCCAACCGGGCCCCTGGAACGGAAAAACTGATAACTTTTAGACCGGACGTCTGTTTGACGAATCATCAGCGGCGTTGGTGATCACGTTGAGAAACGGTCCCTATCGTTTACCCTATGAGAGTTAGGGGTATAGTTGAGATACGTCCGGGTTGGTTCACACATGAAACCAACCGGGCCCCTGGGACGAAAATGCTAATAACTGACAGATCGGTCGTCCAATTGACGTGCCGTATGTTGCGTTGAGACCCCTATGACGAGGAGGTCCTTTGAGATACTTCTTCGTGGGACTTTGTGATACTTGGAGTATCGAACTTTAGCTCATGGAGTAGACCCTCCCGGAGACGAGCGTACGGAGTACGGAGACCGTGTAGCTGGCTGAGACCTGACGACTGCATGACCGACTCGACTTGGAGTGAGTCGACTAGCCCTGTGGAAAGAGCACTACTATGTTTGGGTGCAGACCCATGGCAGATGGAGCACTACTGTGTTTGGGTTCAGACCCGCGGTACTCAACAGAAGGAGTACCTCTGCAGGCTATTGGGGGGGGGGGGGTGCACTACTGTGTTTGGGTGGCAGACCCCGGTTGGAATCAGTATTGTGTTTGGGTGGATGACCCGCGGTACTCGACAGGAGGAGTACCTCAGCAGTCTTAGGTTAGAGAGAAGTACCTCGGAGTCGTGACAGGATCACTGTACTCGTCAGAGACGGGGCTTTTCAGCAGTTACTGTTTCGATAATGAAAATCCTGGTTTGAGCTGAGTCTATGACCTTTGTGTTTACCTCATGATTGAGATGGGTCACTTGATAACTTAGGTATATGTATGGGAATATACCTGGGTAGTGGTTATTCGTCGATTTCATAACCTTTGTGTTTACCTCATGATTGAGATGGTTTACTTGATTACTTAGGTATATATATGGGAATATACCTAAGTAGAGGTTATCTGTTGAGATATTTCTTGTGGTTATCCTTGTTGCATTTAGTGAGACCTTGAGGGTCTCAGGGTCCCTATTGAGTATCGTTATACTCACCCCTATACGGGCTATGCCCGCACCTCGTTGTGTTGGTTGCAGACGATGGACATCACTGATCGTGGTTGAGGCTTGTAGAGCTGGACGGTACCCGAAGGTGGATCTCACGACGAGTCGGTACCCGTAGGTGGATCTCAGGACAAGTCGGTACCCAGAGGTGGATCTCATGACAAGTCGTTACCCAGAGGAGACGGACATATGTGGAGTGCTGAGGAGGACATCTATACCTACCCTTCAGGTAGGAACCTGGGGGACGATCCAGGAGCTGCTTGTCACCTTTCAGCCGTTGTCCTTTGAGTTGTAATTTACTTTCAGTTGTAGCTTTACCTTTCTTTGGGATTGTATTTCCGGACCCTTGTACTTTCAGCATGTTTGTTATACCGCTTTACTTAGTGTAGCTTCTGCATGTACTCTGTTAGTGTGCTTTCATTTCGTAATGGAAATGCCTTCCCTTTTTATTGGGATTTACGCCTTTGGTGCTAGTCGCCAGCCCCTGGCCTATGGAAGGC
This sequence comes from Viscum album, assembly GCA_963277665.1. Classification (NCBI taxonomy): domain Eukaryota; kingdom Viridiplantae; phylum Streptophyta; class Magnoliopsida; order Santalales; family Viscaceae; genus Viscum; species Viscum album. Next base: position 1,357,681,317 of record OY728148.1, read on the forward strand.
GGGCTTGGGGTAGTCACGGCACGGGTCCCGAGGACGGGTCGTGACAAGTACACCCTATGTTTCAAACATAGTATGCCTCTTGCTCCAAATAAAAGATGCCTTATGCTCCAAGAATAAGATGCCTAATGCCACGATCAAAGTGGCATAATTTCAAGAGCATTGGAATCCGTTCAAACATTCCATCACTCCACCTCACACTTTGTATGTCCTTCATTCATATCATCATCCAATTCCACATCTGAAAGGACCCCCTAACAGTCTGGTCCCATGCCGCATCGGCTCATCTACCATCCTGGGCCAATGCCCCGTACAAATTTGGACAACACTTCGAGTCAGGTCTTATGTTTCAAACATGATCAATAGTTGACCCTCATTTGTTTGTCCCCATTTTAGGCTAATGCGATATGAATGCTATGTTTCAAACACGATCAAAAATTATCCTCCATCTCCACGCCAACCTCATTGCATTCCGAATGTCAAGCATGTGATTCACACTTTTCACCTCCCTTTGTTCAGACTGATTCCAATGCCCCTTGGCGTTATTCCACTTGTGAACTAGTTCAAAGGTATAGGCCTCAATCATATGCATCAACCCACTAGTGATTTGGGATGCCCTCATGGCCAGAAACAAGGAATACATCACGGGAATCATCCTTGCGTAATCCCCTACCACAATTGCCGCTTCATAACGGCACCCGGGCAGCTTCCTTGCGTAAGCCCCGTTGCCCAACCATAGAGGAACCTGGGAAGCTTCCTTGAATAAGCCCCATCCACTATTTCTGCTTCATAGCGGTACCTAGGAAACTTCCTTGTGTAATCCCCATCTACCATTGTTGCTCCGTAACGGCACCCGAGCAGCTTCTGTTGGAACCACTTTGTGTATAAGTTTGTATTTGTTGTCAATAGTTGTCAATGAAGATCAAAATGAAGGAGATCAAGAAGTACTGTAATGAAATGGAGGATTGGAAGATCAAAATGAAGGAGATCATGAAGTACTCTGTTGAAGTAGAGGAATGGTGATTCAGACGATTGTTGTACTGATCGTAAGTTCAAAGAACATGTGTCAAATGTGATACATTGTTTACAACAATGAAGAATGTGAGGTGTAATCCATATGAGGATGATTAAAGAAGAATGGGATTTGATGAATACCATGTAACTCTTCATGATTTCATGAGAACCATGCAAGAGACTTCTTGAAGACTAGAATCATATGTTTTTCATGAAGTAGATGAAGATGGTTGAAGAAGAAGACAATGTGCAAGGGATTGAAATTTTGTGATGGCCATGAACATTGGACTTCTGTGATATCCATGCACATCACATTGTCATAGAAGATTATGATGCTGAAGCTATGCTTTAAAAGAATACATATCACAATAGTGGAGTTTGTGATAAAAGTAGAAGAGTTGCTGAAGGATACATATCACCACGAAGAAGTGCTGTTGAGGTGATCCTGCTTGTTGACAAAGAAAACAGACGACATACAAATTTGTTGACAAAGGAGATTCCATGGTGGCATGTCGAGTTCGAGGACTGTGTATAATGATCCATGTTTTATTCAAGGAACATCGACAAAGGAATGGATGATTAGGAGGCAAACAAAAAAGGGCAGATAGAAGGTGGCATCATTTTCTAGTGTTTGCCAAATTTTTGGGGTCCAAAATTTGGAGGTTGGTGAGCATCGCGAAAAGTGGATTTCCATGATGATAATAATTAAATATGGCAAAGGCATGAATTTCGTGAAGATGGGATGCATGGATTGGATTTCGCAAAGACCAGAAGAATGGAGGCGGTGATTTTTCGCGATTACGTCAATCTTCACGAACGACTGAGGCTGGAGAGCTTCGCAGCGATGAAGGGCTTTGCAAGGGAGCTTTGCGGCGATGAAGGGCATTGCGAGGGAGCTTCGCGGCGAAGGTGCGAAGTAATTGACGGGATGGTCCGCGATTACGACGAGCTCTGCGAATGGAAAATTTCCGTAGTGCTTCGCGATTTTGAGAGAATTCTGGCGGGAACTTCAGAGATTCGTGATTTGAGCTGACCTGGCATTGACTTCGCGCAGAAAGTTAGAAGGTCAGTGGAATTTCCTATAAATACAGGTCGACCCCCTCAAGAGAAGTAGAGAGAGCTCTAAATGAAAATCCTTTGCTCTTGGTTCGCAAAGGTCACTCGCGATGGCAGCGTGCTTCGCGAAAGAGGAGCTTCATGGCGGCTATTCTAGCTCCGCGAAAGTCATGCGCCCCATGTTGGCTCAGTGAGCTTCACGAAGAGGCAGGAGCTCTGCGACAGCCAAGCATTGTGAAGGCTGGAGCATCGCGATAGTGCTTCACGATTGAGCTTCACGAAAAGGCAGGGACTCCGCGAAGGCTTTTTTGAGCTTTGCAAAATTGAGAGCCTTGCGAAGTAGGGTACATTGTGAAGGCCCTTTCCAAAGGTTGTTCGCCCAATAGACAGGGGAAAAAGGGGTATTCATCAGCGGATAAAATTTGGACTTCAACATAGAATCATTTATTGATAAATCACACAAGTGATTGTAATTTAGGAAAAAGAAGACAAGGGGATCTAGTGCATTCAGTCATTGCACTAAAGTAAAAGGTTGAATACAAAAGCGAATCAACTCAGGACTCTGATGTAAGAAAAGTCTCATGATGAACAAGAGACAAAGACTTCAATGAAAATCTATTGAAGAGACCTTCACGTCTATAAACTGAGTGAGACTTCACCAATGGCAGTGAACCAGGGGGAGTCAACGGGAGTGACCCGAGGGAAGCAGTGAGCTATCCCTGAACCTTTGTAAAGGAAGTGAGCCTCGGACAGAGTAAATGTTCCCGAACAATTGTAATCTATATCTAGTGAAGCATAGTGGATTCAGGTATGACCGACAACCTGTCGGCGTATGCTCCTTGGACGTAGCCCTTAGTGGTGAACCAAGTAAAAATAGCTGTGACATCTCTCTGCATGTGAATGTATCATTGCTGATCATATCCTTCATACAGGTTTAAGTAGTTCCTACGAACGTGGGAACAAGATCCAAAACTTTATGAAGAAAAAGTTGACACCCTGATTCACCCCTCCCCTCTCAGGGTGTCCCGGGGTTCTACAAGTGGTATCAGAGGGAGGTTAACGTATGTTGGATATTCTACAGTAATTCTATAGAGAATAGGATTTGAGTTTCTTTCCTAATGTCAACAATGAAGAGCAGTCTTGATAATGACGCAGTCATTTCTGAGCAGAAGTCTACATCTCGCAAAACCATGAAAAACAGGAAAAAGAAAGAGAAGAAGCAGCTGAAGAAGTCCCTCATATCCAAATAAGATGCAATGTCTTGTTCTCCATGCCATTCCAATAATGAAGAAACATCAGGCTTGGAAAGTATCAAGAAGGTGGCTTAGGATTCTTCCAGAGGAAAGGATGACACCCCTAATTCAATCTTTCAGGAAAAACTCAAAACATATCTTCATGATATTCCTGAATAAAGGGTTGTGATTATTTGTAGCGTATTCCAATCTATGTAGGTTGAGATCACTCGATTATAAAGGGAAGTTGACAATATGGAAAAGGGGTTGGAAAGAAAAGTTGTAAAATGTATTAAGCTCACCAAATAGGTGAAAGTCTTTGAAGAAAAAGAGGAAGTAAATAAGACTCTAAAAGAAAGGATCCATGCACTTGAAGCTGAGCTGAAGAAGAGCAATGAAGTCAAGAGTTTTTGTTTGGAAGAAACTTCCATGAAATTCAGGGAACTTGACTCTTTGTTACAAAAAAAAGTTAAGATGCATGAGGATGAGGTTGAATGATTGAAGAAGACTTGTGAAGAGAAGATGATCATGATTGAAGATCAGAAGATCATCCTCAATAATGAAAGTCAAAAATTGGTATCCCAATTGACAAATCTTGAGAAGACACATATTGAGACTCCACAAAAGAATGAAACAAGAGATGCTGGTACTCAATGTTCATTGGAGGCTACAACAGCTGAAGTAACTCCAACATGTGACAAGAAGATTATGACAACTCTTGAGTTTCCACCTCAAGAATCAGTCATTGCTGGTACTCAATGCTCACTGGAGGATTCTATTGTCAAAAGACCTCCAACACATGATAAGAAGATCACGACTTCACTCATTGATATATCACAAGAAACTGAGAAAGTGAAGGTACCATCCAAACCATCTTGTACTCATATTTCTAAATACGTTCCTACAATCAGTGCAGGTTGGAAGAAAAGTTCTAAGCAAGTATATTTGAGGAAAGACGAGTGGAATAAACCTACCACCATGGCTAGGGTGTATGAGAATCAAAAGGAGGATGTTGTTTCCTCAAATAGAGCACAAAAGATTAAGAAGATGGCCCAAAAACCTCATACAGAAGAAACAAAGAAGAAAAGATTTGTGGGCTAATGATGGTGCTGCAACAGATTTGGGCACTGTGCACTGGATTGTTTTTACAATCCCTTACATGGAGAAGCACAAGGAAATCCTATATCAAAGGGAAGGAATCCAGAGAAGAAGAAGAAACATCCGCAGATCCAAAAGCATATATTCACCACAAACAGATTTGGAATTCTTGATAACATCTGTGATGTATGCAACGGAAGAGGTCACGTGGCAAGTACATGCCCACATCAATATGATTTCACTGTTGATAAGAAAAGAATACCTTTGATGATGGAAAAGAATGAAGAAGCTACCTTGGGAAGAAATCAGAAGAATGTTGTGAACACACAATTTCCCAAGAAGATCTCAAGTAGGGAAGCTGAGAAGACCCATGATTTTAGATCCATGAAATTGAAGTTTCATTCATCCAAAAGAAACACTAAGTGGGATGAAAATCAGATGAACCCATGTGGAAGAACCAAACCAGCTGCAACAGTTCCAAATGACATATTGGTCATCTGACCAGAATATTTGAAAAGAATGAGGAAACTTAAAGATGAAAAGGCCATGGCTAGTGACAAAGGAAAAGGAAAACTTTCACATGATGAAGATAGAGTGCAGGAGAGATTGCAAACCAAGAAAAACACTAGTGTTAAAGAAGTTCTGTGTGAGAGATGCAAGAAACCTGGTCACGTTGCAAAAAGTTGTCTAACCTTAATACCAGAACAAGAATAAGTCCTTAAGAGGAGTAAGAATCTATCATTCATGATGGCTGTTAAGTAGAAAAATTCTCCACACAAAGCAAAATAGAATGTAAAAAGAGCCATGCCACATCAACACATATCAGAACATATATTGAAATATTTAGTCATAAAGACCGGATTGAACAGAGGAACTTGGTTGAGAAAGAAACCTCAACCATGCAGCTCATATTGATGAAGCAAGGAGGAACCACCTTATTCCCTTATGCATTTGTGTATTGTATTTGTGCTAATAATGCAGGGAATTGAAGGTGAAGAATGCTCTCAGGGGGAGAACCTGAGAAGTAGTGAATGCTGTCAACTATTGATAGCCAAGCTAAAGAAGATTCCATCCTTAGTAGATTCTTCAATGGATATTCAATGATTAAGATGATGAAGGATCACTCTTGATGAAGATGATGAGGAGTGTTTCCCCTGAGGGGGAGAAAAATTAAGAAGCTTCCAAAATCACTGTTTCAATCAATATCAACTCCAGCTAGACTCAAATGCAGTTACTCTATGAATTTCTTGAAGAACATGTCAATGGAGAAGGTATTCCATTTCTCAATCTCTATCCCTTGGTTACTAAGATCAAAGATCATTCTACAAAGGGGGAGTAACTAAATTGATCAGTGACATAAGAAGAATGGATGTTCCCCAAGGTCACTTATCCCGTCGATTGCACTTGAATGTTTTTGATCTGTTTGCTGATGTGAGTACAGGAGTTTCAGGTTGATTATTCCCTATCACATTTGATTTTTCTTCTACCTGAAATAAAAGTGGTAAACCCTTGAAGAAAAAATACATGATCTCTCATCTCATATTGGTATCATGATTTGTGAATAATGGAAAGCCTTGTTGACTTAATCAAATCCTCTTGTTTTCTACATCGACCATTGCACAAGTAGACTTAGAGTGAAATGATTAATGAAACCTTGCTTAAGTATGGATTGATACCCTCCCTACCATGCATTTTGTATTTCTTGTCAATAAGGGGGAGAGAAAGTGAAATGAATGTTTGAAAAGAAAAGTTCATTGAAGAGAAGATTCTCATTTTGATGTTGACAAATTCATTTCAGAAGACGTATAAGGTATTGACAACAAAATACAAAGGGGGAGATTGTTGGAACAACTTTGTGTATAAGTTTATATTTGTTGTCAATAGTTGTCAATGAATATCAAAATGAAGGAGATCAAGAAGTACTTCAATGAAATGGAGGATTGGAAGATCAAAATGAAGGAGATCATGAAGTACTCCACTGAAGTAGAGGAATGGTGATTTAGACTATTTTTGTACTGATCGTAAGATCAAAGAACATGTGTCAAAGGTGATACATTGTTTACAACAATGAAGAATGTGAGGTGTAATCCATCTGAGGATGATTAAAGAAGAATGGGATCTGATAAAGACCATGCAACTCTTCATGATTGCATGAGAACCATGAAAGAGACTTCTTGAAGACTAGAATCGTATGTTTTGCATGAAGTAGAGGAAGATGGTTGAAGAAGAAGACAATGTGCAAGGGATTGGCATTTTGTGACGGCCATGAACATTGGACTTCTGCGATAGCCATGAAAATCACATTTTCATAGAAGATGATGATGCTGAAGCTATGCCTTCAAAGAATACATATCACAATAGTTGAGTTTGTGATAAAAGTAGAAAATTTGATGAAGGATACATATCACCAAGAAGAAGTGCTGTTGAGCTGATCGTGCTTGTTGACAAAGAAAACAGATTACATACAAATTTGTTGACAAAGGAGATTCCATGGTGGCATGTCGAGTTCGAGGACTGTGGATAATGATCCATGTTTTATTCAAGGAACATCGACAAAGGAATGGATGATCTGGAGGAGGACAAAAAAGCAGATACAAGGTGGCGCCGTTTTCCAGTGTTTGCCAAATTTTTGGGGTCCAAAATTTGGAGGTTGGTGAGCATCGAAAAAAGTGGATTTCCATGAAGATAATAATTAAATATGGAAAAGGGATGAATTTTGCGAAGATGGGATGCATGGATTGGATATCGCAAAGACCAGAAGAATGGAGGCGGTGATTTTTCGCGATTACGTCAATCTTCACGAATGGCAGAGGCTGGAGAGCTTCGCAGCAATGAAGGGATTTGCAAGGGAGATTCGCGGCGATGAAGGGCTTTGCGAGGGAGCTTCGCGGCGAAAGTTCAAAGTAATTGACGGGATGGTCCGCAATTACGACGAGCTCCGCGAATGGAAAATTGTCGTAGTGCTTCGTGATTTTGAGAGAATTCCGGCGGGAACTTCAGAGCTTCACGATTTGAGCTGACGTGGCATTGACTTCACGTGGAAAGTTCAACGGTCGGTGGAATTGCCTATAAATACAGGTCGAACCCCTCAAGAGAAGTAGAGAGAGCTCTCAATGAAAATCCTTTGCTCTCGGTTCGCAAAGGTCACTCGCGATGGAAGTGTGCTTCACGAAAGAGGATTTTCGCAGTGGCTATTCTAGCTCTGTGAAAGTCGTGCGCCCTGCATTGGCTCAGTGAGCTTCGCGAAGAGGCAGGATCTCCACGACAGCCAAGCATTGCGAAGGCTGGAGCATCGTGAGAGTTCTTTGCAATTGAGCTTCACGAAAAGGCAGGGACTCCGCAAAGGCTTGTTTGAGCTTTGCAAAATTGGGAGCCTTGCGAAGTAGGGTACATTGTGAAGGCCCTTTCCAAAGGTTGTTCGCCCAGTGGACATGGGAAAAAGAGGTATTCATCAGTGGATGAAATTTGGACTTCAATAGAGAATCATTTATTGAGAAATCACACAAGTGATTGTAATTTAGGAAAACGAAGACAAGAGGATCTAGTGCATTTAGTCATTGCACTAAAGTAAAAGGTCGAATAAAAAAGAGCATCAACTCAGGACTCTGATGCAAGCAATGTCTCATGATGAATAGGAGACAAAGAATTCAATGCAAATCTATTGAAGAGACCTTCACGTCTATAAACTGAGTGAGACTTCACCAACGACAGTGAACCAGGGGGAGTCAACGGGAGTGACCTGAGGGAAGCAGTGAGCTATCCCTAAACCTTTGTAAAGGAAGTGAGCCTGGGATAGAGTGACTGTGACCGAACAATTGTAATCTACATCTAGTGAAGAATAGTGGATTCAGGTATGACCGACAACCGATCAGCGCATGCTCCTTGGACGTAGCCCTTAGTGGTGAACCAAGTAAAAATAGCTGTGTCATCTCTCTGCATGTGAATGTATCATTGCTGATCATATCCTTCATACAGGTTTAAGTAGTTCCTACCAACGTGGGAACAAGATCCACAACATTAAGAAGAAAAAGTTGACACCCTGATTCACCCCTCCCCTCTCAGGGTGTCCCGGGGTCCTACAGCTTCCTTGCGTAAGCCCCATCCACCATTGCTGCTGCGGCACCCGGGAAACTTCCTTGCGTAAGCCCCATCCACCATTTTCACTCCATAGAGACACCTGGGTAGCTTTCTTGTGTAATCCCGATACACCATTTCCGCTCCATAGCGGCACATGGGCAACATCCTTGCGTAAGTCCCTTCCACCATTGCCGCTCTATAGCGGCACCAAGGCAACTTCCTTGCGTAAGCCCCATCCACCATTGTTGCTCCATAGCGTCACCCAGACATCTTTCCTTGCATAAGCCCCATCTACCTTTTTCGCTCCATAGCGGCACATGAGCAACATCATTGCGTAAGCCCCATCCACCATTTCCGCTCCATAGAAGCACCCAGGAAGCTTCCTTGCATAAGCACCATCCACAATTGCTGCTCTATAACGACACCTGGGAAGCCTAGAGTATAACCCCCACACCACCTGAACTACGTGGTCTTTGATCCTTGCCAAGGAAAGGTACGTAGGAAGCCTCCACGAGGTTCAATACCAATAACCATTGGACCCCAGGTCCTCCTTCACATTAGTTTGCCGATGCCACCGGAACTACATGGTCTTTGATCCTTGCCAAGACAGGGTACGTAGGAAGCCTCCACAAGTTTCAATACCACAACCATTGGACCCCATGTCAACCTTCACGTCAGTTCCCACCACCTGTACTACATGTTCTTTGATCCTTGCCAAGGTAGGTTATGTAGGAATCCTCCACAAGGTTCAAGCCCAACAACTATTAGACCCCAGGTCCTCCTTCACGTCGGTTCACCGACTCCACCTGAACTATGTGGTCTTTGATCCTTGCCAAGTCAGGATATGTAAGAAGTCTCCATGAGGTTCAATCCCAACAACCATTGGACCCCAGGTACCCCTTCACATTAGTTTGCCAATGCAACCTGAACTACGTGGTCTTTGATCCTTACCAAAGCAGGGTACATAGGAAGCCTCCAAGAGGTTCAAGCTCAACAACCATTGGACCCTAGGCCCACATTCACTTCAGTTCCCACACCACCTGAACTACGTGGTATTTGATCCTTTACAAGGTAGGGTATGTAGGAAGTCTCCACAAGGTTCAAGCCCAATAACCATTGGACCCCAGGTCCTCCTTCACGTCGGTTTGCTGACACCACCTAAACTATGTGGTCTTTGATCCTTGCCAAGGCAGGGTACGTAGGAATCCTTCATTAGGTTCAATCCCAACAACAACTGGACCCCAGGTCCTCCTTCACGTCAGTTCACTGACGCCAAGTGAACTACGTGGTCTTTGATCCTTGCCAAGGCAGGGTATATAGGAAGCCTCCACAAGGTTCAAGCCCAACAACCATTGGACCCCAGGTCCACCTTCACGTCGGTTCCCACCACCTGAACTACGTGGTCTCTGATCCTTGCCAAGGTAGGTTATGTAGGAAGCCTCCACGAGGTTCAATCCCAACAACCATTGGACCCCAGGTCCTCCTTCACATCGGTTCTCCAACGCCACCTGAACTACGTGGTCTTTGATCCTTTCCAAGGAAGGATACGTAGGAAGCCTCCATGAGGTTCAATCCCAACAACCATTGGACCCCAGTTCCTCCTTCATGTCAGTTCACCGACACCACCTGAACTAAGTGGTCTTTGATCCTTTCCAAGGCATGGTACGTAGGAATCCTCCAGAAGGTTCAAGCCCAACAACCATTGGGCCTCAGGTCCACCTTCACGTCGGTTCCCAAACCACCGGAACTATGTGGTCTTTGATCCTTTCCAAGGAAGGGTACGTAGGAAGCCTCCACAAGGTTTAATCCCAACAACCATTGGTACCCAGGTCTTCCTTCATATCAGTTCACCGAAGCCACCTAAACTATGTGGTCTTTGATCCTTGCCAAGGCAGGGTACGTAGGAAGCCTCAATGAGGTTCAAGCCCAAGAACCATTGAACCCCAGGTCTTCCTTCACGTCGGTTCATCGATGCCAATTGAACTATGTGGTATTTGATCCTTGCCAAGGTAGGGTACGTAGGAAGCCTCCAAAAGGTTCAAGCCCAACAACCATTGGACCCTAGGTCTACCTTCACGTCAGTTCCCACCACCGGAACTAAAAGGTATTTGATCCTTGCCAAGGTAGGATACATAGGAAGCCTCCACGAGGTTCAAGTCCAACAACCATTGGACCCCAGGTCCTCCTTCACGTCAGTTCACCAACACCACCTGAACTACGTGGTCTTTGATCCTTTCCAAGGCAGGTTATGTAGGAAGCCTCCACGAGGTTCAATCCCAACAACCATTTGACCCCAGGTCCACCTTCATGTTGGTTCTCCGACACCATATGAACTACATGGTCTTTGATCCTTGCTAAGGCAAGGTATGCAGGAATACTCCAGGAGGTTCACGCCCACCATCCATTGGACCCCAGGTCCTTCATCACACCGGTTCACCCAGCCACCTGAACTACGTGGAATTTGATCCTTGCTAAGGCAGGGTACATAGGAAGCCTCCACAAGGTTCAAGCCCACCATCCATTGGTCATCCTGACCCCCTTCACATTGGTTTACCAACACCTTGGGCCGCATCAGAGCGTAAGCCCCAAATGCCACCATCCTGAACTATGCAGACTTTGATTCCCTGCCACAGGGATACATAGGAAGCCTCCATCAGGTTCAAGCCCAACACCCACATCTTATCCTGATCTATCCTTTGATCCCATGTGTTCCGGGAAGATCATGCCCCAACTCGGAGGTTCTACTTCCTCCGGGTCCCATCCATGCATCCATTCTCATGGGCCGCCTCCTCAGGTGTCCCATCATCCCACCAAACTACGTGGACTTTGATTCCCTACCATGGGGATATGTAGGAAGTCTCTTTGAGGCTCAAGACCAACACTACCATCATCTTCACGACGGTCCCATCTCATTCCCCCTTCACTCCATTCAACTCTCCATCATCCATCCCAATTCTCACCCGGGTTGCCACATCCCGGTGGGATCATGTCATCCTCCACTTCATTTCTCCTATCAGTACTTGGGCCACAATTCACGCGTAAGCCTCAGCATGTCTTCCAATCGTTGTCCATTGTGTACACCCCGAATCATCACCCCTTCAAACTACGTGGGTTTTGATCCCTGTCCTCTATACAGGGTACATAGGAAACCTCCATGAGGTTCAATCCCATCCAATGGTAAACCTTGGTGTTCCCCATTCTGGGGTGCACTCTCCCTGATCCACCCCCAGTGGTGTTCAGATCTGCCATTACGGTGTGACATCTCCCCTCCATGGAGCGCACCACCTCAGATCTGTCCTCATTGGGAATTCTGATCCATCCATCTTCTAGGTGTTCCCTCCTTGGGACGTACCAATCTGATCCGTCTCTATGGAATGTTCTGATCACTCTCATTCTGTCTCTATAAGACGTTAAACTCACGACCTACCTCGTGATAAACATGAGATGCCTGAGGAAATCCTTGGAAGACACGCCTTTGGCGTAACCATCTCTAAGAGATGTTAAACTCACAGCGTACCCCATGTTAAACATGGGAAGATAAGGAAAACCTCAGAGACATGCCTCCGGCATAAGATACCCCATGACTGATGTGGGATCCCTCAGGTTCTACACCCTGGAGATGCCCTCTTATGAGGAAGAATACAAGTTCCCAAATGTCCACGCATCCAGAGATTCCCCAACATGATCGATGATACCGTCTACTCTGAACGAAGGTTGCTACCATATCCAGACCCCATGGAATGTCCTAACGGATGTAGTGTAATTAACCGGCGTCCATGAAGATATGGCACTAGGAACAAGATTCACGAACCATGACTTAATCTATAAGGGAGACCCGGATTAGGTGACGAGTTCCAAGGAGGAATACACGGAAGGAAGAACCAACATCCCATCATCCCGTTTCGATCAAGGAGCAGAAATCCCTGAATAAGTGACAGATACCGCCCGCCTTTTGAAAGCGGGAATGTGGGAAATTGCTGTTCGTCCTCACAGATGGATGTACGAGCCCCAGTGAAAGTGTCGGAAACAGACCCTTTTAATAAAGATGATATGTAATAAATCTTACATCATAATGAAAATCCCACCCTAGGGTATCCTCATAATTCTATTGAAATTTTTTTCACCAGTATCTAATACCACATGAGCCATGATCGGTGTGAGAAACAAGTGATAACAGGATAATGGACACATCACACAATGGAATTTTTATGTGAGGCTCAAAATTTAAAGTTTACCTTAGAGAGGTATTATTACCCATATCATGGATAATAAGTTATTGAGTTTTGGACTTAGGAAGGCGTCCTATGTATCTTGTTTATAATAGGAATCAGAGTTCTTGTAGTTCAATTTGTCCATAACCCGATGATGGGCTTAAGGTACCTAATGGAATGGTCATGGATTACACTCAATACGATGCCAGTGTATAAGTCCACATCTCATATGTTGATGTATGAGGAAGGATGGTATAATTATAAGATAATTAAATCCTATGAGTTAAGAATATTTTGGATATAAAGGTGATTACACTAGGGTGGATACCCATTGGATATCAGGACTTAGGAAGGCATCCTATGAATCCTGTTCGGACATGAATTAGAGTCCTCATAGTTTAATAACCCCCTAACCTACTAATGGGTTGGGATAAGTGATTTAACTTAATGGAATTATTTTCTTCCTCAAGGATTAGGAAAACTAGTGAATTATACTAGGATGGATTCCCATGTTACATATTCATTCTCTATCCTCTGATAGATAAAGAGAGATAATGAACATGAAAGGCCTAACGAATATGTCTGGTATGACATGGTGGGACTGTATGAGAGAATAAAACAAATAGGGTCACATGAGTGCATAACTATAACCCATTAAGGACACTCCCTTTATAAAGGGGGTACTCCACCAAAGGTTCATGGTTAAGGATTTACAAGGTGTATGTCCACATGTGTCTACTGCACAAGGTTAGCATGTCCTAGGGTTTCTGTCTAACATGTCTTGTTTTTCATCCTAAACTGTCTTGATTGTCTAACTTACATGTTTAGGGTTTCTAACCAACATGTCTTGATTGTCTACCTGACATGTCTTGATTGTATACCTGGAATGTTAAAGGTGTAAGTCTGACACATCTTGATTGTCCGCCTAACATGTCTTAATTATCTTCCTTGAATGTTCAGGGTGCTCATTTGATATAGAAGACACATCCAAGGGAATATTCATAACATCTCCAAGGTACTTTTTATGATCGAAGTTGACATGTCCAAGGTGATGCATATGATTGAAGCTGACACATACAAGGCACAAGACATGATATAATTTGACATACCTAGGGCCTTTCACACGATCAATATCACATGTACAAGATACATTCATATGATCAAACTTACTTGTAAAATTCATTTCTCACAATAAATCCAACATTTCTAAGGCCGCATGGGGGTATCAAAAAATTGGTGAGTCATGTGATTGTGTGAATTTATGAGGGTCACACGAAGGGGTATCATGAACATGTCCATGATCATGCACAATACAAAGAGAGCATCTGAAAGGGTTTTCATAGAGAGATTCATGTACACATGTTCACATGTATGTTAAGGCCACCTATTGAGGAGTGTTTTCATGACAAGGGTTCCTATCTGTGGGTGTCCACATTGTAAGTCTGAGGGTTTTTAAGGGAATTGAATGTCATGGTAGACATGTTTAAGAGGAAAAAACATTGATTGATGCCCAAATTATAGATTTGCATGATGTGTAACTACTCAAGTGATTTCATGCCATCAATTGGGTTTTACAAGGGGTTTTACGATCATATTAAGGGGGATGCATATATGATCCGCATGAATGGATGCTGATTCCCATGGAATATGGGGTGTATGTATGAGGGTTCATGTCATGGTTTCATACCATAGGGTTTTTATGGAGGAGTGTGTGTCAATTTGTGTTATTATTTTATAGTTAAGGACCTACGAGGGTGTTGCATATCAGCTCCACATGACAAGGAGTCACATGACCAAGATGCATGTATGCGTTGCATAATCACAGGGTTCACATGATGTTAATTTTGACATGTGATCACATGATCTTAAGGTGATCAAACAATTGATTATCATGATGGAATCCTATGGTGTATTTTCATGATGAGTGTTTCACAGTTACCGGGAGGTATATACTAAATATAGTAGCATGATCCTCTATTTATTCCCTACTCTTCTCCCTCAACATGCCCTCCTTTTTTTCTTCACCCATCCCTTTATGTGTGTGTTTTTAATGGACATGAGTTCTATATTTTAAGAGATAACTGAGGGTGTTACTGATTTTCATGGTGTTCATTCCATGTGAACCATCTTGAGGCAATGGGTGGCTTCACATGATTGACATCATACGATCACAAGAAGGATTCACATGATGGAATGCTTGACATATCCTAAGAATTTGCATGATCAGATCTAAGTGAGTCACATGATTGAATCCAAGTTTGTCACATGATCACTATTTTCTCATTATAAGACTTTCTAGGATACCACTACGGGCTTCATGTGATAGATTCAAAGGATTCACATAATCATTCTACCTTTATCTGATGTAACTACGCGATAACCTGATTGATCTTCATCCAAATTATTATAATCTTATGGATTATGGAAGGATATTATGATGAAAATATATATTCTTTTTAAGTGAATTATTAGTGAAGTCTGCATCACATCACCTAATCATCACCATTTCATCATGAGATTTTCAAAAACTATCATGATGAACTCACAAAGATCACATGATTGGCCTCATACGATGGACTGAGTTTCTTCAAAAGAAGGCATGGATTTGAAATGAAGTTTCATGCATGGATATAATATGTCGATCATATCTCATTTATCTCAGTTTTATCATTATAGAAGGATGAAATGGTGGTCATTGAGAACCGAGGTCGAGTGGGTGTTGAGTGTGGATCATGGTAGTGAACCAACGTCGTTAGGAGTGCAACGAGTGAGAAGGAGGTTGAATGTAACTCGTGTGAGAGATCAGATGTCTTGGAGCACTTTGATCATATGGATATGGATATACTCATATATTTTTTATATAGGAACAGTTCCACACTCAGCCTATGTCCCACATCTATATTTAAGGTATAATTTCTATTCTTAATAAATGATTTTTCAGCGTCATTCTATCGAGATGATATCAGGGTCGGTTCCTGCAACACATGCACCCACACCCTCACTATCTATTCCCTCCCACTACGCAAACTTCCTAGGCACACCTGCATTTTACATGTTTACCCACTGTAGGCTCTATACATCCCCAAAAACCCTACTGCTCAACTTTCTGGATGGAAAGCTCCCAGGGAGTGGTTGAGGCGACTCCCACATGTACCCATGTATGAGCTGGCCAGCTGGTTAGGATGCTATGTAGTTTAGATTTTTGTTTCCCGGACATAGTATCATAAAATAAGAGTATTCTCCAAGCTATTTTCTTGAAACCTTGATAGTCATCGCGTAAGACTAGGTGATGCATATCCAAATTTGGGTATAGCCTATGATTTTTTGTATAATTCCATGTAAACGTGTACCAATACTATTTTAGAAATAAAATATACATCTCTTGATCATAGAGAGGCATGACAACACTAATCAACATAGGCCACATGTCTTCCTATATTCCCATATTCACTTTCTTGAGCTCATCGATGGTGGTGGAGTCACATTCCTCAAATGTGAGAGGAGAGTTCCTGAGGTTATCCTATTCTTCTTCCACCTTTGAGTCCATGGAGGAATTTTAAAACATGGTGGGTAATCTAGGGGAACCTCTGTAACTGTCGAGATAAGAGAGGACAATGGGAAGATGAACTATCATCCTGAACTTTCAGAGCCCTCGTAGAGAGATTCCAAATATTATTTTTTTCCTTTTATACTACCATCAAGGGTAAGAGGATCCTAGAAATCCTAATTTATAGTGAATTTATTGGGGGAATCACCATTTTTTTTCTGATAGTGCGACATAATTATTAGATCCTAATAGAGAATTATCCTGATCCTCTTTTGATGAATCCACTTCAGATGATGTGACGCCATCACATGGAAATGAGCTTATGATGTTTTGGTATTATGATGGATTAATAGGATTAAGTTTTCTTCTGAAATCATATTTATGGTTAGCACATAATCATTGATGATAATTATTTAGGGGTTCACAGTGGTGTTACCATTACCATTGGGGGTTGTAACATTTATATCATTATCCACCATTGATTATTTATCTTCCTCGTAGAAAAATTCCTCATCATATATGGATTCATAGGAATCAACATGGGAATTGTCACCATGTAGTATTATAACCATCCCATCAGTGTTGCATTTTAAACATTGATGAAATATTAAAGGTACCACTACATAGATATGAATCCTTGGTCTTAAAAGAAGGAAATTATATACTATGACTTGCTAGATAACCATAAACTCAGTGTTATATGTGAGATCCCCAAATTGATCGTTGATATTGATCTTCTTTAGAGTAATTTGATTTCTATTATCAAAATTTTAATGTTTATCGTTTTCAGAGATAAGTCCCACTCTCTATATCGAAAATGTTGGGGGGGGGGGGGGGAGTTTGGATGATGTTGATCCTAGAAGCATTTTCAAACATTGAATTTTGGATTTCAACATTTTTTTGCTTTCGTGAAACATACTGGGGTTTAATTTTTCCGAAAATAACTTCTTCTTATTCATGTTGTATGAGTTAGATGGTGACATGAAATTCTGATGGAATAGGCTCTACATGATAATACTTATCTGTAGTGACATTTTTATTTAACTCTTGTGGGTTCTAGAGGGCCTAGATAAGTTCCCATCTATGTTCTTTTGAAATATAAAGAGAATCTAGGACTGGGAGTTTTACTGGGAAAACCACAAACTATTTCAAAATGTCATATTTTTGTGCCAGGGGTATGTGATTCCCAAGGTGGGGTTTCTCCCTATTATGTGGATCCGGATTTGAGTTGTTTGAGGTGGATGGGACTAGTACTTGAATAGAGGTCGAAAGATCATCTAATTCTAGTGGCATAGGTCGCGCCGACTTTCCCCTTTGTCTGGTTTGACCATACAATCACACCCGCTTCATTCATTCATGTTAGGTGAATGGGATTAAATGACTTCTGGAGGGCCCTGAGGCTTGTACATTCTTTTTTGGGATTTTAAAAGTGCTCACCCATGGGTTCTTTCCTGTTATCATTGGGGTTCTGAGAACCAATACTAATTCTCCTCAAAATAATGAGCAAAGGAAAACCTTTTTTAGGTGTTCTTCTTGGGATATTGGGAAAGGAATGAATACCATTCATTGTATCATCACCAAAATATACCAAACGAGATCCCATGACATTGTAACAAATATTGGTACTTTAACATGGTATGTATTGGAATGTATTCCTAATTGTGCTCAGTTTCCAAGATATGCTGGTAAATGTCTTTGGTTGAAGTGGGTATGTCTACCCACTCCTGTCCTCCTCATTCCTTCAAAATATACTAATAGAATTTATGCATGTGGGATTGGATTTGTGCCTACCCCTTACTTATTTCCTAAATATGAGAGTAGACTTCGCTTCAGTGAGTAGGGATATGATCCCTCTCACTAGTTTCCACTGGAACTTGTTGATGGGTTTTTTCTATAGAGGATATGATATGAGCCCACCCTCTCTAGATATAATCTTTCCATAATCAACAAGGTTTTCTTGATGCCTAGATCCAAGTGTCTGGGGAGGTGACCTATCAAGTAACACCTTCAGTAGAAAAATGAGGGATATTGGTGATTTTGTGATATTTTTTGGATTAATATTATACTTTATCAGTGGTACTTATAGAAACTATACTTTCCACCTAATGCTGATGGTACATCATAGAGATTGATATTCAATGCAGTTTACCATCCTATGATCAAGGAATTTTCCACGTAGTTTCACATCATGCGATAAAGATGTTGTCATGAAATTTAATTTTATGAGACTAGGATGTATCATGTAGTTTAACATCATGTGACCATGATGTTATCATGCAGTTTAATACCATGTTACTAGGATGTATCGTGTAGTTTAACATCATTTATCTAGTATTTTTTCATGTAGTTTAACATAATGAAACTAGGACGTATCATGCAACTTAACATCTTGAAACTAGGATGTATCATGTAGTTTAACGTCATGAAATTAGGACATATCATACAATTTAACATCATTTGAATATGTCTTATTATGCCATTACCTATCAGGAGGGTGAATTTTCTGATGGATCTTGGATGAATCTTACTAATATTTCATTAGTTTTGTGATCCTCTAACTCTATCAAGCCTTTATTTTACTACTTCTCTAGAAAATATTTAAAGATAAAGAAACTAACTAAGTTGTTCCTGATATATTAGTGGAATGGTAGTGATTATCAAGACCTATCAACCCCACCACACTCGAATTCCTCATTATTTGGATCTATATCAAATCACTCTTCATTGCATTGTCAAATTACCTGAGGAAATGTTTTTTTGGAAGGAATAGACTTTTCTCTTCTTGTCATCAAAATATGGGAGACCACGCTGATTCTACTATATGATACCTATACCTATGTTGTCAAGGGAATATGGTTGAGTTTGGATTATGGGGTCGATATCCCCGGTATTTATTGGTTCATGGGTAGGTTATAAATCATTGGGGGCCTTGGATAATTCATAAAATCCCCATTAACTAAAGGTGTTGGGACCAAGTTGGGTGGAGGTGTTGTTTGAAATAAGTTTTTTGGATGTTTTATATTTTGTTGTCTTTATGAAAATCCCCTCACTTTATAAAATCTAGTGATCAAATGAAGTAATTTTATAATTAGGTAATCAGACACAATTTTCTTGAGAAAGTCGATCAATTGATTTTTTATATTTTGAATATTGTTTTCTATGTGAACTTGTTTTTGAACTCATATTTCTTGAATAGGGATTTTCAGAATATAGTGAGAAGATTTACCATATTTAGAATATCATAATATATATTCAAAATATAAAATCACATGATTATTTACTATTATTTTAATGTTACTAAATCATGAAGTATTCATGATACAAGAATGAGTGTGTAGAAGAATAGAGAAATATATATTTTTTGTTTTTCCATGAAGTTGATGTTTTCTAGACATAGGTCATTGGTTTGAGAAGTACCATTCATAGATGTTTCTTTTTTATTAGAAGTGTAAATTTTCTGAAGACATAATATTTTTAAAAGTTACAATCAACTAATTAATTGGATGGTTTTTGAACACTGATCTATTATAGGGGATGTAGAAGTCGATTCATCATATGAGTATTTGGCATTGATGAGGCATCATATATAGATTTCCATAATTATAGAACACCAAAATTCCAAAATTTTATTGGATGGACCAGAATTATTCATTATTAATTAGAATAGTTGTTAATAATGATCCATCAGATGGGAATCAAAGGTAAATCCATTATATTTGATTCAGAGACCAATCCATCAGATATGCTTTAGAGTGAAATCAATCAGAGGAAATAGAAACACTAAAAAATAGGAGGAGATACTGACACTAATCCATTAGACAAGATGATTTATAAACATTAAGTGGATGATCTTTTTGACCATAATAAGTCATCAAATACTGAGTTTCATTAGATTCAATTTCATCAGAATGAGGATATATTGATCAAATGAAGAAATTGATTCAAAAGGAGATATGTTTAGAAGTTTTTACTGAACTATTTTGGTATGAATCTAAATTCTTTAGAAGTTGCAATGATGTTTATGAAAAAATGTTTCAATTGTATTGGAGCTTCAAAGTGAGAATTATTCTATTTTACTTCTTTGTAATTGTGTTAAGAAAATTGGAATGAATAATAGTTTTTTTTGGGAAAAGATGTTCCAGAATATAATTTTATAGATGAAACACTTATGGAGTTCTCATTCATGTAAATTCAAGTTTTAAGAAGTTATAGAAAATTCATAAATATTCAATAAGACTCTAGTAGAGTTGAGAATAAATGATAAATGGTCAAAATATAATTAAAATGAACGTAAATATCATAATTATAAAAATTGATATATGGGTAAAACATTTCATGTTTCCCACCCTTTCTATTCTAAGAAGCTTATAAATAGAATAAAGAGTTCATTCACACTTTGAAACTGTTTATCTGCAAGAAGGTAGAGCACTGGATCTGTGGTTTTGAACTATTTACCGGAAAGATCTTCGAGAGTAAGGTTTTTAAAAATAATTTCTCAAGTAATGTTTTTGAACTGAAGAATAAGTGATTAGAGAAGTGGTGGTGAGGATTCATCAGATCAGAACACATAATCATACTGATATATTTTGATAAAATATGTAATATGAGAAGATCAGGGTTCTATTTTTACTATAGAAAATTTGTAATGACTCATTTATGTATAGAAAAATCGAACCGATGAATTGGATAGATGAACTAGACTAAGTATTTGTAGGATGTATAGAGAATAATTTCTTACCTGTTGATGGGTAAGAAAGTGAAGAATTATTTTTGATGAATTAAAAATGTGAATTTTGTTGAAGCAACACAATGAAAATGTTCAAAACCTACTCGTGAAGGTTTCTATACTTGTTACAAAACCATGTTTATATATTTCATTCTATAAGAACCACATGCACTATTTTATTGATCATGGTGCTATGAAAGTGTAAGGGTATTTTCTACTTGTTGTATCTAAACCAAAAGTATTTTTTCTAATGGATTTTCTGGTATTTGATTATTTCCAAACCATTTTTAGGACTAGCTAATCTTATTTAGCAATGAACCTTGTAAATACATGTGTTCCTATGTATGTATTTGATTTTTTTTTCTCTAGAAAATTTATATGTATTTAATAGGAGGCTAAGGTTGTTAAGAATGTTTAACATAAAAGGAAAAAGATAACACTTATTCACCCCTCCCCCTCTCAGTGATTATATTGATCATGTGTGGGCTATTTCAATTGGTATTAGAGTGAAGGTCCCTTCATTTACTCTCTACTGATGTTTGAAGAGAAGTTTTTATGGGTAGTATGAATTGTGTGAACAATAAAGGGATTCTAGTTTTCAATGGAAAGAACTATCATATTTGAAAAAATATAATGTTTCTATATCTTATATCCCTTGTTTATGATGTTCTTGAGGATACTATAGATGAATTTTGTGACACCCAGAACATATTTATTTTTGTAATAATAATATTTTGTTTATTATTATTATTATTATTATTTTTTTTTGGTTTAATAATGATACCATCAATAATAAATTCTTGCATAATGAAAATAAGACAAGTTTTATTCAATAGAAATGCATAAACCTTACATTTTTAATAAGGATAAAAGAACCTCACCAACACAGAATGCCTACTATGAGGCCTATTAGGATCACTGAGAGACCACAAAATAGAAGAAAAAGACCAATAAAATAGTGAAAATCAGTCGGGTCTATCACAATGAAAAATATTATGGAAAGAACAATGACATTCGTACTAAGTATCAATGGGATGTAGAGCACCATCTTCATCAAATTGGTTTTTGATGTTTGGAACACCCTAAACAGGTATTTATAAGGCCTTGAAGATAAATATGATCATTAATAGCCGTTGGGGTCTTTAGAAGACTGTTGGTTATTGTAACAGTCATAGAATTCTATAACTGTTAGGTATTTTGATTATTTTGATTATTTTAAGTATTCAAAGTATGTAAGTCTTTTAAATATTCTACGTTTTTAAATTCTCGTAATTATTTTAAGTACCTTAAGAACTTTGGGGGTTTTGAATGTTTGAATATAAGATTTTAGTTAATAAATGTATGTATTTAAGTAAATGTGAAGTTTTTAAAGAATACCTCTCTATGTATTAAAAGTGTATACTTATTTATCTTTTAATAGAAATGAAATTTAATCAATTATTTTTTAAAGAAATATATATGTTTCAAATGTTTTAAAATTATTTAAATATTTTAAAGTTATATCCTTGGTTAAATAATAAAATAGTTTTAATTTAGGATATACTTTATTTTTAAAATATAATAACCATGATGTTTATTTTAAAATAAATATAAGTTTTTAAAATAAATGACATGTTTTTAAACGAAGTTTCATTTTAAAATTAAAATGTTTTAAAACTTAAAATAGATTCAAAATCATATTTTCAATTAATAAAATTAATTAAATTTTTGAGAATTCCCTTTGTTTACAACATTTATTTGACATATTTGGTTTCCAAGTGTTTTTGTGTTTCTACAAATAATGGCCTTTGGTTGGCTAAGACAACTAGCAAGCCGGGGGAGGCAGCACACACCACTGTGAGTGGGGAGACCGATCCTTGACTCCCTAGACAGCTAGCATAATCCATCCATGTATAGCTCTAGTTCATGCCCATAGGGGATGTAAGGAAGAACCAAGGCAGCGCCACCGTGCAGGGTGGAACAACGGCAAAGGGTGGGTGCAAAGTGAACCAACAAGAGAATTGGTACGAGGCAATACTATAGAGGGGGAAGGGAGTTAATTGGAATATGGTTGAGAGTTTGAGGTGTATATGGAAGTCCCAAAAAAACTTCCATTTCAATGTGGGATGAGTTTTTAATGGGAAATCTAATCTAATCCATTTGATCTAGCTGAGCGAGATCTCAACCGTCAGATCCGATCCAGCCTTCAAACAACACTAACCCCTCCATTTCACTATATTTTTCTTCAACTGTCTGATCGTGATGTGGTTGATCTTATCTACTCAACCCTTTTTAAAACTCATGGTTTCCCTGTAACCGTCCAATCAAGTGAAGACTAATGTCATCCGTTCATATTTTTTTAAATCCGCAGAAATCATCTCAGTCATACAATCAGGATTGGTCGATCGTGGTTGTCCTTCCTTTTTACAAATCTTTTCCCTTTCTTCTTCTTCTTACTCATGCCGCACCAGTAGTTTTCACTCCCCTTCACTGTGTCTTCCTCTCCCATGATTCCTCTAATCCCTCTCCACAATTGGTTGTCCACTTTCTTCTTTCCACAAGACTTGAAGGGTGTTTTACATTAATACGAACCCAAACTATCATTATAATGTTTTCTATAATATATATATATATATATAATAATAAAACAACCGATCCCTTTATGATTGGCCCTAATCATGATTTTTTTTCTTTCTGAATAGTTATATTTGGATTTCATTAAGTTTAATTGTTTATATTTTTATGATTGAACCATTGTATATAAAATTATATATATACAGTTTATATAAACTAATTATTTAAACTTCATTTACACTATAACCCTATAGGTTTTCTCCTCCCAACTCCTCTCCAACCTTTGATCGGCTCCAACCTACCTTTAAAGTCATGTAAGGGTTCTTATTTAGTTTTTTGTTTGATTCGATTAACCCACATATACATATATGCGTATATACATTTATATATATAACAAACCTATTATGTTTCATATTTTTCGAATGATGAAAATTGGTATATTGTTCTTTACTCATTTAATACATGTAAGGGTTATTTTAGATTCATATTTGATATGTAAAACCCATATATACACTTTGTGTATATATAGTTATATGTGTATATATATATATATATTTTAATTCTAAACTAATTTATGTTTTCATAAAACTGATTTTAAGGATTAAATAATGTTTTTGAAGTGTATTTAAATTATAAGGATTTATCAAACCTTTTTTTTATTAAAATCCCATGTATACACTTTGTATATATACGGTTTTATATAATCTTCAAAACCTAATATATTTTGGGATTTTCAAGTGATATTTATCAGTAATTAGCTAAAGTTTTCATGCATGTTTTACTTATAAAAGGGTTTACTAAGAGTGGATTTGGGTTGCTAAATTAATACATATATGGTTAATTATATATACATTTGTATAATGTTTTTAATCCTAATATTTTGAAGATTAATTTCTTCTTAATATAAAAAATTATTTTAAAAGGTTATTCCTATCCTTATACATATTATTTTAATTTTTATTTCGATACCCACATTTATAAATAAGTACCGCAATTTCATATATGCATGTCTGAATGATGACAAACGTAATTTTATATTAGAAAACAATAGAAAAAATTTGTTTTGGTAATGCATGCATAAATTTTTTAAAATAATTCAAAACTTTGTTATTACAATTGATATTACATGCATCTCAATTTTTAATTTTAGGATAAATAGTTAGAAGTGTATTTTTTTAATACATATACACATACATTCATTACGAAGTGTGATCAATTTTTTATGCATCAATCCCACACATGAAATAAATGTTTAACATTTAAAAATATTATATTTTAATTCATTATTAATCTACCAAAATAAATACTATTAATTATTTAAGTATATAATTTTACCTATTTGACACTTCCATTTATCTGTGTATGGTGAAAATGAATCTTATGTTTAAAAACATGTATTTTAGTATAAAAAATGATCATTTCCATAAAAAAGGGTTTTGAATTGATGTGTTATTATTTTATGTGAAAAACCCAAATGAACTGTTATTTTATGTGAAATATTTATCATCACATGTACACATGTATATCTATGTGTCCATGAAGTCTATAGATTAATGCTTGTAGTTAATGCATGATTCATTTTATTTATGAATATGGACATAATTGAAAAATGAAATTTATCTCTTATGATAACATGTGGATTAAGAATTTAATTATTTGAAGTGGTATGGGACACTTAGAATAAAAGACATAAATTAATTATTTGAAGTAGTACGGGACTCTTAGAATAAATTACATAATTTAATAAATAAAAATGCTATGGGAAACATTGATTTAAATACATTTAGACATATGAGGAATGCATTGGAATGATAATGTGACTGGTGAGGCCCACTATAGCCTCTTGATTCACCAGTAGGTCTCATGAGACAAACTAGGTCATGGCACTAGGCCTTGAAAGAATGATTATGTATGGTCTTGGCACGAGGCCTCGAAAAAATGATATTGATTGTGCAGAAATATGCATTTCCCCAATATGTGATTAATATTTAAACAACCATGTGATTATTAGACTAGTAGAATATCCTTGGTTAATAATCTTTTACTTTTGACAATGGTAACTAATGCACATGATATAATAAAGTATGTACTTGGAAAGTCATTTATAATGAAAGTGTAACATCTATTTTTAGAACTTTGGTACAGAAGTTAATATTACATCTGTCATTTCATGAATTTCATTTTAAGTGAATAATGATATTGCTAATTATGTAAGTTTAAGAAAGTATTATTTAATGTAGGAATTTGTACCTGCATCCTTGCATGTCACCCTTAATTTATTTGGATCAAATTCTGAATATTATGCAACATTTCATTCATTTTTGTACTAGTATGCTTATTATAAAAAGTGTTATATTTGTAGATTTTAAATAATTATATAAATTCTCATGTAAGATATTTCCATAAAAATTATTTCAAGTAACCTTTGAAAAATGTTGATAACGTGATAAAATTAATGTTATTTTATTTTTAAGGAAAATGCTTTGTAATTATTTAAAAGGATGTTTTGAAAGGGAATTTCATTAATTAGTTTTAAAACCCCTTACTGGGCATTCTTGTGCTCACCCTATGTTTTTAATTTATTTTTACAAGGTTAATAGATTTTTCAGCTTTGAGTTATCATATGTGATGATAGTAATATGAAGCTTATCTTTTACAGTTTTGAAGAAAAGTATGAGTTGTATCTCATTTTACAAAACCTAGACCAGGAAGATTCTATATGATGGAATGTGATGTGTAATTTTATCAGTATATTTTTATAAAAATAATTACACACCATGTTTTAGGAACCATCTCCGAGATTCTAGTGTCGGGTCCTCATAATTGGTATCAGAGGAATGATTTAGACAATTTTGGAAAATTAGAACGAACAATTTTTTTTCTATACTTCATTGAATATAATATTTTCTTAAACTTTTTAGATAGAAGGTGAGGGTTCACCAACCAACCTATTGTCTCTCCCAAAAAAATTACTTGATAACGTAATTGTCAAGTCATGTTCAGAAGCATTCCAGCCTTTCGCAAACCTGCATCTAACCTGTAAGCACCTCTATCAAGTGTCCATCATCCCAAATATCCTTTGGTACTACCTAAGAGATAGTTATGTTTATCACTGTATGGAAAATGCACAATTTTTAGAGTATAAGCATAGGGGAAAGTATCATGAAGGTATCTTCCTCTGTTTTACTCTATCTGAAAATTTCCTAGACTTAAGGATGTTCCTTGAAGTTGTATTGGATGGTGACATTTGAGAAGCTTATCTACTCTAGGTACTGAGTTTTAGCATGTATAGGAGACTCTTTGACATCAGAACTCTTAGGCATAACATAGTTTGACAGATCTATATGGAACAAGTCCATGCTGAAATATTTGAGCTCCATACCTCCCATGCTTCTCTCTTGAAACATGAGTGTTTCATGTGTAGGTTTGACCCTAACTGCTCGAGGTGTATCTGGGCTAGGTAAATTGAGGAACTAAAAACCATACTGGGAATCTACGAGATGTCATCAGCGGATTATCCACGGTGGTGGACCCGATGATGGTATAAACTAAATTTTTTTAATCAAATTTTGTTAAACAATAATAATTAAAACATTTCTTGTAGGGACATCGAAGTTTATATCATAATTTGGTGTTGTTAAAGTCTAGGAGTACAATGAAATTGTGAGGATGTAATTAATTTGAGGGGTAAATAATGTGACACCCTGAACATATTTATTATTTTAATAATAATATTTTGTTAATTATTAGTATTAGTATTATTTTATTTTGGTTTAATAATGATTACATCCAAAATAAATGCTTTCAGAATGAAAAAAGACAAGTTTTATTCAACATATATGCTGAAACCTTACATTTTAAATAAGGCCAAAATACCCTCCATAACCTAGAATACATTTTAAGAGACCTATTAGGATCACCAGGAGACTACCAAACCCAACAAACAAACCAAGAAAATAGTGAAAATCCTTCGGTTCTGTCACAATGAAAAATATTGTGGAAAGAACAATAAAAACCGTACTAAGCATCAAGGGGATATAGAGCACCATCTTCACCGAATTGGTTTTGGAAGTCTGGAATGCACTAAACAAGTATTTACAAGGCCTTGAAGATAAATATGACTGTTAATAGTTATTGGGGTCTGTAGAAGACTGTTGGTTTTTGTAACATTCATAAAATTCTATAATCGTTAGGTATTTTAAGTATTTTTATTATTTTAAGTATTCTAAGTATATAAGTATTTTAAATATTAAAACTATTTAAAGTATCTTAATTATTTTAATTACCTTAAGAAATTTAGGGGTTTTGAATGTTTGAAAGTAATATTTTAGTTAATAAATGTTTGTTTTTAAGTAAATGTGATGTTTTGAAAGAATACCTCTCTATGTATTAAAATTGTATATTTATTTAGCTTTTAATATAAATGAAATGTAATCAATTATTTTATAGAGAAATATATATGTTTCAAATGTTTTAAAATGATTTAAATATTTTATATTTATATCCTTGGTTAAATAATAACATAGTTTTAATTAAGTATGTAATTTATTTTTAAAATATAATAACCATGATGTTTATTTTAAAATGAATATAATTTTTTAAAAGCAATGAAATGTATTTAAATGAAGTTGAATTTTGTAATTATAATGTTTTAAAAATTAAAATGACTTTATAATCATGTTTTCGATTAATAAAATTAATGAAAATATTGAGAATTCACTTTTTTTATTCCATTTATTTGACATATTTGCCTTCCAAGTGTTTTTGGGTTTATACAAAAAATGGCCCTTGGATTTCCAAGCCAATTAGCTAGCCAGGGGAGGTAGAAAACACCACTGTGAATGGGGCAGCCAAACCCTGACTCCCCAGCCAGCCGGTATAGGCCGAACATGTAGTGCACTAGTGCACGCCCATAGGGGAATAAGTAAGAACCAAGGCGGTGACACTATGTGGGGCAGCATGATGACAAAGGGTTGGTGTAGAGTGTCACATACATGACATATTTTAAAGTTAAATTCCATTTAATTTCCATTCATGCTTTGTTTTGAGGGTTTCCCAAGCATTTATGGAGGAATGGGTGAGTTTTTATGAATTGGGCCAAACCGTGAGCCCAATTCCAGATTTAAAAATAATTTTTTTCCTTTATAACTTCTTCATTTTTCAAAATTTTTCATCAATTACAATTCCTAATTGTCATACCCTGACATATTAACACCACCATATTTATTTGGACCATTTATAAATCCATTATCATGGTGGATATGGGTTTTTATTTAAGAAATTGGGCCTGCCCGAAAGCCCATTTTGTGCATTAAAAATACATTTTAATTCTTTAATATCTCCTTCACTATTTGCGTTTTTTCGGTGATTCCACCTCCCCCTCGACCCTAAGAAGCCCATGAGCGCTCCCATTCATTTTCTCCCTCTTTGGAGCTTGTTTGCATCTCGATGGAGTGCTGAAAGTATTAGGGTTTCAAAAATCGGGCAGATTTGAGGAGGTAAGTTATTTCTATCATAACTCTCTCAATTCTTACTATTTTCCCCCCATTCCAGTTCCTATATGATCTCATAATCATTTTTCGAACATCTCTTGAATGTGTGGATGTTTTAAAATTCTAATTCTGGTGGATTTTGGGTGGTTTTATTCAATATTGTTTTGAGAAAGTGTTTCTCTCTTCAATTTTTCATTCTCCTTAGGGTTTCCTCCCTCTTTCATTATGTTATAAATTGTCCAGAAGTTAGGGTTATATCCTAAGGTCTGATTTGGTTTCTTTTGGGTCAATTTTGATGGTCTTGTTCTGGATTTATATTCTTTGTGGTGCGGCGGGGGTGCGCTTAAGTTTCCGCACCAAGTTTTGAGGGTTTCGACTCAAAAGGTAGGTGGTTCCATGTGTAAACAATTAGTGATGAGTTAGCTTTCTGTATTTAACCATTTTTAATATTCCTCATATGTTTTTTGTGGTGCAAAAACTTTTTATGATTGATTTGGTTATGTGTTAAATTTTATAGTCGCTTTTTAACATGAAATTGGGTGTTTTCATGTGTAACTCATGGGGTTTTATTTGGGTGTGGTTTATAACTTATGAAATTGGTTTATTAAATATTGTTTGGCCTGATAATTATGGTTTGGTAATTTAATATTGTCATGTGGTTCTAAAAAGAAGTGTTTTGAATAGGTTTTATGTGTAAAACATTGTTATACTTCTCGAGGTCATTTTTGGAAAATGTGTGTTTTCATTTGAATCTTTTGTGGTATTATTCAATGTTATTTTATAACACTTTAATGTGTTTTTATAAATGTACCCAGGACTTCCAATTCTATTTTTGATAGGAATTGGTATGTTTTTGGTCTTAAATGGGGGTTTTGAAATGAGTTTTGTGTGAAAGACATAGTTACACCCCTTGAGTTGTTTTATGAAAATTGTGAATGTTTTGTTTGGTTAAACAAAGTGGATAAATGAGTGTATATATACTGTTTGGGGGGTGTGTTCACCTAATATGGGTTTTTTTAAAGGTATGGTAGTTATTTAATATTTCAAATATTTTTTTAGAATTCTTTATATAGTGCTGAAATGTTTTTGAAAATGGGAAGAGAGCTGCAAAACATGGCTGTGGGCTGTTTTGTGTGAGTGTGTTGTGAAAATTGAATTTTGTTTATGAAAGTGGTATTATATGTTATTTGAGTGGGCTGTTATGTGAGTTATAATGTCTTGGAATGGTTTATAATAATGGTTTAAAGGATTTGGGGAAGTTTCCATGTAATGTGAAGAGTGTTGTGGGCTATTTTTGAATGAGTCGGATTTCAAAATCAATTTGAATGAGAAGTGTACTTTTGTGACTTTTGTGGTATACATGTGGTCTGTTTGGTGAATTTTTGATATGGAAATGATATGTTCATGTGCAAAGTATATATCTTGACTTGTTGAACTTGTTTGAGCACAAAGGGAAAACCCGGGTATCTAGGTGGGTGGACGCGTACTAGTATGCTAGTGAATCTGTGAGGTTTGGCCTCAGTTTCACTTAGCAAGATTGACGCTTAAAACTCTAACTAAACTATGATGATGATTATTGGGGACCACTAGGTTTTGGGTATGTTCCCTACTAGTGGCTCGTGCACGAGAATGGATATTTGTGATGGTTACTCTCACCGAGATACGAGGTACCTGAGACCCACAACTAGCTAGTGCCTAGGGTTTATTTCCCATTGCTTGTGCTCACTGGATACTTTGTTATTACTGTCGGTATATGGTATGATAGGCTGGAAAATTCAGAAGCTATGGTATTTATTTTAAATGTTTTTATTATTTAAATTAGCCCACCTGAAAACTGTTTTTATTTAATGTTGCATCTTTTAGAAATTTTAACTAGCATCTCATGTCTTTGAAAAATTTCATGCTTTTCGCCATTAAATGTTTATCACATGGAATCTATTAGTGGTGGTATCCTATTGGGTTTTGGCTCACACCCTACTTACACCCTTGGGTGTAAGTAGACTTGGTTATTTTTGTTATCGCAAGTTGGGTACAGTTTTTTTGTTCCAGTGGTTCGGGTTTCTAGCAGGTCCTTGGTGGTGATGTCTTGTGGAGGTGGCTTTAGGGCGTTGCCCCTTTCCATGAGGGTTCTTGGGATGTACTTATTTGGTTTTGTACCTTTTGTATAGAGCTTTTGAGTTGTTTTAAGCTATGTAATTCAGTTCTGAATTTTTGTAAAAGATGGTTTTAGTTGAAAAATCCAGATTTGTTTTATTGAGTTTTTTTTGTTGTTTAATGTTTATAAAATCGGGTAAATCGTTCCCAATTATCATTATATGATACCCGGGCACTTGTGCCAGCCCGTGGGGATCGGGAACGCCCTTCGGGCCTTGTCACGAGCTGGGTTTGGTGCCATTTTTTGTGGCGATCGATTCGGTTCGTGACAAAATTGTATCAGAGGAGGTTCAGGTTAACTCTTTGGGTCATGTTATTTGGGGAAGAGTCAGGATAGTCTGGAGTTAGGATTGTTGGGACATGTAATTCTAGTTATGGGTAGTGTTCCTGATCACCACACCTCATAATGGGAATCATGTTTCCAAGAGAAGTCAGGATTTATCTAAGTCCTTCGGTTTTCTTGGTTCGATGATGATTAAGGGAAATGAAAAGAGAGTTGGGTTAATGGTCCTAGTGAGCTCGTAGGGCCTGGCAATCCATGTGGAGCCAAGGATATTCCCTAGAACACTCTCTGTGACAGTGAAGTGATTGAAATATGGCCGCCAACCATATTTCCATGTCACCCACTGAAACTAGTTTCCTCTTGCACTGTTTTGTGCTTAAGTTTTGAAATATTAGCACTTTGGTTTTAAGAAGTGTATAGTTTTTGTGAAATGATTTTTAAATAAAGAGGGAATGGTTTGTTTTATGAAATGGCAGGAACATAATTTTCAGAATTGTTTTGAAATGTAAAATGTTGCGCTTACACCTCTTTGAAAGCAGGAACTATATTGAAGTTGGTTTTGAAAAGTGTTTCCAATAGAGTTTTCTAAACAATCAGAGTGTGTTTTAATGGGATGAGATGTTTTGAAATTGATGTGAATTTCATAAAAGTGAGTTATTTTATAAATGGTTGTGACTTTCTGAAAATTTTTGTAAGATGTGAGTTGGGATTTTGATCTCATGGTTAGCAGTTTTGAGAAAAAATGAGGTGTTAGTTGACCATTTTGGTTTTGAAAAGTGGAAAGAATTTTTGTTTTAACCTTTGGTATTTCCATTAGAGACCACATGCATGGGGTTATATGGGATGATGGATGGTTTATGGCACGACTGGATGAGTTCTAGGACGAATATGAGGAGGGTGTCTGGTGTGGCACAAAAACTTGCATGTGTGAGGCGCATGGGGTACCATTGGTGGATACGCTTACTACTAAACTGTTTGTTCTCAAAGAATTACTTTTAAAGAAAAACATGATGTCTTGATGAATATTTTTGTATGGTTTGTATTATGGGTTTTTGAAAATGTTGATGTTGTGGGATGTTTTGATTCCAAGAACCCCTTCTGTTTGAACTATGTTTTGGGTTTGTGTTTGGTCAGTAAGCTGTGTTGTAGGGACAGTTAGTGGTCTCTTTTGAAAAATGTTTCGGGACACCTTTATAGTGGTTACCTTCATGTGTTTAGATATGTTTATGGTTTTTTTGACCAATGGACCATCTTGGTTGGGTCCTTGGGTTCTCCCGTTGGATAAGATACACCCCCATTTAGGGTTAGTGCACAACTTAAGTGAAACTCGGATTGTTTCGTTGTTGGAAAATCCTCCAGTTGATCAATGTAAGGAATATTTTCTCGAGCTTTGTAGAATGAGTCTACACCATTTACATACTTGGTTTTATTTGATCCTCTTGTTGTAGAAGAGTGCTTGTGGATGGTTAAAAGAGACCTTAGTTTCTTAAGATACCTAATTCGTCAAAGGTGGAAGTTGTCTGGGGTTGTCAGTATGGATAGTGTCTAAGAAGGCCTCTGAGTCCTTCGTAGTCTCTTCAAAGAAAGAGTTCACAATAAACTACTGGTGTGGGAAATCTGGTCACGAGAAGATATTGTGGCCACTTTCTAGAATTGTGTGTTGTTTGGGGATGTTGTACAAGTTCCCTCTCTATTCATTGTTTATATCAGTCACAATGGTCATGTTCAGTGATTCCTTGTGATGGCATGTGCTCGATTGACTGTAAGGGTGAAAGTTGGGAAATCATCTGAGAGTCTCTATTATGTTGGGAGAATATATCCCTTGAAAAAAAAACAAAAAAAAATATTCCATTTTAGAGGAAGGCGAGTATAAGTGTTCTTTACTTATATTGTTTCTCACCCTAACAAACAAGGTGTGATGTGTGTACATCTTCTAATCCCTTGTTTCAGTGAAATATCGAGTTAGGGTAAAGTGAGTTTGGAACGTGTTATGTCTTGGAAAAACTTATCGGGGATTGCGGTGTAGTTGTTGTTTTCCATGAAAGAAGAATTCTCATTCAGGTGGTTTCCAAAGCCTAACTGCGAGGCCGAAGATGCTTCAATATTTTGAGCTCCAACTATAGGTCCCGGAGAGAAGCTGGCGCGTAGTCAGGAAAAACCCCAGGGTCATTTAAACCCTTGTGCAAAGTCCTATCCACAATATGATAGATAAGAAGAGTTTAAACCTATAGTGTCATCATATTTCTTCTACTGTTCATGTTCGGTGGAAATAGGTGGAGGGCCTTGTACCCATATCATCGCCCAATGTTATTCCCTCCCCCTTTGGTTTCCATTGAGTCTTTAGAGAAAGGTATGAAGTTTGGCTAGACAGGTTGACCACACGGTTTGCACCTGGTTAGTAGTGACCATGCCCCCAAAAAAAACCATGTAGATATAAGAATCTCCACTATTAGTTCATGGTTTCCCAAACCATGCAGACTAACCATGTGGTTGTTCCAACACTTTATATTTTGGGGTCTTTCTGTACGGACCCATGCTGGTCGATTATGATTGTTGGTTCTTATGATGGGAAGGCTATTTCCCCCCCGTACCAATAACTTAGATTTATCCATGGTCTTGGCTTGGTGTATATAGTCTTGTTCGGAGCTATCTAGATATCAACATATTTCTTGGGTAAACTTTGGGACTGGAGAGCGCCCAATGGATTATTTAAAGTAAGGTAAGTGTAGCCATGTTTAATGTTATTGTTCGTTTGGGTGAATTGCTTGAGTCTTGTTCGGATAATGTTTAAAGAGTTTTATTTTGGGATAAAGTATGAATTTTATTGATCATTTCAGGAAAGTGGTATATTTTTTTGCTTGTGAGAGTAATCTTTAATTGATCACTGGAGGTGTTTTGGTTTTTGGGGGTGGAACCTGGCAAAGGAGTACCTCTTGGTTTCTTAGTTGGGTTTGGTTGTTGCTTTGTCCTTGATGCGAATTTCCGGGGCGTAAAGTTTTCATTGTGGGGAGAATTGTCACATACATGTCATATTTTAAAGTTAAATTCCATTTAATTTCCATTCATGCTTTGTTTTGAGGGTTTCCTAAGCATTTATGTAGGAATGGGTGAGTTTTTATGAATTGGGCCAAACCGTGAGCCCAATTCCAGTTTTAAAAATAAATTTTTATTCCTTTATAACTTCTTCATTTTTCAACATTTTTCATCAATTCCAATTCATAATTGTCACACCCTGACATATTAACACCACCATATTTATTTGGACTATTTATAAATCCATTATCATGGTGGATATGGGTTTTTATTTAAAAAATTGGGCCTGCCCGAAAGCCCATTTTCTGCATTAAAAATAAATTTTAATTCTTTAACATCTCCTTCACTATTTGAGTTTTTTTGGTGATTCAATCTCCCCCTCGACCCTAAGAAGCCCACTAGCTCTACCATTCATTTTATCCCTCTTTGGAGCTCGTTTGCATCGCGATGGAGTGCTGAAATTATTAGGATTTCTAAAATCGGGCAGATTTGAGGAGGTAAGTTATTTCTATCACAACTCTCTCAATTCTTACTATTTTTCCCCCATTCCAGTTCCTATATGATATCATAATCATTGTTCGAACATCTCTTGAATGTGTGTATGTTTTCAAATTAACATTCTGGTGGATTTTGGGTCGTTTTATTCAATATTGTTTTGAGTAAGTGTTTCTCTCTTCAATTTTTCATTCTCCTTAGGGTTTCTTCCCTCTTTCATTATGTTCTAAATTGTCCAGAAGTTAGGATTAGATCCTAAGGTCTGATTTGGTATCTTTTGGGTCAATTTTTGGTGGTCTAGGTCTGTATTTATATTCTTTGTGGTGCGGCGGCGGTGCGCTTAAGGTTTCGCACCAAGTTTTGAGGGTTTCGACTCAAAAGGTAGGTGGTTCCATGTGTAAACAATTAGTGATGAGTTAGCTTTCTGTATTTAACCATTTTTAATATTCATCATATGTTGTTTGTGGTTAAAAAACTGTTTATGATTGATTTGTTATGTGTTAAATTTTATAGTCGCTTTTTAACATGAAATTGGGTGTTTTCATGTGTAACTCATGGGGTTTTATTTGGGTGTGGTTTATAACTTATGAAATTGGTTTATTAAATCTTGTTTGGCCTGCCAATTCTGGTTTGGTAATTTAATATTGTCATGTGGTTCTAAAAAGAAGGGTTTTGAATAGGTTTTATGTGTAAAACATTGTTATACTTCTTGAGGTCATTTTTGGAATATGTGTGTTTTCATTTGAATCTTTTGTGGTATTATTCAATTTTATTTTATAACACTTTAATGTGTTTTTATAAATTTACCCAGGACTTCCAATTCTATTTTTTATAGGAATTGGTATGGTTTTGGTCTTAAATGGGGGTTTTGAAATGGGTTTCGTGTGCAAGACATAGTTACACCCCATGAGTTGTTTTATGAAAATTGTGAATGTTTTGTTTGGTTAAACAAAGTGGATAAATGAGTGTATATTTACTGTTTGGGGGGTGTGTTCACCTAATATGGGTTTTTTTAAAGGTATGGTAGTTATTTAAGATTTCAAATATTTTTTTAGAATGCTTTATATAGTGCTGAAATGTTTTAGAAAATGGGAAGAGAGCTGCAAAACATGGTTGTGGGCTGTTTTGTGTGAGTGAGTTGTGAAAATTGAATTTTGTTGATGAAAGTGGTATTATATATTATTTGAGTGGGATGTTATGTGAGTTATAATGTCTTGGAATGGTTCATAAAAATGGTTTAAAGGATTTGTGGAAGTGTCCATGTATTGTGAAGAGTGTTGTGGGATATTTTTGAATGAGTCGGATTTCAAAATCAATTTGAATGAGAAGTGTACTTTTGTGACTTGTGTGGTATACATGTGGGCTGTTTGGTGAATTTTTGATATGGAAATGATATTTTCATGTTCAAAGTATATATCTTGACTTGTTGAACATGTTTGAGCGCAAAGGGAAAACCCGAGTATCTAGGTGGGTGGACGTGTACTAGTATGCTAGTGAATTTGTGAGGTTTAGCCTCAGTTTCACTTAGCAAGATTGACGCTTACAACTCTAACTAAACTATGATGATGATTATTGGGGACCACTAGGTTATGGGTATGTTCCCTACTAGTGGCTCGTGCACGAGAATGGATATTTGTGATGGTTACTCTCACCGAGATACGAGGTACCTGGGACCCACAACTAGCTAGTGCCTAGGGGTTATTTCACATTGCTTGTGATCACAGGATACTTTGTTCTTACCGTCAGTATACGGTATGATAGGATGGAAAATTCAGAATCTATGGTATTTTTTTAAATGTTTTTATTCTTTAAATTAGCCCACCTGAAAACTGTTTTTATTTAATGTTGCATCTTTTAGAAATTTTAACTAGCATCTCATGTCTTTGAAAACTTACATGATTTTCGCCATTAAATTTTTATCACATGGAATCTATTAGTGGTGGTATCCTATTGGGCTTTGGCTCACACCCTACTTACACCCTTGGGTGTAAGTAGACTTGGTTATTTTTGTCATCGCAGGTTGGGTACAGTTTTTTTGTTCCAGTGGTTTGAGTTTCTAGCAGGTCCTTGGTGGTGAAGTCTTGTGGAGGTGGCTTTAGGGCGGTTCCCCTTGCCATGAGGGTTCTTGGGATGTCCTTATTTGGTTTTTTACCTTTTTTATAGACCTTTTGAGTTGTTTTAAGCTATGTAATTCAGTTCTGAATTTTTGTAACAGATTGTTTTAGTTGAAAAATCCAGATTTGTTTTATTGAGTTTTTTTGTTGTTTAATGCTTATAAAATTGGGTAAATCATTCCCAATTATCATTATATGATACCTGGGCACTTGTGCCAGCCCGTGGGAATCGGGAACGCCCTTCGGGCCTTGTCACAGGCTGGGTTTGGTGCCATTTTTTGTGGCGATCGATTCGGTTCGTGACAAAATGGTATCAGAGGAGGTTCAGGTTAACTCTTTGGGTCATGTTATTTGGGGAAGAGTCAGGATAGTCTGGAGTTAGGATTGTTGGGACATGGAATTCTAGTTATGGGTAGTGTTCCTGATCACCACACCTCATAATGGGATTCATGTTTCCAAGAGAAGTCGGTATTTATCTAAGTCCTTCGGTTTTCTTGGTTCGATGATGATTAAGGGAAATGAAAAGAGAGTTGGGTTAATGGTCCTAGTGAGCTCGCAGGGCCTGGAAAGCCACGTGGAGCCAAGGATATTCCCTAGAACAATCTCTGTGACAGTGAAGTGATTGAAATATGGCCGCCAACCATATTTCCATGTCACCCACTGAAACTAGTTTCCTCTTGCACTGTTTTGTACTTAGGTTTTGAAATCTTAGCACTTTGGTTTTAAGAAGTGTATAGTTTTTGTGAAATGAGTTTCAAATAAAGAGGGAATGGTTTGTTTTATGAAATGGCTGGAACTTAATTTTCAGAATTGTTTTGAAATGTAAAATGTTGCGCTTACACCTCTTTGAAAGCAGGAACTATATTGAAGTTGGTTTTGAAAAGTGTTTCCAATAGAGTTTTCTAAACAATCAGAGTGTGTTTTAATGGGATGAGATGTTTTGAAATTGATGTGAATTTCATAAAAGTGAGTTATTTTATAAATGGTTGTGACTTTCTAAAATTTTTTGTAAGATGTGAGTTGGGATTTTGATCTCATGGTTAGCAGTTTTGAGAAAAAATGATGTGTTAGTTGACCGTTTTGGTTTTGAAAAGTGGAAAGAATTTTTGTTTTAACCTTTGGTATTTCCATTAGAGACCACATGCATGGGGTTATATGGGATGATGGATGGTTGATGGCACGACTGGATGAGTTTTTGGACGAATATGAGGAGGGTGTCTGGTGTGGCACAAAAACTTTCATGTGTGAGGCGCATGGGGTACCATTGGTGGATACGCTTACAACTAAACTGTTTGTTCTCAAAGAATTAATTTTAAAGAAAAACATGATGTCTTGATGAGTATTTTTGAATGGTTGGTATTATGGGTTTTTGAAAATGTTGATGTTGTGGGATGTTTTGATTCCAAGAACCCCTTCTGTTTGAACTATGTTTTGGGTTTGTGTTTGGTCGGTAAGCTGTGTTGTAGGGACAGTTAGTGGTCTCTTTTGAAAAATGTTTCAGGACACCTTTATAGTGGTTACCTTAATGTATTTAGATCTATTTATGATTTTTTTGACCAATGGACCATCTTGGTTGGGTCCTTGGGTTCTCCCGTTGGATAAGATACGCCCCCATTTAGGGTTAGTGCACAACTTATGTGAAACTCAGATTGTTTCATTGTTGGAAAATCCTCCAGTTGATCAATGTAAGGAATCTTTTCTTGAGCTTTGTAGAATGAGTCTACACCATTTACATACTTGGTTTTATTTGATCCTCTTGTTGTAGAAGAGTGCTTTTGGATGGTTAAAAGAGACCTTAGTTTCTTAAGCTACCTGATTCGTCGAAGGTGGAAGTTGTCTGGGGTTGTCAGTATGGATAGTGTCTAAGAAGTCCTCTGAGTCCTTCATAGTATCTTCAAAGAAAGAGTTCACAATAAACTACCGGTGTGGTAAATCTGGTCACGAGAAGATATTGTGGCCACTTTCTAGAATTGTGTGTTGTTTGGGGAAGTTGTACAAGTTCCCTCTCTATTCATTGTTTATATCAGTCACAATGGTCATGTTCGGTGATTCCTTGTGATGGCATGTGCTCGATTGACTGTAAAGGTGAAAGTTGGGCAATCATCAGAGAGTCTCTATTATGTTGGGAGAATATATCCCTTGAAAAAAAAACATAAAAAAATATTCCATTTTAGAGTAAGGTGAGTATAAGTGTTCTTTACTTCTATTGTTTCTCACCCGAACAAACAAGGTGTGATGTGTGTACATCTTATAATCCCTTGTTTCAGTGAAATATTCAGTTAGAGTAAAGTGAGTTTGGAACGTGTTATGTCTTGGAAAAACTTATCAGGGATTGTGGTGTAGTTGTTGTTTTCAACGAAAGAAGAATTCTCATTCAGGTGGTTTCCAAAGCCTAACTACGAGGACGAAGATGCTTCAATATTTTGAGCTCCAACTATAGGTCCCGGAGAGAAGCTGGCGCGTAGTCAGGGGAAACCCCAGGGTCATTTAAACCCTTGTGCAAAGTCCTATCCTCAATATGATAGATATGAAGATTTTAAACCTATAGTGTCATCATATTTCTTATACTATTCATGTTCTGTGGAAATAGGTGGAGGGCCTTGTACCCATGTCATCGCCCAATGTTATTCCCTCCCCCTTTGGTTTCCATTGAGTCTTTAGAGAAAGGTATGAAGTTTGGCTAGACAGGTTGACCACACGGTTTGCACTTGGTTAGTAGTGACCATGCCCCCCAAAAAAACCATGTAGTTATAAGAATCTCTACTATTAGTTCATGGTTTCCCAAACCGTGCAGACTAACCATGTGGTCGTTCCAACACTTTATTTTTTGGGGTCTTTCTGTACCGACCCATGCTGGTCGATTATGATTGTTGGTTCTTATGGTGGGGAGGCTATTTTTCCCCCCGTACCAATAACTTAGATTTATACATGGTCTCGGCTTGGTGTAGATAGTCTTTTTCGGATCTATCTAGCTATCAACATATTTCTTGGGTAAACTTTGGGACTGGAGAGCGCCCAATGGATTAGTTAAAGTAAGGTAAGTGTAGCCATGTTCAATGTTATTGTTCGTTTGGGTGAATTGCTTGAGTCTTGTTCGGATAGTGTTTAAAGAGTTTTATTTTGGGATAAAGTATGAATGTTATTGATAATTTCAGGAAAGTGGTATATTTTTTTGCTTTTGAGAGTAATCCTTAATTGATCACTGGAGGTGTTTTGGCTTTTGGGGGTGGAACCTGGCAAAGGAGTACCTCTTGGTTTCTTAGTTGGGTTTGGTTGTTGCTTTGTCCTTGATGTGAATTTCCGGGGCGAAAAGTTTTCATGGTGGGGAGAATTGTCACATACATGTCATATTTTAAAGTTAAATTCCATTTAATTTCCATTCATGCTTTGTTTTGAGGGTTTCCCAAGCATTTATGGAGGAATGGGTGAGTTTTTATGAATTGGGCCAAACCGTGAGCCCAATTCCAGATTTAGAAATAAATTTTTATTCCTTTATAACTTATTCATTTTTAAAATTTTTTCATCAATTCCAATTCCTAATTGTCCTAACCTGACATATTAACACCACCATATTTATTTGGACCATTTATAAATCCATTATCATGGTGGATATGGTTTTTTATTTAAAAAATTGGGCCTGCCCGAAAGCCCATTTTCTGCATTAAAAATAAATTTTAATTCTTTAATATATCCTTCAATATTTGCGTTTTTTCGGTGATTCCACCTCCCCCTCGACCCTAAGAAGCCCATGAGCGCTCCCATTCATTTTCTACCTCTTTGGAGCTCGTTTGCATCGCGATGGAGTGCTGAAAGTATTAGGGTTTCTAAAATCGGGCAGATTTGAGGAGGTAAGTTATTTCTATCATAACTCTCTCAATTCTTACTATTTTCCCCCCATTCCAGTTCCTATATGATATAATAATCATTTTTAGAACATATCTTGAATGTGTGGATGTTTTCAAATTCAGATTCTGGTGGATTTTGGGTTGTTTTATTCAATATTGTTTTGAGTAAGTGTTTCTCTCTTCAATTTTTCATTCTCCTTAGGGTTTCCTCCCTCTTTCATTATGTTCTAAATTGTCCAGAAGTTAGTGTTAGATCCTAAGGTCTGATTTGGTATCTTTTGGGTCAATTTTTGGTGGTCTAGGTCTGGATTTATATTCTTTGTGGTGCGGCGGCGGTGCGCTTAAGGTTTCGCACCAAGTTTTGAGGGTTTCGACTCAAAAGGTAGGTGGTTCCATGTGTAAACAATTAGTGATGAGTTAGCTTGCTGTATTTAACCGTTTTTAATATTCATCATATGTTGTTTGTGGTGAAAAAACTGTTTATGATTGATTTGGTTATGTGTTAAATTTTATAGTCGCTTTTTAACATGAAATTAGGTGTTTTCATGTGTAACTCATGGGGTTTTATTTGGGTGTGATTTATAACATATGAAATTAGTTTATTAAATCTTGTTTGGCATGCCAATTATGGTTTGGTAATTTAATATTTTCATGTGGTTCTAAAAAGAAGGGTTTTGAATAGGTTTTATGTGTAAAATATTGTTATACTTCTTGAGGTCATTTTTGGAATATGTGTGTTTTCATTTGAATCTTTTGTGGTATTATTCAATGTTATTTTATAACACTTTAATGTGTTTTTATAAATGTACCCAGGAATTCCAATTCTATTTTTGATAGGAATTGGTATGGTTTTGGTCTTAAATGGGGGTTTTGAAATGGGTTTTGTGTGCAAGACATAGTTACACCCCTTGAGTTGTTTTATGAAAATTGTGAATGTTTTGTTTGGTTAAACAAAGTGGATAAATGAGTGTATATGTACTATTTGGGGGGTGTGTTCACCTAATATGG
Source organism: Viscum album (assembly GCA_963277665.1). Lineage (NCBI taxonomy): Eukaryota > Viridiplantae > Streptophyta > Magnoliopsida > Santalales > Viscaceae > Viscum > Viscum album. The sequence goes on from OY728148.1 coordinate 1,357,723,252, forward strand.
GGTTTTTTAAAGGTATGGTAGTTATTTAAGATTTCAAATATTTTTTTTAGAATGCTTTATATAGTGCTGAAATGTTTTAGAAAATGGGAAGAGATCTGCAAAACATGGTTGTGGGCTGTTTTGTGTGAGTGTGTTGTGAAAATAGAATTTTGTTGATGAAAGTGGTATTATATGTTATTTGAGTGGGCTGTTATGTGAGTTATAATGTCTTGGAATGGTTCATAAAAATGGTTTAAAGGATTTGTGGAAGTGTCCATGTAATGTGAAGAGTGTTGTAGTCTATTTTTGAATGATTCGGATTTCGAAATCAATTTGAATGAGAAGTGTACTTTTGTGACTTGCGTGGTATACATGTGGGCTGTTTGGTGAATTTTTGATATGGAAATGAAATTTTCATGTGCAAAGTATATATCTTGACTTGTTGAACTTGTTTGACCGCAAAGGGAAAACCCGAGTATCTAGGTGGGTGGACGTGTACTAGTATGCTAGTGAATCTGTGAGGTTTGGCCTCAATTTCACTTAGCAAGATTGACACTTACAACTCTAACTAAACTATGATGATGATTATTGGGGACCACTAGGTTATGGGTATGTTCCCTACTAGTGGCTCATGCACGAGAATGGATATTTGTGATGGTTACTCTCACCGAGATACGAGGTACCTGGGACCCACAACTAGTTAGTGCCTAGGGGTTATTTCTCATTGCTTGTGCTCACCAGATACTTTGTTCTTACCGTCGGTATACGGTATGATAGGCTGGAAAATTCAGAATATATGTTATTTATTTTAAATGTTTTTATTCTTTAAATTAGCCCACCTGAAAACTGTTTTTATTTAATGTTGCATCTTTTAGAAATTTTAACTAGCATCTCATGTCTTTGAAAACTTGCATGCTTTTCACCATTAAATGTTTATCACATGGAATCTATTAGTGGTGGTATCCTATTGGGTTTTGGCTCACACCCTACTTACACCCTTGTGTGTAAGTAGACTTGGTTATTTTTGTTATCGCAGGTTGGGTACAGTTTTTTTGTTCCAGTGGTTCGGGTTTCTAGTAGGTCCTTGGTGGTGAAGTCTTGTGGAGGTGGCTTAAGGGAAGTGCCCCTTGCCCTGAGGGTTCTTGGGCTGTCCTTATTTGGTTTTGTACCTTTTGTATAGACCTTTTGAGTTGTTTTAATCTATGTAATTCAGTTCTGAATTTTTGTAAAAGATGGTTTTAGTTGAAAAATCCAGATTTGTTTTATTGAGTTTTTTTGTTGTTTAATGTTTATAAAATCGGGTAAATCGTTCCCAATTGTCATTATATGATACCCGGGAACTTTTGCCAGCCCGTGGGGATCGGGAACGCCCTTCGGGCCTTGTCACGGGCTGGGTTTGGTGCCATTTTTGGTGGCAATCAATTCGGTTCGTGACATAGAGTGCACCCACAAGATAACCGGTATGGGGCAGTACCATAGAGGGGGACAAGAGTTAATTGGAAAATGGACGAGTGGTCGAGGTATATAAGAGGGTCCCGAAACCACTTCTATTTCAATGTGGGACACATTTTTTATGGGAAATATAATCTGATCCATTTGATCTCACAGTGCGAGATCTCAACCGTTCAATCTGATCCAGCCTTTAAACTCCACTGACCACTCCATTTCACTGCATGTTTCTTCAACTGTCTAATCAGGATGCGGCTGATCTCAGCTGATCAACCCTTTTTAAAACTCACAGTTTCCCAGAAACCATCTGATCAAGCCATAAATAATCTCATCTATTCATCTATTTTTAAAACCATGGAAATCATCTCAGTCATACGACCAAGATAAGTCAATCACGACCATCCTTTTTCCACATCTTCTCCCTTTCTTCTTATTCTTCCTTAAATTGCACCAATAGCTATCTCTCTCCTCCACTGTGTCTTCCTCTCCCATGAGTCCTCCTATCCCTCTCCATGGCCAGTTGTCCACTTTATACTTTCCATAGGCCTTCAAGGGTGCCTTAATTTTATACATACCCAAACTATTCTCATGAAAGTTTTCCAAAACAAATATATATATATATATATATATATACATAATAAAAAAACGGATCCCTTTATGATTTTCCCTAATCACGATTTTTGTTTTCTATTTGAATAGTTAGATTTGGATTTCATTAATTTTCATTGTTTATATTTTTATGATTGAACCATAGTGTATAAAATTATATATATAGTTTATATAAAATGATTATTTAAATCATCATTTTCACCATTACCCTATAGGGTTTCCTCCTCCCAATATGTCTCCAAACTTTGGTCGAATCCACCCTACCTTAGAAGTCATGTAAGGGTTATTATTTAGTTTTGTGTTTGATTCGATTAACCCATATATACATATATGTGTATATATGCTTATATATATAACAAACCTAATATATTTAATATTTTTAGAATAATGAATATTGGTATGATGTTCTTTACTCATGTAATACAAGTAAGGGTTATTTTAGCTTCAGATTTGATATGTAAAACCCATATATACACTTTTGTGTATATACAATTATATGTGTATATATATATATTAATTCTTAACTGATTTAGGTTTTCAAAAAACTAATTTTAGTGATTAAATAATTTTTTTGAAGTGTATTAAACTTATAAGGATTTATCAAACCTTGTTTTGGTTATGAAAATACCTCGTATACACTTTGTATATATATAGTTTTATATAATCTTCAAAACCTAATCTATTTTGGGATTTCTCAAGTGATATTTATCACTAATTAGCTAATGTTTTTATTCATGTATTACTTATAAAAGGGTTTACTAAAGTGGATTTGGGTTTCTAAGTTAATACATATTTGTATAAGTATATATACAAATGTATACTTTGTTTAATCCTAATCTGTTTAAGCTTCATTTCTTCTTAATATAAAAAATTATTTTAAAAGGTGATTCCTATCCTTATATGTATTATTTTAATTCTTTTTTTGAAACCCATATGTATAAATAAGTTCCACAATTACATATATTCATATGTGAATGATCACAAATGAAATTTGATATCGGCAAACAATAACAAAACCTTATTTTGTTATTGGATGCCTAAATTTCTTAAAAGAATTCATCACTTTGTTATTACAATTGGTATTACGTGCATCTCAATTTTTAATTTTAGGATAAATAGTTGGAAGTATGTTTTATTTAATACATATACACATACATGCATAGTGAAGTGTTTTTAATTATTTATACGTCAATCCCTCACATGAAATAAATGTTCAACATTTACAAATATTATATTTTAATTCATGATGAATCAACCAAAATAAATACTATTAGTTATTTAAGTTTATGATTTATCCTTTTTGACACTTCCATTTATTAGTGTATGGTGAAAATGAATGTTAAGTTCAAAAACATGTATTTTAGTATACAAAATGACCATTTCCATGAAACAAGGGTTTTGAATTTAAGTGTTTATATTTTATGTAAAAAAACCAAAAGAACTATTATTTTATGTGCATCAGTTGTCATCACTTGTACAAATTTATGTCTATGTGTCCATGCAGTATTTAGATTAATGTTTATAGTTAATGCATGATTCATTTTATTTATGAATATGGACATAATTTGAAAATTAAATTTATCTTTTATGATAACTTATGGATTAATAATTTAATTATTTGAAGTGGTATGGAACACTTTGAATAAAATACATAAATTAGTTATTCGAATTGGTATGGGAAACTTTGAATAAAAGACATAATTTAATAAATCGAAGTGGTATGGGATACTTTTATTTAAATACATTTAGACATATGAGGAATTCATTGGACTGATTATGTGACAAGTGAGGCCCTCTATAACCTCTCAATGCATCGACAGGTCTCATGAGACAAACTAGGTCATGGCATGAGGCCTTGACAGAATGATTATGTAAGGTCTTGGCACGAGGCCTCGACAAAATATTATTTATTTTAAAACATTATTAATTTCATCAAAATTTGATTAATATTTAACCAACCATGTGATTATTTTAATAGTAGAATATCCTTGGTTAAAAATCTTTAACTTATAATAATGGTAATAAATTCACATGGCATAATGAAGTATGTACTTGGAAAGTCATTTATAAAGAAAGAGTAGCATCTATTTTCAGAACTTTGATATAGAAGTTAAAATTAAATCTTTCATTTCATGAATTTAATTTTAAGTGAATCATGATATTCTTACTTATGAAATTCCAGGAAAGTATTATTTCATGTAGGAATTTGTACCTTCATCCTTTTATGTCACCCCTAATTTAGTTTGATCAACTTCTGGATATTATGCAGCATTCCATGCATTTTTGTATAAGTATTCTTATTCTAATAAGTGTTATATTTGAATCTTTTAAATAATTATATAAATTCTTGTGTAAGATATTTCCCTAAAAATAATTTCAAGTAACATTATAAAAATGTTGATGATATGCTACAAGTAATTTTGTTTTCCTTTTAAGAAAATGTTTCATAATTATTTAAAAGGATGTTCTAAAAATGAATTCCATTAATTAGTTTTAAAACCCCTTATTGGGCATTATTTTGCTTGAACTATGATTTTAATTTATTTTTACAGGTTTAATAGATTTGTTATTTTGAGTTATCCTATGTGATGGAAACAATATGAAGCTTATCTTTTACACCTTTTAAGAAAAGTATCAGTTTTATGTGGTTTTCTAAAACCTAGACTGGGAAGATTCTCTATGATGGAATGTGATATAAAAATTTCTCAACATATTTTCATAAAACAAATTACACACCATGTTTTAGGCACCGAATCTGGGCTTTTGGGGTTGGGTCCTCAAAGATTTACTCCTCTTTCTGAAATTTTTCCACTTTAGTGATCGATAAGAAAAATATGGAGAATAATAGAAGGGATAAGAATGATTTACTTTCCTCACTCTATAAAATTCAATTTCTTAGAGTAAAAGGAGTTTAAACTATGGTATTTTAGAAAATTTAAAAAATATATATAAAGGAAATATAAATGTAAATAAGAAAAAGTTACAAATATAGTGGCTAAAGTACAAAGATCTCAAAAAATGGGTGATTATAAATCTCTTGTTGACTTCCTTACAAGGTTTAATGATATTGTAAGCACCATAATATGTCTTAGTGAAAAGTTATAAGATTCAACTATTATTGGAAATATCCTTCGAATTATTTCTATAAAGTTTGATGCCAAAGTTTTATCTTTGTAAGATAGATATCTATAAATTATATCTTCGGATGACTTACACAATACACTTATTACATATGAAATGAGAAGAGATGAATTTATGAAAACCAATGAAAAAGTTGATCAAGAAATCTAGGTGAAATATTCAAATAAATTAAAACCGTAGAAGATTCTAAAAGATACATAATTTTTTGACTCTAACATCGATGATAAGGTTAGTAATAACTTTGATGAATTTTTTTATTTCTATTCTAAAAATGGGAAAAGAGGCATAAGAAAGTAAAAAAGTTAAGTTACCACTAAAATTATTTAGTTGGGGAGTCATTGGGATATTTTTTAAAAATTTTCCTCAGAAAAGGGATGATAAAGAAAGTGATGAATATAACGCCCCGACCCCAGTTACCCAGAGTCGGTGCATTATTACATAACATTGGCATGATCACAAGAAAGATCAAATCTCAAAAGACCGATTGGTTTAGTAGTCTTGGAAACACTAGATATATTCATAAGTCTTACATTACATCATAAAATGAAAAACTACTACAACAACATATTGTCTCCATAATCCACACTCATATCCCCACATAAAATCCCTACAGGTCATTCATAATTTACTTCTTCACTTCCTGGGAAAAATAAAACATAGAAAAGGGGTGAGCTCAAATTCCCAGTAAGGATAACAATATAGCGGAAACTTTCATAAATAAGAATAAACATTTAAGGCAATGTATAACTAAAACAAAAGCCTTTTAAACTTGAACTTTTAACATAGTATGGCATAAATAAAATGAAATAATTCCATTTACTTATTCACATGGTTATTCTACTAATCGAATAATCACATGAAAAATCAATAACCACTTTCATAATGATGGAATGCATAATGCCAGACTATCATAACCACATAGCCAAGGCCTCGTGCCAAGACTACAAATAAGATTTTGTCAAGGCCTTGTGCCAAGACACTAGTTTGTCTCATGAGACCTACTGATGCATCGAGGAGCTATAGCGGGCTACACCCGTCACATATTAAGTCCAATGCATTCCCATATGAAAAGGTTTAAACATAACATAAACATTTGTATTAAAAATAGCATATGAAATGTCAATAATTTCACCATAAACTATGAATGGTATAAAAATAGCACATCCATAGTCAAACATATCACACAACCTTCAATACAATATAGAAGTTTTGTATCATAATAAATCAACTTCAAATAATCTTAAAATCCATCAAAGGATGTTGACATAGATGAAATCAAAATTCTTTTTAAAGAAATATCTCCTTTTATTTTGAAATCATTTAAGATCCATATAAAATAAAACATTTTCTTTGAAAATATTCTTATAAGCTTGTAAGGGAAGATTTGAAGATTTTATAACGGCGGAAAATAGCCGCACCCGCCGTATAAGTTAAAAAAAACATTCTTACCTTAATTCTGTCGAAAAGGTTAAAAAGGACCTTGTTTTGAAAACGATGGAAAGATTCCTTCATAAACCTCTTATAAAAAGTCAAACAAGGGTATAAATAACTTTAACCCATATTCTTGTAAATAATAAAAATGTTTTTAAATACATTTCTAAGAAACATGGATGTGGATGATAAAGAAATCCCAGAAGATTATTACGTATAAACAACCTCGGATAATGAAGAGATTGTGAAATAAACCTTACCTTGTACTTTTCCTTGGTTGGGGTAGGTTAACCTCCTGTATAATGGTGAAATAATTGTTATTAAATTATACAAGAATCATATATATTAATATGATATCATATATGATCTTTTAACATTGATTTGTTAATAATATCTTAGAATTATCGTCGTTTCGGGTGTTAACTTACTCATTTTCTTTTATATGTTTTGTTACATAAGCCATGTTTGTTGTATATTATTCATATACAGAATGATATCAAGTCCTTAAACATCATTTTTAAATCATCAAATGATAATTATACTTGAATGGATACAATGGAGAATGAATCTCATCGCGTTCGTGGAGACGGTAGTCCGTACGTACGCACGAGCGACAATATCATTCTTTTGATATTAAAATAATATATAAATGGATGGTATATCATATATACAGAATCATTAACATGTTATATTTATTATTTACATGAGTTACACATCATTATTATACCCATCCAAATAATAATATATTGAATAACAATTACACCACGACGTGGAGACGGTAAGCCGTACGTACGCACGTATGGTGACATGTTATTCAAAGGGTGGATAGAATACTGAATATGGTTGTACCATATTTATAATAACATCATAGTATATATATGATACTGGAGTTATTATTTTAGAATGGTAACAACAAAGGAAGAAGAAGTGGAAGAAGAAAGGAACTTGAAAAGGGTTGGTGAAAACATTACCTCTTGTTCGGGTTCTTCCTTTTGATGTGATCAAAAGGGCTCCTTAGGTTGGCTTTCTGATCAAACTAAGGCCTCTATGTTGTAGTGAGGGAAGTTGGGAGAGTATTTGGGCATAGTTTTGCCGAACCAAAAGGCTTGGAAGGTGTGAAGAAATGAGAAGGAGGAGTGCCCTTTTATAAGAGGGGTGAGAGGCACCTTTGGAAAAGCTAGAAATATTAATTTATAATAAATTCATATTCGGTTTCTAATGGATCCAAAGTTTATTATTTAAATTTTAAGGTGGGGATAGGTCGAAAAAAACTCAACCAATATAATTTAGACAGGTTTGGGTACTTATATTAAACTTATCTTTAAGTATTAACTCTAAGTTAATTAGTTTCACTTTTACAATGTCTCTTTGTATTTTTATATAATATGGTTAATAAACTTACTATATACATCCAAGCGACCCCCAAGTGGTCCTTTAATGATGAACCTATCATGATATAAGTCTCTTGGACGAACCTTATATTTTTAGGAATTTAATATCAATTAATAATATAATATTTGTTTTAAGAACTCTTTTATGTCAATTTTGACACTATTCAATAGTTGATTTTTGTGAAACTCATAACAGATTGATTACTTAGAAAAACGTAAATTCAATCAATCCTAATATATCATATTATCCTTGAAAATTAGTTTAATTCATTAAAAGTTTCATATTATATTTATTTGGGTAATTATAATATCAATTATTTTAATTTTTCACTATTATAGTAATTAATTAATCATCATTGTGTCATAAATAAATTAAATTATTTAATGTCTAAAAATTATAAATAAAATATCATTATGTAGTAAATCCTTTTATCTTTCTAATGAATATTTATAATCTAAAATCCAACATATATAACCCTATGTAAAAATTGTTTTGCTAAAAGATATATGCTTGTGTCATTTTTGTATTCATTTTAACTTAATTAAAATAAATTGTCCTTATCACCTACAAGTGGCACCATGGGGTCCAAAAATCGACCCAAAGATTCCTATGGTCGAACATGTATCAACCAATAAGTCTAGGACACGTTTTAGGGTAATTTAGTATTATTATAATATTATTTTTAACCCTTATTTACCGGATTTACCCATAACCATGGTAAATAAAATATTTACCGTAGTAATTATTCAAAATGTCTAAAAATAAAAGTTACCTATTTACACAATTTGAACATCCTGATTCCAAATATGGAATCCATTTTTCTAAATTCAAAACACAGAAGTGGCAAAAATTAATTTACAATTAATTCCCGCTGTCAAAACAAAAAGCGTGTTTTTATGAGATAATAACTATCAAAAGATTGACACTTGTTTATGTTCGGTTTAATTGTAAAATTATGTCCAATGACCAAAATTATATTAAATGGTAAAAATATATTCTAAATATACTTTAAAACCACTCAAATTCATAATTTATCACTATTAATTATTTTTATTAAAAAAGTTGTTTTTAATTAAAATTTAGTAATTTTCACTATTCATCAAAATATGAAAGTTATCCGAAATGTACCAAAATTTCACCTTAGGCTAAATTCAATATTCCAAATCCAAAAATGAAGTCCATTTTGAAATATAAAATATATATAATTTCAAAAAGTAGGTATTACTATTCATAACGGCTAGTTTGATTGGTTATGGTGTGTTAGAACTCGGTGTTGCGTACAACACATGCTATCACATTATTCAAAGAGAAGCGTACCGTAGAAGCTTGGGGTGTTACATTCTCCCCTCCTTCAAATAATTTCATCCTAGAAATTTCTAGAATACTTATCACATGAAAAGACTCGGGTGGTTCTTCATCATAAGTTCCTCGGGTTCCCATGTTGCCTCTTCCATCTTATGGTTTCTCCACAAAACTTTTACCAGACGCGTCGTCCGGTTTCTCAGTACTTGTTCTCTCGTATCAAGAATCCTGAAAGGCTCTTTGTAATAAGACAGATCAGGTTCCAGTTCTAATTCCTCATAGGTGAGTACATGCGTTGGGTCAGGCATGTATTTCCTCAACAGAGATACGTGGAACACATCGTGAACTTTAGAGAGACTTGGCGGCATTGCCAATCAGTAAGCTACAACCCCAATTCGTTCTAGAATTTCGAAGGGTCCGATGTACCTGGGACTCAATTTACCTTTCTTACCAAAATGTATGACTCCCTTCCATGGAGATACCTTCAGGAAAACATGATCACTGACTTGAAATTCCAAATCCTTCCTTCGATTATCGGCATAGCTCTTCTGCCTACTTTGAGATGCTCTGATGTGATTTTGGATTACCTTCACCTTTTCCATCGTTTCCTCCACTAGTTCTGGACCTAAAAGTTTTTGTTCACCGACGTCATCCCAACAGGTTGGTGTACGACATCTCTTTCCGTATAACGCTTCATATGGTGCCATCTGAATACTCGAATGGAAGCTATTGTTATAGTAAAATTCTACCAGAGGTAAATATTGATCCCACATACCCTGAAAGTCAAGTGAGCAAGATCTCAACATGTCTTATAAGGTTTGAATAGTCCGTTCTGATTGTCCGTCTGTCTGAGGGTGGTAAGCAGTGCTCAAATGAAGTTCAGTATCTAGGGATTTCTGAAGAATTTTCTAGAATCTTGAAGTAAAACGGGGATCACGATCAGAAACAATCGATAGGGGTACTCCATGAAGTCTCACAACTTCATTAATATATAGTCTTGCTATACGTTCCAGGGGTAGATCTTCTCTTATAGCAAGAAAATGTGCTGACTTGGTAAGACGATCAACAATAACCTATAATGCATCGTTCCTTCTAGGAGTCTTTGGTAGCCCCATGACAAAGTCCATCGTAATATTGTCCCATTTCCACTCCGGTATGGGAAGAGGTTGCATGACTCCTCCAGGCTATTTCCTTCCAACTTTCACTTGTTGACAAACCATACATCTTGACACAAAATCAGAAATCTCCCTTTTCATGTTGTCCCACCAAAAATGTTCCTTCAAATCTCTATACATTTTGGTGCTCCCAGGGTGTATAGATAAATTGGAACTATGAGCATCATCCAGCAATTCCCTTTTTAGATCAGGTATATCGGGAACACAAAGTCTCTTCCCAAATTTCAAAATTCCATCTTCATACACAAAGTCTCTCAATCTACCATCATTCACATCTTTAATCTTCTTATGAAATTCGTCATCATTAGTCTGAGTACTCTTAATCCTTTCTATTAAAGATGGTTTGGAAACCATTTCAAAAAGAAATGATGTTTCACCTTCCCTGGTTATTCCCATGTCCATCTTCACTAGATCCATGAAAATTGGATCCCTTTCAATTCTCATATTGTTAAAAAATCCATGGTATTTTCTACTCAAAGCATCTGCCACCTTGTTTGCTTTCCCCGGGTGGTAGTGTATCGTGCAATCATAATCCTTGAGTAATTCAAGCCATCTCCTTTGCCTCATGTTGAGTTCTTTTTGTGATAAAATATACTTCAAACTCTTGTGATCAGTATAAATATCACATTTTTCACCATAGAGGTAGTGCCTCCATATATTCAAAGTAAAGATCACAGCTGCTAACTCGAGATCATGAGTAGGATAGTTTTGTTCATGAATTTTCAACTGTCGTGATGCATAGGCAATAACTCTATCATTCTGCATAAGGACACAACCAAGTCCTTTCTTCGATGCATCACTATAAATAACGAACCCATCATTCCCCGATGATAGAGTAAATATAGGAGCATTGACTAATCTTCTCTTCAGTTCTTCGAAACATTCTTCACACTCTTTTGTCCAAACAAATTTAACCCCTTTACGTGTGAGCTTCGTTAATGGGTTAGCCAATCGGGCAAAATTCTGGACGAAACGTCGATAATAACCTGCCAAACTAATAAAACTGCATACCTCAGTTATACTCGTAGGTGCTGTCCATTCTTGGATTGCCTTGGTCTTAGAAGGATCAACATAGATTCCATCTTTAGAGACAATATGGCCAAGAAAAGAAATCTCCTGAAGCCAGAATTCACACTTGCTAAACTTACCATATAATTCATGCCTCCTCAGAGTCTTCAAGATAATGCGCAAGTGATTTTCATGATCTTCGTAGGTTTTAGAGTATACCAAGATATCATCAATAAATACCACCACAAATTCATCGAGATACTCCTTGAAAACTCTATTCATCAGATCCATGAATACAAAGGGTGCATTAGTCAATCCAAAAGGCATTACAGTAAACTCGTAATGCCCGTACCTGGTTCAAAATGTTGTCTTCGAAATGTCTTCCTTCTTTACACACAACTGATGGTATCCAGATGGAAGGCCAATCTTTGAAAAGTATTGATATCCATGTAGTTGGTCAAATAAATCATCAATACGAGGTAGGGGATACTTGTTCTTTATCGTTATAGCATTGATCTCCCTGTAGTCGATACATAACCTCATAGATCCATCTTTCTTTTTAACAAAAAGAACAGGGGCTCCCCATGGAGAAACACTAGGGAGAATAAATCCCTTATTAATCAATTCCTCTAGTTTTTTCTTTAGTTCAACTAATTCTACAGTGGCCATTCTATAAGGGGTCTTCGATATAGGCCTTGATCCAGGAATCAAATCAATGGAAAACTCAACTTCTTGTTCTGGAGGATGTCCAGGTAAATCTTCCGGAAATACATCTACAAATTCTTTCACAACAGGTACATCCTCTATTTGAACATTACTTTCCTCACCGACAATTATTTCATTATCTTCCTCCCCAATAATTGAATTAAGTTGAGCTACTGGGGGTGGATCTAAATAAGAATTAGGTGGTGACGATTCTGCTCTAAAGATAAGGTGTTCCTTATCATTATCATCAAGAATTGTAACCTCTTTCTTCTTACAATAAATCTTCGCATCATAGTCCGAAATCCAGTCCATACCGAGGATTATATCAAACACAATCATAGGTATGGCGATGAGATCATCAGATAAAGAACATTTATGTGCTCTAATGGGGACTGATTCGCAAAACTTTGTTGCAATGATACTTCCCTTAGGATTTTTAACTGACAACTCCCTTATTAAATCAAATTGGAAATATCTAATTTTCTTTGCAAACTGGAAAGATATGAAACAATGTGATGATCCAGAATCAAATAATGCATTTTCTAAAATTGAGGAAACCATTAAATTACCTGCCACCACGTCTTTCGGAGCTTCTACCTCAGCAGTAGTGATAGCATAAGCCTAGCCTTGATCCCTTGGACTTTTCTGAGGTAAGTTCTCCTGAAGCTTAGGACATGCATTTACATAATTCCCCATCTCCCTGCAATTATAGCACTGAACGTTGGTAGCTTCCTTCTTCCCCTTGCAATCACGATCTTGGTGGCCTTTTTCCCCACACTTGTAACAGACTCCCATTCCCTTCAAGCAAGTACCAGGGTGTTTCTTCCCACATTTACCACAGGATGGATATTCAACCTTTCCCTTCTTCCCTTTATTTCCATTCCCAGATTGATCAGTAGGTCTCTTCTTCTCTTTCTTTTCTTTAAAGTCATAAGACTTAGAGAATTCCTTTTCGGTCTTGATAGCACATGAGATAATGTCTTCGTACGACGAAAAGGATTGTGAGACTAATGCTCAAAGGAGAAATGGTTTTAACCCATCAAAGAAATGATCAATCTTACTTCTTTGGTTATGTATATAATCACCAGCGTACCTTGCTATCCTTGTAAAGTTAGCCTCATACTTTGTGACATTCTCATCCTCCTTCTGTCTCAGACTTAGAAATTGCCTTTCCATATCTGCTCGATGGTCGCGAGGAAAGTATTTTTCTAAAAAAAGATCTTTGAACTCCCTCCCTTCCATATTTGATACTTCATCATCTTCCTTCGTATTTTGAATCAATGACCACCATTGATCAGCATCTCCAGTGAGGCGGTAAACTGCCATGATAACTTTTTCCCTTTCACTGCTCCCCAAAGCCTGAAATATTTTCTCTAGGGAAAATATCCATTGCTCAGCTACTAAGGGATTTGTACTCCCATTGAACGTTGGTGGTTGTTGCCTCATGAATCGATCTAACATTGATCCTCCACGCTGCGGATCAGGGTGCTCCATACGGGTAAGGTTATTATTCATAACCTGAGTAAGTTGTCCCAGTATGGTGATTAGCTGATCGACACCAGTTGCATCACCAGCTCCACTATAATTATCTTGAGCATGAGGGCAATCCCTACATGGAGTGCGTGCATTGATACGGTTTCCATTTCTTCCACTAGGCGCCATTTCTAAACAATGTCATAAACTAGATCAGTTTATGAATCAAAATACATAATCCCATACTTATAAAACACTTAACATAAATTGAACTATTTATGGATAAAATCCATAATCATAAGAATGTTTTCTTTGAGGAAGTATATACTCATAATCCCTTCAAAATGATTTGTAATGAAAATGAGAGTTATCCTAAGCATATCCCTCGGGAGTGTCGTAACCAAGAGTGCAGCAAGGCCCGTTGTCGTGTACCAGTTCCCGTTCAAGTCTAGCTCAAAGCGGTGTTTTCGGGTTTTACCCCTAGGTACATCTGTGCCAGAGCCGCCTCTACCTGCTCATATCCAGACAGGGATGTATTGCTCGGAAAACTCACAAAATCTCTACAATACCAAAATTCTAGGAAGTTCTTCTATACTAATCCTCAAAGTTCATCTTAGGTCTACATGCTCTAATCAGAGTTTATCTAAATCTAGCTTCCAAGGTTTGTACTAAACTTCCTCTGATACCAACTGTAACACCCCGACCCTAGTTACCCAGAGTCGGTGCATTATTACATAACATTGGCATGATCACAAGAAAGATCAAATCTCGATAGACCGATTGGTTTAGTAGTCTTGGAAACACTAGATATATTCATAAGTCTTACATTAAATCATAAAATGAAAAAGTACTACAACAACATATTATCTCCATAATCCACACTCATATCCCCACATAAAATCCCTGCAGGTCATTCATAATTTACTTCTTCACTTCCTGGAAAAAATATAACATAGAAAAGGGGTGAGCTCAAATTCCCAGTAAGGATAACAATATAGCGGAAACTTTCATAAATAAGAATAAACATTTAAGGCAATGTATAACTAAAACAAAAGCCTTTTAAACTTGAACATTTAACATAGTATGGAATAAATAAAATTAAATAATGCCATTTACTTATTCACATGTTTATTCTACTAATCGAATAATCACATGCAAAATCAATAACCACTTTCATAATGATGGAATGCATAATGACAGACTATCATAACCACATAGCCAAGGCCTCGTGCCAAGACTACAAATAAGATTTTGTCAAGGCCTTGTGCCAAGACACTAGTTTGTCTCATGAGACCTACCTATGCATCGAGGAGCTATAGCGGGCTCCACCCGTCACATATTAAGTCCAATGCATTCCCATATGAAAAGGTTTAAACATAACATAAACATTCGTATTAAAAATAGCATACGAAATGTCAATAATTTCACCATAAACTATGAATGGTATAAAAATATCACATCCATAGTCAAACATATCACAAAACCTTCAATACAATATAGAAGTTTTGTATCATAATAAATCAACTTCAAATAATCTTAAAATCCATCAAAGGATGTTGACATAGATGAAATCAAAATTCTTTTTAAATAAATATCTCCTTTATTTTGAAATAATTTAAGATCCATATAAAATAAAACATTTTATTTGAAAATATTCTTATAATATTGTAAGGGAAGCTTTGAAGATTTTATAACGGCAGAAAATAGCCGCACCCGCCGTATAAGTTAAAAAAAACATTCTTACCTTAATTCTGTCGAAAAGGTTAAAAAGGACCTTGTTTTGAAAACGACGAAAAGATTCCTTCATAAACCTCTTATAAAAAGTCAAGAAAGGGTATAAATGACTTTAACCCATATTCTTGTAAATAATAAAAATGTTTTGAAATACATTTCGAAGAAACATGGATGTGGATGATAAAGAAATCCCAGTAGATTATTACGTATAAACAACCTCGGATAATGAAGAGATTGTGAAATAACCCTTACCTTGTACTTTTCCTTGGTTGGGGTAGGTTAAACTCCTGTATAATGGTGAAATAATTGTTATTAAATTATACAAGAATCATATATATATTAATATGATATCATATATGATCTTTTAACATTGATTTGTTAATAATATCTTAGAATTATCGTCGTTTCGTGTGTTAACTTACTCATTTTCTTTTATATGTTTTGTTACATAAGCCATGTTTGTTGTATCTTATTCAAATAAAGAATGATATCAAGTCCTTAAACATCATTTTTAAATCATAAAATGATAATTATACTTGAATGGATACAATGGAGAATGAATCTCATCGCGTTCGTGGAGAAGGTTGTCCGTACGTACGCACGAGCGACAATATCATTATTTTGATATTAAAATAATATATAAATGGATGGTATATCATATATACAGAATAATTAACATGTTATATTTATTATTTACATGAGTTACACATCATTATTATACCCATCCAAATAATAATATATTGAATAACAATTACACCACGACGTGGAGACGGTAAGCCGTACGTACGCACGTATGGTGACATGTTATTCAAAGGGTAGATAGAATACTGAATATGGTTGTACCATATTTATAATAACATCAAAGTATATATATGATACTGGAGTTATTATTTTAGAATGGTAACAACAAAGGAAGAAGAAGTGGAAGAAGAAAGGAACTTGAAAAGGGGTGGTGAAAACATTACCTCTTCTTCGGGTTCTTCCTTTTGATGTGATCAAAAGGGCTCCTTAGGTTGGCTTTCTGATCAAAATAAGGCCTCTAGGTTGTAGTGAGGGAAGTTGGGAGAGTATTTGGGCAGATTTTGGATGAACCAAAAGGCTTATAAGGTGTGAAGAAATGAGAAGGAGGAGTGCCCTTTTATAAGAGGGGTGAGGGGCACCTTTGGAAAAGCTAGAAATATTAATTTATAATAAATTCATATTCGGTTTCTAATGGCTCCAAAGTTTATTATTTAAATTTTAAGGTGGGGATAGGTCGAAAAAAACTCAACCAATAGAATTTAGACTGGTTTGGGTACTTATATTAACCTTATCTTTAAGTATTAACTCTAAGTTAATTAGTTTCACCTTTACAATGTATCTTTGTATTTTTATATAATATGGTTAATAAACTTACTATATACATACAAGAGACCCCCAAGTGGTCCATTAATGATGAACCTATCATTATATAAGTCTTTTGGCCGAACCTTAGATTTTTATGAATTTAATATCAATTAATAATATAATATTTGTTTTAAGAACTCTTTTATGTCAATTTTGACACTATTCAATAGTTGATTTTTGTGAAACTCATAACAGATTGATTACTTCAAAAAAAGTCAATTAAATCAATACTAATATATCATATTATCCTATAAAATTAGTTTAATTCATTAAAAGTTTCATATTATATTTATTTGGGTATTTATAATATCAATTTCTTTAATTTTTCACTATTATAGTAATTAATTCATCATCATTGTGTCATAAATAAATTAAATTATTTAATGTATAAAAATTATAAATAAAATATCATTATGTAGGAAATCTTTTTATCTTTCTAATGAATATTTATAATATAAAATCCAACATATATAACCCTATGTAAAAATTGCTTTTCTAAAAGATATATGCTTGTGTCATTTTTGTATTCATTTTAACTTAATTAAAATAAAGTGTCCTTATCACCTACAAGTGGCACCATGGGGTCCCAAAATCGACCCAAAGATTCCTATGGTCGAACATGTATCAACCAATAAGGTTAGTACACGTTTTAGGGTAATTTAGTATTATTATAATATTATTTTTTAACCTTTATTTACTGGATTTACCCATAACCATGGTAAATAAAATATTTACCGCAGTAATTATTCAAAATGTCTAAAAATAAAAGTTACCTATTTACAAAATTTGAACATCCTGATTACAAATATGGAATCAATTTTTATAAATTCAAAACACAGAAGTGGAAAAAATTAATTCCCGCTGTCAAAACAAAAAGCGTGTTTTTAAGAGATAATAACTATCAAAAGATTGACACTTGTTTATGTTCAGTTTAATTGTAAAATTATGTCCAATGACCAAAATTATATTAAATGGTAAAAATATATTCTAAATATACTTTAAAACCACTCAAATTAATAATTTATCACTATTAATTATTTTGATTAAAAAAGTTGTTTTTAATTAAAATTTAGTAATTTTCACTATTCATCAAAATATGAAAGTTATCCGAAATGTACCAAAATTTCACCTTAGGCTAAATTCGATATTCCGAATCCAAAAATTAAGTCCATTTTGAAATAAAATATATATATAATTTCAAAAAGTAGGTATTACTATTCATAACGGCTAGTTTGATTGGTTATGGTGTGTTAGAACTCGGTGTTGCGTACAACACACGCTATCACATTATTCAAAGAGAATCGTACCGTAGAAGCTTGGGGTGTTACAATAAAGATGGTAGAAAGTCAGGAAGATTATTTAAAAAATATATTTAAAAATAAAAATCCTATTATATGGGAAAATATAAAAAGTTCTTTAAATCCAAAAGGATAAGATTTTTGTGGATAATTAAAATGATGATAGTGAAGTTGAAAATGAAAAATTCCCTAAATATTCTATAGAAATCACATTTATTATATAAGTAAATGATGAAGAGTTTCTTGGTTATAAAATAAGTGGTTATAAAGAAGATAACCATTTAGAATATTTCTTGAAATTTGAGTT
Organism: Viscum album; assembly: GCA_963277665.1. Taxonomy (NCBI): domain Eukaryota; kingdom Viridiplantae; phylum Streptophyta; class Magnoliopsida; order Santalales; family Viscaceae; genus Viscum; species Viscum album. The sequence continues at coordinate 1,357,741,641 of OY728148.1, forward strand.
TAAATAATGTATTTGATATATTTTAGTACTCGAAAGAGAAATTATGAAGTTAAAAAACAAAATCTCTACAAAAAAATCAATAATATTTTCTTGAATAGAAGTATGTTTTATTAGAATGGATTGATCATTTGAAGAAATCTCTTGAAAAAGAAAAGAATCATAATGGTCATCCTAAAGTAAATATAAAAGTGAATGAGGATGAATTATAACTTGTTTAATAAAATTATATAAAAGTGTACAACGAGTTATGAGTTTCAAAAACTCTATTTCTAAAATTGGAGAAATTTAATGAGAAGTGTGAAAGTGAGAAAAATTAATAAAAATTATCTTCAAAAGTTGAAAATAAAACTGAATATGTTTAAAAGAAGAAAAAATCATAGAAAATCATGTTTGTAGCCAAAACTAATAATGTTGTAAATTCAGAAGTTTCAAAAATTTCAAGGTCAAAATCAAACGTTTATATTACTGGTGATTCTATTTAATATGGTATGAAATCTAATTTTAATAATAATATTTATAAAGAAATCAGAACTTATTAGTATCAATAAAGGCCTAACATGTAAAGTAATAAAGTTGTAGGAAAATATGTTTACAACTCTATAACGTGTAGATGTTATAGAGGAAAGTATTATTTTTATGGCTATTGATATTATTGTGAATGAATTTTAAAAACAAAAAATATGTTTTGGTTCAACCAAAAACACTATAATTATCACATAGGTATGAGGAACAAAATTTTTATGGGGATCCAATCCACTCAAAAAAAGAATCTGGATAATGTTTTTAAAAAGATTGAAAATAGATTAAAACCTCAGGAAAATTTTTGTGAAATATGTGAATAACCTGGAAATCTTGAAATTATTTTCTTATTTTGATACAGGCACACAAATATATATATAGAAATTCTAAAAATTTAGATGTGAAGAAAGATAAAGTTGAAGAAAAATCACTTGTTATAGAAACAAATCTCCAAGCTACAAAAGTAAAATTAATTTGGATTTTGGATAGTGGGTTATCCTAACATATGAAAGGATATTTGAATATTTTTAAGAATGTGAATGATGTTAAAGAAATAATAGTGACGTTTAGAAATGACGAGTCACTTAGAATCAAAGGTGTTGTATATGCCAATGGTGGGGAATAAAAAATGAAATCGAAAAAGGATTTGTTTGTTTATCGGATGAAACACATCTTATTAAATGTTTTACAATATTGTGATAAAGATAATAAATGTTTTTTTATAAAATTTGGTTTTTAGTTAAATGATAATAAGATAGAACTTTTTTTACAATATGAAAACATAAAATGAGGAACTTATTTCAAGTTGGTGATATTAAAATTTTTTGTTATCTAAATAAGATGGAAGAAAATAAATTATGGAAAAAAGTTTTGGAAATATGTGTTAGAGGAATACGAGAAAGTTTAAAAGGTGAGATAGTGTTCATGATATTCTTGATTTTAAAATAATAATAGATTGGTGTTGTACAATTTGGCAGAAATGGAAAATTACAAACTCTTGGAACTAGAATATCACATTTGTTTAACTCATCCCCTAGAACTGATTCATTTTGTTATTTGTGGGCCAATGAAAAAATAATAAACTTTTGGAGATAAGTAAATTATTTATTTGATTGATTATTTTCCTCTCCTTACATGTATTATGTTTTTGAAACATAAATTATAATCTCTAAAAATTTTTAAGAGTATCAAAAGAAGAGTAGAAAAGGGATGTTGATATTTTATGAAGAATTTTTGAACTGATAATGGTGGTGAATAAAAAAAATTATTTATTTAGAAGTTATCTTGAAAAAGTGGATTTTTTCAAGAGTTCAGTTCCCCATACACACCAAAAAAATTGTTTTTTTAAAAGGATGAATAGAATTTTGGTGGATATGGGGCATACAATGTTTATGTAACATAGTATCTCACACTAATTCGGGAGGTATGCGATGAGTACAGTTGTTTATGTTCAAAATTAGTGTTTCTACAAACCATTTTCTTATATGATTCCTTACTAAATGTTTTATAATTAAATTCAATGTTTGAAAAACTAAATGGTTTTTGGGAGTCTCTGAATCTTAAAATAAAAAAGTGAAAATCTTGTAAAGTTTGATCAAAGAGATAAATATGGAAATTTTCATGGATATTCCCATAATTGTAGAAGGTATATGTGTTTCAATAATGAAACATGAAATTTAGTTGATTCTATTGATGAAAATTTATTGAAAAATCTATAGAATATGTTTCAAAAAATTAATATAAGTTATACGGGGAATACAATATAATTGAGAAACGTGAAAATAATCAAAACAATTGTGATTACCCTCTAATAGATGATTTATACTTATCCATTTCTAGTGTTGATGAAGAACTTCATACATCTAATTATAGAATGAAGAAGTAGGTGGAAGTAGAAACCATCATTGGTGGTCAACAAAAAAATTTCAAACAACAAGAACATCAAAGTTTTTTTCATGTACTTATTTTTATTCAAAAGTTGATCCAAAATATGTTATTGAATATTTAGATAATTAGGAATGGATTCATGATATGAATGAAGAGTTATACGAGATTGAGAAGAATAATACTTAGTAATTTTTACCTAAACCAAATAATAAAAATGTTATTGGTACAAAGTGGGTGATTGAAAACAAGTTAAATGAAGATGGTGAAGTGATAAGAAACAATGCATGATTAGTTTTCAAAATTTACTCATAAATCAATGGTATTAATTTTTATGAGACTTTTCCCATGAAGAATGGTTAGAAACAATCTAAATATTTTTTTTCTATTACTACACAACAAGTTTATAAATTTTTTTAGATTTATGTGAAATTATCTTTTATCTATGGATAACTTGATGAAGAAGTTGATATTGAACAACCATGTGGATTTTTAATTGGAAAAGATGATTTTTTTGCATGAATGTCGAAGAAATATTTTTATGGGTTAAAGAAAGATCTGAGAGTTTGGTATTCCAAAATGAATGTCTAGTTAAGGAAGTTTAACTTTAAGAAAGGAAGATTTGACAATAATATATACATCAAAGAAAATTATGAGATATCTATAATTATAATTTTGTTTGTTCATAATATTATTTTTGATGGGAATTATTAAAGAACTTATGAAAAGTTTGTTAAAGAGAAGAAGAAGTTGTTTGAAATGTCCATACTTGGTGAAATGAAATATTTTCTTAGCTTAAAAATATTTCAAAAGAATAAATATATTTTTATATCACAAGAGAAGTATGATAAGGATATTATTAAGAAGTTTGGAATGAAAAATTCAAAACTAGTTTCCTCACCAATTTTGGTAGGAACCATGTTGTATAAAGATGGATAAGTAAAGGAATAGGATTTTAAATAATTTAGAAAGAAGATTAGAAGATTATTATATATAAAAACCGCAAGAGCACATATTTTATATGATATAAATTTATGAATATGATTCCAAATATCTCTAAAATAATATTATCTATTAGTAGGAAAAATTAATTCTTAGATATATTAGAGGCACAACATAATTCATTATCAAATATGACGACTTAGAAAATATTGATTAGTTTAGGTATATTGATTCTAATTGGGTAGAAAGTGTAGATGATAAATGATATACTTTTGGTGGAGTTTTCTTTATGGGGAAAGCATTTTTAATTTATAATACTAACAAGTATAATTTTTTAATTCATATCATGGATGAAGATAAATATGTTTCCACCAGTGAAGCTACAACACAACTTTTATGGATAAAGAATCAATTAGAAAATTTTCTAGTTGAAGTGAATTTACCCCTTATCTTTGTTTTTGATAATAAAAGTTATATAAATGTCACTAAAAATATAGTTCAACATTATAATTTAGTTCTTTTTAATTTATCAGTTTGAGGGGGGGCCTCTGAGCGGCGTCGCCTCCCTTTTTCGTGGCGTCTAGGGTTTCCTCCGTTCCCACGACCCTTCCCTCTCCGGCCTTTTCCTCCTAAGTCCCCTTTCGGTGACTTGCTCGGCTCGGTGTGTCGTTCGTCTCGGTCGGTAGGCGGTCGAGGCTGGTTTCCATTAAAGGTCGACGACGGATCTGGAGCGGCTCGGGGAGGGGAGGCCTTTGTTTCCTTTTCTTTTTGTTGTTTTTTCAGTGGTTAAGGATTTCTTTTAGGGGTTATCGTTCGAGTTTGAAGGGATTACTATGTTAGGGTTAATCTTGTTGACACCACCTCCTTGGGGTTGGCTTCTTTGATGCCTCTGGTGCCTTTGCGGTGGTTGCGCGACTCCTCTAGTGGCGATGCGCTTCGGGATTCTGCAGCGTTGCTGGTCAGATCTAGGGTGTAAGACCGTTTCCACCGTCATACTCTCCGGAGCATTCTGGGTTCTTCTCGGTAGCACGTCGTCGTCCTGCGGTGAGTTTCCTGGGGGTCACCTTCTGTGGTGGGTGTGTACCTGAGGTTTCATTTTGGCCTTATTTGGTGGTAGGCGTGGTGGCATTGAATGTCTACCGAGTTGCATTCCAATTTTCTGATGAAAGTTCATTGTGCTTTGCTGGATTTCTTCCTTTTTTGCTGGATTTTCTTTTTGTTGATGGATGATCTCGGCCTGGTTGTTTGCGGACCATGGCAGAGTTCAAGCTTCGGAGTAGACGACGGCGGATGGCTCCTATGGTGTCCTCCTGTGAAAGGTGGTGCGTGGATGGATGGCCGGTGGTTCGACGGTCACCGGTGATGCTCACCGGCGGGTTTGTGTGATGTTGATTGGTCTGGCCGGTCCAGCGAGTCTCACCGGTGGCGCGGTGGTTTTCGCGGTTCGAGGTGGCGTGCGGCTCGAGGCATGATGATGGGTGACATGTGATGATGGGTGCGCGGCACGAGGTGGGGCACGTGATGATGGGCGCGGATCGGTATAACTTGGTTGGTTTGAAATTTGAATCTTGATTTTCAATGAATTCTATTTGCGGATGGGAAGTTTTATACGGTTGCCGGTTTTCCTTAAACCAGTTTGGGGTACTGGTTCCCTTAAACCAGCTTCAGAAAATGAAAAAAAATGATTGGCAGGAACATTATAATTTAAAACACATTGATATCAAATATCACTTAATCAAGGAGCATGTATAGAAGAATGAAATCAAGTTGGAATATCTTCCTATAACGAAACAATTTGATGATATTTCCCCAAACCCATAACCAAAAGAATATTTTTATAAATTAAGTTTGGACATGGGTATCCAACCTATTTATCTCTAAGGTTGAGGTATGTAACACCCCAATATTTTTTGAAATATATTTTTTGAATTAATTTAACCTTTTTGATATTCTTCATTTCACACAACACCGGATATAGATTGTGAAAACACTAAGTTTACATTGAAATTATGGCAACGACATGTTAATATTGCACTACAAAAAGCACCTAAATTATCTTTCAGTACACTCAACACTATGTTTGGATTGTGTTACACAAAATCTTTAGTTCCTTAGATATCTTTCATCACATGCAAGGCTGAGTTTTACCAAACTACAATATACTATTAATATTATTATTAAAATATTATTATAGTTAACACCTAGCTATTGGAATAGAAGTTACGAATAATACTAACTAAATTGTGAAAATATAATTAATAGATTTAAATAAAATTAATCCTTTGGTTATCAATTCATCACAAATGAAAGTAAAAATATTTGAAAATAAAGAAATTACTTTTATAAGAAAACTAATTTTCTATGTACAAACACAATTTTATCTTAATAAATTAAAAAAACCAATTTTTATGAATATTTTTAATAAAATTTAAATATTTTATATTCAATAAAATTTTTTACACTCATCCGATAGATTTTATAGGTATAAAAAAACAATAAATTCAATTTTAGGAATAAAAAGTTGTATTTTTCTAAAAGGTAATTTTATAGCATTTTAATGACACACATATTTTAAATATAAATTATGACACTTTTTTATTTATTATTTTAAAAAATAAACTCATTTATTTAAATAGTAATATCAAAATTTACTTTGGGTGTTTTTTTGGTATTTTTCTGAGAAGTATCATTTTTGATGAATAGTGGAAAACACAGAATTTTAATTGAAAAATTCCTTTTCATATAATATATTTATATATTAAACTTATTAATAAAATTATATTTAGAGTATAATAATATAAATTAAAAATTAATTAATACAATTTAAATAATTTTAGAAAATTTCAAATTGAAATTGGATAAAAAAACATTTCAAACATTTGAACTTTTTACTTGAAAAACCTGTTGTTTCATCTCATTTGTGGGATTAATTTTAAATTAATTTCTGCCACTTTTGTTTTTAGAATTTGGAAAAATGGATTCCATATTTGGAATAAAAATAATTTATAATTTCTAGAAAGTTCAACTTAGTTTTTTTACAAAAAATATTAGTGAAAGTAATTAAAATTAATTAAAGTAATTAAGGTAAAAATGAGGTTAATTAATGACTAAACTTAAAATATAAGCTTTATAAATGAACCAAAAATTGTATACAAATTATTTTATTGACATATTTTTACCATACCACACCTAAGGGCCTATAATGATTTATTTTTAACCCTTTTAATACAATCATAACGTGGGGGGAACAAATTTTATTTCAAAAATACCAAGTGTGTCATTTTACCCACATATAAAAGGCCTCTATCTATTCCCTTCTATTGAAACCTATAAAGACATTTAGGTCATCCAAAACCCTCCCAAATATACTAAAAAATTCCATCCCTTCATCCTAGAGGATTAAATTTGGGCCGAAATCCAACCATGGAATCCCTTTTGTGAAAACCAAAAGAAGTTACCCAAAGAAGAGGTACCATCCTTCAACAAGTAATTTTGTTTAATTTCATTATCCACCACATAAATTAATATTATTACATGATTATATAATAAAATATGTATATTAAATATACTGATATGTTTTTATGATAATATTTTGACCAACACTCACACACCCTTCCATCAAATGGGACATGCGATCATTGTTCTTGTGTACGGCTGACTACCGCCTCGCAAACCAACATCATTTGTTATTCCATTACCACCTTAAAAAGTTGAAAATTATAATTTAATTAATACTTTTATATGATATTTATGATATTTATTATATCATTATGATTTTTTAATTTTTATATAACATATACCTTCATGGTTTTCATTTTGTGGGAGTAAGATAATTTCATTTGTGGACATGTGGACTACCGCCTCCTCAAAGCAATGTGATTCATTCACACTTTACATGAAATGTATTAAGGATGGGTTGAGTATAATTATATTATATATAATAAATAATAATTCTAATATAATGATAATATATACACATATTGTCATGAACCAACCCAAGTTGTCCTCGAACCGGTAACCTGAGTTGGTTCGCAATAAGGCCCGAGAGGCATTCTTGATCCCCCCTCGGACAGGAAATAATCACCAAGGGAATAAATTGAGTTACTATGGAAATGGTTTCTCCCAAAATAAATAAATAAAATCATGAAAATTAATAAAATATCATCCCAAAATTAATAAAGAACAAAAAAAATAAAACTAACCGAACTTGATGACTACTAAAACTCCACGTGACCTTATGGGTCACATTCTAATCACAAGACTCAACATAACCCATGGGGATCAATATCAATATGAAACCTACACATGAGAATAAAAGCAATAAAGAAGTATCATTGCGAGTATTAAAACTTAGTAGGGGTACCCAAGTAATATATTCTCAATGCATTTCCTTTAAATAAAGAAAATTTTATTTCATGTTTAAGCTAAAATGTATAATAGTATGTTTTTTACACATTTTCCTATTAAATAAAATCATGTTACATTTTCCTTTTTATTTAAACTGGTTTCTTTTCCATGAAGGATGATTTAACCTTTTCCAGAAAGAGGGATAGAGAAGAAGAAAGTGTAAAACATTTTCAAAAACATTTCCCACAGGAATTTAAAAATATTTCATCAATTTTGGCATAGAGATACAGTAATTAGAAAATACTCACAAGATTCATACATCAAGGGGAATGGGAAGATATCACACATGCATGTCCAACCAAAAGACACACCACATTCATCTTTCTTAGATAACTAGGTGCTGGAATACATGGTAAAACCTAGGATCTCATGAAAAATCTCTAATATACCATACATTTTACTCACCCTAAAGGAATTCCATACTTGATGACATAATAACACCCAAATTACTGATCATCGACCTACCTTACCTGACTGAGGGGCCCAACCCCATATTAATAACAAAAAAATATCCCTATGCTATGGTCCACCAGCCAGTGAGTAATCTAAAGTAGTTCAAAAATCATTTACCAATAATTTTCTCTCTATGCTAGGTTCTCATATTCAGAATAAAAAATGGGGTGATCCAACAATTTCAAACAAGTATCCAGTCACAAGTACAATAATCACACTCACTCAAAAAAACAACACAACATCACCCCCGAGTCACCCAAGGAACAAGTCCCTCCCCTTTAAAAAATTATTTCACAAGGGAAGTCCCAAACCAAGGAAATTCCCATATTTCATCAACCAACAAGGCGTGGATCCATTCTAAGGAGGGTTTTCCAATGAAACCATTTTTAAAGTTACAAATGGACCTCACACAACCATAACATTATAAACCATATCTAAATAACCACATGCACACCACTTTGAAAAACAAAAACAATCTTGGAAACCCATTTAAGAAAACCCAAACCACCATTTTAAATATAAATTTTTTTTACAAAGGCCAAATGGGAATTTGATCAATCAGATGAGATGAAAAACACAATCATGTCATTTATTTCAATACATTACAAGAGATAAATCACTCCAATTCAAAAAATAAAATTTTACGAAAAATTTTATATCAATAATTAGTACAAAAACTAAATGATAAATGAAAGAAATAAATGAAACTTAAATTTAGAGGTCAACTCATAGAGATACAACCTCAAAAGGAGAGAACCAAGCCAAACAATTTATCACCCGATGCATTTGACAAAGATATCTCCACAGTTTCATGCACCTACTGTCCAATATATATACACCCCTTAATCCAATGCACATATTCCCCATGCCATGTGGAAATCTATGCCAAGAAGACACACACACACACTCACGTACCTATGTATGTGTGTGAAACCCTTCGATGAGCCACCGATCAATCTAATTAACCTATAGGGGACCAAAAACAACCAATTTAATGAATAAACCACTTTTGATTTTACACATGCCACAACCATTTTTCAAATACATTTGCAATTCATAAAACTTAATTTTACAAGACACAAGAAAGGAACACAATTAGTCATGAAAAACCATGGGCTAAGACCCCATGAGTGAATCCACACATAAAACAAGTTCATTTCCAAAACAAGTTTCCCATTATTTAAATAATCCACAACTCATACTAAAAGTTCTCAAAAATTATTACATGCCATTACTAATCCATTTTCCATTTTACTCACACCAAAAACCCATTTAAATTCTTTTACCATCACATACACAATTCATAAAATTCCAATTTTTACAGACATAAGAATAACACACCATCTCTCAACCAATTCCATGGTAATCCCCTTTTTATAAATCCCTTCACAACCCGAAATTGTTTCCAAAACATTCATTTTTCTGACTAAACAATTTACAATTCATACTTAAAAATACACAACAATGACTATATGCCAAAACTACTCCATTCTTCAATAAAAACTCATTAAAAACAAATACACACCTCAATTTCCTTTTAAATTAAAATTAGCACTTTCCAAACAAGGGAAAACTCTTTTCAAGAAACATTACAATACAATATACACAATACATAGCCATTTATTTTTCAAAAACTCATTTCTAACCGTAATCATGTTAAAAAATTACTAAATCACACTTCACACCACCCAAATAAAATTTAGAACAAATATAAATTAACTAAAAAAATAAATAAAATATTCTAAAAATGCTAAGGCAAGGAATCACATACCTCAAATGAAGAAATTGATAAAAAAATAATGTGAAACCCCATCTGAACTTCAACCGCACCTCAAACAAGACCTAATAAAGGAAAGATTCAACCAAAGACACCAATATTAGACCCTAAAAAAAGATATCTAACCCTAAAGTGAACACACTACCCACTAGAAAACCAAAACCCCTAAAAAAAGAAGGAGAATCCTACTTGGAGGGAGAGGGTGTGGTTGTTGGAGGGAGGAGGAGTGACATCGGGGTCAGACGAGGGAGGGTGGACAGTGGGGTTTCATTAGGGAGGTGGTCAATTGGGGTCGTGCAAGGGAGGAGGCCGGCTTGGGTCATGTGAGGGAGGAGGTCGGTTGGGTTGTGGTCATCAGAGGAGAGGGTGTAGGCAGGGAAACAATTGTCAGAGAATGGAGGGAGGGATACCTCTAAAAGGGAGAAGGTAGAGTGACTAGTAGATGGAATAAGCAGAACCAGGAAGGGGGGAAAGGGATGCAGGGGGGATATGGGAGGGGTAGGAAACCCTAACACCAAAAGAAAAAAATATTAATATTTTCAATAATAATAATAATAAACTTAACACTAATATTATTATTATTCATAATAATAATAATAATAATATTATTAAATAATTTTATTTATATTTTATTTTCTTACATTTTGATTTTAATTTAATAAATATTAAACTAAAAGAACTAAAATATAAATAAACTAACTACGACCGCAAGGTTCCGTGTCGGGGTGTGACAATTCTCCACACCAGTAATGCTTTCTGCCCCTAGAAATCCATTCCAAGGTTTAACCAAAAAATTAAACATTGACTATCCTTCACAGCTTAAAGAGATTCGCAACAAACGTCGAATGAGAAGAAGACTAGAAAAATATCAACAGAAAAAGATACTTACAAATTAAACATAGGAGACGAAAATGGACTCCCCTCTATATGCCACCCGCCCCCATAAGTCTAAACAAATCTAGTTGATCGATCAAAGGGAAAGAATTAAAAATATTCATAATCCAAACCCTAAAACCTAAATACCTAAAATTTTATTAATGAAACCCTCACCACTAGCTTGAAAAAATAAAACAAGATCATTCATTTCTAAATCAACATCAAAAACACAATCAGGTTACCAACAGAGGAGGCCCAAACAGACTCCCTACCATAAGAGATAGTCTAACACCGATTCACTCCAGAGGAATTCCAATGAGGCCCACAGTGGGTCTCCCCACCATTAGAACAAACTTATTTGTCTAACTTGTACATTCCAGCACGGGAACACGACATGGGACTACTTGATAACTTCCCACACATACCAACATAGACTAACGAGGACATCCCACATTGATAAAAATCTCCACCCAAGGGGTCTGATGAAAAGGAATATGAACCCAATGGAAACACCACATGATTCACTACTACCAAGGGGAATCACCATCCTCAGATAATCCCAAACCAAAAAAGATGTTGATCTATAAGGCCATACATACAAGGAACATCAAACAGAGGTTCACATCCACAAGGGTAAAAGCAATGAGGTTCAAGAAAATGAGACAAACACACCTTTTTATAACCAAGGGGGAACTTTTATACCCACACAACACACAATGAAGAAATAGGATCCCCATGCCTTTTTTCACCAAATTGGGCCACTCAGAATAAGATAACTACACATGATGTTTAAACTGTATCTATTTCCCATATTGAAGACATGCACTAGAATAAGGTCCTTTACACCCCTAGTAGTTCCTGACTACACTCCACCTTTACTCCGGGTCCCATGGCTGGATACCTCATGTTTGAAGCATCTCCTACCTTGCAGTCAGGAATTAAAGACTCCTTAACGTAAATTCTCTTTCTAGTGCCGCACACAACCACACCGTAATTAGACAACACCAACAGAACAAACACATCCCAAGACTCACTTGGAATAAAAATGATACTTCACCAAGATGAGAACTTATAGGATTATCCCTTTCACCATGAATAAGAAACAATGAAAGAAGGGTCCCTTTGAAGGCACCTTAATTTAGAATAGAGAATTTTAGGAATGCTCGAACGAGGAACACATTTCTGTTAAAACTAAAGCTCTCAAAGGGTTCCACAACATCCACACTTACATATAAAAGAGAACATAACTCTAAAATATTACACCATACATGACACTTGATACTGATAGAAACAATATAAGGTGAGGTACCTTAAACCAAGTCCCAAGTAACACATTATTCTAGCAAACAATCATAACAACCTCTTATGACCAAACTTTCCACACTGGTTTCCTAGCATGAAACCATACATAAAAAAAACCAATGAAAATTAAAAAGTCCCTTTAAGATAATGTCCCACACCAACAAGCCAGAATTATTTCCAATTTACTCACTAGAATTCCCTTCACCACTCCTTGGTAGGACCTCCAGGCTTAAGGATTCCCGAATTCACCTTTGGAGACTCCAGAAATTAAAGAAATAATGATTTATTTCAACTCATCTTATTTCCACCCTTTTACTATGAGAGGATACGATTAATCAAAAAAAAGAAGAGAGTCCTAACTTTGATCAATTGGAAGACCTAGCAAAGGAAAATCACATGTGGATGGATTTTGAATATGAATCAATTCGTTATGGGGGCATGCACTAGACAACAGGGAAAAGCCAGGGACCCAGTCAAACTATTCCTTTGGCCCAAAAATACCACAAATAGACACCAAACTCAAAAAACGGAACCTACTCAATGGTATCCCAAACATTTTTCTAGATAAAACCATTAACCATTATCTCAAACTGACTCACTGACAAAACACAACATGAATAATTTTCCAAGAAATAAGGATTATCAAACTCAAAATACCTTGAAAGTAAAAATACCAAATCATAATGAAACACACCAAAAAATTACTGGTTAATAAAACACCAAATTTTCATTAAAAAAAATTTGTGAACATAAAAACTGTTGGTGGGTTTTGCATTCACCAATGGTATCCCATGGGCCTCACATATGAATGTTCCCATTCCACACCAGACACCCACCTCATTTCCATCCACATACTCATCCATACATAACAATAGCCATACAATTACCACATACATGCATCCATATACATATATGTGATCACTCATATTAATAAAAAGAGTCATATAAAAGAAACATTATCACTTTCAAAACCACTTTAAAAATACCCCAAAATTTTTTAAAACCACACATCATCATCAAGGATTTTTTTTTCAAATTTCACATTCATTTTCCAATTTTACATTTCAAAAAACATTAAAAAAACCCAAAACATTTTCCAAGATAACTCCCATATCTAAAAAAACATATTTCACACTAAAAAATATTCAAAGTTTGGTTTTGGAAATCTCATTTTTGATAAACAAATCATTATTTTTTCAAACCAAACATCATTTTAAAATCTAAATAAAAACACTACAAAACCATCTTAGGCCAACTGTAAGTACAAAAAAAAGAAACCCATGAAAGAAAATAGTGTAGATGGGTATCTTGGCCATATGATTTGCGCCTATATGCCAATCTATCCACTATCATAATGAGTATTTTAGGACCATGTCCCTAGATCCACATGGCTTTCCAGGCCCTGTGAGCTCAGTGCAACTATTAGTTTGAGTCTCTTTTCATTTCCCTAAATACCAAGAAACCCACAAGAACCAAATAAACCAAGAAAAAATAAAATTCCCATGGAAGCTCAGGGTTCAGTCCAAAAAGTGTTTTCCAGACACTCCCCTAGACCTACACCCCAAGCTCCAATAATCCTACCACATCTACCATGAAAACCCAAATAATAAAGGGCACTCTGAAAGATAGTTCTTATAAAGAACCTATGATTTGCTACCATTTTGTCACAAACCAACCCAATTTGACCCCAAACCGGTCACCCTATTAAATCTGCGATAAGGCCTAAGAGGCATTCCCGATCCCCCCATGCTAGCTACAAGTGCCAAGGGAATTAACAGAGTGAAGATGGGAACAGTTTCACCCAAAGTAAATAAAAAAATCAGTGTAAATAATAAAAGAGCATCCCAAAATAAATAAGCAATATAGAATGATTAAAAAATAACTGAAAAACTAAAACTAAATAAACATGATGACCACTAAAATTTCATGTGACCCAATGGGTCACACTCTGAAATAAGAATCAACATCTCCCATGATGATCAAGATCAATCTGAAACCTAAACCTAAGTCTAAAAAAAGAACAAAGTATGGGCATGAGTATTAAAACTCAATATGGGTACCCAAGTAATCTATTCTAAATTATTTTCCTTTAAATAAGGAAACATTTATTTTAGGTTTGAGCTACAATTTATACACGTAAGTTTTTTACAAATTTTTCCCATAAAATAAAATCACGGTGCATTTCACTTTTTATTTAAACTAGTTTATTTTCCAAGAAGGAATCTTAAACCTTTTAAATAAAGAGGGATAAATAAGAAGAAAGTGTAAAACATTTTTAAAACCATTTCCCACAAACATTAAAAATATTTAATCAATTTTAGCGTAGATCCACAATACTGAGAAAGTAAGCCCAAGATATATATAGCAAGAGAAATAGGAAGATAAAACACAAGAGTTTCCAACTAAACAATGAACCATAATAATATACCATAGATAAATAGGTACTGAAATAAATGGGAAAACTAGGAGCTCATGAATATTCTAGAACATACACAATACACATGACTCATCTGGAAGGCATTCCCTACCTGATGACATTATAATACGCAAACACCCGATCATCACCCTACCTGGCCTGACTGAGGGGACCAATACCATAGCAATAACAAGAAAATATCCCTCTGCTATGTTCCATTATCCAGTGCATACTCTAAAAAAGTGCAATAATCATTCACTAAAAATTCACTTTCTAAGCTAGGTTCCCATGTTCAGACTAAAAAGGGGGTGAGCCAACAATTTCAAACAGGTATCTAGTCACAATTAAATTCATAACACACAGTCAACACACACCACAAGGTCACCCCCGAGTCGCCCTAAGGAAAAATTCCATCGCCTTTAAACCATTATATTACAAGGAAAGTCCCAAACCAAGGAAACTCCCATCTTTCATCAATCAAAAATGTGGGGACCCATTCCACAAAGGTTTTTAAAATGAAACCATTTTTAAAGTTCCAAATGGGTCTCTCACAACCATCACATGATAAACCATTTCTTATAGAACCACACTCATGCAACTTTGAAAACTAGATTCATGCTTGGAAACCCATTTAAGATACCCAAGAAACCATTTTAAATCTAAAAAAAATTATAAAGTCCATTTGGGAATTTCATCAAGTACTTGATATGAAAATCCCAACCAATTCATTTATTGCAATACATTATAAGGGAGAAAACACTTTAAATCAAAACATACAATTTTACTAAAAATTATATATCAATAATCAATTTAAAAACTAGATGTGAAATGAAATAAAAAAATTATTCTTAAATTTAAAGGTAAATTCATAAATATCCTACCTCAAAAGGATAAAACCAAGCTAAACAATTCGGCACTCGATGCCTTTGATGAAGTTTTCTCCACAATTTCATGCACATACACTCTTATATATATATACCCCTTAATATAATGTACATATTCCCCATGCCATAAGGGAATATGTGCAAGGAGGATATATATATATATATATATATATATATACGTACCTATGTATGTGTGTGAAACCATTCGATAAGCCACTAATCAATTTAATTAATCTATAGGGGACCAAAAATCACCAATTTCATGAACAAACCACTTTTGATTTTACACACACCAAAGAAATTTTTCAAATACATTTTCAATTCATAAAACTACATTTTACAGGACATAAGAAAGGAACACAATTTCTCACTCAAAACCATGGGCTAAGACCCCATGTTTGAATCCACACATAAAGCAATTTCATTTTCAAAACAAGTTTTCCATTATTTAAACAATTAGAAACTCAAGCTAAAAGTTATCAAAAATGGCTACATGATAATAATAATACATTTTTTATTTTACTCACACAAAAAACCCATTTCAATGGTTTTACCATCACCTACATAATTCATAAAATTCCCCTTTTTTACAAACACATGAAGAGCACACCATTTCTCAACGAATTCCATGACAACCCCCTTTTTATAAATCCCTACACAACCCAAAATAATTTCCAAAATATGCCTTTTTTTTATTAAAAAATTTCCAATTCATACTTAAAAATTCACGACAAGGCCTGTATTCAAACACTACAACATTCTTCAATAAAAAGACATTACGAAAAAATATGCACATCAAGTTCCTTTTAAATTACAATTATCACTTTCCAAAAAGGCATAAAACTATTTTCAAGAAACATTAAAATAAAATATGTACAACACATAGCCACTTATTTTGAAAAAACTCATTTTTAACCCATAAGAATTTTAAAACATTACCAAAGCACACTTCGTACCACCCAAATAAAATTTAGATTACATTAAAATTAACTAAAAAACAAATATAATATTCTAAAAATGCTAATACATGAAACCACCTACCTCAAATGAAGAAATTACAAGAAAATGGTGTGAAACTCTATAGTCACTTCAACTGCACCTCTAACAAGCCCAAATAATGCAATATTCCGCCAAATAAACCAAGATTAGACCCTAAAAAATAGATTTAATCATAAAATGAACACCCTCCCCACTTGAAAATTGAAACCCCTAAAAAATGAAGGAGAAGCCTACTTGGAGGGAGAGGGTGCGACTACTAAAGGGAGGTGGTGTAGCGATGGGTTCATACGAGGAAGGGAGGCCGACGAGGTCACATAAGGGAGGTAACTAGACATGGTTCATGTGAGGGAGGTGTCCAAATGGGATTGTGTGAGGGAGAAAACCGTGAGGCGGTTGGCTGGGGTCGCACGAGGGAGGCAGCTGGGTGGGGCCACACGAGGGAGGCAACCAGATTGGTCACGGTTGTCGGAGGATAAGGCACCAGTAGAGAAATAGTCACTGGAGAAGGGATGGAGGGAGGCCACCAGAAGGGAGAAGGTAGAGCAACCAGCAGGGGGTGCGAATAGAACTGGGGAGGGGGGGAAGGGGTGTGTGAGGGAGATGGGATGGCTAGGAAACCCTAACACCAAAATAAAATAATAATAATAATAATAATAATATTATTATTATTATTATTAGTGTTCTACATAATAATAATAATAATAATAATAATAATAAAAATAAACTTGATAATAATATTATTACTAGTCATAATAACAATATTATCATTATTATTATTAAATCATTTTCTTTCTATTTTATTTCATTTCATTTTGATTTTAATTTAAAAAAAAATTAACTTAAAAAATAATCAAATATAAATAAACTAACCATGACCACAAGGTTCTAGGTTAGGGTGTGGCACATATATTCCATTTACTTTCTTTATTTCAATATGATAAGAAAATTAAAACAACGTTCATGCGTACATACGACATACCGTCTCCATAAATGGTGTTTTCTATTTCATATTTCTATATTTTATAGATTATTATAAATATATATAAACTGTATATATATAATATTTGTATCATATTCTACATTAAGGAAATAATTAAATCATGATCTAATTAATAAGACCAATAATAAAATATCAAAACATATATGAAAAACAAGGTGACTATTACCCAAAATATAACCTTAATATGTAATTTTTAATAAGATGGTAATATAAAGTCATAAGTAAATCATATTTGGTACTATATAAATTAATATTTTTCTGTAATATATTTATAATAAAATTATATTTATTATACATGAGGTTTGAACAAGTATGACGAGAGTCAAGACTTAAGGTAAGGGTTTTCTCATCTTACTTTAATTTATGTGAGATATATGATATATTTACATCTTATTATTATGTTTTGGTGTATATAATTCACTATGAGATGTTATATGATGGATTTAATTTATTTTATGATATTCAATGTATCAATTGTTGTTGTTCTTTCATGGATTTCACGAATCAGAAGTTACTCAAGTAATAAGGGGATTTCTAGTCTCACTTTTATTTTTATGAGAGTTATGAATTAATCACCAATAATTTATTTTGTGTGGTATATATAATTTCCATGAATGTATTATATTATTCTTATCCTTAAATTTATGGGTATTCACATATCCATTTGATGATATCTCATTCATGGGGTTTATGGTTCAAACAGTACTAAATCGGTAGAGTAATTTTGTCTCAATTTTCCTTCTTTGAGACACATGTTATGTCATGAACCTATGTTCTTTACAAGGTGTATATACTACCATTTGACATGAAATATAATTAATTTATTAATACTCATGATATTATAAGTTTTATTTTATGTTATTCCTTCACGGGTCTTAGGATATATTTTTACCAAATTTGTAAGAATTTATTGCTACAATCTCATAATATTTCAAGATTGTTTATGATTATACTTCCATTGATGTTATATTATGATTGATATTTCAAAAAATCTCATTAATGTTATCAAACTATTATTATTCATTATATATAAATGTAATTTTACCATTTTCCCATTATTTGGTACATATAATAATTAAGAAAATGTTTTCATGAAAATCCGACTTGATTTCTCTCTTCGGTTAGAAATATGTTTTCTTTCAAAAACTATGTTTTCTAAAAACATATTCCAGAATGTTATATTATTCTCCTAGGATATTTAAAATATATTTTACACATGTTTTACCATTTTAAGAAAATGATTTTTTTAAATTTAATCTTCTTTTCATTTTATGATCGAGGCACTTTTCTAAAACTTTACAGTGAAAAAAGAATCTTTTGTATATACAGATATATCTTCCTTGATAACCATTATTTCATTGAAGCTTCCTTTTAAATTTTACAAGATTATTTTTAAAGTATTTTTTTCTTAATATTCTGAAAACTAGTTGTCTTATGTGGTTTTCAAAGAAAAAGGTTTTCAGAAATGTTTTATGTTTAAAAATTTTTTAAAATGGTTTTCAAAAGATCCATTATACGTTTTCAAGGTTATTTTCAAAGAAAAAGGTTTTCAAATTTTTTTTTGATTTCAAAATCATTTTTAAAATAGGAAAGGATATATTCCTCATGAAACAGTTTATATTATTTTTAAGATTATTTTATTATTTTTGAAAGTTATTTTCAAAGAAAAGTATTTTGGAGAAGTTTTATACGTTAAAAAGTGATTTTAAAAGACGTGTTATTTTACTTAAGATATGATCCAAGTTATCTTTCAAAATACTTCTCTAGATAAGATGAAATAATTCTATATAGTTTATTATTTACTTGGGATATGATCTAAGGAAACCATTCTCATTATTTCTTTGAATGGTATATGTTTAAGATGACAACTATTTATGAAACCTTTTTCTATTCCATGAGTTATACCATGATAAAATGCTTATGAAACCTGATTCCATTAATGGGTTATTATATGATGAAATGATTATGAAACCTGTCTCTCTTCCAAATGTTATGATATTATGAGATTTTTATGATCCCCATTTCATTTCATGGGTTATGATATGATGATTTTTTATGATCATGTGGCACAAGTATATATGATTTCATTATGTGATGGGTGAACCTATATCTCCCTCCAATGCATTGGGTAATGATTTATATCTCATGATATAATGATGGGAGATAAGTCAACAAGCTTGATCCGCAATGGGAAACATGTGTGTACTGATCCAAAATGGGAAAAAGGTGTGTCCTCATCCACAATGGGATACAGGTGTGTTCTAATCCAAATGGGAAACATTTGTGTCTTGATCCACAATGGGTAATAAGTGATTTCTAATCCAAAATGAGAAATAGGCGTGTCCTGATCCATAATAGGAAATAGGTGGGTCATGATCCATAATGGTAAATAGGTGTGTCATGATCCACTATGTTTATAGTCTTGGGAGTGAACCTTGACTACTATGATGTTATGCATGAACCTGATTAAATGTTCACAATGTTATGCATGGACCTAGTTACATGTCTATAAGTTTATGTGAGGGCCTGATTTCATGTCCTTAACTTAAGGAGTGAACCTATTTCTACTTATACATGTTCACATTGTTATAAGATGATGTATATTCCACAAATATATATCTTATTCCTATGATATTCTTAAATAGTTTGTGTTTCTAATTATCTTATGATTCATGTCTTATGAACTAGAAATATTTATGACATGACTATTAATTATGATCTTTGATATGTTGTGTATGATATTCTAATGGTATGATCATCTTATCATACACTTATGCTCATGATTATGTTTTTATATATCATTTTTTACCCTTATTGAGAATTTTATGTCACCCTTTATTATATTTTCTTTCCCTAGGTTATGAATAAATTTTTTAAGTTGGAGTACTAAAGGGGAAGATCTTTATGGGAGACCTTGGAGATCTTTCACCAAGTTAGAAGATTATGTTCCAAGTTTTCAAAGACACTAAAATATTATGGTAATTGAGATTTTATTTTTGTAATGTGATTAATATTCATCTAAAATGATGTAATATCCTTATATGTTTAGCTTAGGTCTCTCTGGTTGGTATCGAAGGTAATGTTTTTTAAACCTTTGGAAACTAGGATGAGAAAAATTTAGTGATATACCTAGGGATATTTCTAAGTATATTTCAAGGGATGTATCTAAGGATAAGCCTAAGTAGTCATAGATTTAAAATTAGGTTTCAGGATTTGGGAATCCTATAAGTAAATTTTCAGGATTATGTGGTTTTTATGCTATGATAAGTGTTGCTCACACTTTCATTTTCGGTTTTAGTCAATATAGGAAACTAAAAAGAACTCGGTTAACATTGAATGTTTCAGATGTTGAAATTATGGAAATTATAAAAAATATATTTCCAAAGTAGAAATCTCATGAAGAGAATCCAGAAGGTGGTATGCATATTGGTTATACTACTAAAGATAAAGATATTGCAAACTACATGTAAAATTTATGGGATGTACTAACAATATTTTTTAAATTAAACATACGAATCATGATTAGATTGATGTTGAGGAACCATAATACATGATTCATATTTCATATTCTAGGAAAGGGGTATTGAGGAATAAGATGATTAAACCTGAGTAATGGTTTAAGAATAATGTTGGATGATTACCATATATATGTTTTGTTTTTAAAATATTATGTCATTATATTTATGAAATATATTTATTTATTTTTAGTATATGTATTTAATTAATGATTTAAAAGGATATAATGTATGTTGATGAATAATTAGAAAAGTGATTTAATCAAATGGTGATATTCTTATTAAGGTATGGCAACCCTTAATGTGTTCCTGAGGATGAGAAAATTATATTTAGTATGGATAAATAGATGATGATATAGATATAGTAAATTAGATAATATATATGACCTCATAACTGATAATGGATTTATTGAAGAAGTGTTTTTCACTATCATGGATGGAGATTATGAAATTTTAAGATTATATCCAATGATATTTTGAATAATAAAGCATGCAAGTTTTCAATAAGGATGTACTGTGATTTTGGTTATTACTATGTTTTAAGAGAATACATGATGAAGGAATTCAAATGTTTCAAATTTGAAAACCAAGATAAGCCTTATAATATATGGGGGATCAATTTTAAGATGATTTAGTGAAATTTTTTCTAATGTTTTGGATATTTATCTTTTGGAAGGGTTACATGGTTGACCATTTATGGAATGGTTTAAGGTAAAATTTGAATGAGGTTTTAGAGATTAATGTATTATCTCTCTATATTAGGATTTATGAAAACTGGATAACTGATTCTAACCTTCTTACTATGATTCTTAATACAAATTTAATGACTTATCTTTCTAAATATGTACCTTATGGTCTGTTAGTGCTTCAGGAATTACAAATTCAACTTCGTTTTTGGAGTAAGAGATGAAACAAAAATTGTTCAAGGAAAAACCTATGGGTGAGATTGAGAATATGAAATGGAATTAAATCAAGTAATTTTATATCCTTTTTAATATTATTTAGATTTAGGAAAAGGGTCTTGAAATAAAATTTTGTCCTGTTATCATCATTTTTGATGATATCAATGACATTTTTCAAGCCTTTTTGTTTTACGGCATTGTGATTGTTAACTCTCTCATGACCATGTTCTCTATAACTCTCTATCAGAAATTCATATTTTTATTTCTCTTAAATTTTCATATTTTCACTTTAAATCTATGTTATCATATTTTAAAACCTATTTATGACTTACTTTGGATAACCTCTATGTTTTCAACTTTCCCTTTTTAAAGGAAGTATTAGTATTTATTTTCATGATGTGGGTATTGATGAAAGGAACCTTTGAGTATTAAAATTTGGATATCCCAGATGAATTTTGAGGGTGAAATTAATTTTAAGGGGTGTATAATATTACAACCTTATATTTTGTGATATATGTTTTTCAAATTAATTTAATCCTTTTGATATTCTATATTTCACACAACACTGAATATAGCTTGTGAAAGCACTATGTTTAGCTTGCGATTCACACAAAACCAAGTTAATATTACACTTAGAAAACTTAAATTATATTGTGGTACATGAAACACTATGTTTGGAATGTGTTACACATAATGTCTAGTTCCTTCGATAGTTTTCATTACATGAAAGTCTGAGTTTTACCAAAATACAATATACTATTAATATTATTTTTAAAATATTATTATAGTTACCAATCAATGGTTAGAATAAATTTTACTAATAAGATTAAATAAATTGTGAAAAAATTATTTACAAATGTAAATAAAATTATTCCTTTGGTTATTAACTATTTATAAATGAATATAAGAACCTTTTGAAAATAAATTATTTTTTTTTCTAAGAAAACAATTTTTTTAAGTACATACACAATTTTATCTCAATAAATTAAAAAAAACAACTTTTGATGAATATTTTAATTAAATTCTATATAATTTATATTCAATAAAAAAATTTTCACTCATCTAATAAACCTTATAGGCATAAGATAAGAATAAATCTAATTTTATGAATAAAAAGTTATATTTTTCTAAAAGGTGATTTTACTGCCTTTCAATAGCACACCAATTTTAAATATAATTTTTGAAAATTTTATAATTTTTATTTGAAAAAATAAGAATATTATTTTAAATAGGAATAAAAAAATTTATTTTGGATGATTGTTTTATAATTTTAGGAGAATTTTCATTTATTAATAAATGGTGAAAAACATTGAATTTTAATTGAAAACCCCCTTTTCATCTACATTATTTATATATTTAAAGTTATATTTTTAATTAGTTTTAAAGTATAATTATATAAATTAGAAATAAATTAATTCAATATAGTCATTGTAACCAATTTAACATTGAAATTGGATATACAAACATTTCAAACTTTAAACCTTTTTTTACTTAAAAACCGATTGCTTTGTCCTATTGGTGAGATTAATTTTAAATTAGTTTCTTCAAATTCTGTGTTTAGGTTTTGAAAAAATGATTTAATATTTGGAATAATCATAATTTATAATATATATTATGTTCAACCTAGTTTTTTACCGAAACATTAGTGAAAGTAATTAAAATTAATTACAGTAATTAAGGTGAAAACGAACTTAATTAATTACTAAACATAAAATATAAGATGTAAAAATGACCATAAAATTTTCTAAAAATTATTTAATTCCCATATTTAGACCTTTAAACCTCTATGTATCTATAATGATCCATTTTTAACTCTTGGGGGACAAGTACAACGTGGGGAGCACATAATTCTTTTCAAAAATTCCAAGTGTGTCTTTTTCCCCACTTATAAAAGGTCACCACCTCTTCCACTTCCTTGGATCATCTAAAGACTTTTTTATCATCAAAAGCTTGAACAAATATTATGTAAAATTCCCTCCCTTAATTCTAATTTTCCAAAATTTTAGTAGAAATCCAACAAAAGAATCCCTTTGCTGAAAACCAAAAGGAGTTACCCAAAGAAGAGGTAACATCCTTCAATAAGAACATTTGTTTTATTTCTTTGGACACCCCATCAGTTATTATTATTACATTATTATATAATAAAACTATTTTATTTAATGTAATTATATGTTTTTATGATAAGGTTATGACCTATACTCACACACACAACTATCAAATGGGATACACAATCATCATTCATGGGCACAACGGACTACCACCTCACAAACCGATGCCATTCGTTCTTCCATTACCGCATTTCAAGGTTGAAAATAAGGATAAAATTAAAAATTTTATATGATATATATATATATATTATATCTATGATTTATTTATTATTCTATAATTATTATATAACACATACCTACATGCTTTCTATTTTTTTGGAATATAATAACTTCGTTTGTGGATGTGTGGACTACAGCCTCCTCAAAGCGATGTGATTCATTCATAGTTACATGGAATGTATTAAGGATGGGTTTAGAAAACTTATATGATATATATTACCAAATAATTATAATGTAATTATTATATATACACTTAAATTTCATTTATTTACTTTCTTTTAATACAATAAAGAAATAGAAACAACATTCTTGTGTACCTACGACCTACCATCACCACGAATGATGTATTCCATTTCAAATTTATATATTTTATATATTTTTATAAAACATATATAAAGAATATATATGAAATTTAAATCATGTTTTAAATTCTAGAAATAAGTATACCATGATCTAAGTAATATGACCAAGAATAAAACTCAAAACATGTATGAAAAACAAGACGATTATTACCCCAAACATAATTTTAACTTAGAATTGTTAATAATCAAGTAATATAAAGTCATAATTAAATAATATATGGTATTATATAAATTAATATGGTTCTATTATAGATTTATAATAATATTATATTTATTATACAAAATTTTTGATCAAGTACGACAAGAGTCAAGAATTATTGTAAGGGTTTTCTCGTCTCACTTTTATTTCTATGAGATATATGATATATTCACCAATTATTATTGTTTTTTGTGTATATAATGACTTATTACATGTTATATAATTTATTTACTTCATTTAATGATATTAAAAGTTTAAATTGATACTATTATTTTATGTATCTCATGATTCAAAAGTTACTCAAGTAGTAAGGGGATTTCGAGTCTCACTTTTATTTATACAATACTTATAACTTAATCATCACTTCTTTATGTTGTGTGGTAAATATACTACTAATGAATTTATAATATTATTATTATACATAAATTAATATGTATTCACATATCCATTGTATTATATCTCTTTCATGGGGTTTATGGTTCAAAAGATACCAAATCAACAAAGTAATTTTGTATCAATTTTCCTTCTTTGAGACACATGTTATGTCATACACCTATATTATTTGTGAGGTGTATATAATTACCTTTTACATGTAATATATTTAATAAATTAATCCTCATGATATTTTAAGTTTCATTTTATGTTATTCTTTTATGGGGATTAGGATTTAAAGTTACGAAAGTTATAAGAGTTTATTGCTACAATCTCATAGTTTATCGAGATTGTTTAAGACTGTGCTTATATTGATGAAATATTATGATCAATATATTACTAACCCTCATAAAATTTCTCATACTATTTTTATTCATGATATATTCATGTAATAATAATTTTTTCACTCTTTGACACTTAATATAATTAATAAAACGTTTTTATGAAAATATAACTTTATTTCTCTTTTCAGTCAGAAATATGTTTTATTTCGAAAGAATGTTATCTAAAATGTCTTTAATAATATTTTATTAATATCATATGATATTAAAAAAATACCCATGACCTTTTTAACACTTTTTTTAAAAATAAATCTTCTTGACATTTTCTGATCGAAACACTTTTTTAAACTTTTATGGTGAAAAAGGAATATTCGACATGTACATATTTATCCACCGTTATAACTACCATTTCCTTGAAGGTTCCTATGAAAGTTTTAAAGTTTATTTTTAAATATATATTTTATTTAAATTCTATAAATTCTTTATTTTAATGTTTTTTTCAAAGAAAAAGGATTCAAAATTTTTTTATGTTTAAAAAGTGTTAAAAATGGTTTTTAAAAGATACTTTATAAATTTTCATGGTTATTTTAAAATAAAAATGTTTTCAAAATGTTTTAATATTTTATTTTTTTTAAATTATAAAGGATATATTCCTCTTGAAATATTTTAAATTAATTTTAAAGATTATTTTATATTTTTTCAACATAGTTTTCCAAGGAAAGTATTTTGAAGATATTTTATGCATTAAAAAGTAATTTTCAAAGAAATATTATTTTCCTTAATAAATGGTCCTAGTTATCTTTCAAAATCCTTCTCCAGCTAAGATGAAATAATTTTATATAGTTTATGATTTATTGTGGATATCATCTCAGTACGCCATTCTCATTATTTCTTTGAGCAGTTGTTATTTATGATGTTAAGTTGTTTATGAATAATATTTCTCTTCCATAGGTTATATGATGATAAAACAACTATGAAACCCACTTCATTTAATGGGTTATTATATTATGAAATTATTATGAAACCAATATATTTTCCATAGGTTATGATATGATGAAATGTTTATGACACCCATTTCATTTCAAGCATTATGATATGATGAATTTTTATGATCTAGTGGAACACATATGTATGATGTCATTATGTGATGGGTGGGACAAATATACACTCTAATACATTGGGTAAAGAGTTATATCCAATGAGATAACAATGGGAAACAATTCAAAGGCCTTTATCCAAAATTAGAAATAGGTGTGTTCTAATCCAAAATGGGAAAGAGGTGTGTCCTGATACATAATGAGAAATTGGCGTGTCCTGATCCAAAATGAGAAACAGGTGTGTCCTAATCCATAATGGGAAAATGGTTTTACCTGATCCAAAATGGTAAATTGTGTCCTTATCCACAATATGAAATATGTGTGTCCTGATCCATAATAAAAAAGGTGTGTCCTGATCCACTATGTTTATCATAATGATAGTGAACCTTGACTACTAAGAAATATGTGGTAACCTTATTACATGTTCACAATGTTATGTATAGACCTGTTTTAATTTTTATAAGTTTATGTGATGGCATGATTTCATGTCCTTAACTTAACAATGAACATGTTTCTACTTATACATGTTCACAATGTTATAAGATGATGTGTATTCTACAAATCTAGGTCTTATGAATATGATATGATCACATGGTTTATGTTTTTGATTAATTATGATTCATGTCTTATGAACTTATAATATTTATTATATTAATCTTGATTAATATATATGATATAATGGGTATGATATTTTAATGTTATGATCATGTTCGCATAACCTTATGCTCATGATTATTATTACATATCTTCTTTTTTTACCCTTACTGAGCATCTCAGATAATCCTTTCTTATGTTTAATTCACCTAAGTTATGAAGAAATGTTTTAAGTAGTATTACTAAATGGGAATATATTTATGGTATAATTTGGAGATATTTCACCAAGTTAGAATACTGTGTTCTAAGTTTCTAAATACACTAAACTATTATTGGCATCGAGCATTTATTTTTCTATTTTGCTAAATATTCATCTTAAATGATGTAATATCCATGTATGTTAAGCTTGTTTCACTATAAGGTATGTGTTTATTTACACTCTCTCATCTTGTATTTGGATAGTGTTCTCAAGGGGGAGAAAATATTTGTTTCATAAGTCAATCCATTAGTACATACTAAACCTTTTAACAAAGCATGTATTTAGAGAGAGTTATTAAAATTTGTAATTTGGGATCTCAAAATGAATGTTTTTGAACTATTTTAACAATTTTTTAAAGTTCATATAGGAATATTTGTTCTTTTAGGAAATATGAAAAGTTATAGAAGAGATGAAAAGTTGATAAGTTTTTAATAGGTGAAATGTTTGAAAGTTGTGGTTTTCTATGTCACAGTATATGGACAACACAATTTTTCTATTCAATGATTCTTATTTACTATAATGAGTTTTATCAAGTAGGCTTATAATTTTTGATAAGTGATCCATAGGTTGGGTTTACAATGTTTTAGTGATTTATTGATCTTGGAAGAAAACCAAATCCAAATGGGGAGATTATTGGGACCAAATTTGCTGGAGGTGTTGTTTTAATGAATTTTAATAGTTTCTTTTTCTTTTATTGTATTTATGAAAATCACTTACCTTTTTAAAATCCATCAATCAGATAATGTTTTTTCAAGATTAGTTAATTAGAAACTATTTTCTTTAGAAATTATATCAATTAATGTTTTCTATTCTGAATATTGTTTTCTGGTTAAACTTTATTAAAAACTCATATTTTTCGAATGGAGTTTTTAGAATAGAGTGGGAAGATGTACTAGATTCAGAATATCATAAGATATTTTTGACATAAAAAATAATATAATGCTTTGATTATCACTTAATGTTATTAAAACATGAAGTAGTCATGATATAAGAAGAAGTGTATAGAAGAAAAGATAAATGTTAATTTACATTGTTTCTATGAAGTTGATTTTTTGGGATGTAGATAATTGGTTTGAGTAGTATTGGTTATATAGGTTGTTTTTGATTGGAAGTGTGAATTTACCAAAGTATGATGAATTAAAAAACTACTGATCTATTAATCCATCAGATGGGATGAATAAATAGATCTATCAGTTGAGATACAGATGAAAATTCATTATACGAGTGTTTGTCACTGATGAATCATCAAATATAGAGTTCCGTCAGAGGAAAAACATCAAACTGTCCAAATTTTATCAGATGAACTATAATTATTGATTGTGAATAAAAAGAGTTTTTGATACCAATATATTAGATGTGCAACGGATACCGATCCATCAGATGGTATTTAGAGATCGATCCATCATATGGGGTTCAGAGACTGATCAATTAGAAAAAATTTAGACACCAAATGATCAGAGGAGATACAAACACTAATCCATCAGATAAACTAATTTATACAAATTTAGCAGATTATATTTCTAACATTAATAAGTCATCAGATACTTAGTATCATCAAACAATATTTCAAAATATTTAGGAACATTTGATCAAATTAATAATAAGGTTGAAAAGGTGAGATGCATATAATTTTCTAGTAAACTATTGTTGTAGGGTTACAATGTCTTAAGAATTTGCAACTAAGATTATGAAAAAAAGTTTCAATTGGATTGAATCATCGAATTGAGAGGTATTCTATTTTAATTATTTTTAATTTGGTTAAAAAAACTGGAATGGAAAATAGTGTTTTCGGCTGAGATATTCCAGACTATCATTTTATAGAAAGACACTTGTGAAGTTATTATTTAATGAAGTTGTGTTTTAAGATGTTGTAGAAAATTCCTTAAGATTGAAGAAAACTCTATAAGAGTTGAAAATAATTTATAAATGGTCAAAATGTATTTCAAATGAATATATATCATTGAATTGTAGAATTTGAGTGAGTGGGAAAAAATTTCAGGTTTCCAAACTTTTCTATTATGGGAATCCTATAAATAGAGAGCATAGTATAATTTTAATTTGGAACTATTGACATTAAATAAGGTATAGAAATATATCTAGGATTTATAACTATTAAATGTAAAGCACTTCTAGGGAAAGTTATCTGGACAAAATTTCTAGAGGAAGCTTTCCAGATAGAAGAATAAGTAATCAAAGAAGTTATAGTTAGGATTCATTAGACCAGACCACTCAATTAGACTTAAAGATCATGATCAAAGAAATAAGAAGGGAAGAACATGGTTTTTTTTGCTGGAGAAAATTATGAATGAATCATTTTCAGATTGATGAATCGGGATGATGAATTGGAAAGAATAACTAGATAGAGTTTTTATTCAATGTCCAGAGAGGAAGTTCTTACCTACTTATGGGTAATAAAGTGAAGACTTGTTTTTGAATAATTTCAAAAGTGATGATTGTTGAAGTAGTATAGTGAAAATGTTTAGAACAAATTAGTGAAGGTTTCTAAACTTTTTACAAAACCTCATTTACATATTTCATGCTAGAAGACGAACATTAAATGTTGTATTGATAATAGTGATATGAAAGTGTAAGGGAATTTCCTACTTGTTGTATCTACAAAAAAGGATTTATTTATAGGGGTATTTTATTATTTTACCAAAAATTCCAAGGACTAACTACTCTTATTGAGTATATAACCTTATAAATACTTTTGTTCCTGTGGATGTGTTTGAAAGTTTGTTCTCCAGAAAAGTTGTATATCATTAACAAGAGGTGAAAGTTTAACATAAAAGGAAAAAATATATCATTGATTTACAAACTCTCACTCTTAGTAATTATATTGATCATGCGTGGGGATTTTCAGAAGGAACTCGAAACTCATGGGGGATTTGTGGAAGCAACTGTGGTCATATTGTTTTAGAGTACCTCCGATGTGGTGGTGGAAAATATTGAAATTCACACAAAAATGTGGGATAGGGGTCTTGAGAATAAGAAAATTACCCCAGTCCCATGGGATGGGGTAAGGTGGGACAATTTCTAGATTTCACCCGATGAGAGGATACAAAATATGAAAATTACCCAACCCTATGGGATATGGAACTTTATAGTAAATATGGTTTTTGTAGAAAATTTTTAGTACATAATTATAGGGTAGAGATCGTAGGATTATTTCCACAATTATCTCCTATATATCCATGTTCTCTCATTGGAGTTGAGTGATCTATTCTTATGTAGAAATTGTATTTCCATCCTCAATAAGATGACTGGATGGAGTTAGAAAAAAACCCTTTCCTCTATCAATGGTAGGGTGATTGGATGATGAATAAAGTCCCAAAATGGGTCATAGAGACCAAATCCACTATGGAAACTGGCCATATTCTTTATTAGAACATCACTTGGAAATCACAACATGTTTGATAATACCTTCTGTAGATACATGAAAGATACTACTGAGTTCTTATTTTCTCATGATAGGGGAAGAAGGTCGTCCAACTTATTGTGAATTTGATGGATGCAGAATGTATAGATTACAATCTTTAAGATTAATCTTCTGAAGATATGATAATAAGTCCTCATATTTGGATGATATCATATTAATAGAGACATAAGAGGGCTGGTAGTCCTTTTTAAAGGAGTATCTTGTTTGGTGGGTCAGTGATCGCTATACCGTTTGGTGGGATGTTTCTTGTTGTTCTGTTTGATCTATTAGAACCCATATTTAAGATGATCCTAGGGTAAAATATGATAAAAATTCCCCCATGATTATAGGATGGTGTTCTATTAGGGATTCCACAGTCACCAAGGATAGCTATGATGATGTCCGGAGGTCCTATCAAGTGATGAACTGAGGTTAATTCCGGGACACTATCTGGATACACTAGTGGGCCTCTGATAGATTGGTGATAATAAGGATATAAGCATGCTATGGTGTTTATTTTTTTTGACACCCTTAGTGGGACCACCTATTGCATTTTTTAATTTGTATGACTGGGGTAGTAATAACTTCCTCTGAATCTCCCTATGGAGTTTTGGTCATATATCGATGATGTTGAATATAATAAATAGGATCCTTACTAGGAAGATCCTAATTGGTTGAGTTGACTTGATGATTGTCCTTATCTATCTCCCTGAGGTAGGGAAGTTCTGTTTTACTACACTCTAGGGATAATTTCCCAAAGCATTTGAATGTGTAAATAAGGCCCACTTCTTCTTCTTCAGACTGTCATGAGAAAGATGGAAGGTAGGAATTCATCCTTAAGAAGATTTCATGATCTAATTCCAAATTTAGGATGAAGCCTTTTATGTGGTTATATGAGGCCATTATGTTCACCAACTGACACTTGATGTGTCATTTTGGGGAGAGCATATTTTGAGGCCTCAGAGCCATAACTTCCATGGTGGATGATGCCCATTATTAGTGTGATAGATGGTTGTTCACAGTAGTTTGATGTTTTTTGCAGGAATTTATAGCTTGTCTAGTGGTCTTGTAATCCATTGGAATATTCGACGATGCCATTTGGATGGTAAGGAATTTGAGAAGTCCTTAAGAGAAAAAATGTCACGTTATCAGTGTAGCATAATATATAAGAGTTAATGTTTGATCAATTACTTTCATAGTTAAAGGATAAATATATGGTCCCTTATATTATGAAAAATTCAGCACCATTAAAAAAAATTCATTTTTGGTTTACCATTTTTTTCCTGAAAAACATGGAACAAAATGGAACAACGAGAACTAGGCAGTCTATCCTTTTTTACCCATGAATGGCATGACACATTTACAGAATTTCACATCAGGTTAACCTTGTTGTTTCCTAAAAAATTTGTGTATGGTTTCAGTTGATTATCAGTTGTGGGTGATCGAGGGTGGTTACATAATCTTTTTCATTGGGTTTACCATATTTTTATTTAATATGAACTCCCAATAGTTTCCTCATCCATGAAAAGGAATGAGATTTATTTATAAAGGACGGAGTTCGATTGGGGTTTCAAACCCAATGACACTTAGGTACTCACATTATTTGAGAAGATATGAGGACAGTCTCATTACACCCTTTTGTGGGGAATTATTCATATTATAGGACTCTCTTATAAATTTATGATATATTTTTGAAATCCTTTATAATCTTGAATATGGGACCAATTACCCCTATGTCAATGATATTATTAAAGAAATGTGCTGATAAGAATAAACACGTGTGTCACTCATTCTCTATTATTCTCCTCTACATTTATGATTCTATAGTTTATAGCCATGTTCGGGATTTATAGAGTTTATTGATGTCTAGGGATGTGGTTGGTGTATTGGATATGGTATTGAAACACTATGAGGCATCCTACATATCATGTGAGTCCATAAATAAAAACCCACATAGTTTATTAACATTATTTAAGGTTGTATGATAGGACTATACCATATGGTTTAATGTTATTTTGTAAGTAAATAAATATAAAGCTCAATCCTTGAAGAGGAATCCTATATATGACCAATATTTAGGAATCAGAGTATAAGTAGTTCATGTTATGGGCATCTGCATCATAAAATATTTAACAAAAGGGGCCTTGAGAAGGACTTATTCATGTCAATCTTACTTGAACCGCCTCATAAATATTATAACCCTTTGAGTGAATATGAGATGTAATTGATCTTACATCCCAATGAAGGTCCCATGTTGTGGTAATCCTCATAATGCTGTTGGCACACTTTTCTCCAATATCTAAGCCCACAAGAGTCATGTTCAGTGTGATAAATAAGAGATAACGGGAGATTGGACACATCACATGAGGGAATATTTGTATGGGTCTTAAACATTAATGTTTTCCCTAGTGAGGTATGATTATCGATATCATAGAGAATGTGTTATGGAGCTTAATACATAGGAAGGAATCCTACATATCCTGTTTATAATAAGAATTAGAGTTATCATAGTTCAATTCATCCCTAAATCGCTAATAGGTTTAAGGTATTTGAGGGAATGGATGAGGATTACACTTAAGAGGATTCCTTTTTATAATACCACTTCTCATCCAATGATGGATGAGGAAAGAGGTAGATTTATTTTATAATTCAATCCCATGAGTTAATAATATTTGTGATATTCAGAAACTTACACCATGGTGGATTCCCATCGGAGCTTGATCCTTAGGAAGGAATCCAACATATCCTATTTGGACAGTAATCATAGTTCTCATGGTCTAGTAACCCCCAAACCCGCTTATGGGTAGGGATATGCGATTTCAATTGAAGGAATTATTTTCATCCCTGAGGATTAGGAATTTTGGTACTTATACTAAGATGGATTCCCTTGTTACATATTCATTCTATATCCTCTGATAGATAATTAGAGATGATGACCATGAAAGGTCTATTGAAAATGTTCAGTATGAAACAATGAGTTTTTCTGAGAGCATTAAAAAAATAGGGTCACATGAGTGTGTAACCCTAACCCATTAAGGAAACTTCCCTTTTAAAGGGTGTACTTAGCTGAAGGTTCATGGATGAGGATTTACTTTGTGTATATTGATGTGTGTTTGTCAGACAATTTTTGTAACATCCCAAGTAAGTAATGAATAATAGATATTTTTATCTATGTCTATTAATGATTAAGATAGTGTTATAGAGGCTTAAAATGAGAATAAATACAATCTTATGCATGGAATACACTAATATTCTTAAAAGATTGTTTTAGTGCCTTTTGATGGCAAACCATTTTTGAATCTATATTTTGACAATTTTATAAACTATGTTTGTCAAAATAAAATTATTCTTTATGATTGGGACATCAAAATTTACCTTGTGTGAATTTTTGGTATTTTTCTGACAATGTTCATCTTTTAATGAATAGTGAAAAATACTGCATTTTACATCAAAACTGCTTTTTAATCTAATTTATTTATATTATTAGATTATCTTTTGAATTGGTCTTAATGTGTAATATGAATATATTTTTACCATTTAATCCAATGGTGGTCATTGGAATCAATTTCACTTTGAAATTGGACTTAAACTAGTGTCAATCTTTTGATACTTATTGTTTTGTAAAAACACGCTATTTGCTCTGGCAGCGGGAATTAATCATTAAATTAATTAATGTGACTTATATGATTTGAATTTTGTAAAATAGACATCATTTTTGAATTAGGAATATCAAATATAGCTTAGGGTGAATTTTTGGTAATTTTCTGAAAAACTTCAATTTTTGATGAATAGTGAAACCACTAAGTGGTAATCAAGCAAACTGATTTTTCAGTTAAATGAAAGTTTTCCACTAATGTGTATTGAATTTTGAAAATCCGACATACATGGTTGTCATTAAGAAGTAAAATGTGGTTCAATGAGATTATAATAATTTTTTGGTGAATAGTAACTTATTAAGTTTTAAATCGCGATTAGTGATAATTAGTGTAGTTTAAGGTATAAATAATGCTTTAATAATATGAAATGACCTAGACACATGTCCCAACCTCATTGGTTGTGTCATTGCCGACCATGAAATGCCATGGGTCTACTTGGGGACCCCATGGATCCACTTTTGTTGGGAAATGACATAAATTACTTTTTATTTAATGTTAAAGTGAAAATGACACAAACATAATATGTTTTACAAAAACAATTTTTAAGTGGGGTTATACAAGTCCAAATTTTGATTATAAAAATTCATTGGAAATATAAAAAGATTTCCTACATCATAGTAGTTTTTTTATGATTTTTAGACATTAAATAAATTAAATTATGTATGACATAATAATGATGCAGCGATGACATCATTATTTGACGATTTAAATAAAATGGAAAGATAATATAAAATCTATAAACTACACATGTCCAAAACCAATTGTATGAGTGGATTTAGAACCCTTATCACCTTATCCACGAATTATATAAATGTGGGACCTTTTGAAACCGAAAAACATTTTCAAATAATGTAATATTTCTTTACTTTCCAAAAGTGCCCCTCCTCTCCTCTTATAAAAGGCCCCCACCTCTACCTCATTTCACACACTCTTCAAGCCTTTGGCTCGGCCAACCCCTTCCCATTTGCTCTATCCACATCCCTCTCCTCATCCTAGAGGATTCCCTTTGGGCAGAATCCTTTCAAAGGAAGCCTTTAGGCTCAACTCAAAAGGAGTTACACTTTTAAAGGTAATTCATTCTCTCATGTTCATTTGTTTTATTTTGCTTTTCCAACCCCCTAAACTATTTTTATTTACTTCTTTTGTAACAACACCAGTATCATAAATATACTAGGATGTTTTTATAAGATTTATTTGAGCTACACTCTCACACAACTACATCAAATGGTTAAAGAACATACGGTTTCCGTGGATGGCGAAATTCTGCCTCCCGAAACGATGATTGTTCAACACTCATTTAACACATTCAAAGGTGGCCACTATGATGTCACTATTTTTATATATGATATATAATATGTTTATGTTTTCCTTAAGCTTCTGTTTTTTTTCATTTTGGGCATACCTTTATGGTTTCCATTATGGGTAAAACACGATATCTTCATTTTAGGAAGTGCGGACTACCGCCCCCTAAAAGTGATTTGTTTCGTTAGTACCATATGTGGGATGTGTAAAGGATAAAGTTAATGATATTATATATGTTATTATACTGGAATTATAATATACTCTTATATCATTATGATTCCATTCCAGAAAATATGAACTAGAAATGGAAGTAGCGTTCATGCGTACGTACGGCTTACCGTCTCCATGAACGGTGCATTTCATTTCTTACCTCTAAATGTGATGTAATATTATAAATGAATGTATGTACTGGATATATATGACATATATGATATCTAAATCATTAATACCATTCTTGATATAATGAACCTTTGACCAAATTAACAACATGTAAGTGTAAGAAGTCTATTTTTGACTTAAGAACCAAATACCGACAAAATGAACATTATTAACTTAACTGATTACATGATGTTCACAACATGGTATAAAAGGAATAATGAACTTGAAAAGATTCATAAGCAAGTAGAGATTAACTCAAGTTTATTATTCAGTATTTTAAATAACTGTCGGGTCAAGTCGGATACGAGGTATGGGACTTCGTCTCAATCTCCTTTCGTTGAGGCATATTTTATTTTATACACAACATTCTTTTATACGGTGTATAAACCCCTTTGACTTTTACGTTTATTCAAAAGGAATATTTTTTATACGAAGCGTTTACTAAACGACAAAAGGGAATGTTTTTGTCGTACGTATGCGGCGACAACGACTTCTCCGCCGTCGTAACCGTTATTTGAGTTTCGTCTTCCTCTACAAGCCATACCTTCTTTTTTTTAAAAGAAAAATAAATACCATGTTTTACTTTGGTATTGAAAATGGTTTTCATAATGTTTTTATTATATCAATGTGTTGTATTGATATCTCGTGATTGAAATGTGGAAATGTTATGTTTCCTTTATGCATGTTTTATGTGATATGATTATGTTATGGTTCTTGGGCATTATTATGAAGACGGGTGGTTCCGTGATAAACTAAGGGCGGGTGAGACCGTTATAGCTCTCCAATGCATTGGGTAACGCGAAGGAGTGAAACGTTAAGGTTTCTCCGAAGAGATTTTAGGGAATATACTGTGATGGGTATTCCAAACGTAACCAAGAGGGTTACTCCCTACGTAAGAATGTTATGAATGCCTCAAGTTACCTTTATGTCTTATGATTTCTATGATTTATTCATGATTTTATGAGGTATGTTAAAGTGGCTATGTTTTATGGGTAAAGTATGATTTCATTCTTATGTATATATAAACTCATGTTTCCTTTCTATGTTTTTTTTATAACCCATACTGAGTTTTTATGCTCATCCCAAGTTTTTTGAAATGTTTTTCACAGGTCAAGGGAAAGGTACATGATAAGATGATAGAGTCAAGGATGTGTCAAGAAATAATCCATGTTTTATTTTAAATGTGTTTCCACTGATGGGAATGAAGAATACTATCTTTATGTAACCACTTTGTTTATATGTGGAATGTAATGCAAGTTTTATGATCTAATTCTCTAAAACTCTAAACCTGAAAAGATCCTCAATGTGTAATCTTGTAATAACTCAAGATTAAGTAAGGTTTAAGGCTGGGGCCTTATAATTTTGACATGTCCTAAGGTATCTTACTAGAATGTATTAGTTGTCTACTTGTGATGTAACATCTCAAATTTACTAATGTATTATTTTTATAATTTATATGGATTGATTTTTATACCATGAGTTGAGATGACAAGTGATTCGGAGGCCCAATTTTCCCAGAACAATTATTTGTAAAATATTAAGCTTTTAATACCGCGTGCACACAGTTTTCCTAAAAAAGTGGAATAAAACATAAAAAAGTGCTCGAATTAGAAATCTGAGGGCAAAATTGATTTAAGAGTAATGGATTTACCCTAGGTTCAACATAAATTTTTTATGCATGGGTTGTCTATAGAGAAAGGCACAAAGGATGAAACTGTAAATAAAATTATTTTATAAAAATTATTTTTTGACTCGGTGACTATCCTTTTTATTATGGTTTTGTCAAAAATTCATGGTTATACTCATAACATTGAAACTTATCTGGATAAATGGATATATAATCTCCAAATAAGCAGTTGGTTGATGATGATAGATAGATTGAATGACACCCCTTTGATTAGACAAATCGAGGATCGACGATGACCTCGCAAACATTCGTCATCAGCGACCGATCCAAATAAAGGTAGGGCTGTTGTTTCTTTGTGGTTTCCCGATTATTGATTTTCATGATTAATACAGGTCAGTATATGAATAGACTGATTTGTGGTTCAATCATTGTAGTATAGTTTATAATTGCGGGGATTATTTTTTTGAGTTTTTCTTGATTTTCCTCTTCATTTATCCTTCTAACGAAAAGAGATTGAGGCCGACATGAACAAAGTATAAGGTTCATTACTCATGGTATTATTTTTTTTCTCCTCCATCGTTCATTGTACTATTCTTAGTTGGATCTTCATGGTCATGGATTGACTTTTTGGGTAGTTCCAAATGTGAAAAGACCCCCATATTGGAGGCAAACCAACAACAGAGGTTGGGTTAATGTAGATCAGGACCCGAGGAGCTCGGATATGGGACCATTTTGAATTATGAGCATCAAATATGGATCAATGTTATGAATAAAGGGACAATAGTATAAGTATGACACAACTTTCTAGTGAGGTGAGGCAGTTGTTTAGGTATCTCAGGGCAGTGATGATCAGAATCGGAGGTGTTGGTGACATGGAGCATGGCGGGTGGCCACGTAGGAGCCAATAGAGACGATCAGAGAAGACCGAGGATGTGGCCGAGTGAGTCATGGATGAAAGATGTGTGAATTAAAGGACACGTGTATTGGACCAGGAGGCTCTCATGTGAGCAGGACGGGCTAGGAGAGACAGGATGATCCCAGGCAGATCGGGCTGGGCCCAGGATGTCCGAGCCAGCCAAGCCAGAACTAGGGGATCGGGCTGGAGCTGGGCCATGGTTGACCATGATCCATGATAGCTCTAAATATCTCATGGACATGATATATAAGGAGAGGTCAACCATGTAAGTCGAACATGGTAGCTACGGGGTGGCCTGTCCGAGCCGTCGACCGGCACAGTCAGTGGACCAACCGTGCGGTCGGTCCGGTGGGCCAGTGACCCCCTTTTGATTTTGGAACTACCATAACTTTCAAATGGTATGTCCATTTGATGATATAAATGTGGCGTTGATACCCTTTCATTGATAAGGTCCTTTTGAGATAATGTGGTGAGTTTTTAGTTTGAACTGATAAAGGTTTAGTTCATTCCCCTAGTCCTTTCATCGAGGGTTCAATATGACATTACATCCAAATTACTAGATTATAGTCCACTCTATAGGTTTAATCCTAGATAGAGTATGGTATCCCTCCATTTGATGAGAGTGTGTAATCTCTATCACCCATAGCGGAGTTTTGTGGAATCGACATAACCACCGAGAGCAGGGTGTTGGTCCTCCATCTAGAGGGCCACATCAGTAGGGTTAGTGGTATTCCCTAATGTGTCTGGGTAGGATCCTCTACATTGTGAATTGATCCATATAAGGTTAGTGGTATTCCCTAGAGTATATGGGATGGATCCCCTATCTGTGTAACATATTCTCCCTTGACCAATGCGTTCTCTTTGGGGGGGGATGAGCTAAACCTCTCCATGAGTGTCTCTGATGATATCATGGATCAATGAGTGAGTTCTCATGGAACAAGCATGATTCTAACATAATCCAATGACTGGTAATTGGTTTTGACTTACATATATACTGTGTGTCTTGGATAGAGTATATATGGATGTTCTTGATTCATGTGTTGTAGACATATACCTATGTGGAGCTGGCTATATTTTCCTTCGTGGTATATTCTGTATGGTATTTTGTTTGTGGTATTTCCTTTGTGGTATTTCTTTTGTGGTATTTCATTTGTGATTTTGAGGTGTCCTATCGAGTAATGTTGTACTCACCACTAAATTAGATTTTCCTACACATGTCATGTCTTGCGCAGACGATCGAACCTTTGATAGAGTCCTAGGTGGACCAGGACTAGGCGTTGCCTAGTAAGGCTAGAAATATGAGGCATGTTCATGCGGTTCAGATAGAAGTCCCAGTATCTCTATCCTTAATGGATGGACCTGTGGTTATAGAATCTTTTTTGTGGGACTGTATTCTATCCCTAT
Source organism: Viscum album (assembly GCA_963277665.1). NCBI lineage: Eukaryota > Viridiplantae > Streptophyta > Magnoliopsida > Santalales > Viscaceae > Viscum > Viscum album. The sequence continues at coordinate 1,357,781,769 of OY728148.1, forward strand.
TTACTTTCCATTACTTTCAATGTTGTACCCTAGTTGTGGGATATAGAGGTCTGTATGCATTTTTTTACTTAGTGTTTTTACATTTATGAATTTGTGGCTTGGAGATATGTGCGTGTATACACATACTTAGAATAATGCCTCCCATTTTTGGGATCTTCCCACTATGTACTAGTCACCATCCCCTGTCCTATTGGAGGTGTGCTTGGGTTAGTCATAGAATGGGCCCCTTTGGGATGGGTCATGATAGAGTGGTGTCATAGGTGGTTCGTTCTACTTTAGGACCTAGAGCCTGTGAGGTTGGTTTGGGGAAGCAATGTTAATTTTTTTAAGTTTGGATTTCAGGCTAGAAACTCTAGTATTATTGTAGTGGATGGTGTATTCATACACCAAGACTCTGATTACCTGCTTTTTAACTCAGTACATGAAAAAACTGGTTGAGGGGAAAACAATGGTATATGAATCATATAGGAATGGTTGTGTTTTCTATATCCTTCTTAAGCTAGCTCTATAGATATACTTTATTGACCATGGTGCAACTTGTTTTATATCCGGAAGCCTCTATGAAGATAGCCATCCAGGATTCCACGTGTGATCATGAGGATAATCCACCTAGCGACGAGGCATCAATACATGGTCTTGTACCAGATATAGCACCTCTGGGTGGTTTACCAGCTATACCACCACCCATCGAGAAATAGCTACTACAAGCACTACCAGATGAGGAGTCATGCAGAATAAGTTCATTACACAAGTTTCAAAGATAGTTCCCTCCTAGGTATTGGGTTGAGATAGACCCCTAGTTGTTTTTGGATTGTCTAGAGGCTGTCACCCATGTTTTCCACCTTGTGAATATGCATGCCAACCAGATTGAAGTCCTCACCACGAGTCTTCTTCAAGGAACCGTAGGGTAATGTTAGATCATGATGACTCGGTCTCATGACGAGATAGCCCTCTCTTTGAAAGACTCTAATAACCTCTTCAAAGAGAATTTATATCCTTATATGTTGCGATGAATACACATAAAATATCTTTTGCATTTTCACCAGGAATGTATGACTGTGGAGGAGTATTTAGTGAAGTTTATAGGCCTTTCTCCATACTCCATAGACATAGTATGAGACCAATTCTTCAGGGATCAGAACTTCGAGGATGGGATACATCGGGACATTAGGGAATTGGTGGTATCCCATGGCATTCCTACCTATTATGGGGTACTTGAGGAATACCTCATAGTGGAGATCTTTCTAGTGAAGAAGGCACCAATAGTGGGAGGTAGTAGTGGAAACTGGGTAACTAAGACCTCGGCAGAAGGTAGAAGATAACATTTATGTGAATCCAAGTAGGCCAAAAACTTAAGTAGGTGACCATAGGATTTAGGGTTAGTGGTGTAGGGATCCCAAGGTGGCTCAAATCCACCGAGGGATAGCCGATGTTACACATGTGGCGGTTAGGGACATTTAACATGATATTTCCTGACCCGTTGTATAGCTGACTGGGGGATGGTTGAGGGACCAGTGAGGTAGAGGATGATATTTGAGCAAGTTAGTTCATAGGGTGGAAGATGTGGTAGAGGAGAAGGCAAGGAAATATGATGTGGATGAAGGTTTGACCTATTACCACCATCACTCCTAGGTGGTCCACTTCAGGCTCAGGGAGCTGGTGGAAAGGGACGAGGCCAATTGCAGAAAATGGAGGCTTATGAACTTGAGTATCCATGGATGATTCAATATAAGATCTATGGATTTTCCACCTTATCCGTATTTATGATAGAAACATGTGCTAATAATTCCTTTCTTTCCATGAATCTTGTTTGAGACTCGAAGATTTCGGTTGAACAATTGACTTGACCCTTAGGTTTGGAGACTCCTACGAGAGGAGATTCGATGATCACACACATGTGATGAGAGTTTTCCCTAACTCATGGAGGTGAGAGTTTAGGTTGGGCGATCTTGGAAGTGGAATCGAGGCCTTACAATTTCATTCTTGGTATGGATTGGTTATCTATAGTTCATGCTAAGATTGAATTTTTTAGGCACAGAGTATAGTGTGTCTATAGTGATGGAACCAAGTTTTCCTTTGTTGGTGAAATGGAAATGTAGGCAGCATAGGATGGATTCACACGTAAGAGGGTGTAATGGATTAATCATTAGTTGGCTAGCCTCACCCTCGGTGTAGTGGATGATATGATTCCTCAGTTTCTTGCAGTGGTGGAAGAGTATGAGGACATATTTCTTAAATATGTTCACGGTTTACCTCCCTACAGAGAGATAGGATTTGAAATTTATCTATACACTAAGACAACACAGATATCTATACCTGCATATTGGATGGTTCCCGTAGAGCTTTGTGATATGGGGGTATAGTTGGAGGACTTATAGTGGAAGGGCTTCGTGATACCCAATGTTTAACCCTGGGTATCCCCAATTTTTTATGCAAGAAGGAATATGGGGGATTAAGGTTATGTATGGATTACTAGCACTTAAACCAGGTGACCGTAATGAACTTTTATCCACTACCGAGGATCAATGACCTCTTTGATCAGTTGGAATCCCTACTACAAAAATGGACTTTCACAGCGCTGATATTTATCAACACTACAAAAAATACTGATAAATGGAATATTCATTAGCGTTAAGGAAAGCGTTGATAAATTTAACCTTTTGTTATAATTTTTTTGGCATTGATAAAGGGAACCATTATCAGCGCTTCTTTTTTAGCACTAATAAAGTGTAACATTTTCAGCGCTTTTATTTTTAGCACTGATAAAGAGTAACATTTATCGGAGATTTATTTTCAGCACTCAAAAAGGGTACCCTTTATCAGTGCATTATTTTTAGTGCTGATAATTATTTATTTCATCAGTTCTTTTTTAGCAGTGATAAAGGTCTGAATAAATAAAATGAAATAATGGAATATTCAAAAAATAAAAAATGAGTTTATTAAAAAAATGTTACAAATTTTATTAATTAAATAATTATTGATAGAAATTAATTATTGATTATACATTATTAAATATTAAACATTTTATTAATTAGATAATTATGATAATTAATGTTATTAAATTGTATATATTAAATATATAGGTATATATTAATGTATATAAATATGATTTATTTATTATAAAATATTTATGTGCTTTACATTAAATAGACATATATTTATAGAATAATGGTATATAATTAAAAATTAATATGAATTAAAAATATTGACTAATTTCATAGTACTCAACATATAATTGAATGTGATTTGATTTTTCAATTTAACATAAATCAAACCTATGTTACAACGATTTCACATATATGTAATTAATTCATTTTTATATTCAATGCATGCACATAAAACTTATCTATTTTTTCAATATTGTTAAAGAGAACTTATTCTTAATTTATTCAATTTTCCTCATTTTTAACATATATGCATGCACTTAAAATTTGATATTCATTAATAATGATAAAAATATATATTTAAAAAAATAATTATAAATAAATATATTTATTAATGTACATTTACTATATTTATACAATTATATATTTATAATTATAAATAAATAAATATTTTCCTAAAAGTATTTATTTAATTTATATAAAAAATTATATATATTTAAATAATTATTAAATTTATAATAAATATACTTAAACAATGAATATATTTAGTATATTTAAATTTTTATATATTTATTGAATATATATGTATATATATATAATGATATAAATATTAATTTTTTAAAATATTTCTATAAATATAAATAAATAATTATAAATAAATTATTATTAAATTATAGTATATATATTTAAAAAGAAATATATTTTATATATTTACAATTATGTATATTTATTAAGTATATATAAATATTTACAAAATTTTATTGACAATTATAATTATAATTCCTTTAACACCACTTAAGTAATAACTTCCAATAAAAGCATCTTTATCAGTGTTTTTTTCACGCTAATAAAAATGAGGCTTTATTAGAACTAAACAAAGTGCTAATAAAATGAAAATTTATCAATGCTATAAGTTTAGGGCTAATAAAGATTGGTTTTATCAGTGCTAAAAAACACTGATAAAGAGTTTATTTATCAGTAATTAGGTGATAAACACTGATAAAATGACTCTTTATTAGTTCTTTTTTATAATCACTAATAACAATGTCCTGATCCAATTAAAAAAACCTAACCATTTGTAAACCTATCACGATATTAGATTCTTTCCATGGAATCCAACTGCTTTCAGCACTCCTCCTCGGTGAATCGAAGCTCGAATCACACCACTTGACTGATGCTAGTTGCTCGAACATCTCATCCAAAATTCAGAGTTCGATTGTAATCAGGGCTTCGGAAGATGGTCTCAGATTTTCATTAACCCAGAGAGGCATTACTTCAGATATTATTTATGTATTTTTGGTTTTGTTTTTGATTTATCCTTTGATGATGTTGTTATTTGTGGTTCGGTAATTATATACAAGTGAGGTAGGCCTTCGGATTTTCTCAGTTTCTGATTTTGATTCAACTCTTGATCGCTCATAGAGAGTTTATTGTTTCTGGTCTAAATGGGGATACATGGAGTCACATGGAGTTTAGTTGGTTGTTTTATTTTTTTTACATTTCCCAAATTGATAACCCAAAGTTATTATGTATATTTTTCATTCTTTATTTTTTAATTTATTCCATACATGTGAAATTTTTGAAATTGAAACTAGGGATTTTGTGTGTGAGGGAGTTGAAGGTAGGTTAAGGGACTTATTTTATATTAAACCGCTTCATATATTCTTTTCTCTATATATTTGGTTTGGTGTGAAAATCCAATGTAAGGATGCATCATGGAAGTTTTTATTTAAATTTTCTTTCTACTAGTTTTATTTAGTTTTTGGGGAAAATTATCCCCACTGTGTTGTTTTTCATGCCCTGGTGCTTGTTTCCAGCCCAAGGGGGATCGATAATGTCCCTTGGACACTATTATTATATAGACTGACATTCCACCCATATCATTTGAAAATTTTATTCAATTTTCAATGGGTTTAAACATGGACTTTCAATATTTATTTTGAAATCTATAAAACACTTCCCTCACATACATGGATTGGGAAATAAATATCCAATGAATTCGATGAGTTTCCTATAATCGAAGGAAAATGACAACTCACTAATCATCAATATTTAAACATTGTTCATTTTTAATGTAGAAAATTATTATCATCATCCATATCTTGAACCTCTAAATATTAGGTCATCCACATTGATAAACACTTTCAATCTATCCATACAATTATTTTTTATGTAATGATTATGATCAATTGCCCAATTCTTAAATTAACGTTTCTTGAATAATTCAATAAACCATAAATACAAAGCTCTTAGATTCAATTCACACATCACCTTTTTCAATTTAAAAAAATATTCTCATATTAAACAATGAGAAAAATCTCTGTTTGTTTTATGTAATTCATATTCATGTAATCCATTCGTAAATGATAATTTTACACCTAGTTGGAGTACCTTGAATTTTATTGGGATGGTTCAGTGTGGAGATATGAAATCCCAAAGATGTTTTCACATATTTATATACCATTAATTTTAAATGTAATAATTCCTTAGGTTGTTATAGAACTTATTCCAATAAATTTTTATATCTTCTAGTTTATTGAATGATATTTTATTATTCTTGTTTATTATATTTTAGTTTCGTGTTACTCCTTAATTGCCTATATTATATTTTGATTTTTAGGGTATTTAATAAATATTTGATGTGGAATAATTATTTTATTAAATTCAATCACCCATTTTCTTCAACATAATAAAATTCTTTGAAACAATCAAATGTTGAGTTTCCCTTATTAGAATTTTCTATAAATTTCACTTTTGATAATGATTATATTATATGTATTTATTTATATGTCATATAAAATTTATATTTTATGAATATATTAGGATGGATATGAACCATAAATGGATGCACACTAATAATTTGATGAATGGATATGAATATGGAGTTAAAGAGTTCATCATGTTTGCAAGATAGAATATAATTGAATCTTCTAAAATAATATATCTGTGTTTATGTTGTTGTTATTGAAGACAAATTAGTTTGGAATAGTTGGAAGAATATTTATTTCTATTTAGACCCATTAATAAATGTTTCAAAAACAAGTATTGGTTATGCATCACTCACAAATCAAAAAACAAAACTAATGATTCTTTAAGCACCTCACTACTGTTGGTTAACTACAGCTTAGCATAACATCTGACCTGAACTTCCTACCTGACATCCCCATAAGGCTCTCATCCCACACAGAGTGAAAAAAATCATATTGTTGAACATAGAGATAAAAGTTTATATAATAATCTAATTTATTGGATAAATATTTTATGGAAAACACATTTGATTGAATAAGAAACATGAGAATCAGAAAATGCAATGAAGGAAAAATATTATCATTTGTTTAAATAATGAATAAAATTGTGAGTAATAAACGGAAAAGTTAATGATACATGGTGATATGATAGATATGGTGGAGAGAGTGTGTGGGATGAGAGCAACACAGGGTTTCCGGATAAGAGGTTTATGTTAGATTCTATGCTAAGAGGTATTTGGCTAATAGTAGTGAAGTACAGAAAGAATCCTTAGTTTTTTTATTAACTTTGTGAGTGATGCACAACCAATCCTTGTTTTGGATCCATTTATCAATGGATCCAAATAGATATATATATATATCATTAATTATATTGCGGTTTCTTGAAACCCATATAGTATTCTAAACCATAATAAAGTGTACATAGAACCTTTAGTTTTGTTATTAGCTTATATTTGGACCAAAAAAACCCTTTGGAAAGATTTAAAGGTAATATTATGATATATTTTCTCTATTTTACTAAAAAAATATATAATGAAAAGTTGATTTAATTTTCATTATTCCTTGAAAATTTCATTTATTTTAGAAGATTCTTTCCATGTGTCATACATTTTCAGGAAGATTAACGACACTGTCTCTACTCAATCATAGAGGTAATATTGATATTTTCAGAGTAAAATAATTATCCATGGAATTAATGTATTGTTTCATATTTATGTTTTATTTATTTATTTTTATTATTACTCACATAATAATTGTTTTCTTATATAGGTGGATTATTTTTCTTGAGTTGGGGTGCTCTATCTAACTTTCATGCTTCTTCTCCCTTAAAACCTTTTCACCCATATAGTGGTGCATTTATTACTTTCTTTGAAATGACCTGCACTACATTTGTTGGAAGGAAAATGATGCCACCTCTACTCAATCATAGAGGTAATCTTGATGTTATCATAGTAAAATAATTGTCCATATAATTAATGTATTGTTTCATATTTATGAATAATTTATTTCTTTTTAGTATTATTCACATAGTAATTGTTTTCTTATAAAGGTGGATTATTTTGATTGAGTTGGGGTTCTCTTTCCAACTTTCATGATTCTTAACCCATAAAACCTTTTCACCCCTTCAGTGGTGCATTTATTTCATTATTTTAAATTACCTCCACTGACTTTGTTGGAAGATAAATAATGCTACCTATTCTCAATCACAGAGGTAATCTTGATGTTTACATAGTAAAATCATTGTCCATAGAATTACTTTATTATTTAATATTTATTTTTAATTTATTTCTTTTTAGTATTACTCACATAATAATTGTTTTCTTATACAGGTGGATTCTTTTGTTTTAGTTGGGGTGCTCTGTCCAACTATTATGATTCTTCTCCCTTAAAACCTTTTCTCCCATACAGTGGTTCATTTATCACTTTCTTTAAAATTACCTCCATTGACTTTGTATTAAGAGAAACACCACTTCCACTGCTCAATTATATAGTTAATATTGATGTTTTCATAGAAAAATCATTGTCCATATAATTAATGTATTGTTTCATATTTATGTTTAATTTATTTATTTTTATTATCACTCAAATAAAAATTGTTTTCTTATACAGGTGGATTATTTTGTTCATGTTGGGGTGCTCTTCCCATATTTCATCCCTTTCCGCATAAAAAAATCTATAGACTTATTCTCCCTTAAAAACTTTCACCCCTATAGTGTTAACATTCATCACTTTCCTCTAAGTTCCCTTCTCTACTAAATCACATAGGTAATCTTAATATTTAAATATGAAACTCATTTTCCATAGAATTAATATATTATTTTATATTTACGTTAAATTTATTTATTTTTAGTATAACTCCTAATAATTGTTTTCTTATACAGGTGGATTATTTTTTTTGAGTTGATGTGGTTTGTTCGAAGCTTCACATGTAATATTGGTAGTTCGAAAAATAAAGTCAGTGGAAATTGTGGTAACATTGATAGTTATGATTGTTTTGAGGATTTACGATGTGTAGGAATCAGCCTCACCTCAATTCGACACACGATGTGACATGTATGACTCAAAGTACTTATTTCTATTTTAAATTGACATTAATTTTAGTAAAAAAGAAAACTGACTCAATGTGTCTGTTATCAGTTTAAAGTTGACATTTTACATTAAGAAGTTTAAGTCAATGAAAACTGATAAATATTTCTTGGATTTTCTTGATAATTTAGGGAATCAATTCATAAATCATTTATGACATGTAGGAATCGGCCTCACATAAAACTAATATAGGATGTGATTCGTATGAGTCAAAGTGCATGTTTTAAGTTCAAAATGACATTTTAGTACAAATAGAAGTGAAGTACTCAAAACCAAGAAAGCACATTTAGATTTTTTTGGTACTTTGTGAAAAAATACCATAAATGATTTGGAACATATAAGAATCAACTACATCTAAATCTGAGGCACGGTGTCATCAGTATGACTCTAAGTGCGTCTTTATTTAAAATTCACATCAATTTTAGTAAAAAAACAAACTGACCTACTCAAAATTGAAAAAAATAGATTGTTTTGATACTATAGTAAAATGAACCATAAGTGATTTTAGACTTGCATGAATCATCCACACCTCAATATGATGCATAATATGACCGATATGACTCTAAGTGCATGTTTTTATTTTAAATTGACATAAATTATAGTAAAAGGCCAACTGACCTACTCAAAATCAAGAAAACTAATTAAAATTGTTTAAATAATTTAGGAAAATTATCTATATGTCAATTGTGATTAGTAGAAATCAGATGAACATCAATCCAAAACACAATGTGATTGGTATGAGTCAAAGTGCATGTTTCAATTTTAAAATTACATTTTTGTTAAGAAGACAAGTGACACACTCAAAACCAAGAAAACACATTCAAATTGTACTGATAATTTAAGGACACGATCCATAAGTCATTTGGGACATGAATGAATTAGCCACACCTCAATCCAATGCACGGTATGAGTGCTATGAATCAAAGTGCATCTTTTTATTTAAAATCATCTTAAATTTTAGTAAAATGGACAACTGTCCTACTCAAAACCAAGAAAAAACATAACAATTGTTTTGATACTTTACGAAAATGATCCATAAGTCATTTATGATGTGTAGGAATCATCCAAACATCAATCTGATACATGATATTCCTGGTATGACTCAAAGTGTCCATTATCAGTTTAAAATCAATATTTTAGTTCAAAAAGTGTCACTTACTGAAAAATGATCTAACACACTCAGATTTTCTTGATAATTTATTAGAAAAATTCATAAGTAATTTGTGATATGTGGGAATCTATTTCACATCAAATCGATACACGATGTGATCAGAATGAGTCAAAAGTGGGTATTTCCATTTTAAAATGACATTTTAGTAAAGAATACATCTAACATACTCAAAACTGATCAAACTCATTCATATTTTTTTTTGATACTTTAGTAAAATGATCCGAAAGTAATTTGAGATGTGTTGGAATAATTCACACCTCAATCCGATGTATGGTGTGACCGGTGTGACTCTAAGGGTGTCATTTTTTATTTAAAATTGACATCAGTTTTAGTAAAATTAACACTTCCTATTACTTTATTTCACTATTTTAATACAAATAGTATAATTATTTTCTTATATAGGTTCATTATTTTTCTTGGTCAGGGGTGATTTTCTTAGTAATAGCATTATTTGGGTCAGGATTAAAAGATAAAGGAACATTGGTTTTTTTGAATGTATGAAATAATTTTTATTTATGTATTTGTATAAACTAATTTTTGAAATGTATATAATATAGGGTTTTGTTATTGTGTTTGTATTTTAAATTTCATCCCATTTAAATCCAATAATGGGACTTGTTTTTGTTGATATCTGGTGTGTTTCTGTTGCTACGGTGTGCTGTAAGAGCACACTGGAGTGTGGCCCTTTATCAGTGCTTTTTAATATCACTGATAAAGTTCTACTAGCACTCATATAAGTGATGATAAAGGACCATTTTATCATCAATAATAAAATTCTAGGGATTTTAACTTTTCTGATGTTGTAAATGATTTTCTAGTGCTGATAAAATCCATTTCTAGCTCTATTAAATTCCAGTCTAGTAGTAGTGAAGGGGTGTGATAGTTCTCAAAGATCAACCTCAGATTTGGCTATCACCAGTTGCGAGTACGAGATGGGGATATAATAAATAAGTCCTTTAGATATCTTTACGGTCACTATGAGTACTTGGTGAGGCTTTTTTGTGTGACAAATACCCCAGAAGTGTAGATGGTATTCATGAACCATATCTTTCTTCCTTAAATAGACTAGTTCATGGTGGTCATCATTGATGATATCCTAGTGTACTTGGAATTTTAGGAGGAGAACACAACGTACTTTTGGATGCTTTTGGACACTCTTAGAGAGCTTAATATTTATGAAAATCTCTTGAAGTATCAGTTCTAGATTCAAGATTTTCATTTTATAGGACATGTTATTTCATATGTTGGAGTTGCAGTGGATCCAGTAAAGGTTGAGGTAGTTTTTGCATGGGAGCCACCCAAGATTATTATCAAGGTTTGTAGTTTCCTTGGGATGGTAGGGTAATATCAGAGGTTTTTACCCAACTTCCCTAGAGTAACACCACCAATTACATATTTGACACAAAAGGGGAAACCTTTCGTATGGATAGAGAAGAACTTGTAGTGATTTCAGTAGCTGAGGTAGAGGTTGACGAGCTCTCCTATCCTGAAGTTACTAGAGGAATGCATCGAATACGTGGTGTTCTGTGATGCATCTATGATCAGGATTGGTTTTTTCCTAATGCAGGGGAAAGCTGTGATTTTCTATGGTTCTCACCAATTGTGACTGCATGAGAAGAATTATGCCACCCATGATCTTGAGTTGACTTTGGCAGTGTTCTCATTGAAGATGTGGTGGAATAACCAGATTATCAAACAGTTTATCATCTACTATGATCACAATAGTATCAATTATATCTTCTCTCAAAATGATATGAACTTGAGAGAGAGGCAATGGATAAGGTTCTTACAAGACTACGACTTCGAGATTGTCTATACTCCTTGGAAGGGGAATGTGATGGTAGATTCTCTCAGTAGGATATCTAGTTTGTAGTTTTTGAATGAGGTGTCAGAGTAGTTGGCCTCATTATAGATATCCCTTATGGATAGAGTTGGAGAAAATATTCTCTAGTTGATAGTTTTCACCCAACCACTCTTATAGTGAGTCAGGGAGGCACAACTTGGGGATACCGACTGCAAGACCTTACATGCTCATATGTCAACAGTACATGCTCCTGATGGATATTCGAAAGCTTTAGGGCACGTTATTCTCTTCATAGGGAACATATTTGTAACTTTGGCATTGTGGGGGGAGGTTCTTAAGGAGTTCCACACATCCCCTTTGGCGGTATATCTAGGTATGGTAAAGATGTACTAGGACCTCCGACGTCAGTTTTGGTGGCCTGGGATGAAGAAGGAAGTTCTAGAGTTTGTCTCTCAATGTATCACTTATCAGTAAGTGAAGGCTGAGCAGTAGGTTTTAGTAGGTTTAGCTTAACCCCTTGAGGTTCTATAATGGAAGTTGGATGGGATATAGATATAATTCATGATGGGTTTACCATGTATGTACAGGGGATACAATTCCATCAGGGTGATCACTGACCGACTCACCATGTCATCCCACTTTCCATCTATCCGAGAGCACATTTCAATAGAGTGATTGGGACACCTCTCTATACAGGTGATAGTTTGACACCATGGAGTTCTATAAATTATAGTTTCATATCACTATGATCAATTTACGTCTCAATTGTGGAAGGGATTTTAGGATGTATTTTGGACCTAGTTACGCTTGAGCACAATGTTTCACCAATAGACGGATGACCAGACTGAGGGAACCATTCAGGTTCTGGAGGACATGCTGCGAGTGTGCATGTTATACTTTGGACACAGTTGGGAGGATCATCTACCCCAGGTAGAGTATTAATACAACAAAATCTATCATTCCACCATTGGTATGACACTATTTGAGGCCTTATATGGGTTTCCCCTACTAGTCTCCACTTTGCTAGAGTGACCTAGGAGAGTCAACAATCATGGTCCCAGAGTTGGTGTGATCTACTATTGAGAAGGTGCAGATCATTTGGGAGTTAATGAAGATTAAAAATATCCATTATAAGTCTTATGATGATAGATGATGGAGGTCTTTAGAGTTTGAATATGGAGGCCACACATTCCTTCAGGTTTCACCTCGACGGAAATTACAGAGATTTGGCTGGGGTGACAAGCTATCTTCAAGGTTCATCAACCCTTTCCAGATAATATGTAGATTTGGTGAGGTGGAATTCCACTTGGATCTACCATTGTAGTTAGATAAGGTATATGATGTCTTCCCTGGTTCACAACTGAGGAGGTACGTGCATGGCCCATCACACATCATTAACTGGGGTGACATGGACATTGATAATAGAGTGACTTTTGTCAAGTAACTAGTGGAGATCAAGGATTGAAAGGAGAGGTTCATTCATGGGTGATCAATTCCTTTGGTTCATGTCTGGTGGAAACATAGGAATCTCCAAGAGAATATATGGGAGCAGGAGGCTCAGATTCACGCTCAGTACCTTAATTTGTTTTAGTAGCCAATGTTTTGTCTTTCCATGACGTAAATACCCTGGATAGGGAGAATGTATTGTCTTGTATTTTCCCACATATTATTTTTAGAAATTATATGGATTGATTTAGAGACCATGAACCGAGACAACCTGTGATTCCGGGCTCTAGTTTTCCTAGAACAATTGTTTGAAAAATATTAAACTTTTAATAGCATGCATGTGTAGTTTTCCTAAAAAAGTGTAATAACTCTTAAATGGGTTCTCAGATAAAAAATATGAGGGAATATTTGAGTTGAAAATAGCGTCTTTACCCTTGGAATGACATAAAAGTTTTCAGCATAGGTCATTTATAGAAAAAGTCATGGAGGACGAAACTGTAAATAAATCAATTTTATGAAAATTGTTTTTTGATGTAGAAACTATCCTTTTTTATTAATGATTTGTCAGAAATTTAGGGTTATCCTCATAACCCTAAAATTTATCTAGAGACATGGGGAGATAAACTATAAATAAACCATTGGCGGACGATGACAAACTGATTGAACGATGCCCCTAAAATTCGACAAATTGATGATCGATGATGATGCGACAACCATTTTTCATCAATGACTGATCTAAATCATGTTAGGGCGGTTGTTTATTTATGGTTTCCCCATTTTTTATTTTGACGATGAATGCAGTTCAATCCAAAAAATAGATTGATCTATGGTTTTGTCATTGTGAGATGGTTTATAATCATGGGGATTATTTTTGGGAGTTTTTCTTGATTGTCTTCTTTGTTTATCCTTCTAACAGAAATAGACTAAGGATGAAATAAACAAAGGTTGAGGTTAATTCATCCAGGTGTTCTTTTTTATTTTTTCCTTCCCTATTCTTCACGTTCTTCAATATTGTATTTCCATGGTGACATATCAAGTTTCTGATTGGTTCTTAATGTGATCAAACCCCCATATTGGAGGCAAACCAACAATAGAGGCTACATATGTGTAGATCGGGATTCGATGAGCTTGGAATGACTATTTTTAATTTCAAGAATTAGAGGTGGATTTTTGGTATTTAGAATGAACTACTAGTGCGGGAACGACATGAGGGTACGACGAGGTGAGGCAGTGACATCGGTAGCCCGAGGCAGTGGTGATCAGAGGCGACAGCTACTGAAGGCGGTGATGACTGAAGGAATCAAGGATTAGAGGTGATGTCGTTAATGACATGGAACATAGAAGAAATACACATGGGAGCTGGTGGCACAGGCGGCCCATGTGAGAGCGTGTCAGATATGGGAGATTAGCCAGTCCCAGCCAGATTGGGCTGGGCCTAGGTGAAGTGGGTAGGGCCGAACAAGCAAGGCCTGGGTTGAGTGAGTCAAACCTTAGAAACTGGGCTGAATTTAGGCCACGGTCGACCATAGTGGTTGACAGTCAGCAGTGGTAGCTCCAGATGTTGTGTGGCCATGACAACTGTGGGCAATCAACCGTGGTATCTGTTGGGCGACCGATCAAGGAGGTCAACTGTGGTGGACGACTACCATGGTCAGTGGACCAATCGTGTTGTCCATCCACAGGTCAAATGACCCCCCTTAGATTTTCAAACTACCGTAACTTTAAAATTGTATGACTATTTGAAAATTAGTCTACAGTGTTGATACCCTGACGTTGAGATGGTACTTTTGAGCCAATGTTGTTAGTTTTTAGTTTGAACTAGTATAGGTTGAGAGTGTTACCTTGGTCCTTTCCTCAAGGGTACATGATTACATCCACCTTACTAGATTATAGTCCCTTCTAGAGGTCGAGTACCATATACAGTATGGAACCAATCCATGGGATTGGAGTGTAGATCCTCTATCACCCCTAGTGGAATTTTTGGAATCGACGTAACCACCAAGAGCAGTGCACTGGTCCTCCATCTAGCTGGCCACATCAGTAGGGTTAGTGGTATTCCCTATAGTTTCTGGAATGACCCTCTACATTGCGAATTTATCTAGAAAGGGTTTGTGGTATTCATCAAGGTTTCTATATAGGATCCCCTCTATGTTTATCATATCCTTGAACAATGTTACCTCTTTGGGTGGGGCCCAAATTAGCTAGACCTCTCCTTGAGTGACTATGATGATATCATGTCTTGAGGAGTGAGTTCCCCTGCTTCGAGCATAATCCTATGGTTGGTACTTGGTTGGGAATTATCTCTAGACTATGTGTCTTGGATTGAGTATATCCGGATGTTCGTGCTACAAGTGTTGTAGATATATACCTATGTCGCGCTGACTGTATTTTCGTTCATGGTATTTACTTTGTGGTATTTTCTTGGTGGTTTTGGCGCATCCTAATGAGTATTTTCGTACTCAACCCTTCATGAGAATTTCCCGAATGTGTGATGTCTTGTATAGATGATCGAACCTTTTAAGGACTCCTAGGTGGACCAAGAATATGTGGTGCTTAGCAAGGCTAGACATACGAGGTGTGTCCCTGTAGCTGATATAGCAGTCCCAATACCTATTTCCTTGTAGGTTGGGTTTTTGGTCACAAAATATTTTTGGTGGGATTGAATTCTGGACCTTTTTACTTTCCAATACATTCACTATTGTACTCTGGTTGTGGGATATTTTAGTTTTAATGCATTGTTTACTTAGTGTTTTTACATTTCAATATTCGTGGCTTGGAGATGTGTGTATGTAGAGACTTAGTCCAAGGCCTCCCATTTGTGAGATATGCCTACTCGGTGCTAGACACTAGCCCCTAGCCAGTTGGAGGCAGACTTGGGGTAGTCATGAAACAGGAACCTCTGAGATGGGTCATAACATGACATGTCTTGATTTTATTCATCACATGATAAGTTTTTTTCCTAACATATCTTTATTTCTAGTCTTACATGTCTTATTTATCTTCCCAAAATGTATTGATTTTCTGTATGACATGTTCTGGGTGTCGGTCTAACATGGAAGACATGTCCAAGGGTGTATTCATGACATATACAAGGTGCTTTGAATGATTAAAGCTAACATGTCTATGGTTATTCTAATGATCAAAGATGACATGTATTAGGTGTATCGCATGAATAAAATTTACATGTCCAAGACATTTCACACAATCAAAGTTGACATGTCCATGGGGCTTTGCATGATTAAAGATGACATGTCCATGGTGTGTCACATGAATGAATGTGATATGTTTAGGGACTTTCGTATGATTGAATTTTACATTTCCAAGACACATTCACATGATCAAACTTACTTTTTTTCAAGTCTTTTCTTGTGATAAAGATGACATATCCAAGGCCGTATGAAGGAATCACAAAACCAGTGAGTCATATGATCTCACTACATTAAGATATTCACAATAAGGGGCCTTGTTAACATTTCCATGATCAAAATAATTAAAAAGATCACACATCCAATGGGTTTTATGGTGATTGAGGGAATTTATACATGTTCACATCCATGTCAATGCCACCTTCCAAGGAGTATTTGTATCAAAAGGGGTCCTATCCGAGTGTGTCCACATTGAATGGATGAGATTAAAAATGTAATTTCATGTACGGTTTGGAATTTAAATACCCACATACATGCCAAGGGGTTCCCACATGATGGATTCACATGATGATTAACTGCTCATGTGATTTAATAACCCCAATGGGGTCTTGTGAGGGGTTCATTGAACTTGTGTTGAGGACTTCATATTGGATCTGCATGCATGGATGAGTATTGTCATGGAATATGGGTTGGATGGTTGAGGTTTCATGTCATGGGTTCCCACCATTGTGTTTTAATAGTAAATTATATGTCTCCATGTGTTAGTATTTTACTACCGAGGACCTATTAGGGAGCTCATTTTAGTGCCGCATGATTAGGAGGTGCATGCCCAAGATGCATGTATGAATACCATAATTAAAGAGCTCACATGATGTTAATTTTTTCATTTTATCACATAATCTTAATGATACCACATGATGGAATCATATGGTGGGTTCTTGTGATGGGATTTATGTGGTTACTTGGAGGTATCCTCTAAAGACGACAAACCACTCTTATGTTTCTTCACTATTATCCTCCCTCAGTAGGATCCCATATTTTACTTATACCCATCCCATAATGTGTGTCTGTTAAGGTATAAGAGGTTTATATAGGTGTAGTAATCTAACGGTGGTATCACTTCTCATATTTTACATTCCACATGAACCGGCTTGAGATGGTAGGCTGTTTTTCATTATCGATATGACGCGGTCGAAAGAAGGCTACATGTGATAGAACACTTGAAAGCTCTCGAGACATTGCATGATAAGCTCTATGGGTGTCACATTATCATATAAAATGGAATATCATGATCACCATTTGTTCATGCAATGAATTTTCTAATGGCTTTTGAGGGCCTAATGTGATGGCTTTAGAGGCTTCACATAATTCGCTTATCTTCATGGAATGTCACTACGCGATCACATGATTGGTATTTATTTGGACTTGTATGATCTTGTGTATGATAGGTGGATATTGTGATGAAAATATACATTATTTTTTATTTTAATACTTGGTGAAGTCTTCACCACCCCACTTGATCAGTGCAATTACATCATGTGATATTTAGAAACTATCATGATGAATTCACATGTCTTATATGACTGGTCTCATGAGATGGATTTGGTTTATTTCAAAGAATTTATTCATGTTAAAATAAGTCACATTAAATGATCTATCATATTAAACATTTCTACTTTATCTCATTTTGATCATTAGATAATGCTGACATGGTGGTCATCAAATGTCGGGGTGAAGCGTGCACTGAGTGTGTCTCATGGTAGTGTACTAGTGGTGTAAAGAATGCAGCGGGTGAGTTGGTGGTTGGAGAAGAATCAAGTTATTGATAGAATGGATTGGAGTTATTTAATAGAAAATCTATGGATATGTTATAATATTTTTTTTGAGGAACAATTCCACACTCAGCCCGTGCCCCACATTACAATTTGATGTGGGATCTCTATGCTTAATAAATGATTCTGTGGAAGCATTCCATCGAGATGACAGTGGGGTCAACACCCAAAAAATATGCACCCACAACATCACCGGACATGAAATACCATTATTAGGCCCACCTTGGAACAAATTCATGCACAATTCTCATCCACTGTAGGTGCTATACTCACTCACAAACCCTTCTGCTCGACTTGATGGCTAGCTGGCTAATGGGGCGTGGTTGAGGTGACTCCCAAATGTTCCCTCAGATGAGATAGATGGTTGGTTAACCTTGATTAATTTTTTTTTTGGATAATTTAATGACTAAATACTTATAATAACTATCTATTTATAATGATTATAATAAGGGAAAAAATATAAGACCTTATAAAATGATTCCCAAACCAAGTTACTTCAAGTCCCACATGCAAATCATATTAATATTTTTATGGTCTTTATATTGATTGAACATCTGATTGAAATGTATTTGATGTAATATTATGGGTTCCAAAAATTTCATAAATATTACATTTATATATATATATATGTATATATTCATTCATTCTATCTTTATAACCATCTAATTGAAGAGTTCATCAAAAATTAATTACACCACTATGTGTAGACGATAGTCTGTACGTATACACAAGCAATGTTTTCATTTTCTATAGGATGAAAAAGAGACATAAAATTGATGTAACAATACCATTAAAACATATCAGTATAGTAAATATACTAATTTAATTATTTTAAAATGGTTATTGAAGATTTTTAGTAGGTTTAAGTAGAAATAAACATAAGAAATATCGGTAAGAATATATACATATTCTTTCGGTAATATCCTTTACCTTAAAACTTAATCCTTTTTGAAGTGGTATTTAGGAAATATTATAACCTCTAGAATGAATATAAGGATTTTGGGAAGATATTTTTTTAGGTATTGGTTGATCTAAGTCACTCTAGAAGTGTTGACACATGAGAGGACTAGGTTCCATTTTATAAGTGAGGTGAGTGAAATACTTGTAAAAACTTGAAACATTATTATACAATATATTTCTTACCCATGTAATGTGAATCCAAATTGACGTAGTTATGAATATGAGAAGTTTAAGGTATAAATTCAAAATATGAATGAGATTTATGTAAGTTTTTGGTGCTATATTAATGTCTAATCCCTTTCTTTTAATCATTTTAACACATTTTTACACTTAAATGAGGAGATAAATATTTACCATGATTACTGTTCATTATGACCAAAAATTAATTTGAACTTAATACCAAATATTAGTAATTATGAATCCAAACACATTACTTATTTTAAAATATTCATTTTAAAAAATTTGTTAAATCATATTTAATATATGTTCACAAAATGCAACGAAAACCATTTTTAGAAAAAATGCATGTTTTAATCATAAAATGATTCTACATAAAAATAAAGTAAAATGTGATTCACATATAATTAATTTTATTATGTTAAATAAAATTAGAATTATTTGAAAGGGACTGTGTGAATATTCAATTAGTAGAGAAGAATCAAAAGTTGTTTTATGAATAAAAAACATCACATAGATTTATAAAATGTAAAAAATAGAATTCTCATTTCAAATTTATAATTTTAAATGAATTATATTAATAATTAAATATATATTTAGTCTATAAAAATGGTTTAACAAGAATATAAGACATTAGTTTATAATTATAATGTCATAAAAGTGATAATAGTTGTAAAATCAGTATTTTTCACTATTCACCCAAAAATAAACTATTTTTGAAAAATGTCAAAAAATCACCCTAAGCTAATTTGGAAATCATGAATTTAAAATTGAAAAACCTTTTATTAAATGAATGTTATTGAATTTGGGAATATAGGTTTTATTCAACTTATGGAATAAATCTGTGTGCATTATGTTATAGTTTCTTTAAAAATAAATATTTAGTTATTATAATTTAATTTTTGGTATTACAATGTATGAGGTGAATGGATTCCATTATATTTCATTGTAATGGTTGGAATTACTAAAGGTTTTATATAGGGTTACATACATGGGATGATAGATGCTGCATTGTCCCACATTCTTACAAAATATACATATTCACCTTTTAAATTGGACATTTAATCTTATTAAAAGATATTACTGATACCACTAAAAATGATATTTAATACATATTACAAATAATCTCTAGAATTACCATGAAAAACCAAAAATATTATTGTGTCATATATTATATATAATATATGATTTATTCACAATTAAAATATATAACAATAATCAATAAAGACATGGTACAATTAGAGGATCATGTAAAAGCATAATCCAAGCTTTTGTGGTGTGTTAATATGGATTTTAGAGGTAGGTACACATTATAATTGTATATGGTTTAATAGGTAAATGAAATCAATTAAACTTAGTTAATTATTTAATAATGGAAGAATGGCTAGGACACTGAGGATTATAGACCCTTATGATCCATTTCAAGGACCATTATATTACTAAACATGCTATGTGAGATGGTACTAATTATAGGGATGAGACCAAGGTGTGGTTCATAAATCATGATGATTTCACCTATGTTTGAATTGAAAAAATGGTGAAAAATTGTATTTAATTTATTTAAATAAATTTATAAAATATGTATTTCTTGGATATGGAGTCATTGTTGTTTAAAAAAAAAGAAATATTTTGGTTAGCATCCTCATAAGGTTCAAGCTAATGAATTATAGTAGGATTATCCATGATATTGTTAAGTAATTAATGTTGATGTGGATGATTCTTATAAGTAAATATTTAATGAGGCCCATTTCTAGTTATTTTAAATGTATTCATGGTCTATTTATGATAAGATTATATAGAGGTAGATGGATAAGACAATGATTTATTTTAGTTTAATCCTTGTTAGTAAGGAACATTCTATTCTGTATGCCATTTACTTCATACATAGAGATATTTTTTAGTGGTGGATTTTTTTTTGTATAATCAAGAGGATTCAAAGATTTTATAGGAGAAATTATGAAATCAGTTTCAAGCGGAGACTCTGTTCATATATATTGAAGATGATGTGATATGTTGAGATGATTTCCCTTTTTAGGGGACTTATTGTGTGTGGTATTTTGGACTTTGGTTCAAGGATCATATTCATTATAATTTTAACCGCATTTTTTTTCAGAGTCTAAGGTTCCAAATTTTTAAAAGAGGTTTCATATAGAGACCCCGAACCATGTCACCCCATTTACACTATTGATGTATCTAAAGGTTTATACAATGGATCAGGGAATAGAAAAGATTCAAAATTAGACTTGTTATTCTTGATAAGGAATTCATCAGAACTTCTTGAAGGGTATATCTACTAAATAATATTATCAGTTTTCTAGATAGTCAAAGTTTCATCTAGTAAAGAGATTGGATCATGGAATCCTTAATTCCCCATAGTGAACAAAGCCTATAATTTTCCGCCTTAAAATAACACTAACCATAAAATCATAGTGTTGTGGAAGTATGTGGTTGATCTCATAAAAAATAATGAATCTGAGTTATGATCTTCAAACTAATTTTTAGATCATCATAATCATGTACCTAATTATGAAATTAATCAAAAATAAATTAAACAAGGTTATTAAGCTAAAAAATTAATTAAATTATATTTCAAAGTGGTAAAGGAGATAGGGGAATTGATTCCCATGGAAGGTTTTTCTTTTTTAAGAACAATTCACTTTACTCATGAAATTACTTAAACCAAAAACTGTGTGACTTATTGGGGTAATTATTTATTCTTGGCTGGAACCAAATAAATCTACGTATGTCCATAAATTCTTTTGGTCTAGGTGATCTAATGAAAAAAGGTGCATTAAGTTCAATTTCAAAATATAGTGGAGGAATTAAGTTGGTTTCCCATTCCCATTTATAGAATTTTGATTCAATCCCACTCTCTCTTGGTGACTAGAGTAAAATAAAACAATTACTTAAAATGAAATATAAATTAATTTTAGAAATTAATGAGTGAATAAAATTGAATGGAATATGTGGTGCACATCCATTTACAATCTAACAACCCTACTCTATGATTTTGGTTACACATGATTGTTTCCTCATCAATAATGAATTAAATAGATATCATAGGAGTGGAATAGAAAAATTGAACCAAAGAAAATATGTTAACATAATTAAAAAAAATAATTGGATTTTTTTAGATAAACATTATAAAAGTTCTATTATTACACAACTAATATCTACAAAAAATAAAAACATATATATGAAGATACTTTACAAGTTAAAGTCCCTCTTACTCCTTGAACCCATGCACAAATGATCTATTCCAATTTATAATTAGTTTCTTAACCTTATATTTTGTGGGGTAAATTTATCCATAAAACTTATATGTCACCAAAATATCTGAAATGATGATAGGTCCTCATTTAATACACTTGAAATCACACATTGATACATACTTCTTCTAGTATATCTCACTAATGACTGACCCCCATTCTTCCTCACAAAACCAGGATAGGACATTGGATCATAATTTTGTAAAATTATCCATATATCTCAAACTTGTGTGACTACCATCTAAAAAATATCTATGATTCATAAGAACCATCATACCATAACCTCTTTATAATTCTATGATAAAATATTCTTCTTTCATTTAAACTTCACACTATTATACCACTATCTCCCATCATTTTTTCATGATTATAAACACTCACTTATTTATATAATGATTTAATTTCAGTGAATTTATGTTTTAATATTAAATTAAATGTGGTAAAATTCATAGAATGTTTAAGAGTATTTATATCCTTGATTAAGGAATAGAATCATCTTTTTCAAACCTTGAAGTCTATGGAATTATCTTATAAGATCAAATGATTGATTTAGGTGGAAGTAAGGGGTGTGAATTATTGAATATGGAGAAGTACAGTTATAACACTTTACTCAATATAGGGAATCAACTAGAAGTGGCTTGTGTGGAGAAGAAAAAGTTCTCTATATGTACGAAATTCTAGTTAGAGAATTTCCATCGTCTAGCATGTGGGTAAAGAAATAAAATATCTTTACAAAAAATTCCACCAGATTATTAGTGGAGGTGTTACAACTAGATGGTTCTAGTTCCAATATAGATAAATCCTCCAGGTCAGTCACTAGAAATCTTGTGGGGGATACCGTGTATCCAGTGATGTCATGATGTGTTCAACAAGGACTCATTTAATATATTAAAAAAGTACATCATGATGACATATTCTTGGTTTGAGTCACTCTGTGATTCTACAAGTTTCCCAATCCACATTAGAGCATTTAAACAGAATCCCTAGATCAGTGAAAGTAACACCTTACTCCTAAAAACCTTCTTGATTTTAATCAATATTGAATTTATATGCTCCATCAATCCTATGAAAGACCAAAATTCAATGTTATAGATTCTTCAATGGATATCCAATATTCTCTCCTAAATCTATTCTTACTCTATTTTATATCCCTTCATCAATAGATAAGTGGGATACATTAAAAGATTTTTCCTAAAAAAACTTATATTTTTTAAAACTCTATTCACTAATGGTTTATATTCCAAAAAAGTTTTAGACAAGTTACTTGATGACTGAAGATGTTCAAGAGGATTTTCCCAATCCATAATATAGAGGTACGAGTTCTTGGTCAATATTGAGACTAAAGTATTTATACAATTTAACCCTTGAGTCAAGGGGTAGATATATAGGATAAAAAATAATGATTTAGCTGAAATCATTTTAAATAATGTTTTTCTACTACTTTCTTTTCTACATTGCATCATTATACATCATCTCACATACTTTCATAATTTTAATTCGATAGTTTCTATGCTTTAATTACCTGGTAGCTGTTGGAGTTCTTTGACCCTATTAAATCTTTTATATATGTGCTTTAATTACTTTGATATATTCTTTATAAGATAAAATCCAAGTTATCTGCTTTCATATATTGAATTTCTCACATATATATTTCAAAATATTTTTATTTGTAAATTTATCTTTTTTTATGAAATTATTTTTAAAAATTAAATTCAAAAATCCTCTTACTATAATATTTGACCAAAAATAGGTATTAAATGAGTTCTTCATATATTTTTCAAAAATTTATTATTTTCAAAATTATATTTTATTTATTATTTTTTATTTATTTAACTGATTTGAAAGTTATATTTTTATTATGGCCTCGAGTTCCAATAAACATGATTCATTTTTTTATGTAACCAATTATTCATATCAGAAGATTCTAATTTAAAATTTACATGGTAGTATTTATTATCATGTTAGAAAAATAGAAATTCCTGAGTATATTCCCAACAAATAATCTAAAAAAAATCGATTCCCGAAGATATTTATAATTTTTAATTGAATAAAAAATATATGAATTCCTTACATTGTGGTATTGATAGAAATTATTTTAATCATTTTCACACATGAAAATATACTTATGAGATTTATAAAATGTTAAAAGTAAAACATTAAGGAACCGATAAAGTTAAGGAAACTAGATTTGATATGTACCATTAATATTTTGAAATCTTAACTTTTTATTCTGAGGAATCTATTACCAGAATTTTTACATTATTTTCTAACATATAAAATAGTATAAAGTCCCTTAGTGATGAATTATCTATATAAATGATCATAAATAAAATCATATCATTTCTACTTAGCTCATGGGATCCAAAAGTTATGACTTTTAAAAAAGAAAAATATGTCATGAAAACCATATACTTCAATTTTATTAATGATGAATAATGTTAAGTTGAGTTTTTAGATTATTCTCTTCTTACCAGGAACATTTTCAATCACATCTGAAATAATAAATTCCTAAAATGATTCAAAAAAATCTAATAAAAAGGTGGGAATGGAGGTTAAATTCTATTAATGAGAAAAGAACAATCACATCAAACTAGAGTTTCATGTCATCATGAAAAATATCAAAGATAATAAAAATGGTAAAAAGGATTTTAAAGGCTCTATAGAGTAAAATTTTTGATTCCATTGGATCTACCTCATCATCAACATCAAGCGACTCAAGCACAAAGTTCCTCATAGAAAATATTGATAAAGGTATCGAGGTTAGTATTAACTTTCTAATTAGTTCCTCATATTCCCCTTCTCTTCATTATTCTCTCCATTATTATATTCTCTCTTATTGATCTAAATCCTCTACTCACCTAAATTTTGAATACATTTGTTTTGTTTAAAATCAACTTGAAAATGGATACTATTAACTTGATTTTTTATAAGTTAAACTCAGAATGAAATATAAAGAAAAAAAGAATATCCTAAAATAAAATGATCTTCAAATCCAAAAAAATGAAGATATCATCATGAAAATAAAAAATCAATAAAAAATCAACAACATCAAATTAAAAATATAATAACTAAGAAGTTAATTTTTATAATTTACCTATTTTGAGGAAACTTTAAATAAAATGTTGGTTTTTCAAAAACATGGAAAATATCAAGTTGAATTTGGTTACTCTAATCATGAAATTTCTTTAAAAAATTAATCAAAAACTATATTTGTAAATGGTGTTTCATAAGAAAAATTTTGCACTTATTTCAAAATAAACAGTCATTTAATCTATGAATATGATTGAAATTTTTTTATATGGAATGCCAAAGACAACTAATATTTCTTCTAATATTTCTAAATGGAAGCCCACTAAAAAAATTTATATTCTAAAATCATTATTGGTAATTTAAGGAGACCCAAGTGTTTCTAGGTTGAAAAATATTCAATCATTTAATTTTTTAGGAAAACTGTCACACTAATAAAACAAAAGAAGAAATGTTGTACATAAATTATGGTTACTTATGACACATGTGTGGTGATCTCTCTAAATTTAATCAAACCAATGAACTTAAAGGAGGTCATATCACTTTTGGTCTTAATTCAAGGGTAAGATAAACGATCAAGGTGCCATTAGTTTTTATAATTCAACCTTAATTAAAAATTTTTTATTTAGAAAAGGATGAAAAAAATTAATATTAATTATTCAATTTCATTATAGAAGTTTTAAAATATTTTTTGAAAATGATTTCTGAAATGTTTTTAATTTAAAAGGAAAAATTATTTTACCACTTCAAGATTTAAAATTTTTTACAAAATTAATTTAAAATATCTTGCTAAGCAATATTTAAAATGTTTGAATGAACATGTGAGTGAATCGTGGATTTTGAATGTATTCCTTGGTTATTACATAAGTAACTCTCTTATTGAACTCAACCAATTAAAGATAGTATGAGATATTCACAAATTTTATTTCAATAATGACATGGTTTTTGAAGCATGCCAATATGTCAAGAAACAATAAACCAAATTTAAATATAAAAAATGTATTTATTCTTCAAAATATATTAAAATGATCCATCTTAACCCTTTATTTCTAAATAAAATTTAAATTATAAGAGGAAAAACCTATACTATAGTAATTTTTTATGACATTACTAGATTAAAATGTGATTATTTATTAACTCATAAAAGTGAAATTTTTAATGTATTCAATAAATATCTTAAAAATGATAATAAGGGATTTTTTTTATAATTATTTCAATTCATAGTGGTCATGGGGGAGAATTAATTGAAAAGTAGTTTAATAATTTTTTATTATAAAGGATATAATCATTCTATTTTCTACTCCTTGAAAAGCTCAATAGAATAGGGGAGTATATAGTTGAAAACCAACAATCCTATATATCACGTAAACTATTATAAATTAATTTTCTATTCCAAAATGTTTTAGGTTTGAGGATATGAATACTACATGTCATATAATTATTTCATATCTCATAAGAAATTTTCTTTAGAAAAACCCTTTTGATATTTTTCATATTAAAAAGCATAATGTGGGATTTTTCAAAGTTTTTGGTTAATTTTTTTTATAAAAAGAAAATATAGCCTTGGTAAATTTGAGTCTAAATCTATATAAGGTATCTTTTTTGGTTACCGCAACTCAATTAATTATTACAGTGGATTAAACAAATGGACCAAAATGGTGAAAGAATCAATCTATGTTGTTTTTTATGAAAATTTTATAATTTTTCTCACAATTTTTTAAAATGCTATTTTAAATGAACCATTTAAAAATAAATAAGTTGAAGATGTGAAATAATATCCTTATAATTATCCTAAAAATGTTTTCAAAAAAAATCTAATGACCATCCCCCAAAAAAAATTCACCAGTAAATTAAATTATGTAACTTATACTTGTAGTTCTATCTTAAATGAGGATGAACATATAGCCTTTATCTCTAAAAATGAACCCCAAAATCTCAATGATTAAAATTGGGTAGTTTCTATGAAGGTGTAACTTAATAAATTCTATAAAAATGATGTGTGGACTGTCATGGAATGAACTAGTGATCAATCAATTATAGGCTCTAAATGGTTTTTCCAAAATAAACTAGATGAATCTAGTAATATCACTAGAAAAAAATCTCATTTAGTTTCAAAATGATATAACCAAGAAGAGGGAATAGACTATGGTGAAACCTTTTTACCCTTATCTAATCATAAATGTATAATAATAATGTCATCATTTTTCGTTCATATTAATTACAATCTATTTCAAATGAATATAAAAATCCATTTCTAAATAGTTTTATTTCAGAAAATGTTTTTTTGGAACAACTAACTAGTTTTTAAAATCCACATTTTCCAAATTATTTTTTGAAACTTACCAAATCACATTATGGATTAAAACAATTACCATAATCATAGTATGATCTAATTTCAAACTATATTCTTTTAAATGGGTTTAAAATAGGAAAATACAATTAAACTCTCGTTTTAAAACACATTTGAAATGATCTTTTACTTGTTAAAATTTATGTTGATGATGTTTTTTGATCTATAAATGAAAAACATGGTTTTGAATTTTACAATTTAATGAAAAATGAATTTAAGATGATCTTCTTGGGTGAACATAAATTCTTTACTGATTTTCAAATTTCTCAAAATTTTAGTGGAATATTTTTATACCAAAGAAAATATAGTAATGAACTCTAGAAAATATTCAAAATGGATCACGATAAGGATATTAGTTCTTACATGAGTATGAATTGAAATATAACATTGGATAAATCACATAAATTTTATTAATTTTTTTTTATAGAAGTGTGATTGGTAGTATACTTTACATTACTATGACCCAAATTGATATTATGTTCACTGTTTTTATTTCAACCATTTTAAAAAAAATCTAAATGAATATAATTTAAAATATACCAAAAGAATTTATTATTATTTAAAAGGATCCAAAAAACATGGTTTATTTTATTCAAAATGAATTTATTTTTACTTAATTTATTTTAGAATCACTAATTTTTGTGGATTATAACTAAGTTGTTGAAGTTTCAATGGAGACTTTCATATATTAGGAAAATACCTTATCTCATGGAGTAATACTAAGAAGAATCCATTTTATCTTTCTATATCCAATATAGAGTATATAACTATTGGGAGATGTTGTGCTCAAAATCTATGGATGTAACACACTCTGTTGGACTTTTGGACAAACATTTAACTAAAGACCTACTAAATAAAACAATATAAGTGCCATAAATATCTCCAAAAACCATATCCATAACTCTCACACCAAATATATTAACCTTCATCTCCATTTCCTAAGATATTTCTTCAAAAAAGGTGCTATCTTATTGAAATTTTTCTCGAAAGAATATCATCACACTAATTTATTCGACAAACCTCTAGCCTATGATCATTTCTAATTAATTAAAGGTGAATTGAGACTGATTACCTTGTAGAGTTCTTAATTTTATCTATGGTTATCTTGAGTTATCATTAAGAATATTTTATTAAAAGAATATTATTTTAATGATTTTTTTCAAATCTTAAATTTATATCTTCATTAATTTATCTATCTTGGCTTTGATCCCTTATCTGACCTATGTTACCATTGAGGAGGATCCTTTAATACTTTTATTCTAAATTTTTTCTTAAGACATGTATTGTTTTTTGAAAATTAATTAATAATTTTTTATAAAATATTTTTTCCGTATTTTTTAAAATTTTATATTCATATTTTCAAAATAAATCACATTTATAAATATTTTTATATTTATTGGTTTCTCTAAAACCTTTTATTTTATTTTGATAAATTTTATTTTAAAATTTATTCTTCTAATATGTTTCTAAAATTTATTTTTAATAATAATATATTGATTTATTTTTTTCTTTGAATTTTTTTATATCTCTTAAAGAAGATTAATGATGAGCAAAACTATATATATATATACTTGTATCTAACATTTTCCTGTTTTTAATTATTTTAAAATTATAATCTGAAGAAATGTTTTCAAAATATTATATCACCCCATAGGAATCACCTCTACAAGAACTTACAAAAATAAAAAACTCAATTAATGTGAAACCATTCATTAATGTGATGTGGCAAAGGTGTGTACCATTTTTAAATTAAAATTTTCATTTTATCCTACTTTTATTCTTTATATTATTTTATTCTTTTAAATTAATTTCTCCATTTTTCTTTTTTTATTTATTTTCACTTTGATCCTTTCTTTTTTTTTTATTTTTTCAATTGATACATCTTTTGTTTTATTATCCTTTTCTTTCCATTCTCTCTCTATAATGATCCTATTATTTATGGAGTTTTTAAAGCTGAGAAGTGTTTTTAAAATTATTAATGTTTTTCTTATATCTTTATTTCCACTATATCTCTATAATAATTATATTATTTAGAGAGTTATGCAAATTTAAATTTATTTTAGAAAATATTTTTCCTTATATTTCTCTTGTTTTCAAATTCATTTCGATTTATTTAAAATTCTCTCTTGAGTTTTTAATTCAAAATATTTATTCATTTTTTCCTTTATCATATTTTTTTTCTATTTTTTGGTGTTTTTATTTTTTTATAATCATATAGGGATTCAAATATTCTTAAAAAGTAAGGGGGAGATTTTTTATAAGCTTTTTTTTAAAAAGGGTGAGATTTATATAATTTTGTTCTTAAATTAATTATTTTTTCCCTCTTTAGTGCTTATAAAATATTATGTAGTGGGATTTTTTAAAATATCTTAATTTTAATCTTTATTTTTGTTATATTAATTCTATAATTTTCATTCTTTTGGTTTGTGAATAATATGTTAATCTCTTAAATTTATTATCAATCTCTTTCATTCTTGGTTTAATCTTAATTTATATTTTAAGTTAATTGTTTATGATCTTAAAAAAAGTGGATATTGTTTTAAATATCCATCTCATGGGGTTTTAATGATTAAAGAACTCACCTACTTATATAAATATTTCATTTATGTGAATCTCAATTTTACTTATCGAATTAAATGAGGTGGAATTTTTATCATATTTAAGTTATATTAAAGGATTACAATCATCTATTTATATCCTTAATGTATAATGAATAATATTATAATTTCAAAGGAAGCCTCTAGATGGTATTAGAGGTGGAAATATATCATGATGGATCTATGTAGGCAACATTGACTACATGGTACAGGGCACCAGTCATTTGGTGGCTTGTATCCATAAGCATAAGATAACCAGAAGGCTGACCAAACTACTAATGGAATCCCACCAGCCCCTTGTGGTGAAGGTAATAGAATATATTCTCTAAAAGGTATAACAACTTGTCGGTAGAGGTGTACCAGAAAGTCGGTTCTAGTTCTAAGAGTGAGAAAGCCTCTAGGTAAGCCATCAACAACATGGAAGTGGCTACTGGGTATTCATTAGCATTGATATGTGTCCAGTGAGGACTCATTAAATAGGGTCAAAATTATATTATGATGGCCCATACTATTTTTTTATGAACATGGTGGTTATATAACTTTCTTGATCCATTTTAGAGCTTATAAAAGGACTCCATTGATTCATTGGAAGTGACACATTTCACATGAAAAAATTCTTGATTTTAATAATCGATGAATTGATAATCTCCATAAAGCCACTAAAAGATACAAATTTTAATTTCTAAATTCTTAAAAGGCTATAGAAAATTATCTCTCAAATAGATTATTCCTCCATTATACATATATCAATCAAGAGATTCGGGATCAACTTTGTAAGGGTTTTCCTAAACAAAATTTCTCTTTCATTATCCTCAATTCACCACCAGTACACACTTACAAATATTGTGGTATGGGTTAATTAACAACTAATTATGTTTAATAGGATTATAAATTTGCACAATTATGAGGGACAAGTTCTTTGTCACCATTTAGACCAAGGGATTTCTCCAATTTCTCTCCCAGGTCAAGGGGTGGAGACTTAGGGGGAATAAATCATGCTTTAGTGGAAATCCTTCTCAACTGTGTTTGTCTCCTATTTAATTTTCCACAGTTCATAATCAAACATAATTTGTCATACATGAATAATTTTAACTCAAATACTTCCATACATTAATTAATTTGATTTATTCTTTATAAACATGAATTAATGTTTTCAACTATCACATATTCAATTTCTCACTTTTTACTTTCAAAATAAATTTATTTTCAAATTAGTTTTTTATTAGGAATTTATTTTTAAAATGTAAATTCACCCCCTCTTTTCATAATCATTGACCAACACACACAACCATGAAATGTGTACATTTCACATAACAAATCCCTTATTCCTGAAATATTTGTTATCCATGAAATATTAAATGAAAATGATATGGATATAGATATTATATAATATCATACTATTCATTCCCCATTTAACATTTACACAACACAATCCTACATAATTTGGACTATATATCTTTCATAATATCCAAGATCGATCACTCTTCAAATGTGTTCCCAGAATATTTCTGCCAAAATTTAGTTGGATGCGACATAGAATAGTCCATATACAAACCCTAGGAGGTAAAAAATGATCACAAGTTAAAATCACACCGTATCATCACAGGAGGGTTCATGTGTTTCTTGTTTCATGAATAATTATAACCACCACACACCCCATACAATACATTCATAAGGGAGGGTAATCCTTCATTTATCACAATTTAGGGGAGAATGACTAGATGAATAATGTCAGTTTCTCATATACCGGTCCTCTATCCAATCATCTACAGGTGCTATGACTTTCTATCCTATCACATTAACTACCTAGAGTAAACCCATACAAGGCATTTACACCTCCTCTTGAAATCACTCAGTTGGAACTTATGGTCAATGATTGGATATCTTCTCAGATGGTCTGATCTCCCACAGGTGCTAGAAATAACAAGAATAATTTCTTTCTTAACTCTATTTTTATTTTCCTATAAAAAAAATTAATCTTTATATAAAAATACCATTCATTTATAATAAAACTCACCAAAACACCTTAAAAATTTAATAATAATTTACCAATAATAAAATGAGTAAAACCAAATAAATTAACACGATAACAATTAAAAAATTCAATCAATCATGAATATAAAATCATTATTTAGAGTTACCATAGAGAGTCACCCATGACTATCATTTTCAAAATTTACATGGTATGGTTGTTCTTATTCATATAATATGTGTTATTATGTGTTCTTAATTTATTTCAGTGTTCACAATCACCAATAGGTTATGTTTCTAACCTTCCTTTGTAGTTAGTGTGGGTGAATTTTTTGAAATTGTTATATATGAGTCCTTATCAATAGTTACAATAGCATATAAAACCTTTTTAGAATAATAGAGTATATAGATTAGGTAGAGGAAAACCCTATGATATACTACATACTTAGGTTAATAATGATGAGTTATTCCATGGTATCAGTTATCATCAAGTTTATGAATTCATAGAATCAAGTTTAGGTTAGAAAAATCACATGGAGTTTCTAACACCAAGAGGTCCAAACATCATTTAGGGTACCATATTCTCCTATTCTACCTTTTTATATTCCTTTATTTATTCGAAACTTTTTTTTACTTATTTATTTCATCAACCTTATTTAGAGTTCTAACATTTAAGGGGATGAATTTCGATGCCATTAGTGTTTAGTATTCAATTTAGAGATCTATCTATATTGTATGAATTGTGTTTAGATTTTGAGTTGATTATTGGGAGAAATGATGGTTTTTTAGATTTTCTATATATGTCAATAAAACCATGAAATATCATCCATTGTATGGATTTATTATATTCAATGGAGTTTCTTTATTTTTTTCTAATGAAGATCTGTCTTCTCATATAGGAAATGAAAGCATACAATGATTATTAGTAAACATTAGTATCAAATGGATTGTTAATATAGAGAAACTTTTTATTCTAAAATAGTTGATATAATGTTAGGATTGGTGAAGGACCAGAATAGAGTGTTTTTCAGAGTTATATCGGACTTACTTGTTGTGTTTCCCAAATAAGTTTTGATTTCTCCCCTATAATGGGACATTAAATTTTGGATATTGTTGTATCCTAAAACCTCATTGATCTCTAAGTATCCCTATTTGATTAAAACATATTAGTTTTGAGATCTATGTATTCTTATTTACGATTTATTGTAAAAGAGTTTCATCTTGACCAGTGTGTATCCTTGGGGTCCTTTAATGTTATTCTATAATAGGGTATATTTTTTCTACTATTATGAATTAATTATCAATAGATGAATCAATAAATAATAAGGGACAAAAATCACCTCCTTAATATTAATTATTTACTCAATTAGTTAAATATAAGTGTCTAATTCATGAAGAACAATTGTTAGTATGAATGTTATCAGATGATGGTGAAAGAGAATGATATCCCAAAGATCATATTCAAGTGTCGTTATGAACACTTTGATTGCATGGTAATTCCTTCAAATGTAAGAAGCAACCAAACTATATTTAGTAACACAAAATATATGGTATTTTTTCTAAATAATATTTTTATATATGGGAGGTGAATATCATTTATAAGGTTCTATTTTATAATTTCGTGTTATTAGATCCTTTAAATATTGATGAGGTTTTTTTCTTGAGTGTTTCTGAATAATCTTGTAGATTTTAAAAAATTTATAGGCATTGAAGGATATTATTAGAGTTTGGTTTCTAATTTCTCTAAAATTATAGATCATTTGATAAGTGTTAACTAAAAGGATCATATATTTATTTATTCATATTAATAATAGTATTCAATTGATCATCTGAAGGAGAATATTAAAAATGATATTATTCTTCAATTTTCCAAGGAGGGAATTATATTAAAAATTTTATATGTTTCCAATAATTTGAGTTTAGGGTGTGTTTTGATGAAATAGATAGAGGAGACCTATTATGGGTGTTTACAATTTCACCTACATGAATACATCTACACTTCCAATGATCTCGGTCTCATAACAGTATTGTTTACCTTGATTTTGTTACAACATTTCCAAAACTGGAAGTTTATTTTGGTCTTTATAAGCCTGGAGATTTTGAGATATATTTTCCATCACTGATATTTTAATATATCTCAGTGATATTGGGTGGATTTATTACAAAAATAAGTCTTTTATATGTCATATACACATGAAAAGGGGAGTTTTTAGTTGATACACTTCTAAGGATCTCATGTGGGGATGTTGGTTGAGAGTCTAAAGATGGATGGAGGGTTATGGAGGTGCATGAAACTTTTCATCCTTATATAAAGGAAATTGGTGGTAGTTTTTTTCATTATAATATGAAAATGAATCCATATTTGATACTGTAATTATAACAATATCAATTGGGAGGTCATAATTTGGGGTTTTTTATGATCATGTTATTTTTTAAAAGGATCTTAAGATATAGTCATAGGAAGATCAGTATCAAGTGTTATTTCGAGGGAAACACTTTTTTTAATTGGATTTGTATGAGGTTGAAGAGTTTTGTAGATTATATTTTGTAGTGAATATTAGTACTATATCCATTGTCATTATTTGAGGATTAAATTTTTGTGGTTGGGGATATAGAGTTCTATGTTAGGGTTTTTATCTCAGTATTTGGGTTGTAAGAAGGTGAATATCAAGAATCATGTTCTCATAGGTCTGTTAAATACATTAGATGTTCTTGGATGGATGTAGGAGAACATTTTAATGGATTTAATTTTTTTCCCTTTATATCTAAGAGGATGTGATTCTATTTGGGTTATTTTTAATTGGTTGATGGAGTTAGATGATTTCATGGTGATCAAGGAGTCAAACATGGTGAGTTATTTATTGAGGTTTTCCATGGAAGAGTTTTTTTGGATTCCTCATGTTCTATGGATGATAATCTATAATCTGGAACCTCATTTTACCTAGTGAGTATGGAATGATATGGAACATATTCTTGGCTCTATGTTATGCCTTAACATGAAATTTCATCCTTATAAGTATAATTGGATGGAGTATACTATCTATAAAATGGGGTATATTTGTTCGAATTTGTACAATATTTTTGATTTTTTTCGATGAAATACCTAACTCTAGATTATTTTTCATATAAAGATTCCTATAAATCATCAATAATTATAAATCCATTCAAATAATTGTATGGGTGGACCTGTAGATCTCAATTGTGTTGGACTGAAGTTGGAGAGTCAGTGATTCTTGGACTATATTTGGTAGAGTGCTAGATAGAGAAGGTTCAAGTGATTAACAAGTGGATAAAGTTTGTTTAATGTTTCTAAAATCCATATGATGATCAGATCAGGCTACCATTAAGGTTATAGTTTTTCCATAATTCCTTTTTGAATGTGTCACCACATTATGGGTGGTATAAAATCAATTTAGGGTGTAAGTTTTCCCCTTATTTTGTAATGTATTCCAAGTTAATGGAGAATGTTAGAGAGGTTGTGTATTTGTTAAGACATCCTATATTAATAGATAGAGTTTATGATGTATTTTATGTGTTATATATTCATGTTTATATTAACTATGAATATCATTTCATCTATTAGTTTGAGGTAGATATTGAATGTGATGTGAATTTTTTCAGTAAGTTTCTTTGATTTAGGAAATTCAGAAAAAGGTGTATCATGGGTGTGTCATTCCACAGGTTTGTATCTTATTTATACATTGTGGAATGGAGAATTTTATGTGGGATAATGAGTCACATATGTGTTATTTGTATCTAGAGTTTTTTTGATGCATTGATTCTCATTAATATGATGAGTTTCATCTTATGATGACATGATTGAGTTTTTTTATTTCTTAATTTCATTGTGATTTTTATGACAGTGAGATTCTTGTTTGATGGGTATCTTATAAAATATTGGTTATTGTGGTAGGATAGTTATATTTATAGGTTTTTGTTTTATTGGAGTTTGTTTCCTAGAAAAAAATTACTTTGTAGTTTTTGATTACCATAATATTAATAAAAATTGTATCCCATAATTTTTGTTCTTATAGGTAAAATTAATGTTATAATGTTCTTAGAGTATTCGTCACATTAATGGCTTATATTAGTTTCTCACTATAATGAGAACCTAGAGATACAATTATAATATTATTAAAAATATCCTATGGTCAAGATAACATCTATATTATGAGACAAAAATGATTTTTACTATCAGGTGTTAGAGTTTCATATGACTTCCCGATTTCTTCTCATGCAGTTTTCACTTGGTGATCTGAGCTTATGAGTGTAAGAAATCGGTTTTTTCAATCAGTTATGGGACATTTAAATTTCGGTATAATTATCTATTTCAGACCTAATATGGATGCCTAATGGGTTAGAAAAGGTATTATGGGTGTCTGGGGCTTGTTCGTAGCCTGGAACACATCTTTTTGGGGAGAATGGACATGCCACATGGTTGGTGTACAATTGGGGCACGATTTTCCTAACCATGCAGATGGTCAATTTTTGATAGAACCATATTACATGGTTGGAACACAACTATGTGGCCTAACCATATAGTTTCCCTTTTTCCCAAGTACTCATGCATGGTTTTATCACGGTTTTTCAAACCGTACAAACAAACCATGCACAAGCTATTTTCTGAGTAAATTTTCCTTTTTCCCTGAATGATATAATTAATCCACCTCTTCTACCCTAATATGATTTCTAGTTGTGTTTACTTCCATTTATCTCATTCTGTAGCTTTTTGGAGGCCAAAGATAGGGATTGAAAGATCTCCTTCATTCAGGATCTGATCGAGCTTCTGTTTGTCATGTTGGATGCACAATGGTAAGTACTCGAGTCCGTTTAAACCATTATCCTTCTCTCTTGCTCTCAATCTAGTTATCTATGTGTGCTTTGTTTTCCTTGTTTCTTAGATCTACTTGATTTATATCCAAATAAAGGGCAAATACCAGAGGATGAGAGTCATTCAAGCATAAGGTGGGTGTTCTATAACTCATCCCTCATGTTCGTTGATTTTGGAATTATTGTGTGTGGCCAATAGATTTCATCAGGTTCCATTTATAGAATTAATATGACATGCTTATAACCATTCAAACCATATGGATATTCGTTTTCCATATATGTGATTAAATTTTGGTGGTTATGCCCACAAATCCATCCATCCCTTTTAGTATGTTACACCATAATTGGGGTTTTAGTATTTGACATGTTTGAGCCACCGTTCAGGTGCGACTTTCCTTAACCCATATAAGGGTAAGCTTTTCTATTTGAAATGGATTGATTTATATCATGAATTTCATAATGGAAAGTAGCATGTATGCACACTTCTTTACCTGCTAAAAGAATTTTATTCAATTGATAATTAAATGTGAAATGGAAATTGGCATGTATACGAAGTATATGACTTGATTGGATTAATTATGAATGATTAATAGGTTTCATGTCCCTAGAACCCCTTACCAGATTAATGGAAGGTATAAGAATGAACCTTAACTATTGAATATTCTTTAAATGGAATTAACAAAGGCTGTATGATACTTGGCCTTGTCACATTAATTAAAGGAAAGGCTTGGACCAAATGGAATTATTGATTAATTATGACTTGATTTAAAGGTTTTATTCTACTTGAACTTATCATAATAATTAAAGGCAAGACTTGAAACAAAGGAAATATTACATGACTTTATAATCAAATAGGGGTGTCCTGACTCGATCTTTCTTTGCATTCTTATCAAGGAATACCTTGAGCACTTGAAAACCCCATTATGATTCAAGGATACGACTTTCTTAGGTTGAGACCCACCTAGATCACGATCCTTGTCTATTATTTGGATGCTCGATATGAAACCATAGGATCCCTTCAATATAATTTCAGGATACCTTGGATATATTTTTTAGATCCAGCATTGACAAGTAGGTTACATGGTTAAAGACCATCAGACCTAGTCATTGCTTAGCCCCATTTTACCTTGGATGAACTCCTTGGACTCAGTGGGAATTTCATTGTGAAATTCCTTAGACTATGCTCCTAGGATTATAGTCTTACCCCATGACAGGCTACAATTATTAATGAGATGGTGACCCCTGATGTCTACATCTCCTTGGTTATTAACTTTAGACTTCACTATTAAATATCATTACATGTTTCCTTATTAGAACTTGGATACTTTTCAATTTCTAACATGTGACTTATTTATAAATTGGTAATAATCAAATAATAAATTGTTTATATATTTATACACCAGCCAAGGGATGAAGAAGGTACTTGGGTATTTAGTTACATTATACTGCTTTACATTATATATGCATGATTGCACACTGTTACATTTCTATTACATGGGCCAGAAGTTATAGACACCATTGGCGGTATCCCACTAAGATTTATCTCACACCATCTCTGAGTGATTTTTGGTACCCATAGTAGATTATATGGTTGAAGGTGTTAAAAAAGGGAATCATATAGCTTGAAACACTTGATTTCTTGTTGTTTTGTTTGGATCTTGATAGTATATGACCTAGTTGAAGTTTGGATTCTTGGGGTAGTATTTTATTTCCATTTTACTTATGTGGAACATTTTATGCCTTCTATCATGTATCCATGTTTTCCAGTTTTCTAATGACATGACATATCATCAGTTTTTGATTGTTATTCCATTTGTTTTGGTTATTCTTGTTATTGTATCTATTTTTCCAATTTTCCTTCTGTTTAGTTATATTAATTCCTCTATTTTCCTCAGTTTATATTCATCCACTATGCTACACATTGGTAATGAGGGAATAGTCTCCCCATGAATTCACCCTCGGCCCTCACTTATAGTTGGAAGCCTCTCATGTTTTGGGAGATTTACTTTAGGCCATGTGTCCCACTAAGATCGGGGCACCTATTAAGTGGAATCTAGGTTCAGGATGACACAAAGTGTTATCAAAGGAAGTTATTTTTTTCTTTAATATTTAGAGACACTAGTTAGGAGATTAGGAATTCTTGGTTCTTGGTTATAAGTCATGCTTGGGCATTGCGAAACCATGTTCAGGGTAAAATCCAAGCTACCCAAAATATAATTATTGTTATGATTTTTCCTATTACAATTGAAATTATTTCACTGTTGGGTGACACACATGCTGTGTGGAGTTGTCAATTAATACTCTAATTGAGGATTTATCTCAACCTTGTGCCGATGATATGAGGGAAACGATTGTTGTTACATACATCATTATAGGCACCTATAACTCATATGTCATTCATATTTCCAGGCCATATAGGTGCATTCCACTACTTCCATTACTTTATATGCCTGTGATTGTTGAGTAATGTTGTGATAGTTAGATTATGCTTGTATGAATCTTGGTTAGGATTGAGTGACTGCCTATCTCAATTCATGAGGTGTGTGGGACCTCATGGGTTGGTATGAGTAATTTAATTAGTCACACCATTATTTTATAAATAAATGGGTTTCATTTCAAGTGATGAGGTGTATGGGCACTAATTTATTGAAAATAGATATCCATGATAAAGTGAATCATGATATATAAAATTAATTGAATTATATCCTTATCCCTCCTTTTCATTTTTATGAAAGGTAAAGTAGAAAACCTGGAAATTAAATGTAAAATTAAATGAAACTTATACTTGAGCACTTTCCGATACCTGGTTGTTTAAGAAGGTAGTTGGGGCAGTATGCATTGGGTAGTGAGTTTTCTTATGTTAAAATTATGATAGTGATTCTTTATTTCTTACTAATCTTGTTCAGAGGAATGTTATTGGAATTTTTAGAACAATGTTTCCACAATGTTATCATATTGTATGTCAGGAGGGTGGAGATGACCATTTCCCAGACGTGGTGGTCCCTGAGCCACCACTCTTACCTCTAGGAGTGACACTCGAGGCACCACTTTTTGTACCTAATCTGGGAACTGATTCCCATGTTTTTGATAGTTTACTATGTCTGATGTAGTTAATTCATGGTGTTCAATGTCTTGAGCCTAAGATAGATGATCTAACTCACGAGTTCTATCCATAACATCCTCCCATCTGTTTAGGAGATGGATGTTCGAAGGCCGCTGAGTCTTGGCTAGAGTCCACCCTATCTATATTTGAGTAGCTAGAGATGCCTCCACAGTGGAGGGTCAATATTAACACATACATGCTTTGGGATTCGTCCAAGTGCTTGTGGGATGTGATTACCCATGATGGTCATCATTAGGGAATGTTATGGGCTGATTTCTAAACTGCCTTCTTTGATCAGTTATTTCTTCATATGCTGAGAGCTAATAGAGCTAGAGTGTTCATGAATCTCGAGCAGGGTTCTATGTTAGTCATGGAGTATTCAAATCATTTCATGGAGTTGAAACACTTTTCACCACTTCTAGATGGTGATGAGATTCTTCATGCTAGATGATTTGAGGATGGGATCTAACACACCATCCATATGTAGTTTAATGTCTTTCACCTACCTACTTTATTTGAAATAGTAAATCAGTCTCTTATCATTGAGCATAACCTGAGGGAAAAAATTGTACTGATTTTAAAGGATCAATGCTGCGTTAGGCCAGTAGTTCTTTCGGTGGCATGAAAAGTTATCTCGAGGTTTCTTGTTAGGGGAGTGACAACCATAGTATCCATTTCAATAGCTCCAAAGTGCACCATCAGTGTGGACGATGTGGGAAAATGAATCCTCACTATGATAGAGAACTATTGGAGTGTCGAGATTGTAGTTGTATGGGGAATCTTCAGATATTTCATAGGACCTTTCCACCAGATTCAAGTGGAAAAGGGACTGTGCCAGCTCCACCTTCATGAGTGGGTTCTTTTATACTATATCAGGAAGGAAGTTGGAATATAACTGGTAGGAATGGATAAGGTGGATTCCGTGGTCATGGAAGCCAAAATCCTGGTCGCCAACAACTCCAACAGAGTATTTATGATCGTGGTAGTCCATAGTTTACACATGGGCATGGATTAAGTAAGTTGCATGCACTATGAACAATACCCGAGGATCAGGATGCATGACCATCTACAGTACAAGGTACTATTATTATGGAATCTACTATAGTATCTACTTTATTTGATACAAGTACTTTGAACTCTTTTATCTCTGTATCTATTATGGAAAGTCTAGAACTCTAGAAACCGTATTAATATGGTGTAATTATTGTAGAGATGAAATTAGAGGTAAAAACAGAGGGCATACACCAGTATAGGGACTTCCCCCTTGAGGTAGAAAGTTACCATTTATTATGGAACCTCTTTGTTCTCAAGATGATGGGCTTCAATGTCATACTCGAGATGGAATGTTTGTTTCACTGTCACACTTCTATAGACTACTATCATTGTACGGTATCATTTACATCACCATAAGGTAGAATTTATCCACATAAGGGTGAGTGGGATTTCCTGGATGGTAGAGTAGGACCAGAGTATCATGGGATAGGTGGAGTGACTATCCAAACCAAAAATTTATTCATATAGGATTAGGGTTTATGATAAGTTTATTTTCCTCCAATTGTGTATCATTTTAGGGATGTCTTTCCCAAAGATTTTTTTTCAGGCTTACCTCCTACTAGAGAGGTAGAGTTTATATGTGATATTATTCTAGGAGTAGCTCTAGTGTCCATTCCTCCATAAAGGATGACACCTATATAGTTTTAGGAGCTAAAGAAATAGTTAGCAGATTTATAGTCCTAAGGATTTATACAACCTAGTGTTGGGTCGTAGAGGATGGCAAGAGGGGGGTGAATTGCCTTTTCAAAAATAATTAACAATTTAAAACAATTATCAATACAGCGGAAAAAAAAGGCAAGACACAATTTGATAACGGAGTTCGGCTTAATTCCCAAGCCTACGTCTCTGCTCCCAACAAGAACCGTTGAGAGATTTATACGTCAGCTTGCTTTTTAATGGTTGTAGCAAGAAACCCACTAGCCGTTTTAAGGTAGGCTAGAACACCTTCGTACAGCTTGCTTTTTTATTATGGTTGTAGCAAGAAACCCAATTGAAATAAAGAATGGAAATGAGAGGTTTGTTTTAATCCAAACCCAATGAAGAACTAAACAAATAAAATAATACAAACACACGGAAGCCTTGAGCGCCAAAAGTGTGAGAGAAGCTGATGGAGAGGGAGCTCAAGCTTCAAGGATGTCAATGGATCACAAGAGGCCTTGGAGATTTGTCGTTAGAGCATCAAGACATCAAAATTTGTTTTGGGTAGTGTTCCCGACATCCATGGTCTCTTATTTATAGGAGAAATACCCATAAACACTTCAATATGGCCGTTGGAGGGCTTCCGGAGCCGTTGGGGGTCAAAAGTACAAGTCTGGTCAAAGCCCAATGGCTAGTTTGACTGGGAACACCGGCTGGCCGGTGCTGAGCTCCCGGCTGGCCGGTGGTCTAGACAGACCCAACGACTAGTTTGACTGGGCACACCGGCTGGCCGGTGCTGAGCTACCGGCTGGCTGTTGGTCCAGACAGAGCAGGCTTTCTGTCTGGGTTGCACCGGCTGGCCGGTGGTCATCCACCGGTTGGCCGGTGTCACCAGGCAGTGGGAAAGCTTACTGCCTGGGTCCTCCGGCTGGCCAGTGGGCAAGAACCGGTTGGCTGGTTCCCATACCGGCTGGCCGGTGCGATAACACCGGCGGACCGGTGTCTCTGGCAGAAAGCAATGCTTCTGCCAGAGACCACCGGCAGGCCGGTAGAAATCCACCGGTTGGTCGGTGGACTTAGAGAGTCCACTTTCAGCTTTCTTGGGCCAACTCCTGGGCAACCTTTTTCCTAGCATCAAAACACTTGAAAACAAGTTAGAACACGATGAGAGTGATTGTGATAATTAAAATCCAAGAGAGAGGGGTACAACAATCTCCCCCTATTTTGATGATCACAATCACAAAAGAGAAATATTTTAAAAAGGATATGTCAATTGAAAACTTAAATAAACAATTTTGGACATGAAAATATATTAGAGATCATTTAAAAAAATAAATTTAAGAGATGTTGCATGTATTGAAAATGATCTTAATCTAAATAGAATGAGTCATTTTGAAATTGTAACCATAGGTCATTTTTTGTTGAACGTTTTTTTTAAAAAAGATCACTTTAATAAATTGAAATATGAAACTAGTAAACAGAGAAATTTCTCCCCCTTTGGGATTATCAAAATAGGAGGGAAAAAGAAAAAAATGAGAAGAAATTAGATAAACAAAAAAAAGTTAAATATTTAATAGTGCTCATTGACGAATCATTCCTAACTCCCCCTTAATAAAATCAAAACGTTCAACCGGGAGCGGTTTGGTAAAAATATCATCTAATTGGAAATCAGTAGAAATGAAGTCCAAAGTGATATCCCCTTTTTGAAAATGGTCACGAAGGAAATGATGCCTTAAGTCTATATGCTTTGTTCTAGAGTGTTGTATTGGATTCTTAGAAATACTAATGGCACTAGTTTTGTAACACCGAATAGGGACATGATCGTAGGAAAGGCCATAATCCAAGAGAGTGTGCTGCATCCAAATAATTTGGGCACAACAATTCCCAGCGGCTACGTACTCGGCCTCGGTAGTAGAAAGAGCAAAACAGTTTTGCTTCTTGCTACTCCACGATACAAGGGACTTGCCTAGCAGATGACAGGTTCCACTAGTACTCTTTCGATCTAATTGACATCCACCAAAATCAGCATCTGAATATGAAGAAAGTTCGAAAGAAGTATTAGAAGGATAAAATAAACCAATGTTTTTGGATCCTCTTAAATACCTAAAAATCCTTTTGACCGATTTAAAATGAGATTCTTTGGGATTGTCTTGAAAACGAGCACAAAGTCAAACACTGAACATGATGTCAGGACGGGTCGCAGTTAGGTAAAGTAGACTCCCGATCATACTCCTATAAAGCTTGTTATCAACCGGTTTCCCGACTTCATCTTACGTAAGCTTACAGGAAGTACTCATGGGGGTACTAATTTCTTTTACTTGATCCATACCAAAACGACTTAAGAGCTCGTTTGTGTATTTTCCTTGGCTTAGAAAAATACCTTTTGAATTTTGAAAGATTTGAAAACCGAGAAAAAATTTCAATTCCCCCATAAAGCTCATTTCAAATTCTTTTCTCATTAAATCTGAAAAATCAGTACAAAGTGATTCTTTGGTAGAACCAAAGATAAAGTCATCGACGTAGATTTGGACGATTAAAAGATCTTTTGAAGTGTGTTTTAAAAAGAGGGTACAATCAGCTTGACCCATTTTAAAATCATTTTCTAAAAGGAATTTTGTTAACCGCTCATACCAAGCCCGAGGGGCTCGCTTTAAGCCATATAGAGCCTTGGTTAATTTAAAAACATGATTTGGAAATTTTGGATCTTCAAAACCGGGAGGTTGTTCAACAAAGATTT
Organism: Viscum album; assembly: GCA_963277665.1. Lineage (NCBI taxonomy): Eukaryota > Viridiplantae > Streptophyta > Magnoliopsida > Santalales > Viscaceae > Viscum > Viscum album. The sequence continues at coordinate 1,357,826,318 of OY728148.1, forward strand.
TTTCTGAAATAAAACCATTTAAAAAGGTGCTTTTAACATCCATTTGAAAAAGTTTGAAATTTAAGTGGGCGGAGAAAGCCAACAAGATCCTAATTGATTCCAATCTAGCAACGGGCGCAAAGGTTTCACCATAATCAATTCCTTCTTCTTGATTATAGCCCTTAGATACTAGGCGAGCTTTGTTCCGGGTTATATTTCCTTGATCATCAAGTTTGTTCCTAAAAACCCATTTAGTGCCAATAATTGGATGATCATTGGGTCTTTCAACAATAGTCCAAACATCATTTCTATAGAATTGATTTAGTTCATCTTGCATTGCAAGAACCCAATTCTCATCATTAATGGCATCATTAATGGTTTGAGGCTCTAGGTGAGAAATGAAGGCTTGATGTTCAACCTCGTTGAGGATTGATCTTCTAGTTTTAGTACCGGCTTGAAGATCACCTATAACATTTTCTAAAGAATGGTCTCTAGAAGGTTTCCAAACCTTAGGCAAGGTGGAAGGCAAAGAAGGTGAAGAAGGTTCCTGATCATCATCCTCCTTGAGAGGAGAAGAGGAATCATTTAATTCAAGTTTATCAATCTTATCTTCAACATCTTCAATGAACGGATGGGGTTTTGGAAAATTTTCATCAAACTTGACATGAGATGATTCTTCGATGGTTTTTGAACATTTGTTGAAGACACGATAGGCTTTGCTTGAGTTGGAGTACCCAAGAAAAATACCTTCATCGGATTTGACATAAAATTTCCCAAGGTTATATTTCGTGTTAAGGATAAAGCATTTACAACCAAACACTTTTAAATAACCAACTTTGGGCAATTTTCCTTTCCAAAGTTCATAGGGGGTTTTCTTAAGAAGGGGTCTTACAAGGACTCTATTGATAGTATAACAAGCAGTGTTAACTGCCTCGGCCCAGAAAAATTGAGGGAGGTTGAATTCACTAAGGAGGGTTCGAGCAATTTCTTGGAGAGTTCGGTTTCTCCTTTCAACCACTCCATTTTGTTGTGGAGTCATAGGGGCAGAGAAGGTGTGATTGTATCCTTGAGAGGAACACAATTCATCGAATTCTTTGTTCTCGAATTCACCTCCATGGTCACTACGGAGCGACATCATTTTATATCCTTTTTCATTTTCTACTTTCCTAGAGAATTTCAAAAAGGTCTTACTAGCATCATTTTTATGAGATAAAAAGAAAACCCAAGTGAAACAAGAAAATTCATCTACTAGGACAAAGGTATAGGATTTTCCACCTAGACTTGCTACAGGGGTATGACCAAAAAGATCAAGATGTAGGAGCTCAAGAGATTTTGAAGTGGACACTTCCTTCTTAGATTTGAAAGAAGACTTGTGTTGCTTGACAAGTTGGCATGGCTCACAAATCAAATCTTTCTTAAACTTAAGTTTAGGAAGGTCACAGATGAGCTTGTTCTTATTAAGATTTAGTAGTGAATGAGAGCTACAATGCCCCAACCTTCTATGCCAAAGGCAAGACTCATTGTCAAGAGCACTTAAACATTTAACATTTTGGCTAGCTAAAGACTTTAAATCAATAATGTAAACATTTTGAAAACGGGAAGCAGAAAAAATCAATTTGTTTTGAAAATCAAACACATTGCATAAATCATTTTGAAAATTCACCGAAAAACCACTATCACAAAGTTGACTAATGCTAATTAGATTATGTTTTAAACCTTTAACAAATAAAACATCTTTAATTAAAGAGGTGATACCAAATCCAATGGTACCTATTCCGACGATCTTGCTTTTTGAATTGTCACCGAAGGTGACGTATCCTCCATCGAATTCTTCAAGGGAGTTGAACTCGGAGGGATCGCCACACATGTGCCTCGAGCATCCACTGTCGAGATACCACGAGCCTTTCGAAGTCCTACTTCTTTGGCGTTTATCCTATAAAATCAAGAGAGAATAGATTTTGGTACCCATATAAGTTTGGGTCTGGAAAGATTAGCTAAAAGAGACTTTTGAACCCATATTTTTCTAGAGGGTTGCCATCTAAAATACTCATCCAAGTAGGTAATGGTTTTGGGGCTTCCATACCTTGCATTTTTACAATCACATTCATAAATCATGTGCCCGGTCTTTTTACAATAATTACAAAATTTATATTGAGAGCTCCCCCTTACAAAAGTAGTGTGTGCTCTAGAAGAAGTGGCTTGTTTGTTAAAGCCAAGTCCATGTGTTGTTCTAGACAAACGCTGAGAACCTAGTAATTTGGTCAAATTTTGATCACCTTGGGTGAACTTGGCAAGAGACTCCCTTAGATCTTTAATGGTTGAATTCAAAGAATCAACATTTGGAATATCTTGGATATTAATGGTAAGTTCCTCATTCTTTTTGAGAAGTTGTTCTTTTTCAGAAATGATAATTTTATTTTTCTTTTTCAAAGCCATAAATTTAGAGGTAAGTTCATGAAAACCTTCCTCTAATTGATCTCTCGCATTTTGGAGATCTTCATAGGACATGTCATTATTGAAAGTGGAAGATGAGGAAGAGGAGTCAGAAGAAGATACCTCATCAAATTCCATTAGGAATCGTTCACCTTCATCGCTTGAGTCGCTTGAAGACATGGAGTCATCACTTGCACTCCATGTGGATGCTTTGAAAGCCTTCTTGTTTTTATTTTCGTTTAACCTTTTCTTGAAAATGGAGCAATCCGGTTTGATGTGGCCTTTATTTCCACATTCAAAGCATGTAACTTCATTCTCCGCTTTGGGCTCTTCCTTTCGTGCCCTTCGAAAGTTCTTCTTTTTCTTCATGAATTTTCTCATTTTTCTTGCTAGTTGAGCAATCTCGGATTTGCTATCAGCAGAGGATATTTCTTCCTTTGCTTTGAAAGCAATGTTCTTTTTCTCCTTGAAGGTTTTACCTTCTTTATCGGCTTGCCTCTTCATGGTGATCTCGTAGGTCATGAGTGATCCAATGAGCTCTTCAACCGGCATTTTCTTGATATCTTTTTCTTCTTGAATTGCGGTCACCTTTGGTGCCCATGAGCTTGGTAGGACCCAAATAATATTCTTGACCATCATTTCTGTAGAAACATCCTCACCAAGAGATTTTCTTCCATTGCAAACGTCAGTAAAAAGAGTAAACATTTCAGTAATTGATTCGTGTGGGTGCATGGTGAAACTTTCAAAATCTTGGCGATACATGTCTAATCTAGTGTCTTTGAATTTGTTAGTGCCCTCATGTGTTACTTCTAAAAGTTTCCAAATTTCATAAGAAGAGGAGCAAGTAGAAACACGGTTGAATTCATTACGGTCTAGCCCACAATGAAGAGCATTCATGGCTTTGCCATCAAGCTCAAAATTGGCAATGTCTTCGGGGGTCCATTTGGACTCATCCTTGTTAGATAAAGTATAGCCTTGCATTACAATCCTATAGATAGGATAACCAATGCTTTTAAGAAAAGTAATCATGTGAGTTGTCCAATAAGTGTAATCGGTTCCATCAAATAATGGAGCCCGAGTCATAGAACACCCTTCGGGAGCATGCGAGGAATTAGCCATCACTAAGGATCTTAAGTTTGTAAATGGTTAAGGTATTACACAAACACTCCCTTTGATACCAAATGTTGGGTCGTAGAAGATGGAAAGAGGGGGGGTGAATTGCCTTTTCAAAAATAATTAACAATTTAAAACAATTATCAATGCAGCGGAAAAAAAGGCAAGACACAATTTGGTAACGGAGTTCGGCTTAATTCCCAAGCCTACGTCTCCGCTCCCAACAAGAACCGTTGAGAGATTTATACGTCAGCTTGATTTTTAATGGTTGTAGCAAGAAACTCACTAGCCGTTTTAAGGTAGGCTAGAACACCTTCGTACAACTTGCTTTTTTATTATGGTTGTTGCAAGAAACCCAATTGAAAGAAAGAATAGAAATGAGAGGTTTTTTTTAATCCAAACCCAATGAAGAACTAAACAAATAAAATAATACAAACACACGGAAGCCTTGAGTGCCAAAAGTGTGAGAGCAGCTGATGGAGAGGGAGCTCAAGCTTCAAGGATGTCAATGGATCACAAGAGGCCTTGGAGATTTGTCGTTAGAGCATCAAGACATCAAAATATGTTTTGGGTAGTGTTCCCGGCATCCATGGTCTCTTATTTATAGGAGAAATACCCATAAACACTTCAATATGTCCGTTGGAGGGCTTCTAGAGCCGTTGGGGGTCAAAAGTACAAGTCTGGTCAAAGCCCAACGGCTAGTTTGACTGGGAACACCGGCTGGCCGGTGCTGAGCTCCCGGCTGGCCGGTGGTCTAGACAGACCCAACGGCTAGTTTGACTGGGCACACCGGCTGGCCGGTGCTGAGCTACCGGCTGGCCGATGGTCCAGACAGAGCAGGCTTTCTATCTGGGTTGCACCGGCTGGCCGGTGGTCATCCACCGGTTGGCCGGTGTCACCAGGCAGTGGGCAAGCCTACTGCCTGGGTCCTCCGGCTGGACGGTGGGCAAGAACCGGTTGGCCGGTGCCCATACCGGCTGGCCGGTGTGATAACACCGGCTGGCCGGTGTGATAACACCGGCTGACCGGTGTCTCTGGAAAAAATCAATGCTTCTGCCAGAGACCACCGGCTGGCCGGTGGAAATCCACCTGTTGGCCGGTGGACTCAGAGAGTCCACTTTCAGCTTTCTTGGGCCAACTCCTGGGCAACCTTTTTCCTAGCATGAAAACACTTGAAAACAAGTTAGAACACGATGAGAGTGATTGTGATCATTAAAATACAAGAGAGAGGGGTATAACACCTAGTACATCCTCTTGGGGTTCACCTGTGCCTTTTTCCAATATGGTGGATGGAACCTTACACCTATTAATGAATTATAGATGGTTGAACTAGATTACAATCAAGAACCGTTACACACTTCCTCAAATCGATGATCTATTTGACCAGCTCCAAGGAGAAAGGGTCTTCTATAAGATCGACCTGGGATTGGGTTATCATTAGGTGCAAGTCAGGCCATCAGACATACCACATACATCTTTCTATTGTAGTTATGGTCTATATGATTACCTTGTTATTCCATTCATTCTTATGAACATGCCCACTATTTTCATGGCTATAATGAATAGGGTTTTCCACCCTTATTTGGAATCTTTTATCGTGGTCTTTGTGGACAATATCTTCATGTGTTCTCACAATAATATCTACCATAAAAAACATCTTTAGATCAGAGAGAATCATCTTTACACCAAGCTTGCTAAGTGCCAATTTTGGATCGAAAAAGTCAACTTCTTGGTTAATATAATATCGAAATCAAGACTATCTATTGAACCAGAAAAAGTTAGTGTTTTAGTTTCCTAAGAGCATCCCACGAACATGTTTGACATACATATTTTATTAGGTATGGATGAATATTACATACATTTCATACAATACTTCTCAAATCTTTCTTCACCACTTACTAGTCTTACAAATATGGGTGTCAAGTTCATATGGTTAGAAGAATATGAGAAAGTCTTTAAGGATCCGAAAGGGAGGCTTTTATCGAAACCTATTTTGACTCTTCTAGAGCTAGGCATAGGTTGTACCATCTTCTATGATGCATCAGGAATCATACTATGAGCAGTGATGATGTAGGAGGACATAGTCGTTGTGTATGGATATCAGTAGTTGAGGCCTTATGAGATAAATTACATGACACAGAACCTTGATCTAGCAGAAATTGTCCATGCCTTGAGTTTCTAGAGACACAATATTTTGGGTGAGTTCTTTTTGGTGTACATGGAACACAACATCTTCAAATATATATTTATTTAGTGTGAATTTATCCTCAAACATTGAATATGGGTCGAATATATACAATCCTTTGATTTTTATCATTACTATATGTTAGGGAAGGGAAATGTGGTTATAGATGTACTGAGTCAGAAAACTCAAGCATAATAAGTACGAGAATCCAGTGATGAATTGAACTTGAAGGCCCTATTTCCTGAGATGCATCTAGAGTTTCATGATAATCATGAGTAGTATCACCTTCCATCTTTAGAAGTTACCTATTTTCTACTTCAAAAGGTGAAGAGTAGAAAATTCTAAGATCCTGAAGTCTTGGTTCTCCATGATAGTATATAAGAAGATAACCCATCTCTAAATTGGTCGGTGGACTGAGAAGACATCCAGAATATTCATGGCTGTTTATGGGTTTTTATAAACCTGGGAGAGGATTTGATGAAAGAGTCTCATGCTTCTCAGTTGGCACTTTATCTAGGAATCTACAAGATGTATCGGGATATACGATGCCATTATTGGTGTTCTGGGATTAAATGTCAGATAACGGGCTTTATCACTTGGTGTTCCCCCTATTAGCATGTGAACGGGGAGCACCATAGACCTATGAGCTTGTACAACTGCTTCCAGTCCCAAAATGGAAATGGTTAGATGTTTATATGGACGTTGTTGATAGTTTACCTAGTCCACATAGAGGTAGTGACAATTTATGGGTTTTCATTGACAAATTGACAAAAGTAGCCCGCTTAATTCCTATTCGGGAGACTTTCTTAGTCGATGAGTTGGAAAGAATGTATGTCTATGTGATCTTATGACTAAATGGGGTCCATCATAATATCATTTTTGAAAAGGATGATCATTTCACATCATGGTTCTGGCATGGATTGTAGAAGGATATGGAAACAAATGTGCTTTTAAGAACAACTTTTCACCCTGAGACTGATGAAAATTCATAATGGACAATACACGTTCTAGAGGATATGCTCTGAGCATGGGTCATTGATTTTGGAGGTTCTTAGGATAAGCATATCCATCTTGTTGAGTTATCCTATAATAATAGCTTATTGGTGGCAATTCAGATGGATTCTTTCGAGGCCTTATATGGTAATCCATTTTATTCACCCCTATGATGTCTAGAGGCATGTGAGGCATCCCTACTAGGTCCTCTTCTCATTTATGAGACTTCAGTGTAGGTTCAGCTACGCAGAAAGAGTATGACTACTACTCAGTCTAGACAATAATTTTATGCCCATCTACATCGATGTCCTCTAGAGTTTGAGGTTTGGAATTGTGTTTTCCTTTGGGTATCACCCAGGATAGGGCATAGATGGTTGTAAAATAAAGGTAAAATGTCTCCTAGTTATGTTGGTTCATTTGATATACTAGAAATAGTTGGGATGGCAGCCTATTGATTTCTACTTCCTTAGAGGTACCGTACCATACACGATGTCTTCCAGGTTTCATAGCTTAACCAGTATCTTGATTACTCATCTCATACTTTTGTTCTTGAGGAATTTTAATTAGATGCTGATACAAACTTTGAGGAGTATCCAGTACACATCATTTACTAGATCAGGAAGGATATTCGAGTCTGGTTTGTCCCTCTGGTACAAGTGCTATAACAACATGACTAGGTACAAGATGAGTCTTACGAGAGGGAAGCTGAAATTTGTTCTTAGTGTCTAGAATTGTTACAAGATAGTATTTCTACACCCTTGGAAGGTAAACTTGGGGATGAGTTATTTTAAGGGGGATGACAGTAAGAACCTAGGTTTTCACTCAGGTATGGATCCTTTAAATTTTAGACCAATTCTTTATTTCAGACATAATATGGATTTCTATTGGGTTAGAAAAGGTCTTATGGATGTATGGGGCTTGTTCAGAGCCCAGAACACATATTTATGGGGGAAATGGACATGTGACATGGTTGGAAAACGGTTGTTGCATTGTTTACCTAACCGTACGAATGGTGAATTTTTTGATAGAACCATATCACATAGTTGGTTCATGGTCATGTAGCCTAACCATGCGAGTGCCCCATTTTCCCAGGTACCTGTGTAGATTTTTCACATGGTTTGACAAACCGTACGGACAAACTGTGCACATTCTATTTTCTAGTTATATTGTCATTTTTCCCTTAATGATCTAATCAAGCCACCTCTTCTTACCTAATATGATTTTAAGTGGGATTTACCTCCATTCCTCTAATGTTCCTCTCATTTTTGGTTATTTTTGAAGGCCAAATATATGGATTTAAAGATCTCCTTTGTTCGAGATATGATCAAGATTCTGTTCATCATGTTGGATGCGCAATGGTAAGTAATCGAGTCCATTTGATGCTTTCTCCTTCTCTCTTGATCTCAACCTAGTTATCGAGGTGTGAGTGTTTTTACTCATTTCTTAGATCTACTCTGATATGACCTAAATCAAGGGCCAATATAGTAGGAGTAGAGTCATACAAGCCTAAGGTGGGTGGTCTATAACTCATACTTCGTTGATTTTGGAACTGTATTGTGGGGCGCACCGATTTCCTCATGTGCTGTTTATACAATTTATATTCCACGATTCTAATAATTAGAAACATTTAAATATAATATTTCCATATTTGTGATTAATTGTTGGTGGTTATGCCCCCAACTCCATCTATCCCGTGTAGGATGTTATTCAATAATTGGGGTTTTAGTACATGACATGTTTGATCCACCATTTAGGTGTGACTTTTATTGAACCTTATAAGGGTAATATTTTCTATATAAAATAAATTGATTTATATCATGAATTACATAATGGAAATTACCATATATTTTCACCACTTGAACTGCCTAAGGAAGGTTCTTCAATTGATAATTAAATGAGAAATGGAAATTGGAAAGTAAGCCAAGTATATGACTTAACCAGATTAATTGTGACTGATTAATAGGTTGCATGTTCATAGAACCCCTTACCAAATTAATGGAAGGTAATGGAATGAACCTTAACTATTGAATATGATTCAAATGGAATTAATAAAGGTAACATGATACCTGAACTTGTCACACCAATGAAAGGAAAGGCTTGGACCAAATGGAATTATTGATTAATTATGAATTGATTAAGAGGTTGAATTCTAAATGAACTTATCACAATAATGAAAGGAAAGGTTTGATCCAAATGAAATATTACATGACTTCATAATCAAAGAGGAGTGTCCTGACTGGATCTCACCTTGGATTCTTATCGGGGAATTCATTGAGCACTCAGGAACCCCATTCCGATTCAAGGATACAGATATCATATGTTGAAACGCACCTAGATCCCGATCCTTCTCTATTATTTAGATTCTTGGTATGACATTTCAGGATCCCTTCAATATTATTTCAGGATGCCTTGGATACAATCCTTAGATCCAACATTAACTAGTAGGTTCCATGGTTAAAGCCCATTGGGCCCAGTCACTATGGAGCCCCGTTTTACCTTGGATGAAATATTTGGACTCGTTAGGTGTCTCATTGTGGAATTCCTTGTACTATGCTCATTGGATTACACTCTTACCCCATGCTAGGATGTAGTTATTATTGATTTGGTGACCCTTGAGCTCTATGTTTCCTTATTTATTACCTTGGGGACTTCACTATTAAATATCATTACAGGTTCCTTGTTACAACTTTGAACATTTTCAATTTCTAACATGTGACTTATTTATAAACTAGTAATAATCAAATAATTAATTATTTACATGCTCAGACACTAACAGAGGGATGAAGTGGGTCCTTTGGTATTTAGTTATATTATACAAATTAACTTAATATATGCATTCTTACACACTGTTGAATTCCCATTACATGGACTGGATGTTATAGACACCATTGGTCGGGTCCCACTGTGATTTATCTCACACCCTCTCAGGGTTCCATTTGGTACCCGGATAAGATTACATGGTTGTAGGTGTTGACAAAGGGAAGAATATGACTTCAAACATTTGATTTTTTTCTGTTTAATATGGATCTTGATAGAAAATAACTGAGTTGGAGCTCGTGATGCTTGAGATTGTATTTGATTTCCATTATACTTATGAGGAACATGTTATTCCTGCTATCCTGTATCCATGATTTCCAGTTTTCTAGTGACATGAAATATCATCAGTTTTTGAATTCTATTCCAGTTGTTTTAGTTATTATTACCATTGTATCTATTTTTATGATGTTCCTTATATTAACTTATATTGATTCTGCTATTTACCTCTGTTTATATTCATCCACTATGATACACATTGGTAATGAGGGCATTGTCTCCCAATAGAAACACTATGGACCCCCACTACTAGTTGGCAGGATATGCCATTCAAGGAGATATGCTTGAGGCCATGTGGCCCACCTGTCTTGGGGAACCTATTAAGTGACATCTGTGTCTGTGGTGTCACTCTAAGGACAAACCCACCAATATAAATTTTACAAGTTTTATGTTTCATTGGATATTCCTATCTAAGAATTTGTTTATTTACACTTAGAAATGATATTATTATTAATGTATTGTTAAATACCATGATGAAATATACTCATAGAAAGGTAACAAATGTTGGTTTCTTCATAAGTGACATGACATTAACTAAATGAGTCTTGAGTGGATTTCCCTTATGATTTAATAAAATAAGATATCTTTATTCCTTTTATTGAAAATGAACTTACAAATAATTCCATATCCATGGTAGTTCAAAAATAAGTTCATTTTAGAAATTTAAAGAAATTAAATCAACTTTTTAAGAGGATATAATATGTATTCATCTTTCCTGATGATATATCCAAAAAAATATTATATTATAAAACAAAATTCATAGGAATGTTATTGTTGTGACATTAACTTCTTTATCTATGGGTGAATTGATGAATTTCTAAAATTGGTCCAGGACTCTACGTATGTTCACCTAATGACACTAAGAAGGATGCCTAAAGAGTTATATAAAAAGTGTGTCCATAATATTATTAATTTATATTAAATTAAATATTTAGAATAAATATTAATCTCATATTATGGAATATTGATTATTTAAGTATTTATGATCTCATAAATTCAATCAAAATATATTCGTGTTTATAATTTGAGAGATGAATATTTTCTATTTTTAATTATTTAGAAGTTAATAAATAAATAAATATTTATTCACCAGTATAAAAAATTATGTAAAATAATTAGTTATTTAGTTATGTGGATATTAAATAAATATATATATTTCTTAGTTTTAGTTAATATAATATTTATTTATTTATTGAATGAATAATATATATATTATTATTTAAATATTTTATTATTCAGGAGTTAAAAAATTTCATAGAGGATTGATGAGTCAAGTTAATAGTTCGATGGTAATAATATATTTTATCTAATATCATATAAAAAAGTAACAAATTATTCAATTTATTAATGATATTTAAATAAGTGAATTCAAGGAGATATAATGTTATTATTATAATTATTAAGAATGGGTAATTTTTTAAAAGAAATATTTGATATTGGGTCATTGTGCAATTATTAAATATTAACCACAAGTATAAATTCTGACATATGTCATATTTTTTATTGAAACTTATTGTACATAAGGAAAATATCTCTTCAATTATCTCAAGGATTTAGAGAATAATTATAATGCCCCGACCCCAAATACCCAGAGCCAGTTCATTATTTTAATACATTGACATGATTACAAGGAATCAAGTCCCGAAGAACCGATCAGTTTAGCAGTCTTGGAAAATAGATTACATACATTAACTTTACATTAAAATTTAAAATATAAAACACAGAATAGATAGTTCTTTGATAATTCCATTATTCCCTTTAGCTTAACCCTTCTCATCAATCATAATACACTTCTTAGAATCCTGGGAAAATAAAACATAAGAAAGGGGTGAGCTCAGATACCCAGTAAGGGTAAATAATTTAGCGTAATTTATAAACTTTTAAGGCACGATGTGTGATAAAAACAATAGCATTTTTAAACATAAATTTTAACATAATATTGAAAAATTAAGTCAAATATTACCATATAAACATGCACATGGATGTTCTACTAGTTGAATAATCACATGTAATAACTAATTTCATAATGAGGGAATGCCTAATGCCGAACATCATTACCACATAATCAAGGCCTTGTGCCAAGACTAAAAATTTTTTTTTGTCTTGTCCTTGTGACAAGACACTAGTTTGTCTCATGATACCTACCGATGCATCGAGGAGCTATAGCGGGCTCCCCCCATCAGTTACTAAGTCCACTGCATTCCTCATATGAAAAAGTTGAAACATAACATAAACATTCGTATTAAAACTAGCATACGAAATGTCAATAAATTTACCATAAACCATAAATGGTATAAAAATAGAACATACAAAGTCAAAAATATCATAAATAATTAAATAAAATATGGAATATTGTATTATAATAAATCAAACTCAATCAAAAATAATATCCAGTAAAGGATGCTGACATAATTGAAAATGATGAGTAATACTTTTTGAGAGAAATATACTTTTTTGTAAAATCATTTTAAAGTCACACATTTATAATGGAAGTAATTTAAAATATATTTTTTAATCAAAGTGTCCCATACCACTTTGAAACTTTTTTAAATAATTATCATTTCAAAGCATTCATGTCCATATAAATAAATCCTTAAAATCATTTTTAAAACATTGACATTAATTTAAAAAAATTTAGAAAGATAAATCTTTAAAACATTTAAAATTATGATCTTGGTAAAGATTACCTTTCAAAAATACTTAAAATATTCATTTTGAAACCATTTTTATGAAAAATGGACATGGATGATAAAAATTTCCCAGTAAATACTTACACATAAAAAATCTCGGATAATAATGAGATTGAAGAATTAACCCTTACCTTGCACTTTCCTTTAGTCAAGGGTACATTTAATCTCCTGTATGAAGATCGTAGTATGTTATTAAATTATACCAGAACCATATTAATTTTATAATACATGGTTCATTTATGACTTTATACTACCAATTTAACAATAATTTCCATGTTAAATTAACATTTCGGGTAATAATGGCTTTCTTTATCGTACGTGTTTTAACTTGTTACACTTGATTGTATCAATTAGATAAAGATTTAAATACTTACAGAATATAAAACATGAATTATATATCATATATGTTTAGAATATAAATATGTATAATAGACATATATATGAAATGAAAAACATAGTTTATGGAGACGGTAGTCCGCACGTACGCATAAATGCTGTTTCTGTTTTCATATCGTATTGAACAGAACTAAGGGAATAAGATATATGTAAGTAAGTATATATATATATAAATATATATATCTTTAGTATAATTATTATGTCATATATTACTAACTTATTTGTAATATATATTTTTATAATCATCGATGAATGGTGAACGTGGAAATGAATCTCATCGCGTCATGGAGACGATAATCCGTACGTACGCACGAGCGATAATATCATTCATTTATTTAAAATCGTATGTAAATATATGTTATATCATATATACAGAATCTTTATCATGTTATATTTATTATTTAAATAAATTATACATTATTATTATACCCATACAAATAATAATGTATTGAATAACAAATACACCACGACGTGGAGAAGGTAAGCCCTACGTACGCACGTATGGTGACATTTCATTCAAAGGATGGATATAATAATGAATATGTCTGTAACATATTTATAATAACATCCCAGTATAAATAAGTTACTGGATTTATTATTTTATAATGGAAACAACAAAGAAAGAGGAAGTGGAAGAAGAAAGGAACTTGAAAGAGGTGATGAAATATTTACCTCTTCTTCAGGTTATTCCTTTTGATTTGATCAAAAGGGTTCCTTAGGTTGGTTTTTTGACAAAAGTAATGCCTCTAGAATAAAGGGAGGACAGTTTAGAGGTTATTTGGGTAGGGTTTGGATGAGCCAAATTGCTTTGGAAGTGTGAATTTGAGAGAAGGGGAAGAACCCTTTTATAAGAGGGGTGAGGGGCCCCTTAAGAGAAACTTAAAATATTATTTTATAATAAATTCATTTTCGGTTTCAAATGGCTCAAAAAAAAAATTATGTAAAGGATAAGGTGAGTATGGGTCGAAAAAAACTGAAAAAATTTGTTTTAGAAAGGTTTAGCTCACCATATTAACATTAACTTTTAGATTTAACTCCTAGTTAATTAGTATGACATTTACCATGTCTCTTTGTATTTTTATATTATATGGTTAATAAACTTACTATAAAATGCCAATCAAAACAAAATTAGTTTATTAATTTAATATAAATTATTATATGTCTCTTTGGCCGAACCTTAGATTTTTGAAACTATTATATCAATTAATAATATAATATTTCTTTTAAAAACTATTTTATGTCAATTTGATACTATTTGGTATTTGTTTTTTGTAAATCATAACAGCATGATTACTTCAATAAAAATTAATCTAACCAACCCTAACATGTCATAATAACATATAAAATTAGTGGAATTTACAAAAAGTCTCAAATTACATTTATTTAGATATTTATAATGTCAATTATTTTAATCTTTCATTAATACGGTAATTACTGCATCATCATTGTGTCATAAATAAATTTAATTATTTAATGTCTAAAAATTATAAAAAAATATATAATTATGTATTAAATATTTATATATTTCTAATTAATATTTATAGTCTAATTTATCTTATGTATAAACCTATATTAAAAATGTTTTAGTTATTAAACTTTGATTTTAAATCTTTTAACTCTTCATTGAATTAAATAATAATAAATGTCCTAATCTAATCCAAGTGGACCTAAAGGATCATATTTTATTCCTAAGATTTTCTTTGGTATAATTACACTTATCCAATAGAATTAGGACATGATTTAGGGTAAGATTAATATCATTTTTACCCTTAATAACCCTTTTTTACTTTTAACCGTGGTAAATAAAAGTAAAAATTTACTATTCAAAAAAAATTATTTTTTTCTTATTGAACCAAATTTTTCTTAATGATATCAACCGTGTCTTTAGAATTTTTGAAATTCCACTCACAGAAGTGGTAAAATTATGTTTTATGCGAATTTGCAAATTTTCTTAGGAGGTGAATAAAAGACGATGAACAGTTCAATAAAATTTTATATATATAATATTATTACAAAATGACTTCAATTAATTACATTTAACATATATAGGTTTTATGTATCTATTTTGACCTAAAATAAATTCAAATAAAATAAATAATTATTTAAATAAAAAGTCGGTTTTAAACAATAACTTAGTGTTTTTTACGTTTTATAAAAAATTGAAAGTTTTCAGAAAAATACCAAAAATTCCCCCTAAGATAATTTTGATATTCTGAATTAAAAAATGAAGTATATTTTACCAAATTCAAAAAATAGAAGGTTCATTTATTATTTTAAGATTAATTCCCGTTGACAAAACCAAAAGGCGTATTTTTAAGAAACAATATCTATCAAAAGATTGACACTTATTTATGTCCAATCTCAAAG
This sequence comes from Viscum album, assembly GCA_963277665.1. Lineage (NCBI taxonomy): Eukaryota > Viridiplantae > Streptophyta > Magnoliopsida > Santalales > Viscaceae > Viscum > Viscum album. The sequence goes on from OY728148.1 coordinate 1,357,841,567, forward strand.
TGAAATTACTTACAATAACCAGAATTAGATTAAATGGTAAAAATATAATCTATTTATACTTAAAAATAATTAAAATGTATAATTTAACACTATAAATTATTCTGATTAAAAAAGTTGTTTTCAGTTAAAATATAGTATTTTTCACTATTCACCAAAATATGAAAGTTATCATAAAAACACTAGAAATTTATTGAAAATAAATTCTTATGTCCCAATTCTAAAAAATAATTTTATTTTGTAAAATTGAATATATAAAAGTTTCAAATATTGTATTTAAAAAGGGTTCATCATTAAAAGACGGTAAAAGTGCATTTTTTGAAAAACACTTCTTTTATATGAAAATAATGAATTTGTTTTAAATTATGTCTAAGAAACTCATAATATGGTTTCTAAAATAGTTAATACTATTCATAACCACTTTTTAAAGGCTAGTTGGGTAAGTCGTGGTGCGCTAGAACTCGATGTTGCGTGTAGTGAAAGTTATTAAATTACTTCGAAGAAATAACGTACTATGAAATCTTGGGGTGTTACAATAATCCACCCTTCATCCATCCAAAAATATATAGAGAGAATAAGATAAACATATTGAGATAAACAAAGAATGATGTCAAGCACTAGGTTCCTTCATGATAGCACCCAAAATACCAAGAATGTCATTCAAATACTTATAGAGTGAATGTGGGAACAACTAGAGTTATCATTTGGATTATCAATGATAGTAAAAATGATAAAAGAGTGGAAATATTTTTTTGATCAATGGAATCCTTTTTTAATGTAATTCTAGATTTACATTAATTATAAATTAAATGTGAATGATCCTCTATTGGAGATTATATGATTGCATTTATAAATTTATTTGGATATTATAAGTTGAACCCGATGAAAACCCATAATCAGGTGCCTCCTAACCAATTCCACTTCACATTATACCCTTCAAGTGGTATCAATGTGGTCACATTTTAATTTACAATTATTTATAATTCATTTTATCAACTTTATTTGTTGATTTCTAGATATTTCATTTCTATAATTTTATTATTTATCAAACTTTATATCTAACATATTCATATGAGTTTTTATAGATATGAAAAAACATAGACATGTGAAGAAAACATAAAAATACCACGCAGAGGATCCAAGGTCACAAGATGCATGAGATGATTACAAGAAATGTAACCATAAATTACACATCATGTATCTATGTTCCACTACATAATGAGAGAATTGATTAAATTATGACTCATCATGTGTTATAGTATGTAGTTTCATTACATGTCTTGTATTTACTTCCATTTTATCATGTAGATTGATAGGGATTACATAATGTTTAGGTAGTGTTAAAACCAAGTAATCCTACATGGTTTTAACCCTAATTAAATAGTCTAAATCCATGTTCTCTACAGATAGTATCATTATATGATGCGTATTGAATACATGCTAAGTAACATGACCATAAAAAGACTACATAGCGTAAAATTCATTTTCATTCCATGTAGTATGTTTCTACTCATGAAAGGTACATGTAGATTGATTTTAATTATGTTGTTCGAGACTAAATATATAACTGAAAATATTCACTAAAGAATAAAATACAATATAATGATGTCCAAATAACCATAATGGATTTTTGGTCATGGATTTTTACACAATATCATGGTGCATGAGGGAATGGTATTTGATACCATTTGACCGAATCTTCTAGTGTTATTATCATTCATCATTGACTAGATTCACATCATGAGATGATGTGTAGACATAAACTGAACCTTGAAAGGGTATCCATATTTATATTATTCAGTAAGGGGATAAAAAAAGGGGTTTCCATTACATAATTATCAAAATAATAATAACTCTAATGGGAATATAAATTTGACACATAAGTCTTATAAAATCCAGTTAAATTATTTCATTGTGGTGAGAAAAGATGTAGTAAATTATTCCTGTATAGTAAATTTTTTTTATCAATCATGATTCTATCTATCTAATTTTAAAGAAGAGGTGAAATCATACGATTTAGTGAAATTAATTTCTACTAATTCAAAAACAAATTCTACTGTATGGTGGATATAATCAAAGGTAATAACCTATTGGTTGTTACTTAGGGAACTCAATCAAACTCACTACTAATATATATCAAAACCAAGGACAATGAGGTAAACATAAATAATCATTTTATTTTTTTATTATATTATTTTATGTTGATAGTATCTTTGGTTTTAGTTTTTTGTTTTCTTCTATTGTTAATGGGTATAGGGGTGTCCCTTGAAACCAATCATTGAAATCAGAGAAACTACCAATGATAATTTTATTGGATAAATACCCATCTTGAAAATCTAAATTGGAATCTAAAAAGTCACCATAGTTTGACCCCATCAAAATGAACATTTATATTAATGATAATCCTAAAAATATGTGGAATTAAAATAATAGAAATATCAATTCATATTTTTACTTTATTATATAAAAATGAACTTGATATTTTTATTTTTTGAATCATTTCAAAATTGTGTATAAAATAGATGTAAGAACCTGGATCTTCATTTCAGGAATGGATCTTGATTTTGGGTTGGTTTTGAGGAAAAAGGAAGATAATTGTGTTTTCCTGAGTACACAACATGAACTTGGTTTCCGCATAAAACCATGTACTGGCAGTGTGATGACTTGGAATACCACTTAAGTCAGGGACTGGTTAAGGTTACTACACAACCTGTAGGTTTAATGAACACACAATGTACTTTGATTTTTTATTTGATATATCGAAGAATGGTCACATATTATGTCTGAATACATCATCTTCTCCCCATGGTTTATAATGGAGAGTGATAGAACCACCAAAAAATACTAACCCCTCATGATTCTTCATCCGAGATCTAACTGAGACATCTTCAAGTGCGTTGGAACCCCAACAGTGATTTCTCAATTTCTCTAGAGCCTTTCTTCCTAATTCTTTATCTCTCATGAGTTAGTCAAGGATGGGTGTTTTCACCTATTTGTATATCTATACGGATCTAGGCCGATTCAAGGGTCGAAATTCAATTATATTGATCGTAAGACATCGAGGTAGGTGGTTTGTAACTTTCATTGTTCGTCTTAGAATTAAATATGCTAAAAGTGCCGCATACCCACAATTGTGGTATTGATTTATTTGTAATTCAACACTTTTTATTACCTTTTGTGGTTTAATTGATTGATAAAGGATAGTTGCTTATGCATAAGGTGGGATACCCTGTTTATTGGACAGCTCGTGGGTGCGTTTCCATTATTTTTCAGTTTTCTGGCTGTTTGGTCTAGAATGCCTGTTATTATTGCCTTGTTTTCCATGACTTGGTTGATTATGATGGAGGTTGATTGATTATATGAAATTAATGTGATATTATTTTGAATGATTAGATATGTAGTACTTTCAGATTACATGAGTTGCTTTGATATAATATGCATGTAATTTTTCCAATGGACCGTGAGAGCCTTGGACCAAGAAGACTGAGAGGATTTCCCAACTACTTATACGTATAAAGTTTCTAATGGACCATGAGAGCCTTAGAATAAGAAGACTATGGGGAATTACACATTATTTAAATATGGCCGTGAGGGACTTGGTGTAGATGATTATCCCAAGGGTATTGGCCACGAGATCAACCCAGGAGGTCGTTTATAATTACATTATACTATATAGACCTAGGGGTATTGACTGTGAGAGCTACTAAGGAGGTCATTTATAAATTATTGATTCTATTTTGATCTAGGGATATTGACCATGAGAAATTCCCAGGTATTCATTTTAAATGATTATTTCTATGTTAATCCAAATGGGTTAGACCGTGAGAGCTTTCCTAGAGGGTTGTTTGTGAATAAATGAATGATTGTGACGAGTCTTACAATCCAAAGCACAAGCTTGCTCTTGGTCTTACTTAATTGTTTAGATGGTCTTATGAGACATCTGTTTTGTTACTTACATCGGGGGATATAGAGCTTAGGCTAGATCCCAAGATCACATGATTCAACAGATTTAATAATAAATGTAAATGAATGTAATTGAAAAATGTAGGATTGATTACTTTTGAGTACTTCCTAGTTTATTAATTCACTTATCATATTACCTTATATATATATATATTACCTAACAGTTAGGAACAAATATTTATATGGTAACCTACTAGGATTTTTCTCACACCCTTTTTGGGTCATGATTTTAGACCCAAACATAGTATATGATTTCAGGAATAGATAAGGGAAAGCACCGTTCTTCATCAAGTACTTGATTGTTGTTGGAACTAGAGAGAATGACATCAAGCTGAGGCTTGTGATGACAATAGAGTTTACTTGTTTATTTTTTTTACTTTGGTTTATGTATTTATTTCTAGCATGGTGACCAATTTGGATATTTTATTAGATACATATGCCAAGAATCATATATATATATATATAGTGGCTTCTATTGGTTTTACTTTTAGTCTTCCACTGTTTACATTTTTGGTATTATTGCTTCCGCTATTGTTACTATTTTGTTACACTTTGTTTACTTTTCCAATTAGGGAATAGTTTCCCCACTATCACACCCAAGGCCCTTGATACTAGTCGGTAGCCTCTGGCATTTGGGAAAATGTTCTTGAGGCCATGTGGCCAACCGGGTACACGAAACCTTTGGGAGGCACCCGGATCTGGGACATTAAAAAGTGGTATCAGAGGAGTTTCTTTTATTTTTTTCATTACTATTTGGAGCCAATATACTGAGATAGGAAAGAATAGGTAGTTTCTAATAAGTTGTGATCAGGATTAGCTAACCTGTGAATATGGAAAATCCAAGTTACCTCAAATATTGCAATTTATTCTTGTTTTTCAATTGTTATAGTGGATTTGATTTCACCATTGGGTGATTCACTTGTTTTTTCTATTATCATTAATAACATTATGGTTTTATTTCTGCTTCAACCTGATGAGACGAGGGTATTCCATTTCATGTATCATATAGGAACTTTCTAGATATCACATGTTATGCATTATTGTCATCCCATTTAGGGTGCATTACTAATTTCATGTTGTTTTGATAGATGTTGTGCTAGATATCCATTCTATTGTGATATATTCCATGATATAAATACTTGATATTTTGATAGGGTATTGGTATATGTGAAGATTCATTTGTATGGATGCTAAGCTTTGGTCCCTGAAGTGTTATGGGCCCTCTTGGATAGGAATTTGGTGTCTCATGTTTGAACATTAAATGAATTATATTAAGGCATAATATGAATAAGGATTCCAATTTTGGATTCAAGAGGAGTATGAGCTCTCATGAATTGTTACTTGGCATGCTATGGAACGATTTTATGTTTTTGAGGGTTTCAAATAAGTTTTAGAGGTTTACTATCCAAAAACCCAAGCAACACGAAGTGTGATGTTATAAACACATGCCATGTTTTCTTCTATTCTGTAGGAACATAATTTTCTTAAATAAACACCGTGTACTGTATGTACATGCCATGTAGTTGTTGAACATGTGACTAATTGTGTGAGAAAAGACACGAGGTTGGTAAAATTTTGGTAGAAAACATCGTGTAATGGTAGTACAATCCATGTATTGGTCATACACTCCTTGATATAGTTGACCGTGTATTCGACTGTGTGACTAAAAACATGGGTGGATAGAACTTTTGAGTGCACATTGGGTGTAGGGAGAACACACGATGTAGTGTTTCACAAGCATAACTATGTAGTTCTAGATGTGTTTAAGTACTTGGTTAGGAGGGGATATTCAAGTACATGCTGTGTCTCATTAGGAACACACCGTGTGCAAGGTGTATTACACGAATAGGTTGGCAGTGGTAAAAGCCCATGTTAAGGATTAATGGAACATGTCATGTAGTGGTTCTACACACCATGTAACCCTATTTTGTAAAACATGAATTATTTCTTTACCCTGTTCCATTCTAGCAATTCTAAGTTTCTGTCCTTGATAATATTGAACTGAGGTGTGCACTTGACCTTGTAGAGTCATTCCACCAAGATGAACTCTGGTTTTATTCCATATTCATGGTGATGACCAGACACTAGAAATGATAGAACATGGACTACCAGCAGATCCTCCTATCATGCCTGTCTTGGAACCAGATATTATACCAGATGCAGGTGATGATGTACAGTTCTGGGAAGGCTTTTTTAGGATGATGTAGACTTTTCAGGGAGCACCACATCCTGCCATGACTATAGTAGAGTTGACAGGGGTGTTACTGCAGCAACATCCTCCCACATTTTTAAGGGATAGAGGACCACATGAAACATAGTCATGGTTGGAAGCCATGATTTCTATCTTCGAGCATCTGGAGATTCCTCTAGATAAGGGTGAAGCTCATGACTTACATACTAATTGATACTCCAAGAGATGGCAGGGTGTTATCTTACAGGCGGGACATCATCAGGATATAGCATGGGAATATTTTCAGAGGACCTTCCATGATTAATTATACCCGGAGATGTTGAGGGTTGATCGAGCTTGGGATTTCATGAATTTGGAGTTGGGTGGTCTTTCAGTGATGGATTATACTTCTCACTTTACAGAGCTTCAGTGCTTCTCACATGTTTTAGGAGGTGATTAGTTATCACTGACTAGGTGATTCGATGATGGACTCAAGTACGAAATTTGATCATAAGTGAATGATTTCAGGATAACTTCGATGATTTCTATAGTAAATTAGATGGAAATTACTGAGGCCAATATGAGAGAGTTGGGAGCTGTGAGCTAGAGAAGTTCAGCATCCAGGGATTGTACCCATTTGACCGATAACATGAAGTGTAGTAGGGAGTTTACACGTAGTGGTTCCTCCAGTAGTATGGATGTTTCCTCAGGTAGCCAAGTAGTGTGCTACTAGTGCGGAAAGAATGGGCATACGAGACCACGGTGCCCGAGAGACCTAGTTGAGTGACGATCTTGTAGTGGTATGGGTCATCTTTAGCATTGTTCCTAGATGTTATCACTAACAACTAGTGAGAGGGGATCTGTTATGACTCCAAATTTAGGAGTAGGACCACAAGTTTTTCCTTAGTCATGGAATTGGAGTTTGTCATTCCCTTGAGGCCAAAAAGGGGGTCATGACCATGGAATCTAGGTGACATGTTTTCAACAATAATAGAGTGGATCAGCTCAGGGTACCCATACTAGGTTGTAGAGCCATGGTACATGCTAGAATTTTATTATGGAACAGACCCAGTAGGAGAAGGATCCCATACACTTTACGATTATAGGTACGATTCTAGTTGCTTAAATATTATATTTTATGTTTTTGATACAAGAGAATCCCATAGTTTTATATCTGTTTCTATTTTGGAGAGCCTTGGGCTTTGTCTCTTAACTTATGATGATGTTATGATGCTAGACACTCTTTTTGGAGATTAGGATGGCTGGTGTACATCAGTGCAATGAGTTCGCTCTTGAGGTTGGTGGGTGTCACTTATTATGGGACCTAAATGTCGTAGAGATGACATGCTTCGATGTCATTCTCAGAATAGACTAGTTGGTCTCCCTTCAGACCTTTATTGACTTCTATTGCCACAGGGTGAGTTTCACGTCACCAGATGGTGGATCCTTTCTATATAAGGGAGAATGGTATTTTCATGAAAGAAGAGTTGGACTCGAGCATCTTGGTTTAAGAGGAATTATAGACCTTATTTATAGTTTATATCTATATAACCAAGGGACTTCACAAATATACATTCCTCCAGTGGTGGATCATTTCAGAGATGTCTTTCAAGAGTAATTTTCAAGTTTACCTCTAGAGAGAGAGGTATATTTCTCTTTTGAGATTGTTCTAAGAGTGGAACTAGTGTCCATTCCCCCTTATAGGATGGCTACACTAGAGTTACAGGTGATCAAGAAGTAGTTAGTAGATTTGAAGGAAAATGGTTTCATCTGAACTAGTACTTATCCTTGGGGTTCACATGTCCTTTTTTGTGAATAAGGCGGATGATATCCTTAGAAATTGTGTGGATTATTGGAATCTTAACCAGTTGATGGTCAAGAACTGATATCCCTTGATGAGGATTGGTGATATGTTTGATCATCTTCGTAGAGACCAGATGTTCTAGAAGATTGAATTGAGATCCAGTTATCATCAGTTCAATGTTAGACCATCAGATATACCTATTATAGACTTTCATAGTAGGTATGGTCTATAAGAGTATTTGGTTATGCTGTTTGGTCTCATGAATGAGTTGTAAGTTTTCATGGCATTGATGAACTGAGTGTTCCATCCTTGCATGGATTCTTTTATAGTAGTATTCGTGGATGATATCCAAATGTTCTCTCACACTCTACACGACCATTCAATCTATCATGATATTGTAATAAGTACACTAAGAGAGTATCATCTATATGATAAACTCTCAATGTGCCACTTTTGGATGGACCAGAATCCCTTCTTGGGTTATGTTATCTCAGAGACAGGAGTATCAATAGACCCAGAGAAAGTTAGAGCAGTAGTTTCTTGGGAGCAATCAAAGAATGTCTTTGAGGTACATAGTTTTTAGGTATGGTTGGTTAATATAGAATCTTTATACATGACTTTTCATGCTTATAATCACCTCTGATAGGCTTGACTATGAAGGGTGCGAAGTACTTGTGGAAAAATTCTTGTGATTCATCCTTTCAGGAGCTGAAAGGGAGATTGAATTCAACAACAATACTAATTTTCTAGGTGCTGTCAAAAGTTACACCATTTTTCTATGATGAATCAAGTATCGGGATAGGAGTAGTGCTTATTCATGGGGAAGGAATCATTATGTACGGGTCTCGGTAGTTGAGGCCACATGAGAGGAATTACCTGATGCACGATCTTGAGTTGGCTACAGTTGTTCATGCCTTACGCTGTTGGAGACATTATATTTTTGGAGAGAATTTTTTAGTATACACTAACCAAATAAGCCTCAATTATATATTTACTCAGCATGATCTGAATTTGATATAGTAAAGGTGGGTTGAGTACCTTCAATAATTTGAATTTGATCTTGCCTACACACATGAAAAAGTCAATGCAGTGGCAGATGCATTGAGAACATGGACTTAGATACATGCATTTTAGGAGGCCAATAGTGAGTGAAATCTTATGGATCTATTCTATGAGGTGTATTTGGAGGTTCATGAAAAATAGGTACAGTGGCTAGAGTTGTTCGCAGATTCTTCTTCACCACCCTTAGAAGGTAAATTCAGGGACAAATTTCTTTAAGGGGGTGTGTTTTAGAACCTGGATCTACATTTTAGGTATGGATCTTGATTTTGGGGTTATTTTTGAGGAAAAAGGAATCAATTTTTTTTATCGAGTACACGTTGGGTACTTCAATGTACATACCATGTACCCAGTTTTTGCATACACCTGCGTACTGGCCATGTAACAGCTGAGTACATGGCCGTGTGATGACCTGACAGACCGCTTAATTTGGGGCATGGTTATGGCTAAAACATGGTGTGTAGGTTTAATAAACACGGAGTGTAATTTTATTTTAATTTTATATATTGGAGCAGGGTTGAATCTTATGTCTGGACACATCTTCTTCACCATGTGGTTTGTATAGGAGAGTGACATAATGGACAACGAACTCTAAACCCCTCCTAATTCTTCATCCGAGCTCTGATTGACACACTATTGAGTGCGTTGGAATCCCAATGGTGAGTTCTAAATTCCTCTATCACCTTTATTACTGATTATTTATTTCTCATGAGTTTTCCAAGGTTAGGTATTTTTCACCTTTTTGTAGATCTACAACGATCTAGGCCGATTCAAGGGCCGAAGTTCAAGCATATCGATCATAATACTTCAAGGTAGGTGGTTTGTGCCTTTCGTTGTTAATATTTTGATTATATATACAAAATTGTTTGCAAACTCACAATTGGGGTATCTCCTGATTTGGAATTTAACTATTTTTATTACCTAATATGGTTTAATTGATTGATAAAGGATAGTTGCTTATGAATAAGGTGGGATACCTTATTTACGGGACAGCCTGTAGGTGTGTTTCCATTGTTTGTATATTTTCTAGACATTTGGTCTAGAATACCTATTTGGATTGATTTGTTTTATATCCATTGGTCGATTAGGATGGAGGTTGATTGATTATATGGAATGAACGTGCTATGATTGTGAATGGTTAGCTGTGTAGTAGTTTTAGACTAAATAAGGGGCTTGGTTATAAGATGCATGTTGTTTTTCCAGTGGACCATGAGAGCCTTGGACTTGGATGACTAATGGGGTTTCAGTCTTCTAATATATATGATGATTCTAATGGATCATGTGAGCCTTGGACCATGACGAATGTAGGGACTTCTATATAATTTACACAGAACTGTGAGAGCCTTTGTGTATATGATTGACCCAGGAGTATTGACCATGAGAGCTTCCCAGGAGGATGTCTATAGTTACTTTATGCTATGTAGACCCAGTGGTTTTAACCATAAGAGCTACCTAGGAGGTCATTTATAAATTATTTATGCCATGTTGACCCAGGGGTATTGACCATGAGAGCTGGCCAGGTGGTTGTTTGTAAATGATTGAGGCTAAGTTAAACCAATGGGGTTAGACCATGAGAGATTTCCCAGAGGATTGTTTGTGAATAATTGAATGATTATGATGAGTATGAAAATCCAAAGTAGAAGCTTATAATCATTCTTACTTGATTGTTTAGATTGTCTTCTTAGAAATCTGTTTTGTTACTTACACAGGGGGATATTGATCTTAGGCTAGATCCCGAAATCACATGATTCAAAAGATTGAATAATAAATGTAAATAAATATAATTGAAAACTCTAGGATTTTTTAAATTTGAGTACTTCCTAGTTTATTGATTCATTTTTTATATTACCTGCTATATATATTCACTGGATGTTAGGCGCATATCTTTTGGTGGTTTCCTACTAGGATTACTCTCACACACTATTGGGTCATGTTTTTGGACCAAAATAGATTATATGATTGCAGGTATTGATAAGATAAATCTCCATTCTTCATCCGGTACTTGATTTCTATTAGAGTTGGAGAGCATGGGACCTAGTTGATGCTTGTGATGCTACTAGAGTTTACTGGTTTCTTTTGTACTTTGGTTTTTGTATTTCTTTCCCTCATGGTGACTTGTTTGGATGTTTTCTTAGATACATATGCCAAACATCATATATATATATATATTGTGGATTCTGTTGGATTTTTATTTAGTCTTCCACTCTTTACTTTTGCATTATTACTTCTTCTGCTATTGTTACCATTTGTTTTTCTATGTGTTTGCTATGCCAATAAGGGCATAGTTTCCCCACTATCACACACTAGGCCCTTTCTGCTAGTTGGTAGCCTCTGGCATTTGGGGAAATTCCCTTGAATCCATGTGGCCAACCAGGTATGGGGCACTTTTGGGCAACACCTGGATTGAGGATGTTACAATAAAATCATGGGATGATGATCTATGTTATGGTTAACTGTATTGGTGACCTAGTTGAGATTCATCATGGGGACCACCATGGAAAAGTACATAATTAAATGTAGTTTCTCCAAAAAAACTTACCTACATAAAATTACTTGGATAAAGTAGATTACCTATCTAAAATTGCTGTTATTCCATATTGTAAGAAACTAGTGGAGAGAGTGATAACTATTATCTCAAACCCAATTATCGGATATGACTTGATTTTTCATAAGAAACAACAAGTGACTATATACCCTATATAAAAAACTTGTGTGGCCTGGATAAGATTAATTATTCCCATCTCAATATAAGTGTTAATCATTTATGCTGGTTTTTATTTAAGAAACACATCAGTCCAATGTAATATTTTATAGGATACTCATATGATAAGATAAAATTATTAGCTTGGGTTCTAAAATAGATTCTAAAATGGTAAAAATGATTTTTATATATAGGGTTAAAATTCATATACTATGGCATGGTTCAATCTATTTGGGAGGAATTTCAAATGAAAATTATATTTTGGTTTAAATTCTCAAAAACTATCAACGTTTAGGGACCTTCTGAAAAACCTAATATGTATAACTTTAAATCATAAGGAAATTGGTTTCGATAATGTTGATTGTATAATGTTTTTTTACACATGTTAAATAATTTTATTATTCATTTATTTAAGTTATTTATATTAAATTATACATGTTTAAAATTTATTTTAATGATGTGAATATTATAGTATTTAGTTTGAGTCATTTAAACCTCCTCTTATAAGATTATCATTAAATACTAGGGATGAAAACATATGATATAGTTTTAATTTTCCATGAAATAATTTTAAAATTAATATTATGATCTTGAATTTATAGGTTTAATATAATTTATATATATTAGGAGCTAGAATTTTTTTGGGATTGAAATACCTCTACTGTAAAGTATTCTTAGGTAGAGGGACTTTAATTAAAACTTCCCACTATCATGGATTCTTATTCCTTATCCAGAAATTTTCAAGTTCACCTTTTGTGGATCTAATATTACTAATGTGGATATTTTCAATTTCATGTAATTCAAAATCTTTATGTGAAAATATGTTCATGTACCTTATTCATTGTATGAATTTGGATATGTGTAAATATTATTGGCTCCAATTTTTTGGTGTGTAACCCATATTGTGAGTCATGTAAAGAGTTTCACATTAATATGGCTTGAACATATTAATTTATGGAATGGAATAGGGATTCCAAAAATAAATTATTAGAATCATGTAAAAATAAAGGAAAAAAACATGAGATAAGAAATATTTCATACCATATAATAATTATGGATCTAATATGAATATGATTTATATTTAAATGACCATTTTTTAAAATAAAAAACATTAAATACTAACATAGATATTCCTACAAAATAAATAATTTTTAATACCGCTATCATCTAATAGGGTAGGTTTTACTAAATCTAGGTGCACATGGATTATATTGTGTAAGGAATAGAATAGATGGCTAACACTAAGAGTTAAATAGCCAAATATCAAAATAATATTTGTGTAATATTTATCTAAGAAACCCTATACTATAGAATACTAGATGAATATAGTGTCAAACTCTAGATCCCTTTGAGATTAGAAATTCTAGAAGAGAATTTAATTTTTGGTTCATGGAGTGGGGTTTATTTGAGAATTGTAGTTTTGATCATGTCTTCGAGTGTTGGAACTTCTTGGGAAGATTTTTATTGGATTTTTATAAGCACCCAAAAGGTGTTCCAAGTATTTACAAGAGACTATAGAGTGGGTTCAAATTGCTTAAGAGGTGTGTGGAGATCCTATAGGTCCACCATGGAATGGGATACAATATAGTTCACCTAGTCCATAAAGTTTGAAAAAATAAAAGGACCCCTATTCCATGGAGGTCCTCATGTTTTTAGGAGGAAGTGTTAGTGAGAAATTGGGTTAACAAAAATTTTTAGTGGTAGGTGTTTGGTCGACCGTTGTGGCAGCTGATGGTGATTTAGAGAAAAACGAGGGCCAACTATGTTGTATTCCCTACCAGTTGGGAGTCTCAACTAGGAGGCTCTGTGGTGGGAAACAATGAGAGTGGAACAGTTCATAAAGACGATAATTGTGGGTTACTTTGGGGCTATCAGGGAATGTACCATAATGTATAAATTTTTATTTTATAAACCATTTTCCCAACAATATTATAGAAATTTTTATGAAAATTCCACCTTTTCCCTTCATTCTTCATTCCTTCACTTAGCTATTATTTTTTATGGAAACAGCTAGGGGTTTTGATATTATTCCTCTAAATAATTGAGGAATTTTGTCATTATTATTATTATTGTCCATGAAATGAATATATTAAGTCTTAAGATAATGATCACATGCTGTTTTACATTGTTTCAATTGGGGTATTTCATCATATATATTTATTCTAAGCTTTCCACTAAATAAATTAAATTTAGCTATTTTATTAGGTTCTGATTGTTTTGGATTTTTCCCAAGGTGGTTCCACGAGTTATTAATAGAAGTTTTTTATTGTTGGTTTCTATTTCAGTGTGATGAGACCACTAATTATGTTATTCCGTGATTATGACTAATTGCCTTATTCATAAAATAAATAATAATTGGTTAATAAATTATAATTTAATCTTAATTAATTATATTTGATATTATGTCTTGATTTAGGGCCTCATAATGATGGTAGATGGTAGGTTGGACATAAATGATCTCAGGTGAGTGTTTTTGAGCAGTTATCAAAGGGAATAACCCTCTTATTGAGGTAGGTAATCCTTATGTATAACTTAATGGTTTTTTCTTTCATATATATATATATATGGAATTTTATATGTTTTATATTTTCAATATTGGTGAATGAAATTTTTAACTAAATAAACTACGTAAATTAAAATAAAATTCCTTTGAGTTGAAAAATGTTTCAAAGGACATGATGGACCCTTTAAAACTAGCATGATTTTCCCAACCACCATTGGTTGAGGCTATGAATATAAATTCATATCACATGGTACTTGGACCTTAAGAGGTATAATTTTTAAACTGTGAACATAGTAAATATTCCCTTGTGTAGGATTCTTATAAACCTTCATGTAGTGAAGAGTTTTGGATCATGAGGGATAACACAGGTAGGTCATGTGAGACCATTTTGATTCCCTGAATCCTTTCATCTAGTTTATAAGAGTTTGGGTTGAGTGTCACTCCTCTAATTAATTGTGATTACCTAAGTGGGTAGACCCCGAGTAATTCCATAGATAGGTTGGGTATGAGGGTTGACCTTGTGAGACTTTGGTATTGAGATTAACTTTATTACTTCTCTCCAGTGTGATTCTAGTGAGGTTTCTGTTATGAGTCCATCAAGGATATATAATGATCATTATAAGGTTGATGTATGCGTCATCCCTGAATACAGGGTGTTGACCTAATAGTTTAATATGAAATAAGGTAACCCAAGTAAGGGTGTTAATATTATTATGTGACCTAGGGGACCCGGTAGGAGCCTTGGTGAGAGTTGACCCTATGGAGGGTGTCTATGGGAATAGGTAATGATGATTTTGGATGTCACCTTAGAACCTAAATCAATGATTTTACCCCATTATAGTTATGATTATGGAATTTTGTGCACTAGATAGGTTGAAATAGGTTTATAGGACATGTTGAGTACATGGTTAACCCAGTGAGAAGATACAAATTAGATTATTTTGGTGGGACACACTTCCCATAATGATTTATTGAGAATGTTTTAGGATGACTTTGATAAAATCCTTGGATCCATGTGGTGGTATGAACAATCCGCTGATATGTACAAACTATGGTTAAGGATTCCTTGGGTATACTCCTTATATCTATATGGTTGGATACAAAGTCCACTAAGATATAGATGTTATGGGTTGGGATTCATTGGACAAGATCCTTTAATTTAGATGATGTGATGTCTAGTAGAGGGAACTATAAAATTAGACTCAGACACATGTGATACCCCACAGGTACCAACACACATGGACTCAAATGATATGTAGTATGTTAGGGGGAACTAAACCCATGGACTTGGAAAAGGATATATATGGAAGGTGGATCCATACCCTGGACTCAAATGAAGTGATTTTCTATAGGGGTAACCACACCCATGGACTCAGATGAGGTGATATCCAAAAAGGAAAACCATTTCAATGGATTCATATGATGTGATGTATGGTGGGGAGATCCATAATCTTGGACATATACATGGTTATATCAGGAAGAGGGAACCACACACTTGGATACATATAAGTTTTTTTTCTATAAATGTATGACCTTGATCTATGTTTCAATATTTAGTTGATATGGTTTCATGACATGATCATCGAAAATACATCACTAGTATAAGTATGGTTACATAGATCTCAGGCGCTTCATGAGAACTTGAGGACCAAGAGTGGTTATTTATTTATGTTTTCATATTTTATTATTCATTATTTAGAATATGTAACATGAACGTACACTACATTTACTAGTTATGTAAAATACCTTGTTGGTGGATCTCTATGATTTATGGATGTGGTTTAGTTTATTTTATTGTTATTGTGTAGAATTATATGGTGGTATATTCTTCATATAGTTTTATCCTAGAATCAAACTTCTTTTCAGTATCCTTTCGTGTACAAGGTGACTCACCAGAGGGGATTCAGTGATTTCTCCTCTAGTTTTGAAACCACTTAGTGGTCGTGGCCAAGGAGAGGAAATTAAAAATATTTTATATTATATACATATTTTTTATTTTGGAAAATCAATTTTCACTCTACTATCCAAGAATAATATATGGTAAAACTAGAATTATGGTCAACCTAAACAGCTAATCTTATATACGAACACTAAAGTATAATAAAAACACAGTGAAATATAGATATTTGAAAACCAAAGTTAATGATGTAAGGGGTCATTATTTTAGTTGGAATAAATTCATGAAAAGTTCTTGATTAAAGTATTTAAAACATGATACTGACCTATAGATTTTTCATTTTTATATATTATGTAATGTACCATGATTATCATTTTATGATCTCTTATCTATATGAGATATAAAGTGATATTATATGTATATCTAAGGTTGGTAATTGAATTCAATGAGAAGTATTTAGATCATATGGATGTGACCGTTATATAAATTAGTATCTATAATTCAAAATCATTATTATTAGATACCATGTGTACATCATACATCTATGTCATTAAATAAAATATCATCAATTTGATAAAATTAATAAAAGGTGATGTATGTATTCATGTTGTCATTGGAGAAATAATTACAGCATTGGAGGTCGACACATATGATCTAAGTATATCTACTGTATTATATCTAGAAGTATAAAACTATTTTTATGATCCGACCATAAATAGAAATTGGATTTCGGTATTTTGTTTTGACATTATGGGATTTTCATTTATTATTCAAAATAATATGTAATTTACTTACATGAATGAAATGTTTTCTAACATTTGGAATATGGTGAATAATTTATATATTCTACACATGGATACTCCAATCATTAACATTCATAAAAATATGGTCAACATTGATTCTAACCCTAATAACCTTAGACATTATTACCTTGCATATATAAATGAAAAACACATACAACAAATACATAAGGATGTATTATTAAAATAATTAGATTATGAATTGTTTGACTCATGTCCATCATGTTTATTAGAAGAAATTTACAAATAATATTTTAGTGGAAAAGGGAAAGGGCTAATGTTCTTTTGGATATTATATATATTGATGTAGATAGACTAATGAGTACTTAATGAATAAGTGCTTATAGGTACTTTATAAAATTTATCAATAATTTTAGTTTTTATGGTAATGAATTTTTTATGATTAAAAAGTTTAAAACCTTTTAAATTTTTTAATAGTTTTGGAAATAAGTATTAAATATGCTATAAAAATGTTTTAAGATTCTATTATTTGATCATGGTGGTGAATACTTGAGCTAAGAATTCACAAATCATTAAAGATATTATGGAATTATTTCATAACTAACTCCACCTAAGATAACAAAGATCTATCACATGTATAATCGATGTAACTGTATCATGTTATACGTGGTTCAATAAATGATGATTCAATATGGCCATCCTCTTTCATTCTAGGTAAATTCCCTAGAAACTACGACATTCTTACTTAATCATGTCTCATATAAATAAATTAAAAACACTATAACTGAGATATAGAATAAGAAAAATCCCAACATGTATTTTATGAGGATTTGGGGTTGTGAATAACTAATACAATGTTTGGATTCTAATAATCCCAGCCTTAATTAAGATAAATGATTATTGGTTTGTTATCCCAAGGAAATGATTGGTTATTATTTCGGTATTCCTATTGAAGAAAAAGTCTTTGAAGACATATATGGAATTTTCATTAAGAAGGATCATATTAATTGAGGATATATTGGGAAGAAATTTAGATATATAGAATTCATAGAAAAAATAGGATTTTCTAATGAGATAGGGATTGATTTGGTTTCACAAAGTGTTTTAAGAAAGAACCAACTATGGATACATAGGAGCCTAAATTTTTTGGTTATATTCATATGGATCTTGAAAGCTATTAAGGGTACCCAAGAATAACATAGATAAATACTATATCATTTTAGATGAATATTTAACAAAAAAAACATTCATTCCCTAACACGATACGAGATTAATGGATTTGGACACTAGATACATAATCAATTAATTTATTAAAGGATCTTCAAAATAACCCAAAAACTTATGCAAATTAGCACCCTTCTAGAAATTTTATATGTATAACCATCCATCAGAACCTTTGGAAGTAAAAAATAATATAGGGTGATATCTGATTCTTAGTAAGGGTAAACATGAGACATAACAATAATCAAAAAACATAATATGATCATAAGGCTAAAGTAAAACAATCAAGTGAATTTTCACAACGTAAAAGGGTCAATCCTAGACAATAGTATATCATGAATTAAAAAATAAATTTATATCTATAATAAATCTTAATAATTGTTTCAAATAAGTAATAATTGGGAAATATTTATAACATAGGAATATTGAATCATAATCATAGGAAATCACAATATTTTATTCAAAGATATTCACAATCATGTCCCTGCATAATTTTGTTATCAAAACTAGAATAAATTATTCTCACCCATCAAAATGTGAACATATCTATTTGAAATCATGACTATACATATTATTGTGATCATAACAAGAATCTATCATAATCATGCATTAAAATGTAAACATTTCTATTCACATTCATGTCCACACTTATCACCATCATATTTTGA
Source organism: Viscum album (assembly GCA_963277665.1). Classification (NCBI taxonomy): domain Eukaryota; kingdom Viridiplantae; phylum Streptophyta; class Magnoliopsida; order Santalales; family Viscaceae; genus Viscum; species Viscum album. The sequence goes on from OY728148.1 coordinate 1,357,860,311, forward strand.
TATATCTATATCATATTACGCAATGCATTGAAGGTATATAACTGACCCATACATAAAATAATGAAATCCATACATATGTATTCCAAAATATCCAAAAAACAAAAACCAATTAATTATATAATAACCCATCATAAGGAAACGTGTTTTGTAAACATTATGTCACTTCATTAGAGCATAAACCATAAAAAATAAATGTATTCCATAAAGGTTTCAGTATAAGTTAATTGAATATTGGGATTGAAATGAGGTTCATAGAACTATCCTTAAATCATCAACATCATAAAACATTGAAATAATGAATGTGGAATCTGTGATAGGATCATACCCCTAGTGAATAAAAAAATTCTAAAATGTTATTGACATATATGAAAAATACCCTTAATGATCATTTGAATATTTGTTAAAAAGAAGTGGAAATAATATTTCTTTTGGTATCTTTAAAAAAATTCCCAAATGATGGGGACATATATTTTCATTTAAAATTACCATGGTAACTATTAAATAAAGCATAAATGTAAAGAATATTAATGGTTATAGGAAAATCCAATCATATAGTAAATGTTAAAATAATTATTCCTTTAACACTTTTTGTAATAATTTATAAATAATCAATTTGGAAAACATTAAAAATATTTATTTTTAAAAAATTTAAAATATATTCAAGCAAGGATGATAATTATTTTAAACAATCATTGGATCATATAAATTATAATTCATGAAAATATTTTAAAGAACATGGAAATAGAAGAAAATGTTCACCGACTAAAGAAAAAATAAGGTAATGTTTTCTTAAAAACACTTTATACATCATTTCAAATAAAAAATATATAAATATTGTAATATTACATAAAAATTTTAGGAATAACCATAGGATAATAAAATGTATAATGCCTAAAGGATAAGGATAATATAATATCCACCAATATAAATTTAATATAAATAATAAAATAAATAAATGAGATTGTAATATATATCCATTACCTTAAGTTTCGTCTTACTTCGTACACATAAAAAACTCATTTACAATATAAATTGATTTAATATATATATATATATATATATTACAGATATTTATTCATAAATAATTACAATCTATCATTCCTTTATAATTTCCAACTATTCTCTTATTTACTATTTTATCATTGAAATCATTATTCAGAAGAAAATATGTCTCTTTTCCAGGCATGTTTTGGTTATATAATTCTTGTTCTTGAACCATGGTCATAGATTCATAATTTATAGATTATAAATAATATAATAAATATTAAATTTACTAATTTCATACAATTTTATAACCATTAATAAATATTTGGTGCTGAGAAATGAACTATAACACTTCATGGAGATGGTATTTTGTATGTACGCCCAAGTGATGTTTCCACTTTCTAGGGATAAAATAAAATAAATTTATATAATAATTACTCTTTAAAGATTAATAATTCTATCATAAATATAATACATACTCATCAAATATATTCTTTTTAATATCCATATAAAATGTAAATGAAAAAAATCCCATCGCTTCGTGGAGGTGGTGACCACACGTATGCATGAGAAATGTTATTGTTTTGAATCATATAGGGAGGTATGAAGGTAGATAAGATATTATAATTAAATAAGAATATTGTTTTCCAAAAATATCATTTATAAATTTTAAATTATTTATAAATATAAACCATTAATGATGGTGATGGAAAATGAATCAAATCACAACATGGTGGTAGTAGTCCACATAAACGCATGGGTGGAATTTCATTTCCCTTTTGATAGAAAGGGAAGGAAAATTATTATCCCATAATCGTATTAACTTATAATTATATTCATGATTATATATTAATTATTTCAATATTTATGAAATATTTTTAGAGGAGGTATAAGAATAAATAAACTTTGAAAGAGTTAGGTAAGATGATTACCTCTTCTTTGAGAGACCTCCTTTGGTTTACACCTTAATCCTTCATAGGATAGTATTAGGGTAATAAAAGGAGATCCATAACAAAGGGAGGGAATATAGAAAGGGTTTTGGGTAGTTTTTCCAATGTTATAGTGATAAAATTTATAAATAATTATGGATTAGATGTTTCCTTTTATAATGGAGGGAAGGGACACACATGTAATTACTTAAAAGATTTAAATAATATAAATTCATTTTCTTATGAATGTTTCTAAAAATTGAAAAAAATTTGAAGTTAAGATAATATAATCCCTCAATATCCTCAAAATTAATATTTATACAATTTTAAGTGGAATTTTTACCATTATCTATTTTTTTACCCTTGCCTTTGGTAAATACTTTTCACCTTAACTGTGGTACCAAATTTTTTACTGCATTTACAATTCATAAAGGCCAAAAATTATGTTATCATTATTAAAAAATATTAATTAATCTGATTCCAAATATAGAATCTATTATAAAATATTCAATTTCTATATGTGTCCAAAATTCATTTGAAAATAATAGTGAAAATCTCAGCGAAAGCCATTTTCAGGAAAATAAATCTTTAAGAATAAAACTAGAATTATTTTTATTATATACATTATAAAAACCATTAAATGATTATTAAAATATTATATTTAGTATATCATTAAAAATTTTCATTAAAACTATTGATAACTATATATAATTTTTCTTTATTATTATAAAAACACATTGCGTTTATAAAATAATTTTTTTAGAAAAACATCTAATTTTACCTTCGAATGATATTATTTTATTTTACAAAAAATTGATAACCAATGAATTAATTATATAAATTCATAAAAAATATTTTATAATAGTTTATTTATTCCTACTCGTACCCTCCAATCAAACATCTTGGCGATAATTTTCATATTAAATAATAATATTTCAAATGTATATCAGAGTTTTTTTTAAATTCGATGTTATAGTTAAAGCAGGACACAAAAGAAATAAAATTTATTTAAATATAAGTATAACATGAAATATCATATTTTTACATATTTGGATTTATTTTTGAAAGTGATAATGAATTATTTTTAATATTTTATTAAACTACTACCTACCATGAGGCCATTAAGATTTCTATTTCTGTGAAAATTTTAAATTCTATAAAATTTGAGATTGAATCAATATAAACTAACATGGTATAGAAATTCATTGAATCTAAATAAAGGGTCAATAAAATAAGTTTAATATTTTTTTATGAAATAAGGTTGATATATATGGTATATTTGTTTTACTAATTAAGCATGTCTGGTAGATAATGGTTTTAAATAAATTCATGGTATTGACTATGAAGAAACCTTTTTCTCAAATTATAATGATAAATACCATTAAGATATTTGATTCCATAAAAAATAATTATGATTATGATATATTTATAGTGGATATAAAAACTACATTACTTAATAAATATTTTGTTGAGGACCTATATATGACACAATATAAAATTTATGAAGTTATATATGAGTATTATAAGGTTTAAAAGATTAAATGATTTATTCATATAGTCTAAAGAAATATTCATAGAGTTGAAAAATTTGGTTTGATGATGAAATAAAGGATTTTTTTTTATCAAGAAAATGGATGATTCATGCATGTACAAGTGGGATAGTGAAAATTTTGTGATATTTCTAGTATTGTATGTTGATGAAATACTACTTATTGGAAATTATGTCTCAACTATACATTATATAATGATTTTTTTGGGAAAATTATTTTCAATGAAATAAATATGTGAAGTATCCTATATATGTATATTTGGTATGACTGTATATATATATATATATATATATATATATATATATATATATATTGATAGAAAAGGTTGCTTGGAGTGATTAAAAACACCTATAGTGGTAAAGTGATAATTTACTTTAGCATAGAGAACTCTATGAATAATTCATTAAAAATGTTATATGGTATTAATAAAAAGAAGAATGAATATCATTATAAAGAATTATAATGGATGGATATAATTTATTATGCATCAATAATATTATATATAGACACCATGATATGAACTTGTCCCAATGTTTCTTTTTCTTTGAGAATAATAATTAGATACCAATATAATCCTAGGGAGATTAATTATATTTCAATATAGAATAACCATATGTAATTAAGAATAATTATTGATATCTTATTGGTAATTTGAGGTAAATATGAGATAAATGTTAATTATTACAATGATTATAGTTTCTAATCCTATAATGATAACATGTGATCAAAATCTAGTTTCATGTATTTCTTAAATTCACTAGGGGAAATAATATGTATACCAATACATCTATACCAATGATTTGTAAAAACTTTTGGGAAAATCCCACTTTGAGTATGTATTTCCCAACAGTTTGGCCAAAAAGTTAGGAAAAACCCACTTTGAGGCCACTTTTCTCAACGGTTTGGCCAAACCGTTGGGAAAGGGTATGGATTTTCAAATGGTTTAGCCAAACCATTGGTAAAATCCCACATTGAGGCCACTTTTCCCAATGTGTTGGCCAAACCATTAGAAAAGGGTATGTATTTCTCAATGTTTTGGCCAAACTGTTGGGAAAATCCCACTTTAAGGCCACTTTTTCCAACGGTTTGGCCAAACTATTGGGAAAGGGTATGGAATTCCCAATGGTTTGGCCAAACCATTGGGAAAGGGTGGGTACCTATCCTAACGGTTCTCAAAACCATTGGGAAAGGCCTATCCCAACAATGTTCAGAACCGTTGGGATAAGTACCCTTGTTTTTATGAGTACATTTATCTAATATCGTCAAATAAATCAATATATAAATTACACACACAGATATATATATATCCAAATATATTTACAAAGGTAACACTAGGATAGTGGTAAAGTCATTAATATATAACATGGAGGTTGTGGGTTCAAACCTCCATTGGAATGTTTTTAATATATATACCTATCCCAATGGTTTCCCCAAACCGTTGGGAAAGCCCTATACCAATGGTTTGAAAACCGTTGGGATAGGTCTTTCCCAACGGTTTTCTTCAAACCATTTAGATAGGTCTTTCCCCATGACAAATCACCCAACAGTTTCCCAAACCATTGGTATAGTCTATACCAACGATTTGGGGACCTATACCAATGGTTTCAAACCATTATTATAGGTAATTTTTCCATTAGCGATTGTGGAGATATCTGTTAGAAGTGTTTCAAATAAGACACCATAGAAAACTCAACAACATAAGTAGAGAAAAATAATTCATTAAATGATATAAAGGAAAATATTTTTATCAAGGAGCACATTTATATTCTTTGTGTGGTTCTTAAAATTTAGGAATAAATCAAGTTTTATTATGACAAAAACTGCATAGACCAAGGAACCCTGGTCTAACCATAGGTCTAAAAACATCCTTCATAAATACAATCTCATCAGATAAATAGTTTAGAGTTGTGATTTAGATATTTATTGAAGGTATAGCACTGAAAATTTAAAGAATCAATTGAAAAATATTTTATCATAATAAAAAAATAAGGGCAATATTTAATATCATGATATTAGAATCAAGAGAGATTGGATTCAATGGTTGTAAAATGTTTCATGAATTTATGACTAAATAAATTTTTATTTATTTTTCATTCATGTGTGTTGATTTTATATTAAAAAAAGTGAAATTATGATATCCCAAAAAAGTATGACTTTGTTTTTTACCTAATAAATATTCATCATAGAGTATTATTAGTTATGATGAAATGTTCATTTTAGCATGAGTATAATCTTATATTTATATAAAGAGTTGAATGTGGCACATAGAATATTATCATGAGATAATAATTATATATTTATCATCTATATTGTACAACTAAAGTATATCACATGGAATGTCATACATCCATTGATATACATAAGGGTGTATTCTTATTATGAATACTAAATACCTATGGTGGGTGATATTCCTACCAGGAGAACATTCATACTTCGATACCTTTCTTAGGAAATCCTATTATATAATAAGGGGTTGTTTTATAAATTTATGATCATGTATTCAGTTAAATATTAAACAATATATGTTTTTTTATTTGTATGAAAATAAAAGAAATATGGGCCCTTGATTGAAGTAAATTGAGGGATTACATAGCCATGCTTAGTTGAGAAACGTGTGGTGCGATTAGTTACATATTTGAATGAAATGTAAAGTATTCATTCAATATAAATAGTTTATTTAGTAGAATCAAGAAATGATGAGTTTTCTTACACAATATTGACTTTTTCGATGTCTAGTGGTCAATTGATTTCATGGTTAAATAGATTATATTTGCATGATTATGGTTCATATAGATACATATTTTTAGTGAAAATGTTATTTTGAGATATGAGTGTGTTTAATAATGATCAAAACAAACCCCTTTTTAATTCGAGTAACAAAAATATTTTTATAAAGGTTGCATGTGCATAAAATTATCAATTAGGCATTTAATAATCGTTTTTAATATAACAAAGGACCCATGGTCCAAACATAAACAACTAGAATTAGGATTTATTTTGGTAAAAAGTGTTTGTTTTAAAGTTAAGATAGATTATAATTATAACATCCTAATGAATTTGGATGGATCCACAAATATTTATAGAGTCTTACTTTTTCATAGTGTATATAAATTTAATGAAATTGGGAGCTTATTGGGAAATATTTATAAAATAATATAGCCTCATATAGTGATTGTGATTATTCTGTGGTGGATGTTTGGTCATGGTGTTTTACACCACATCTTTGTGTATGTGGGAATGTTATAAGATATCATTAAACCAATTCTTATAATGTGATTTTCATTCTTCATCAGATAGATAAAAATCATGAAATGATGTGTAGACAAAAACTAAAAATTAAATGAGTTTAAATGTTTATATTATTCAATGAAGGGGATCCAAAAGGGGTTAGACAATGTATAATGTTTGAAACATTATGAACTCAAATAGGAATATTCAAATAATACATAAGTCCTTTAAAATGATGTTCAAACACTTAATTGAGGTTAAAATAGATACTAGAGATCATTATTATATATTAAAAACTTTCTAAATCATGCTTCACTCCATTTACATAGAAGGAATAGGTGTTAGAATATAATTTTGAGAAAGGAGGTTTGAACAAAGAGTTTAGTGATTCCAGTAGCCAATGGATAGAATATTGGGAAAAAATCTAATGGTTATTTCTTAAGGAACTCGATCAAACTTAATACCAATGAATATTGAAATAATGAATATTGGGGTAGAAATGGATTATTATTTTATCCTTATATTCTATAATTTTATCCCGATATGATCTTGGGTTTGGAATAATGTTTTATTCTATTTTTAATTGGTATCAAGATGTTTAAAGAAACCCATAGGTATATGATGAGCAACTTTTGACATTTAGTGTGTGTATTAATGTTTATTAATTATTAAATCAATTAAAATATGTAACTACATGACTTGTAATGGTATTTTTACACATCATGTACTTTAAATGCCTTGTTAGCAGTACTCAACATGTTTATTATGGAATTCCTTGGGGTTATACACACCATAATGACTATGCAGATTGACCCACATAACTACACACTGTGTATATAATGATATACCATGTAAGAATACATGACGTGTAAATAAATAGAACATATCATGGACCATACACAACATTTGTTATATGTAATTTTGAGTGATGCTATATGTTTTGGAAGTATTAAATTCTAGAAATGGATTTAATTTTATGTATAAGATACATCTCGTGGTTCCTCCCAAGAAATTGACATTCATCAAAATATATTTATCTAAAATAATATTGTATGGGGTTTTTATTATATCTCAAGGACTATTATTAAAAGCGATAAAGAATTAATTAGTCAATTAGTTGATTAACTAATTAATTCTAATAAATTTATCATAATAGGATTAATTTAAACTATTGATATAAATTCCAAATGTGTCATTATTTAATGTTGTGATTGATCATGTTCTTGATCAACTTGTGTATGTGTTGTATTTAGTTTTTTATTGTAATTATTTATTTCATTTTTAATATAATTTTTATTGTTAAATAAAATATGATGATTATTGAATCATCCCTTCCTCCTTTATTATGAATGGGATTGTATGTATATGGATTATTTTATGTAACCCTAAACCTCTAGTTCCACTCACCTAATTTTGAGTAGACATATGTAAAGGATGAAGATCCTAGCTAGAGGAATGAGTTAGATACTAAGTCCAAATAAATAAAACCTAAGAGATATATAGGTGAATATAAAAAATCAATAACATGGTATAAGCATGGAATTCGTAAGGTATTCCCCCTAGGTTAAAGGTTTCTTTTCCAATGAGCGATAAAACAACATTGAAAAAAAATCCCATGATCATATCAAATTTTCATTTTCTATTTATCTATGATAGGTTATTTGTTATGTGATGTATGGTTTATATATTTTTTTAATTAAACATGATAACATAATGTAAATAAATTAACATGATTTACATGATAGGATAAGTTAAAATTATAAAATGTAATTTATTTTAAGGGACATTGTTAATCAATTATGTAATTTGAAAAAAATATTAACAAGAATGTTAGGAATAAAATAAAATAAATATAAAGATAATATTAAAAAAATACATCAAACATAAAATTAATTTCGAAGAAACCATCCATCACTTGAATTATAATTCAACTATTTTAAAAAGTATTGCTTTTTACCATCTCAGGATACCTTAAATTATCATGGAATTCCAATGAAATTATTGGGTTAACTTAACCATGTTATCATCAAGAGTAATTTTACTTTCATGACATGGGTTATCCTAAAGGAAAGTGTTAAGGAAATATGAGTTTAGGATTTGAGGATTGAAGAGTACACTCAACAGATCAATGAACTACAAGTTAACATAATTTTTAGGAAAATATTACTTAAATACCTTTATATAATTTTCTAAGGCTTCCATATGAATGTTTTTGAATATAAATTTGAATCCTTATGACTAAAATATTCAAGGGACTAGGATATAAAATATATAATAGTGACAGATAATGGAATTTGATAAAATAGTGGGAGATTTATTAATTCATTAATTGTATTATAATTGGTAATCAAGATAAATTACTAATATTCTCTTTTATTTTTTATAGAAAGAATGAAACTCATTTGACCATGTCACTATCCCTTTGATTGATTGTAGAGAAAGATAATATCTTTATCGGTGATAACTTCAAGTATTTTTTTAGACACTTACACATTTTACTATAATAAGAGTAGATGTTTTATGTATTAGAGTCCCTAATTCCCGTTGAGCCTTCTAAGAATGGTAATAGTGGAATAAAATATTCTAAAAACACATGGATGATCCATTAGAAGACTAATGACTCATTTTATCATCCTTAACAAGTGATCTCAAAATTATTCAAGAATATTTGGATGTATACTTCTTGTTGTGTCATATTTATTATATCTATTATGATAAAATAAGAAAATATTTGTATAAAATTCCTAAGGAACTCTTTACATGAAAGATGAGAGAAGTATTTCTCTATGAACCTCATGTAGTTAATATAATTGTATATATTGAGAATCTAGATATATTTGGATTTAATATTCTGAAGTAATTGTGCACAAACCTAGTTATATACTTACTTTTCATTACTTTCTTATGTTTTATTATGAATTTTAGTAAGAACATTATAGTGAAGATGATATAATATTTATTTAAATTTATTTTCCAAGTGAATATGAACCTTAATAAAGAACAAAATTATATTCGTAAGGTAAACAAGGAGAAGGAAAATGAAAAAATGAATAAGGGAAATTATAATCCTAAGGTACCTTCATAATGAACATACAATAATAGAAAATAAAAAGTGAGGCTAAAGAGTAGGAGTTAGTATGTTTTACTTATGGTAAGAAGGGACACACTAATAATAATTACGCCTCAGTGAAGAAGAAATGAGGAGCATTAGGTATATTCATTATGGGGTGTAATATTTACATTTCTATAAATTGATTATTAGATATAGCTTGTGGTTCTCAAATTTTTATCCATATAAATGAACTATGTAAATTTTAAAATAATTCTAGTTTTGTGACACTAGATGAGATGAATAGTGGTGACTACCATATAAAACTTCTAACTCAATTGGTTTTAGTTTCAAATAATTGTTAGTATGTGTACATTATTACTAAGAATGTAATTTTTTGTGTCCAACGAATACAATGATGGTTTTATTTTCATGTTTGGAAATAAAAATGTTATATTTATAAAGATAAAATATGTTATGATATAAAATATCTGAATAAAAATCATTCTATACTATAATATGAATATTAAATCTTAGAAATAGATAATGAATCCAGGTCACTTGACTCATATCATACCCGATTATAGTATCACCAAAATATTCATGCAAATGTGAAGAATTTAAAAACAATATATCAAGAAGGGTATTTATATTCTTTTGTACTAAAATTATTAGATATATTTCATGATTAATTTCAAGGGAAAATTACCAAATCATCATTTAGTGAAATTAGTAAGAGAGTTACAAAGATTCTAAAATTTGATCATAAGATGTTGTGGACCATTTCTAGTAAAATGTACAAGTGGATACACTTAATTATTTTTATAAATTATTTAAGTAGATTTATATTTATCTAACTAGTAGGTTATAAGTTTGATTCCTATTAAATATTCAAGGAATATAATAATGAAATAGAAAAGAAATCTTGGTAAGAAGATAAATAAAATCAAGTCCAACCAAGGTGATGAGTACTATAAAAAGAGTTCATCAATTTTCTAAAAGCGTTTTGGATAGTATTCTAAATCACCCCCTCATACACCACGATATTATTGTATTAATGAAAGGAGGAATAAAACCTTAATTGATATTTTTGGGTTGATGATGAGTCATGAAAATATTCCATTATTATATTGGGGATATACATTACAATCAACAATAGACACTAAATAGAGTGTCAACTAAAGAAGAAAGTATAATCCCATTTGATTTACGGAATTAGAAGAAATATATGTTTTCACATTTATGTATGTGGTGATGTGAAACATATTTCATGGTAACTTATAGGAAAAAACATGAATCATTAGGAACTAAGAGTATTTTTATAGGATTCCCAAAAGAAATAGTGGGATATTATCTATATGATCCATCAAATAAAATGATAATCAGGGTAAGACATGATATGTTTCTAAAAGGGGAGAACATCTCCAAAAGAGACAACGAGTGAAAGAAAAAAATACTATGAAGTAAAGGATCAATATAAACATGATTTGGAATATGAAATAATTCCTTAATAACTAGTGAAAGAAGTTATTCCATAGACACAAGTATTATATTTGATCAATATGGATGTTAAATAACCTGAGATATATAGGTTTCTAGTATCAGAGGAAGACAACACTATATGAGTTAAAAATAATGAACCTTATTCCTAAAGAGTTTAAATAAAATAATCTAAAGTAACATAGTGGAAATAATCCATGAATGATGAAATAAATTTCTTATACTAAAACCATGTTTGTGTTCTAGTAGATATTCCAGTGGATGAATGTCCAATTTGGTACAAATGGGTATTCAAGAAGAAACATTTCATGAATATTAAAATTAGTACATATAATGGATGAATAATTGTTAATAATTTATGAAAATTCAATGTAAAGAATATAAAAAACATATTTACCTATTTATATGGTAAAATATATTACTATTCTACTTTCTATAATTGTTTACCGAGATTTTGAGATTTTGGAAATTGATATTAATACTACATTCTTTGATGGAAAAATTGTGGAATATTTATACATGAGACTACCAAAAGGGTTGATAACACTAAAGGATTCAAATAAAGTGTGAAATTTATAGAGATAAATTAATGGGTTGAAGAAAGAAACAATATTATAGAACATTTTTTATGAATCTATAAGAGGATTTGGTTTCATAAAGAATGAATGTGATATATGTGTTTACATGATGTTTAGGGGGAGTACAATATTTTTCATTTTAGTATATATTGATGATATATTAGTAACAGGAAATGATATAATAATATTAATGTTAGTTAATACATTCTAAAATAAATACTTACCCATGAAAGACTAAGACAAATAATCCAACATTCTTGGGTTCATTATCTTTTGAGATATATATAAATTATTTCTTAGTTTGATTTAATTTAATTACATTTAAATGGTATTTATGAAATTTAATATAGAAAAATATTAGATGCAATTCTTCCCTATCTCACATGGTATAAAATATATCTAAGAAAATTTTACTTTATAAAAAATAAGATAGAAAAAATAAGGAGAATTCATTATATATGAATGATTGGATCTGTTATGTATGTTGTGATTTTAATGAGGATTTATGTTTCATATACCTTGATAATAGTGGGATGATATCAAGGAGATCGAGGATTACCAAATTGGTTGGCTGTAAATATATCCTAAAGTAACTAATATATACAAATTATATATTCATAGTTAATGGAAGAGATGGAGAGCTAGTTTTGAGGGGATAAAAATTTGCAATTTTACTAATATTCCAAAATGATCTAAAATCACATTGCAAATATATATTCCACCATAATGGGGAATATTTCAGTTTAAAGGGTTCTAGAGGGCTAACGTTCTCCAATTCTACTATGGAGAACTAGTATATTATGGCTTCTAATGTAGAAAAAGAGGTAGTGTGAATACACAACTACGTTTAGGACCCTACTGTTGTACCTAGTGGAAAAGATACCTTTACTCATTATTTTGATAATACTAGAGTTTTGGATTTATCTAGAGACTAGTTCAAATCAAAAAATGAATCCTATACTTTGTAAGTATCACCAAATTAGGGTTTTTTCTAAAAGTGTTGAATTCATGGTTAGTATAGTAACCATGGAAGAAAAAATGACATACCCATTGATTAAATATTTATCTTAGTATTAACATGCATATATCTTGATATATAGAGAAATGATTTTTTTAGTAGTTTGATGTAGTGAAAGTCGGTGTCTATTGGATTTGGTTCCCTAGAACCAACTGACCTTTTAGTTTATATTGACAGAATATTAATAAATATATTATCACATAGTGACTATTATTTTTTATAGCATTAATGTGGTAATTTATTTTGAGTATTTGTAACAATAATGACTTATAGTAGTTACCTAATATAATGAGAACCTAGAGATGTTATGATTATATTCCTAAATATGTCACATGGTCTTGTTGGAATTTGTCTGATGTGACACATTTTATATTTTACTATAAGGTTCTAGAGGTGTATAATACATTGATACTTCTTCTTATGAGGATCAAACTTTGTAATATCTAAGAAAGGGAAGTCATTAGGATATGCCATCCAATAAGAATTATATATTTTTAAGTTTCATTGGATATTTCTATATTTTAACATGCATATTATTCATTAGGATTGATATTATTATTAATATATATAATAATAAAATACATTGATATATATACAAAAACTCTGGAATCGTATTCACTCAGTGAGGTATAATATATTGGGTCCATATGAAGTGATATGAAATTAATTGATAAATTTATGAAAGTAATGTTTCCATTAGAGTTAGTGAATAGAGATATCTTTGTACAATGGCCCTATTTTTTCATAATTTTTTTAACATAGTTCCTTGAAAAAATATTTCATTCATAATTCCATATGATCATTTGAGCTTTAGTGTCTTGGATAATAGCGATAAAATATATAAAGTACATATATCACTTAATTAAAAACATTGAATTTATTTAATAATCTTGAATAAATCATTTATATTACTATCCAAGGTCATAAAATTGAAAATTATTTCCTCGGGACTTACATTAAAAGTAAAGGGTGAGCATAAACCTTAGTATGGGGAAAAATGAAGGAAATTAAAGGTAAGTGAGCATCATAGATAAATAATCAGGTATAACATAAGAGAATGATCATAAGTTTATGTTGCATAGAATTAAAATTTGGATATAGTATAGAAAAGATTCATTCATAAGAATGTCAATAAAGTATATCACCAAGGTGTCATAGAAAATATTACCAGGGTTTTCTCTAAGGAATCATGAAACATTTCCAAGGCATGTCATGATGATATCACAAACATGTTACTTATATAGATTAATTATTTATCCAATTAATTAGAAAAATATTAGGATGCACCATCAATGTGATTAAATATATGTGTTCCACATTGATAATATATTATAATAAATACAATAATTTTAGACCCATGTATAAAAATAATAGGTTTTATATAAAAAATTTATTTTATAAGAGTTTAAAGATAATAAATTTTAATAATTTTATCCAAAGAGTAGGAAATATATGTTTCTTATATCTAAGTCCAAAAAAATAAAGAATAAATATATCTATAAGAATACCCTTGGCATGAAATAGTGCTTGGTATTCAAAATATTAATATATGGTATGGAAAATCATAGAATGATTTCAACAACATAATTTTTATACAAAATGGATTATTAAATGAGATTATTGAGGGATACAAGTATTATATAATTACTAGAAAATCATTTTTGTTGTAATGTAATGACCATAAAATCATGAAAACATAGAATCTTTAAAATCAAATGTCTTACTATAAAAGAAGTGCTTGAATTAATTGAAAGAAACTAGAAGATAACCCCTTACTTTTAATTATCACGTCCTATGATTAAATGTGATATTACTTGAGAGATTATGGGAATATATTAAGGAATTAATAAAAGTATAAGAGAGGGAGGGACGTGATAATATCATTGGAGGTGAATTAAATTTTGAAGAGATATGGGTATTTATAGAATAATAGGGAGAATTATTTATTATTTTTCAAATATTTCCCTTGTAAATTAGTGTTTTTGAAAATACATTTTCCATTGGCCAACCATGGTCTTGGATAAGGATTAATGATGTTAAAAATGTTTCTTTAACATATTATAATTTTATAAATTAATTCAAATTCTATATATTAATTTTACCCAAAAGGATTATTTATTCATTAAAACAGATTTTTTTCGAAGTTAAAGAGTGCTTCTTAAACTTTGGAATCTATTTATTTATTTTAAAATTAATATAAAAAGAATTACTTAAAAATATTTAATTACAAGAAAACATAATATACCATATTACATAATTATTATATATTAATGAAATCAAAAAAATTTATGAAAAAATCATCATTGAAAAATTATGTATTTTAGAAAATTTTCAATAATTCACTATATCATAATTTTAATTTTATGATTTCAAATATATTTTTTATTTTATAAAAATAAGTATCTAGGTATGAGAAATAATTATTCTAAGAAAAAATTAAATATTTTATATAAAATATTTTTTAAAGGGAAACCTATTTTTTATTTTTAAAGGACTATAAATTTTATAATATCATGAATATTAAATTTTAATAATTATATAGAAATATAATAACATATTTAAAATATAATTATTATATATGATACTTTTCTTATTTTTTTACTGATATTTTACAATTATATTAGGTTTTTTACTATCTTTATGGCAGTTTAATAGTCACGATGAAACAACCATGTAACTATTAGATCTTAATGAATAAATTTCCCTTTACACCATATATGTACTCTGACATTTTGAAACATTATCATTCAATACTTCACTTACAAATTTTACACACATCCCTTTATAATGTAAATTATATTCCTAATGGTTCTCTTTCTTGTGAGACATTTTATGATAATAGTGATTTCCATGGGAGAATTTGAGCCTATGGAGTTAACCTCTATGTGTGCACTATTCTTTGGGGTTTATCTCCCAATACTATTCTAAGCTTTTATGGTAAATATTATTATTTTTTGTGTATTGTTCTTATGAAATGTATAATTCCTTCTATGTGATTCTATTTTACAACATAATTAAGTAATAATTATTTTACATGTGTTCTTTTACTAATAATAGAAATAAATTTCAAGCCATTACACTTCTAACCTTTAATAGAAATATAACCTACTATTAAATCCATGTCCACGGTAGATCACATATATGGTAATTTTGAAAAAATGATAAAATAAATCAAGTATATAAGATAATGATACATGTGTGTATCGTTCTTATTTATATCAACATAAAAATCATTTATGTTACATAGAAGTTATCATATGAAGGTTCTTATTGTTTTGAAATTAACTTCTTTCTCCATGAGTGTCTTGACATACTTCAAGATATTGATTTTCGACTCTTTGTAAAGTCAACCAATTTCACTAGGAAATAGGTTAAGATGTCACACAATAAGTGCATATAGAATATCATTAAATTTAATTCAAATTAAATATAATAAAAAATGTTATTCTTATTTTAAGGAATAATAATTATTAAAGTATTTTTGGTCATATAATTTTAATCATAAGATATTCGAGTTCAAAATATGTGAGTTAAATATTATCTATTGTTTTAATTTTCCACAAAAAAATGAAATATTTTTTAGTCACTAGTTTAGTGAATAAATTAAAATATATATTTATTTAGTTACATGAATATAATATTTATTAATTTTTTAAAATATTAATTTATATTTATGTAATTAAATACTTTATTATTCATAATTCAGTAAATTTTGTGGTGGATTAACAGGTTGAGTTAATGTCCTAATTAAAATGAAAAATTTTCTTTAATATCATATAAATAAATATTAATTTATCTATTTAAGAAATAAAATTTAAATAATCACTTATCATGGAATATAATAATAAAAAAGAATTATTTTTGTTAGAAATGGATAATTTTTTACAATAAATATTTGATATAAGGTCATTGTAGAATTATGAAAAAATTAACCCCAAATATAAATTCCTACTTATATTATTTTCTGACTTGAGACTTTGTGCATAATGGATATATATATAATTCTCTCTAGATGAGTGAGAATAATCATCCCTTCCTCTCTCTTAAGAACATAGATAGAACAAGACAACAGTTTTTTGATCAATATTAAATGACATTAAGAACTAAATCCCTCCAGTCCATCACTCGTAATTATAATAATTTCATCTATATAATCATGGTGCATGTGTGGATATAAATAGATGATTCCTCAATTAGATTCAAAATTGGAAAGATAATTATGATTTAGTGGTAATGTATTTTGAATCAAAGGAATTCCCAATTTGAATAAATTATAGTTTTAAATTGAAAAGAAAATAAATGTTAAATATCCTCTCTAGGAGATTCTATAGTTTCATTCACTAAGTTATTTAGATTTCATTCATTTTCACTGATGAAAAAAATTGGGATCCTAACCAGAGCTTCTTCATGGAATTAAAATATTTAGTTTTTAATCTCGCAAAAGTGAATCATTCAAGAGGCATAAATTTTCAATAGTTTTCTCATTTTTGGAGTGTTTTTGGTTTTAAGATGGAGTTTTTAAGGGAATTGGAGTTTAGGAATTGAGATTTGACTTATTGATGACCAAAATGGGTTCTATGAATTCCTTTATATTATGGTTTCTATGAGGTTTGATTCAGGTAACAACGAATCATTGGTATGGGCATTACACTTCTCTAGGGATTTGGCATGACATTTTCAAGAGTGTCATTCCTCTTAAAATACTCTGTTAAATATTTTTTGGCACTAGTATATTTTGAATCCCCTGTTCTACTTTTCATATCACCCTTGAATCTTGATGATGATGAATTTTGGAATGAGGAGATTAGGTAAAAAAAGTCCTATCAAGTTACATGACTCAGTTTTGAATTAACTTGGACCAATCCAAATTAACATAGCTCATATTAAAACATTGGTTTTCAAATTTTATTATAAATTCAGCCTCTTTATTTTATTTTCCAATCATACCCAAGGAGACTATATTCTTTATTTTCATGAAATTTATTATTAGAGGTGGATCCTAAGCTGATCACATTATGTGTAAGATCTCTTCTTGATTCGAGGCTCTTGTGGTATCATGTTGAGAATCCTTAGTAGTGTAATCATGTATCTCTTTTTTTCTGATGTACTAATCATCTAAACATTAATTGATTTATACGAAATGGTATCTATATTCTTATGATATTCTTTAAATGTGGAATTATCATGATTTTTATTTTCCTTGAGAAAATGTTTTTAATTAGTATAATAATGAAAATGAAAAAATAAAGTAATTGAAAGGGGGGATGCAATTAAATTTAAATTTATTTGTTTTTCATTATATTTCTCATATATTATTTCTTATATTGACTGATAGATTTTATTGATTATGTAATTTCATGAATATTATTAATTATTCTATCATATTCGTAAATGAAAAATTTATATATGTTGTTGAAACATTTATATATGTTTTTAATATTAATATATGTTGTTGATTGATGACTTATTCTATAAAGTTTGTTATTCATTCTATGATTATTGTAGTACTGGTTGGCATAATTATTTTGGCTGTGAATGGATTGTGGAATTTTCTATTTTATTTTTGGGTTGATATAGTAAATATCGAATGAAATGTTTTTTTTGAAATTGTAGAAATTTATGTTTTGGTGGTTGGAATAAGTTTGGGTGATTTTTATAGTTTTGATTTAGTGGTGGTGGTGGTATGGTAGATAGTCTTTTTATTAATTTAGTGATGTTTAGAGATTTATATATCATTATATTAGTTAAATTTAATTTTTAATAATAATGAATTAATGAGATTTTTAATGAGAAAAAGTTTTATTGATATTAATTATGATTAGATATTTAAATAAATTATTGAATTATTGATTAAATAAATTAATCGATCCATTAATTAGTAGTAAAATTGGATATTGGGGGGACAATGATGTGTTGGATTTATTGAACAAATAGTTTAGTGTATTATATGTGGTAATAAAATTAATAATCATTAAATGGATGTTCTTAACTATAAATGAAAATGTTGGAAATATATATCACATGAAAAATATGTTGTGGAACATAAGTGTTGTTGTTATTAATAATAATGTAGGAATTGAATGTATAATATAATTAATGAATGAATACAAATAAAGTGGTTGTTAATTGATTAATGAACAAATAATTATGTAATATGAAACAAATAAAGTTTCTTTGGTTTTAAATAGTGGTCATATAATGTAGTGGTAGAGTCAGCTTATATTATGGCTAGTGGATGTGGTGATTCTGATATGTGGTAGTTATAGTAATATCTAGAGTCATAGTGTTAGGTATATGGTCTTAGGTTTGATATGTTCGTTTTTATATTTTTTAATTTTAGTTTTTTTATTACACACCAGTAATAGAGTCAAAGGTTTGGGTTCTAGATTATTTCACCATCATATATGATATAGGTTATTCGGAAGGCCAACTAATCCCCTATCCTCACTTTATCTTCTCGATAGATTATGGGATATGATGGATTGAGGTTATATTTTTATGATTTTGGTGCACAGTAGGAGTGTATATTGAAGGAGGACATGAGGTTAATGTCCTTAATGAGTATGTACTATACCTTGATGTGATATTTATGTGATACAAAGTTGTAAATTTATTTAATTGGTATGTGTATATATGGTTATACAATCATGGTCTCTGATATATGTGGTTGTGGATTGATCAGGGTATTTGGTTATGTGGATATAGAAGTGATGGGAGCATCAGAACATTAGTCAATCAGTTATGAGAGCAACAAGTTCAGAAGAGAATTGGATATTGGTTTCCAGTAATATATATATATATATATATATATATTCTCATGATTATAATATTACCCCAATGAAAGTGTATTTTGGTGAGTCGATGTTGGTGAGGATGAAAAATTAGTTTACCTCACTAGGTAAGGAGTTTGTTTCACTCTTTATTCATTGAGGAATTAGTATTCTTCTTTCACATTTTCATGAGAGGTTTTGGTATAGAGCCTATTCACTATACTTGTTTCCTATGACCAATAAATATATATATATATATATATATATATATATTATCCTTATTGGATGACATTG
Organism: Viscum album; assembly: GCA_963277665.1. Taxonomy (NCBI): domain Eukaryota; kingdom Viridiplantae; phylum Streptophyta; class Magnoliopsida; order Santalales; family Viscaceae; genus Viscum; species Viscum album. Next base: position 1,357,880,211 of record OY728148.1, read on the forward strand.
GTGAATTTTTTGAACATTACTAGCTCATGGGAGTCGTTTGGGTTAGTGTTTATTTTTAGAGTCGTTATCATTGGAGTTTTCTTATGGTATTTTATTTATTTATTTTAGTTATATATGGCATTTAATGATTGTGGGATTGATTTATTTATTATATAATGTTGTTTATTATTGGTTCTTTAGTTATTTTTTGGATTATTGGGCACAATTCTTTTCATATGTGTGTCTCTATATGCTTGATGCTAGTTTCCAATATATGTCCCATTAAAGTCTGGATTTGAGGTCATAATTGTCTTCATAGCCAGCCCAAATGGGGTTCCAATGGGGGAGAATAATGATACCAAATATAATCAACTTAATGATGAAATAATTAAACTAATGTCATCAAAACAATCATTATAGGAGTGAAAACACATCCTTATAGATAATAATTCCATATTGGAATTACCATCATTTTGATTAATCTTCTTTTACACTAAGCTAAATGTAATTAACATATATCATCAAGTATCATGACTTCTTCCACATATAAACCAAATTTTTCAATGATTTCCCATATTAGCTTTCCTTTTTTATGGAACCATATCATTATATGTCATTCCTTCTTTATTTCTACAACATAAGATCTACAACATTAGATTTTATAAAGCATTTTCACCCATGATCCTTCATCTATTGGTTGGTATCTATTTTAATTTACCTAAATATTTGAGATCAAACCATGCATGCCATAAATTTTAATACGGTTAGTGTTTACAAATACTTTAGATATATCTTTCAAATCTCAAGTATTATCTATTATTTTCAAAGTTGAGTCAAAACTATAATATAAAAGTTATTTTACAAAATTTAGATTCTATATAACCACTTATGGTGTGACCTTATTCATTTATGGGATCTTTTAAAATCATGGTATTATTGAAATTTAAATACCAAAATTGACAATTTTATTCCTTTTTAATATTAATATACATATATCATTATGTTGTCACATGTTAATTAATAGTGGAATTTCATATCCCAAAAAAATAAAAAGTTATCATGGATTCCACTCACATGACATAATTTCTATATCCATGGCACTTCCAAGGGCATCGTGGGGTGGAAATATTTCTCTTGAAAATAACCTGACACAATTTTATCACAGGGTCCTCTCTATGGAACAACTACTTATTCATTGTGAAACTCTAAAAAATATAGTGTGACATATTAAAACTTATCCTTATATACATTTATAAATAGAAAATTCAATCAACAGATTTAATAAGATTGCAAAAAAATAGGAGAGGAAAAAATATATAGGGATAAAATGTTGACTATGAAAAAATCCATTCATTTATGGAAGGATAATAATTTATAGTGGTGAAGTTTAGTAGATTTTATACTATATAAAAACTCAATGGTATACCCATTATTTTTGGTGGTATGGAAGAAACCCTTTATAACTACATTAAATTCTTAAAACATTAGAGTTTCTTTATAGAGATGAAGAAGACACACTTATCAGCTATGTAAGATTAAATTAGCAACTAGGACAATCCTTTACATCCTTGTTAGATTCAATTTATTTCTATTATGGACATGTAATATGATATAATATGCCAGCCTAGTCTTTTATGGTTATTTAGATTAAATAGGTGTCTTATATTATATGATAAGATTAAATACATGGATTGGAGGGACCTTGGAATTATGTAAGATTAAATTAATAATATTTTTACTCGTGTAATATTATATCATTTGTTGTATGAGTTATCTTTGGAATGGTGTCATTTGTGGACATAATGTGTAATACCTCTATTGTAGTGAACCTTATATATAGTGATGGTTCCACTAATCCTTTGAAAAATAGTTTTATTGTTTGACTACAAATACCTCTCTTATCACTCATTTTGGATGGTATCAACTTTGTTTCACAAATTTTAAGATGAATCAAACCACATTTGAGCTCTCCATTTTTGAAAATATTTTGAGACATTTAATTGGATGTAGTATGATTCTAAGCCTAAGAGTGGGGAAGTAACTATTTAATTCGTTCCCTTTAATTCTTTACCTATATAAATTCTTCACGGTTCTTCTCAGGTGAGACTATTTGTAAAGTACACCCATGTAATTTTTTCATAGAGAGCTCCCCAAAATGTAAATCATTTACTATGGCTATCATTAAATACCCATTTATTTTTTCACCCCTAACCATGATTAAAAAAACTATTCTTTTTTGAAATACATGATTTATAAATTTTTTATTGGATACTTTCAAATGGTCTATAATTTTAAAATATTATACCCATGGGAAGTTATATAGTGAAGAATCCCTATTATAGATATCAAGGTCTGTGAAATAGCCCCTCTTTCAATCAGTTTATATACTTGAGTTGAATTTATTTCCCAAAAAACCTTATTGTTATCCTTACAAAATAATTAAAACTCCTAAAATTCCCATCCCATCAAGGCCACCTCCCAAGAAATCAAACCATTGTGGTTATGTTGCTATGAATCCATGTTTACATCACTTCAATCATGGATTACTTAGACTATGGGAATAAATAAATTTATAGAATATTCTCTATTTTTTTATCCTTGACCAATTAGATCCTTGGTGTTTTAGTAATAATCTATTCCCTTGATAATGAGGGTTCATATCCTTAAGTTATCAGTGCAAATTTTCCTAGCCCAATGCACTCATCTTGACTATTTTTAGAAAACCTCCAAAACCCTCATGAAATTGATTAGTCATTGTCTTTAAACATTATTTGATTTATCTAATTCATTACAATTCCATCTTTCCTTGATTCCCTTAACAAATCATATCAAACTATCTCTATTACCATCTAGAACCCAGTTGATCCCTCGATTAGCCTTTCATGTCCCCAAAAAATGATATATAGATGTATATGAGCCACCTACAAGGTGAAATCTTCAAACATATCCTTATTGATAATCTCATTCATGTCACATACTAATTATTTGAAAATAACATGGGTCTCTTGAAGGTTCTAGGCGTAGTGGAAGCATGTGATGTGTCATGCCTAACTTTTCTTTTTTGTCACGATTTATGATTTATTTGAGATTTACAAGATGACAAGTTCAAATTTCAATAGAATTGAATCCAATAATACAAAAAATGGATATTTTCTAGAACCAAGCACAATAGCATCACACATTATTTATAATTACATTAAGAAATAAAGAATTACCTTGCATAAAATTAATTCTTCATTAAAGGATCGGACAATGGATCTACATCATTCCCTCATTATATTTTATGAATAAAGAATAGATTCCCTCTAGTGGTGATCCACATGTGTTCCAAAAATATTAAAATGTTGCCATATGAATCTCCAGGTGCTAGAATGGTAGATACTACCACTTTTGTCATTCTTCTTTGATCACCTTGAGAATTTCATAAAAATAATTCTCCTTTATATCTCAAGACTCGATAGTGGAAGGAGAAGGAAGATCACTCTCCATTCTTGATATCATTCATGGATATATGAGATGTATAGGGCTTCAATAGGATTATTTGGATATTGTTGTGCACAACCAAATAAATGGATTGGATCTTTTTAAATATAATATAATTTTGTTTATATACCTCTAGGGTGAGAAATAAATAATTTCAAAAGTTCTATTTATAATTTATTTAATACCCATAGAACCCCATATCAATAATAATAATAATAATATTACTTATTTTCATATTCTAATCACATGAATAAAATTAAATATTATTGTTCTAATAATATACAATATATATTATTTATCACAAAACCATTAAACTTCTCCATCCATTCCTCCTAAATATTTATCAATCCTTTAATAATGAACATTTATTTATTAAATAAATATCATTGCATTATTAATATATAATTAAATAAATATTATATTCAGTAAATTGTAAATAAATATTTATTAAATATTCCTATAACATAATTTTCTCTCAAAGAACTAGTGATGGAATATATGCCATCAATAAAACATGCATAATTTTTAAACCACATACAAAAATAATATTTATTAAATTTATTAATAAATAAATAGTAATATATTAATTAACAGAGATTCTGGATATGCTTAGTGTGTTACCCTTAGGACTATTTCTGAGTGGCATTAGGCGAAGCAGTCAAAAGTACAAAGTTAGAAACTAGAAACAAGACAAGAAACACATAGATAATTAATTTAATGAAAAAAATTCATAATGCATCATATAGATTATTACTATGTAACATCATCACTTTAGTGTGATATCTCTAATCGAGCATGTTGAGTGTTGGTGCATCAACCTATGTGATTTATGTATCATTAATTAACATTCTAGAAATCAAAATTTCCTATATAAATTTATATCCATGGATTTATTTACGCTATATCGTTTCCATAAAAGGGAATATGATATAAAATTACTTTAAATAAAAAATTGGAAAAATAATTTATCACATTATTCATTTATGAAAGATTAATTATGATGCACACAACATATCTTACCTTGTCAAGAACATATGTTATCCTAGTTTTTTTTCAATAAATAAAATTACATTACTCATAATACTCATTAATCAGAAAAATAATGTATAAGGATCAACACACATGTCCATAAATAGTAACATCCAAAGACACATATAAATGTGGATTTTCTACAAGTATGTATCATTCTCATAGTATCCTACACTTGATATTACCAAATGTGTACACCATGAGAAGGTGCCTCAATGTTATATGTGTCTCCACCCTTGATAACATGAATCATTTTTATACCAAAAATTATTTCATCCTATTACAGAACATATATTTAAGAATACTTTCATTGTACTTCTGGGTTCTCATCATAGAGGGGAACTTCTATGACCTTTTATTATGATAGTTACTCTTAGTACATTATCACATACTATTTCACTCAGAATAAAAATCTTGATGTGATAAGGATTTTATTAATATTCAAAAAAAAGAATACAATTTGTCATAAAGTATAGAAAAGTTGGTTATAGGGAACCAACTCCAATAATACCCCACTTGTACTAGATCGAACTACTAAAAACATTTAGTTCGCTATCAATCACATCATAATAATGGTTCTACTGATATATGTCTTTATTCATGGGGTCCAACTCATTTTCATTTTTGGGAACTCTTCTTACAACAACTTTAGCAGAATGAGAAAATCCATAGAGAGGTGATACTTCTAGAGTATGTTATTAGTTAGTTGGTGTGACCTTGGCAATTATTTAAGAGCCACCTCTATGATATTATAAAAATAAAATATGACAGGGTCTTTACTACAAGGTTCCACATCAAGATCCTGGAAAAAATTTCTTATCCAAATGGATTACTTGGCTACTTTAGAAGAAATTATATACTCAGACCCCACTGTAGAATCAGCAACAACTGGATGCTCTGAACTTCTCTAACTCTCAGCTCATCCATTGAGATAGAAATCATATCCTGAATGTAACTTCATATCATTCTAATTTTTTTGAAAAATATCATTTGTATAACCCCTAATGACTAGATCCTCATATCCTCCATACACTATGAACAAATCCTTATATCTTCTTAGACACTTAAGGACAACCTTAACATCAGACTAATGCTATTTTCTTGGATAATCTTGATATCTTACTACCATTCTCAATTCATAGGCAACATCAAATCTAGTATATAACATAGAATACATTATTGATATTATCATTGCGTATTATGGCATATTACTCATTCTCTCTTTATACTATTGTGTCTAAGGACACATTTTCCAAGAAATATGTATACCATGTGAAATTTGAATAGAATCCCTCTTGGATTGTTCCATACTAAATCTCCTTAGCATCGAGTCACTGTATATACTTTTACTTAGTCTAAGTAACATATTGGATTTATCTAAAATAATCTTTATTCCTAGAATATAGTCCACTTCACCTAATTCCTTCATAGAGAAACACTTTTTCAACTAGTCCTTAATAAACTGTAAGATTGGTTTGTTGTTTCCAATTAAGAATATGTCATCAACATATTCTACTAGTATAATGACCCCATTCCCACCAATACTCTTGTAAATACATGGATAAAATTCATTCTTAATGAAACAAAATTATTTTATAGCTTCATCGAATTAATTATTCCATGCCTTGGATGCTTTATTTAATCCATAAATGGATATTTTCTACTTTCAAATCCATTTGGTATCAAATGGGTTCACAAACCCTTCTATTTGTGTCATGTAGGAATCTTCCTGAAGATTCCCATTAATGAAAACTGTTTTGAAATCCATCTTCCAAATTTTATAGGCATGGTAATATTTTGAAGAAAGTAGAATTATGATTGATTTAAACATGAAAAATTGTGAAATGGTTTCATCATAGTCAATTATTTCACACTTTTTAAATGCCTTTCCCCCTAGACCTAGTTTATAGGTATTAACATCACCTTCCCTGTAAATTTTTTTCTTGAATACCCATTTTCACCCTATGGGATTTATAGTAATTGGAACATTGAGAAGAACCCAAAAATGGTTCCAATACATGGAATCCATTTTAAAATTCATGTATTCTTAACATCTTGTAGTTTTGGAGGTCTCTACTTCATCTTTGGAGGAGAGAGGTTCATCATTGTCTACCAGTAACAGGTCACCATCATCAGTGATTAGAAAACCAGATCTCTATGGTTAAATTACCTCTCTAGTGATATTACATAATAATTTTCTTTCATGAACTACTTTTTCTATGGGGACATATATAATCTATTCCTATACCCACCCTTTAATATCTAGAGCATCATATTCACCAAAGTCAATCTTGGTCCCACTTTCCATTTTGATAATGTGATCCCTCTCAATATAAATGGCATTTTTGGTGACATCTAATTTCTATTATGAGGGGTTTTATAGGTAGTATACCTTTGTTTCATTAGGATACCATATAAAGATACAATTTATACCATGTGATGCTAGTTTGTAACCTAATAATCCCTTAACAGGTGCCTTAGAAACCAATGCATGTGTATGTAACAAAATGGGTTTCTTTCCACTACATAAGTCAAAGGGAATTCTATTTACCGCTTTAGTTGGAACTCAATATAATGTATATGAAGATATTTTTAATGTATATCCCCAAAAGTATAATAAAAGATCTTAATGGATTATCATCAACCTTACCTTGTATAACAAGGTAGGTTTATTCCTTTCTTAACACCATTCTACTAGGGTTAGTAAGGTGGAATGAGTTGAGATAGAATCCTAAACTCCTTTAAAAGTTTGATAAACTCTTGGTTAATATATAAACTACCTCGATCAAATCTAATATTCTTTGTCTTCTCTACAAGTTGATTCTCTACCTCAATCTTGAATTCATTTAATTTCTAAAAGGAACCAAACATATAACTCATCAAATAGATATATCTATATCTACTAATGTCATTAGTAAATGTTATGAAGTAAGAATACCCTCTTTTAGCTTATACTGGAAATGGTCCACATACACTATTTTGTACTAATCCTAGATGCTCCAGGGCCCTTTCACCCTATCTAGAAAATGGTGGTTTGGTGGTTTTAACTTTTATATAAGAATGACATCTTTCAAGAGGATTTATATTATAAGAGATTTGTAATATCTTGGTTCTCGGAGCCACCTAGAGGTTCCCCATACCCGGTTGGTCACATGGCCTGTAGCGTATTTCCCCAAATTCCAGAGGATGCCGACTAGCTGCAAGGGCCTTAGGTGTGATAGTCGGGAAACTATGACCTCATTGGTAGAGTAATGTAGTGGAAATAAACTGATTAAAATAGTAGAAGCAATAATAATACCATACACCAGTAGACTGTGGATGACTAAAAGAAATAAATAGCTGGAGTAAATATATAAATGATGCATGATACATATTTCTAGGAAAGAATCCAAACAAGTCCCAATGATGGAACACAGTACAAAACCAATGTACAAAGAAAACAAATAAACTCCAACAGAATTGCAAGCCCCAGCATGGTTCCATTATCCCAAGCACCTCAATAATCATGTACTTGAAGTAGAAGGGTTCTTTCCCTTATATAAACCTATAACAATATAATCTTTTTGTGCCTAAAAGAATGACCTAAAATAGGTGTGAGATGAATCCCAGTAGGCAACCACCCCAGTATATGTATCTAATAGTCAGTGAATATATATGGCATGCAATAACAAAATGAAGCAATAAATAAGGAAGTACTCAAAAGTAAACAGTCCTATAGTTTCATTTATAAAAATTTAATTTTAACAATTTAACCAACCAAAAAAAATACCAGAAACCCCTGGAAAAGTTCTCACAACCTATCCCTTCTGGTTCAGCTACAAACTCAAGTAACCCTCTGGGTAGTTCTCATAGCCTAACCCCTCTGGTTCAAAATACAATATAAGATATAACAAAGAATCTATGAGGAATAAATCTACACAAATTACCCCTATATTTTTCTATGAAAAAAGAATTTATAAGGAATCAATCACCGTGAATTCACCCTATATACTTTTAATGGTAAACTATAGACACTCTGAGGAAGCACTGAACGCCACTTCCTCTTGTGGTCTTATAACATAACTATATAAACTTGGAGGGATCACTCAACGTCAATCCCCCCCTATGGTCTCATAGCATGATAAATATAACCGACAGGCTGGGAAAGCTGTCAACGTCAATTTCTCCTATGGTATCAATACACTAGGTTCATACAACCCCATGAAAAGAAATCCTACCCAAATAATAATCACCAGCCTAAGTAAACCCCAAAGTACTACTTGGCTAAAATAACTACAAGGCATTGCTTGTAACAACCTCAGATTTTATGAGAATTATTATTTTTAATTTCTTTTATGTATTTTTTTGTACACTTCACCAATATTAGCTTTCACTATACGCAACACCGTATTAGCTTGGAGTATATGCAACACTATTCTTGGCTCATGTTACACACAACATCGAGCTCGTTTTGTAGAAATTATTCTACAAATCATTAAGTATAGATTTTGTTTAATGTATAAATGAAAAAAGTTTAGATTATGTTATATGAAACACCATAGGGAGCATTCACTACACGCAGCCCTGACTTGACTTGCGTTACACGTAATCGCGACCTTCCTCAATAGCGCGTGTAGTATGCAATACCGGGTTTTACTAAACAAAAATATATTGTTATAATATTATTATGGACTAGCCGTTATGAATAGTATTAACTAAAATTTTAATTTTATAACATTATTATTCATATTACACATTTTCTAGAAGATGGTATGAGAACAAAATATATTGTTCGGGTAAAATAAGTATTTTTCAAAAAATGCAGTTTTGCCGGCTTTTGATGGCGCACCCAATTTAAATCTAGTTTTGACATATTTATAAGTTCAATTTGACAAAATAAAATTTTATATTTGGAATCAGGATATAAAAATTTACTTTGGATAAAATTTTCATATTATTCTGATAACTTTCATATTTTAATGAATAGTAAAAACACGCTATATTTTAATTAAAACCAACTTTTTTCATCGCAATAATTTATGTGTTTAAATTATAATATTGAATAGTTTTAAATTATAAATTGAATATATTTTTACTATTTAATATAATTTATGTCATTAACATTAATTTTACATTGAATTCATAGGTAAAAACATTTCAATCTTTGGGAATGTTTTAACTTTTAAAACCTATTTTCTTAACAGCGGGATTAATTTTAAATTAATTACTGCAACTTCTGTGTTATAAATTTTGAAAAATTAATTCCATATTTGAATTCATTGGGTTCAAATTTTGTTAATAGGTAACATTTATTTTTTTATATTATGAATAGTAACTACAATAATTTTTATTTACTGCAGTTAAAGGTAAATTCGGTAATTAAGGGTAAAAATAAGATTATAAAATTACCATAACACCTTCCTAAATTCTATTGGATGACTAAAATTAGACCCATATGACCTAAGGGTCAGAATAGATTACTTTTATGTACTTTTGACTATGAAAATAATTTAATTATTATTAAAACCAAGGAAAGTGACAACATATCCCTCTCTTAAATCTTATAAGTATAATAATTTTAATCTAGTGATAAACTTCATGAAACTGCAAACATGAATAGTATCCAAAAAACTAATAAAATCATATACATCATCAGAATTTATTTAGAATTTTTAGGGATTAAGTAATTAACATTATAGGTGACACAATAATGATGTTGAAATTATTTTATTGATTGAAATATCAAATAAATGGTTTTAAAAATATTAAAATAAATATTATATGAACTATTTAATATGCTCCACGAATGTTTTAGATAAATATGACATGTTATGAATATATTAAATATTTTAGTTTGAATATATCATCATGTGTGGATTTTATTTAAATTCAAACAAATAAATAGTGTCAAAATTAACACTATTGTTATTTTATAAAAATAACATAATATAAAATTGTCTAAAAATCACAACAATATTTAAAAATTATAAATTATAATTTATATGGTCTAAAATGTCATAAATTGATCAATTATGGAAAATTCCCAACTCATAAGTAATTATTTATAATAATTTAAAATTTAGAATCATATTACCACAAATAAAATTAAATAGATTTAAATAAGGATAAATCATGTTGATAAGGTTTAAAATAAATTTCCAACATGTCTAAATTTTATTGGTTGATATGATTACGACCATATCTAATCTAATATTCGAATATGAGTCATTTTTTGAGGTTTTTAAGTGGGGTTTGATTTATTATAAATTTATATTTTTGAGGTTTCCAAAGATGCCCCTCTCCTCCCTTATAAAAGGGAACCTCCTCCCTTATAAAAGGGAACCTCCTCCCTCTCCTCCTCACAACACTTTGAGCCTTCAAGATCAGCCAAAACCTGCCCATTTCTCTTCTCCACTTCCCTAGAAACATTCTGGAGGTTATGTTCTTCTTCATAGACCAACTCTAGTCCCTTAAGAGGAAGCTTAAAGGAGGTGTGTCGGAGAAGAGGTAATCTCTTCTACCGATTATTTCATGTTTCTTTTTTCTTCAACTTCCTCTTATTTAGTTGCTTCATTATAAAGTAATAAAATAAGTATCAATAATATACTTATATGATATTATAAATATAAAAATCCCCATTTCACCTTCCATCCATCCAACGGAAAAAGAAATCACCACGCGAGCGTACGTACAGAATACCGTCTCCACGCCGTGGTGTAATCAGTTTCTCCACCACCACCTTACATGGATGGGTATAATGGTGTAAAGAATAACTATATATGGTTATTATAACATCATACTGATTCTGATATATTATATCATCCACTCCGATTCTATTCAATAATTATGGGAATGATATCATCGCTCGTGCGTACGTACAGACTATCGTCTCCACGAACACGATGAGATTCATTTTCCATGATTAACCATTCAAGTATGATTATAAAGTATATATAATAAATAATAATGAAAGATATTTCATAATAATTATACTGGATTTATGTACATATATGTTTCATTTAATTAATTCCATTCAATTCAATAAGGAAACGAAAACAGCGTTTATGCGTACGTACGGCCTACCGTCTCCATGAATGGTGTATTTCATTCCATTTATTGATATATCATATATACATACATGATGAATATATATTATATATAAATAATGTTTTAAATTATGGAAATAAGTAAATGAAGATATAAGTAATAATATTAAGAACAACAAATCGAAACACGTATGATAAATGAAATGATTTTACCCAAAATGCTGCTTTAACATGGAATTTACAAAAGAACAGGTAATATAAAGTTATAAGTGAACCATATATGATATCATAACAATGACTATGATTCTGTAATAAGTCAATTACAGAATTTAAATCATTATACAGGAGGTTCGGATACATACGGAGCATATTAGACATAAGGTAAGGGATAACTTATCCAATCTCGTTTTTATCCGAGATTGTTTATTCATAAGTATTTAATGGGGTTATATTTATCATCCATGTCCCTGTTTTCTAAAAATGGTTTCATGTATATTTAAAGTTATTTTTACCCATTTTTGAATTTTAATACATGGTATGTAATGAATCTTTCTTTTTTTACCATACCAGGTACTTTTGGACTTTTCCGGCAAAAGTACGAGAAGAATGTTTTTTTAACTTATACTTCACAAACATATTTTTACGGTTTCATAACGCCTTATTTTCATGAATCTTACTTTACAATATTTCATGATTATTTTCAACAAAATATTTTTCTTTTAATATTGAATGGAATTTTGTGAAAAGAAAATGATTTTGGAAAAGAAAGGATATTTTCCTCAATAATTCATTTCAAGTGTTTTGCCAAAATTATTTTCCATCTAAGATGACATTATTTAGTATGATTATGTTTCAAGTATAATGTATCTATTATTTAAATGGTTTGATTCTTCTTATGATGAAATGGTGTCCATTTTTTTATATGGATTATGTTATGATGGGATGATGATTATGAAACCCATTTTATTCTTTTGGTTATGATGAATGATTTAGGTTTATTTTGTGGCACAAGTAAGAATGATTTCATTATGAGATGGGTGGGACATATATCTCCCTAAAATGCATTGGGTAAAGCTTTATATCTGATGAGAAAGACATGGCTGGAACGGAAAGTAAAATCCAGTTCAGTAATACAGGGAAGGAATGACAAGTAAACCCGGTTCAGTATTGAAGTTTGTCCACTATGATGGTCTTGGAAGCAATGCCTTGGATACTATGGAAATCATATCATGTGCTTAATGGTTTTCTGCAATTACATGTTTTATTCCCATCCTATATTATCATTATTGATGTTCCATTATGATCTATGCCTTACATACTATCATATTTTATGTCATTTCTCATGATTTTGATGTTTAAACATTATGTTCATGTTTTTAAGTTCAAATGTATATGGTTTGTTATATTTTCTCCATGCATGACCTTAATGATCATTTGAGATCACCCTTTATATGTTTTATTTTCCCCAGGATATAAAGAAAGGTTTTAGGTAAGAAAAAAAAGGGACGATATTTATGGGAGATGTTGAAGATCTTTCACCATGAGAAGAAGATTGTGTTCCGAGTTTACAAAGACACTAAACTATTACGATCCTTGAGTGTTGGTTTTTGTTATGTATTAAGTATTCCGAAAAAGTAATGTAATGTCCATGTACATCAATCTTTGGGTCTCTACAGTTGGTATCAGAGGAATGGTTTAGTTAACCTTTGGAAACTAGGATCCGAAAAACTTTAGTGAGATCACTAGAGATATTTCTAAGGTATGTCTAGGGATGTCCTTAAGGTTAAGTATAAGTATAGGTTATAGTACTAGAATTACGGTAATGATATTATAATTAAAACTAAGATGTAAAATGTTGAAGGTACTCCCCCTTTATTATTTTTTTCCCTAGCATGATTTTTTGCCTCTCACACTATTCTTTTTGGGTTTTAGACGATGGCTGGAACCTGAAGGAACCATGTTGATCAATGTAATGGAAAATTCAATTATTGTCTTCCTGAACAAACCAATGTTATGGGAGATGGAGTGAAAAATCTTATTTCTATACTTACACAATCTATGAATCATTCTGGACTTCCAAATGAACAGAGAAGGGAATAATATTCTATTGATTCCTTCATGAGGCAATGTCCGCCTTCTTTCAGTGGGTCTTCTGATCCAATTGTTGCTGAACAATGGATCAGTACCATTGAAAAGATATTTTCCATACTTTATTGTTTAGAACATGAAAAAGTCATTCTGGTTGTTTACCGTTTAGAAGGTGAAGCAGATCAATGATGGAATCTAATTAAGAATACGAGGCCCCAAGATGAAATTGAAACAATGGAATGGGATGAGTTCAAGAACTTGTTTTTCAATAAGTACTTACCACGTATTCTTCGAAAAAATATTGAAAAGGAGTTACTTTAGCTTAAGTAAAAGGATGATGAATCTATTGGTATGTATGAAGAGAATTTTACAAGGCTTGCAAGGTATAAATCTGGCATTATCATCCAACCTGAAAGTAAAGTTGATCGATTCTTCACTGGCTTAAAACCAAGTCTTCGAAGGGAATTATCTATAAGAGACTTCAGCAGCTATGAAGAAATTGTGCGTTAAGCTATCATGGGAGAACTGGAAGTTGGTGTTACATATCCATCTCATGGTTTTGACAAAAAAAGAAAGATGGAGTTCAAGGAGAAATCTCAGAACAAGGGTGAAAAGAAGATGAATGTTTCTTTATGCTCAAAGTGTAGAAAGAAGCATGGTGGAGATTTCCTAAAAGGTACTAGAAAATATTTTATGTGTGGAAAATAAGGTCATCGAGCTATTGAGTGTTTAAGTAATGGGAAAAATGTAGTTAATGATGTGAATAGAGAAAAGACTATAGAGAACGCTCCACCCACACTTCAATGCTTCAAGTGCAAGGAAATGGGGAATTATGCTAATCAATGCCCTAATCCAAGGGTTAATGATGATCGACGTGAGCAAACTATTAAAGAAAAGGATAAAGGGAAGTCACATGCGACCACTATTTGTAATGTTGAGTATGACAGTGTTGTTGTGTAATTATTAAGTGTTTATGTAATGGGATTTCAAAATAGTATCATGGAATCTCATTTATGGTATCATGGAATTTTGGAATATCTATGTATTGGTTTTTAATAATTATATGGTACTCGTAACCATGAAAAGTGATTGAAATATTTTTGGAAAGAAGATTATATGTGCATAATGAAGGGATAAAGAAAAAATGAAATGAGCTCATGACTGATATAAGGACAAAGTTATATCATGGTTAGAGTATATAGAAATTTTTGTATTTTGGTATGTGGAAAGAGTTAACTTTTGACAGCATTCATGTTTTCACTAAGGTTCAATGGGTATTCATTTTTCAAGAGAATACATGATTAAGGTATTCAAATCATTGGAATGTGACCAAAAAGATATATCGAGGATAAATGATGGTATTCACATGCTCAGAAGATGACATTTCTAGTAATTGTTTTCTTTATACTATGAGCTTGGACATAAGTATTTTGGATAAGCCTAAAGATTGGAATGGATTATTTTAGACATAAGTTAGTATTGTTTAACGCTAGAAATTTATTCGATATTATTGATGTAATGTTATAATGATGTAGTTTTAGAAAAGGGACACCCTTCAGGACGGGTGAAAACCCGTCGTGTCGGACAATGTTGCGGGAATCAAACCCACAACCGAAGCGCGACATGACTTTATCGCCTACCATTAGCCTATAGGAAGTCCCTGGTTAGTAGAAACTAGTTTAATTTTATTAAGCAGTATGATAAATGAAGGTTAAGTCCATTTTTGGAATCATATATGATTAACCTCACCATAGATGGACTTATGTATATTTGATACCTTTTACTAACCTTTTTTTTTGAGACAGATGGAATGACCCATCATTCTATGACTTGATTTTCTAACACTTCAAGAACTAAAAGTCAACTTCATTTATTTATGAGATGTATTGGAAATTGTTCAATGCACAAACAATGGTGAGATTGTACCGAAATAAAGTAAGTATTTCTTCTAATTAAAATTCTTCAACGTTAGGGAAATGATCTTGAAAACCAAAAATTTTGTCCAATTGTCTTCATATCCGATGAATCAGATGGTACCTTAGATCATCACAAATTTATGTCTTTGTGATTGTTGTATTTTTCATATCCATGTTCTCTACCACTCTCCATCAGAACTTGATGGTTAGGTTTCTCTTCCATATCCATATTTTCACTTATGTTCTTCAATGTGGAAACCCAGTGATGAGTTAATTTGGGTAAACGATATTTTTCATACTTCACTTTTTAAAATTAATTTTTAGTATTCCTCTTTACGATGTGGGTTTCTGTGAAAGAAACTTTTAAGTAGTAAACCATTTTTAACCCCGACGAATTTTGAGGGTGAAATTCATTTTAAGGGGGTAGAATGTAACAACCTGAGATTTTATGAGAATTATTCCTTTTAATTTCATTGATGTATTTTGTTGTATTATTCACCAAGACTATCTTGCGCTATACGCAACACCGTATTAGCTTGTAGTATATGCAACACTATTCTTGGGTCTTGTTACACACAACTTCATGTTCGTTTTGTAGAAGTTATTATACGTATCATTAAGTATATCTTTTGTTTAATATATAAATGAAATAAGTTTTTATTATGTTATACGAAACGCCAAAGAGATCTTTTAATACACTTAGCCCTGACTTGGCTTGCGTTACACTCAATCGTGACCATCCTTGATAGCGTGTGTAGTACGCAATACCGAGTTTCACCAAACAACGATATATTGTTATAATATTATTATAGATTAGCCGTTCTGAATATTCTTAACTAAAATTTTAATTTTATAACATTATTATTCATCTTACACATTTTATAAAACATGGTATGAGAACAAAATAAATTTTTTAGGTAAAATAAGTATTTTTCAAAAAATGCAGTTTTACTGCCTTTTGATGGTACACCCACTTTAAATCTAGTTTTTGACATTTTTATAAGTTCACTTTGACAAAATAAAATTATTATTTGGAATCAGTATATAAAAATTTACTTTGGATAATTTTTTCATATTATTCTGATAACTTTCATATTTTAATGACTAGTAAAAACACGCTATATTTTAATTAAAAACAACTTTTTTCATCGCAATAATTTATATGTTTAAATTATAATATTTAATGGGTTTAAATTATAAATAGAATATATGTTTACCATTTAACACAATGTAGGTCATTACCATTAATTTTACATTGAATTCATAGGTAAAAACATTTTAATCTTTGGAAATGTTTTAACTTTTAAAACCCGTTTTCTTAACAACGAGATTAATTTTAAATTAATTACTGAAAATTGTGTGTTTTGAATTTTGAAAAATGAATTCTATATTTTAATTCAGTGGGTCCAAATTATGTTAATAGGTTACTTTTATTTTTTTGATATTATGAATAGTAACTACGATATTTTTTATTTACTGTAGTTAAAGGTAAATCAGGTAATTAAGGGTAAAAATAAGATTACAAAATTACCCTAACACATGAAAAAATTCTATTGGATGACTAAAAGTCGACCCATATGACCTAAGGGTCGGAATGGATTCATTTTATGAACTTTTGACCATGAAAATAATTTAATTACTATTAAAACCAAAGAAAGTGATAACATGGCACTCTCTTAAATCTTATAAGTATAATAATTTTAATTTATTGTTAAACTTCATGAAACTTAAAACATGAATAGTCTACAGAAAATGAATAAAATTATCTAAATCATGTGAATTTATTTAGAATTTTCAGGGATTAAATAATTTTCATTAAAGGTGACACAATAGTGATGTTGAAATTATTTTATTGATTGAAATATCAAATGAATGGGTTTAAAAATATTAAAATAAATAATATATGAACTATTTAATATACTCCACGAACTTTATAGATAAATATGACATGTTATGAATATATTAAATATTTTAGTTTGAACATGTCTTAAGTGTGGATTTTATTTAAATTCAAATAAATGAATAGTGTCAAAATTGACACTATTGTTATTTTATAAAAATAACATAATATAAAATTGTTTAAAAATTACAAAAATATTTAAAAATTATAAATTAAAATTTTATTGTCTTAAATGTCACAAATTAACCAATTATGGGCAATTTAAAACACATAAGTAATTATTTATAACAATTTAAAATTTAGAATCTTATTACCACAAATAAAATTAAATAGATTAAATAAGGATAAATATTATTGATAAGGTTTAAAATAAATTTCCAACATGTCTAAATTTTACTGTTTGATATTATTAAAACCCTATCTTATCTAATATTATAATATGAGTCATTTTTGGAGGTTTTTAATTTGGTTTTTATTTATTATAAATTAATATTTTTGAGGTTTCAAAAGATGCCCCTCTCCTCCCTTATAAAAGGGCACCTCCTCCCTCTTCTCCTCAGAACACTTTGTGACTTAAATCTCAGCCAACCCCTACCCATTTCTATTATACTCTTCTCTAGAAACATTATGAAGGTTATGGTCTTCTGAAAAGACCATCTCTAGTCCCTTAAGAAGAATCTTAAAAGAGGTGCATCGAAGAAGATGTAATCTCTTTTACCGATTCATTCAAGTTTATTTCTTCTTCAACTTCCTCTTATTTAGTTGTTTCATTGTAAATTAATACAATTAGTATCACTAATATACTTATATGATATTTTAAATATTAAAAAACCCCATTTCAACTTCTATCCATCCTACGAAAAATGAAATCACTACACGTGCGTACGTACGGAATACCGTCTCCATGCCGTGGTGTAATCAGTTTTTCCACCACCACCTTACTTGGATGGGTATAATGGTGTAAAGAATAAATATATATGGTTATTATAAAATCATACTGATTCTGAGATATTATATCATCCACTCCAATTCTATTCAATAATTATTGGAATGATATCATCGCTCGTGCGTACGTACGGACTACCGTCTCCACGAACGCGATGAGATTCATTTTCCATGATTAACCATTCAAGTATGATTATAAATTATATATAATAAATAATCATGAAATATATTACATAATAATGATACTGGATTTATGTACATATATGTTCCATTTACTTAATTCCATTCAATTCAATAAGGAAACGAAAACAGCGTTCATGCGTACGTATGGCCTACCGTCTCCATGAACGGTGTATTTCATTCGATTTATCGATATATCATATATATTTACATTCTGAATATATATTATATATAAATAATGATTTAAATTCTGGAAATAAGTAAATCAGTTTATAATTAATAATATCAATAATAAAAAATCGAAACACGTATGATAAATGAAATGATTTTACCCAAAATGCTACTTTAACATGGAACTTACAAAAGAACGGGTAATATAAAGTCATAAGTGAACCATATATGATATCATAACAATGAATATGATTATGTAATAAGTCAATGACATTATTTAAATCATTATACAGGAGTTTTAGATACATACAAAGAATATCAGACATAAGGTAAGGGATAACTTTTCCAATCTCGTTTTTATCTGAGATTGTTTATTCGTAAGTATTTACTGGGGTTATATTTATCATCCATGTACATGTTTTCTAAAAATGGTTTCATGTATTTTTAAGTCCTTTTTACCAATTTTTTACTTTTACTATATGGTATTTAATGAATCTTTCTTTTGTTACCATACTAGGTACTTTTTGACATTTCCGGCAAAAGTACGAGAAAAATGTTTTTTTAACTTATACGGCACGAACGGATTTTTACGGTTTCATAACGCCTTATTTTCATGAAGCTTAATTTAAAAGATTTCATGATTATTTTCAACAAAATCAGTTTCTTTTAAAATTTAATGGAATTTTGTGAATTGAAAATGATTTTGAAAAAGAAAGGATATTTTCCAAAAGAATTCATTTCAAGTGTTTTATCAAAACTATTTTCCATCTATGATAACATTATTTAGTATTATTATGTTTCAAGTATAATGTCTCTATTATTTACATGGTTATATTCTTCTTAGGATGAAATGATATCCATTTTTTTATATGGATTATGTTATGATGGGATGATGATTATGAAACCCATTTTATTCTTTGGGTTATGATGAATGATTTATGTTTATTTTGTGGCAAAAGTAAGAATGATTTCATTATGAGATGTGTGGGACCTATATCTCCCTAAAATTCATTGGGTAAAGATTTATTTCTCATGAGATAGACAAGGCTTGAATGGAAAGTAAAATCTGGTTCAGTAATACAAGGCTGGATTGACAAGTAAACCCAGTTCAGTAATGGACTTTATCTACTATGATGGTCTTGGCAGTAATGCCTTGACTACTATGGAAATAATATCATGTTCTTAATGGTTTTCAACAATTACATGTTTTATTCCCATGCTATTTTATCATGATTTATGTTCCATTATGATCTATGCCTTACGTACTATCATGTTTTATGTCATTGCTCAAGATTTTGATGTTTAAACATTATGTTCATGTTTTTAAGTTAAAATGTATATGGTTTGTTTTATTTTCTCCATGCTTACCCTTACTGAGAATTTGAGATCACCCTTTATATGTTTTATTTTCCCCAAGATATAAATAAAGGGTTTAGGTAAGAAAACAAAAGGGGAAGATCTTTATGGGAGATGTTGAAGATCTTTCACCATGATTAGAAGATTATGTTTCAAGTTTCCAAAGACACTAAACTATTACGATCCTTGAGTTTTGGTTTTTGTTATGTATTAAGTATTCCACAAAATTAATGTAATTTCCATGTAAATCAAACTTTTAGTCTCTACATTTCTCAACCTATCAGATAAATAATCACTCTATCCTAACAACACTAGGAATGGAAAACAATAGCCTAATATGAAAGGCTAGACCGAACAAAAAAAATCAAAAAAGTATTGGAAAACACATCCATAGAAAGGTAAATATCCCTCTTTACAATCATAAATCCTCTAGTCAAGCATGCAAGGCAAATAAGGAAATATCGGGGCTAAAAAACAATAAACACGCAATACCCCAAATAAGGGTATTCATCAGTTTTTCATATATAACTCAAATGATAACTATGGAAAGGAAAAAATAACCTACCTCAGCATTGTACAAACGATATCAGTGAGCCTCAGTCCTTGAATCAACCTAGAATGTTGTAGATATAAAAAAACACTAAAAATGTTCAACTGAGGGAAATTCACGAAAGAGGAGGAATAAAGGAATGAGTCTCCAAAATAAGGAAGAGATTACCATGGAGATTCCAAAGCAATAAAAGACGATCGATTCAGATAATAGATGGTGAGTCGGGGGATTGAAGAAGAATCATCGGCCACAAATACTTCTGGATGAGACAAACCTAGGAGAAGGGAGTTCTGTCGATTAGACGTGACCCCGGTCTATTTAGTTAAATAAAAATAAAGTACACAACGTGTTCTTATATGGTACACAATGTGTACTTGATTTAACCAGCCTCTTCCTTAGGTGGCCTCCAGGTCACTACACATGTCCATGTGTTCAGCTATTACACAACCAGCACATGGCTACCCGCGACAACCGAGTACACGACGTGTACTCCTAGAATTTCCAGAAATTCATCTTTTTCTCTAAAACAACAAGAAAATAAGGAAATAATTGAAAAGAAGATCCAGGTTCTTAAAAACTTCCCCCCTTAAAGAAACTCGTCCATGAATTTCCCAATAAAGGTGGCGTAGAAGAAGAAACCTTGAATAGCCCCGGCCACTGTGATCATATATCGACCTCCCTCTCCCAAGTCTCGTCCTGTACTTTCCTGTTCTGCCATAGCACTTGTACCAGGGGAACATAATGACAATGGAGAACCTTTTCACTAAAACCAGAAATCATGAGAGGATGCTCCTTGAATGATACGTCCACCTCTAACTCAACCTCCTCAGGTTGGAAAACATGATATGGGCCATATAAGTAACGCCACAACTGAGAAACATGGAAGACGTCCTGCATAGACCGATACCTCTAAGGTAACTGAAGCCGATAATAAACTGGCCCGACCCTTTCTAAAACCTCGAACGGTCCAAAATACCTCACTGAAAGCTTACCCTATCTCCTAATCCTCCTATGTACAAACCTCAGTGTGGCACGTAGAAAAACCTGATCTCTGACCTCGAACTCCAGAGGTCATCTCGATTGATCGACATAAGACTTTTGTCATGACTATGCAGTACCCATACTCTTCTGAATCAACTCCACCTACTCCATAGTCTCATGAACAATATGAGTTCCTAACATAGCCACCTCTCCTTCCTCCAGCCAACATAAGGGTGATAGGCATGTACTACCGTACAAATCCTCATAAGGTTCCATCTAAATAGTTTCTTGAAAACTATTATTTTAGGAAAACTCCACAAGAGGTCTGTGTTTCTCCAAAGAACTTCCAAAGTCTAGGATGCATGCTCAAAGAATGTCCTATAGCACTTAAATCATACGCTCATACTGGACATCTATCTGGGGGTGGTAAGCTGTACTCAGAAGTACCTGTGTACCCAAATCCTTCTTTAATCCCTACCAGACCCATGAAGTAAAATGAACATCCCTGTCTGAAACAATGGAGTGTGGAACTTGATTAGTCACTGAAAGTGGCTAATATTCATTGTTAAGATCTTAATATTAATGTTTTTAAAAGTTCTTAAACATCAATTTTAGTCCAATTCAGTTATTGAACTTCATTTCCCATCATTGTGCAATTCATGCTTAAAATGTCAATTTGGGCCCTCTCAATAATTTTCATGTGGAAATTACAATATTCATCATTTTAATTTGAAATTTTGTGATATGATTTATAACCTTGTTTGGAACATTTTATCTTTTAGGTCCGATGGATGAATCCCAAAGGAATATGGAGAATTTTGCGCCTGAAGGCAGAAACTTGCTGGAAAAAGCATATTGGGCCTAAGGCCCATCAAACAAATGTGGGGCCCATAAACCAAGCCCAATGAAGCACAAATATATGAAGTAGAAAGATAAAAATATTAGGATCATTTTATTCAACTGTGGCCGGAGCTAATTCGGATGTTTTCATGATGATAAAGGGATCTGAATTTAAGATTTAAATGGAGGACTTGTCATTAATGCACAGAAAGCCGTCCCACCATTTCGACCATAACTTTCAAATGGCTGATCCAAATGTCCTAAATATTTGATATATTCTAGAAGACACATGTACGAAGATATGTTTTATTTAAGACACCTTCGGATTCGGACATATGAAGTGTCAAACTCACACGTCCAAATGGAGGACGAATCTGGACAGTTTTCCGGGTCAACTTCGAAACGTCAATTTCCTTTTGATTATTCACCCTCATTTTGACTCTATTAATTGTTGGGGGTGAATTAATTATTGGGTTATGGACCTAAGGCTCCTAATATGCCTATATAAGGAGCTATTGGTGAAGGTAATAGATGTGGATATTTTTTACATATCATCTTTTGTTGCTTGTTTCATTGTAAGGTTATGCTTCCAAATTTCCTTTGTAATGTTTTCCATTTCCATGTAAGTTTATTTTTTGTATCTTTATGTTATTAATCAAATTATTTCTCTTATATATTTTCCATTTCATTTATTAAAACTTTATAATCACAAATCACAGTGATATCTCTGTTTTGTTGTGAATTAGTTCACACATAGGTGTGAATTTCGTTTACACACACGGAGGAGTGCTCGTTATTTCCGCGGTTTTAATTTCTTCAATCCAATTCTTATTAGCCATATTCCGCCCACCATTGAGAGTATACCATCAATGGAGGGCTAAACCCTTAATGGGTTGATCTTAAGAGGATGCACAGGTTGGATTGAATGTTATTTTATGAACGAATTGTTGTTAATTGGATAATTAATTTAAGACATCCATTCTTCAGTTATTTCTACTCTTCATCTTTACTGTGTTTGAGCAAAATAAATTCAATTACTAAATGACCATATACCTCGGAGAGATCATTAATTTGGTTCTCTAAGTGTATAAGGGATTAGTAATTTTGTTTAGTAAGCACTAAACCAGAAAATGATGAAGGTAGTGTTATTTTTGAAGAATGGATTCATCAAGAATTAATAAAACCAAAATTGTTTAAAGAAGTAAAATTCATTCAATCCACCCCGATCATAATCCTAGATCAACCCATTTTCATTAAATTGAATTCACATAGTTTTCTTAGTTTTATTTAAACCATCCAAAATCGAACCCAAAGTTGGCTACTTCAAAGCCCATCCCGCACCAAATCATAGCGTCTCAAGGTTACTTCTTCGGTCCCTGTGGATTCGATCCCTACTTGTACTTCAACGACCTCTTTTACCAGTAGGGTAAATTTGGGCGCAACCAAATTTTGGCACCATTCCCGGGGACCCTAGTATGTTTTCTTAGACACCCACCTTCTATTCTCACCTAACTTCTCTTTTCTCACCTCTATTTCTCTTTTCTTTTCCCCTTTCTATTTTTCCAAAAAAAAACAAATCCAAATCCAAATTTCATTAAACTCCAATGGAGTATCATCAACAATTTCATTTCATAAAATCGGGCTGGAATCAAATAGAAAATCAACATTGTGAATCCCCTCACATAGGAAATTACTTTGATCAACCTTTAAATGAATACCCCACACCCGATAACATGAACGATCAATGGGATGCTGATTTTTTAAAGGGTCAATTTCCATACCTCTCAAGGATGATTGAAGAGATCAAACTTAATGATGATGATGATGAACAAACAACAATCAATCCCAATTCGGAAAAAATTCTTGAACATTTTTGTGAAAAAATGGTTAAAATGAATTTAGAGGTTTCATCACTGAGATTAGAAATACAAAGCTTTAAGACTTTTGAGGAACCCGTTCCCACTCAAGATGTTCTTTCCTCATCATTGATAGATGGATCTTTTATCCCAAAAACCTCACATGAATTGAAAAAAGAACTAACCTTTGGATATGGGATAACTGAACAAGATCAAAGAAATGTTGAAGGGTATTTAAATCAGGATGAAATTGATTTCCGGAATTCACAAGAGGGAAATTATTCTTCAAGGATTGAATGTCCAGAATATTGCACCAAAAATGATTTTTTGGAATCACCAATCATTGAACCATTGGGAGAGTTAAAAAATATTGAGTCTATACCCACTCCCGACATTCAAAAGGAAATTTTTTGGGAGGAATCAAAATTTCAAAAGGAACCAATTATTTCTAAATTTCATGGAGAAGAAACTGTTTTTTATTCAAATTTCCATTCTTCTTTTGTAAATTTTTATCAACCTGAACTCAAAATTTTTCTCCTTTCTTCCCCAATCTTAAATGTGGATAACAAATACCATGAAATTTCAATTTATTATCCTCTTGAAACTAAAAAATTGGGAATGTTTATTGATGTCTTAGGCAATACTAGATATTCAATTCAATCAACCATTTCTGATATTACATGGATTTTACCGCTCATTATAGAACAAAGGATTTCACATGAAACATATTTCAAACAAATAATCAATCTCAATCTTGTTGAAGTGGAGAAATATGGGTTAATTAAAATTTTTAAAGTTGTAATTGGATAAGTTGGGGGGTTCAAGTCGAGCTAACGACGTTAAAAAAAAGCGCTGCATGGGAGGAAACCCATGGTTTTCATGTTTTCTAATCATTTTGAATCATTTTCTTTTTCATATAATAAATTACCATAGACTGTTGACCTGTTCTTCTTTTATGAGTAAGGATGGGTATGAAAAGGGAGCATCGTATTCATCCATGTCACACGGTGTGATCCTTGAGTAATACCTTACCCAAAAATTTAAAGAAGACAATGTATAATCAGTTTATTTTACTTATGTTTTTGTAGGTTAAAAAAAATAGACTCTTGACATGTTCTTCTTTTATGAGTATGGATGGGTATGAAAGGGGAGCACCGTATTCATCCGTGTCACGCGGTGTGATCCCTGAGTAATACCTTACCCAAAAATTTAAAGAAGACAATGTATCATTAGTTTGATTTAAAAAAACATGAAAATGATGGTACTTGGAATTAAATAAATCATTGTGTTGTTTGTTTTGTCTTCTTTGTCCTTCTTTTTATGGTTCATGAACTATTTTGGGTGATACATGTTCAATCAAGGAGGTGCCTACATCCCCAAAGAGATCAAAGGAGTAATTTGGATCATCATGAACCTCAACTTTAAAAACCAGGTGAATTTGTTCCATGTTTATCATTCTCAATTTCATCTTTGAACTCCTATCCTACCCCCTTCTAACTTTTATTTTCTTTAAACACTGTGGAAAGTGTTATTCTAAGTTGGGGGGGGGATAAAAATGTTTTTTTTGAAAAAAACATGCATGAAAAGAAAAATTCCATTAACCTTAAACATGATAAACACACATTGAAAACTCTAAAATTGGATATCAAATAAATTTTGCATTCATTGATTCTGATTTTAATGCAAGTTTATGTTCATGAGCATAGTTTTTGGAAAGTGCGGTTGTCCGATGTGATTTTTCTATGTTTACATTTTCATCCTCTTAATAAAAATGTCACAATGCACGTCTACTGGATCGTGGGTGTAAATTTGAGTTCTTGGGTCCCTTTCATTATAGCATAGGGCTCTGGGGTCACTTTTAGTTTAATTTTAGTATCCAAAAAAAAACACAAAAAAATACAAAACAAAAAAAAAACAAAAAAAAACAAAAAAATGACCACATAGAGCAATGTTTTGTCCAAATGCGTGGCGTCCGGCACTTGGGGATCATGACTCCATTGTTGTCTTGCCCAGAGTTAGGCTTTATATCTCTATTGTATAGCATGAAATTGACAATATGTGTGGCGTCCGACACTTGGGGATCGTGACTCCATAGTTGTCTTGCCCAGAGTTAGTCTTTTCATATCTATTGTGGATAAAAAATCATCAAAAAAAAAAAATCAAAAAAAAATGGATACTCATATTAAGGTTTAATGTGATTCCCACCTAGCACTTCCATTTTTTCCCCTTGAACAATAAAATGGGCCCCATATCTTTTATGATGCACAACACTTTATCATGCTTAATTGGAATTGGATGAAATGTGGAAATGAATTTGAACAAAGGAATGGGCTTGGGCTTGGGATATGCTTAAGGACCTATCTTGTTTTAAATGAATTTGATGGCTTCCACAATTTTTTTTGATATGAGGTCTTTTGAGTGAGCAATGTGTATTTAAATGTTTTTGGAAAATGGGATTTGGATTTCATATTTGTAATTTATTTTTCTCGGGACTAGCAAAACTCAAGTTGAGGGGTGTGATTAGTCACTGAAAGTGGCTAATATTCATTTTTAAGATCTTAATATTAATGTTTTTAAAAGTTCATAAACATCAATTTTAGTCCAATTCAGAAATTGAACTTCATTTCCCATCATTGTGCAATTCATGCTTAAAATGTCAATTTGGGCCCACTCAATAATTTTCTTGTATAAATTACAATATTCATCATTTTAATTTTCCATTTTGGGATATGATTGAACACCTTGTTTGGAACATTTTATCTTTTAGGTCCGATGGATGAATCCCAAAGGAAGATGGAGAATTTTGCGCCTGAAGGCAGAAACTTGCTGGAAAAAGCATATTGGGCCTAAGGCACATCAATCAAATGTGGGGCCCAGAAACCAAGCCCAATGAAGCTCTAATTTATACAGTATAAAGATAAAAATATGAGGATAATTTTATTCAACTGTGGCCGGAGCTAATTCTGATGTTTTCATGATGATAAATGGATCCTAAGTTGAGATTTAAATGGAGGACTCGTCATTAATTCACAGAAATCCGTCCCACCATTTCGACCATAACGTTCAAACGGCTGAGCCAAATGTCCTATAATTTTGAGAGATTCTAGAAGACACATTTATAAAGATATTTTATATTTAAGACACCTTCGTATTCGGCCATATGAAGTGTAAAACTCACACGTCAAAATGGAGGACGAATCTGGACAGTTTTCCATGTCAACTTCGAAACGTCAATTTCCTTTTGATTATTCACCCTCATTTTGACTCTATTAATTGTTGGGGGTGAATGAATTATTGGGGGATGGACCTAAGGCTCTTAATATGCCTATATAAGGAGATATTGGTGAAGGGAATAGGTGTGGATATTTTTTACATATCATCTTTTGTTGCTTGTTTCATTTTAAGGTTATGCTTCCAAATTTCCTTTGTAATGTTTTCCATTTCCATGTAAGTTTATTTTTTGTATCTTTATGTTATTAATCAAATTATTTCTCTTATATATTTTCCATTTCATTTATTAAAACTTTATAATCACAAAGCACAGTGATATCTCTGTGTTGTTGTGAATTAGTTCACACATAGGTGTGAATTTCATTCACACACACGGAGGGGTGCTCGTTATTTCCGCGGTTTTAATTTCTTTAATCCAATTCTTATTAGCCATCTTCCGCCCACCATTGAGAGTATACCATCAATGGAGGGCTAAAACCTTAATGGGTTGATCTTAGTAGGATTCAAAGGCTGTATTGAATGTTATTTTATGAACGAATTGTTGTTAATTGGATAATTAATTTAAGACATCCATTCTACAGTTATTTCTACTCTTCATCTTTACTGTGTTTGAGCAAAATAAATTCAATTACTAAATGACCATATACCTCGGAGAGATCATGAATTTGGTTCTCTAAGTGTATAAGGGATTAGTAATTGTGTTTAGTAAGCACCAAACCAGAAAATGATGAAGGTAGTGTTATTTTTGAAGAATGGATTCATCAAGAATTAATAAAACCAAAATTGTTTAAAGAAGTAAAATTCATTCAATCCACCTTGAGCATAATCCTAGATCAACCCATTTTCATTAAATTGAATTCACATAGGTTTATTAGTGTTATTTAAACCATCCAAAATCGAACCCAAAGTTGGCTACTTCAATGCCCATCCCGCACCAAATCATAGCGTCTCAAGGTTACTTCTTCGGTCCCTGTGGATTCGATCCCTACTTGTACTTCAACGACCACTTTTACCAGTAGGGTAAATTTGGGCGCAACCAAATTTTGGCGCCGTTGCCGGGGACCCTAGTAAGTTTTCTTAGACACCCACCTTCTATTCTCACCTAACTTTTCTTTTCTCACCTCTATTTCTCTTTTCTTTTCCCCTTTCTATTTTTCCAAAAAAAAACAAATCCAAATCCAAATTTCATTAAACTCCAATGGAGTATCATCAACAATTTCATTTCATAAAATCGGGCTGGAATCAAATAGAAAATCAACATTGGGAATCCCCTCACATAGGAAATTACTTTGATCAACCTTTAAATGAATACCCCACACCCGATAACATGAACGATCAATGGGATGCTGATTTTTTAAAGGGTCAATTTCCATACATCTCAAGTATGATTGAAGAGATCAAACTTAATGATGATGATGATGTACAAACAACAATCAATCCCAATTCGGAAAAAATTCTTGAACATTTGTGTGAAAAAATGGTTAAAATGAATTCAGAGGTTTC
Organism: Viscum album; assembly: GCA_963277665.1. Lineage (NCBI taxonomy): Eukaryota > Viridiplantae > Streptophyta > Magnoliopsida > Santalales > Viscaceae > Viscum > Viscum album. Next base: position 1,357,909,244 of record OY728148.1, read on the forward strand.
ATCACTGAGATTAGAAATACAAAGCTTTAAGACTTTTGAGGAACCCGTTCCCACTCAAGATGATCTTTCCTCATCATTGATAGATGAATATTTTATCCCAAAAACCTCCCATGAATTGAAAAAAGAACTAACCTTTGGATATGGGATAACTGAACAAGATCAAAGAAATGTTGAAGGGTATTTAAATCAGGATGAAATTGATTTCCTGAATTCACAAGAGGGAAATTATTCTTCAAGGATTGAATGTCCAGAATATTGAACCAAAAATGATTTTTTAGAATCACCAATCATTGAACCATTGGGAGAGTTAAAAAATATTGAGTCTATACCCACTCCCGACATTCAAAAGGAAAATTTTTGGGAGGAATCAAAATTTCAAAAGGGACCAATTATTTCTAAATTTCATGGAGAAGAAACTGTTTTTTATTCAAATTTCCATTCTTCTTTTGTAAATTTTTATCAATCTGAACTCAAAATTTTTCTCCTTTCTTCCCCACTCTTAGATGTGGATAAAAAATACCATGAAATTTCAATTTATTATCCTCTTGAAACTAAAAAATTGGGAATGTTTATTGATGTCTTAGGCAATACTAGATATTCAATTCAATCAACCATTTCTGATATTACATGGATTTTACCACTCATTATAGAACAATGGATTTGAAATGAAACATATTTCAAACAAATAATCAATCTCAATCTTGTTGAAGTGGAGAAAGATGGGTTAATTAAAATTTTGAAAGTTGGAATTGGATAAGTTGGGGGGTTCAAGTCGAGCTGACGACGTTAAACAAAAGCGCTGCATGGGAGGCAACCCACGGTTTTCATGTTTTCTAATCATTTTGAATCATTTTATTTTTCATATAATAAATTACCATAGACTGTTGACCAGTTCTTCTTTTATGAGTAAGGATGGGTATGCAAATAGAGCACCGTATTCATCCGTGCCACGCGGTGTGATCCCTGAGTAATACCTTACCCAGAAATTTAAAGAAGACAATATATCATCAGTTTATTTTATTTATGTTTTTGTAGGTTAAAAAAAATTAGATTCTTGACCTTTTCTTCTTTTATGAGTATGGATGGGTATGAAAGGGGAGCACCGTATTCATTCGTGTCACACGGTGTGATCCCTGAGTAATACCTTACCCAGAAATTTAAAGAAGACAATGTATCATTAGTTTGATTTAAAAAAAACATGAAAATGATGGTACTTGGAATTAAATAAATCATTTTGTTGTTTGTTTTGTCTTCTTTGTCCTTCTTTTTATGGTTCAGGAACTATTTTGGGTGATACATGTTCAATCAAGGAGGTGCCTACATCCCCAAAGAGATCAAAGGAGTAATTTGGATCATCATGAACCTCAACTTTAAAAACCAGGTGAATTTGTTCCATGTTTATCATTCTCAATTTCATCTTTGAACTCATATCCTACCCCCTTCTAACTTTTCTTTTCTTTAAACACTGGGGACAGTGTTATTCTAAGTTGGGGGGGGATACAAAATGATTTTTTTTGAATAAAAACATGCATGAAAAGTAAAATTCCATTAACCTTAAACATGATAAACACACATTGCAAACTCTAAAATTGGATATCAAATAAATTTTGCATTCCATGATTCTGATTTTAATGCAATTTTAAGTTCATGAGCATAGTTTTTGGAAAGTGCGGTTGTCCAATGTGATTTTTCAATGTTTAAATTTTCATCCTCTTAATAAAAATGCCACAATGCACGTATACTGGATCGTGGGTGTAAATTTGAGTTCTTGGGTCCCTTTCATTATAGCATAGGGTTCTGGGGTCACTTTTAGTTTAATTTGAGTATCCAAAAAAACACAAAAAAAAAACAAAACAAAAAAAACAAAAAAAATACAAAAAAATGACCAAATAGAGCAATGTTTTGTCCAAATGCGTGGTGTCCGACACTTGGGGATCGTGCCTCCATAGTTGTCTTGCCCAGATTTAGGCTTTATATCTCTATTGTAGAGCATGGAATTGACAATATGTGTGGCGTCCGACACTTGGGGATCGTGACTCCATAGTTGTCTTGCCCAGAGTTAGTCTTTTCATATCTATTGTGGATAAAAAAATCATCAAAAAAAATCAAAAAAAAAATGGATACTCAAATTAAGGTTTAATGTGATTCCCACCTAGCGCTTCCATTTTTTCCCCTTGAACAATAAAATGGGCCCCATATATTTTATGATGCACAACACTTTATCATGCTTAATTGGAATTGGATGAAATGTGACAATGAATTTGAACAAAGGAATGGGCTTGGGATTGGGATATGCTTATGGACATATCTTGTTTTAAATGATTTTGATGGGTTCCATAATTTTTTTTGATATGAGGTCTTTTGAGTGAGCAATGTGTATTTAAATGTTTTTGGAAAAGGGGATTTGGATTTCATATTTGTAATTTATTTTTCTCGGGACTAGCAAAACTCAAGTTGGGGGGTGTGATTAGTCACTGAAAGTGGCTAATATTCATTCTTAATATCTTAATATTAATGTTTTTAAAAGTTCATAAACATAAATTTTAGTCCAATTCATAAATTGAACTTCATTTCCCATCATTGTGCAATTCATACTTAAAATGTCAATTTGGGCCCACTCAATAATTTTCCTGTGGAAATTACAATATTCATCATTTTAATTTGAAATTTTGGGATATGATTGACCACCTTTTTTGGAACATTTTATCTTTTAGGTCCGATGGATGAATCCCAAAGGAAGATGGAGAATTTTGCGCCTGAAGGCAGAAACTTGCTGGAAAAAGAATATTGGGCCTAAGGCACATCAATCAAATGTGGGGCCCAGAAACCAAGCACAATGAAGATATAATTTATAAAGTAGAAAGATAAAAATATGAGGATCATTTTATTCAACTGTGGAAGGAGCTAATTCTGATGTTTTCATGATGATAAAGGGATATGAAGTTGAGATTTAAATGGAGGACTCGTCATTAATGCACAGAAATCCGTCCCATCATTTCGACCATAACATTCAAACGGTTGAGCCAAATGTCCTAAAATGTTGAGATATTCTATAAGACACATGTAAGAAGATATTTTATATTTAAGACACCTTTGGATTCGGCCATATGAAGTGTCAAATGCACACGTCAAAATGGAGGACGAATCTGGATAGTTTTCCGGGTCAACTTCGAAACGTCAATTTCCTTTTGATTATTCACCCTCATTTTGACTCTATTAATTGTTGGGGGTGAATTAATTATTGGGGGATGGACCTAAGGCTTATAATATGCCTATTTAAGGAGCTATTGGTGAAGGGAATAGGTGTGGATATTTTTTACATATCATCTTTTGTTGCTTGTTTCATTGTAAGGTTATGCTTCCAAATTTCCTTTGTAATGTTTTACATTTCCATGTAAGTTTATTTTTTGTATCTTTATGTTATTAATCAAATTATTTCTCTTATATATTTTTCATTTCATTTATTAAAACTTTATAATCACAAAGCACAGTGATATCTCTGTATTTTTGTGAATTAGTTTACACATAGGTGTGAATTTCATTCACACACACGGAGTAGTGCTCGTTATTTCCGCGGTTTTAATTTCTTCAATCCAATTCTTATTAGCCATCTTCTGCCCACCATTGAGAGTATACCATCAATGGAGGGCTAAACCCTTAATGGGTTGATCTTATGAGGATGCAAAGGCTGGATTTAATGTTATTTTATGAATGAATTGTTGTTAATTGGATAATTAATTTAAGACATCCATTCTTCAGTTATTTCTACTCTTCATCTTTACAGTGTTTGAGGAAAATAAATTCAATTACTAAATTACCATATACCTCGGAGAGATCATGAATTTTGTTCTCTAAGTGTATAATGGATTTGTAATTGTGTTTAGTAAGCACCAAACCAGAAAATGATGAAGGTAGTGTTATTTTTGAAGAATGGATTCATCAAGAATTAATAAAACCCAAATTGTTTAAAGAAGAAAAATTCATTCAATCCACCCCGAGCATAATCCTAGATCAACCCATTTTCATTAAATTGAATTCACATAGGTTTCTTAGTGTTATTTAACCCATCCAAAATCGAACCCAAAGTTGGCTACTTCAAAGCCCATCCCGCACCAAATCATAGCGTCTCAAGGTTACTTCTTCGGTCCCTGTGGATTCGATCCCTACTTGTACTTCAACGACCGCTTTTACCAGTAGGGTAAATTTGGGCGCAACCAGAACTCCATGTAAGTGCACAATCTATTAGATGTAAAACCTTCCCAAATCATCAACACTGAAGGTCTCCTTGATCGGTAAGAAGTGAGCAACCATCACGAGTTTTTCAATGACAACCCAAACTGCATCATTCCCTCGAGGAGACCTTAAAAAATCTATCACAAAGTCCATCATGATAAAATTACACTTCCACTCAGAAATGGATAACTGCTAAAAAAGCCCCGATGGTCATTGATGCTCTGACTTCACCTACTGATAGGTGGAACACCTCATGACAAAACTAGAAACATGTCCCTTCATACCTAGACACCAATACAAATAGTGCATATCTCGATACATCTTGGTGAAACTAGGATGAACAACCCAAATTGAGAAATTAAAGTCCCGCATCAACTCCTCAAGTCTGTCTGATGAGACCCACACGTGCCCATGAAAACGCAAGATCTCATACTTGCCTACGGTCCATCCAAGAATGGGTTTCTCTCCTGACACACTCTCTCATAGGACTAGGCCTTCCAAATATGATAGCTTTCTCATTTGCACTCGATCGAGTAGTGTAGAAGTAATAGTCACAGAAGAAAGAAATGTCTGCCCATGTCTATCGTGCACCTCCAAATGATCTCAGAGAATAGAGACATAAGATTCCACTCACTATTGGCCTCCTAAACTACCTGTATTCGAGTTCTTCTACTCAACGCATCAGCCACTATGTTGCCATTCCCAGGTGTGTAGGCAAGTTCAAAGTCAAAGGACTAAAGGTACTCAACCCACCATCACTGTCTCAGATTTAGATCACACTAAGTTAAGATATAATTGATATTTTTGTAGTCAGTGAAAACCAAAAAATCCTCTCCTAGAAGAAAATGTCTCCAACAATGTAAATCATGAACTACTACAACCAACTAGAGATCATGTGTTGGTTAGTTCCTCTCATTTGGCCTCAACTACAAAGACCCATACAAAACAACTCCTTCCCCCTAAATATAAATAGCTCCCAGCCCAATAATTGATACATCACAATACACAATATAATTCTTTCCCAGCTCTGGAAATACTAGTATCAGTGCCGAAGTCAACCTCCCTTTCAGCTCCTGAAAGGCTGACTCACAAGAATTTGACCACAAGTATTTTACACCCTTCTTAGTCTGGCCCGTCAGAAGCACTGCAAAGTGAGAGAAGTATTGTATGAAACATCTCTAGTAACCCTCTAGCCCTTGAATACTCCGTACCTCAAATATATTATTCATCTCCTCCCAAGAAACTACTACCCTCACTTTCTCTGGGTCTACTGATATGCCGGTCTCTGAGATAACATTACCCATGAAGTGAATCTGGTCCATCCAAAAGTGGCATTTTTAGAGCTTATCATATAACAGATGCTCTCTCAGTGTACTCAAAATGATCTCAAGATATGTGGCATGGTCGTGTCAAGTGTGAGAGTACACTAAGATATCATCCGTGAAGACCACCGTGAAAGAATCCAAGTATGGATGGAACACTCGGTTCATCAGTTCTATGAAAACTGCAGGTGCATTCGTGAGACCGAATGACATAAACACATACTTGTATAGTTCATACATGCTCTAAAAGGCTGCAAGAGGTATATCTGATGGTCTAACACGCAACATATGATAGCTATATCTCAGGTCAATCTTTTAGAACATCTGGGCTCCTCGAAGTTGATCAAAGAGATTATCAATCCTTGGTAAGGTATATCGGTTCTTGACCGTCAATAGGTTCAACTTTCGATAATCCACACAAAGTCAGTGGGTACTATCTGCCTTCTTCGTAAATAGGATAGGCGAACCCCAAGGAGAAGTACTGGGTTGGATGAACCCCTTAGCCTGTAACTCCACTAGCTACTTCTTGAGCTCTTGTAACACTGGGTATTCCATCCTATAAGGAGGAATGGACACTAGTACCACTCTCGGCACAAGATCCAAAGAAAAATCTACCTCTTTCTCTAGAGGAAAACCAGAAAAGTCATTTAGAAAGATATCCCTGAAACGATCCACCACTGGAGGAAAGTCCAAATGTGATGTCCCCTGGTCATCTAGATATAGACTGGAAATCTGGGTTATAACTCCTCCCAACCCATGATACTTGTGTCCTATTCTGCTCACCTGGACATCCCATTCACCCTTATAAAGTAACAATCCACCCTCTGGTGATGTGAAACTCACCCTACGATAATCGTAGTCTACAACATCCTGGAAGGGAACTAACCTGTCCATTCCGAGAATGACATCATAACCAGTCATCTCTAGGAAATAAAGATCCCATAAGATGTGACACCCACCAACCTTGAGAGGGAACTCCTTACACTGACATACACTATCTGTTATAGTCCCCAATAGAGTGTCTAGCATCAAGATATCAGCAGAGGAAAATATACAAATCCCAATGCTCTTCACAACATCAAAAGATATAAAGCTATGGAAAGCCCCTATATCAAAAAGTAAAAAAGCTAAAAATGAGGAAACTAGGATCGTACCTTGAACTGTAGAGGGTCCAGGATCCTGCTCCGACTAGGTCTACTCCACTACAAAATCCTGACCTACACTGTGGTCCTGTGAAGCTGACTGAGATCCCGAAACTGATCCACCCTGTGGTTTTCAAAAACCCTACGTCTGACCACCGCAACCACAACCTCCACCTCAGCCTAAATAGCCAGAAGAACTCCAGTTCCAAGACTGATGAGAAACTGGTGGTGCTGCTCCTGAACACAGAGTCATAGAAGAACCCCTGTCACCCACTACTAGTGAGAAGAACAGACGGAAGAACTAAAGATTACCCATCTTGTTGTAAGATCATCATTCCAGTGGGTCTCTCGGGAAATGTGTCCTTGTATGATGGACCTTACCGCAATGGTAACATACCACCTAGCTACCTGAAGGTGCATCCCACCTACTCAGTTCTCCACATATAGACTCCTTGCATCACTTCCTACTATCAGCAAGAGAAGTACCAACTATGGTTGCTGAACCGTCATAGCCCACAACTCTATAATCCCTTAGGTTGTGCTCTGTGATTAACGTCTGATTGACTATAGAAGTGATTGAATTCAATCAGAAGATGTCCACTTGAGCCCAAATTTCTTGACTAATACGATCATCAAACTTTCGTGTTAGGAATAACTCATCTCCCACTAAAAAGGGTGTAAATAATTGCAACTATGTTTAGCGAGAAGAATAATCCATAACTAAAGGATTACCCTACTCCAAACTCATGAACTACTGGGCTCGATCGACCCTCAAGGTCTTTGGATAGAAGTAATCATAGAAGGTACTCTAAAACACATACCAAGCCATACCCTATTGGTATCCTACCTGTGAAACCACATCCCACCATCTCTTTGTAGAATCTGGAAGCATATAAGTAGTGAGCTTCACCCTCCTCTCTGGAGACATCTCCAGATGCTCAAAGATAGAAATAATGGATTCTAATCAAGACCCTACAGCCTAAGGTCTACCTTCCCCTGTGATAGTGGGAGGATTCTGTTATTGGAAAATCCCCATCAATTCTCCCATTGATGGGGTAGGATGCGGTGCTCCCTAGAAGGTCTGCATGAACCTTATAAAGCCCTATCAGAACTATACAACAACACCTATGTTTGGAATGACGGATGGTTCCAAGACTGGGACTACAAGAGGATCTTCTAGTTGTCCCTGATCAGCCATGTCCGGAGTTTGGTTACTGCCCTATAACAGGCACACAACCAGAGTACATGTCGATGACATGACTATACAAGGTCAAGAACACCCTTAGATCTAGATTATCAAGGACTGAAACTTAGAAGTGTAAGAAGGAAATAGGAAAAGGAAAGCATTCATGTTTTTCAAAACAAGGATACACGGCGTGTATAACCCTTACGCAGCGTGTTTCTTTAATCCTTCACATGGGCATGTTCTTCTGCCAAAATTGGTCGTGTAACACCCCATACACACGGAATGTTCTCCCAAGACACGACATGTACATGTTTCATTTCCCCTGCCTGAGTTCTTCTACACGACTAACCCACACGGTTCTCATAGGACAGGACTACACGACGTGTTTGTTACAGAAACGACATGAACCGCTAAGGTTTAAACTACCTGTGCTGTTAGTCACATGGGTGGACACATGGTTGACTCTACATGGTGTGTTTATGCCAGACACGACATGTAAAAGAAGGATTACATTGCCCTGTGTTGTTTTTTACATGAATAGATACAAGGGTTATAGTACACGACATGTTCAAGCTTGACACAAAGTTTATAACCTATGTTTTATCTATTAGTGTTGATAGTCACATGGGTGGACACATAGTCTACACAACATAACATGTTCATCCGATACACGGTGTGTCCCACCAAATATTTTCCCACCCTATGTCTCTGCCCACACATCTAGTGAGACAATTAGAGACTACACAACAAGTACATATATTACATGACGCATACTTAAGAAAAATAGTTCCTTCCGAAACAAAAGGACACATGGTGTGTATTTATCATTACATGCTATGTATTCTGGGTTTTTCCAGGCAGTAAGCCTCAGAAACTACTTCGAAACTGAGAAAACACTGAAACAAACATTAAAGTGACAAATTCTAATCCTTAAGTGCCCATACTCCCCCAAAATCAAAGATCATAATCTTATAGATGTTATATTCAAGGAATAACAAGGCAATAACCCACCAAATTCCAGTCTATGAGGTTCCATAACACCTCAGGAACCAAATTTTGGTGTTCATTCAAGAAAAACAGTATAAAAACAATAAACTATCAAAAAACATGTATTCTATCATGGTATCTATTGCAACAACATGCATATTTATCACAACATCTATTACAAAAACATGCAATCGATAATGAACCCTAAATGGCATGGCAAGGATGCATGACATGTGATTTCTATCAAGTGCCTATATGATGCATGAGATGTCATACCCTCATCTCATCAGGTTGCAACATAAATAAAACCTCAATAATATCAATAATAACAGAACAATACATATGAATCACCCAATGGTGAAATACAATGAACTATAATAATTGAAAAACCAGAAAAATTAAAATATACGAGGTAATTTGGCTTTTCCCTGTATACGTGTTAGCTACTTCTGGGCACAACTTATTACCATGAACCTATTCCTTTCTATCCCAAGATGTAGGCTACAAATAGTAATCCAAAAGAAAGAATCCCTACAATACCACTTGGTAACATCCCAGTTTTAGGAGCTTCCTAGAGGTGCCCTGTACCCAGTTGGTCACATGGACTTAAGCACATTTCCCCAAACGCCATAGGCTGCTGACTAATAGTGAGGGCCTTAGGTGTGATAGTAGGGAAACTATGACCACATTGGAAATGTAACGTAGCAGAAATAAATAGATTACAAGAGGGGAATAAATAATAATACCATACAATAGTAGATAGTTAAATACTAAACGAAATAAATAACTCGAGTACATATATAAATGATGCTTGATACATATGTCCAGGAAAGCAGCCAAACAAGTCACAATGTTGTAATACAATACTAAACCAAAGTACAAAGAAAAAAAATAAACTTCAACATTATCACGATCCTCATCTTGGTCCCATGATCCCCAACTCCTCAACAAATCATGTACTTAATGTAGAAGGGAACTCACCCTTATCTAGACCTGCAACAATATAATATTTTTGGGCCCAAAAGCATGACCAAAATAGCATGTGAGAGGAAATCTAGTAGGAAACCACCCAAAGATATGTTCCTAATAGTCAGTGAATATATATGATAAGAAATAATAAAATGAAGCAATAAAAAAGGAAGTAATCAAAATTAAACAGTCCTACAATTTCATTTATATACATTTACTTTTAATAATTTAACCAATCAAAAACAAATACAAGAAACCCTTTGGAAAAGTTCTGACAACATATCCCTTCTGGTTTAGCTACAATATCGAGTAACCCTCTTGGTATTTCTCAATTCCTAACTCCTCTAGTTCAAAATACAAGTGAAGATATAACAAAGACTCTATGAGGAAGCACTCACATTCAATTACCCATATAGTCATGTTTAACTAAAGACTCTCTAAGGAATCACTCACCATCAATTAAACCTATAGTAATTTAATGGTAACTATAAACACTCTGAGGAAGAACTGAATATCAATTCCTCCCGTGGTCTCGTAACGTAACTATATACACTCTGAGGGAGCACTCAATGTCAATACCCCTATGGTCTCATAGTGTGATAAATATAACACACTCTGGGAAAACCCTCAATGTCTTTTTACCCTATGGTCTCACTACACATGGTTCCCACAACCCCTTGTAAAGTAATCATGCCCAAACTATAATTAGTAGACAAATTAAACCTCAAATTACTACTTGGATAAAATATCTAAAAGGCATGGAACAACATATCAGGTAAATAATGATATATGTGATCCTCAAGCCCTCCTCTTCCCTTATAAAAGGCCCCCACCTCTAACACATTAATTACACCTCTCAAGCCTTTGGCTCGGCCAAACCCTGCCCATTTCATCTCTCCACATCCCTCTCTTCATCATTGAAGCCTCAACTTTGGAATAATTCTCTTTAAGAAACCCTTTTGGTTCAAAACAGGAGGAGTTACCCGATTTAAAGGTAATGTCTTCACTTGTGTTCTTTTGTATTATTTTGCTTCTCCAAACCCCTAAAATCTTTTTATTCCTCTATTTTGTAACAAAACCAGTATCTTAAATGTACTAGTATGTTTTTATGTTAAGTATTCGAGCTACACTTACACACACCTCCATCTAATGGTTAAAGAACATACTGTTTCTGTGGATGGAGAATTACTGCCTCACGAAATGATGATTGGTCAATCTTCTCTTAACACCTTTCATGGTGGCCATTATGATGTCACTGTATTTTATATAAAATATATATGGTATTTATTTTTCTCATATGCTTTTGTATTTTATATTTAAAACATACCTTTATGCTTTTCATGTTGTGTAATTGCGATAATTTCATACGAGGAAGTGTGGACTACCGCCCCCTCAAAGTGATGTGACTCATTCATGCAATACATGGAATGTATAAAGAATGAAATTAATGAACTTATCTGACCTATATAACATATATATTATACTGGAATTAGAATATATATATCTCTCAATTATTTTTAATTCCATTAATATGACAATGAAATGAAAGTAGCATTCATGCGTACGTACGGCCTACCGTCTCCATGAACGGTGAATTTCTTTTATTTTTATCTCCAAATGTTATGGAATAGTATAAAATGAATATTTACTGGATATATATGATATTTAAATCATTAATAATATTCTGGATATGATTTACTTATAACTACATGGACAATCATTTTCAAAAAAGTTTATTTTTGACTCATGTACCAAACATCGACAAAAACATCTGATATGAACTCACATTATTAAACAATTGTTATAACATTATAATATGTGATATGAACTAAATAATAATCATTAAATTAGGTCCTTAATCAATTATAAATTGACCGAAGTTTATTATTCAAGAATATAAATAAATGAATAAGACAAGTCGGACTTGATGTAAGGGATCCTATCTCTCTCTTTCTTTTTAAGTACTCTCTTTTATGTCATTTCTTTTAAGATCCTATTTCTTAGTTGGGGGATGTTATTTTATATTAATATTACTGTAATTTCTATGTTCATATTATGAGAGACCCTATTTTATTTCATCAATCCATTTTTTGGAAGTTTAAAGTGGTGCTATTTGGCTGCCGAGTTTTTGTAAGGGGTTTTTCATCTTACTTTTATTCCCGTGAGGTTTATGCTACATTTTCCACCATTTCCATTGAGTGGTATATGTAGTACCCATTATTATACTCTTTTTGTAATATAATTTCATTTATGTGTATTTACATCAATGTTTTATAGTCCTTGTTTAATGGGGTGTAAGTTTCGAAAGTTACCCAAATCGGTAAGGGAACCTTTCACCCTCCTCTTTTTAAAAGACTTATTTTGTTATGTCTTTTAATTTACATCTTTTTATGTTGGGATATGTTCTTCTATATCCTTATTGATTTAAATTCTATGACCAAGTGATGAGATACCATTTTCTCTCCCATCATCTAATTTTATGAATTTTAAGGTGATGCCGTTAGGCTGTCGAATTTTACCAAAGGAACTTCTTATCCCAATTTCGATTTCTTGGGGTTCAAATTGTAGTTATTGAATATGTTATCCTATGAATATGTGTGAATGACCTATGGTTGTTTTACACTTAATATCCAATTATATTGGGTGTATTTATATTTGTCACACATAATTATGAGATTTATTTATCCTTAATTTAAGGATACCTTCTTTATAAGGGATTTCAACTCATTTTACATTTCTATTGAGAATTAATTGTTGTTATGCACCAATTCACTATTATATGGTGTATATAATGTCCTTTGGAATATTATATCATTAATCCCTTTATTCTCATGATATTATAAATTTCTGGTTAAATGTTATTCCTCAATTATTGTAATCAAGTGTCTCTCATTTGGTTAAAAACCCTTTAACTAAAATACCATTTTAAATGTTTTAATGATTTATTCTTATAAATATTTCTCATTAATATCCATGTTTTAAAAATGGTTTTAAGGATTTATTTATATGGATATTAATGGTTTAAAATGTTAAAATCTTCAAAGTGGTATGGGACACTTTGATTCAAAAATCTCTTTATTAAATGTTTTAAATGGTTTTAAAAATGGTTTTTAGAATGGATTCATTATTTCAATATCTTAAAATGTTATATTGTTATTGTAATATGGGAATGTTATCTTTCCTTTATGATTAAGTTATTTTCTATGATTATTTTATGGTTCTTGGGCATTGTTTATGAAGACGGGTGGTTCCGTGATAAACTAAGGGCGGGTGAGCTCGATATAGCTATCCAATGCATTGGGTAACGCGAAGGGGTTAAACGTTAAGGTTTCTCCAAAGAGATTCAGGGAATATACTATAGTGGGTATTCTAAACGTAACCATGAGGGTTACTCCCTACGTAAGAATGTTATGAATGCCTCAAGTTACCTTTATGTCTTATGATTTCTATGAGTTATTCATAAATCATATGATTTCATGAGGTATGTTAACGTAATTATGTTTTATGAGTAATGTATGATTTCATTGATTCTTATGTATACATGGACTAATGTTTTATTTCCGTATTGTTATAACCCTTACTGAGCTTTTTATTCTCATCCCAAGTTTTTTTTGAAATGTTTTTCATAGGACTTAAAGTTGAATAGGGTCAAGGATGGGATCAAGGAAGTGTCAGGCTGTCTAAAACAAGGAACTAGACATGACTCCTTTGTTCAAGAGTTTTTATTTTGTGAAAAAAATGGAAGCTGAGTAGATGTGTCTACTTGGTAATCTTTGAGATGTAATAGTTATGTCCTAATTCTCTAAAACTCTAAACCGGAAAATATCTTCAATGTGAATTATTCATTTAATTCAAGATTAAGTAATGTTTTAAGGACGACTCCTTATAGTTGGTATCAAAGGTTGGTTTAGATAACTTTAGATATTATGGCATTCTTTAAGTATAAGTGACATTACCATAATGTCTAGGATTTCAGAAAGAGTACTAGTTTTTAGATAGAGTGAATAACTATGTATATATTAGTGTTTATCTTCCTCTTTAGTACATGATGATTTTGTTGATATACTCACATTGACATTTTTGGTTTTAGTAAATGGATGGATCTAGCAGGCACCAAAGTGAAAATGGGTTTGAAGGAAACTATGGTGGTTCTCTGATTAAGAGACTGGATGAAATGGGGGATTCAATGAGAAATCTTGTGGTTATTATAAACCAACTATCAGGAGTCATGATCAACCACTTGAACCTTGGTGAGTCTTTAATTCATCATGTACAAGAGAACCAACTCGATGTGGAAGTTCTGGTAATAATTATAAAGGTAACCATTAGGGTTTATATGATCCTTACTTTTTATGTAATTATGGGTTACTCTATGATATGATGGAATATGAAAGGAATGTGATAAACTTGAGGATAAAATATGTTATGGTTATTTTTGAAGATTTTATCGCTTTATGGGGAATGTTATAAGAATTATGTAGTTTCGGAAAAAGGACAACATGTAGACCATGTGATAACCTGTCACGTCTGACGAAGCTACGAGAATCAAACCCACAACCAAAGTGTGACCGGTATTAATCGCCTACCACTGGACTATGTGATGTCCTTGGTTAATTTGACTAATTATTTTTAGTTATATGATCTTATGAATCTAGAATAATTTGATTTTTGGTTATCTATGGAAAGTAGTAACCTATCATGGAGGATATGTGATTAGGTTAATTACTTTTCAGTATGAGACCTTAAGAGTAACTGATGTTATTTGGAGATAAATTTTAATTTTACCTTGGAAGACTATATGATTAAATCCTTCAAATATTAGAGTTTCAATTTTAGTTTGGTTTAATTTGATGAATTTTATAGACAAATTGTTTATCGAATGGTCTTTGTTGAACTTTGGGTTTTGTAGGAAATTTTTTGGAGATTAAGAATATATTTTCTTTTTATAAAGGATTATCCTTTTTGGGTATTATCTGATCTCAAACAAACCTTTTTGGTTTTATTTTTGGTTAAGGTCTAAAGACATGGGAAGTATATAGTTATCTTTTGTGGACTAGGTGATTCTCTAGATGTTGATTATAGCTATCTTAATGTGAACAAGTCATCCTAAATACTCATCATTTGGAGAAAGTATGAGTTTGTGTTAGAAAGATAGTAAAAGATGAAAGTCTACATGACAAGTAAGTATGTTCCCTTATGATTTATTTAAGCTCATAAATAAATTCCTCAATTAAAAGTAACTTAAAACAAAAATGTTTTCCGTTAACTTTTCCTACTCAGGAATCAAATACCGTTTAACCCATCACAAGTTTGTTATTTTTTTGTGGTTAACTTTCTTTTAATCATGTTTTCTATAACTCTCCATCATACCATAACCCTTTGTTTTCTCTTCTATGTCCATGTTTTCCTACATGGAATCCTAGTATGGGTTAACTCGGGTGACCATTGTACTTCTCTTTCTTTATTTTAAAGTGATAGTTTTACTGACTCTTGTTCCGATGTGGGATTTTCAATGAAATTTCCAAGCCCAATATTAAAATTGCGAGGACACAATTCCCAAAAGGGGGGAAGGATTTAACACCCCAGGTAAATAAAGAATATGACATTTTCATATTTTCCATATTTTTGAATAAAATATTAATATTACTTTAAAGGGAACGCTATGCTCGATGGCGTACCCAATACGCAACAACGAGTTTCTTTGAAATCTTACATTGCACTCTAATAATAAAATAATATTATTTTAAATGGTAGTTAATTCCTAGACATTGTAATGGAGGGAATGATAGGAAGTAACTACAAAATTATTATATATGTTTGTCAAATATTTTTACTTTTATCCAATAAATGTTAGAGGCTTAAAATGCAAATGAATCCAATTTTAAGCATAAATCTTCTAATATTCTTTAAAAGGTCGATGACCACATTTTGATGGAGAAACATTTTTAAATATACTTTTGACAATTTTATAGGTCTTATTTGACAAAATAAAACCCTTCTTTAGAATCTGGACATCAAAATCTACTTTGTGTAAATTTTTGTTATTTTTTCGATAAAGATCATTTTTAGTGAAAATGTTGCATTTTAATTAAAAACCTCCTTTTAATATGATTTATTTATATGGATAGATTATATTTTTAATGGAGATTAAAGTTTATTTAGAATATATTTTTACCATTTAATCAAATGGTGGTCATTGGAATTAATTTCACTTTGAAATTGGACTTAAACTAGTGTAAATCTTTTAATAGATATTGTTTCCTAAAAACACGCTATTTGTTTTGACAGCGGTAATGAATTATTAAATTAATTAATGAAACTTATATATTTTTAATTTTGTAAATTAGACATCATTTTTGAATTCGGAATATCAAATATAGCTTAGGGTGATTTTTTGGTATTTTTCTAAAAAACTTTAATTTTTGATGAATAGTGAAACCACTAAGTGGTAGTTAAAGAAATTGATTTTTCATTTAAATGAATATTTACCACTTCATTGAATTGATTTTAAAAAATATGACATACATGGTTGTCATTATGAAGTAAAATTTGGTTCAATGAGATTAAAATAATTTTTTGGTGAATAGTAACATTAAAATTTTATTAATCACGATTAAAGGTAATTAGTGTAATTTAAGGTAAAGATAATGTTGTAATAATATGAAATGACCTTGAAACATGTTCTACCATTATTTTATGAGTCATGGAAGACAAAGAAAATCCATGGGTCAACTTGGGGACCCCATGGAGCCACTTTGGTTGGAAAATGACATTAATAACATTTTATTTAAAGTTAAAATTAAAATGTCACAAACATGTATTGTTTTACTAAAATAATTTTTACATGGGGTTATACAAGTCCTATTTTTGACTATAAATATTTATTATAAAGATAAATATATTTCTTACATCATGATATTTCTTTTATAATTTTTATACATTAAATAAATTAATTTATTTATGACACCGTGATAATACAGTGATTACCTCATAAA
The DNA here is from genome assembly GCA_963277665.1 of Viscum album. NCBI lineage: Eukaryota > Viridiplantae > Streptophyta > Magnoliopsida > Santalales > Viscaceae > Viscum > Viscum album. Next base: position 1,357,926,078 of record OY728148.1, read on the forward strand.
TGAACGATTTAAATAAAATGAGAAGATAGGGTGAAATATAAGTCTTAAACTTGTCACAAACCTATTGGATGGGTGTATTTAGAAATATTATCACCTTATCCTTGAAATATATCCTTTTTGTACCTTTAAAATCCTAAAAGCATTTTATAATAAAGTAATAGTTTATAACTTTCCAAGAGTGCCCCTCCTCTTCCCTTATAGAAGGCCCCCACCTCTACCACCTTACTCACACCTCTCAAGCCTTTATCTCGGAAAAATACTGGCCATTTAATCTCTCCAAATCACTCTCTTCATCATTGAATCCTCACCTATGGCATAATGATCTTCAAGAAACCCTTTTGGTTCAAACCAAGAGGAGTTACTCGATTTAAAGGTAATGTCTTCACTTGTGTTCTTTTGTTTTATTTTGCTTATCCAAACCCCTAATTTTTTTTATTCATTTCTTTTGTAACAACACCAGTATCTTCAATGTACTAGGATGTTTTTATTTGAATTATTATAGCTACACTTACACACACCTCCGTCTAATGGTTAAAGAACATACTGTTTCTGTGGATGGAGAATTACTGCCTCACGAAACGATGATTGTTCAATCTTCTCTTAACACCTTTCATGGTGGCCATTACGATGTCATTGTATTTTATATATGATATTTATGGTATTTATGTTTCGCATATGATTCTTTATTTTATATTTAAAACATACCTTTATGCTTTGCATGTTGTGTAATTGCGATAATTTCATATGAGGAAGTGTGGACTACCGCCCCCTCAAGTGATGTGACTCGTTCATCCAATACATGGAATGTATAAATAATTAAATTAATGAACTTATGTGACCTATATAACATATATATTATACTGTAATTATAATATATATATATCTATCAAATATTTTTAATTCCGTTAATATGACAAATAAATGAAAGTAGCGTTCATGCGTACGTACGGCCTACCATCTCCATGAACGGTGCATTTCTTTTCTTTTTATCTACAAATGTTATGGAATAGTATAAAATGAATATTTACTGGATATATATGATATTTTAATCATCAATAATATTCTGGAGATGATTTACTTATAACTACATGGACAATCATTTTCAAACAAGTTCATTTTTGACTCATGTACTAAACATCGACAAAAACGCCTGATATGAACTCACATTATTAACCAATTATTATAACATTATAATATGTGATATGAACTGAATAATAATTTTTAAAGTAGATAATTAAGAAATTATAAATTGACCAAAGTTTATTATTCAGGAATATAAAGAAACGAACAAGACAAGTCTGACTTGAGGTAAGGGATCCTATCTCTCTGTTTCTTTTTAAGTACTCTCTTTTATGTCGTTTCTTTTAAGATCCTATTTATTAGTTGGGGGATGTTATTTTATATTCCTATTAATGTAATTTCTATTTTAATATGATGAGAGACCCTATTTTATTTCATCAATCCATTTTTTTGGAAGTTTTAAGTGGTGTCATTAGGCTGCCGAGTTTTCGTAAGGGGTTTTTCATCTCACTTCTATTCCCGTGAGATTTATGCTACATTTTCCACCATTTCCTTTGAGTGGTGTATGTAATGAAAATTATTATACTATTTGTGTAATATAATTTCATTTATAATTATTTACATAAATGTTGTATAGTCCTTATTTCATGGGGTGTATGTTTCGAAAGTTACCCAAATCGGTAAGGGAACCTTTCACCCTCCTTTTTTTAAAAGACTTATTTTGTTATGTCTTTTAATATACATATTTTTATGTTGGGATATGTTATTATATATCCATATTGATGTAAATATTATGTCCATGTGATGAGATACCATTTTATCTCTCATCATCTAATTTTATGAATTTTAAGGTGATGCCGTTAGGCTGTCAAATTTTACCAAAGGAACTTCTTAACCCAATTTCGATTTCTTCGGGTTCAACTTGTATTTATTGAATATGCCATCCTATGAATATGTGTGAATGACCTCTGGTTGTTTTACACTTAATATCCACTTATATTGGGTGTATTTATATTTTTCACACATAATTATGAGATTTATTTATCCTTTATTTAAGGATACCTTCTTTGTAAGGGATTTCAACTCATTTTACATTTCTATTGAGACTTCATTGCTGTTATGCACCAATTCACACTTATATGGTGTATATACTGTCCTTTGGAATATTATATCATGAATCCATTTATTCTCATGATATTATAAAGTTCTAGTTAAATGTTATTCCTCAATTATTTTATTCAATTGTCTCTCATTTTTTAAAAAACCCTTTAACTAAAATATCATTTTAAATGTTTTAATGATTTATTCTTATAAATATTCCTCTTTAATATCCATGTTTTAAAAATGGTTTTAAGGATTTATTTATATGGATATTAATGGTTTAAAATGTTAAAATCTTAAAAGTGGTACGTGACACTTTGATTCAAAAATCTCTTTATAAAATGTTTTAAATGGTTTTGAAAATGGTTTTTAGAATGGATTCATTATTTCAATATCTTAAAATGTAATATTGTTATTGCAATATGGGGATGTTATCTTTACTTTATGCTTAAGTTATGTTCTATGATTATGTTATGGTTCTTGGGTATTGTTTATGAAGACGGGTGGTTCCGTGATAAACTAAGGGTGGGTGAGCCCGATATAGCTCTCTAATGCATTTGGTAATGCGAAGGGGTTAAAAGTTAAGGTTTCTCCAAAATGATTTAGGGAATATACTATGGTGGGTATTCCAAACGTAACCATGAGGGTTAATCCCTACGTAATAATGTTATGAATTCCTCAAGTTACCTTTATGTCTTATGATTTCTATGGGTTATTCATAAATCTTATGATTTCATGAGGTATGTTAACATGCTTATGTTTTATGAGTAATGTATGATTTCATTGATTCTTATGTATACATGGACTAATGTTTTCTTTTCGTATTGTTATAACCCTTACTGAGCTTCTTATGCTCATACCAAGTTTTTTTTGAAATGTTTTTCATAGGACATAAAGTTGAATAGGGTCAAGGATGGGATCAAGGAAATGTCAGGCTGTCTAAAACAAGGAACTAGACATGACTCCTTTGTTCAAGAGTTTTTATTTTGTGAAAAAATGGAAGATGAGTAGATGTCTCTACTTGGTAAGCTTTGAGATGTAATAGTTATTTCCTAATTCTCTAAAACTATAAACCTGAAAAGATCCTCAATTTGAATTATTCATTTAATTCAAGATTAAGTAATGTTTTAAGGATAGGTCCTTATATTATCCACTTGTAGAATCAGACTAAGAAGTTTTAAAACACTATTCTCATTATTTCTCATGTTATAATCACCAATGAAACTGGAAAAGGTATTGGGTAGTGAGGAATGTATAAGACCTATGTGCAACTCACATGGGAATTTAATCCCTAAGATCTAAACATTCAATGTATCCAGTAATCTTGAATACATGAGGCCCAGATGGTTCCAGCTCTCCAAGATTAGTTGTGAATAGAGCATTGAAGATTTCATATATCTCTGGTCTCACTTTATCTTGATAAAGATCCTAATCGTGATACATAATGCTATATGCATCCATGTCCTTATGTTTCTTGAAAATAACACTGGTCATGGATGATAGCATGAAACACTGAACATCTGTAGAATCATTCAAATGTTTCTCATAGAGGGATTACTCGTCCTCACTAGCCTCATTACCAGGTGTATCAGGAATTGGTTCTTCCAGCATATATAACTTCCATTCATTGCATAGGATAACACATAAGTTTATTCTCCATTATTAGAAATTTTTGAGGGTGAGAAGGTTATCCTTGTCTAGTATATATCATAGGGATATGTTTCAAGTCATTTTTATTTTGGTTTCGAAGAATAAGATGAGCAGAGTTTTAGTATATTATCTAATAAAATTAAATAAAAAAATAAAAAAATATTGTATTTATTAATCTGTCACTATTTTATCAAAACCTAATAGACCTCACCATTGGATACAAAATATCCTATTTATTGTAAATTCTGATGGAAAGGATTTATATTCCCCATATCATCACCCTAACATTGACTGGTCAAGAAATTTGAAGAGTTTTAGGTAGTAATTCAAAATGCCAAATGTATTTACTCATAGTTCCTTTATATGTTGAGTGAACACCCCAATATCAAAATCCTTAAATTGGATTTCCTCAAACTTTTCCTCTTATTTACAAAAAGTCCTTATTTGGTAGTCAATCCCTGATGTGAACTAATTCATGTTAACTGAAAAATTAAAGTTTTATTTCCCTAATAATTAAAATCACCCTAACTTTGGCTAGTTCATAACTTTTAACTATGGTTTAATTTTAACTGAAGTAGTGGAATTTTATACTGAATTAACATATATAATTGAGGTATTTTATCATTTATATTTAAATTAATGATTATTATATTAATTAAATTATTTTTGATATTCAGTGTATTTAATTAAGTGAGTAATCATGTCTTAGATAATAATTATGCATAAGTAATTTTACTTTAGTTATATCTTGCATACATGATAATTAATTAATTCATGTGGCCCAAAAAAAACATCCATTTTGAAATAAAAATGGAACTTGATAGAAATAAAATAAGAAAGTGGTATGATCATGTTATTATACTAATGGTTAGTTTATCTAGTGAATGATAAACTAACAATTGAACAAAGGGGAAAACACCTTAAAACATTTACTATTCGTGTTTCAGCTTTCACCTTTCCACTTATGTATCTCTCCTAGATTTGTTTCACATAAACTCCAAAATTGAACCACCTCCTCTAGCTTGGTAGCTTGATCCATTACATATGAATTTACTTACACACAGTTGAGGGGAACCATATGATTGGTTAAGGGGTTTATATAAAATAAACCATAGGTATGTAGGAACTTACATAATTATAGGAGAGATAAAACATATGCCAACAATTTAATTTTATAATAAATTAAATGAAACCAATCACATACAATTGTCTAGTCTAGTATCATGATCATCCACATGAATACAACTAATTAAACATTTAATAAAATTGGAATTCAACTATAATTGTTCTTATTTAAGATAAATCATGTTCGAATCAATTAATTATATTCTTTAATTAATCAATTATAATACCTAAATTACCTTTCAAATTTCATTATCATTCTCATCCATCATAATTTTAAACAATTTAATTAAATTTATTTAAAATTAACTATGTAAAAAATTTACCTTGGAAGAAACACAGTGTGTACCCATATGAACTACCCAACTTGTATTATACTCATATACTATTTACTCTTATGGCATGTAATATACATGAATTATCATATAATATCATGATGTGTACAATAAAATTAATGATCATATGGTTTACATGTTTTTTTTTCATTTTTATATAATGGGTAATGCTTCAATGGATGCAGAGAAATAACTGTAATATGACTTATACAGGATATAAAGATCTGAACCTTACACATAAATTAATTAAAATTTTATATATATAAAAAATAGATCAGATGCTATGTTTTATCAACTTATTGACCAAACATATTTACATGTTGATAATTTTTTCATAGTATAATAAATTAATTTTAATTCGGGGTAATTTTTTTAAAAGTACATGGCATGTACATTTAAGATTCATGATGTATATTATTCTCACGATATATCGGTTGAACATGACTAGGGACTTTACATGTAATCGTGCCCTAGAAAATGTTGGAGCACATGATGTGTAAATGTGATGCATAAAATGTGGTCTAAGAGTTACATGGTAAAAAGTTAGGTAAGCTATGTAAAAGTATACATGGCTTGTCTATGACTAAAGGACTATACATCATGTACAAGTGTTATACGATGTGTACTCCGATTGACCGTGCACCATGATGTCCTAGTCAATACACAATGTAAATTTAAATTAACTGGGTGTAATAAATGAAACTACCTTGAATTAATTTTGAATTAATTCTTAGTGCATTAAAAACTAGTGCACAATGTGTACCTCTAGGTTACATGGCATGTACTCTTGTGTTATCTATCCAAACTCCTTGGCACCTCCAGGTGAGATATTTGAGTTAATTTCATTCATGAAATTAATTAATTTGATTATACTTATGACAAATGAATTTGAAGAAAGAAAATATCATAATTAAAATTAAATAATGAAAAATAGAATTTAAAATCAAAAATAGATTCGTAAATCAATCAATAATCCTTAAATAATTAAACTTAATTATGATATCTATATGGACCCAGCCTTAAACATTACTTAATCTTGAGCGATGCCAATAATTTGACATTCACTCACATTGAGGATCTTTTTAGGTTTATAAATTTATATAATTTTCCATAACTCATATATAAAAACTCAAATATTACAATGTAGACACTAATACTCACTATCCACTTTTTTTCATAAAATATAAATTGTTTAAAAAGAAACATGGTTTCATTTCATGTTTAAACTTCATAAAATATAATTGATTCCACCCTTGACTATATCCTTATTTAAATCCTTTGAAAAAAATTTCAAAACTTTTTATGAGAATAAAAAACTAAAAAATGCATACACAAAGAGGGAAAACTATTAGTCGTGAAAAAACAAGTAAACCATGAATACTTTATCATAAAGTAATACTTTTCATCTTAAAGAAGTAGTAAATACACTTCACCAAATTTAAACTCATTGATTTCCCTTTTTGTAATAAAAAATATTACCTTAAAACCCATATAAAGAAACATATAACATATAATGGTAACATGGGGTATAATCATACTTAAATGGAATACCCATATAGTCGAATTCCACATATATCACTCTTATAAATGGAATAACCATATGACCGACTTCTATTCCCAATGTATTGGAGGTTATAACATATCCACCTATCCATGGTTTATCATGAAACCCCCATATTTAGTTTATCATATAACCACCCATATTTGGTTTATCACATAACTACCCATCAAATTTACAAGTACCATTATATAATCATAACCTATAAAATATTTCAGTTTTCAACATTTCACTCATAAAAATCCATTTGAAATCACAAAAAATAATTTCAAGATATAAAAATTATCAATCCCTTTTCAAAAAAATTTAAAATAAAGAAATACCCATAAAGTGAATAAGGGATTATTTTCCATTTAAAAAAAATAAGGATTATATTCGAAGCAAAATATCAAATAAAGGTTACGATGGCAGAGAAGTCATTATTGCTGCATACATTAAAAAAACTAGTTTTGTCATTTTATAGAGATAGTAAAATGATTCATAAAAAAATTTTAATTTTGAAAAACTTTTAATGAAATTAAAATTCAAGTTTTTGTTTTTACTCCTTATAAAATAAGGTGGTTTATAAATTCAAAATATTCCTCAATGAAAGATGATTGAGACTAAGTCTCTTAATTCAAGTCTGAATCATCTCGTACATTATTTACCATCCTAAATAATAATATTAGGTTGATTTATACTTGATTTAGAACTATTTTCATGTTCATTATTCATTTAATATCATTTATTACCATGTTATAATAATTACATAATGATTTAAGTTCACATCGGTTGTTTTGTCGATATTTGGTACTTGAGTCACAAATGAACTGGGTATGATGCCAATAATCCATGTGTTAAAAAGTTATTCATCCCCAGAATAATATTCATGAAAGTATTATCATTTTTATACATAAATATACCATAAATTAAACCATTATGCGTGGTTATGAAAAATGAACAATGTTCTAATCATGGAGACGGTTAGACGTACTTACAGAAGAGTAACATTTTCCATTTTCCATTGATCGTTGTGGAACGAAGTTACGTATTATTTCATCTTTACAGAATTATCATAACATCATTAAAATAATATTAATAATTTAAATATACTTATATATATATATATATCATAGAAGTGATATGATGAATAAAAATGAGTCGCATCACTTCACGGAGTTAATAGTTCAAACACACGCACAAACGAAGTTACCATTTTTAGGTGCATGGAAAGTAATAATGTAACTGATATATTATTATCATATAATGATTAATATGACATTAAAATAAAATATTAACATTAATTCCATTATTATAACCAGTCATGAGATAAGACTATGAAAAAAGAATTAGATCAGTTTATGGAGATGATAGTTCACACGTACGCCCGAACGATTAATTCCTTTATTATTTAATGGAAGTGGAGATGGATTTAGGTTATGATATTATAATGATAACATCTAAGTATACTAATTATACTATAGTTATCATTTCATCTATTAATAATAATATTTGAAAGAAGCGGGAGAATAAATAAAATAGAAATATTTAAAGAAAACGATACCTTTTTTTCGGTTGATCAACTTTTAAGAACACCTTAACACCCATAAGGAGGGTGTTATGCATAAAATAATGCCTCAAGAATTTGGTTTGGTATTCTATTAAGTGGTTTGAAAAGAAATTTTTTGAACCAATTGGTTTTGGAAGTGTTAGTAATAGAGAAGAATGTGTGCCTTTTTATAGAAGAGTAGAGGGGTACCATTGGAATTATAAAAAGTATTAAATTAATATAAATTCAATTTCAATTAAGAGGGTCAAAAATTATTTATTTAAACTATATAATCAGTATGGGTTAAAATATAATCATCCAATCAAAATTATACAAGTTTTAATATTTCTTTAATCCATATCTTTTTTTAACCCTTTTAAATTATTTCCAGTTTATCATGTAATTTACATTTAGAGGGTTAATATAATTAGAAAATAATGAAAAAAGTACAATTAATGATTCATTAATGAAATTTTTAGAATTATATAATATTCTTCCAATAATATTATATTTTTATAAATTTTATATCATTTAATTAAATATTTTTTATTTTAAAATATGAATTATGTCAATTTTGACAATATTCATTACATGACTTTTTAAAAATGCCATAACAACTTTATTATATAGATAAAACAACATTAAATAAATACTAACATGTAATATTCATCCATAAAATTATTTTATGGAATAAAAGTTTCAGATTATATTTATTTTAATATTATTAATATCATTTATTTTATTTTTTCTTTAATAAATCTATTACTACATCATCTTTGTGCCTTAATTTAATTTAATTATTTAATTCATAGAAATTATAAATAAATTACATTATTGTAGTTAAATTTTATATATTACTAAGGACTAATTATAGTCTAATATATCACTTCCATATACCCATATTAAATTTTTTTAGTTAGAAGATACATATTTATGGCATATTTTCCTTTACTTTAACTTAAATGTTATAAATGTCACAATCGCACCCAAGTGGCATCCAAAGGTTAAAAATTAGGCCCAATTATTATAATAGTATATAATAACTCTTAAAATAACATTAGGACATGTTTTAGATTAATTTATAATATTATAATATTAATTTTACTTTTAATTAAATTATTTTCCTTTAAATGTGGTAATTAAAATACTAATATTATTATTCACCAAAAAATATTTTGATCCTATTGGACCACATTTTTTCATACATAGTAAAACCATATATTTCCATTTTTTAAATTTAAATTAAAATATATGGTCAAATTAGGTTTAATACTAATCTCATTGACGGATCGAGAAAACAGGTTTTTTAAGTGAAACGTTCAGAAGTTAACATAGTTTTTTTATTTAATTTTAATTTGAAAAATAATAAAATAAACTAAATTGTATTAATTTATAAAAACCTAATATAATTATTCCATTAAAACAAGTAAAATTATAATCTAATAATATAAATAAATTATATGAAAACTCAATTTTGAATTAAAATGCAGCATTTTGTTACTATTTATTAAAATATGAAAGTTATCAGAAAAATACCCAAAATTGATCAAAAATAACTTTTGATTTCCCTATTCCAAATAATAACTTTATTTTTCAAATATAACATATGAAGTTACCAAAAATTATATTTAAAATGGGTTCTCAATCAAAACAGGGAAAAACAATTTTTTTGTAAAATATTTCTTTCTTAAAAAAATTGAATTTGTTCTTATATCATGTCTTGAAAACATATAAGATAATAAATTTTAAACATTAAATTGAATATATTAAATATATATTCCATTAATAAAATACCTAAATAGTGATTTTATTATTTTATAAACTTACTTATTTTCATTTCAAAAGTTTTTTCAGAAAAACACATCCTTTATATTCAATTGGGTTTTTATCAATTCCCTAATCAATTTGGTATCCAATGAATCATCATATAAACATGTGTAAACCATATTTTCAAATTTAAATCAATCCTTTCTATTACCACCATTCTAATGGCTATGTGATAACCATCATATTAAATAATAACATTAAGTGGTTCATTTATGCTAAATGTGGCGTATCATGTTTGCTATTTTACATAGTGTATACTTTTTAAAAAACTCATGATGTTACATTCTCCCACACTTTTGAAAATTTTAACCTCAAAATTTGAATTTGGGGTCTATAACTAAGGTATGAAATTTAAAAATACCTTTATTACAATACCACATCCGAAAAATGATTAACGAAACATCCACTTTTAAAGAGAGAACATAAAGTACGAAGGTCCCTTGACATGACACATACTAGGGTTCCGTGTTGGAAAAAATGGACATGTAAGAGAAAACTAATGATCAAGTTATAACAAAGAATAATAGAAAACTTTTTTTAGGAGAAATTTAACAATAAAAACCCATAAATTTGTGATTGGTTAAACAACCATTGATTTCTTAGTAAGAAAACGAAACAGAACATTTTTTTCTTTTAAGATACCTTTCATGGAGTTGAGGAATTCATTTACTACCTAGACTAAGATCATAAGGAATTACACTTACTTGAAAAGTATAGTTTCATAATTTAATCAAATTCCACCACAAACTAATATTATTCTCTAACTGATTAGTATTTAAGAGAAATTTATTTTCACACCTGAAACACTAGAACCTGCTTCTAGAGAATCATATAATCCACAAAATAAAAACTATTTATTCATGATGTCTTGAAACATTAATCAAAACCAAATGTTTTGGATAAAATAATATAATTACCCAAATATAATAACCTTTAAAAATATACTGAATACTTTTAATCTCTAAAATTTTAAAGTAATACACAATGTCTAACAAAGACTATTCACTAAATAAAAATCCTTCAAATTACTAAAAAATGTTATAACTAAGATTAAATCCCAAAAAATAAGAATGCTTTAATCAAAACATATTCCAAGATAAGTTCTAACATTTAACTACAAATAAAATCAACCACTCTTAATGTCTCATAACAAAAATTTAACTTCCAAAATCATATATTCTCTAATATAGGTTAATCATTTACATAAATAACCTGAATCTCTATAAGTCCACAATAAAAACTTAGATTCTTCCAAAATAAATTTCAACCATTACTCCTCAAATAAAATCTCATAGTATTCTATTTTACTTAGGCATATAGGATATCAAAAATAGTTAATGTCTTCCAAAATAACTTTTATCACTTAATCCCAAAAATCATTTTCCTATACCAAGGATATTCATCTTATAATGAAAAATTTCCCAAAATAAAATTATTATTATTCTATAAAATCGTTTAAATAAAAATAAAATGACATACTAATTAGGGACTTCTTATAGTCCAGTGTTAGGTGATAAATCCTTATCACACTTCGATTGTGGGTTCGATTTCCACAGCTTTTTCTGACGTGATGGGTTGTCACCCTTCTTATGAGTTGTCATTTTCTTAAATATTATATTATTTTATAACATTTAAAAAATGAGATAAAATACTAAAAAATAACCATAACATGTTTTATACTCAAATTTTATCTTATAAAATTCATTTTAAAAACCAAAATTTAATAACCCACAATTACCAAAAAAAGCGACTATTATATAAACCATAATGGTTATTTATACCTTTGTAATTGTGTATAAAAAAGAAAAGATAATTATTCATCAAACAAAATTTTCACATAACAATATTTAGGGTTGAACATAGTATAAAAAAGTCTTCCAATGTAACCCAATAATTAAAATAACATTAATAATATTATACATTTCATCATCCAATAGTCTACCGTAACACTTGAATTATTTATATGTAGAATTTTAAATCATTTAGGGTTATTCATGATAATTTAATAATATTGTTTCTTAATACATTTTTTCTACAAAAAAATAAGAATCATTTCATTGGATTCAATAATGTCAAAATATAAGAAAAGAAAAAATCCACACCTTTGATAGGTCATTTTCAGTTTCCTCATCTTTAATTGGAATGACATTAGGTATTGTTAAACATATAATTGTATGTTTCTCCTAATTAAATTCACTAACCTTCTTAATATGACATTGATTTGAATAATGAACATACTCCAAACACTTAAAACATTCAATTTATAACTTGGAATGACCTTCTTTATCTTTCTCAAAGTCAACTAAATGCATCCTTTTTCCTCGGTAGGTTATAGATTTATGACTTTTATTACCACATCTATAACCTCTACCCATACCTTTAAAACATATTCCTAGGTGTTTCTTTACAAATCCTTGACACATATGTCATTGAATATAATTGCCTTTATGATTATTACCTAAACATCTATGAGGATTAATTTCTATCATATATAATGCATTAGTAAACTCACCAAGGTTATAGTGGTTAATAACGACTCATGATAGTTTGTTTAGAATAACCATGATATTTCTCATTGTAGATCCTATTTTATTCATTTTATTATTTAGAGAACCACTGCATTTTCCTTCACATAAATTATTACTGTGGTCTTTTCTAGATCTATCCATTTACAAAAACCCAAAAGTCTTGTGTGATTATATCAATAAAATCATCATATACTATCTTATGAGGAAGTTAAACACTAAGATATACTTATTCATGTTATCTAAAAATCATTCAATTCATCTAAAATAAATATAACTATTTATATTATGATAACCATTGTGGTTATATATAACTTGTAACTTATGATTAAATATCAACGTAACCTCTAAATTTGTCTAAACCATCCTTTGATACTAACTATAAGGCCCCAACTTGAAACATTACTTAATCTTGAGTTAAGTCAATAATTTTAATTTTATTCACATCAAGGATATTTTCAAGTTTATAGATTTAATGAATTAGACCATTACTCGTACATAAGAACTCAAATATTACAAAGTGTACACTTTTATGAACAATCCATTTTTTTATAAAATAAAACACGTTTAAAAAGAAACATGGTTTCATTCCATGTTTAAACTTCATTAGTTTTACTTGATCCCATACTTGAATTTATTATTATTTAAATAATTTTTTTTCAAAACATGGTATGGGCATAAAAATCTCAGTAAAGGAAACATAAAGAAGGAAGAGATTTAGTCTTGAGAAAACATGAAAACCATGAATACTTTATCATAAAGTATACTTTTCACCTTTAAGAAGTAGTAAATACACATCACTTAATATAAGATAATTACTCTCCCTTTTTTTCATAAAAATATTATATAAAAACCCACATAAAAAGAATATAACATATAATGGTAACTAAGGGAATAATAATACCTAAATTGAATAACCCTACAGTCAACTTCCACACATATCACTCTTACAAATGGAATAACCATATAACCGACTTCCATACCCAATTAATTGGAGGTTATTACATAACCACCCCTCCTTGGTTTATCAAAGAACCAAAAATATTTGGTGTATCACTTGACCACTCATCTATGGTTTATCATGCAACCACCCGTCTAATTTCCAAGTACCATTATATAATCATAACATATAAAAGATTTCAATTTTCAACATTTCACTCATAAAATTCCATTTTCAATCACAAGAAATAATTTCAAGATATTGAAATTCTAAATCTATTTTAAATACCATTTTCAATACCAAAATACCGAAAAAAGGATTAAGGGATTCATTTTTTCCTTTTAAATCATTAAGGCTTATAGAGGAATCCAAATATGAAAATAAAGGTTATGGTGGCAGAGAATTCGTTGTCATTGTGTACGTTAAAAAAATTCCTTTTCAAATTTTATAATGAATGTAAAATGATTCATATAGAAATATTCCATTTGAATTTTTTAAATTAAATTAAAAGTCAAGGGGTTGATTATAAACCTTATAAAATAATGTGGTGTGTAACTTCAAAATATTCCTCAATGAAAGAGATTGAGATGATGTCCCTTGCCTCGAGCTCGAACCATCTTCTACATTATTTATATTCCTGACTAATAAAATCTGGTTAATTTATAGTTTCTTGAGAACCATTTCCATGTTCATTATTCCTTTTTTGTTAGTTATTACTATGTTATAAAAATTATACAATGATTTATGTTCACATCGAATGTCTTGTCGATATTCGGTACTTGAATCAAAAATAAACTTGGTATGATGTCAATAGTCCATGTGGTAAAACTTCATTCATATCTAGAATAATATTCATGAAATTATTTTTATTTATATACATAACTTATACTATTATATAAAACCATGATGTGTGGTTATGAAAAATGAACAACGTTATAATAATGGATATGACAAGCCGTATGTACGCATGAGTAATATTATCCATTTTTCATTGATCATTATAGAAATAAGTTAAGTATTATTTTATATTACCAAATGATAATAAAAAAATTAATATCATATTAATCATTTAAATATACATATTTATATTTCATACAAGTGATATAATGGTTAAAAATGTGTCACACTGCTTCATGGAGGTGATAGTTCACACGTATGCACGAACGATGATATCATTTTTATGCGCATGGAAAGTAAGAATGGAATTGATATATTATTATCTTAGAATAATTAAAATGTAATTAATATCACATATGAATTTTAATTATATTGTTATAAATATTCATGAGATACAATTATGAAAAATTAATTAGATCGGTTCATGGAGGTTAAAGTTCACACGTACGCACAAATGATTAATTATTTTCCCATTTAATGGAAGTGGAGATGGATTTAGAAGATTATATTATCATGATAACATATCAATATATTTAGAATAATTTTTTTGTTATTTCATATAGTAATAATATTATTTGAAGGAAGTTGAATAATAAATAAAATAGAAATACTTAAAGAAAATGATATCTCTTGTTCGGTTGATCAACGTTGAAGAACAAATTAAAATCTCTAAGGAGGGTGGTATACAAAAAAAGTCCTAAATAATGTTGTTAGGTATTATTATAATGTTTTTGGGTAGATATTGGCCAAACCAAAATTTTTTGGAAGTGTGAGTAACAGAGAGGAATGAATTCCTTTTTATTGGAGAGGGGAGGGGCACCTTTGGAATTATCAAAATTATTAAATTAATATAATTTCAATTTCGATTAGAAATGAGTCCAAACTAATATAGTTTTAATATAGGATGAGTATGGGTGGAAATATAATCATACAATGAAAATTATACAAGTTTTATTATTTTTTTAATCCTAATATTTTTGTATTAACCCTTTTTAAACTCATACTGTTTTATCAAGTAATTTACACTTAGAGTGTTAAAATAATTACCAAATCATGAAAAAAGTCCAATTAATGAGTAATTAATTAAGTTTTCAGAGATATCGCAAATTTTTGTATGAATATTATATTTTTTATAAATTTTATATCATTTAATTATTTATTTAATATATTAAAATATGAATTATTTTAATTTTTACACTATTCATTACATGACTTTTTTTAAAATATAACAACAGGCTTCCTTAGAAAAAAATTAATTAAATAAAACATTACATGCCATATTAATCCATATAATTAATGTATTGAATAAAATATACCAAATTATATTTATTTAACATTATAAATATCATATATTTGATTCCTTATTTAATAAATGTATTACTCCATCATCTTTGTGTCTTAATTATATTTAAATATTTAATTCCTAAAAATTAGAAATAAATTACCATGTTGTAGGTAATATTTTTAGCTTACTATGTGCTATTCATAGTCTAAGATATCACTTACATAACCCCATTTTAAAATTATTTTTCTAATAATAGACATACTTTTGACATATTATCCTTTACATTAAATTAAATGATATAAATGTCATAATTACACCTAATTGGCTTCCAAAGGCCCCTATTATGGCCCAAGGATGGTCATGGTCAATAATAACTCATAAAATATTATTAGGAAAATTGTTAGGTTAATCTTGTAATTTTAGAATATTAATTTTACCTTTAATTACCATATTTTCCTTGAACTATGGTAAATAAAATAATAAAGATACTATTCACCAAAAATTATATTGGTCCTATTGGACAAAAGTTTTAATACTGATAATAAAAATGTATGTATGGTTTTGAAAATTCAATTTTCCTATGTGGTTAAATTAGGTTTAACACTAATCTCGTTGAAAGATCGATAAAACAGGTTCTTAAGTAAATCTTTCAAAAGTTAACATAGTTTTTCTATTTAATTTTAATTTGAAAAAGCATCTGATGAACTAAATTGTATTAGATTATAATAAATAATCTAATTATACCTTAAAACCATATAAAAGGATTATCTAAAAATATAAATGCTACACCCAAATATTTTTATGAAATATTTTCTTTAAATAATTTTTAATATTCAGTAGCATGCGTTGCACGTAATTGTGAGTTTTGATGAACTATGGGATACCATTAGTATAAAATTACCATTATAGCCTATCCGTTAGGTTAAGAAGAATAATTATAACTAACTTATAAAATTGCATTGTGAATTCATTGGCTTTCAATTATTATTGCAAAATATAAATCAATTAGATATTTTTATTATCGAGTGAATTACTTATTGGTAATGAAATTAATGAGATATATATTTGTTATATACATAATAAAATATTTTTTATATTCATCCAATGGATATTTTACTCATAGGGTATGAATAAAACTTATTTGATATATAAAAACCTATTTTTTAAAGGGTAATTTTATACCATTGAATGGAGAATCCCTTTCAAATTAATATTTTTGACACATTAATAATTTTTATATTACTAAATAAAAAATTTATTTTGAGTCAGGATATAAAAATTAACTTTTTATGAATTTATAATATTTTTCTAATAACATTCAAGTTTTTGATGAAGAGTAAAAACACACTAAATTTTCTGAGAAAAAAACTTTTTCATTGAGATAATTTATATGGTAAAATTATAATATTGATTTTTTTAAAGAATAAATTGAATACAATTTTTCTCATGAAATATAATTTATTTAATTATCATTTATTTTAAAATTAATTCATATGTAAAAATATTATAATCTATGGTAGTGTTTTAACTTTTAAAAACTCGTTCTCTCATTCCGATTACTGGATTTATTTTAAATTAATTACTGAAACTTATATATTTTTAATTTTAAAAAAATGTACTCCATATTTTTAATCAGTAGGTCCAAATTATGCTAATAGGATGCTTTTATTTTTGGTCATTTTTAATAGTAACTTTGGTAATTATTTTTATTACCATTCTTGAAGGTAAATCAGATAATTAAAGGTGAAAATAATATTATAAAATTACCTTAACAACTGTAAAAATCCTATTGGATGAAAAAATTATACCCTTGTCATGTATGTTTCTAAATAAAATCACATAATGGCCACTTTCCCATGAATATGAATTTAATTTTTTTAAAATCTATGAATGTAACGAAATGTCACACTATCTTTTTATAAAGGTATATTAGTTTTAATATGTGGATAATCTAGAGATAATATCAACTATAGATAATCTATAGAAAGATAAAATAATTATGTACATCATATGAATTTATATATAATTTTTAGAAATTATATAATTTCCATTACAGATGACACAATAGTGACACAAAAATTATTTTATTGATAGAAATATCAAATAAATGATTTTTAAAATTTTAAAATAAATATAATTTGAATTAATTAAGGTTATACATGAATTTTATAGTTTATTATGGCATTTTTATAGTATATTGAATGTTTTTTTGAAGTTATATTCTATGTGGATTTTATTTAAAATCAAAGAAATGAATAGTGTCAAAATTGACACTATTGATATTTTATATAATAGCATTTTATTTAATTATTTAAAAATCATAAAAATATTTAAAAATTTCAAATTAATAATTATAAGGTCTAGAATTTCATAAAATATCCATTTATGGTCATTTAACATCATATAAGTATACATTTATGAAAATTATATATTTAGAATATATTTCCACAACTAAAATTAAATAGATTAAATAAGGACATATCAATGAAAAAATGGGACCTTCACATACCAGAATCTTCTTTAGGGAATTTAAGGCCTGCATTGAAAATAATAACTTGAATGAGATCCATTTAACAGGTGCTAAGTTCACCAGGTATCGTCATCAGTGCAATAGGGTAGTTTCCATTAAACTTGATCGAGCTTTCACTAATGACTTTGCCCTTGATAAATTGGACAATATCTCTAGTATCACCCTCCCTAAGATTTCCTTTGACCATCATCCCATTATTGTTAGCTTCTCCTATAACACCCTGAATCCCAGGTCCCCTTTCTGATTCAATAATTCCTGGTCCTCTAACACTGGTTGTGCCAACATCATTAATAACTTCTAGACTAATTTGCATAATAATAAGGATCCCTTTTATTGTCCTTTGAAACTGAAATTTCTAAAGCAATCCCTTAAAAATTGGTGTAAAACCAAGTCTAATGAAATTGGTAATACCATTTCTCTTCTCGAAAAGGATTTAAATCAATTTCAAAATCAGAACACCTCCTCCAATTTTAGTGACATCTCTCAACGAGAACTAATCATATCCACCAAGTTTATTACTCTTCTTAACTTCAAAGAGAACCTCAAAAAACAAATTTTTAAAACCAAATGGATAAATGATAGAGATAGAAACAATAAATTCTAGAATGCCCTTAATAGGGTTAAAAAAGCTTTCATACCCCTTTCATTCCTTAAAGAAGGAAACCAAATATTTGACTTGGAAGAAACCATCTCCAATCATGTGGTTTTATATTTTGATAATCTCTTCAATGTCCAGGTTATTGATATTGATCTTCATCCTAAAGTGATTCCTAAATTGGTCACTAAGGAGGAGAATGTCACGATTAATAACATCCCCTTGGATCAAGAGATAAAAGATGCTGTTTTTAGACTTAATACAGATGGTGCCCATGGACCTGATGGTTTTAACAACAGATTTTATCAAAATCACAAGGATGTCATACAAGAGGATGTCTGTTGCATGGTTAAAGCCTTTTTATCTCATGGAATTCTCCCTCAGGGTCTTAAATCCCAATTCCTGGTGCTTATTCCTAAAACTGAAAATGCTGATGAACTCTACAGCTTTCGACCTATTTCTCTGATAAATTTTCCTCATGAAAATTATCACCAAACTCATTGCCAATAGAATTTATCCTATTAGTAGTATAATTGTTTCCTGGAATCAAATTGGTTTCATTACGGGCAGTTCAATTCAAAACTGTATTTGTCTTTCCTCTAAATCAACTAACCTTCTCAACAGGAAAATAAGAGGAGGGAATGTTTCCATAAAACTTGATATCGCCAAAGACTTTGACATTATCGATTGGAATTTCATATTTAATGTTCTATCCAATTTTCGATTCAATGATATTTTCTTAAACAGAATCAGAACCTTGTTCAATTCGGCCCATATTTCTATCCTATTAAATGGATCCCCAAAGGGGTACTTCAAATGTTCTAACAGGGTCCGAAAGGGTGACCCTCTCTCTTCCATTATTTTCTCAATTTCCGAATACTATTTATGGAGACTTATTTCACAAAAAGTTGAAAAAGGTGACTTAAATCCGATATCTTCCTCTAGGAACCTGAATTCCCCCTCTCATCTTTTGTATATGGATGACATAATCCCCTTTTTGAAAGGGGAAAAAATTAAACAATTAAAAAGCCATTCTCTCACACTATGAGTCAGTCTCTGGGCAACATATCAATTGGAAAAAATGCTATATTTACTTTGGAAAAGAGTTCCCCTCTGGTAGGAAAATCAGGATCACAAACGCTCTTGGAATCAAGGAAGGCATGTTTCCCTTTACTTATCTAGGAGTCCCTATGTTTTGGGGTAGACCTAAGGCTATCTATTTCTCTTCTATCATTGACCATACTCTACGGAACCTATCCTCCTAGAAAGGGAAAAATATTTCTATGGCCGGTAGGATTTTCTTGGTTAAATCCACAATTATCTCAAAAATTGTCTACTCTATGATTATTTACAAATGGCCGGCTAGTCTCCTAAACGCATTAATACTACCATTAAAAACTTTGTCTGGACAGGGAGTAATATTGAAAGGAAAATGGTTACCATACCCTGGTCCACCTTTTGTAAACCCATTGATAAAGGTGGAATTGGTATCAAAAACCTTACCTTATTTAATAATGCCCTACAGGCCAAGCTGACGTGAAACCTTATTTGTAATAACTCGCCTACCACTTATTTTCTTAGAGCTCACTTTCTTGAAAAAATGAGGAACAAAAATTTTAATCATTTCACGTCTTCTATTTGGCCTTCCATCAAACGTACATTTAATTTTATTATGAAAAATTCTAGATGGATGGTCAATAAAGATTCCAATTTGAAATTTTGGCTGCAAAATTGGATGGGCTCCCCCCTTATCTCTTTATTGTCACCTGATCACTCCCCCTTGAACATCAATGACACCATAAAGAACACACTTCACTCACAAGATGACTATCTTCCCTATGATATCAAGAGCATTGTTGATTACTATCCCTTCTCACGGAATGATGATTTTATCATATGAGAGCGTGCGTATAACGACATTATGGACTCTAAAAGTTACTACAACTTCTTTTTCAATAACGACAACAAATTTTTAAACTGGATCGAAAACTTTAAAAATGCTTGGATAAAACCCCCACGTATTGCTCATGGTAAGATCCCCACTGACTCATGTCTACATGCTTTCAGAGTCAACCTCTGCTCTAAATGTTATATGTGAAATCAACATAGGGAGGATATTAGTCATCTCTTTCTGTCTTGTGATACGGCTTCTGCTTTTTGGAAACATGTATTTGACATCTTTGAATGCAGATGGTTGTTTGGCACTTACCTAACATTGCAGCTTCACAGATGCATGGAAATATCAGACTCTAAGAAAATCAAGAATCTATTTACAACAACTGTTGCAGAGATTCTACATGTGATCTAGTATGGTAGGAATGACAAAATTTTTCATAAAAGACTCATTTAATCTCAATGTAGGAAAAATGAGAATTCTCATTGCTATTCGAGAGGCGGCATCGATTCAAAATGAACACTGCTCTAACTCTGTCAGAGTCCTTGGGATCTTGAGGTGCATTGGATTTTAAGAGAAACTTCCTCACCCTAAATTTATGATGGATGTTTTTTGGTGACCCCCGCCTACAAGGTGGATCAAAATAAATGTGGACGAGGCCTCCAATGGCAATCCTGGCCCAGCGGGTTGTGGTTGCATCTTCATAAATCATTTGGATCAGATCCTTGGATGCTTCTACAGCACATGCGGATTTTCCTCCTCCTTAGAAGAGGAGATGTGAAGTGTTATTCATGCTATCTCGTTTTCTAAAGCTCAAAACTGGAAAAACGTCTGGATTGAGAGTGATTCCTCTACCATAGTTCAAGCCATTTAGAAGGGTAAAATTCATCTAGCTTGGAAACGCACTTCCCGCTGGATTGACTGCCTACATTCACTCTCCTCCACCAGCTTTATTGCAACGCACACCTATAGAGAAGCTAACAGGATTGCTGATGGTCTGGAAAGCATGGGTGTGGTGCATGCTATTACGTGGAGTGACGAACTCCACCCCGAGCTGATTCCGCTTTATATTCGAGATGTAAACAAAACTCCTTCTTTTCATCTGGTGTAATCCCATATTTTTTAATAAAACTTTTGGGTGTCCATTAAAAAATATATATCAAAATGATAAGGTTTAAAATAAAATAAAAACATGTATAAATTTAATCATTTTATAGGATTTAGACGCATAATCATCTAATCTTCAAAATGATCCACTTTGTAGTCATTTGAATCTAAAAATTAATTTATATTAATTTAATAGTTTAGGTATTTCAAAAGGTTCCCTCCCCTCTATTATAAAAGGTCACCTCTCCTTCTCTTTTATTCACACCTCTAAAGCTATTTCTCTCATCCAAACCTTGCCCATTTCTTCTCCCAACTTCCCTAACTTCATCCTAGAGGTGAAACTTTGGTCATAGATCCATCTTAAGGAGGCCTTTTGTGCAAATCAAAATGTGATACTCGAAAGAGGTAATTGTTTCATCACATATTTCAAAATTATTTTCTTATTATACTTCATTTTATTATGTTTTTTCCATAATAAATTAATAAATCTAGTATCATATACATGCTGATATGTTACCTCCTTTCTTCCATCCTATGAATAAAAATATCACCATGCGTGCGAATGTACGACTAATCGAATCTATGTCGTGGTGTAATCTATTATTCAAAAAATACTTTATTTTAATGGGTATAATTGATTTAAATAATGAATATAACATGATAATTATTCTTTTATAATTACTATTCCATCCAATTACATACAATTTATCCATCAAATCGAATTATATTATCACTCGTGCGTACGTATGACCTACCATCTCCACAATGCGGTGAGATTCATTCTCCAAGTTAACAATTCAAGAATGGTTATAAAATTTATATGATGAGTAAAATAGTAATTATGAACTTAATTTTATTCTGTATATGAATAAAACAAATCCTATGAATAAATACCCTAACTTACATGAAAAAATAAGAAAGGTATAACAAAGTATTTAACACCAAAATTAATAGAAATATTGAAACACTATTAACAAAATGATATAATAGGATTACATATGATATCATAAATATGAATATGGTTATGGTAGAATTTAATAACATACATTAACCATTATAAATGATGTTTTTATACATATGAATGATATCAGACCTAAGGTAATGTATAAGTTAATAATATCATTATTTTCTGAGGTTGTTTATATGTAAGTATTTACTACGGTATATTTATCATCCACATCCATGTTTACAAAATATATAATATTATTTCAATTATTATAATATTATTTAAAGTCAATTTTACCCATTTGTGAATTTTCATTAAGCGTTATGGAAGGAATCTTTATTTCATTGTCCATACATAGTACTTTTTGTCTTTTTAGGAAAAATTACGAGAAGAATGTTTTTTTAACTTATAAGGCATGAAAGGATTATTACATATTCATAATTCCTTATTTCCATATATCTTCATCTACAATATTTAAAGTTTATTTTCAACTAAATTCTTTTCTTTTAAAACAGCACGACATTTTGAGAATAAAAATCATTTTTTAAGAAGAAAGGATATTTTCCTCAGGAATTAAGATCAATTGTTTTAACAAAATTATCTTCCATCTAAGATGACATTGGCTAATGTTTATATCCCAATTATTAATTTTATTTGATTTTGTTTATTATTGAATTATTTTTATGAAATCTCTTTATCTTATGTGGATTATGTTTTGATGGAATGACATTTACGAAACCCATTTTATTTCATGGGTTATTCTTTGATGAAATAATTATTTTTTTGTGGAACATATAAGAATTATTTCATTATGATATGGGTGGGACCTATATATCCCTCCAATTCATTGGTTAAATATTTATATCTAATGAGATAGACATTACTGGAATGACATGTAAATACGGTTCTGTAATAAAGGGCTAGAACGACACGTAAACCTAGTTCAATAACGAACATTTTCCTCTATGATGGTCTTGGATATTAGGCATGGCTAATATGGAAATTATTTTCTATGCTTATGTGTATGCCACAAAACATCATTTCTTATATTATGAAATTTGGGACTATGTCCTTAATTTCTTAATAACTTTTATCCCATGACATGATATCATGATATTTTTTATGCATGATAAGATTTTAAAATGTTACGTTCTTATGTCTTATGATTATAATATGATTGATATTTAACTTGTATACCCATACTGATAATTTGAGCTCACCCTTTCATATGTCTCTTTTCCCCAGGCCATGATAAAGGGTAACAAGTAAGCTATGTTAGAAAAGAGTCCAGTTATGACGAAATAAGTGGAAGACAATGTTGTTGTTTTATAAAGTGCTTGTTTATATTTCCCAGTTTCTAAAAAAATATACATATACGGCCCTATCATGGATTTATTATATGTTGTAACGGATATACTTCAATTTTGAATTAATATCAATGTATGTAGTGTATGGGATGTTATAGTTTGTATTAGAGGAAAGGTATAGTTAACCTTTGGAAACTAGGATGAGAAGGCCTTAGTAAAAACCCTAAGGATATGTCTAAATAGAGGTTACAATCCTAGTGTTTTAGAAATAACCATGAAAAACCTAGGATAAAACCTAATGTTTCCTAAATTTAAATCTTATGCTTGATTATGTGGTTTTACTATTATGATTAGTGTTACTCACACTATGCTTCTTGTTTTTTGTCAATGGATGGAACCCGAAGGAACCATGTTAATGCTGAATGTGATGACCAATGCAATGATTGTCCCCCTGAGAAACCAAAATCTATGAGAGTTGGAATTAAAAATCTTGTATATATCATCACATAAATATCTTAAGATATGAATCATGTAGGACTTCCAAATGAGAAAATGTGGGAGAAACATGCTGCTGATTTCATCATGAGGCAGTGTCCACCTTCATTCAGCGAGTCTTCTGATCCATTAGGAGCCGAACAGTGTATTAGTCCCACTAAAAATACATTTTCAGTTCTACAATGTTCTGAACATGACAAAGTAATCTTATCAGTCTATTATTTTTAAGGTGAAGCTGATCAATGGTGGAATCTTAACAAGAATATAAGGAAAAGAGATGAAATTTAGTCTATGGAATGGGATGAGTTCAAGAACTTATTTTTCAATAAGTACATTCCTCATATTCTTATAATAAATATGGAGAAGGATTTTCTTGAACTTAAGCAAAGGGATGATGAATCCATTATTACCTACGAAGAAAAATTTATAGAACATTCAAGGTATGCATTCGGAATTATTATCTAACCTGAGATTAAAATTGATCGATTATTTAGTGTCTTAAAACTAAGTCTCAAAAGGGCATTATCCATAAGTAACTTTAATAGCTACAAGGAAGTCATTCGATGTGCTCTCAAGGATGAGACAAAGATTGGAGTAACCCCTCAATCCTATGGATTTGATATGAAGAGAAAAATGGAATTCAAATGAAAATCTAAAGACCAAACTGAAAAGAATATGAGTATTCCCTTATTCTCAAGATGTGGAACGAAATAGGGAGGAATTTTCCTTAAAGGGACTAATGAATGTTTTAATTGTATAAAAGATAGTCACAAGGCAGTTTAATGCCGAAGTGACAAAAAAATATGTCTAATGATGTGAACAAAGAAAAGGGTACACAGAATGCACCACATACACTTCAATGCTATACGAGTAAGGAAATGGGTAATTATTCCAATCAAAAACCTAATCCATGGGTTGTTTATGATGATCAACATCAACAAAATCTTAAGGAAGAAGACAAAGAAAAGTCCCATGAAATCACTGTTGACAATGCAGAGTATGATAATGAAGTGGTGAAAGGTAGAATTACCATCCACTCTAAAGTAAAAAATGTTTTATTTGATTCTGGATCCACCCACTCTTTTATTTTTGTAGAATTTTATAAGGGTATTATCATATTACCTCTGAAATTAGATGTTGAGTTTTCTGTGACAACTCCTAATGGCACAACAGTCACATCAAAAGTTTATAATTCTTATCTGGTATAAGTTTGTAGGAAAGTGCTTTCTAAAAATGTTTTGATCCTTCTTATAGTGGAATTTGATATGATTCTTGGCACAAATTTTCTTTCTCTATATGGATCTCATATGAATTTCCAAGTAAGGGAAGTCACATTTCATATTCCAGATCAATATTTGATCATATATCGATGCAAGGATGAATATAACCTTCCAATAGAAATTTATTCCATCTTATGGGTTTTGATTCTTATAAATGAAGGTTATTTATCTTAAATGGTTGGGGAGAAACTCACAATTAATAATATGCCAATTTTATGGGAGTTTGATGACGTCTTTCCAGAGTAATTTCCAAGTCTTCCACCAAATCATGAAGTTGATTGATCAATAGAACTCATACCGGGTGCTATGACTATTTCAAAGACACCTTATAGAATAGCCCCAATTGAGTTTCATGAATTGAAGAAGAAACTCCAAGAGAATCTTGATAACGGATTCATATGCCCTAGTGAGTCACCTTGGGGAGCACCTGTTATGTTTGTTAAGAAGAAATATAGATCAATGAGACTCTGTATTGATTATTGAGAACATAACAAGGTATGTATTAAGAAGAAATATCTTCTTACCCACATTAATGACTTATTAGATGAACTATATAGAGCTCAATCCTTCTCCATGATTGATCTTCATTTAGGATATCATCAATTAAGGGTTAAGAAGGAGGACATACCACATACGACATTTCATACAAGGTATGGACACTTAATTTATAGTGATTCATTTTGGTCTTACTAATTCCCCATCTATATTCATGGATATAATGAATATAGTCTTTAGAGACTATCTTGATTTGTTTGGGGTAGTCTTTATAGATGATATTCCTGTCTATTCATGGATCAAGGAAGAACATAAAGACCACTTAAAAATTGTATTGAAGACCCTGAGAAAATATAATATTTATGAAAAATTTACCATGTATGAGTTTTGGATTCATAAAGTTTCATTTTTGGGTAACATAATCTCAAGAGACATGATATCTGTGGATCCATCAAAAACAGAAGTTGTGGAAAGTTGTCCAAGACAAAAAATGGTGATTGAGATCTGATTTTTTTTTGGTTTTGCTAGATATTATCGACATTTTGTGAATGTTTTTTCATGATTATATAATGCACTCACCAAGTTGACTTATAAAGGAGTCATGTTCCTATGGATAGAATAATTTGATGATAATTTCAAGCCAGTTCACATGTGCTCACATTGCCTTGTAGTGGAGAAAGGTTTGAGATCTACAAAGATGCATCCAAGAAGGGGCCTATAACAACCCAGATATTTATTATAGAATTAAAAATAACATATTAAATAAAATTATACTTAATACAACATATATGATGAATATTTCTAGTGTTTTTTGGGATTAGGAACATTACATAAAAACTTAGAATGTAAAACACAACATCTATATTGAAAACTTCTTTTACATGACCACAACATTCCATCGTACTTAGCATTACATGGGATAACCTGAAGACA
This sequence comes from Viscum album, assembly GCA_963277665.1. NCBI lineage: Eukaryota > Viridiplantae > Streptophyta > Magnoliopsida > Santalales > Viscaceae > Viscum > Viscum album. The sequence goes on from OY728148.1 coordinate 1,357,953,448, forward strand.
TGCATAAGAAATGGGTGAGATATAAAGCCCAGTAAGGGAGTAAACAAGGCATAACATGAAGAATACAATAATTGTTTGGAAATAAGAATATCAATGGTGCATAAGATATTCATGAACATAAAGGCATGATAAAACATGATTATCATAACCTGGAAATGTGGAAAAAACACTTAACATTGTATTAGCATGATCCAAGGATAATTGCACATGGATAATGAGTAAAACCTCATTTAACTTGAATTTTCATGAGTAAGCCCTCATTTCATATGAAGTATCATGATACTAATCTTTACCCAATGCATTGGAGCGCTATCATGGTGCACCCTTATTAATCATTTCATTTCATGGATAAGTGCACCACATGGATTCATTAAACATAATTTTTTTTCCACGATAAAGGAATGTGGAATTCACACATGAAACCCAATAATCCATAAGTAAATGTGCATAATGGTGAATACCCTTGATAGGGAAATGTGCATAGTATTCACTATAAAATGACTTTGGCTTAGAAAATCGTGGTGCAATTTCAGCAGCATAATAACGTGACATAAGAATTCATAAAAATGGTTGATGAGAGAGAAAGGGGTTTCTCATAATATATAAATTAAATGGACAGTAAAGGGTTCATATAGATACATATCTCAACATATTTAATGAAAATGAGAGGGAATTTATTATTATTTAGGTTTTGGCCACCACACATTAAACTAATCCATACGAAAAACCAACACAATGTTTGTGCCCATGGTATTTGAATAAGGGGAGTGGAAAAAAGTATTTTATATGTCCAAAGGCCAAATTGTTTTATATATTAGGCTTTCTTATGTGGAGATCAGTCACACTATGAAGGAAAACATTTTAAAAGGTTAAAATATTTTATAAACCTTGGAGGGTCCCATAAATAATTGAAAAATAAATCATACAAACCAAAAATCACATTATTTTAATGGAAAAACATATATTTCCAAATATTACATTTATAGTATTTTATTGGGTCCTTGTGATTTCGTAAAACACATTATATAGTTAAACGGTATTTAATTTTTATACAAAAATTTTAATGTCTCAGAAAATTATGTAAAATTCAATATTGGATAATTTAAACATCCTGATTCCAAAAATAATATTCATTTTATCTAAATAAGTTTCTAAATATTTTAATTTTTTCTATTAAAATAAAAACTGACCATTATTGAAAATTCATGGGTTTTGACAAAAACAACTTTCGGACCTTAATAAAAATCACAATTGTATTCATAAAAATTATACGATCATTTACATTTAGAAAAATTAATATAAGAATAATATTTTATTAAAATATTATTTAATTCAAAATACATTAATTCATCAAAATATATTTCTTAATTCAATATTACTTAAAAATACTCTTTTTGTTTCAAAAAGTATTTACAAAGTAACAATGATAAATTGAATGTATATTCTCTTTAAAAAATAATGTACAGAATAATAGTTTAAGGGTATTATTACATAACCCCTTAAAACTCCTACATATGACATAAAGGTAAGGCGTGAGATGGTGACAGACTCTTGGGGTGGCTTGGATAGGATCACTCGGGTGGTAATCTCTATCAAATTCCACTTCTACCATGGGTGGTTCCGTTAAATCTTAACATATTGAAGATCTACTTGGGATTGGTCAAGAGGGAAGACTAGTGATGCCATCTCCTTTTTAAGATCTGAAAATGGGCTTATTATGGAAAAATTCTACTGGATAAGGCCTTCACATCCTTTTTCTAAGTAAATTGGATTTGTTAAAGCCCTATATTTATAATAATCAATTGGGCACTGTTCAACGACTATATTAGAAATGGTAAGAAATATTAATGTTATTTTGAAATCCAAAGTCATAAAACCAAAAAAGTGAATATGTTTTATATAACCATTTTAAATAATAAAACATTTAATTTGATCAAGAGGAATTTCAATTAATGAATTTTTGGGTCATTATAGGGCCGAGATGTGTTGTAATAACCCGAATGTCCCCATGCCCTTCCTTTGTGAAAATTTATTGTTTAGGGTGTTCTGGGAGGCAACATTTTCTCATTTCAAGAGTTTTTCAAAATTTTTAGTTTTTCCATAGGCCTATCAGTGCATTGGTATATTAGTATATCAGTATGTCAGTGCATCGACATAAGTGAGTCTGGTGCATCTGCATCGGTGATGCAGGGGCATCGAAGTCGGTAGGTCAGGGCATCGGAAGGTCGAGGCATCGGTAGGTCGAGGATTTTGTAGGTTGAGGTGTTGGTAGGTCGAGGAATCAGTGGCTTAGCATCGGTGGCTCAGCGTTGGTAGGTCACGTCGGTAGCTCACCCATCGGTGGATCAACGTCGGTGACTCATCAATCAGTGACTCACTTCCAGTTATACCCATTTTTTCAGTTTATCCCCCATTACAAGTTTGTCTCCATGAGATGGTAACCTATAAACTCACAGTCTTTCACAGGTCTAACTCTACCATTTATGAAGGGAATTATTATATTCCTCATATTTCATAACATCTCACTGGACTTGTAAGCTCTGAGCCATGTGGTCAAACCACGATCCAATTTTGATGTACTTCAGAATCATCTCTTTGTTTTTTTATATCTCACCCTTCCATAAACCGAGATATCTTATTTCGTTATTTATTTTAGTTTCTTGTGGTACACCTATAGAATTCCTCTCTAGATGAGTCATGAGCCTATACTAGATCCCTCTTGCACAGTTTTCTTGAAGTTATTCCCATGTTGCTCATGCGATCCACTATTCTTGGTGCAAGGAGGAACTTCGATCCTTTGATCATCAATGTATGGATTTATTCTGTCTCTCTTTTTTCATGACCTGTCCTAGTGGGGCCCAAGCCATAACTCCCCATGTCCGCCTCCAATAGTCCTGGGGCTGGTGACTAGTACCGAGTAGGCATGTGACTAACATGGGATGCATTTCCTATAAACCTATACACACGTGCACACATCTCCAGGCCCACAAAGATGAAAAAGTAAAATCTACTAAAATGGAAATGCATGCATACACTAAAATCCCAACCAACAAAGTATGACAAGAAAGTAAAGTAAAGTAATGTAAAACCCTAGTCCAAAAGTACAAGCCCACCAAAAGATAGTCTGTAACAAAGTCCAACCTATAAAGAAAGGTACCAGGAATGCAATCTCTAGCCGTAGGAACACACCTCGGACTGTCTGATCTCATTGAGCACTGTTCAGTCCTGGTCTGCATAAAATCATGTCAAAGGTTTTCTCGTCTACACAAGATGCGACACGTACGGGAAAAACCCATGCAGGGGTGAGTATAACAATATCTTGTAGGAAAGACCGAAACCACAAAGAAACACAACAAGGGAAAATATCACAAAAGAAAGATACAGTCATCTCTACACAGTATATGTTTACAGAACATATAACAAGACTATCCAGATATACTCATTCATGATCGACCATCATGAAACCACCACTAAGATCCACCTCAAAGATTCCACTATGCACGTAACAAGGATAACACACTCCTAGGTCTGAAGAGAGAGGTACGAAGTACTCATTCCGGGAGAACAAAATCCAAAAGTAATTGAGAATATGATGTTTAGATGAGGATCACAACCAATATCTATGGGGTGATTCCAACAACTCAGTCTGAACTAATCCTCTAAGCAGAGGATCGGCGCCCGGATAAAGTTGGTCACTTCGATTCCAAGAACTCTACCTAGGGTACTGGGAAGGAATAGAGGATCCGGTTCTAAGTCTCACAGAGGGGATCCCAACAACTCTATCAAGGAAGTCCTACTGAAGGGATCATACTCTTGTACATAGGAAATGTTACCAGAAACCTTCTGGGGAAAGACCAAGGGGACGAACCCTAAGGAAACTAGTCCAGGTCACAGAAGAATACTGGCTCAAGCCATGTAAAACAGGTTACACGGCGTGTAGTATGGTTACACGCCATATTCCTTGACTCTGGGTACTTTCCGTGTAAACGGACCATGTCTCTAGTCCAAGTGTGTAAAACTAGACTACATGGCGTGTAGTAGGATCACACGCCGTGTTCCTTGACTCCGGATAATACTTGCGTAAATGGCTCATGTCTCTAGGATTGTTGTATAAAAAGTAACTACACGGCATATAGTAGGATTACACGTCATGTCCGAGAACCTGGGGTTCGCTCCATGTACGCTGGCCATGTGCCCGTACACGGTCTCTGTCCGTATCGCCTGCCCATGTACTAGTACACGGGGTATCCCATGTATCTTGCTGGGTATGGCCAGGGAAGGGTATACACACCGTTCCCTTGGACTTGTACCCAACCCGTGTCCGTGTACTCCCAGAGTGCACGCCAGGTGGTCCACCGAAAAACACACGCCATGTATCCCATACTACATGTCGTGTAGTCCGGATTTCTCTAGAATCACCATCTTCCTCCTCGCGCCTTAGTCGATCTTCTTGTTTCCGTTTCTCTTGTCTGTTTGCTAAGAAACTTCAGATCTTGGTTTTTCCGATCACATGAACACCGAATCGGGTCTTTTCGGTCCTTCGATCGTGTCATAAACCTCCAACGATCCATCCAAAGGAAAAATGCCCAAAAACTCGTATCTTTCGATCTGCTCTGAATCGTCCACCGAAACCATTGTCGCAGCTCCAGACCATCATCCTGAGGGTGGATCTACAATATCATATCGTTGCGCTATAGATAGAAGGCTCAATCGATCGTTGTTCGTACCCCGCGAAGAATGCATACAATGCACTCGAAGAACGTGAGAAATTAGGGAATAAAGGCACAAAAAATAGAGAGGGATGAACCTCGATTGATGTTCATGTCGATCTTGGTTCATCACCATTAGAAGATTAAACGAAATCAAAATATCCCCCAAGAATAAATTCCCCTAAATCCCCGCAAAATCCCATCCTGCAAAAGCGATTGATCTGCGGGATAATCTATTTGTGGATTAGTCTGTGTTCATCGAAGGAATCAAGAATTGGGAAATGAAACCAAAATCCAACGTGCTCCCTGGATTTTCGGCGTTCGTTGGCGACGATCTGGTCACCACGTCGTCATCGCCGACAAAATTCATCAAGAACATCGTCGTCGCGTTGGGGGTTTCCTCCAGAGCTTTCCCAGAGCCTCCAAGGGTTTCAGGGTTATGAGGTCTATAACCCTTGACCGTTGCGCAATCCATTATTTAAAGGGGATAAAAAGATATTTTCCACCACAAGAATTAATAAAATATTTTATTACAGTTACCTCCGAAAACCAGATTTCACCATCGACCTACGCCAGTCGATGTTAGGTCTCTCGTAGGGTAAACCCGATGCTCTGGACGCAACGGTGCCCTCAAATTTCTGATCTGAGCACCTGTTCAAGATTTATTCCACTTTTTTCAGGAAAACCCCACGCACGCATAATTTAATTATTTAATTAAAATCAAACATTTTTTTCAGGCTCACTGGGCCTAGAAACTGCACACCGTCTCAAAGCCTGGTCTTGAAATAATTCCAATATAATATTAAAATAATACATGAAAAAATCTGGGACATTACATCACACCCACCTTAGGGATTTACATCCCCAAAAATCCAAAGAAAAGGCTACTAAAAAAGATGTGGGTATTGGACACGAATCTGAGCCTCCCACTCCTACGTGCTCTCCTGGAGATTCCTGTGATAACACCGAACAGGAAACAAGGGAATAGATCTCCCATGAAGGATCTTCTCCTGCTGATCCTTGATCTCCACTAGGTACTCAGAAAAGCTCACTCAATCATCGATGTCCAGCTCACCGCAGTCGATAACATGTGATGGATCATGCACATACCTACGCAGCTGTGTCAAATGGAAGACGTTGTGTACCTGGTCCATCTGAGGGGGTAGAGCCAAGCTGTACGCTACCTCTCCAACTCTACTCAGAATCTGAAGAGGGCCGATGAACTTCAAAGATAGCTTGCTGTATCAGCCAAATCTCCACAGTCCCTGTTGAGGTGAGACCTGAAGGAACACATGGTCACCCTCCTAGAACTCCAAGGGCCTCCGTCTCCTATCAGCATAAGACTTTTGCCGACTTTGTGCAGTCTTCATCCACTCTTGGATGACCTGCACCTTCTGTGTAGTAGCTCGCACCATCTCTGGGCCCATGAGTGCTGACTCTCCTGGGTCAGTCCAGCAAAGTGGGGACCTGCAAGGTCGCCCGTACAGAGCCTTGAATGGTGCCATACCAATAGTGGAATGATAACTTTTGTTATAAGAAAATTCTACCAGTGGTAGGTGATCCTCCCAGTTATGACCGAAGTCAAGTATGCAAGCTCATATCATATCCTCCAGAACCTGGATGGTCCACTCTGTCTCTCCATCAGTCTGAGGATGAAACGCTGTGCTCAAGCGTAACTGAGTCCCAAAAGCTCCCTGCAATCCCTTCCAAAATTGGGATGTGAAACGAGCATCACGATCTGAGACGATCATGGATGATACTCCATGAAGTTGAACTATCTCCTACATGTAGAGGCATTCCAATCTCTCAACTGAACTCTACTCCCATATGGCTAGAAAGTGGGCCGACTTAGTGAGTCGGTCAACGATCACCCAGATGACATCACGTACCCTGGATGTACGTAGTAAAACCGTAAAGAAGTCCATGGATATCCCATCCCACTTCCACTCTGGCACCTCAAGGGGCTGAGTCAAACCTGCTGGAACCTGGTGCTCAGCCTTTAGTTGCTGACAAGTAAGGCACCGAGAAACGATCACTGCCACACTCTTCTTCATTCCTCGCCACCAGAACTGACGTCGGAGGTCCTGGTACTCTTTGCCACTCCTGGATGAACCATTAAAGGAGATATATGGAACTCCCTCAGAACCTCCTCCCAAAATGTCACTTGTACTACAGTGCGCCCTCTGAAAAGAAAAACGTGCTCCCCACCTTTTTTATACACATCAACAACATCACTTACAGATATCTAATCACGTAGAGTATCACATCTATCATCCTCGAGTTGTGCTTCCCTGACTTTCTGTAAGAGTGGAGGGGTAACAACCATCGACTGAAGGTAAGATCCCTTATCTATATCCATGAAGGATAACTATAAAGAGGCCAACTTCCTAGTCGACTCATCCAGCAACTGCGAACTGGATTTCCTGCTAAGAGCATCTGCCACAACATTCCCCTTCCCAGGAGTGTAAAGGATCTCAAAGTTGTAATCCTAGAGGAACTCAAGCCACCGCCTCTGTCTCAAATTCAGATCCTTTTGAGAAAAAATATATCTGAGACTTTTATGATCAATGTAGATGATAAATTTCTCGACCATCAGGTAGTACCACCACATATTCTATGCGAAGACTACCGCAACCAACTCAAGATCATGGGTCACGTAGTTCTTTTCATGTGGCCTCAAATGATGTGATCCATAGGCAATCACTTATTTCCTCTGCATCAGGACACAACCAAGACCGGTTCCTGATGCGTCGCAGAATACTACGTACTCGACAACCTCCTTTGGTAGTCTCAAGATCGGGGTTCTCGTCAGACTCTATATAAACTGCTGAAAAGCCTGCTGGCATCTCTCGGTCCACACGAAAGGCTGCCTCTTTCAGGTCAAAGCTGTCATGGGTGCTGAAATCCTGGAGAAATCAAGAATGAATCTCCGATAGTAGCCTGCCATCCCAACGAAACTCCAAACCTCCATTACGCTCCGGGGTGGTTCCCATGATAACACTACCTCTACCTTGGCTGGGTCCACTGCTACACCATCTTCTAAGATAACGTGTCCCAGAAAGCTGACCTCCTGTATCCAGAATTGACAGTTCAAGAGTTTCCCATAAAACTGATACTCTCGAAGTGTATCCAGAACCATCCTTAAGTGCCTCATGTGCTCCTCCTCGGACAAAGAGTACACAAGGATGTCATCGATGAAGACCACTATGAACCGATCTAGATAAGACTAAAAGATTTGGTTCATGAGTCCCATAAACACTGCCGGGTCATTCCTCAAACTGAAGGGCATCACCAAGTACTCCTAGTGACTGTAGAGACATCTGAAAGCCGTCTTCAGTATATCCTCATCCCGTACTCGCAACTGTTGATAGGCTGATCGAAGGTCAACCTTCGAGAACCATCATGCCCCTATTAACTGGTCGAAGAGGACATCTATTCTCGGTAGTGGATAACAGTTCTTCACGGTCACCTGATTGAAGCACTGATAATCCACACACAGCCTCAAGCTCCCATATGACTTCTTGGAAAACAACACTGGGGCCACCTAGGGTGAAAAATTGGGTCTCATGAAGACCTTCCTCTGCAAGTCTTCCAGCTTCACTCTCAGCTCACAAATCTCTACAGGAGCCATCCGATATGCTGATACTGATATCGGTGTCGTCTCAGGTTGCGACTCAATGAAAAATTCTATCTCCCAACAGGGAGGTAGTCTGAGGACATCCTCTGGAAAGACGTCCTCATACTCATCCACTACTGTTAGAAAATGGGAACTCGTAACATCTACTGTGCCAAGGGATAGGCTATCCAACTAATGAAAAATCGGATGTACCTTCCTATGCACGAGTCCATCCTATGCTACCTGGGTCTCCTTTTCACTGACGAAGGAGAACCTCATTCCATCACTACGGACACACCGCACCCTTCTCCTAAAATATCCAATATGGGCATGAACTATGGATAGCCAATTCATACCAAGAATGACATCGTAAGGCTTCGACGCTACCACCAAGTGGTTCCAACCGAAACTCTCGCCTCTAAGGGTCAAGTCACACTGTCTGCAAAGGTGTGTGATCTCTGAATCTTCTCCTTTTGGTGTTTCTAAGTGTAAGGGTCGAGTCAATAGCTCAAATAGAATCTCAAGGTCTCGAACAAGATAAGCATCTAGAAAATAATGACTAGCACCTGTGTCTATCAGTACGGTAGCCAAAGTAGAAAAGACACATATTATACCTTTATTAATTCCGGGAGTACCTGGGTCATAAGTCTCTTTTGCCTACAGCTGTCCCTGCCTCTGTCCACCAGCTCCCTGAGCTAGGGGTGGACCTCATTGGGGTCGTGGTGGTAAAGGGTCAAAATGACGACCACCTCCAGCTGCTCTCCTAGCTCATCTACTATGTCTGCGGCCCCACATACTTGTCTGCGCCACACGTTGCCTCTACCTCGGTGGTCCATCCACCGCTCCCATGTCAGTAGTACGATGTGTAGAATAATCTCGAGCGAGATGTCCCCTGCCATCACAAGAGTAGCATGGCCTCTCTCAAGGTTGGCTGGATGTACCCTGAGAACCCTGTACGATAGATCCTCTGTCCTAGGATCTCCTATGAAAATGTCTCCCACGACTTGGTCCCTAACGTTGGCTCCCTGATACCAAGGTCTCTACTCTAGCTTGCTCACTACTGACAACTTCTAGCTGTCTCTGATTTTCCAAGAAGCTCTCGACCACCAATGCTTGCTCGAGCACCCCAACATAAGTAGGAATGCTCATAGGGATGATACTAGCTTGGATGTCTCTGCGCAAGCCCCGCTCAAAAGTCCAAGCTCTGAAGTACTGATCCCTAACCATATACATCGAGTACCATGAGAGGTCGGTGAACCTCGATGAATAGTCAGCCACTGACATGGATCCCTTCTGGAGCTGAAGAAGCTTCTGTATACATACTTCTCTCATGGTAACTATTAAAAAATACTCTCTGAAGAGACGCTCAAACTTTGACCATGCAAGAGTCGCCTCATCATGAGTTTGGATAACCAAAATCCACCATCACCCTACCGAGCCCTATAGAAGGCTCGCCTCCAGGACCACCATCTAGTTTACTAGTGTCCGGACCAAATGGAAGACTCTGGCCACTACCTCAAGCCAGTCCTCTACTGCCTGAAGGTTAGGCTCGCCTCAAAATCTGAGGGGTCTCTATCTCTGAAACTTGTGGAGTGCGCTCAGCCTTCGCTCCTCCACTGGTACAACAGGCACTAAACACTGCTGTACATGTGATGAAATAGCCGGAACACCACCCAAAGGTAAAACTGGGGGATCTAGTCCCTGTACCGAAGCTTCATTACTGAGGGGGTTATCCTCATGATTGAGCTTCTGGATCCTAGCGGGTGCGCGTCGTGGAGGCAACCTATAATGAAACAAGATGTATCTCAATTAGTGAGTATATCTGGAGAGCTGACTCAAGAAGGAAATGGAAACCACAACCAATTCCTATATGATTCATGTACCATTATTTTCCCTTGCAACTAGTGTTCTCATGTTCCGAGGCGAAAAGCATGTTATCAGAGTCCTTGTGTATGGATAAGTCGGCCGACCGCACCAACACTGGGATCCCTAGCCTGAAAGGGGAACTCGAAACACTTATCACTGTTGCCCCAAACCAACTGATAGAATCTCGGTCCTAAGGTAGAACCAACCACCTCTGATTCCACTCTGTCACGACCCGTCCCAGTGGGGCCCGAGCCGCAACTCCCAAAGCCCGCCTCCAATAGGCCAGGGGATGGTGACTATCACTGAGTAGGCATGCGACTAACATGGAAGGCATTGCCTATAAACCTATACACACGCACACACAAATCTAATCCCACAAAGCTGAAAAAGTAAAATCTACTAAAATGGAAATGCATGCATACACTAAAATCCTAACCAACAGAGTACGACAAGAAAGTAAAGTAAAATAATGTAAAACACTGGGCCAAAAGTACAATCCCACTAGAAGAGAGTCTCTAACAAAGTACAACCTGTAAAGAAAGGTACTGGGACTAATATCCGTAGCCGTAGGAACACACCTCGACCTGTCTGATCTCACTGAGCATCATCTGCTCCTCGTCTGCCTAGAATCTTGTCAATGGCTCGCTCGTCTGCACAAGACGCGACACATGTGGGAAAAGCCCATGCAGGGCTGAGTATAACAATACCCAGTAAGACACCCTGAAACCAGAAATGAATACAACAAGGGAAAATATCATAAAGGAAAGATACGGTCATCTCTACACATTATATGTTTACAGAACATATAACAAGAATATCCAGAAATACTCATGCACGATCGACCATCGCGAAACCACCACTAAGATTAAGATCGAATATTCCACTAAGCACGTAACAAGTAGAACACACTCTTAGGTCTGAATAGAGAGGAACAAAGTACTCGTTCTAGGAGTACATACTCCACAAGTACTTGAGAATACGATGTTCATATGAGGATCACAACCAATAGCTACGGGGTGATTCCAACAACTCAGTCTGAACTAATCCTCTAAGTAGAGGATCACCGCCCGGGTAAAGTTGGTCACATAGATACCAAGAACTCTACCTAGGTTACCAGGAATGAATAGAGGATCCGACTCCAAGTCTCATAGAGGGGATTCAAACAACTCTATCTATAAATTCCTGCTGAAGGGATCATACTCCTGTACATAGGAAATGATACCAGAAACTTTCAGGGGAAATACCAAGGGGAAGAACTCTAAGGAAACAACTCCTAGTCACAGAAGACCATTGGCTCAAGCCATGTAAAATAGGTTACACAGCATGTAGTATGGTTACACGCCATGTTACTTGACTCTGGGTACTACCCGTGTAAACGGCCCGTGTCTTAAGTCCAGGAGTGTAAAACTAGACTACACGGCATGTAGTAGGATCACACGCCGTGTTCCTTGAATTTGGGTAATGCCCGTGTAAACGGCCCGTGTCTCTAGTATTTTCATATAAAAAGTAACTACACGGCGTGTAGTAGGATTATATGCCATGTCCGAGCACCTGGGGTTTGTTCTGTGCATACTGGCCATGTGCCCATACATGGTCTCTGTCCGTGTCACCCGCCTGTGTACCAGTACATGGGGTATCCTGTGTATCTGGATGGGTCTGGCCGGGGAAGGGTATACATGTCATGCCCTTGGCCGTGTTCCCAACCCGTGTCTTTGTACTCACAGAGTGCACGACATGTGGTCCACAGATGAACACACGCCATGTAGCCCATACTACACGCCGTTTAGTCAGGATTTCTCCAGAATCATCTTCTTCCTCCTCACGCCTTAGCCGGTCTTCTGGTTTCTGTTTCTCTTTTCCGTTTTCCGCAAAACATCAGATCTTGGTTCGTCCCATCACACGAACACCGAATCAGGTGTTTTTGGTCCTTCGATCGGGTCATAAACCTCCAATGATCCATTCGATGGAAAAATTCCGAAAAACTCATATCTCTTGATCCGTTCCGAATCTTCCACTGAAACCATCGTCGAAGCTCTGTACCATCATCATGAGGGTGGATCTACAATTTCAGATCGTTGTTCCGTAGATCGAAAGAAAAATCGATCATTGTTCGTACCCCGTGAAGAACGCGTAGAACACACCCGAAGAACGCGAGAAATCTGGGAAGAAAGGAACACCAAATCGAGAGGGATGAACCTTGATCGATGTTCGTGTCGATCTTGGTTCTTCACCATTAGAAGATTCAGCGGAACCAAAATAACCTTCAATAATCAATTCCCCAAAATCCCCACAAAAACCCATCCCGCAAAAGGGATCGATCCGCGGGAAAATCTATTTGTGGATTAGTCCGCATTCATCGTAGGAATCAAGAATGGGTAAAGGAAACCAAAATCAAACTTCCTACCTGGATTCACAGTGTTTGTTGGTGAAGATCCGGTCACCGCGTCGTCGTCACCAGTGAAATTCGTCAATAACGTCGTCGCTGCGTTGGGGGTTTCCTCTAGAGATTTCCCAGAGCCTCTTGGGGTTTAAGGGTTATGAGGTCTGTAACCATGGACCCTACGCAAGACTTTATTTAAAAAGGATAAAAATATATTTTCCTCCACAAGATTTAATAAAATATATTTATTAAATATTTTATTATAGTTATGTCAAAAATCCAGATTTTACCACCGACCTGCGCCAGCCGATGATATGTCTCTCCTAGGGTAAACTCGCTGCTTTAGACGCAACGACGCCCTTGGATTTTTGATCCGAGATCCCATTCAAGAGTTATTCAACATTTTCAGGAAAACCCCATGCACGTGTAATTTAATTATTTAATTAAATTCAAAAAAAATTTCTGGGCTCATCGGGCCTCGGAACTCCACGCCGTCTCAAATCCTGGTCTCGAAATAATTCCCGTATAATATTAAAATAATACATAGAAAAATGAAGGATATTACATATTTAATTGTGCATCATCTAGGGTGGTTGTAATAGTGATTTATTATGGGGAAAAATTTAATACTTTTCTTAAGACATGAAATAAACAAGAAGTAAGTTTGATCAAAATAAAACATGAGTAAGTAAAATAAAAAACAAGGAGTGGTTCGATGTTGATTATCTATTTTATTTTTTGTCTTTGATTCTATTTTGGTTTCCATGTCTATATGCCTTCTAAAAATCATGGATGTTGGTGGTATTTTCTTGCACACTTGTATTCTGTTATGGTTTTTATGCTTCGATAAATGGACATAAAATGAAAAATGTTTAATCACATATACTTGGCTAATTGAAATGGATAACCAAGGATGAAAACCCTTGCGCGATCAAACCTATTTTCAAGTGGACTTAAAGAACAATGACTACCAAATCTGAATATATCTTGTTGATAGGTGTGGCTGAGTGTTGTGTTCTTTTGAGTTTTTTAACATTGCGTGAGTTGTGTGGTGCTGCTATTGGGAGCATGGTTGTGGGTAAATAGTAGTTTTCACGGACATTGTATGTGGGGAAGTACATGTGGTGTGTTGTATCTCAGTCTGAGAGATTTATTGATTGTGGAATGTTTGAACTTGTAGTATTTTGAACTGATTTTGTTGTGTTGTGGTCACAGAGCGATGTCGGGCAGTGGGACTGCAATGTGCTTATGAACTTTTATACAGTGGGATTATAGTGTGCTTATGAACTTTTGTGCAGTGGGACTGCAGTTGGTTTTACTTTTTCTTTGTTGTGGTTGTGGTTGATTGTTTCTTGGTAGTGTTGTAAAAATTAAAGTGAACCCACAAATAAATAAATAAATAAGTGGTTAAATGAAAACGGGCTTGGGCTCTACTTTGGCAGTAGCTATTGTATTGTTGGGCATATAGGGGCAACATCGAAAGTGGTTTTGAGTTGGTTAGTTGTTTGTTCGAAAGCCCATAGGTTAGGCTCAGTGTCTTCTTACACACACACACACATATATATGTATAAATTTTAGTTCCTTGTGATTTCTATATGCAACCCAGCCTTGTTGATCACTATACGCTGAAAACCTCCATTTCAGGGGGGAGGGTGTATTTTCCAACATCTCAGTGGGAGGATGGACGGAAGACTACTTAATTTTTTACTCACAACCTTTTTTGAGTTCTTACAGCTCGAGCATATCCATCCATGATATAATGTCTTGAGGATTAACATAGTCCAAGATTTTTTGGGTGATGGTTTATTGTTGATGAGAGGCTGAGGTGTTTGCAAACAAGGTTTTTTTCCCATGTGTCTTTGGGATGAGGCTCAAGTGTCTTCGGTCGAGAGTTGTGGTTGTTGTGGATGAGGTGTTTACAGGTTAGATTATGTGTGGTTTGAGGCCCAGGTGTGTGAAAGTGGGTTGTGGTAGTGGGACTGCATATGGGAATAGTGGTAGTGTCAAGACATTAGCCATAAGGGATGAGCAGCTAACCTGTAGGAAAGTGGTTCTAGGTACCCAAATATCAATGTGATTATACTATTACTTTACTTGACTTGTTTTATTTAGAGAGTGTGCCTTGGTGAGGCAAAGCTAGTTAGAATTTCATTGTATGTTCTTTGAGGTCTACTAGTTTCTCACAGGGACATTAGTATGTTCCATCACTTGGGCATGGGTGACTTTATATTTTCCAATTGGGTATACTTTTATACTCACCCTATGTTTATAAAACTATTTTCAAGTTTCCAGGATGACTTTGGGGACCGTGATAGACTTTCCTAGCTGAGGTTCTAGAATTATTTTATATTACTACTTAGTCTCTTTTCTTTTGGTACTTTACCTTTGGATATTTTTTTGTACTTTCTATCATATTTATTTTTGAATATCCATGTGGGAATGGATTTTGGGTTTACTTTTACTTTTATCACTTGGAGTTTCTTGAGGTTTACCATCTTATCTCTCAATCTTGTTCTATGAAAAGGGTAATACCTTTCATATTATGTGAGATTATATACCCTGGGTGCTAGTCACCACACTGGGGCCTATCGAAGGCAGGACTCATGGGTTATTATCTATCCTTAAACATGAAAATGGAAGGGTCTGGTAGTTTTCTGATCCTTCCCTCATATTAGAGAAGGCATGTCATAACAAAATGGTATTAGAGGAAGTTTTGAGATATAGGATGGTGTTTAGAAGTGAGGAATAGTCAGGACTGCATGGGATGGTAGGGAAATAGTTTAAGGCAATCTTGGTGCATGAGATAGGCCAGGGAATACCCGCTAGGACATGGGATTTTTGTCCCCCCCATAATTCGATGTAAGGACTCTAGACCTATAGAATGACCAAGTGATGCTACACCATTTTTGGGGTAGAGACCATAAGAAAGGTACATGCATCATAATGGCTTGTGTTCTTGTTTTTTGGGTGTTTTGTAAATTTAAAATTAATAAATAGTTAAAATAAAATTTAAAATAAATTTCCCACACTAATCGGGTTATGGAATTCCATGTTTACTTTTCAGCTATGGAACCTGGATGTCTCCCCCCTATGGTACGAGTAGTCGAGGCCCAGCTGGTTGACCCGATTGATCAGCGGAGGGCCAATCAAGAAGAAGAGGATGAGCACTAGAAGAAGATGCTTCGTGCCTTCCAACAGAATACACTAGAGAAGTACGAGTTTAGCGTCTCGAATATGGAAATGTAGAGTTGGATCGAGGAGCTGGTGATCGCTTTAAAATTGATCAGGACTCTGAAAGAGTAATGGGTTCCTCTAGAAGTGATCCAGATACGAGGAGTATCATGTCAATGGTGGATGATTTACCTCAGAAAGAGGAAGGAAACTAAAGTTACTTGGGCTAACTTCGAGAAGGAGTTTCGAGAAGAATTACTTTCTTCCATGATGAAGGCTAAGAAGAGGCAAGAGATAATCTCACTCAAGAAGGGGAGTATGTCAGTTAGTGAACAAGGGATCATGTTCCAGGATCTTATACAATTAGCACCAAATCTCTTTCCAGATGAGGAATCCCAAGAAAGACAGTTATAGGAGGTACTTTGACATTCTCTTTAGTATGTCATTACACCTTTCACTCTACCAACGTACTTAGAGGTGTTGAAGAAATCTGAGGTAGTGAAGAGGATGCACACATTGAGAGGTGTGATGTAAGAGGGGAACCAAAAAGGTTCGTCAAAAAGAATGGATGTCAGTAGAAGGTCTCCAGCGTTGGGGCCTTCTAGGTTTCGGTTAGCGGGTAGTAGGCCTCAACAATTATAATATCGATCTCCAGGTCCTCATCCATTCCTTATGGGTCCAGGCCGAGGTTCTTTATCTATGGAGTCCATATAAATCTTTCGAATAAGTTTATAGTTCAATAACTATACAGTGGGGGTGGACAGTCTCAGCACCCACCTCAGTTGTAGCAGTTTTCAGTCAGACCCTTACAACAGTCGAAGTAGTGGGATCCCACTCCAGCATGGGTATACGGTGCTGGGGGAGGCTTTCCTTAGGGCACTTCTTTGGGGCCTCAACCGGGGAATGGTTGTGGAGGCGGTTGAAAGGAGAGAGGTAGAGGATCTAGGTGTGGGATGTTTCATGCCATAAAGGTAGTGGTTCCAGCAGGGACAAAGGTTGTTCAAGGTACGATCGGTCGATTTAGTAGTCTCACATATGATTTGTTTGATGGAGGAGCCCCACACTCTTTTGTTTCACCTGATCTATCCCATGCTTTGGGACTATATTTTGAGAGACTTCCCATTCTCCTGGTATTGAGTACACTAGTTGGAGGCCAGACCTGTTTTTTTGATGATTGTCAAGAATGTAGATTGATGTTGGGGCCACACCAGTCCAGTGGGGATATTCTTCTACTACAGATTCAGCCATATTTTTTCATCCTAGGCACTGACTAGTTGTTTTTTGGGTACACAATTATCAATTTCTTCCTAATAAGAGTCGTTTTCTCAGATGTGGGCACCCAACACATAAATTTCATTGGTGAGCAGAGTTGTTAGGAGGGTATCCCGTGTGTGGACCTTATTCTTTCCATATTAGATAAGATGTTAGTGGGATTAGTAAATACAAATATGGTAGAAGTTCTTGGGGTTGTCAATGAGTTCCCAAATGTCTTCCCTATGGATTTTGTGACTCTACACCTTCGATGTGATGATGAGTTTGGGATAGACTTACAACATAGTTCTGGTTTTATTTTATGGCTCCCTATCAAATGGAACCTTCTGAGTTGCAGGAGTTGTGGACTTAAGTTGAAGATCTGATAAATAAAGGTTTTATCTAGCCAAGTGTGTCACTGTGGGGTTCTCCGGTCTAGTTCTCAAAGAAGGTGGATGATGGTATGAGACTGTGTATAGACTACTAGAGGCTGAATTAGGGGATGTTCAAGAACCATTACCCCCTTCCAAGGAAAAATGACGTTTTCAATTAGTTGAAGGGAGAAGGTTGGTTTTCTAAGATCGACATGCATTCTAGATATCACCAGTTGAGTTTAAAAGAGGGTGACATCACAAAGGATTATTTTAGGTGAAGGTACGGGTACTTCAAGTTTTTGGTCATGACCTTTGGTGTCATTAATGCACCAACTGTGTTCATGGGGCTCGTGAACTTTGTTTTCCATGAGTACCTAGACCAGTTTGTCATCACATTCATCGATGACATCCTGATCTACTCAAGGTCATAGGGGAAGCATTCCAGGCATCTGTGGGGTGTCTTGGAGATCCTCCAACACCACAATCTTTATGAAATATTTTCCAAGTTCAAGTTTTGGACTCAAGAGGTACACATACTTGAACACATGGTGTCCTATTAAGGGATAATAGTGTACCTATCAAAGGTCGAATAAGTTTTTTCTTAGGCAACACGCAAGAATGTGGTGGAGGTTCCTAGGTTATTGGGTCTGGCAGTTTATTATCGAAGGTTTGTACTTGACTTCTCTCAAGTTGTAGCTCCATTAATAGCTTTGACCAAAAAAGACCAGGGCTTCATATAGAAAGAGTAGTGTTATGAAGCTTTGAGCTATCTGGAGGGTAAGATGGTCAGTACCCCAGTGCATATGTTTATAGAGGAAGGGGTGATGTTCGAGGTGTTCTGTGACACTTCTAGTATGGTATTGGGATCGATGATGAAGAAATATTGAGTATTAAACTCTTATTGCTCTAGGAATTTACATCCTCATAAATGTAATTATTCCACCCATGATTTGAAACATGAGTCGGTTGTGTTCACGATAAAGTTATGGCGACATTACCTCATTGAGGAGAGCTTTGTGGTCTTTACATATCACAAGAGACTGAGGTATATCTTATCCTCAAAAGACCTAAACTTGTGACAGTGAAGGTGGATTGAGTTCTTCTAGGATTATGAATTTGAGATCTCTTACACCCCAAGGAAGGGGAATGTAGAATCCAATGCCTTGAGAAGGAATTCATAGAAGGAGGTAGTCTGGGAATCTACAGATTCTTGGAAGACAATGGATGGATTTTCTACTTTGCGCCTGGACGCTGGGGAGGATAGTGGCAGAGGCTATCTATTTTAGACGACAATGCAACCTTACTTTGTGTGTTAGGTAGATGAGTCTTAGTGGGGATACCTGGAGAATGAAGTGACATGTGATCATGTTGGCCAGGGTGATGCTCTGAATAGGTGGTTAGAGGATATCCAGAATCAGATGATGTTCTATGGGAAGCTGTTTGTCCCTATGGTAATTTGTGAGGAAGTTCTTCATGAGTTCCACAGATCACCCCTGGTGGTACAACCATGAGTTTGCAAGATCTAACGGGGCCTGAGGGAGTATTTTTGGTATCTTGAGGTGAAGCAGGAAGTGGTAGAGTTTGTGGAAAGGTGCCTAGTGTATCAGTAGGTGAAGGTCGAGCACTGTGTTTTTGGGGGTTTGTTGCTGCCCTTGGATGTTCCTGAGCGGAAGTGGGATGAAATCTCGATGGATTTCATCACAAGTTTATCTAGATCTCAGGGAAGATGTGATTCCCTTTGGGTAGTAGTGGACTGATTGACGAAGTCGGCTCACTTCATGGTGATGAAGGATTTGAGCATAGTAGATGCCTTGGAAAAGAGGTATGTGGATGAGGTGGTGTGGTTTCCTGGAGTTCGAAGATCCATTATACTAGATTAGGATACATGTTTCATGTCATGAGTCTAGAAGGTATTGCAACATTATTTTGACAACTAGTTATTCCTTACCACTGTTATCTACCCCCATACAGATGGGATGACACAGAGTACAATCTAGACATTGGAGGACATTCTACAGGCATGTGTCTTGGAATTCGAGGGATCATGATAAGGATTCTTTCACCTGGTAGAGTTTTCTTACAACAATATATATCAATCTAGTCTTGTCATGACATTGTTCGAAGTCTTGTATGGAATACTATGCTACCCACCCATGTTCTAGATAGAGGTTGGTGAATCAACCCTTCTCAGACCAAAGGTTGTGTAAATCGCAACATAGAAGGTTCATCTTGTGAATGAGAGGATGATAGCAGCTCAAGATCGGCATAGAATATATGTTGATCATAGGAGGAGGCCCTTGGAGTTCAAGGTTGGGGACCATGTGTTCTTAAAGGTATCCCCTCAGAATGTAAAGTGGATTTTTGGAAGAAGAAGAAATATTTCTCCAAGGTTCATCAATCCTTTGGAGGTGTTGGGACGAGTTGGCAAGGTGGAATATCAACTAGAAATACTGATGTGATTAGAGAAGATCCACGATGTCATTGATGTCTCCCAGCTCCACTAGTATCTACATGATGACTCCCATGTCCTTGAATGTGGAGAGTTTGATATAAAGGATGCTGCAACATTCGTGGATTGACCAGTAAGAATTGCAGATTGATAGGAGAAAGTGTGGTGTGGATGTATCATTCTTTTGGTTCGAGTGTTGTAGAGGCATGGTGGCATTAAGGAGAGTACTTGGGAACAAGAGGCACAAATGTATTCCTAGTACCCAGAGCTATTTGGATTTTTGTTTATGTGTTTTTCTTTTGTGATTAATTTCATGATGAAATGTTCTACCTCGTTTGTTATATGATAAGTTGTTTCCACGTTCTCTGATTTTGGGTTAAGGGTCCTGACTATGGGGAGGGGGAACCTGATCCATTATCAAGATGCATTAATTTGGCTATGATTAAACCCATGAAAGAATGTTATTGCCACCCAAAGTGGATAATATATTGACATGGAGAAAGTATCTCCCAAATACATATGTCAATATAGGGTGACCTTTGGTGTATGTGTGATTGTTTGGGGATTTTTTTGAACTTAGTGTAACATAGTTGTTCGAGGGATATATGACAAGGAGATGTTTTGGGATATTGAGGTTTTCACTCCAGCCTTAGAACAACACATGGTGGTTTAATCCTAAGAGGTATCCTAAGGGATGGTTGTTCAGACCTATTTTCATTTAGGATAGTTTTGAAATTCCCGTGGATGAGAATAGTTTGACAAGTATCTGATTTAATAACCTGAATTTACCTAGGCCCTTCCTTTTTAAAAATCTAGTGTTTAGGGTGCTCTAGGAGGAAATGGCATCCCATTTAAAGAGTTTTACAAATTTCTAGTTTTTTCATCTGCATGTCAATGCGTCAGCATGTCATTGCATCGGTATGTTAGTGTGTCAGTATCAGTGAGTCAGGTGCATCAACATCAGTTAGTCTAGGGAATCGATGATGGTAGGACAAGGCGTCGGTAGGTCGAGTCGTCAGTAGGTCGAGACGTCAGTAGCTAGAGGTGTCGGTAAGTCATGGTGTTGGTAGGTCGAGGTGTTAGTAGGTTTAGCCATTGGTAAGTTGAGGTGTCAGTGGCTCAAAATCGGTGGATCAACGTCGGTAGGTTGGTTCGGTAGCTCACCTGTCGATGGCTCAGTGTCGGTGGCTTGCCCATCGGTGACTCATTTCCAACTTTTCTCAGTTTTTCCAGTTTCACCCATGTTACATGCATGATATGGTAACCTATAAACTCATAGATGTTCGGTGTTCTGTATCATCTATTTCTGAAGGAAATTATTAAATTTCTCGTATCTCGTAACATCCCACTAGCCTTGTAACCACCAAGCCATGGGGTCAAACCACGATCCGATTTTCAATTACTTTGAAATAATCTCCTGGATTTTTTGGATTTCATCCTTTCATAAACCGATATCTCTTCATTCCTTATTCCTTTTTGTTTCCCATGGTTCTTTTGGAGCCTTCCTCTCTAGATGAGTCATACGCCTATTCTAGAGCCCTCATACTCAGTTTTCTTGGAATTCATCCTGTGCTGCTTGTGTGATCCCATTTTATTGGAATAAGGAGGAACTTCGATCATTTGATTATCTAAGTAGAGATTTATTATATCTCTCTTTAATTTTTCATCATGCAGGGTGTGTGTACTAGTGATTTCTTATGAGTAATGTCTGAATACTTTTCATAAAACAATAAATAAAATAGAAGTAAATTTGATCCAAAGATAACCTAGGTAAGTAAAATAATAAGCAAGGAGTTGTTCGATGTTGATCACCTATTTTATTTGTTATATTTGATTTTATTATGGTTGTAATGGCTATATGACTTCTAAAAATCATGGTCTTTGGTGGTCATTACTTGAGTACTAGTATTCTGTTTTGGTTGTGATGCTTCGATAAATGGTTGTAAACAAAAACTATTCAATCACTTATAATTGGCTAATTGAATTGGATGATCGAGGATGAAAACCCTTGTGTGATCAAATATATTTATCAAGAGGACTTAAAGAATGGCATCTATCAATTTTGAATATATTCTGTTAATAGGTGTAGCTGAGTGCCATGTTATATTGAGTTCTGTAACTTTGTGTGAGTTATGTCGTGATGCTATTGAGTGCACAATTGTGGGTCAATAGTAGTTTACATGGGATTTGAATGTGGGGAAGTATAGGGTGTGTGTTGGTATCTTATGCCAAGAGATTGATTTATTTTGGAATGGATGAACTTGTAGGCATATGAACTTTCTTTGTTGTGTTGTAGCTGCGGAGTGACATTGGGTAGTGGGACTGCGGTGTGATTATGAAATTTTATGCTGTGGGACTGCGGTTGTGTAGGGGAACTATAATTGTCTTTTCTTGTTGTTTTTGTGTGGTTGTGGTTGATAGTTACCCAATATTTTTGGAACAAATTAAAGTGAACCCATCAATTAATAAATGACAAAGTGGTCAAATGAAAAAGGGGTTGGTTCTTCTTTGTAAGTGGTTGTTGTGTGGTTTCACATATAGGGGTAGCAGCAAAAGTTGTTCTGAGTGGGTTGGTTGTTTGTTTGAAAACCCGTAGGTTAGGATGAGCGTCTTCTTACCTATATATATATATAAATTGTGGTTACTTGTGACTTATATATTCACCCCACACTTTTTGAGCATTATGTTCTAAAAACCTTTATTTCATAGGGGAGGGTGTCTTTCCCAACATCCTGGTGGGAAGATGGATGGCTGCTTACTGATTTTTTTCCTCATACCCTCTTCTGGGTTCTTACAACTCGACCGTATCTGAGCAGGTTGTAATGGATTAAGGCTTACTATAGTCCAAGATTCTTCGAGAGAGGGTTTTTTGTAGATGAGAGGCCTAGGTTTTTACAAGTTTGGTTTTTTTCCCAAGTCTATTCGAGAAAGAGGTGTGGTTGTGGTGACCCATGTGTCTAGAGGAGGTATTGTGTGTGGCTTGAGTCCTAGGCATGTGCAAGGGGGTTTTGTCATTGAGACTGTATATGGTAAGAGTAGTAGAATCAATACTTTAACCATTAGGGATGAGCAGCTAACCAGTGGGAAAGTGGTGCGGGGTACCCAAATATCAATGTTCTTATACTATTACTTCACTTGACTTTCATTATTTGGTGATTGTGCCTTTGTGAGGCTAGGATAGTTTGAATTCCTTGGTAGGTTCTTTGAGGTTCGAATGGTTTCTCATCAGAACATTAGTATGTTCCCTAACTTTGTTCCTTGGTGACTTTATATTTTCCTACTAGGTATACTTGTATACTCACCCTACATATATAAAATTGTTTTTAGGTTTCCAAGAGGACTTTGAAGACCATATTGTACTTTACTAGCTCAGGCATCAAAATTAGTATTTTTTACTTCTTAGTATCTTTTCTTTTGATACCTTATATTTATAGATTTTTTTTAAATTGTATTATATTTATTTTTGAACATGTATGTGGGAATGGATTTTGGCTTTAGTTTTTCTTTTAGTACATGGAGTTTCTTAGGATTTACCATCATATCTCCTAATCTTGTTCTATAAATAGGTTAATGCCTTCCATATTATGTGAGATTCTATACCCTTGGTGCTTGTCTCCACTCCAGGGCCTATCAAAGGTGGGACTCTAGGGTCATTATCTCTCCTTCCACATGAAGAAGGAAGGGTATAGTAGTATTCTGATCCTTCTATAATATTGGAGAAGGCGGGTCATGACATGTGTTCTCATGCAAAATGATATGGTGATAACTTATACCTCACGACAGTTGAAAATCCATGAGAAAAATTACACAACTCAGGATTTGGAGTTAGCTGTAGTAATCCTTTCATTAAAGATAAGGAGGCATTATCTTTATGGTGAGCGGTGTGATATTTATAATGATCATACAAGTTTAAAGTATATTTCCACACAAAAGGAGATGAATATGCACCAAAGAAGATGATTAGAGATGATTAAAGATTACAGTTTCTCAATACATTACCACCTTTTGAAAGTGAACAAGGAGGAAGATTCTTTTAGTAGAAAGACCATGAAATCATATCCATGATGAGGATCACAAAAGATCCATTGTTTATGGATTTTCAAAGGATGGATCATGAAATTTTAAAGGAAAGGGTAAATATTATCTTTCTCAAATGAATGTTCAACCATTTATACAAGTAAAGATTAAGGGGGCCGATTAGAAAGATATAGATATATAAAAGAAGGTAGGAAATGTTCATAAATTCAACCTTGATTTTGATGAAATAATAAGTTTCAAGAACTGGGTCTCTATTCCCCTCGTAAAAGAATTAAGGAAGGAGCTATTGTATGAGGCTCATAGTTATTCATTCTCTATTCACCCCGAAAGCACAAAAATGTATAGGGAATTGAAAGTGTATTTTTGGTGGGATGGAATGAAAAGATATGTCGCTGAATATATCTCTCTATTCTTGGTTCGTCATCAATTTAAGGCTAAGATATAGAAGTCTAAGGGGATGTTACAACCATTACCTATACCAGAATGGAAATGGGAAAACATCACTACGGACATTATCATCATACTTACCAAAAAATACAAAGGAAATAATGCTATCTGGATTATAGTGGATCATGTTACAAAGTCGACAAACTTTATTTCTATTAGATCAGATTTATCTCTTGATCAACTTTCCAGGCTATTTGTAAAGGATGTGATAATATTGCATGGAGTACTACTTTCCATTATATCTGATCAGGATCTGAGTTTTACCTATTTGTTCTGGAAAAGCCTTCAGCATGCTCTAGATATAGAGTAAGGTTTCAGTACTACTTATCATACTCAAATAGACAGTTATTCTGACTAGACACTTCAGACTCTGGAATACTTTTGAGAGTCTTATCTATGGGTTTCAAAGGTGGTTGGGATCAACACCAAACCTTATTGTAATTTTCATACAATAATATCTTTCATTGTAGTATTTAGATGGACCCTTATAAATCCCTCTATGGTAAGAAGTTTTGAACTCCAACATTCTATAATGAAGTTGGGGAAAGAAATCTATTAAGACATGATCTTGTTGATAAATTGGAAGAAAAGGTTAGATATATTCAACAACACTTAAGAGCATCTCAGAGCCGACAAAAAAGTTATGCTAAAAACCAAAATAAATACCTAGACCTTGAATTGGGTGATGAAGTGATTTTAAGAATAACCCCCTAGAAGAGAGTAATGCGATTTGGAATGAAGGGAAAGAGAAGCCATAGTTATATCAGTCCTTTTGAAATTATAGATCGTGTTGGGAAGGTAGGTTACCCATTATTGATTTCATCAAATCTCTATGAAGTTCATGATGTGTTCCATGCATATCTTCTAAGAAAGTACATACCTAATCCTTCACATGTACTAAACTCAAAAGTCATAGTACTGGAGAAAGATATTTCTTATGAAGAAAAACAAATTGAGATTCATGATTATAGAAAAAAAGTTCAATGAAACCAGACCACTCACTTGGTTAATGTGTTATGGAGGAACCACCAATTAGAAAAAAATACTTTTGAACTTGTGGATATGATTAGGGAGAGGTATCCTAATCTATTTGTTTCCAAGTGACAAATTTCAAGGGTGAAATCTAGTTTAAGGGGTGTAAAATGCAACACATGAATATTTTTATGAAATATTTTCTTTAATGAATTTTTATTCTTCAGTAGATTTTTTTTCAGGTAATTGTGAGTTTAAATGAACCACGAGATGCTGATATTATAAAATTAACATTTTATTATAGCCTTTAGGTTAGCGGTAATAAGTATAACTAACTTATGAAAATACATTGTGAATTAATTGGCTATCAATTAATCATTAAAAATATAATTAATGTAGATATTTTTACTATTGAGTGAATTAATTTTTGTAATGAAATTAATGATATATATATATATATGTTATATACTTAATAAAATATTTTGATATTCATTAAATGGATATTTTAGTCATAGGGTATGAATAAACCCTATTTGATATATAAAAACCTATTTTTAAAGGGTAATTTTACGCCTTTGAATTAGGAACCCCTTTCAAATTAAGATTTTGACACATTAATATTTTTTATATGAACACATAAACATGTTATTTTTAAGAAGGATATAAAAATTTACTTTTGATGAATATCAGATATTTTTCTGATAACTATCATGTTCTGATGAATAGTAAAAATACACACAATTTTAAGAGAAAACAACTTTTTCAT
This sequence comes from Viscum album, assembly GCA_963277665.1. Lineage (NCBI taxonomy): Eukaryota > Viridiplantae > Streptophyta > Magnoliopsida > Santalales > Viscaceae > Viscum > Viscum album. The sequence goes on from OY728148.1 coordinate 1,357,979,487, forward strand.
TGAAATAATTTATATGTATAAATTATATTATTGATTAGTTTTAAAGAATAAATATAATATATTTTTACTATTCAATATAATTTATGCCATTAGTATTAATTTTAAATTAAATTCATATGTAAAAATATTTTAATCTTTTGCAATGTTTTAACTTTTAAAAACCCGTTATATCATTCTAACAACATGATTCATTTTAAATTAATTACTAAAATTTATGTGTTTTTAATTTTTAAAAATGGACTCCGTATTTGGAACCAGCAGTTATAAATTATGCTAATATGATAATTTTATTTTTTGGCATTATAAATAGTAACTTTGGTAATTATTTTTATTACCATGGTTGAAGGTAAATTTGGTAATTAAAGGTAAAAATGATATTATAAAATTATCTTAACACCTGTCAAAATCCTTATGGATAACTAAATTTTACCCTTATAATATATGATTCAAAATTAAATCACTTAATGGCCATTTTCCCATGAATATGTCATTAGTTTACTAAGATCAATGAATGTGACAAAATGTCACACATTCTTTTTAAAAAAGTATATGAACTTTAATATTTGGATAAATATGAGATAATATAGAATATAGATAGTATATTGAAATATTAAATAGTTAAATAAATAATAGAAATTTATTTATAATTTTTAAAAATTAAATAATTACCATCAAGTATGACACAATAGTGATGCATAAATTATTTTATTAATCGAAAGATCAAATTAATTAATTTAAAAATATTAAAAGAAATAGAATTTGAATTTATTAAGGTTTTCATGAATTTTATATGTGATTATGGAATGTTTTGAGTATATTAATTGTTTTTTATGTTTTATTCTGTGTGGATTTTACTTAAAATCAAATAAATGAATAGTGTCAAAATTGACCCTATTGATATTTTATAAACATAACATTTTATTAAATTATTTAAAAATAATAACAAAATTTAAAATTAAAAAGTGATAATTATAAGGTCTGAAATTTCATAAAATATCCATTTATGGTCTATTAAAATCATATAAATAAATATTTATGACCACTAAATATTTAGAATATATTACCAAAATTAAAATTAAATAGATTAAATAAGGATATATCAAAATGATAAGTTTTAAAATAAAATAAAATAATGCCTAAATTTTATTGGTTGAGAGGATTTATACCCATCCTCGTATAATATTTTAAATAATCCACTTTGGAGGCATTTTAATAAAAAAATTAATTTATATTAATTTAATAGTTTTGGTATTTCTAAAGGTGCCCCTCCCCTCTTTTATAAAAGGGAACCTATCCTTCTCTTTTAATCACACCTCTAAAGACCTTTTAATCTACCAAAAACTACCCATTTCCTCCCCCAACGTCCCAAAATTAATCTTAGTGGCAACACTTTGGGTTGAAATCCATCTTAAAGAGGAATTTTGTGCAAATCAAAAGGTGATACTCGAAAAAGAGGTAATTGTTTTATCACCTCTTTGAAAATTCTTTTCTTCTTCTACTTCATTTTCTTATATTTTTTCATATAAAATTAATAAATCCAGTATCTTATAAATTATTAGATGTTAATAAAGTTATGGGACAACCTTATACCTCCTTTTATCTATCTTACAAACAACAATATCACCTTGTGTGTGTACGTAAGGCTTACCGTCTCCACGCTGTAGTGCAATCTTTTATTCCACATTACTTTATTTGAATGGGTATAATGATGGGTATATTGTATTTAAATAATTAATATAAAATGATAATTATTATTTATAATTAATATACCATCCAATTCTATACCATTTAACAATCAAAGTGAATGATATTGTCGTTCGTGCGTATATACGACCTACCATTTCCACAACACGGTGAGATTCATTCTCCACATTAACAATTCAAGAATAATTATAATATTTATATGATGAGAAAAAATAATAATTATTAACTTAATATAATTCTATACCTGAATAAAATATAACCTAAGAATAAAAAACATGACTTACATGGAAAAAAAGGAATTGGGAAAATGAAGTAGTTAACACCCAAAATAATGGAAATATTGAAACACTATCATCGAAATGATATAATAGGATCATATATATTCTAATAAATATTAATTTGGTTATGGTATAATTTAATAACATACTTTAACCATTATACAGGAGGTTCAAATGCATACCAAGGATATCATACCTAAGGTAAGGATAATTTCCCTTTCTCATTATTTCCTGAGATTATATATACATTAGTATTTACTGGGGTATATTTATCATCCGCATCCATATTTCTGAACTATATAATATTATTTATATTATTATAATATTTTTAATTCAATTTTACCCATTAGTTAATTTTTATTAAACAGTATGAAATGAATCTTTCTTTCATTTTTCATACGAGGCACTTTTTGGCATTTCCAACAAAAGTATGAGAAGAATGTTTTTTAACTTATTCGACATGAAAGGATTTTTACATATTTAAAATTACTTATTTCCATGAATATTACTCTAAAATATTTCAATTTTATTTTAAAATAAATTACTTTATATTAAAATTTCACACCATTTTCAGAATAGAAACTGGTTTTTAAGAAAAAAGTATATTTTCCCCAAGAATTAAGCTCAAGTGGTTTATCAAAATTATTTTCCATATAAAATGGCATAGGGTTATTTTTATATACCTATTATTAATTTAATTTGATTGTTTTTATGATGTAATTATATTTATGAAATCCCTTTATCTTATATGGATAATGTAATGATGGAATGATGTTTAGGAATCCATTTTATTTCATAGGTTATGCTGTGATGAATGATTTATGTTTTTGTGGTATATGTAAGAATGATTTCACTATGATATGGGTGAGAACTATATCTACATATAATAAATTGGATAAATATTTATATATCATGAGATAAATATGAATATAATTTAAATGAAATTTGGTTCAGTAATACATGGATGGAATGGAAAGTAAACCTAGTTCAGTAATGGAATTTGTCTGCTATGATGGTCTTGGCTATGGGCCATGGATAATCTGGAAATTATTTTATATGATTATGTGTATGCCAAAAAACTTAATGTCTTATGTTATGAATATTGGGACAATGTAAATTAATTCTTTTGAACTTTTATCCCATGACATAATATCATGATATTTCTTACGCAGGATAAGATTTTAAAATGTTTTGTTCTTATGTCTTATGATCATGATGTGATTGATATTTCCCTTGTATAACCTTATTGATAATTTGAGATCTCAAATTATTATTTTTCCTTTCCCCAGGTCATGAATAAGGGTATTATGTAAGATATACTAAAAAGGAGTCTAGTAATGATGAAATAAGTGGAAGATGCTGTTGATGTTTTATGAACATGTATTTTATGTTTCCCGGTTTCTAATAAAACTATACCTATATGTTCTCATCATGGATTTATTATATGTCATAATAAATGTAATTAAATTTTAAATTAATAACAATATATAAAATATATGAGTTTCTATAAAAAAATAAATTTGAGAAAAGCCAGTTTTTAATTAAAAGGAATTTTTTTTAACTATTCATTAAAATGTGAACGTTATAAATAAATACAAAAAAAAATATCCAAACTCACTTTTGATGTGATGATTCCAAGGAATAAGATTATTTTGTCAAATATAAGATATAAAAGTGTTAAAAAATAGATTTAAAATTTGTTCTCCATTAAAAGGCGGAAAAACTACAATTATTTTTTTTGAAAAAAACTTCTTTTATCTGAAAAATTGAATTTGTTCTTATATCATATTTATAAAACATATAAAATGAGTTTTAAAAATTAAATTGATAAATATAAATTTATATTTCATTAATTAAATCCTTCAATAGTGATTTTATTATTTTAAAAACTAACTTATTTTCATTTAAATAATTTTTTCAGAAAAACACATCCTTTATATTCAATTGGTTTTTATTTAATTTCATAATTAATTTTGTAACCAATGAATCATTATATAAACATTTTTAAACCATGTTTTCATAATTCAGTTAATTCATTTCATTCCAACCATTCTAATGGCTTTGTGATCACTATCATACTAAATAATAATGTTTATTTTTTCATTTAAGATAAATGTGGTCTATCATGCAGGCTATCGAACACAGTGTTTCCTTTAAAAAAAACTCAGGACGTTATAAGACCACTCTGATACCACTTAAAGCTTCCAAGTGTAACATAAGCGTGTGATGTGTCATGCCCAAATTGTTTTTGATGATCGATGATTAATCCAGGATTTACAAAAATGTAAACAACATGATCAACAAAATTGAATCAAATAATATTGATAATGGATAATTTTTAAAACCAAGAGTAGGATCATCACATATTATTTTTTAATTTATTTAAACAATAAAAGAATTACCTTAAGAGAAATTATTTCTTCATTTATGGATATGAAAATAGATATAAATTTTACCATTCTTCTGTTGTAGGAATTAATAATAGATTCCCTATTGTGATGATCCACACTTTTCCCCAAAATCCCTGAATGTCACCATGAGAATCTGTAGGTGCTATCATAGTAGATCCTATAACATGTGTCATTAACCTTAAATCAACTAAATAATCACTTCCTATATATTCTATTTGATATCCCTAGACTCAAGGGTTAAAGGTTGAGGAAGATCACTCTCCAATATTGAGAGCATTCTTGGAGAATAGAGCTCTCTATGGCTTTGAGAGTATTTTGAGGATTTTTATGTGCCAAAGAAATGAAATGAATTAGATCTCTTTAAAAATAATATAATTTTGTTAAAATAATACTATGGTTACAAATAAATAATTTCCAAAGGTCCCTTTACTATTTATTTAATCTCTATTAAACCCCATGTCTATAATAATAATAATAATATTATTTCTTTACTTGTTCTAAACTCATTAGTTAAATAAAATATTATTTATTCAAAAAATGTTCAACACATACTATTTTCCACCAGACAATTAAACTCTGTCCACCTTTAATCTATAATATTTATTGGTCCTTGAATAATGAAATTTATTTAATAAATAAATATTATATTAAATAAATACTAAATAAATATTTATTAAATATTCCTCTCACATAATATTCCCTCAAATAACCGGTGAAAGGATATATTGGATCTAGAAAACATGAATAATTATTAAATTTCATGCATGAATAAAATTTATTCAAATTATAAAATAATAAATTATAATATATTATTTAATAGATATTTTAGATAAACTTAGTGTGTGACCCTCTAGGCATCTTTATTAGTGGCATTAGGCAAAGATGTCTAATGTCTAAGGTTAGAATCTTAAAACATGCTAATGAAACCATAGAGAAAGAAGTTAATTTCACAATGATATAATACCTTATATTGATTAGTATTTTATAATATATTTCATTTATCATGATACCTCTAATCATATTGGTTTCATGCTAGTGCCATCAAACTATGTGCTCGATGTCACTTTGTTGGACTTTTTAGAAATCAAACATGCCTATAGAACACCATTTTCATGGATTTATTTTGGCTATTTCATTTCCATCAAAGGGAATAATATATTAACTTTCATTAAATAATAGAAGGGACAGTGAATTTCTCACATTATTCATTGATGAAATATTACTCGTGACACACCCAACGTATCCCACCCCACTTTGAACATATGTAATCATAGTTTTTATCAATACATATATATACATGAATTATAATACTCATTAATAATAATCTTAAATTTTAAGGATCAATACAAATTTCTGAATATAGGAACATCCAGTGAAACATATAAATGTGGGTTTTCTACCGCTGGGTGTCATTCTCATAATATCATACACTGGATATTACCAAGGGTGTACACCATGATATGGTTCCTCATAGTCCTATGTGTCTCTAACCCCGATAGCCTGAATAATTTATATCCCTCAAATGATTTCATCTAGATATAGAACATATATTTAAGAATACTTTCACGACACTTCTTGGTTATCATCATTGTCGGGAACTACTATGACTTTTTAATATGATATCTTCTCTTAGGTAATTATTACATACTATGTTACATAGAAGAAAAATAATGATGTGATAATGAGTTTATTAATATTAAATAAATGAATACATGTTATCATAAAGTACAATAAACTTTTTTCTAGGGTACTAAATCCAATACCTCTTACAATATATAAGTCCCAACTATATCCTCTTTTTCATAGTGACCAATAGATAAGATGAATAAAAAATGGTTTCTCTTGTGTACATCTCAAAACAACCGTTTCTACTTCTCTTTCACCTTGTAGTTCATTCTATATAACTTTAAACTAAATGTAATAAGTCCTCATCATATGATCTTAAAAAAAGACATGTTTCTAGTATATTCATGAATTTATAAGGCATATCCTTGATATTCGACGTATTAAATTAAAAGAACCTTATTTGGGCATGACTAACAGATTATAAAATCCACAAAAAAGGTCCTCATCACATGGTTATAAAATGTATTACATGTATGACTAAGAAAAACCAAAATATGTTGGATATTATTCCCTTCATCATGATACACATCAATCACCTATCATGGAACAATTCGAAATCCGAAACACATACCACATCTCTATATGGTGATAAATTCGAGATTTCCCAACTATATGGAGTTAAAAAATAGTGTAAGTAACTGATGAGGGGTAATATAGGGATCCTCTCTTACATATGAATAAATAAAACTTTATACATAAATATGATCAATGTTTAAAATGTTATCAATTTATCTTTTTCATGATAATGGTAAACAAAATGTCCATTGGGAAGAGTTTTATGAAAATATCTTAAGCCTATAAGAGAGTTCTGATTGGGAAATAAGGACCTCACAGGATGAACCAACATACTATACTCTTGACCACAATGTGATGTTAGAAGTTTCCTTATAATATATAATGACTTCATAACTTTAGATCGTAGGCACATTGCTAATAATCAATGGTGGAAATAAACCCAAGCATGGAACAACAATGGAGAACATAATGTAAAATCCTTTACCCATAAAATATATTGAATAACCACACCCATTTTATTGCGTATTTACATTTACAGGTTCATTTTCTATGGTATTTCTCATTAAGACCACCCTTTAGTACAAATGAAATTGAAACACAAAAAACCTACCAACTTATGATTCTATGGCCAGGATGGGGGTAATGGAAATAACCTAGATACTTGATAGTATCTAGTAAGTGTCACCTTAAATATACAACTTGGTCATGATAGCATGTGTATCCCCATAGTCATAGTGAGAAATATCACCAACCTAACACCTCCAAAGTCACGTGGTGAATGATATAGTATAGTAATACAACCACAATGTCTCCATCCCAATCTTGGAGGCAGCATACTGAAATTTTCAGTTTATAAAGATTAACAAGCCATCCAATCAATATCTTTCTAAAGGGGTGATAAGTTTCCCCAATTTCCATGTATAATTACTTTAGGAGTGTGTCCCAAGAGAATAAAAATTTCCTTTATCTTAGTGAGGGGATGATTACATAAAATTTATCCATTGCATTTTTCAAGAGCTACCCAATAGATCTCCCTCATTATTGTTTTCATCGCCAATGAAACATAGATTGATCTCATAAAGAATTTACTCAGTAGGGTACATTATATATCCCATCCCAAGAAGTCCAAACCCAGACACCAAGGGGGAGGGAACATCATGGGTAGTCAATTTTTGAATCCCATTATAAGGTCAACATTTATGTTCCATAAACACCCATAAATCATTTTGGAATAATATAATAACAACCAATTAGATTTATAGGAGGGATAATATTCATAAAGATGGATTCACACATTGTGTGACCCTAATCGATATTGAGATTATAACCCTAATATTCTAACCCAAATCATCTAAAAGTTATTATTATTGGAGAAAATTTAAAATCATAATACAAGAGAAAGTTCCCACCTCTATAGATACCAACATCCCTAAGGTTCATCAATGAATCAATATAGTAGCTTGATGACTATATAGAGTCACCCATGTTAAGAATTCTCAAAAATGAATGAACTAAAAATTGATAACTCAAAAAATTTGCATATTCTTCCATAGTTGAATACAATCATGGTTATTGAGGCCCTTAATGAATTATTTTAATAGGAATCTATTTATGTCCCCAATCGAGTATTCATTATGAAGGAACTCTCCACGGAACCATAATTAATTACTTTGGAGGTCCTTCTCAGTGTATCTATGGTGAATATCCCCCCCCACAGAACTATAATCAATTAATTTCGAGTTCCTCCCCAGATCACTCTCCCTAGAGGTCATCCTTAGGGAATTATAATCATTAATCACAACGGTCCTCCTTAGTGTCCGATAAAACTAGGAATATTTGGAGTTCCTCATCAGTTACCTTGATATAAAATTATACCCCTTATAAATTTGAAGATCGGTCATGAAGGGTCTTATTATGATACGTGTTGTGGAGGCCCTCTTAGTAGCACAAATATAGAACAACAAGAAAATACTCCCTTCATCATTCTATATACAATCAAAAACAACATATGTTCTCATATGGGGGTTTAGTGGTAAATAACCAACCTAGAGAGACTACCCATGAAAAAAAAACACCAGTCACCATGAAGGCCCTACACATAGAAAAAAAATCTAATAACTATGGAGGTCCTCTCCAAAAAATATTACATAGATTTCCTCCCTATGATAAAGAATTTGGTCAAAGTGGGATCCTCCCCACAATATTGAATCATGATTCAACCATGAAGTCCCATACTATGACGATCATCGCAAATTAATTCATTATAATAATATATATTAGAAGTATGAATTTTCTCCTAGTATCAAATCTACTTAAAAGTTTCCCACATATTGAGAGGAACTATGCAAACCAAGGCTATCTATATCAGTCATCATATCACTAATCAGTGGTTTCATATCCCCATAAATGTAACATTTAAGGTAATTACCATTATTTATGACCCCCTAATACCATTAACCATTGGGAGTGAATAAGGGTATAGAAAATGATCCCAGTCCATTCAATAAAACCATGGAGAATTAAACTTTATGGACTGGTCATGTTGAAAAGGCACTCAATAAGGATTGAGAAAACTCCATTCTCATGTGAAAATATTTCACTAAAGATGGAATATCGATCATGCTTGGGCTCATGGAAACTATAAAGAATAAAAATCCAAATACATTGATGGAGGAAGAAATACCATATATTTTTCATAATGGTGAGAAATTATCTATTGTCTCAACTCCATATACCGACCACATGAGGGGTATATATTTTCATTTAACACTTATAATATACCAAAGAGTATCTTTAGGGAAAGAATCTAAAAAAATATCAATTTAGGCCAAGTCCCATGTATTAGATATTCATAATCTAGTCAGACTATACAATGAATTTCCACCATTCCTAAAGGCAAGAAAAGATATATTCAGTGGGAGAGATCTATTGATAATATTTTACACTAGTTTTCCAACAAAAAAAAATCTGCCTCCCATTTTAGGAATGAAAAAAAAATTTAATTGTAGAGAAACGTTCAATTGAAAGAACCAATAGCCTATGAAATAAATTGTATCTAACTCACTCTAGTATAAAATCATGAAAGTTTAAGAAATCCATTGATGTATTCCAAATGATAGTACTGAAACATCCATTGAATTATTACCTCTACCACCACCCCTATAAAAAATTGATAATGGAACATAATCATGATTTTAAAAAATAAAATCTACTATGTCCCCTTGGACTGGGATTAATTTTAACTCCCTCTCATCTAGGGAAGTAAAAATTTTATAAAATACAAGAGATTTTAAAATAATTTTCTGTGAAATGACCTCCAATAATGCTTCATAATTCATATCCTTTACCAGGAGTGTGTTCTATGAAATCTGATGGTAACTCACTCAATATTACCATCCACAAATCCCTTTTAATGGAGAATTAAATAGATATATAAAAACCTTAATGGGGTTTTCAATAAAAATTATTCTCTAAGAAAATAGAAATCAAGGTGAATCATTCCATATCCCTTTAAGGATAGTCATATGAGGATGGAACCCCTTAATTATTGAACCTTATGATCATTTGATTCCCATTTTAAAATTTTAATTGGAGAATGTTATTAATGTTAATCAAGAATATGATATAGAGAATGAAACCAATATAGAATATCATAATGAACAGATATATGTTAAAAAAGTGGTACACACCAAAAATAAGGATGAGAGTATATTTACTCGATATTAAAGAGATACTCTATATTTTGGATCTCCTTCAAACATCCTACTAACATATACATAGTGATATTTGGACAAGGATAAGGGGAAATAAAGGGCTAAATTCACATACCAACCACTAACTGAACAAGTAGATCCTATTTTTTAATAAAGATAATATTTTTCAATATGAGGTTATCTTATAGAATCTAAGGTGACCCAATATAGAATTTATTAGAGGTAATATGGCTACAGAGTGAAAATATCAAATATAGGTAACTATCTCTCCTTCGATGAATCCCCATCATTAGGAGAAAATCTAATTACCAAAAATAATAGAGACTAGGAATTAAACCAACCTGATTCCCATAAAACCATTTTATATTACCTTGATGGTTGTAAATTATAATAAATTCCTCATATTTAGGTAAAAAACAACACCAACCCAACACATACTGATTGACCCAGGCCAAACCATACTGATTATTTACCACAACTGTAATTAGTCTAGCCATACTTGGTTTTGCCAATTGTGTACACTTGAGTATCAGATTAGATGATATATGAAATAAATCCCTGAATTAATTGAATATATTATTTCACACATATAATATATATAAAGTTAGTGTATTCTAATACTATTATAAAGGAAACATTTTCTTGAGAGGGTGTACTTGATCCATTCTTATCCCAACATTGGGAATCCCACTTTCCATATAATCAATGGTATACGAGAAAAACTGAATAATCTCACACACATTGTATCATAATATTTCCCTATGATGGGAGACCTGAAGTTGAAGGAGGTGAAAACACACAATTGATTTATAAAGATTTTTAAGGATCAAAATTTTTATGGTGTATAAATCTATGAGGTATTTTTATAGAAAATTTTGAGGACCATAAATGGTAATTACTTTACTAATTTAAATTTAATCAATATAAAATATTTGTTCTTTACCTCTAAAATTTAAAACATAATAAAAATGAGAGTGTTTATAATTTCAATTCTAGGTTTAAATTTCTAACAGTATCCTTATATATGAAACTATTGAAAGAGAAATTATTGAAGATATGCATATAGAATCTTCTAGATGAGCTGAAGATGTTTATAATTCCCTTCCAAAACCCTGGTGGGTTTGGGGAGTTTAGAATAGTAGTGTAGTAGATATAATTTTCCATTCAACACTCCAAATACAAAATTTAGTCAAAACAATTAACATAGTAGAAGAAATAAGGTAAACAAGAAAATACAACCATCACACTAAAAATAGTGTTAATGCCAACTTCAACCCCTGAGCCCAGTCACTATCATTTGGTAACTCATTTTGAATGATAAAAGTAACAAAATATACCTCATTCTAATTTAAATAATGATAAAAATAAAAAAAAACATATAAAAATAGAGGAATAATGTTAATTTCCTTTGAAAATACTATGTTCTTATATGTTTTATCACTTACTAGGGAATAATTTACTTAAGTTACTAATGATAAAGAGACCTATTGAAGTCATCCAGAATAATCATCCAGATTACTATATTTTCTATCAGATTTTAGGTAAAAATATCTAAATTTTCTTCATATTTATGGATGTGATCCATATGACCATTGACAATATGCATGTAATGTTAGGTAAAAAACCACTCTAGTGACCTGTGTTTCTATTACTCATTAGTGGAATAAGGAGAGTGGAAAGAGGTCATGAAAAATAATATATAGAATCTTTTTTAATGGATGGATGAGAAACCAATTACTAGATTGGATAATTTAATTAGTGAATTATTTAATGAATCATTCATTATCATAAATCCCTATGAAGCTTCAATGAAATCATCTATTCTAAATTATTCAAAACATTGAAGAAATCATTATCAATAGAATAATGCACAATAATTGGAACGTCCCTAGGGACACAATAAGATCTAGAATCTCTTGGATTTCAAACCACTATCATTGGGAGGACAGACACCACCCATCTAAATTAAATGTTAATAATATTAATAGTCAAAATAGAGAACATGTTAATATAATTAATTTGATATAACCCTTAACTAATGAGGATAGATTATATGAACCTGATTTACCACAAAAATAATTTGGTAGGGCCTTTATGAAGAAGGAGAGGTAATTGTGGGATCAATCATTCAGGATTCCTTTATACTGAGACCATTTATATGGTCTTGAATCAAAGATAGGAACTCCAATGTGATTATTGGGAACATTATATATATCATAAAACTTTTATAGATTATTATAGATAAATTATACTAGTATTTAAATTAGTAGAAAATACATCTTTTGGTAAACATAGATAAATTTGAAGTCTAGTTTATCCTTTCACAAAGATGAAAATTCACCCCTCATTTTTTCCAGGAAATAATTCATCAAAACTTTTGACATAATTATTATTACTCAATCCACGTAACAACCTCATATCTAAAACCATATGTCCTTAGATCCAAAGTATGGAATTATGAAGTATATTTCTATCTTAATTACAGTGATCTAAATTTATTATTCTATTTATTTGTATAATGTTCCTAAGTAGTCCATTATTGAGGCTTTATTTAGAACTCAACAATTCATGACAAAACTCCCTATATTCGAGGTATACTGCACATAGACTAGTCCCATCAAGTTTTATATGGTCATTTATTCCATATAACATTATATAGAAACTAATATATATGGAAACATTATCACTTTATCCATATTTTTAAAGATTTTTGATATCAATATTCATTCATCACTAGTGGATATTAGTTTTGGATCAAACTTCATCTTGATCCAAACCCTCCATCCTTTGGGCTACAGTGAATCTTACCCATCTCCTACCAATATGAAATTATTTTATCAATCTAAAAGTGAAAAAATACACTCATAATGGTTAATTTGAAAACCCAAATTAGTGATGATATGTTTAATATAGAATTCATGGTTGTTCAATAATACTTGATCATTAACATATTTCTAGTAAGGACCATAATCCATCTGTATACAATAATTTCATCTTAAAATCACTAGTTACTGAAATACTATGTTGGAGGGAAATTTGGTGAAAAATATGGTGGTAAAAACCATTTTTAGTCATATTAATCTAAATAAATTAGTGTATGATATAAAAAAGGTAAGAGAACTGGACATTGTTAAATAAAACCACACAAATCACTATAGTTAATAGCCAGTAAATATTCTTGGTCAATATATAGAGAAAACTCGATAAAGATTTTGGGATTCCCATAAGTCATATTAAAGTAAGAAAACTATAAATTTTAGGACTCACCATTTTTTTCAATGACATATATTTTCTGGTAATTTTCTCAACTATGATTTTTTATACACAAATATCTATTGAATTACCACAATCAATGATGGAGGGGAACCCTATGAAACCCATATGGATCAATATCATCCCCAAGAATAGTTTTCTCAATGTTTTTATGGGTATTAAGTCAACATAACCAGAATCCTTGATTAGATAGGTATGAACCAAATAATACAAATATTGGGATTGATCATTGTTGTTAATATCAATATAGTTTCTATTGAACTGAACAAACTAAACCACTATATAGAAGGAAGTGATACCAATCTAAATAGTAATACATATATACCATCCTATTTATATTGAGTTTCATTCACATATTTTAATATTGAAACTAAATTATAGGATGGGGGATAGAAATAAATCATATATAGCCCACCAAACTTTGATGAATGTGTCCCAACAATAATAAAAAAACTATGAAAAAATAATTTGTTTTTATGAAAATAGATCATTGGACCCTATTTATCAGTTCCAATATTACCCCATAAGATCATGAAAAATATATCTCTTTACTTAAGAAGTAAGTTTTGATTTCAAGTAATTTTATATAAATTATAGGGTCCAAAACCTAAGATGCGACTCGTAATTTGACCCTACCAAAAAAGATACATTGTTTTAAAAATGTAGAAAATAGGACAAATCTAACCCATGATATAAAGGTGGGAGATGATTTTGAAAAAATAATCAAATAAATTTTCATCAGGGATGTTCAATACCCAAAATGGTTAGAAAACATATTCATTATTAAGAAAACTAATGTAATAATCAAAGGGTATGTTTAATTTAGGGGTAAAAACCATTATTTTCTAAAATATGTCTTATTGATAACAATAAATTAATTTTTGATCGATGTTATGGAAGGTTTCAAAGCCCAATAATTCATGTATGGGAGTTATAGTTATAACTTGATCCAAATTTCCATTGAACATAAACAATGAACTGGACTTAGGGAACCCAAATAGGTAAAAATTTACCATGTAATTCTCTTTATGTTGAAGAATATTAGTGATATCTATCAGTATTCCATCAACATATTTTCTAGTCCTTTATGGGGAATACAATATAATGATATGTAGATGATTTTGTAGACAAATTTCACTATAATTGTTATCAACTTTCCAATATTAAGGTTTTTATTTGACAATCTATGGTAAAAATTCTAAATATGAAACCCTTGAAATGTTATTTTAAGATAACATCAAGAAAATTCATCAGATTTAAAATATTACATCAGGACATCAAGGTTGACATAAGAAAGAATGTGTAAATACTTGATATGAATCCAAATCAAAACCTTAAGTAATTAATTGGATTTCAAGGGAACCTATCTTGCCTCATATTCATTGTCAAATACCTCACTATAAAATGTTTGAACTTCAAAATGTTGATAAAAGAAGGAACTATTATTGAGACTATTATAAATATTTTGATAATCACATGAAATATCTATTGTATCATCCTATCATGGTGCCAACTATAGAAGGAAAAACACTTATATACTATGTGTAAAACATCTATTGATATCTTAGTTACCTATTTTCTAATAAGAATAATGTGGTTATATAGAATATACTTTATTTTCTTAGTAGGTTGATTTTTAAAACTTAGACCAGATATTCAAATATTAAAAATAATTACCTATAAGTGGTATTATTGGTGTATATGTTTAGGTATTATCTTAAGTATCATAAGGTCCACCTTCTATCCCACATAAATTATCTCAAATAATCCTTATTCATCTGATGCATAATTGGTGTATAACATGATGTGTAATTATTATATATTCGATTGATATCCAATTACAATCTCAAAAGTTAATAAAATGGAAATTGCTCACATATTTAATTGGGGGACACCATATCTAAGAGAATTTTACATTTTACATGGATCTTCTTGAAAAATATTTATTCTCTATTCATGAAAACCCCCAAAAATATGAAATGCATTTTGATTATGTGTCTATGAGTCCAATAAAAAGAAAAATGGAGGACCTGAAGTTCATTAATGGAAGTATATTGATTATGTTCATTTCCCAATTAAATAATTCCTTTCCTATCATTTCTTAAAATCATAAATATGTACCAATAATTATTTGGAATATGAGGCTCTCATTATAGGACAAAAATTTCCCTTGTAAATACCAGTTATCCTATAAAACATTAACAGTGAATCTGAATTGGTGATCAAGATAATCAAAAGTTAGTAAGCCATAAATAAGGAATACTTAATTAAATTTCTTGATAATGTTTATGGTTTTATAGGTAAATTCAAATTATATCCAACAATGTATCACATTACAAATTTATAGAATACCCAAGTAGATTTATATTCCAATGCAACTATAGACTTAATAGATCTAGGTTCAGATGAGGTGGTCATTCTCATCATGTATAATGGGGTTGTCTCTCTATTTATCAACACTGATATAGGGGATAATAGTAAAGTTGAAACATCCTTATACCAAGGTGAAACTATACACTTGATTATTGATGACCAGACTAGCTAGATGTCACCCATAAGAGAGTTTCTTAAAAACATGAATCTACTATAGGACCAAGATGATAAGGAATAGATTCATTAATTGGAAATAAATTCAATCCATTAGGATGATCCAAATATCAATAAGGTCCCCCAAAAATAAGGATTTTATAGGGTCACCATTAGGGTAATTAAAAGAAATACACCCTCAATCTTATGAAGGAATTCTATGCTAGTTTATGTGGCACACACGAGTCTAAAAAAAATATCATTATCCAAATTAGAATATGTGGTTACTTTTTTTCCATAATTCAGAAAAGACTCTATGAAAGTTGAAAAATAGTTTTATAAGTGTCTGATTAATGAAAATTTCATTCATCAACCACTAGAGTTTTCATACACTTCAAAAATATTATTCTCCACTCATCATATGGGTAATACACGAAATGGGTCTATACCCATGAACCACAACGAAGTTGTTCAAGTTCATTATTACATCCACCATCTTCTTCACAAAATGGGATGAATTTATATCATTAATGTATGTCAGAAGAATATTTTTCATTAATCTCTTGAATTATTATATCATTAAAATATTGGGAGTACCTCACATAATATTAACGGACCTCAACACTAATTTTTATGCAACCAAAATAGATAGGTTGTATCTGGAATATAAAATTTATCCTAACAACTTATCCAACTATCATGTTGTAGTGAATGGATAGATAGATTTGTTAAATAATAAAATATCAAATATCCTTCAAAAAATGGTTAATAAATACAACAAGTATCTTTTATAAAAACTTTTACATTCTTCTTGGGCTTGTCACACCACAAACTAATCGCAACATATGTGAATCCATATTCACTGGCATACTGGAAAGAAGATGCAGCACATTGAGTTTTTTATGAATTATTATTTTTCAGATAAATTTATTTTTTTGTTATCTTTTTTAATAAGAAACACCAAATTAAAATTTCATTACATGTGACATTCTGTAAGATTATGTTACACATGACATTGAGTTTTTATAAAACCGCGACATGTTGTTAACAAGGCCTTTAAAAACTAGCAATTAAACATATCAATATGAATATTAATAACTAATTATTAAATATTATGGATAATGGTTTATATAAATAAAAAATATTGATAACAAAATATATAATTTTCAGTAAAGTTTTTAAATTTTTCAAAAGT
The DNA here is from genome assembly GCA_963277665.1 of Viscum album. NCBI lineage: Eukaryota > Viridiplantae > Streptophyta > Magnoliopsida > Santalales > Viscaceae > Viscum > Viscum album. The sequence goes on from OY728148.1 coordinate 1,357,996,729, forward strand.
ACTAATGTTCCAAAATATTATTTTTTGGGTCTTTTTGGTGAACATTTGTAAATTTTTTTTTAAAATTATATAATATAAATTAGATAAAATAAACTCAATTATTTAATTATTATATCAAAATATTATTAGGGTTAATTCTTGTGATTTTTTTGAAAATATTCATTTTTTGATGAATAGTGAAGAACACCACATTTTATGTGAAAGCCACATTTCCATTTAAAATATTTATAAAGTTGAATTATATTTAAAATGGGTTTCAATATAAAAATAGTTAAATTATACATCCATTAATCCAATTCAGGTTATTGAAATCAATTTTGACATTAAATTTTGATATAAAAACATTGTAAACATTTGAACATTTTCACTTTGAATACCCTATTTCTCATTGCGTCTGGGAGATTAATTGTAAATTAAATTCTGAAAATCATGTGAATTGAGTTTATAAGAATGGATTCCAAATTTTTAATCGTAATAATTAATATTATATAGTAAGTAGAACTTAATTTTTTTCTATAATTATTTGTAAAAATAGTTAGTATTAATTACCACGATTAAGGTTAACATGATGTTTTGTACATTAAATGCATTCAAGTCAAAATTATACATATGTTTTTTTTAATAATTTTAATTAAATATTTATAATAAGTAGTTAAAAATTATCTAGTATAGATAATTATAATTTTAGTCTTAAAGGATATATTTTCTTGGTAAGTAAGAAGATACAAGTTACCGTTGTAAAAAATAAAACGGTATAATTGAGTAACCATAATGACTTAGGAATAACATGATAAAAAATGTGGTTATTTCCTGTGTTGGAGGTTTTCCAAAACAAAATAATACCTCTAATACGTTATTTATCTAATTTTTAGGAATATGTGGTAAGAGTGACCTGCCAATAGTGAATACTTTTGCGTATTTACAAAAATCAAACTCCTCTTCAATTATAAAAGGGCACTCCAACCCGAACTTATTCAAAACTATCATGCCATTTGTATAAAACTACCTTCCCAAATAATATCTAAAATTATGTACTATCATCCCAGATGTCTTAGTATGGATATAAATTCAACCTAGAAATTATTTTTGCAACAAACCTAAGGAGGATACCCGAAGAAGAGGTAACATTCATCAATAAACGTATTTGTTTTAATTATGAATTTACCTCATTACATTATTATTATAAAATTATGATATAACATAAAAATAAAATTATAATTTTTATGTTATTATCACTACCAACAACCATCACCACTTCATTCACATAGTTTACTAAATCATTGTTCTTATGTATGACATACTACCACCTCACAAACCAATGCCATTCATTTTTCCATTACAACCTCTCATGGTTGGAAATAATTATATATGTATTGTTTATATATATTATATTTATGATATTATTATTGATATTTAATTATTATATAACACATAACATCATGATTTCTATTTTTGGGAACAAGATAAAGTCACTAGCGTGTACGACGAACTACCGCCCCGTGAAGCGATGTGATTTGTTCACACTTTACAAATAAGGTAATAAGGATGGATTTATTGAAAATATGTGATATATATGACATAAAAATAAATCTATAATGATAATATATCATTTAACTCTTTTAATTTCACTCTGATATGAAAATGAATATAGTGTTCACGTGTACGTACGACCTACCATCTACATGAACAGTGTATTTCATTTTCTATCAATAAATATTACAGATTAATATAAAAACTTATATAATGAATATATATTCTATTTATATAATTTTTAATATCTAGGTGATTTTTAAATCTTGATTTAATTAATATGTCCAAAAATAAAAAGTCAAAACACAGATGAAAAACAATCCAGTTATTTCCTAAAATGATACTTTAACAAGGAATATTTAATAAATGAGTAATAAAAGGTCATAAGTAAATAGTAGATGATATGATATATATTTATTTATCATTAATATATGTATAATTAACTTATATTTAACATACATGGGTTTTTAATTTGTAATAAAGATGATAATACTTAAGGTAATGGATTTCTATCACACTTTTTACTTATATGAGACACATGCCATATTCACTATCTGTTTCTTTTATGTGGTGTATATAATACCCATGAATTTATTTATTGATTATTATCATTAAAATTATGGTGATTTCAATATCCATTTTAGTATATATATTTCATGGAGTTTACGGTTCAAAAGTTACAAATGTGGCAATGTATTTTTGTCTCAGTTTTCCTTCATTGAGACATACGTTATGTTATGAACCTATATTTTTTGAAGATAAATATTTACAAACCTTTTGAAAATTAATATCATGAATAATTATTATATCAAATATTACCATTATGTTATTCCTTCATGGGGTATACAATTCAATGTTACAAAAGTGGTAAATGTTTGATGTTACAATCTCATCATTTATTATGATTGCTCAAGATTATGCTTACAATGATGAAATATTATGATATATCTCTAAAGAAACACACAATTTGTTTTCTCCTCTGGTTATTCATAATATTTAAATGAATAATATGATTTTTCAACTCATTTGAACTTAAAATAAATGAATTTATTTTTAATAAAATATGACTTTTCTCTCTCTTCGGTCGGAAATACATTTTATTCCAAATTTGTTTTCAAAAAATGTGTTAAAAATGGTTACTAACATTTTAAAAATGATTTATAAAATAAAATTTTATTCATGCTTTAATTTTTAATTTTTTAAAGGAATCTTCATATCTTTTTCAAATATAATGCCTGTTTGGATTCTATAAAAATTATGAAAAGAAACATTGTTTTATAACATGAAAGATATAAAAAATATTTCTTTTTGTCAGAACTACTCAAGGAATTAAATATTCCCTTAAACTTTTTTGGAGCTATTTCCAATGAAATTTTATTCATTAAAATTTTGGAATTTTTTTAATATTTTAAATAAATTATTTCAGAGTGAAAATGATTTTGAAAATGTTTTGTGCTTTAAGAAGTGTTTTCTAAAGAAGAAATGGTATTTCCCTAAAAATATGTTTTAAATTATAGTTAGATATTTTATTATATATTTTCAATGTTATCTTAAAATAATTTTTTTGAATTTTTTTTTGTTTCAAAATTTTATTTTTGAATAACATTTATCACCCTCAAAATATTTCCCATTTAATTTATCTTTTAAAATAATTTTCCATCTAAGATGAAATAATTTGATGTAAATAATTATTTAATTGTTATAAGATGCAAGGATACCATTGTAATTTTTTATTTTAATGTTTTTTATGACAAGATTCTTATGATACCTAATTATTTTTCATGGGTTATAACATGAAAAAGTAGTTATGAAACTCATTTATTTTTTCCATTGGTTATACTATGTTGATATGATTAAATAATTATGAAACATGTCACTTTTACACAGGTTATAAAATGATTTTTTTTATGAAAAATATTTCATTTCATGGGTTATGATATAGTGAATGTTTTAGGATCTTTTTTCCCAGATATCTATGATTTTTATTATGTGGATCGGGAGACCTATATCTCACTACAACACACTAAGTAATTATTCATATCTCATAAGATAAATAGGACTAGAATGAGGAGTGAACTCAATTTATTAAGGTAATTAGTCTACCATTATGGTATTCAAATTCAACCTTGGATACTCTGATGGTTTGGGGATTAAACCTATTCCAATATGACAACCTTGGTAGTGAGTGTTTACTAACATAGAAATGATTTTATATTCTTATATGTATGTCCAAAATCTATTTCCAATAAAAATGTTATGATATCATCACTCACATTGTTATATTTCCTTATGATTCATGTATTATTAACTTATAAAATTTATTCCATGACTCAAAATTATAATATTTTATATACAGCGATTGGGTTTTAAATGTTATTCCCATTTTATACCCTTATATTAATGTTATTATTATACATCTACCTTGTTTACCCTGACTGGTCCTTAGAGCTCAACCTTTCTTTTTTCTCTGTTCCCTAGTTTATAGAGATATTTATTATGTTTGATATGTTTTATAATGGTTATAGTTATGAAGATCATAGTGGGAGATGATGTATTTTACCAATGGACCAGTTTTTAGTGTTTCCAAGATTTCAAAGACACCAATATATTATGTTCTTTATGTGTGTGTTTATGTAATGAAATGAATATTCATCTAATAAGATATAATATCTATGTAAGAAAATCCTGGGTAGCTATATTTAGTGTCAGATGATAGGTTTAGTTAACCTTGGGAAACTAGGATGAAAGAAACGTATTGAGATACCTATAGACTTGTATAAGGATAAGTATAAGGATGATAAAACATATAAAAAAATACCCTAGAATTTTGGTAGAGGGTAGAGTGATTGGTTTCCACATAATTAAATCCCTACTTGGATACTACAAGTGGATTTGGATCTATAATAGAGGTACCTAGGGGTATTTACTCCAAAAGGGAGCATTTAAAAGGACTTGATCGACACCTAGTGCATAAAAGCTGACTTTTATACACACCTGGGTTGACAATCCGAGGGGATATTCATTGTAAATTCACAATAACTTTTAAAACCATAATAAAAAATTCAAATAGATGATGATTATGAATGAACTCATATAAACCTAAGGTGTCAAAGATTAAAGAATAAGGTGTCATGATTTACACTTCTTATAAGTAATTTATCATTATTATGTGGTTACCTACTATGATTATTGTCTCTTACACAATTGTTTTTGGATTTATTTAATGAATGGAACCAAAAGGAATCATGTTAATGATGAGTTTGAAAAGAAATTTAATGATTATACTCATAAGTATCCAAACATTATGGAAGAAAAAATGAAAAATCTTATTTCTATGCTCACACAACATTCTCAAGCTATGTATCATGTTAGACTTCCAAATGAACAAAGGAGGGAATAAAATACTATTGAATCCATCATGGGGAAATTTATGTCTTCTTTTAGTGGTTCTTCTAGTCCTCTAGTTGCTGAACAATGGAACAACACCTCTAAAAATATATTTTTCATTATCTAATGTTCAGAACAAGAAAATTCATTTTGGTTGTCTACTATTTAGAAGATAAATCAGATCAATAGTGCACTCTTATCAAGAATACAAAGCAACATGATGAAATTGACTATATGGATTGGGAATAGTCTAGGAACTTATTTTTCGATAATTACATTCCTCATACTATCCATATGATGAGGGATAATGAGTTCCTTGATCAAAAACGAAATAATGATGAATCTATTGGTACCTGTGTGGAATATGTTACAAGATTTTTCAGGTATGCTTCTAGAATTATCATCCAACCTAAATTAAAGGTTGATCAATTATTTAGTTGCTTAAAACAAAGTCTCTAAATGGAATTATCCATTATATACTTTAATAGCTATTAATAGACTTTTTGACATAATATAAATATGTAAATTAATGTTGGAGTTACATATCAATATCATGGATTTTATAAAAATAGAAAAATGGAATTCAGAGGAAAAGATAAAAACCATTTAAGGAAGAATACTAGATTTCATTTATGATCAATGTGTGGGAAGATTAATGTAGGATATTGTATTAAGGGGACTAGTAAATGTTTTAAATGTGGAAGGGAATGTCACTAGACAATTGATTATTTAATTGATAGGAAGAAGTCTTCTAATGATGTGTATATGGTGAAATATTTATAGAATTTACCACCCACACTATAGTGTTTAAAATGAATAGAGTATGGGATATATGCTAACTAGTTCCCAATATAAAGTTCAATGATAGTGATCGATGTATATAACCTCTTAAGATAGGGTATAAAGAAAAATATCATGTGATAATTATTTCTAGTGAGCGGTGAGATAAAGAGATGGTAAAAGGTACACTTAATATCCACTCTATAATTTTTAATGTCTTATTAGACTCTGGATATAACCATTCTTTGATATCTAAATAATTTTCTAAGGGTATCAAGATAACACCCAAATTATTATATTTAGAATTAGTAGTGAAAAATCCTAATGGTATGATGGTCACATCTCAATTATATGATTACTCCATGGTGGATTTTTTTTGAAATTTTATTTATATTAATATTTTTATTATTCTTTTAGTGTAATTTGATGTCATATTAGGAATTAATTGGACTTCTCTACACAAATACGACATAAATTAGCTAGTATGTGAATCCATGTTTGATATTCCAAAACATTCTATGGTAATCTATCAATGTGATGATAATTATAAACTTATGATGGAGATTACATCCATTATGTGGGTCTTAATTCCTATACAAAAGGGGATTTTATCTCAAATGGTTGGGGAGAAACAAGACATCAATGGTATTACAATTGTGTAAAAAAATTTAATGTATTACTAGAATAGTTATATAGAATTCCACCAAAAAGTTAAGCTATGTTATTAAAATAACTCATACCTGGCACCACACCAATTTCAAAGACTCCACATAGAATGGAACCTATTTAGGTTTAATAATTAAAGAAGAAAATCAAGGAAAACCCTGACAAGGGATTCATTCATCCATGTGTGTCACCTTGGGGTGCAACAATTAGTTTTATTAAAAATAAAGATAGATTTACGATACTCTGTATTATTTATCAGGAGATAAACAAGGTAAAAATAATGAACAAGTGTCCTCTTACCCATATTTAGGACATGTTTGATCAACTGTTTGAAGATCAATACATTTCCTAGATTACCCTATATTTTGGATACCATAAATTGACGGTTAAAAAGGGGGATATAACCATGAAAACATTCCATAAAGGTTATGGAAACTATGAATATATAGTGATTCCTTTTTTTTCTTACTAATTCTTCTTCCATCCTCATGGATTTAATTAAAAGATAATTTATATATTGCATTGATCAGTTTGAGGAAATCTTTATCAATCATATTATTATCTATTTAAAGAGTTAGGAAGAGAATTTATATAACCTTATAATTTTAAAAAAGACCCCAAGGAAGGAGAAAATATGTGAAATTTTTTCAAAGTGTTATTATTTTCTTCTAATGGATTCATTTTTTGGTTATATAATATCAATATAGTGTATATTGATAGATCCATCAAAACAGAGGCCACTAAATGTTGGCCCATAGCAATTATAGTGATGGATATTTATAGTTTTCTTTATTTCGATGGATATTATCAATGGTTTTTGGATGATTTAATATGACTATATAATCCTCTAACCAGGTTAACATAGAAGGGATCCAAGTTACTCTAGAAAAATTAATGATAGGAAAATTTTATAGAACTATAGAGAAGATTAGTCAGCATAACTCTGCTTATATTCACTTATAGTGGAAAAGGTTTTGTAATCTATGTGACACATCCAATAAGGGATTAGAATGTGTTCTTATAAAAAATGAAATTTTTATAGCTTATTCATAATTAAAATAGAACATTCATGAACAAAATTACCCAAATCACAATTTAGTGGTAACTATGGTAATTGTTTTTATTAACGATATGGAGGCATTATCATTATGGTGAAAATTGTGATATATATACAAATCATAGAACATTATAGAATATATTTACAAAAAATTAGTCGACCATGTTCTAGATAATATGGTTATATATTATTAAGGATTATGACTGCTCAATACATTACTACCCATGGAAATCGAACAAGGTGGCTGATGTTTTGAGTTAAAAAGATCATGTTACCTTATCCATGATGAGGATAAAATAGATTAAATATTTTCGGATATTTAATGAATAGATATATAAATCATGAATTATGGGAAACTAATTCTATATTTCTCAATTTAATTTACAAAAATCAATCTATGTGAAGATTAATAATAAAAAAGTAATATTTATAGATGAAAAAGAAGGTTAAAAATGTTCATGAGTTTATGTTTGATCACAATGGAATGATAAAGTTCCTGAACTATATATGGGTTCTTTTTATACCACATTTAAAGAAATAATTTTTAAAATAATATTATATTTATTCATTCTTTATTCATCTAGGAAGTGTGAAGTTATATAAAGATTTGATAGAGTACTTTTCTTGGGATGACATGAAGAGAGATATTGCAGAGATTGCATCTCGATGCTTGGTAAGTCAGAAAGTTATGGATGAAAGGAAAAAAATCTATGGGGATGTTACATCCATTACCCAAACTAAAATTGAAATGAGAAAAGATCACCATGGATTTTTTCATTAGATTACCAAAATGTATAAATGGAATTATGCTATATTGGTTGTAGTCGACCACCTTACTAAGTTAGAACACATAATCACTATCATAGAATACTTATTTATTTATCATATTGATAGGATATTAATTTAAAAGGTTGTAAGGTTTCATGGAGTACCACATTCCATTGTATTTGATTGGGATATGAGGTTTAACTCAATGTTCCAGAAAAGTCTTCAATAAGCAATTGATACAGAGTTGAGTTTTAGCACTGTGTATCCCACTGAGAAAGATGGCCAATCAGAAATAACACTTTATACCCTATATAATATATTTATATTAGGTTATTTGTATTTAAAAGGTGTTTGAGATTAACACCTTACTCTAGTTAAGTTTTATTACAACAATATCTTATATACAAGCTTTCAGATGGATCCTTATGAATTCTTATATAGAAAGAAGTTTAGAGATCCATCATCATAGAATAAACTTGGAGAAAGAAAGGTATAAGGATCTAAGAGAGAAGATTAAATTGAAGACCAGGTTAGATCCATTTATAAAAAATCAAGGTTGATCAGATTCATAATAATAGATATATAGATAATCATCAGTGTGATCTAGAATTTGAAATTGGTGATAAGGTGTTTCTAATAATTTCTCTTGGTAAGAAGTTTATGAGATTTGGGAAGGGAAACTAAGCCCTAGGTATATTTTTACCTTTGAGATTAATGATCATATAAGGACCATAGGATATAATCTAGAGATCCCACCTAACCACTTTCATGTCCATGATGTGTTCCATTTATCTCTTCGGAGGAAGTACATGCCAGACACTTCACATGTTCTGAACATCGAGGTCATACCATTAGAGAAAGATATTTCTTATGAGGAACAACCAATGGAGATTCTGGATGATAGAGATAATGTTCTATGAAACTTGACCACTCTCATAGTCATTTTTTGGGTGAAATCACAAGTTTGAGGAAGCAACGTGACAAGTTGAGGATATGATGAGACAAAATTATTCTCATTTGTTTGTTTTAGATTGATGAATTTTGAGGGAAAATTCATTTTAAGGGGGTAGAATGTAACACACTGAGTTTTTTTATGAATTACTATTCTTAATTAAATTGAATTTATTTTTTATCTATAATTACACCCATCGCTAATTTAATCTAGCATTACATGAAACATTGGGTTAGCCTGCGTTACACACAACACTATGTTTTAGTAAAAAAATATATATTATTAACGAGACTATTTTTAAATAACTATTAAAATAGTAAATAGGATTATTAATAACTAATTTTTAAATATTATGTATAATGGTTTATATAAATAAAATATATTGATAATAAAATATATAATTTTCGGTAAACTCATTATATGGTTAAAAAATACTATTTTCTTAAAAAATATTTTATATTTTTGCTAAAAATTAATAAAATTAATTTTTTAAAATTTTATAAAATGAATAGAATAAATTTTCTTTTGAAATCTGTATCTCAAAATTATCTTAGGGTAATGTTTTGGGTTTTTTTTCTTCAAAGTTTCATTTTTTAATGAACGGTGCAAACTACTAAATTTTATGTGAAAAATCCATTTTCATTTAAATTTTTTATAATGTTATATTATATTTTAAACTGTTTTGAGGGAATTTTTTTTAAATTATAGATAAATTAATCCAATATAGGTCATTAGAATCAATCTTATCTTAGTTATTGATATAAAAACATTATTAAAATTTTAAAATTTTCTCTTTGAAAGCCTACTTTCTCATTTCTTCTTATAGATTAAACTAAATTAAATTATACCACTTATGTAAATGAAATTTGGTAAAATCAATTCAATTTTTTTAATTTTTATATTTTATATTATCTTGTAAATTTGAATTTATTTTTCACCATAATTATTACTAAAAACAATTAAAATTAATTAACCTGGTAAAGGATAAATTGAGGTTTTCCACAATACTTATGTTTTTGTCTAAATTAAATATCTACATAAATAGAATTTTAATTTAATAAAATAGATATTTTATTTATAATTAGTAGGTATATGTCATATATTATTGGTCCTTTAAATTTTATTGTTAACAGATAAATTACACAGGTAAGTAAAAATGATTCAACTTACTATGTTAAAAACCAAGTATAAAATTGAGAGAACTTAATGAATAAGGAATCAAATGATGTTAAATGTGTTACTATTATGTATTGTATGTTTTTATAGACCAAATAATTCTTATAATACATTATTTATCTATTTTGAGCCATATTAGGTAATAGTATCCCCCAATAGTGAATACTTTTTTGTACTTTAAAAAATGTCACCCCACTTCAGTAACAAAAAGGCACCCCCACTAATTAATTCACACCTATAAAGACCTTTTTCATGAAAAAAACACAAAAATCACTTTTCCATTTCCATACTCTCTTCCTAGAATCCTTATTTTGGACAAAATTTAACCTAAGAAGGTTTTTGAAGCAAACCTACGGAGGATACATGAAGAATACGCAACGTTATTCAAAGAGTGATTTTATTTATTCCTCTACATACATCTATTGTAACTATAACATGATGATATAATATCATCATAATATTCAATATACTTATATGGTTTTTGTTAGTGGCATGATCTACAACCATGTCCACTTCCACAAAATGGGTTATAGAATCATCGTTTATGTGTACGGTGGATTACCGGATCACAAACACATGGAATTCTTTTTCCACCACCACCTCTCAAGAATTAACATAATGATTTATTTATTGTTTAAATAAAATAGGTATGATATTATTATTATTTTTAAATTACTATACCACACATATCTTTATTATTTCTATTTTTTGGAATACGATAACGCCACTCTTGGGTATGGAGGACTACCACCTCACAGAGCGATGTGATTCATTAAATCTTTATAAGGATGATAATAAAGATGAATTTTATGGAAATATGTGAAATATAAATTATTATTTAATTATAACATATTAGTTTTCTTTTCATATTTTAATACAACAAGAAAATGAAAACAATGTTCATGCTTACATACAACCTACAGTATCAATTAACGATGTATTTTGTTTTCTATCAATAAATTTGATGGATTACTATAAATAAATATATAATGAATATAAATGATATTTATATCATTTTATTAATAATTTTTATTATTGAATAATGATATAAGTGATATGATAAAAAACAATTCAAACATACATGAAAAACAAAGTAGTTGTTTCCCGAAACATAACTTTAACAAGGAATTGTTAATAAAAGGTTAATAAATATTCATAATTAAATAATATATGATATGATATATATATGGTTCTATAAAATATGTGTAATAAACTTATGTTTATTATACAAGAGTTTTTAATGTGTTTTAAGGAAGTCAATACTTAAGGTAAAGTATTTCCTTCTCACATTTTACTTTTGTGAGAGACAAACCATATTGACCACATATTTACTTTATATGATGTATATAAAACACAAGGATATATTTTATGATTAATATCCTTAAAATTATATGTATTTAAACATTCATTTTATTATCTATCTTTCATGGGGTTTATGTTCAATATTTACCACGACGACAAGGGGTTTTTGTCTCAATTTTCCTACTTTAAGACTTATGTTATGTTATAAACCGATATTATTTTATGAGGTTTATGTACAGCCCCTTGTAAATGTTATATAATGAATAATAATGATATTTTATATTTAATTTATGTTGTTACTACATGGTTATTTTTATTTAGAGTTACCAAAATGGAAAGGTTTTTATGCTACAATGCCATCTTTTATTAGAATTGCTCATGATTATTTTTCAAATGATGAAATATTTTGATTTATCTATCAAGAAAATCATTAATATTATTATAATTTGTATATTAATAATATTTTAAAGTAATATTACAATTTTCCACTCTTTGCGGATTAAAATAACTGATATGTTTTTTAAGAAAATATGAATTTTCTATCTCTTTGGTTGAAAATCTGTTTTCTTCTTAAACCATGTTTTATTAATATGTTCTAAAAAATGTTTTCAAAAATTTTCAAATGAATAATTTAAGGAATTTTTATTCATCTTTTAATTATTAATTTTTTTGGAAGTAATATTCACAACTTTTTAAAAAACAATGTCGTTTGGCATCTATCAAAAATTTGAAAAGAATAGTTGTTTTATAACATGCATGAGAAAAAGTGTATTTATTATTGTCATGAAAAATAAATTATTTCAGGATTACATTACTATTTTTCAATTATATTATAAAATTAATTTTTTACTTAATATTTTTGTTTTTTTTAGATTTTAAATAAATTATTTCAAATTGAAAATGATTTTGAAAATGTTTTGTGTTTTAAAAAGTATTTTTCAATGAAAAAAGGATATTTTCCTTAGGAAATGTTTTAAATTATTTTAATGTATTAATTTATAGTTTTAAAAGTTTATCTTAATATAAAAGTATTTTTCAAAATGGTTTTTAATTTATTTGCATAGAAAAGTTATCATCTTCAAGAAACTCTCTCAGGGATTTATCCTTGAAAATAATTTTCCAACTTAGGTGATATCCTCTGATGTAACTTATGCATTACTAGGGATATGATCCAAGGATACCATTATTGTTATTTTTTCTGAATGTTTTATGATGACAATATTTTTTTGAAAAAAATTTATTTTCTATGGGTTATTTAAAAAAAAATTTATATGAAAGTTGTTTCTTTTTCCACGGGCTATGATGTGATGAGATGATGGAATGATTTTGAAACCTGTCTCTATTCCAAATGTTATGATATGATGAAATATTAATGAAACCTATAATTTACTTGTTTTATTAATTAATAGTTTTTTATATTTCTATGAATAATTTTAGAGCTATATTCTAAGACGATGTGAGATTTTAGAGCATAGTCTGCCAAAAATTGTTATTTGAATTTTTTTTAATATATTCATATCACTCGCATGAAGTTTTCCTGAAAAAGTGGATCCAAATTAAAAAATATTATTAGATCTTAAATCTGGGATCTTCATCGAGTTTATAATGTAGGGTTCACCATAGACACAATATAATCTTTTTCGGCATTGGGTGTTTTTGTAAACTGCTATTGTGGGTGAAAATAATAAAATAAATAAATTTAAATAATTTATTTCTTTATTTCAATGAAAAAAACTATAAAAATATATTTTAACATGTATATTAATAATCCATATGACCATATTCATAACCTGGGGATTTAGAGTATTTTTTGGAGGGATTTATTGGAGGATTATTGATATATGACATCAAATCATGATCATATTGAGGAGTATGCGCCAATAAAATTTGTAGATCTCCCCCAAAATAATGAAGTGTGATCATTATTCATCATAGATTAATAAAAATAAAGGTATTAAATTTTTTTATGTGAATTTATCTCTATTTTATTATTACTACAGTGAACATGAATCAATCAACTAATTAATTGATTCACGAATTGAGTGTATTGCAGGTGTGGGTTAAATTATATAGTAATTAAGGGATTTGTTTGTTGATCATATTACATCTGTTTGTTTTCTATTCTAACTGAAAATAATCTAGGACAACATAATCATTGGTCAAGGTACATTCCAGACATTTGTGTTCTATTCATTTCTTTCCCCATTCTTCATTCATTACAGACAATTCCTTTGGGCCTCAGTTAAATGAATACCTGGAAATCAATGATGGTGCACCCCTTTCCAGGAACAACCGATTGATATCGTATATGTGAGTTTAGACTGGTGATGAGATCAATTTAGGATTACATATCTAGTGACTATAACCATGGTTTGGTCATGAAACAATGACAAGGTAGGATAATAGTTGTTTCCCAAACATTGAATATGGGAACATTCTGGATTTCAGTGGTGAGAAGGTTTGGTCAACCTCAGATCCATGATATATGGAATGATTTAGGGTGAAATATGTATTTGAAAATTCACAAGAGAAGACAAATGAGACTTTATGTGGGTATTATGAAAAGCCATAATACACAGCCTATAGTCCTGTGAACACATTCCATGTAGTTACATTAGTGTCATGCTAGGGTTTTATGCGGAGATAAGTATCACTCACCATGTGAATCATGTAACATGTCATGAAAACCATGACGAATAGCTCGCGAAGTATATAAAGTACATTCCTAGGACTCTAAGTGGAATTACATGCCATGTACATCATTCCACATGCCATGTACACCCTGGAAGGCTGCTCAATGTGTACAGGGAGTACACACCCAGTATGTTGGGTGGAATTACACATTTTGTGAGCCATGACACACACCATGTACACCCTAGCATGAAGATAAATGTGTATAGGGAGTACACACCCATGATTTCAGGTGTCATTACACACTATATGGGCCATGAAACACACCATTTACACCATGGTAGGTAGCTCAACGTATACATGGAGTACACATCTAGGAGGATGGGAGGTCCCACACACCATGTGTGGTGGGATACATTCCATGTACTTAGGAAAGTACATGGTCATGGAAATTCCACATGCTGAGTGCTAGCCCAAACACCGACATGATATGTACCCTTAGTGGATATACCACACTTCCTTAAAAATTCATGTCATGTAACTACAAGACATGGTTAGTGCTGAGAATGGGAGACACTTGGTGTACCCCATGGGACATGTCGTGAACTCCTCCATGGATAGGTTGGATTACTAGTTTTTCTCAACTCATATTCGTTGTAATATTCTCTGAGATTCTTGGGACTATTAGTGGTTGAGTGTGTTCTCTTGGTCCATTCTTTTGAGGGTTCAATGAAACATTCCATTTTTATCATCATTGGTGACCCCTATGACGATTAATTCCTATTAATAAATATAGTTTGGGTGAGTTCCATTGATCTAAATTGAGTCTTATCAATCTAATTTGACTATAACAATCAGTGGTTTAAAGCATCTATCCCTTCAAGTGGTTTGGGTTGATCCTCATTTCCCCCATGTTTCCCAATGTAGGGTTTTTTAAAATTGGTGTGACCATCACTACACATGAGTCGATCCCATATATAGAAGGATGTTTCTTGTAGTGTCTAGTATCCCCCCCAGTGAGCGCTAGCCTTTGACCCCTACTTATATATCAAGACCTGATCTATATGATGATCTGTAGTCCAATTAAGTGTATTTATCAAATGAAACCTATCATTACCCTTCACTATTCTTTGTGGTGAGACATTATGAGCATGACCTCTAGGATGAGTTTCATCAGTGGTAGTATAGATTAAGAAGTTGTTCCTCCCATATGAGAGAGGCCACTAGGATGAGTGTTGATAGTGTTAGTATAGCTCATAGAATATGTTATCCTAGATGGGCACTATATAGAACCTTCGACCATAGATCTTAGGATAGTAATTATGGTTGGGATCTTACCTTTTGATTGTTTTTATACTATGAGTATATATAGATGTTTTATTTTATGCATCATTGTTTGACTAGAATATCCTATGATGAGATGGCTACGCTTGATACTTTATTCTTTGTGATTTTGGGGGTTCCCATTAGGTGTTGTTATACCCACCCCTAAATGGGATCATCTAACCCATGTCATGTATTATGAAGATGAAAAATATTTTCCATATTCCATGGAGGAATAGTATTAGGTAGCTTAGTTTTAAAAATAAAAACTATGGTTTATATCAGTGCATAATTTGAAAATATTCCCCTCTTTTTGAGAAGGGTAGAATTTATTTCTAGTTTTGGGTGGGCTTTTATTTCTCCCCTTTTTATTATTTCTAATACTTTATGTCATACCAGGATTGTGAGATTATAGAATTATGAAATCATTATTACTAGTTGTTTTATTTTTCTATATTGTATGGGATTAGAGATATTTGTGTGTGTATATATAATTTAGGTAAATTCCTTCCATGTGTGTAATATGCCTTATCGGTTCTAGTCACCATCCCATGACCTATAGAAGGAGAGCTTGGGGTAGTTACAGCTGGAACCATGGTGGGATGAGTTTTGATAGAATGGTATTAGATGGGTATATAACCTGAAGTGTAATGAAAATTTATTTGTTTAGGAACATATTTTGGAGTTTCTTTTTTCTAAAAGTGGGGTTTGGTTTGGGAACTATGTAAATAATGTTAAAGTGTTTTGATTTTTTCTCTCAGGACATGTGTTTAGTGTTGTTTCCATGAATGATGTATCCTCTAATAGATGTGGATTGGAGTCACATGGACCAAGTGACACAATGGAAATAATCCACTCGCTATAATCTATGGCTTCTTGGACTATTGGTTGGGGAAATTCAATTCTTAGACTTTGACCTCAAGATATGTTATCATTAGCTCTGGATTTGGAGAAGGATATACTGGAAGTGGATTTCCAATTCCACTACGGTTTTCTGGAGATAGTGGTGATACCCTTTGGAGAGTTGTGTGACACAACAGAATCATGGGACCTATGTACTGGATCCTTAAACCTTATTGGATTAGTTTACAATAGTTTTATTATATGAAATCCTTGTGTACTCAGCATCGAGTAGGAGACCTTATTGGATTAGTTTACAATAGTTTTATTATATGAAATCCTTGTGTACTCAGCATCGAGTAGGAGTATGCAAGACACAAGAAGAAATGCATTTTACCTCCAGTCGTTAGTTTTTACCCTTCTTTTTCTTCAGATACCTAGAGAGGTATAAATTAGGGATAAAGATTATGAGATGTTGTGTATCCAGATATCCACCAGGTATATTCCTGATGGATTTTTACAGAGGTGGGATGTCATTATCCATTTTCAAGGATGGAATATGACATTAGTCACATTGTGAAAAAGGTTATGAGGTGGGGTTTTTCACATAGAAGTACATCTAGTGGAGATGAGGATATACCAAGATCTCTTAGCACCAGTTGAAGTAATAAGGTATTTATTGTATGTTTTCATGATAAACTCTTTTTGGTTCATATTTCTATGGGGGATGAGCAAGAAAGAATTATGGAGAGTTTGGGACATCTGTACATGCATGGGTATTCTGACTTTAGGGGATTCTATAGAGAATCATTGTAGATTATGATGTTTACTTCATGAAATGATTATGGAGAGGATTTGGTAAGCCTTTGGGGACTCATTTTCATTTGAGGATAATTTTTTACCTAGGCCGGATGGCCACATAATGTGGACTGGTCAAGTTCTGGTGAACACACATCAGGTTTGAATGTCAGTTTTGAGGCATGGTTAGGAGGATAATCTACCATCGATGGAATTTTCATATCATTATTATTTTTACTCTACAACTGGAGTAGAAACTTTTTGAGGCCATGCATGATAGAACTTGTAAAACACTATTATACTAGATAGAGCTGGTGGTTAAGAACACTTGTTTCCTAATTTTGTTTCTAGAAATTGTTATAGAGGGTTTCGTTCATTTATGGGAGGTTAAGGACTACCAAAAAATTTCTATGAGTCCTCAATGGACTAATAAGTTATAAAATTGGAGTGGGAGAGTTATAGAGTCTTATTTAGGAAGGTAGTCTATCTCTTGGGATCTTAGGCCATTTCTTTATCCTACTACTATATTAGGTTAGCAAAGAAGTGTTTTGCTTAACCCTGCATACATATTAGTTTTTGTTACTTGGTGTTATACACATGTCATAGATAAGGAGGTATGTACACAAATAATAGTACAATATCGACCTGGGTATGATGGGTCATGATAGTGTAGTTTCCTTTTTCAAGGATCCAATGATTTTGAGAACAGGAAAAGAAAAATTGTCCATGGGAAATTGTCTTCTTTGTGATTTTGTTTTCTAGAAGCACTTGAAAGAATATGGGGAGTTTGTGGGAGTGGGAGACTTAGTTCATAGCTTGGTATCCTCACCTTTTTTAGTTTGTACTTTTTGGGGATGAAAATCCTTTGAGAATAGAATAATTTAATGTCCTAGTTTTTTCGGTGTAATACTTTTAAATATTTAGAGGAATATTTTTAGAGAAATGTGCTAAAGAGGCATGAGGTTTTAGGGCCCAGTGTTACTAGAATTTATATTTAAAAAATATTAAATATAATAATATCCCATGCATGTAGTTTTTTATAAAAAAGTGGAATACCTTCAAAAAGGAGTCTTAGATCGAAAATATGAAACCAATGATGAGTTCAGAATAGAGGATTTACCATAGGCATAACATAATCTTGGTTGGATTCAGGAATTTTAGTAATGTTATTTCATGTGATCTAATAAAAAAATATAATGTATTTGTTTATTTATTTTGACATAGAGACCAAGAATGAACTATTTAAACACGACTAAGATTAATCCATTGGTTTAGCTTAATAACTAAGGGATTTATTGGAGCCATTAGAGGATCATTGGAAGATGACATCAGATCAAGACCAGATCAAGGTTTGTGAGCCAACACAACTTGTGGATCTCATCAATGAAAATTATGTTCAATAATTAATCATTAGATATTTATTAAAATAGATGTTGTATGATGTTTTATGTGGATTTATACCCATTTGATTTTTTATACAATGAACACAAATCAATCAACTAAATAATTGATTTGTGGATTGAGTGTATTGTGTTGCATGTTAGATTATTTGGGAAATGG
The DNA here is from genome assembly GCA_963277665.1 of Viscum album. Lineage (NCBI taxonomy): Eukaryota > Viridiplantae > Streptophyta > Magnoliopsida > Santalales > Viscaceae > Viscum > Viscum album. Next base: position 1,358,015,499 of record OY728148.1, read on the forward strand.
GGGATTTCATTGTTGATTATGTTATATATATTTATTCTTCATTATAACAGAAATTAATCGAGGCCAACAAAAACACTATTCAAGGAACATTATTCACATTTGTGTTTTGTGCATTTCTTTTCATATTATTTATTCATCACTGGTAATTGCTTTGGCCTGTAGTTTTATGAATAACCCTAAATCAAATTTTCCCACCTATTTCATGGTGAAACAGATTGATACCACATAACTAGGTTTGTATTGGTGATGAGATTGATCTATGATGACAGATAAAGAGACTATGATGGCAGTTAGGGTGTGCAACACTGATGAGGTACGATGATAGATGTTTCCTGAGCACCAGATATAGCCTGATTCTGGTTATCATAGTGAAAATGTTCTGTTAGACTCATATCCCTAATATAAAGCATGATTTAGGGTGGAATTGGATTATGTGGAGATGCGGGTGAAGAAGTGAGAGGATTTTTGCAGGTTCATTGAAAAATCCAACTACACATTGTGTTGTTCGATGAATACATACCATATAGTTCTTTCTATGCAGCTCTTGGGTTTCACACAGAGTTAAGTATCACACAACATGTGACTCATGTCAAATTCCATATAAAACTCATTGACTAGATTGGCGTATATAGGGAGTAAAATAACTTGAGTCAAGGTGGCATTACACACCATGTGGGCCATGCGACACACAGTGTACACCTTGACTGATGGCTTGACATCTATAGGAAGTACATTTCTAGAAGACTAGGTAGAATTGAATGCCATGTGGGATATGACATATTCCATTTATACCCTAACATAAAGATCGATGTGTATAGAGAGTACATGACCAGATGGTCAGGCAGTGTTAGATGTCATGTGGGCCATACCACATGTTATGTACACCCTGGAATGTGGCTCAACATGTACATGGAGTACATACCTAGGAAGTTAGGTGTCCCTAAACATTGTGTGTGGAAGGATAAAAGCTATGTACTTTGCAATGTACATGGGAACAAACTGGCCACACACTGACTTCCATCCTAGACACTTACTAACCTTGTACCCTTAGTGGACATATGGTGTAACCCTCTGTAATTCAAGTCATGTGAGTGTGATATATGAGCAATTCTCAAAATGGGAGATACATCGTCTACCCTTAGGTAAATTCCATGTACTCCTCAGAGGATTTGATGGATTCCTCTTTGTTCTCATATCAGTATAATTTTGAGCTTGTGGAATCTTCCCAATAAAACTATTAGTTTAGTGTGTTCTATTATCCAATTCCTCTAATGGTTTAGTGTAGTATTTTGTTCTCAAAACTGATGGGGACCGCTATATATATTTTCTTTCTATCTCAATTGTATGAGTGAGTTCTCATCTTATGAATTGATTTGTCTCAGTTCACTGGGACTGTACCCCTCAGTGGCTTAGATCATGTATCCCTTTGAGAGGCCCTGAGTGATCCCAATTTATCTTATGTTACCTTAGGTTGGGTTTTTTGGAATTAGTGTGATTATCACTACATGGGAATTCATCCCCTATCTAAGAATATTTTTTAGTTGGATTTTCATGTCCCCCACTGATCCCTAGGAATTGAACCCTATTTTTGTATCAATATTTGACCATTTTAATGAGGTTTAGTCTGACCGATTGTGTTTATCTGATAGTACCACTCAGTATGATTCATGTATCTTCTTGACTAGACCTGATGAGAGTGCCCACTTGGATGATCGGGGAAAATATAGCTTGGAGAGTGACTCCTCCTAGACAAGCATGACCTTTGGGATGAGTTTCAATAGTGGGGGTATAGCTCATGGAGTGTGTTCTCTTGGACGAGCCTTATATAGACCCTTTGAGCAGAAATACTGGGCTATTAATTATGGTTTTGATCATACATTATGATTGTGTGTCTTCAATGAGTATATTTAGATGTTTTATTGTATGTCTCATTTTATTATTGACATATATTGTAAATATTTGACTAATTTTGAGGCTTTATAATAGTAATTTTGGGGTGTCTTATTGAGCATTGTAATACTCACCCCTGCATGGGATCTACTCTCAAATGTCATGTCTTATATAGAATAAATGACTTTTTTTGAATTCCATAGAGTACTAGGAGAAAGAGGATCTTTGTTTGGGTGATATAGAATGAGGTGCATATTGATGTTTCCTTTGAAAACATTACCCTCATTCCAAATAGGGCGAAGTTTTTTTTTCCAATTTTGGGTGGGCCAACATTTCCCCCTTTTTATTCTTTCCAGAACTTTATGTCATACATTGATTGTGGTATTATTGATGTATGCATGTATTATTACCATTTATTCTAATTTTTATCATTTTATGGTAATGAATATGTGTGTGTAGGTACATGAGTAAAATTCCTCCCATGTGTGTGATATACCTTATCGGTGAGAGATACTTGCCCCTCACCTATTAGAGGTGGGATTGAGGTAGTAGTGGCTTTGACCCTGGTGGGTCAGCTCGTGATGAAACCCATTTCATTTCATGGGTTATGATATGATGAATATTTTATGATATTTGTCACACATATGTATTATTTTCATTATGTGATAGGTGGGACCTATATCAACATCTAATACATTTGGTAATGATTTATATCTCATTAGATAAACAAGAATGGAATTGGGAGTAAACTCAATTTAGTAAGGGACTATTTCCTCTATGATGGTCTTAAGAGTGAACCTTCAATAATAGTATGGTTTGGGTAGTTAACCCCTTCTTATATAATAGCCTTGGTAGTGATCCCTGACTAATATAGAAATGAATTTCTATTCTATTTGTATAACAATAATCTATGTCTTATGCTGATGTTTTGATCTAATAAACCATGTTCTTCTATTATCTTATGATTCATGTCTTATAAAATTCCAAACATTATACCATGAATCTATATTATTATCTTTGATATATAGGGTATGGTTTTCAAATTTTATGATCATCTTATCATACTCATATGTTCATGTTTTACTTATATATCAACCTTGTTTACCCTTACTGGGCATCTAATATCACCATTTCTTATGTTTCCTTTCCCTATGATATGATGAAATGTATTACGTATGAGACATATAAGAAGGGATTTTGTTTTTATGATAATAGTAGGAGACAATTTAGGGTACCTATAGTCCAGTTGTTTGTGTTTCTAGGATTCCAATGACACTACACTATTACAATCCTCAGGCATGTGTTTATTTAATGTAATGAATATTCTTATAATAATATGTAATGACTGTGTATGAATATCTTGAGTCTCTATAAAATTATTATTTCTTATCATGTTATAATTTACCTCCCTTCATGTTTCCATTTATTATTAGATATATGAGTATTAGAAATATTCTACTCGACTTGATGAATTATAAAGACTCAATTAGAATAAGTTATTCTCATTAAACAACTACGATATTTCCAAAATCATATAAAACAAGTATTAAATAAGGATTTTCTCCACTCATTAATATGAAGAGAACAACTATTATATTTGATAATGTTGATTATACATAAGAAGAAGATACCAAATCCTAAGCGGAAATGAGAAGGACCCTATACTGCCCAACAAATTTACTCCAATAGACCTTATTCCCTAATCCAAATTTATATATATAATATCACACATTCTAGTATTATATGGTTCTTTAAGAAATTATTTCTACAAATCCATGTTGGGTTCGTAGAAAAATGTCACAAGACCAGAAATGGATTGGATAAAATCCTAGTTATCAGACCATAAACTGAAAGGAACTGATTTCCTTATCATATGAACCTAAACTACATAAAACCAGATGCCTTTTAACAATATGATCAACTACATGACATGTGTCCCACCTTGCATTCCCTTTGATCTAATTTTGGTAGTGTATTTTATATTAAATAATTTACTTATATGAGATCCGGTTCCATGTAAAATACCTTGGAATGTGGTTCCTCATCTATAAACCATCAATATTATGACCCACCATTTTAGTGAATTATTTCCTAGCATTTGAGCCCTCTTAATTAACATTGATCTTTCAGTTTTATTGCTTAACTATTACACCCCAAAATTCTAAAGTACAAATTTTTATTCAAATGTGTTTATGACACACAACCCCATGTACAAAAAGGGAATATATTATCTTGAAACATTAAAATCCTAAATAAATATAATATATTATATAGATTGTAAAGCACATTACCATAATTTATCTATCATCTAATGAAATAGCGACCTTCCTCGATAGCTCTTGTTACACACAAGATTGTGTTTTACTGAATAATAATGTATTATTATAATATTATTATTCTGTATAATATGATATAACCTAGTCATTATGTTAATAGTTATGAATATTTTTTACTAATATATGAAAATTTATGATTTATATAAGTGTGAAATGAATTTATTGGTTAGAAATTAATGACAAATTAAAATAAGAACCAATTGGATATAGAAAGAACTATTATTATTTGTATGCTTCCAAATGAGTTTTGTCTTAATAAAAAAATTAATTACAATTTTTGAATCATTTTAATGAAATATTTTTTTTATAAATTTAATAAAATATTTTCTACATTAATCCATTAGTTTTGATTGGATAAGATAAGAACAAACCCAAGTTCACACATAAAAACCTATATTTTTTAAAAAGGAAATTTTACAACATTTTAATAGAGAACAAATTTTAAATATTATTTTTTACACTTTATTTGATTTAATATATAAAATTACACTTTATATTTGAAATAAAAACATAAAATTTAGTTGAGGGTGAATTTTTGATATTTTTCAAAAACATATCATTTTTTAATAAATAGTAAAAAATACTGAATTTTTGATCAAAACTATTTTTTCATATAATTTATTTATAAGTTTAAATTATACTTTTAATTTGTGTTAAAGTTTAATTAGTTAAAATTTAAATAAATTAATACAATTTATTTCATTTTAATCAATTTAATTTTTAAATTAATTATAAAAACATAGCAATCTTTCAGACGTTTTTACTTTAAAAACCCGCACTATTATCTCACCTATGGGATTAAATTTAAATCAAATTCTTCCAATTATATGATTGTAATTTAGGGAAAATGATTCCATATTTGCAGTAATAATATTTTATAATTTATAATAATATTATTTTAAAAAAATATTAGTGAAAATTAATAAAATTAATTGCAACAATTAAGGTTAAATTAAGATTAATAGGGGACTAAACCACAACCTTAAGGCCCAAAAAGACAAAAAAAGTACAATTGATACTTCCTTAAAATATATAAATCCTATTCTATGTTTTATTTAATTTATTCCTACATTTTACCCACTTTCAACATGAAAAATGTGGTAGGAATTCGTTTTTCAAAATATTACAAGAGTGTCACTCCAACTCCTCTATAAAAGGCCCCCTCTCCTTAAACTTCCTCACACCACTAAAGCCACATTGGCCTATAAAATATCATACAAAATAGATCTAAAACATAACTAACCTAATAATAGAAGCCTATCCTAGGAAATAAGTTCATCCAAGGAATCCTTTTGGTACAAATCAAAAGAAGTTACCTGATTAAGAGGTAACATATTTCCTTAAGTTGTCTAGTTTTATTTCAATTATCCTACCCCTGAACTATTCTTATTCTATGATTGTATAGAAAAAGTATCCTAAATATACTAGAATTTTTTTTATTCAACATTTTTTATATAAAATTATACACACTTCTATATAATGGGTAATGAACATACTATTTTTCTATATGGCGAACTACTGCCGCATGAAACAATGATTATTCATTTTCTCCTTTACCACTTCTCATGGTGAAAATTATGATTAAAAATCAATTTATATATGTTATATATGGTATTTATTATTTATTTATTCTTCTTTAATTATTTAATCACACATACCCTTATATATTAAATTTATTATAAATACGATAACATCGTTTGAGGAAGTGTGGACTACCACCTCCTCAAAGTTTTGCAATTTGGTCACACTATACACGAAATATATAAAGTATGGTCTTAACTAAATATATATGAAATAATATATATATATATATATATATATATTATATTGATTAAATAATTAAATTTTTGGAAATTATATATATACATATATCATTTTCTTCATTACTTTTTCAAACACACTTAAAAAGAGATAACGTTATTCATGGCTATGTGGACTACCGCCTCCTCGATATGATATGATTCCTTTTACATCACAAGAATTTTATAAAAAAGTATATACGATTAAATAATATGGTATTTATGATATAATTATCATTTTTGAAATATATTATTCTACATACCTTCTTTCCATAAAGATCATGGAAAATGAGAATGTTACTCATACGTATGTACGACCTACCATCTCCATTATTGTAACATTAATTTATTTTAAATAACAACATTTAATTAATTATCTTAATGGTATAATTTATTTATTAATATAATAATTATATTATTATTATTGTTCTATATATTTTATTAAATTATTATCTTTTTTATTGTTGACCTACCATTGTTTTTTTGACACATAAACCAAATTTGGTCAAAACACCCGTTATAAACGTATTTGATCAGGTAGTTGTATATCACATGGTAATAGTGAAAATAAAGTAATTATAAACATGAAAAAGGTTATTAATAAATTTTAAAATTAACATAAGTTTATTATATATAAATTTAAAGGTTGTTCACCCAAAATAATACACAAGGTAAGGGATTTTGTCTTGATTTACATTCCATTGAAACCTATTTGTTTTTATGCATGTTGTTTCTTTTATATGGTGTATATACTGATCTTTTACATGATATATCAGGAATATAATTATTATAATTATATTATAACTTTAATTTAATTTTATTACTTCATGATTCTTATGATTTAAAATGTTTCAAAGTGGTATGGGACACTTTGGAATGTTTAAAGATTATTTTTTTAAAAAATGTTCTCAATTATTATCTTTGAAATCTCACTTCTTTTTGTGATTTTTAACTTTATCTTGGAAAAATAAATTTATTTTAAACATTTTTCATTAGAAATTACCTTGAATATCCAAATTTTAAAAAAATGGACATTATTATTGCCTAAACATTATATCAATTTAAATGTGGTGATAACTTTGACAATTATTTGATTAACCGAGGAATTATTCATAAATCTGTATATCCTATTCAATATGAATAAATTTTAATAATGAAAATTTTTTATTCAATATATTAAGAATTATTTTTACATGCAATTCATAGGTTGGAGATCTTTTAAAGAAATTCCAATGTATTGGGGATTGGTTAATGAAAGTCCCTCGATGCTTCAGTAGTCTCATGAGACAAATTAGTTTCACAAATAAGAGGAGTTTAAACTGTCTTTAGAGGATATTGATAGTGATGGTTCCATGTACCTAAGAAATATAGCATATAATAATTATGGATTTAATTCATTTATCATCAGTTATTATTCCACCATGAGATCTTACATCGACATATATATAGATACATTTTATTTTTAGTTCATTAGTTAAATGTCATATATTTGAATTTCTTACCTTGACATATTTATTTTTTATTATGTCGTTATTTTTTATGTCATATTAACTTGAAATATTTTTTATTAACATCCTTATCTTTTTTTATTATATATTATGTGTGTTAAGTTATTTACTATTCCATAATTATTATTCTAAATGATTCATTGTTTATTACATTATACTTTACCCTTATTAAGCATTTGAGCTCACCATTATTTTGTTTCATTTCCCCAGGAATCCAATAAGTTTAATATGAAAGATATTAAGTGATATAGTAGATTATATAATGTTATCCTCAAAGTTATTTTGAAAAAAATTGTATTCTAGTTATTTTATTAATTTTTAATACAAGACACGTGTATGTCTCTGGTTCGAAAATACTACTAAACTCTCAGTCCTTCAGGATTTGATTCCTTGTAATCATGCTAATTCAATTGATAGCAGACATTGGCTCTAGGAGTTCTGGGGTTATTCTACAACTATTGGTAGTTTAGTAGAAACATTGGGAACTTGATTCTAGAAAACATTTATCAGAGAACATACCCTAAGGTAGAATTTGATGATAAGAATACCAGAAAATTCTAGATATTTAGTTAGAAGGAGATTATATATTTTTCCTAGAAATAAATCCATATCTAGATACTATAGGTGGATGTTGTTCTGGTATAGATGTACCTTGGAGTAAAAACTTTGTCAAGGTGTGTTTGGCCTGACTCGGTGTAACTCGAAATAGGAAAATAGACTATACTATGCACTTGGTTAGACCCTCCTGGATAATATTATTTGGATAATTTACCTTTTCTGTAAAACCCATTATGAAGGATTTTTAAAATGAATATCCTAGGTTAAAACTAATTTGATTTTGTTTGACTATAAGGTTTCATGGTTTATAAAAATTAGAAATGATATAATGGATAAACATCAGACCAAGGAAGTACCAATGTTAAAATAAAATAGATGAAGTATTTATGTATTAATTTTGTATTGAAAACTATAGTTTGAAGGATATTTAGTGATAAAACTAATTTCAAGGATTCCTAGAATAGTTATTTTTGGAAATTATATTATTATGGTTTTAGAAAAGGATAACCAATAAGCTAGGTGACAACCAATAAAATACTATAACACCACAGGTCTTGAACCCATGACCGAATGACAACAACGGTTTCATGCCAACCACTGACATACACGATGTCCTAGTTAAAATGTCATTGTTTTTAGTTAAATAATATGATAAATAGATATTAATGATAAAGAAATAGTGTTTATTTTAGGTCTAGATTTTAATGACCTAACCATATTGGTTTTGGAAGATATTTAGAGACAAATAGTAAGAGTTATCACTCTTTTATAGGACTTGTGATCCATTAAATGTTTATTTTAGTGGTTCAGGCATAAAAAATTCATTATTGGTAATTAATTTATATGAGTAAAGGGATGAATCATAATTTGATCAAAGAAAAACCAAAATTTAGGATTGTTCATAATAAATTGATACCTATCAAGTAAGAATATTTTCTTATATTCTGGGCTAGGAAAAGAATTACCCTACATTAAGAAAATGACTTTGAAAAAAATGTTATCCTAATACCTTAATTTCTATTGAACCAATAGTCTATAAAATAATAAAATATTTATGGATTTGAGTCCACAAAATTTCTATTTATAATTTAATTGTTTTTTATTTATGAATTCATTACCTCTCTATAAATATTTAAACATTTCTTCCAAGTACGTGTTTCAACATTCCACTAATGTTCCCCTACTTAGAGACGTAGTTACATGGTAGTCAATGTGACCTTTTTACTTTCCATTATCTCTTTTCCAGAGGATGTTTTATGATACCTTCTCACTATGTGAGATTTCATTTTATAAAATATCAAAAAAAATCTTACCATATCAAGTATAAATTGTGGGGATTAAATTTAATTAAGGTATAGATAATGTAACACCCCAAAATAATAAATTTTAACTTTGTATTCAATAGTGTTTATGACATGAAACAATAAGTATAAAATGAGAATATATTAACTAGATACATTATAATATTGAATAAATATAATATATTTTATAAATTTTAATGCATGAAATATTAAGTTTTCTTGTTTATCATACAAGAGAGACCTTCCCTGATAGCTTGTGTCACATGGAAGACCATGTTTCACCAAATGACATTATATTATTAAAATATTATTTTTCAATATAATATGATATAACCTAGTCGTTAAGTTAACAGTTATGAATATTTTTAAATAACTTATGAAAAATGATGATTCATATAATTTTAAAATGAACTCATTGGTTACCAATTAATGTGAAATTAATATAATAACCAATTGGACATAAAAAGAAATATTATTATTTTTATGCTTCCAATGGATTTTTGTCATACTAAACATTATTAATTAAAATTAACTAAATATTTTAATGAAATATATATGTTATATATTAAATCATATATTTTTTATATTTATCCATTATGTATTATAGGAATAAGATAAGAACAAACTCAATTTCACACATAAAAACCTATATTTTTATATAGACATTTTACTGCCTTTTAATCGAGAACGCCTTTCAAATATGAATTTTGAAACTTTAAATGATTTAATATGTCGAAATAAACTTCATCACTGAAAAAGAAACATAATATTTTAGTTCAGGATGAATTGTTTATATTTTCTGGAAACATATCATTTTTTAATGAATAATTAAAAGTATTGATTTTCAGTAAAAAACTGCTTTTTCATTAAATTTGTTTGTAATGTTAAATTATAATTTAATTAGTTTTAAATTTTAATTAGATCATATGTTTATAAATTAATAAAAATCGCGTCATTAGAATCAATTTCACTTTTATATTGATTATAAAAATATTTCATTCTTTCAGAAGTTTTTACATTAAAAACCCGCATTCTCGTATTGCCATTAGGATTAAATTTAAATGAACTTCTACCAATTATATGGTTATAATTGGGAAAAATTGATTCAATATTTATATTAAGAATAATTTATAATTTCTAATAGTACAAACATAGATTTCGACAAAAAATATAGTGGAACTGATTAAAATTAATTACAATGATTAAGGTTAAATTAAGATTAATAAGGGACTAAACCTTAACCTTAAGGACCAAAACGACATGTAAACTTTTCCAAGAGATATTTAATGACCATATAGAGACCCTAAATAAATTTTATTTAATTGTGTCCATCACTAGATCCACATGAAACATGAAAAACATGGTAGGAATTCATATGTCAAAATATTAGAAGAGTGCCACTCCACCTCTACTATAAAAAGATTCATATCCTCCAACTTCCTCACACCTCTCAAGATACTTTGGATCAACAAATCTCTGAAAAAATAGATCCTAAACATCCCAAAAATTATCATATAAGACTGTCCTTCATAATAAATCCAACCAAGGAAGAAATTTGGTACAAACTAATATATGTTACTTGATTAAGTGGTAATATCTTTCCTTAATCTATTTTTTTTCTATTTACTTTATCCAAACCCTGAACTTTTTTTTATTATATAATATATTTTTTTCTATTTACTTTATCCAAACCCTGAACTTTTTTTATTATATAATTTAATAAAAAATGTATTCTCAATATAATAGGATGTTTTTTTGATACGGGTTCTACCTAAATTTACAAACACTTCTATCTAATGGGTAACAAACATGTTGTTTCTGTGTATGATGGATTACTACCTCATGAAACGATGATTGTTCATTATTTCATTACCATATATCATGGCGTCTATTATGACAAAAAATATGTTTATATATATTATATAATATATTTTTATGTATTTATGATTATTTAATTATTTAATAAAATATACCCTCATAATTCCCATTTTTATAAATATGATAACATCATTTGAGGATGTGTGGACTACCGCCTCCCCAAAGCGATGTGATTTAGTCAAACTATAAATGAAATGAATAAATGATTGTTTTGATTAAAAATATGAAAAAAATATATGATATTAATGACATAATTAAATTTCTATAATATATATATATATAATTTTCTTTATTATTTTTTATACGCACTTAAAATGTGATAACGTAATTTGTGGATGTGTGGACTACCACCTCCTTGACATGATGTGATTCATTTTACATCACAATAATTATATATATAAGTAAACATGATTAAATAATATATTATTTATGATATAATTATCATTATAAAATGATATTATTTTACTTAACTTCTTTCTATAATGATCATTGAAAAATGAGAATGTTACTTATGCGTACGTACGACTAAATGTCTCAATGATTGTAACATTGATTCATTTTTAATTCCCATGTTTAATTATTGGTTTTAATGTAAAAATTGATTTATAAATATAATCAATATGTCATTATTAATATTATGGAGATATTATATAATGACCCATTTGACCATAATTTACCTACCAAAGTTGTTTTTGACACATAAACTGAATTTGTACAAAATAGCCGACGAAAATGTAATTGATCAAGTAATTGTGAATACCATGGTAATAAGTAAAATAAAATAAATTATATACATGAAAATGTTTCTAAATAAATTATATAATTAACATAAGTTTATTATATAGGAACTTAAATGATGTTCACCTGAAAGGAAATGTATGGTAAGAGATCTCGTATCAATTTACATTCCATTGCGACATATTTGTTGATATGCACCTAGTTTATTTTATATGGTGTATATACTATCATTTTGCATAATATATCATGAATATATTTAATCTCATAACATTATAACTTTTATTTAATTTTATTCCTTCATGAGGCTTACGATTAAAAACATTTCTAAGTGGCATGGGACACTGTAGAATGTTTAATGATTATTTTTCTAAAAAATATTATTAATGATTATCTATAAAAACACACTTCCTTTTGTGATTGTTAATTTTTTATTGGAAAAAATAAATTTATTTTAATAAATTTTCATTTGAAATTACCTTTAATATATATATTCTTAGAAAATAGATATTATTATTTCCTAAAATATATATAATTTTACATACGATGTTCACTTCAATAGTTATTTGATTTACTTGGGAATTATTGATAATCAGTATCTCTTATTCAATATAGATACATTTTTATAAGGAACATTGTTTATTAAATATTTGATAAATTATTTGGACATGAAATACAGGGGTCGGGGACTGTTTAAGGAAAGCCCCATGGATTGGGTACCAGTTGATAAAATCACCTCGATGCATCAGTAGTCTAATGTGACAAATTAATTGCGCAAATTATATTAGCTTATACTATCTTGTGAAGATATTGATAGTAATGGTTCAATGTACCCTGGAAACAAGAAAAACAATAATTAATAATTTACCTCATTTATCTTTAGTTATTAATTATCCATGAGATCTTTCGTCGACATATTTATAGATATATTTCATTTTCAGTTCATTGATTAAATGGCATGTGTTTCAATTTCTTACCATTCCATATTTATTTTTCCTTATCTATATATTTTAAATTACATATTACCTACCTTGTTTTTTATTCACCTCCTTCTAAGTTTTTTGATATCATGGTATATGTATTCATTTATTTACCATACCATAAATATAATTTGCAGTGATTCATTATTTATTCAATTAATCTTTACACTTTTAATGCATTTTACCTCACCCATATTTTGTTTCCTTTCCCTAAAAATACAAGAAGAGTACTATAGAATATATTCATGGATATACTAGATAGAATACCTTTATCCATGAATTTATTTATAAAAAAATTATATTTTAATTACTATAATAATTTTTAATTAAATACTCATGTATGTATTTGGTTTACCAACACTACTAAACTCTATGCCCTTTGAGATTTGATTACTTGTAATCATGAAAATTTAATTGGTAAAATTCACTGTATCTTGGATTTCTGGGGTCGGATCTATACATTAACACTATGAAGTAATCATTATAAATTCCCACTACACATTATCATGATCTATGCAATAACCTTATAAGAACAACGTCTGGCTTGATTCTTGTTATTTCATAATATATAGTGATGAATTAGTCACTCACCTTGGATCCAGACTCAAATTTTTTTCTATCCCATTTCCCTAACACCATAACACTTAGGTTCCTCAATTAACAATAATTTTCTCTCATTAAACCTATATTATGATAGGAAATTTTCATAACACTTTTAATAATTACTTTTGTTTTGAATCATTATAACTTTATGATACCCACATTCACAAATCCAGTGATAAAAACATAATAATTAAATTTATAGCTTGATACTAATAAATATCACCCACATCTAGTCATCAAAAAATTATAACAACAGAAGGAAATTTTGTATCACTTATATAACCTAGGACATTTTAGTTTAGAAGTTATAGAGAATTAGGACAAACTCTTACATAAAAAATATCGTTAACTTATGAGGATATTATTTTCAAGAATATACCTAAATTTTTATATTCCATATCAGGTTATCATAATCATCCATACAACACATGTCTAAACATTACTCATTTAAGATCATTCTTGATAACCGAGAAAAAAGGAAACATTAGAAGCATTAGGTCAAACACTTAGTAAGGGTACACATTAACATTGATAATTGAATGTCACCAGTGAGAATATGATGAGCATAAGGGTATGATGAAATAATAAAATTTAATAATCATAAAATAAGATAACCCATACACATAAAATCTCAACAAGTAATCATGTTTTATAGAATAAAGATTCAATGAAGTCAAAAGTCATGAGAATAAATAATCATGTGCCAAGTGATGTCAATATTGATCAAATGAAACATTTAAAACCCATAAAAAGCATAAAGAAAATGTGTCATTATGATGGAATATTATCTTTATATACCCTTTACACAACCCATAAAGAACACTTACAAATTTAAAAACCATACATGTGACTTCCATACCCAATTCATTGGAGGGATATCAAAGACCCACATATCCTTGGTTTATAATAAAACCACCCATCCATGATTTATAACCTAAACAAAAATAATTTTGTAATAATATAACTACCCATAAACATACACAATTTTTGAGAATCATAACAAAAATAAAGTAAATAGAACTTTAATTTCATTCAAAAATTCATTGGATCTTCCATTGTTCATTTCATAACATGATTAACTAATAGAAAAGAAATGGGTTCCATGAAAATATATTTGAAACAATATTAATCCATCTAGATAACGAATGAGGCTGGTATCACTAAAAAATATCCCTATTGTATTATAATTAATATCATTTTTTATTTCCATTGATGAATGGAAATACCATGAAATAATTATTAAAACCATTATTAAGGAAAATGAACCTTTTTAATTTTAAATTAACTTTTAAAAATTAAAAAATCACAAAATTTTGTGAAATTAATTATATTTGAAAATTACCATAGAAAATTATAAGATAATGTGGAAATAAAATAATGGTCATGAAGGAGGTAAAATCCAACCATGTTATAAATGTTAAATAAAAACATTATTTTCTAGAATTTTGTAAAGGGAGTTAAAAGTGACATAATTAGAAAAAATTAACAAATTTCCCTTTTAATATTTTTAAAAAATATTTTCAAAGAACTTTTAAAATGGTATCGTGAAATAATTTATAATTATAAAAGAAATTTATTTAAATTATTTTAAAAAAATGGATATGTAAGGGAAAGATTTCCGATCTAAACAAGATACAAGATCATTATAACTTACAAATGAAATTCTTGGTGTTTATTTAATCAATAAAGTGGGAAATTAAAAATAAATATGTAAAAATAATTCATAAATAGAATAGAAAAAATATAATCACTTCATGAAAATAATTTATTATTATTTCCTCTAAATAAACCTTAAAAATAAAGAATCCCAAAAAAAAGAGATTGTAACATAAAGCATTTTAAAATTTGGTAACTTTTTAATCATTATCTCCATGAAAGAATAACATCAAATGAAACTTTAAATATCATGAATGTTAGTATATTCCTGATATACATGTCAAAGGTGAAGTATATACACCTCATAAGAAATATATGTGCATATCATAGACATATGTCCCAAGGAAATGGAATTTGAGATGAACAACCATTATACTCATCATATAATTTTTTTGAGAGTTAATAAATGGAGAGATTATGTGAAAAAATATTAATCCACATAAATAAAGTGTAAATATATAATAAAACAATTTATATGAAAATTAAAACATATTCATGGCATAATAAATTCAATGAAAAAGTGTAATAACACAACAAATGGAAATTTGGTTAAAAACTCTTTACCACTTGGTAACTTTCAATTCAAATCCAATAGGCTAAAATAATTTAAATTGAAATATAAAATACCATGAATTATTAATTATTAATATTCTAACATGTAAATGGGTTTGTATATACATAAAACAATACAAATAAGTTATTAGTATGAAATATGTATCACTAAAATAAAAGTATGATGAGAGAACCCTTACCTCGAGTCTAGAAATTCTATGTTTTGACTTTAACTACTCTATATTAGATTATATAAATTATTTGATTTATTAAGAAAAATTTACCTTTCTAATACTATATAAAAAAATTATTTATTTTTGAGAACATATTTAAATATTTATTAAGTTAAGTTCCCATCGGGGTTTTTAGGTGGTTCGTTCTATATTTTCAAAATGACATCCGTATATTGACAACTGTCAGAAGGGGTCATTATTATATCATCTACTGAATAATAATCATGAAATAATTATCATTTTAATACAATATTTATACTATTAAAACAAATAATTAATGATGGTTATGAAAATTGTTCTATGTTACAATCATGGAGACGATACGTCATACGTATGTATAAGTTACATTTCCATTTTTTAATAATAATTATGGAAAGAAGGTAAATATTTTTTTTAACTTTACATAATGATAATAATATAATAAATAATATATTATTTTTTAAAATATACTTACATATATATATATATATCATCCATGTGATGTAGTGATGAAAAATAATCACAACACTTCATGGAGGTGATAGTCCACAAGTACACATGAATAATGTTATCATTTTTCAGTAAGTGGAACGATAAGAAGGAAAGTGATATATTATATTTATAAAATGATAAATTTGTCATTAATATCATAATTATGTCATATATTTCAAATATATTCATTAACATTGTCCTTATTACCTTTAATGTAAATCATTTCTGAAAAAATAATCACATAGCTTCATAAGACGGTATTCAGCCATACGCATGAGTGACGTTATTGTATACCCCGCAGAATGGAAAGTAAGAAGGTATATGTGATATAATAATTTAAAAATTATAATTATTTTACAAATATCATATATATATACTTTAAATCCATCATTATAACCATATGTAATTTGAGGTGACAAAAAACGAATTATATGGGTTCGTGAGGAGGTAGTTTTTCGTACACACCAACGATGATATTATCCCTCACTAGATAGAATAAGAGATGGATATTGTTCATATTATTAACATAATAACATATAAGTATATGATATATACTTTTTATATTATTTAATAATTATTGAATAATATTTTATGGAGGTTGAAGGGTAAATAAAATAAGAATGCTCAGTTGAGAATGATACCTTTTCTTCAGAAAACCTCTTAAGGTCTACACAAAAAGATATACTATATTAGATTTATGATAAAATAAATCCATATATTATGTGTTTATGGAATTAAGTAAGAAATTTGGTTAATTAATGGCTGAACCAAAAGGATTAGGAGGTGTAAAGAAGAGGGGAGAGGTGTGGCTATTTATAAGTGCAGGAGAGGACATAGTTAGAATTTTTGAAGAGAAAAAGTGATAACCATGTTATTAACATTCTTAAATGATCCCGAATTAAACATTATGTAGAATATGATGATATAATGTATAAATATTTTAAGGAAATAAAATTTAGAAAAGTTGTTAGGTCATTTTAATCCTTATATTGTTTATTTAACTCCCATTAAATCAGTTTTTACTTTAATAATGGTCAAAGTTTTTTACTTTTTCACTATTCATTATGAAAGAAAAATTAATTTGACATTATTAAATAATATAAATTATTATTATCAAACAATTAAATTAACATAATTGGTAGAATTTAATTGAAAATTAAACTAGAAGATGCAATGAAAAAGCAGTTTTTTCTAGAAACATATTTTTCCAGAATAATATAGTTTTATACTGGCTCTGTGACTGGTAACTATCATTATATGAATATAAATTCATATTTATAAATATATTAACTGTAAATTTCATTTAAAAAATTTCTTTTTATGCGTTTTTTTAATTAATTAAAATTTTGAAACATTATGAATTTTAAAACAGTTTTCCAAAAAATTAATCTTTAAACCGAAATATAAAATTATACAAATATAAATTATAAGATAATTAAAATGTAATTAATTAGATTAAATATAAATAATGAAAAATTATTCTACTTTTAAATTAAATTTTAAGTATAATGGGACTTTTAAATTACTTAATTTATTGAAATAAAATTATTGTTTTACATGAAATGGTATTTTCACTATTCAATGATAAATCAATATTTTCATAA
The DNA here is from genome assembly GCA_963277665.1 of Viscum album. Lineage (NCBI taxonomy): Eukaryota > Viridiplantae > Streptophyta > Magnoliopsida > Santalales > Viscaceae > Viscum > Viscum album. The sequence continues at coordinate 1,358,033,603 of OY728148.1, forward strand.
ATGTCAAAATATTTCACCCTAGGATAATTTTTATATTATGATTTTTTGAAAAAATTTATTTTTAAAAATAATGTTTCTTAAATTTTCAATAATTAAGTTTTAAAATATGTTTAGAAAACATGATGAAACCAATTTTTAGAAAAATAAAGTTTTTATAAACAAAATAGTATTTTTTAAAAGAGATGACATGAACCAGTCACCCCGCTCATACACCATGGATATTTATTAAATAAAAAAAGGTTACAATTCAAGCATTACGTATAATGAATTTTAACCAAAATGAGATTTAAAGCGGATAAAATTGAATACTCTAAGAGAAATAGACCAATAGATAAGTGTTGCAACTCACAAGACCCAAAAAAAGAGACAAAATGAATGAGAATCTGAAGATAAACAATCACACTCAGCCATGTTAGAAACATAGAATTGGAAGCAGTCTGGAAAGAAGTAACCGCAATGATAATTCATGCATTTCAAGAAGGAAGCAGTGGGTTTGGAAACATTAGGGCCAATGATCTCTAATCAACGAAGAGCAGGATTCGACCATGAAAAGTCGTCACAAACACAGAACTGAAATCTCAAGAGAGAGTACAAACACTGCCATCAAACTATGGAACCAAAACAATGTGAGAAAAAGGGGGAATATTATAAGGGAGAATGAATTCCATGGATTCAGAACATTGGCAGGGAAACCAAGCCAAGCCCTTCCTATTTCAAAATTGAGCATCCAGAAGACATCCTGCAAAGAGCAATATAGAAATAAAAACCTGCACCCAAGTATCCTACACAGGTTTGAATTTAGAAATCAAATAAATTTATAACCAATTTATATATTATATATGTGTGAAACATATAGATTTAATAATTTAGTTAATCATATTCATATCCACAAGTTTAAAAAATAGGTTTTAATACTCATATTTGAAATATTATTATTTCATTGTTCATTTAAGATCATTATTGCATTTATTGAACATCACTGAGCATAAATTTAATTTTAAAATATAGGGGTGATACATTATCCCAAAATTAATAAATTTAATCCTCAAAATTTTAAATTTATCTTGTTAAAAAAGTTTTGATATTTTAAAATAATGTTTTGGAAATCCCACATAATAAAAAAAAGAGTTAATATACCATCCTCTTAAAAAGATGAGAAGGGAAATACAACTATTATCTAAAATAACACAAATAGTTTTCTTTATAGGGATAACATTTCATATAAGTTAAAACATGTATATGGAAGAGAAAAAATAATTCCCAAGGACTTATAGTGAGTAATATAGAAGTTATTTAGGAGAAATTTAATGACCACATGGATATAAAGCTGTGATGAGACTAGAAACCATAATTTTTTTAGAAATGAATGTTAAAGAATAAAATTTTATTTCAAGATCCTTTTCCAAGATTTAAGGAATTAATTTACCATATTGAATAAAATAATAAGGAAATGTACTAAATTTTCTAGTATATTTTCAACCTTTAGTCAATTTCATGATCTCATCTATTATCCAATGATGAGAATTCAAGATTAAATTTTCATGCCTGAAGCACTGAAGTTAACTTCTAATAGATCATATAATCCTTGATAGGATAAGAAGATATTCCTACACTATTTAAATTAACCAAAAAAACCATTATAATAAGGTAATATATTTCCCAAAATGTATAAAAATTCATATCATTTCTACATAATTCAATACTAATACCCAAAGTTCATATTAAATCATTCCATAAATAACTATCCTTAAAATTATTCAAAATATTCTGGAATATGATTGAAAACCAAATAATGTAAGCCTTTTATCACACATTCTTATTATGTTAATTTAATATTAATCTCCAAATATAACCAATCACTTTTAATGTCTCATGCCAAAAAATTATATTCCTTAATCAATTAATTTCTATGATATACTAATCATTTTCATAAATAACATGAATTTCTATAAAGTCACAAAAAAATCATATATTATTCCAAATTATAATTTAACATTTCTTCCACAAATAAATTAATTTAATGTTCTATTTACCTTAATCATATAAAATTCCAAAAAATAACAAACTTCATCAACAATCACATAGCCACAAAATCTGCAATCAATCCCATGGTTAGCTATATCAAATGTTCCCAAATATTAATAACCCATAATTACCTCAACATAGAAGATTTGATAAACCCTAAAGGTCACCAATACCATTCAAAATATTTTTATAAAATTAATGGTATTGTTCATTAAATAACACTTTATATCCTCCAAATCATTCTTTTATTTTTTTTATAATACCACTTTTAGGCTAAGTGGGAACCTCACGTCATCACAAAAAAAATGAAGTGACAATAATAACTTCAAAAACCATCATGCGCAAAATACAATCGTCAATATGAAATTCAAAATCCATCAGGAAAATTCAAAACCCCTTGAATAGAAACATCACATTAAATCTAATGAGGCGCCTAAAGAACATGTCTCAAGGAAATTCATCTCATTTCCCCAAGATTTTTCCATCATCACATCAACATAACCATCAACACATCACCATAGAAAACTACTAGAGAATCCCACTACATAATCCATCATGGAAAACACCCTCACAATAATCACTTTACCCTCATCGTCACTGCTAACATCGACACCAATCAACATACTAGAAACGAAAATCACAGAAATCCACTGGAGATTACCAGACCACCATTAAACAAACAACACCGTCAACCACCATAGAGAACTGTAACCATTATCGACAGAAAAATACAAGAGTACATAATAACATGATAAGTACATTGAATTTATTACCTCCTGGGAAATCATACCACTCCTCAGACATATCCCAAAACTCCCTTGGTATCCAATGCTCTCCACCCACCTAGAAGGGAGCAAGGGACCCGAAGCTAAAGAAGTGATAAAAAAAGAGTAGTGTAAATGAAAAACATGAAACTCTGTGAAATGAGAGAGATAAAAAAGGGATATAAACCCTAAAGGAAAAATGATATTGAAACCCATAAACAGAATTAATAGGAACAGGGAAGTGGGAAACAAGATTGAAACCCTAATAAGAAACCATAATTGAAACCCTAATGAGAAACCCAAAAAAGATCAAGAGAAACTGAGGGAAGAAGCCATATAAATGTATAACACCATATTTCCCTTACTTCCACCACCACAGACCCAACACCATTTGAAAATCCAACACTCCTGACCATGATTGGGTTGTGTGTGTCGATGCAGATCGGTAGAGTAGGGATGAAAGAGGGGAAAAAAGGAGAACACCTTAAAAAATAGAGAGATTGAACCTATGGAGGGGATGCCTAATGAATCGGGATAAATAGAAAGGACCCATCACCACCGAATAGATAATAAAACCTAAAGATGAGGATGGAGAAGCTGAATGGTGAAGAAGCTGATGGAGGAAGAGAGGTCCTTCACCGCAGGGAGAACTCGAAGCCCTAAGTGGAAGTGAATGAAGATGATAGAGGGGATAGTGGAAAGAGTGTGAGCCAAGAGAGTGTGGAGCCATTCTACTTCTTCTAAATAACACTTCATATCAAACTCAAGGGTTATATGTACCTCAACCCAATAAGAAATTTCCCAAAATTTCATTAATCACCTCAAAATTTCATTACATAAATCCTTAAAAAGAGTTTCTAAGACATTGAACTTATAATTAACCTTAAACTTGTAAACCCATACCGAAATCCCAAATTCTTAGTATTACCTCACATGAAAACATCATAGTCTCCAAATTTACAATAGCCATGATCTAATACCAACTATAACAGCCCAAGACCTTTACTATAAGATCCAATGATAAAAAATAATCATTGCATTTAAATGTTGATACTAATGAACTTGAAACATTTTTTATCATAAAAAAGTTATAATAATAAATAAATTAGGTTATAATATAAAGTCATTTCCACTTTTGTAACATTTCAATCATAATTCCCATGAACTAGTAACTTTAAGGGAGTTTTTAAATATAATCAACATAATTGTATTCATGATATACATGTATGAATGTTAGTATATACACCTAATAAAATAATATAGGCACATATCATAGACTTATATCCCAAAGAAAATGAATTTGATATGAATAACCCCATCGATGAAAATATAATTTAGTTGAGAGTTAATAAATGGAGAGATTGTGTGTAAAAATTGAAATCCTTTAAAAACATGTGAAAATATATACTAAATATATTTATAGATTAATTATAACATAATAATGGAATGAAAATGTAATTACAATGCTAATGAAAATGAGTTATAACCCAATGAAGGGAAATTGAGTTAAAAATCTTTTTAAAACATGGTATCTTTCAATATAAATAACCTTGAATGAAATAATTAAAATTGAAAAATAATATAATATCAATTATGAAGTATTAAGGATATAAAATGTAAAAGTGGTAGTATATGAACCAGAAAATATAAATATGTTTTGAATACTGAATATGTCACAGAGAAATAAAAGTGAGAAAACAAAACCCTTACCTCAAGTTTAAACTTTCCACTTATGTACTTTAACGCATGTATAATAAGCTTATATGAATAATTTAATTTATTAAGAAATTTTTAAGGGTTTAATAACTTATAATTAATTCATTTATTTTAATTAAGTATTAAAATAATTAATCATTTAAGTCCACATCAGGTGTTTTAAAGATGTTCAATCCATATTTACAAAATAGATTTTGTACGTCCAAAGCTGTCAAAAGGGGTAATTATTCTTTTATATATAGAATAATAATTATGAAATAATTATCTTTTTTATATTTTTTTTATAATTATAAAACCAATAATTAATTATGTTTATGAAACATTAACCGTGTTACAATCATTGATACGATATTTCGTACACTACATATAAAATGACAACTTACGAAGGGGTTATTTTTTACATTACAAGGAGTTGTAACCCCTTCTAATGACATTAATGAGAGTTGTGAGGAATCATTCCTAATGTTCCCACCTACTATTAGTAGAGGTAGTTGTGAGGAAGTGCTGGTAAATTCATTGTGAATTTAGCAGTAGTTATATTTGAGGGGGTTTAAACCCCCTCTAATGTTGCCCGAAATTTACTTTATTAGAGGCATTTATAATAGAAACCGCCACTAATCTTAGAGATTTTGTGGCAGTTTGAACATCCTATGACCCTTGACACCACTATAGGCACCAAGTAAGCCCCTTGAAAAAAAATATATTATATATATAAATATCAAAACCAATGCTATATATATATAGATCCTCTAAAATCCAACATAATATATAATACCACTAATTATTAAATTAGTAGTGTTTTGATATAAAAGGATCTAAAATCAAACAATATATTAAAAAACAATGCTAAAAAATTTAGAAGGGGTTATAAATTCAGAGGGGGGTCATAACCCCCTCTAAATTCAATGATTAGATGGGGTTTTGCAAAACCCCCTCTAATGTTACAAAAAATTAATTTAGATGGGGTTGTGCATAACCCCCCCCTCTAATTTACTTTTTTTTGTAGTGGTACATTTTTACGAGTAGTATATCCATTTTTTTAAGATTTCTATTGAATGATTGTTAGTGTTATTTTTTATTTATTTAATGGTAATAATATCAAAAATAACAAATTATATATTTAAATTTATTATATATATATATATACCATTAATGTGTTGTGGTGATGAAAAAATAATCACATCTCTTTGTGGAGGTGGTAGTCCACACGTACGCATGATGGAAATTATCATATTTCAGTGAGAGAAAAAATAATAAATAGAATGATAAATATGAAAACATTACTATAATTATGTTATATATATAACATATATTCGTTAAGAATTTTTATATTTCCTTCTATATAAAGCGTCAGTGAAAAATTAATCACATCGCTTCGTGAGGCGGTAGTCAGTCGTACACACAAGCGATGTTATCATATCCCTCATGGAATGGAATGTAAGAAGCTATATGTGATATTAAAATTTCAAAATTATTAATATATAAAAATATAATTTAAATCCATATTTATAAAAAGATTTAAGAGGAGGTTATGTAAAAATAATTACATCAGTTCATGAGAAGGTAGTCTACCACACACACAATTGATAGTTTCACTTCCCACATGATGGAAGGGTATAAATATATTTGTCATTCCATTATAATAAAAAAATATCATTAAATGGGATATAATTGTGTTATTATTTCATCATTTTTGAAGAATATTTGAAATAGGTGGAAAAATAAATAAAAAAACCTTAGTTAAGAACGATACCTCTCCTTCGGAAAACCTGTTATGGTTTACAACAAAAGATTTTCAAGATTGGTTTTATGACCCAAACAATGACATCAGGATTTGGGGAGGGAGGTGATGAAGGGGTTTTAGTAGATCTTTTATAAAACAGAATTCATTGGATATGTTAATAGGATATGAGAGGGGGTGTCCATTTATTAAAGTTGTCACTTGGTGTTTTTGAAAAGAAAGAGGCCATTTATAAGTGGGGGAAATGAGACACTTGGAGTTTTTGAAAAGAAAGAGTAATACCCACGTTTTTAACCTGAAAAAAGCTCAAATATTGAATGTTCTCAAGAATTATATGTTATAAGGTTTATATATTTACATCCAATAGAATTTATACAAGTTTTTAGTTTATTTTACCGCTTATATTTTTAATTTATCCCACTGATATATCCATTTTCACCTTAATCACGGTAAAATATTTTTTTCCATTTTACTAATAATTATGGAAAAAAATTAAGTTAAACTTATTATATAGTATAAAATATTCTGATTACCAAATTCAATTGATATAATTGGTATAATTTAAATTAAATTTAAACCTCGACAAGCGACAAATAAATGGGGTTTTCAACAAATGTATTTTTCAAGAATAAGATGATTTTATAATAACTCTACGACTGGTAACTATCATTATATGAATTGAAATTAATATTTCCTAATATATAATATATAAATTTATTTCAAAAAAATTTCATTATGTGTTTTTTAATTAATTTTAATGGAGAAACATTATTCACTTTTAAATAGTTTTATGAAAAATAAGTTCCCAATCTTGAAAATAAAAGTATACATAAATCATGTATAAAGATAATTAAAATGAAATTAGTTTGATAATATATATATATATAATAATTATTTAAATTTTTAATAAAATTTAAATTATAATGGTAATTTTATATTACATAATTTATTGAAAACAATTGACAATTTTACCAAAATTGGTATTTTCATTATTCACTGAAAGATTGATTTTTTTATAGAAAAAAAAATTTCAACAAAAGTAAAATTTTATATGAATATTTAAAAAGTAATTTAATTTTATCAAATATATGTAAAAAGAATGTGAAAATATAGTTTTTAAAAATTGGTGCGGAGAACGTTACAAAACTGTTTTTAAAAAATATACTTTCTTAGTACAATTAAACAAAATATGAGATGAATGATTGTTTTGAATAAATATATAATATATATATTATTAAAATAATTAAAAAATAGTTATTAATTTATTTTATTAATTTTAAAACACCTTACGTGTGTAAATATATTTTTTCTCTTCAAAAATTGTTTTTTCTTTAAAATTGTTTTTTTCATTTACAATCCATTTCAAACCAATGTATCTATTATACATGTGTAAAAAATATAATTTTCCTAATTTATTTAATCCTATTCATATCCAAAAATTTAATAGTATGGTTATAAAAATCATATTTTAAATAATATTATTTCATGGTTCATTTAGGCTTGGTGTTGTGTATCTTTTACTCTATTAAGAATAAATTCATTCTCAAAATATCAGGGTGTTACATTCTCTCATATTTTTTAATTTTCATCCTCAAAATTTTAAATTTATCATGTTATAAAAATAATAATTTAAATCACATTTTTTGAAATTCCACATAAAAAAGTGTTAATTAAACTTACTTTCAAAAATATGGGATGGAAAAATACAAAGGTCATCTAAAATAACAAAAACAAGGTTTCTATAAAATGAGAACATTGGTGGGAAGTTAACTCTTGTATATATAATAGAAAAATAACGAACAATGACTAATAGTGAGTGATATAGAACATATTATGGGTAAATTTAATTACCACAAGGCCATAAATCAATGATGAGTAATGAAACTATCGATCCATTGAAAACGAAAGTAAATAATTAAACATTTTATTTGAAGATCTATTTCATAGAGTTGAGTAATTCCTTTACCATCTTGACTAAAAGAGTAAGGAAATGAACATAATTTCCTAGTAGAATTTCTTTTAATCAATTTACACCATGATATCAAATTTTCTCCAACGATAAGTAAACATAACTTTTATGGATCACATAATACCTTAAATGAAAAAAAAATATTCCTCCCCTATTTATAAATTAACAAAAACCAAAACAGTTAACATAAGGTAATATATTTCCAAAAAATGAATATACCTTTATATTATTAATCTCCAAAATTCAATAGCTATACCCATAGTTGAAACTAAATCATTCCATAAAAAACTACACTTAGAATTCATAAAATTATTTCTAACTATGATTAAAATAGAATGATTAGGATGGTTTGGTCCGTATTCTTTAAAGGTTGTTTTAACACTAATCTCCAAATAACACCAATCACTTTTAACGTTTCATATCAGATCCAATTATAAAAACATAATCATTAAATTTCATTATTGTTACTGATAAACATAACCCAATTTTTTATACAAAACTTATAAAAATGGAAATATTAGATCACTTACTTTCCCAATTGAACTTTTGGGTTTAAATTTTTAGATAATTAGAACAAAATCATACATAAACGGTACCCAAGAATTTTTAGGAGAGTGTTTTACCCACTAAACTGAGGTTTTCATTGTCTATATTATTTCATAATTATTATCCATATTAAACCATTATTTACATAATTCATTTAACATCATACTTAATACAATAGGTAAAAAGAAATATTGGAAGGGTGATCTCAAATTCATAGTAATGGTGAAAATAAATATTAAAAACTGAATGTCATCAGAGATAATAAGATGGGAATTAGGGTGTGATGACATAATCAATGTACATGATCATAACATAAGAGAAATAATACCCATAAAACCTAGATCAATAAATACGCGGCATGAAATAAATCTTTAATAAAGGAAAGAATCATGAGAATCAATAATCATGAGCCGTGTGACTCCAATACTAACCAAAGGAAACATTTAAAACCCATATAATAAATAAATAAACCATGTTGGTATCTTAGAATATCACCTTCATATAAACATTATATAACCCTTTAAGTACTCTTAAATATGGAATAACCATATAATTGACTTCTGTATGCAATTCATTGTTTGTCTATCATAGACCCAACCATCCATGGTTTATAAGGGAACCACACATCCATTGATAACAACATAACCACCAGTCCATGATTTATAATGGAACCTTTAATCATCATACATAATTACCAATAACCATAATATAAATAAATTACATAGATATTACATTTCCTCATAAAATCATTGAAACATACATTATTCATTTCATAACTCGATTAACACATGAAAACAAAATAATGAATGAGGATGAAATCAATAAAAAATAACCCCAGAGGATCATAATTAACATCAAGGTTTTTTATCATTGATGAATGGAACAACCACTAAATGTTCATTAAAATATTTTTTAGGAAAATAACATTTTCATTTTTAAAATCACTTTTAGAAAAAAACCACGAAATAATTTAAAAATAAATTCTTTTGAATATGATTATAAAGGAGGGATAAATGAAAATAATGGTCATTTTGGCTAGAAAATCTGTTCAAGTCATAAAATATAAAAACATTGTTTAAAAAAATTAAATGGACTCCAAAGTGACTCATTTGAAAAATATTAAAAATTTCCATTTTAAAACATTTTTGAATAATGAAAAATATCATGTAATATAGTTTTATAAAATTATTTATTTTTATATTCTTTTTTGAAATCATTTTAGAAAACGTGGATATGGAAGAGAATGATTCCAAATCTAAAAGAAGATATAAGATCATTATCACTTACAAATGTCTTTCTTGATGCATGTTTAATAAATGAGGAAGTATATGGAATTAAAAAATTACTAAAGGATAATAAAATTGACATGGTTCAAGAAGATAATAGAATATTATTTCATCCTAATGAACGTTGAATATAAACAATCCCAAGAAATGGAGAATGTAACATATAGCCTTTGCCACTTTGGTAACTTTTTAATCATAAGACCCTTGAAAGACCAACATTAAACAAAACATCAAATATCATGAACATAATTATATTCATGATATACATGTAATAGGGTAAGTATATACACCTCATAGAATAATATAGGTGCATTTCATAGACATACGTCCCCAAGAAAGTGGATATGTGACAAATAGCCCTAATAATGATTATATAATTGAGTTGAGAGTTAATAAATTGATAGATTATGTGTAATAAATTTAAATCCACCCAAAACAAGTGGATATACATAATAAAACAATTTTTAGATTAATTAAAACATAATCTTTTCATAAAAAAATCATTTAGAAAGGGTTATAAACCAACAAAAGAAAATCTAGTTACGAAACCCTTCACTACTTGGAAACCATCAAGTAAAATCCCATTGGATTAAATAATTCAAATTAAATCATAAAATTAAATTAATTATGAATTAGCCAGGATATAAAATGTAAAAGGGTCTATATATACACCACATATTTTAAATATTTTGCGAATATGGCGTATGACCTAACTAAATATAAGTGAGATAAGAAAACCCTTCCCTCGAGTCTAGAACATCCACATATGTACATTAACTATTGTATTATAAGATTATATAAATTTTTTAAATAATTAAAAAACTTTTACATGCTTAATTACTTATGCTTAAATAATTTATTTTATTTATTTTTGTGACATATTTAAAAATTTAATCAGTTAATTCCTTGTGAGGTGTTTTCATACATTTAGCGCATATTTTTAAAATGAATTTGATATGATGACCATTGTAAAAAGGGGATCATTGTTACCTCATATCCTGAAAAATAATAATGAAATAATTATATTTTTTATACATGATTAATAATTTTAAAACTAATCATTAAATATGGTTATGGATAATGAACTATGTTACAATGAAGGATATGTTAGTTCGTACGCATGCATGAGTAACATTTTTAGTTTTCAATAATCACTATTTAAAGAAGGTAAATATTATTTTGTCTTTACATAATTATAATATTATAATAAAAACTATATTATTTTTTACATATACAAATATATTTTATCCATGTGATTTGGTGATGAAAAAAGAATCAAATCACTTCATAGAGGCAATAGTCCACACATACACTTAAACAACATTATCCTCTTTAAATTAGTGAATAATTAATAAATAAAATTATATATTATCTATAAATAATGATAAATATTTAATTAATATCATAATTATTAAATATATATCAGATATATTCAAAAAATTATCCATGTTACCTTCCATGTAAAGAGTTAGTGTAAAATGAATCACATCGCTTCATGAGGCAGTAGCCCATCATACAAACAAGTGATGTTATCATATCTCCCATATAATATAACATAAAAAGGTATATATGACATACTAATACTATAATTATAATTATGTTACAAAAATAATAAATATACATTGAATCCATCATTATAACCATCTATAAGAGGAAGCGATGGAAAACAAATTTCAACGGTTCAGGAGGCGGTTATCAGGCGTACACACGAATGACTATTTAGTTTCATAATTGATAGAAGATGAGATGTTTTTAGGTTATTAAATTAAAATAATAGTGTATAATTATATATGTGATAAGTTTTTTTATTATTTCATCACAATTGAATAATATTTGAGGGATTTAGAATAAGAAATGATAGAAAAAAGATTGGTTAAGAATGTTACCTCTTTATTAGAGAACCTCTTAAGGATTAAAACGAAAGCTTTATTATATTAGTTTTATAATAAAAATATCATATAGTATGTCAGTATTTAGGTAATTAAGGGATTTTTTTAGGTATTAGATGCACCAAAATATTTTGTAGGTGTGAAGAGTACGTGAGAGCGCATGCCCTTTTATAAGTGGGGTAGATGACACATTGAACACTTTTTAAAAGAAAGCATTGTACCCACAATTTTCATGCACTAAATAGTTCCAAAGTGGATTATTATTGAGAATTAGATTATATATAGAATAAATTTTTCCATAAAATATAATTTCAAAAAGCTTTCAGGCCAATTTAACCCTTATATTTTTAGTTTGCCATGGATAAATAAGTATTTACTTGAACCACGGTAAAATATTTTTTAAAGTTTTATTAATTTATTATGATATACATTAGTTTAACCATATTATATAATATAAATTATGCTTATTAATATTATGGAATCCATTTTACAAAATTAAATTCATATAAGTGTATGAATTTAATTAAAAATTAACTACATGGATGTGATAGAAAAGCATTTTTCAAGAAACATATTTTTCAATCATAATATGATTCTATATTAAATCTATGAATGGTAAAAATAATTATATTAATTTAAATTAATATATATATATAATAAAAATTTAATTTAAAAAAACCCAAATTATTGGTTTTTTAATTAATTATAGTTGAGAAAAATTATGCTAATTAAAATAGTTTTAAAGAAAATTCATTTTAAAGATAAAAATAAACATATAACAAAATAAAGTATAAAAGAGATTGAAATTTAATTAATTAGATTAAATATTAATAAATAATAATAATTTTAATATGAAGTAAAATTTTATTTATAATGGGACTTTAAAATTTCTTAATTTATTAAATAGAAATGATTGGTTAACAAGAATCAATATTTTCCATGATTCAAATAAAAATAAATATTTTCCAAAAAAATAAAACAAATTAACTCTAAGTTAATTTTGATATAGTGATTTCAAATAAAAATTTAATTTTTTCAAAGAAATTTAATAAATTTTGCGAAAATTAATTTAAAATAATAGATGTGGATAATGCAATGAAATCATTTTTTAGGAAAATACAGTTTCTAAACACAGAACATGATTTACCCTTATTCGATGATTATCCAAAAATATTTTATGAATGATAAATTTTTTAATAAATATATAATATATATTTAATTAAAATCATTCAAAAATAGTGATTAATTTAATTTATTATGTTAAAAGCACCATACGTGTATAATTTTGTTTTTTAGAAAAACAGGTCTTATATTTCCAAATGATTTTTATTTTCATTTACAATAAAATGATAACCAATAAATATATTATAAATGCTTAAAATATATAATTTTCATAATTTAGTTAATCCTATTCGTATTCACCAATTTAATGGTTAAGTTATAATAATCATATTTAAAATAATATTATTTCACAGTTTGTTTAAATTTAGTCTTGCATGTGTTATAAACTATTGACATAGATTAATTTTTAAAATATTGGGGCAATATATTAATGTTATATAAATATATAATGTGATACCTAGAGGCATTGAAATATGTCTATTGTAGTGTTTCCTTGATCTATTTTTTATATTTTGGATAATTACAATAATTCTAATTTATTATAGACGGTAAGATTTTTTTTTTTTTTTATTTAACATATTATAGTTAAATTTTTATGAGACCTTGAGTGAAGTGATTATGAGTAAAAATTTAAAAAAGATTGGAATTGAACTTTAGTGAAGCGACCATGAGTGAAATTTTTACAAAGTATGGAAGTGACTATGATTGAAGTGACCATGAGTAAAAATTGGAAAATGTCTAGAAGTGACCTTGAGTGAAGTGCCATGAATGAAAATTTGATAAAGTGTAGAAGTGAACTTGAGTGAAGTTACCATGAGTGAAAATTTTACAAATTCTATAAGTGACTTTTAGTGAAGTGATCATGAGTGATAATTTGATAAAGTATGGAAGTATCATCCAGTGAAGTGGCCCTGATTGATTTTTTTTTTAAATTCTAGAAGTGGCCTTGAGTGAAGTGACTATGAGTGAAATTTTTAAAATGTTTTGAAGTGACCTTGAGTTAAGTGAACATTTGTGAAAATCTTATAGTATTAAATTGAGTGCATAAACAAACACAAAGAAATCACATTAACCAAAAAGAGTTGATGACATGAACCAAAATGAATTGACCCCATAAAAAATGATATGACTGTATGAATAAAAATAATGTTATCATAAGGAGAAAAATTAAGTGAAAGTTTGTTGAAATTTGGAAATGTTTTGAACCTACCTTATGATCTATCTATGGTAAATTAATTCCTTTGTCATATTTCAGCTGAAAACATTCTCTTATTATTATTATTTTAATAATTATAATTACTGCATGATTATTTCACATGTTTATATTTATTTAATTACCCCTTAAATAATTATTAATTATTTTAATACTATAGAATTTAATTTAGACGAATTTTATATAGTATTTATTATTTTTCATGTGTGTTGATGTTTTAAATTATTTTTTGGGAAAACATTGTTTCAAAAATAAAATTTGTTAGAAGTTGAATAGTTTTATATCATATATTTTATGATATTTTTTGAAGGAAATTTAATGTTTATTATATTTATTTCTTTGTAACGTAATAATTATTTTAAGATTTTATTACCATATGAGATTATTTTGATGAATCATATTGTTGAAGTGACCCACATGGGTATATTTTGATTTTTCATTCAATGGAGAAATCCCATGCATCACTGGGAAGAAAAATTTTCAATGAGATTTATTATTTTGATATACTATTTATGGATTTTGACATATCTAGAGCATGTGAAACTTGGAAAAGGATATTTTTGAACTATAGAAGCGTGAAATTATTTTGTGGCCAACTATAACTCCCAACTAAACTATATTCATTTCATCATTTTTAATAAAGATCTCTTTACTACCTTAACTCTCAAATTGTGATGTTTTTATCTGGTTATGTGGAATTTCTTCTTTATATTAATTTCTATGTGTGTTATTCGAAAGGGTTATACTACCCATTCAAAGGTATGATTTTGGGTTTTGAACCAAATAAAATATTGAAGCATTGGGTTTCACCTCTAGGTTTTAAAAATAAAGAAATGTTGGGTTGTTATACTATGTAAAAAAGGAATATCTATTTGGTTTTATCCCTTTGGGTGGAAAAATTATTTGTGATTAGTTTCTGACTCATGGTGGGAAAAAGTCACTATAATATTCCATTATAGTGGATATAGTGGGTTTCATTTCTCTCAGTTAATATGAGGAATGAAGAGTATATAGGGTCCTTTAGATCCTAACCACTATAAAATCACTATAACCATTTATTTTATTTTTCTATTATATTAACAAAATTACTCTGATTTAACCTGAACTATTAAATTTTCAAATTATTATTTTTTAAATAGGGAAAACTAACCAACTTCTTGGCTTATTTACCATATTATTTTGGGTACATAAAATTGGTATCAAATATTGACCCTAAGATCAATATATATAGTATAACACCCCATGTTTTTATGCTATATATCTTCTTAAAGTAGTTCAATTTATTCAATAGTTTATGTTGGAAAAATGAATCATGATATACAATTAAATATTAACATTACAGTTGGAATAGTAATGAAACCGTTAGGAATAAAATTTTGTCAATTAGAATAATAAACTTACCTTTAAAATTATTTATAAAATTTAGTTATTTCATAATGGAAAATATGATATCATATAATAACTAAATTAATGTTTTAAAAATGATGATTTAAGTGTTGGTATTTTTTCTAAAAAATGAAGGTTTATTTAAAATTTTATAATTAATATAATTATTTAAAAAGGAATTTATTTCCATAAAATATATTGATAAATTAATATTTTTTTCTCATTATTATAAGATAATTTTTTAAAACCTTAATTTTTATAATGTGTGATTAAACCAGTTATAATTTTAAAATCAATTTTTTTTCCGAAAAAATGATGATATTAGTTAAAAACTGAAATTTCAATATTAAGAAAATTATTTTCAAAAATTGGGTCATGGATAATGTATGAATTATTTAAGAACCATTATTTCATACTCAAATTCTAAAGTTACTATAATTGGTAACAATAATCATTACTAATATTATATTGGATTAAAAATAATAAACTAATAAAAAACATAATAAAAAAACACCCTTATCCTCCACTATAAATACCACCATTATCCACCTATTCTACTCACATCTTCTTAGATTTTGAGATTGATCATATTCTATCCAATTACACTCCAAAATATCTTACCCACATCATATTTTTATTTTTCTCACTAAAATAACAATTACACGTTTCTTAGAGAGGTTCTCAAGGAGACACTATATAAGATGTAAAATCCTCTTTTGTCGACTTTTAATTTCTTTTAATGTTTCATATTTTCTTATCTTCTCCTTATCTACTATATAAAAACATGCATGATAACCCCATTATATAATATATAATTTTATTTTATTATTTTATTGGAATATCCATCATCAAACCCCTTCTCCTCTCCCTTTTATTCTAAAAATGAAAAAAATCGTTCTTGATGGGTCAATTTACCGCCATCATGGATGATGCATTTTCATTTTCTATTAACGCATCCAAGTATGCTCCTAAAATAATTTCTATGGTTAAAAAATATTATAATATGTGTATTAAAACTTATTTAATGTTCAGTAACCACTATATAAGCATAATATTAAATAAAATAATACTAGTCTGTAATGGTCGTAAAAACTACCAAAATAAACTAATAATTTTTCATTATAGTTTTATCTAATGAATCATCCTAATAACATATTAATAAAATGATATATAACATAATTTAATCTTTTTTAAGTTCATTGATAACATATAATTTCATTTTTATAGAATTATTTCCATTTTACATGAACTTCCATACTTGTATTCAAGGGAACCGACCATGAAATCCTAGAAAACAAACACTCCATAATGATTAAATTGAATATTATAACTCATAAAAAGGTCCATAAATTAAATTAATTAAAATATAATATATTAAATAAATTTTTAAAATTTTATAAATTATGTAACTAATTAATCTAATTTTAGTATCCAAGAAAATCAGTATAACTGAAGAACCCTTTCAGACATAAATTACTGGATTTCTTAGTAAAATTTCCGTTATTTGGGTTAACATTCTATGTTATTCATTATATTATGAAAATAATATATATATGGATCAAACTCTTATTTTTCTATACATTATTCCCACTATTGTTTTTTGGAATTACAATTTTCACACTTAATTATTTCATTAATTTATCCTTAATCCAATGATATGATCTTTATACGGGGTTTCTCATCTATCTTTTATTTATGTGAGATATGACTTATTCATAACTTATTTATAGTGTGTGGTGTATGTATATTTACCATTTTTTTATGATCATCATTAATTGAATATTTCATTAAATATCCATTTTTATTATATCATGGATATGATTACTGTCTTAGTCATCTATCATTTCAACATATGGTGTTTATTTTGAATGTTGTTTTAACTGAGAAAATATTGATGAATCTATATCCACTAAAAAATAAAGATATTATGATAAGGAATATTGTTATCTAATTATATATAAGTAGGAATAATTGGTTGAACATGTAGTGATGGGTGGGGCCTGACATTATATATCCCCTCGATTCATCGATAAGTCTCATGCAAGGTATTGAAGTTATTTTTTCATGTGTTAGATACATGAAATCTATTAATTAATAATTTATTTCATTCTGTATTCAATTACTTCTATCCATGTGATTTTTACAAAGAAAAAATATACGGATTCATTTTTCATTCTTGGTCTATTGGTTAAATGGAATGCATTTTTCAGTTATTTACCTTGGAATATCGATAAAAACTTATTGATTATGATTCAATTATTATTTATTCATGTTTTTATTGAATATTAACCTTACTGTGCATCTGATCTCACACATTTATTTTATCTCCTTCCCTGGGTTATGAATATGAAATATTTAAACAATTTTCATCGAAGCAGTTTATTTTCATTTTTTATATTCTATATTTAATTACTAACATAATAAGGGAACCATGTATGTATCTAGTTATTCAAGATTACAAAACCAATCAATCCTTAGTGATGCAATACCTTGTATCTATTCTATTTTAATAAAATAACCACTAACTCTAGGATAGTGGGGTTAAGGTTTGTATAGTTGTTATGAGAGTGGATTTAGTATAACCTTGAGAGTAATATGCTAAATAAACATGATAAATACAATAACTCCTTATAATGAATTTTTGGTTCAAAACTCAGGATGATTATGAGGTAACATAGTTTGTTTCATTATTTAGTGATGGATTCTAATGAAAAAAATAGAATCAATACTCACCGACAATGTATGGATTTCCCCACTAAGAAATTCAACACATTTGGTGTTGGATCTTAGAAGATCGTGACCATATTTGGAAAAATTACTTAGGTTATGTTGAATAACCATACTACACCTATGTTGGATCATTTCATGTAGTAGAACCCCAATATTTTAGTGGTATTACTAATCCATTGGTAGTTTACCAATAGATTAAGTTCTAGGAAAATATTTTTTTAGCATTGGGATGGAATGAAATGAAACGGTAGAACTGGTGGTATATTTTCTCAAGGGAGATATTGATCAATGGTGGTGAATAGTCCAGAGTACTAAAGAGGAATATGACATAGGACCGATGTAATGGAATTATTTTAATGAAACATTATTTTATAAATATTTCCCTTATGAGCACGGAATTGAAATGAAGAAACAATTCCTTAGATTGAAAAAAAATGAATAATAGAGTGTGGTAGAGTATAAAGAATCCTTCATAAAACGATTCATGTATGATATAAATTACATACATGATTTGGAAAATAATATTTATCATTTCATTGTAGGTGTTAATCCATTTCTTATAGTGGAATTTACTTCTAATACATTTTTATCATGTAATGAAATAGTATTAAGTGTCATAAAAATATATAAGGAATTTTCAATATCCATTACGTTCAAGTGAAATCAAGTGAATAAGAAGTCTTGTGATAACTATAGAGGATTTGAAGCATCAAATATTAATAGAGGAATTAACCAATTCCCAATGTTCAAAAATTGTGGAAATAGTTATCCTAAAAAAGTCTTAAAAGGCATAAGAGTTTGTTATAAGTGTGTAGAAAAGGGTGATTGAGAAAATGAATACATGGGGAAGAAAACAAAAAAATGATGTTTACTGCTTCAACTATAATAAAATGGGGAATTATTCAAACCAATGTCCCAAGCACCACGAGAATCTATTATTGAAGAAGCCAATGGGAGATTTTGAAGTATATGTGATCACCACAGTTTAAGTATAAGATCCCACTAATTTGGTGGTTGGTACATTAATACTATATTCTAATTTACCCAATGAATTATTTTATTCTAGATCTTCACACACTTTTATAACTACCTAATTTTATAGGAAAATAACACATTTCCATTTTGATATAATAGGGGAGTCTCCTATCAAAACTCATAAGGGAGGTCTTATTGCAAATATATATATATGTCATTCAGTCGCCTTTTTGATATATATACATGCTTTAGTTTCTAACCTTATCATTTTACTTATTTATGTCTTTGATATAATCCTCAGTATGGGATGAATTTCAAAATATGAAGTGAAAATTTATTTTAAAGAAAAAGGAAATTACAATTTGTGAGGAATATGTAGAACACTTTTTATTTAGAGTATAAACTTCATTATCTAATTCTTATTTAGATCCACCCCCATCAGCTATACTGAATGCAATTCTTATGGAGGAAGAGAAAAAAACTTTGGTATGAAGAAAGTAATATTAAAATTGAGGATGTACCAATTATATGGAAATATGTTAATGTATTTCCTAAGGAATTACCTGGATAACCCCCCAAATCAGGAAGTTGAGTATACCATTGATTTAATCCCTGATGTAGGACTAATATCAAAGACTCCTTATAGAATATACAGTGTAGATTTAAAAGATATAAATAAAAACAAGAGGAGTTGAGTAATAAGGGATATATTTTCTCTATTGTTTCTCTGTGGAGAGCCCATGTTCTCTTTTTTACAAATAAATATGGATCCTTGAGGTCATGCACTGGATATAGGAAAATACATGATATTTAAATAAAGAAATAGTATCATCTACCTCACATTGATGATTTATTTGATATAATTAATGGAGGTAAACATTTTTAAAGATTGAACTTAATTTTGGGTATCATCAATTTTCTATAAACAAGGAAGATATTCCAAATGAAACTTTTCAGGTGAGGTATGGACATTATGATTTTATAGTAATTATACATGGATTGACTAATTTACCCTATATTTTCAGGGCTATAATGAACAATGTATTCAATAAATTTCTTGTTGATTTTGTTTTAGTATATATTGATGATATTATAGTGTATTTTAAAATATTTGAGGACCACGAGATTCATTTGTGGATTTTTCTTGAGAATCTTAAAGGAAAGAGTTATATGGTAAATTTAGAATGTGTAAATCTTGGATTTATTAAAATTTCTTTTCTTTGCCATATTGTCTTTGAGGATGGAATCTCAGTCAATCCTATAAAGAAAAAGGCAATCTAGGAATAGATTACACCAAAAAACATAAGGTATATAGTTTCATTTGTTTTTTGATTACTATTGGTATTTCATTCAGAATATTTCCCAATTGGATAACCGTTTAACATGGATCAAATGTAAAGGGGTTAAATTTGTATGAAAAAAGAATGTGAAGAATTTTTTGTAGAATTGAATAGAAAATAATTCATTGCTCCAATATTGAATTAACCATCAGAAAATGATGTGTTTGTCATTTAAAGTGATAAATCAAATAAAGAATAGGTTTGTGTCCTTATGAACAATGATAAAGTAATTTCTTATGGATCAAGGCTGTTGAAGAATCCTGAAAATAATTATTAAACTCAAGATATTGAGTTAGAACCTATAATATTTTCTACGAAGATATAGAGACACTGTCTCTATGGTTAAATATATTAATATACATGGATCAAAATAGTTTAAAATTAATATTCACATCAAAATAACTCAAAATAAGGAAAAAAGTTGACTTGAGTTAATCAAAGATTATGATTTCTCAATTAGATACCACCCCGAAAAATAAAATAAGGTAGAATATACATTAATTAAAAAATATCATGGTATTTTGACCCAAATGATGATTGAGAAAGATCATATATTCTTAGATTTAGTAAATATGGAAATGGGAATTGTTATCAAAGGGGAAGCATCATTCCTTTTTCAAATGATAGAAAAAAAAATTTATTTGAGAAGATACAAAGACCACAACATAATAATTATAATTTTCAAAAGAAAATTAAATCCATTAAGGATGGAATATTATATTACTTCATGTATGATATTTGAATTAAGAAATTTGGAAAGAGGTTATATGTTCCATCAATACCTGAGCCTAAAAGAGAACTATTAGATGATGATCATAACTCAAATTGTTTTATACACTCTCTAGTGCCAAGATGTATAGATATCATAGGGAACATTTTTTTGGATAATATAAAGTGGTAAATTTCTAGCTATGTATCAAGATTCCTATTTTTTCAACAAGTAAAGGTTGAGAGACAACATTCTAGAGGAGTCATTCATCATCTTCCTATTCCAATGTGGAAGTGGGATAACATTAATATAGAATTTCTCACTAGATTCCCATATATCCCTATAAATGATGATAAGATATGGGTTATTGTTGATAGCCATACAAAATCAGAACATTTTCTTGCTATAAGGTAAGGTTAACCTCCTGAGCACCTAACAAGACTCTATATTGATAAAGATGTAAGATTTCATCATACACCCCTATCGATATTATTTGATCTAGATCCCCATTTAACATCATAATTATGGAAGAGTATTCCTAATAATTTAGATATAGATCTTCATTTGAGTACTACTTATCACCCTCAAACAGACACTGCCTAAAAAAACTATTCAAACATTAAAATACTTGTTCGTATGATGCTCGTGAGACTTTAAAGGTATGTGAGATTAGTATTTAACTTTGGTGAAATTTTCTTATAATAATAGATTCAATTATTTTATTTAAATGACACCATATGAATAATTTTATGGTAAGACATATCATACTCCAACTTGTTGGGATGAAGTTAGTGAGAGGAGACTTATAAAACTAGAACTTATTAAAGAGAAAATGAAAAATTAGAAGACTATTCAGGATTATATTAAAGTAGCTGGAAGTAGGAAAAAGAGTTATACTGACAACTAGAGATGTGATTTGGAATCTCAAGTGGGAGATCATGTCTTTCCTAAATTATCTCCATAGAAGGGTGTTGTAAGGTTTGATAACAAAGAGAAACTAATCCCTTGGTACAATGTATTATTTGAAATTCTAGAAAGAGTTGGATCTATAGCTTACCAATTAACAATTCCACAATGTCTATCGAAAGTTCATGATGAGTTCCACAAATCAATATTAAAGAAGTAAATTCCATACCCAATGCATATACTCACATATGAGAAAAATAGAAATGGAACATGATTTTTCTTATTGTGAAGAGCCTATAGAGACTATTTACATAAGAGAGAATGTATTTAAAAATCAGACGACTAGACTAGTAAAATTTATTTATAGAAAACATAAACTGAAAGAATAAATGTGGGGACCCAAGGATGTCAAGAAAAAGAAACACACTCATCCTTTTAGAAATAAATACTCAAGAAAATTTTTGAGGAAGTAATTCAAAAAGGAGGGATGAATATATCACCCCATGATTTTATAGTATGTACCTTCTTAAATAAATAAAATTTATTCAATAGTGTATGTTACATAAAAGAACTATGATATACTATTAAATATTAACATGATAATTGGAATATTAATGCAACAATTATGAATAGTAATCTGGCCATTAAAATAATAATCTCACCTATGAAATTATATATAAAATTTAGGTATCTCATAAATGAAAATATGATATCATATAATAAGTAAATAAATGGTTTAAAAATGATTAATTGAATGTTGGAATTTTTATGAAAACTAATTATTTATATGAAATTTTATAATAAATATAATGATTTAAAATAAAATTTAATTTCATAAAATATATTAATAAACTAATATCTTATTTTCTTATTATTATAAAAAAAATTATGATACTTTAATTAATTTTTCAAAGTGTGATAAAATCAGTTATAATTTTAAAATAGGTATTTTTTGAATAAATGACGATTTTAAATAAACATTAAATTTTAAATATTAAGATAATTATTTTAAAAAATCGGATTCCATTTTCTAAATCTAATTATTGAAAAATAGTTAGGTTTAATTTTTTCAATTTTTCTAAAATTGTTGAATTTTTAGAGAATTGTGAAATACAGTAATTTATGGTATGAGCTAAAGACATGAATTATTTAGTCATGTATAATGTATATATGATGTAAGAATGATTATTTTGAACTAAAATTCACTATTTACTATACATTATCACAATAATCACCACAATTTATAGTATTAATCCAAAACTATAAATTAATTAATAAAATAATTAAAAA
This sequence comes from Viscum album, assembly GCA_963277665.1. Taxonomy (NCBI): domain Eukaryota; kingdom Viridiplantae; phylum Streptophyta; class Magnoliopsida; order Santalales; family Viscaceae; genus Viscum; species Viscum album. Next base: position 1,358,057,210 of record OY728148.1, read on the forward strand.
AAATCCCTCTCCTCCACTATAAATACCACGTCTCACGACCTCTTCTCCTCACACATTATAAGATTTATATCATGCTTATATTATTCAAAATTAATATCCTAAACCTCTTACCCATGTCCTAGTATTTATAGTCTCACAAAAATAGCAATCCCATGTTCCTTATGGGGGTTCTCAATTAGATGCTATATAATAGGTAAAATCCTCTTTCCCTCTCTTTTAATTTATTTTCTTTTTTATCGTATCCTTACCTATACTATCCAAACATTCATGATAAATATATTATCTTATATATAATATAATTTTATTATGTTAATGGAATATCAATCATCAAAACCCTTCCCCTCTCCCTTTTATTCAAAAAATGAAAACATCATCTCGGATTTGTCAATTTATAGCTATTATGGACGATGTGTTTTCATTTTTCATTACCACCTTCAAAGATGGTCATAAAAACATTTTTATAGTTAAAAACGATTATAATATTTGTATTAAAAATTATTTAATTTTTTATAACTAGTATATTAAAATAATATTAATATAATATTAAATTAATAGACAGTAGTTCATAATGGTAGTAAAAACTGCCAATATAAACTAATTAATTTTCATTAATGTTTTATCTAATAAATCATTATCCTAACGTACAAACAAATGATATAGAAGATAATTTAAACTTATATAAGTTCATTAATAACATATAATTTTAGTTATGGAGAATTATTCTCATTTTATATGAACTTTTATACTTGTATACAAGCGAACCAATCATGGAATCTATGAAAAAAACACTCCCAAAATGACGAAATAGAATCTTATAACTCATTAAAAAGGCCAGACATGAACTTAATCAAATTATAGTAAATAAAATACAATTATAAAATGTTCTTAATTATGAAATTAATGAATCTAATTTGATAATCTTGGACATTAATTACAAGTGAAGAATGCTTTCAGACAAAAGGTAAGAAATTTCTCAATACAATTATCATTTGTTGGGTCAAACATCTATGCCATACATTTTTTTATGACAAGAATATGTGGGAAATAAAATCGGGTTGTTTAATATTGTATTTATAATTTTATTTTTTTGGATTTAAATTTTTCACACACAATTATTTCATTGATTTATCCTTTCTCCAATGATACAATCTTTGTAATGGTTTTCTCATCTCCCTTTTATTTATATGAGACATACCTTATTCACAACTTATTTCTTATGTGTTAATGTATAATTTCCCTTTTTTTTATTATAATTCATTGAATATTAAATTAAATGTCTATATTTCTTATATCATGGCTATGATTATTATCTTAGTTGTATACCATTTTTTACAAACGATGTTTATTTTGAATGTTGTTTTAACTGGGAAAATATTAATGAAATTGTATCCTCCAATCTATATAGATATTTGGATAAGGAATATTGTTATTAAAATAAATATATGTATGGATAATTTTTGGGACTTGCAGTGATGGTGGGATTTTAAAATTATATATCCCCTCAATGCATCAGCATGTCTCATGAGACAAAGTAGTCGGCAAAAAACCCTTCACGTTTGTTTCTAAGATGAATTAGATGGGCTTCTATCAATAGACTTATACCATATTTTGAATGATCTATATAGTATTGGTTGTTTTCCTAGATACATAATGTCCAATAAGAAATAATTTCTTTCATTTAGTATTCAATTGCTATTATCCAAGATATTTTCACAATGTTAGAATCTATGGATGCATTTTTTATTCTCCATTTATTGGATAAATAGAATGTGTGTTTCAGTTATTTATCTTTCCATTTAAATTATTAATTATTGATTATGATTTACTTATTATTGGTTTATATTTATAATGTATGTTATCTATAATGATCACATAAGCTCATACTTTTTTATTTCTTCCCAAGGTTATGAAGATGAAATCTTTTAATAAGTGTCAATGAAGCAGTTTATTTTCCATTGTTATGTTCTATGAGTAATTAACAATTTAATAAGAGATCTTTGTATGTATCTAATTATTCAAGACTTATAAACTTATTAATCCCTTGTGACAATATATCTTGTATCCATGCCACTAAAATAAAATAACCATTGACTCTAGGATACGAGGGTCGAGGTTGTTACATATAGTGTTTATTTGTGATAAAAAGTTTATAACCTATTCATCAAAGGGAAAATATCATTTTAAGATGGTAGGAAAGTTAAAATTATGGAAAAACCTCAAAAACCACAAAATGTTGACAACAAAGATTATGGATATTTGAATCTTTGATGGAATCAGTATTAAAGGATATTAGAATTGATCATTGGACAATTAATTCTAAACTATACAATCTTCCTGAAGGTTAGATTGATTAATTGGTTGGTAATAATGTGGTAAATTATATTCTAAATTACACAATGATAGATATTTTACATTGAGGAATAAATAGAAATGTGTATAATTATGTATCTGTGTGTAAAAATACACATGACATCTAGAAATTTTTTCAATTTACACATATTTTATTGGATTACCTTATTAGAATTAAGTTTAACATGTTAATATATAAAAAATAAAAAACATAAAATGGTTTAATATGAAAATGTAAATCAATTTTTTTATAGATTTAAAATTATTGTAAATGTTATGAGTTCTTTAAGTGAAACTCTAAAAAATCATGTAATTTTTTAAATTATACTTAAAGAACTTCTTAAAAAGTGGCATGATAAAACAGTTGATATAAATGAATGTAAAAATATCCAGAAATATACACTTTATGAGATTATTGGATTATTATTTCTTTATGAGTTGGAACTTAACAACCTTTATGAATAGGGTAATTCCAAGAATAATGTAATTTCTTTAAATTAAAATTTTTCTACTTATATTTCTCATACTAAGTTATAAAGTATTTACATGATCAATATAATATATATTACCAAAGGTGGGTATACAAGAAATAAAATCTACTCAATAAGATCATATTAAGATTATCCAAAGGATGATTACATAGAGAATAATAAAGGCAAGAGGTTTTAGTTGGTTTAGAATATCAAGTTCTACTAATATTTCTAAATATTTATATATTATAGGATTGCACCATAGTTTAATAATAATTTCCAAATAAGGTGATGATGGAATGTTTTTTAAAAATTAAAAATAATAAATGAAATATATTTAATTAAAAATCTGTTTTTCTTTTTGAAAATAGAAATGAAGATACTTATTAAATTAATTTTACAGAATTAACTGATAAAAATGATTTTTTTAAATTCAATACAATCTGATAAAATTTTATTGAATAAGAGGTTGGGACATGTTAATTTCAGGTTTATGTAAAATCATTACAAAAAAATAGTTTTATAGATACCTGAAGTTAAAGTATAATACCTCTTTATATGTTTTTCTTGCTTAAAAGGTAAGAAAATCAATTTCAATTTAATTAATAAACTAAAAAATTGTAAGGAATATTGATATTATACATTTATATTTATTTATTACTATATAACTAAATAGTTTGGTTGTTAAGAGATATTTTTTGTTCATTATTGATGATTTTTATAGATACACATGTATTTATTTTCCTACGCATAAATCTGAAACATTATCTAAGTTTATTTGTTTTTCTGAATTAGTTCAAAATGAAAAATAAAACTTAATTAATTCAATTAGAATTTATCATAGTGGTGAATTATATTATATGTAATTTATCATGTTTTTTGAGAAAGATAGGGGTTTTTACAATACTATAATTAATAAAACAAAACAAAAAATTGGGTAGTTGAATGGAAATATAAAAGAGTTCAAAGATTTATAAGACCCTGACATATGATTTTTATTTTCACATATAATTATCAGTAGAGACTACAAATAAAACTTTTTTTATTACCAATGAAATTATTTTAAGACCCTTGTCTAAAAAGACACCTTATAAAATTTCTAATAGGATAAAACCTAAAATTGGCTATTTTAGAGTCTTCAGCTTTAATGTTTTAATTCTTAATACTAAAAATGTTTTAGATACATTTGAAGAAAAATATGATAAGGACATTTTTTTATGATATTAAAATAATTATAAATAATATAGAGTATAAAATAATAGAACTATGGTTGTTTAAGAAAAAATTAATGTAATGTTTGATAAAAATTGTTTGAATAAAATTGTTGATGATATTTACCAACATAGAGATAAATTTAAATTTTTTTAATTTTAATGAGGAAAAACCTTAAGATAGAAATGCACATATTTATGGGGGGGATTCTTCTCAATTTGAACATATTAATGAAAAATATTGGATGAATCATAGATATCGTTCTATAGATAATGTGATAGGTATTGTTGAATCAAATTTCATAGCTATAAAATATGTTATGAATATTTGAGAATATCCTAATTTTATTTCTTAATTTCTACCTAATAATATTTATAATGATTTAAATGATTGTAATTTTATTATTTCTATTCAAGATGAATTCAATCTATTTACTAGGAATATTTTGTGGACTATATTTCTTTCACAAAATAATTTTCATATTATTTTAACAATATGTATCTTTACAAAATATTTTTTGGATATGGAAATGTAGTTAAAAAAAATATAGATTAGTTTCTCAAAAAAATAATCAATAAGGTATTGATTTTAAAGAATATCTTTTCTTTATTTATATATTATAATAAATTATGATATTATTAGCTTATACTGCATTTTATGTATTTAAATTATTTCAAATGGAAGTCAACAACACTTTTCTAAATGGTTATATTGATGATGTTTTTCTAAAAACCCCCATATTTTGTAAAATGAAAATAACATTGATCATGTTTTTAAACTATATAAGGATATATGTGGTTTGAAAAAATATCATAAAACATGATATTAATGGTTAAGTAGTTTTATTTTGATGAATATTTTTGAGGATGGAAAAGTTGATACTACTCTTTTTATTAAGAAAAGTTGTAATGATATATTGGTTGTTTAAATTTAAGTTGATGATATTATTTTTGGATCATCATTTGAAAATATTTATAATGAATTATCATAATTGGTGACTTCTAAATTTTTGTGAGTATTTTGGGAGAATTGAAAATTTTATTTGGTTTGAAAATACTTCAAATAAATATAGGTATTTTTACAAATCAATCCAAGTATGGTAAATATCATATTAAAAAGTTTGGTTTAGACTCATATACAAATGGGAATACTTCCATGAGTACTACTTGAAAATTTTTTTAGATAAATTTGAAAAAACTATTAATGTTAAAAACTATATAGGCATGATTGGAAGTTTATTATAATTAACTATTTCTAGGCCTGATGTGATAATTTCAGTTTTCAAGCATTCTAGATTTTAATATGACCTTAAGGAAAATAACATTAAATCTTTAAAAGAATTATTTCATATGATAATGTTACTTTAAATCATAGATTATTTCATCTTTATAGAATTAATTTTATCTGAAAATCTGTTCTGATTCTCATTTTGGTAGATATAATATAAATAAAAAAATAACTTTACATATGTTTCATTTACTTAGAAAATAATTATTTTCTTGAAACTAAATGAAACAAATATTTTTTTCTCTTTAAATAGTTGAATTTTAATATATAATATTTTATATTATTTTTCAAAATATTTTTATGTTAAGAAAACACTATCTGATTTCGGTTTTTATTTTGATAGGATTTCAATTTTATGTGACAATAATTATATTATTTAAATTTCTAAAAAATCCTTTTAAAATTTTAGGACTAAACACATTGATTAGAAATTTAATTTTTTTATTGATCATGTTAAAAATAGAAATAGATATATAAACATTATTTCATCAAAAAAAATAGATAATAAATTTACTAAACCCTTATATTTACTTAACTTCGATATATTCAAATTGAAATGTGGACTGATGGAAATTTAACCATACCATATATATTTTAGGAGATTTTGACTTGGATTTTTGAGCTAAAATGTTAAATTTGTTCTATTTGGCTACTTTTTTTATTGATCTGGTTTTATTCAATTTTCTAAATGGTATGTACTTAAATATTTGTTCACTATTTAATTCATTTTAAAATCATTAAATCGTTCATTTAAAATATTGAAATTTTTCTTGTTTCTATTAGGATTCTATCATATCTTACGAACAAACTATTTTAAATTACATGACACCATTTTATTTCTACACATACTAATTGAAAATGTAAAAAATTAGTGGATGCCTAGTTAAGCGTTTGATATAAATTTTAGGGTTAGTTTATTAACCAATAATAATAAAGGGGGAGATTTCTATATTTAGGTTTTAATTAAAAAGGATAGTTTCTTTTGTACTGATAACTATTTCTCATAGGGGAATATTATTAAAACAATAATTATTTTTCATCAATTTAAAAATTAGGGAGATATATTTAGAATTGAAATTTATTTTTTATCTTTTAAAAAGGGAGTTAATGTTGAATTGAATCCTTCATCCCAATTTTTATTATTTTCTATAATTGAAATAATTTAAATATTTCACACAATCTAATATTTTTCCACTTTTAGTTCTTACATAATTTGGATTAATTAAAAAGTAACCTTGAGTGAAGTGACTACGAGTAAAAAATTATAAATGTCTGGATGTAACCTTGAGTGAAGTGAAAGTTAGTGAATATTTGAGAATGATTCGATGTTAACTTGAGTGAAGTGATTGTTAGTGAAAATTTGGAAGTGACTCGAAGTGACATTGAGTGAAGTGACCATGAGATGAAATTTGAAAAATTTTAGAAGTTTCCTTGAGTGAAGTGACCATGGGAAAAATTTGAAAATGAATATAAGTGAAATTTTAATAAAATGACAATGACTGAAAATTTTCAAAATTGTGTAAGTGACCTTGAGCGATGTGACTGTGAGTGAAAAGTTTTCCAATTATTGAAGTTAAATTAATTGATGTAACTGAGTAAAAATTTGACAAAGTCTATAAAAGAAGTTGACTGAGGTGATCGTGAGAGAAAACTTGATAGTCCGAAAGTGACCATAAGAACCAAAATGAAGTGGATTCGTGACCAAAAATGAAGTGATCATGTGAACAAAAATTAAGTGACTATATGAACCACAATAAATTGTCTGTATGAACAAAAATGAAGTGACCACAAAAAAAATAAAGTGACCACATGAACAAAAATTAAGTGACCATATAAACAAAAACAAAATGAGCACATGGATAAACAAAAAGTTAATTAATGTTGAAATTTTTAAATGTGTTGAATCTACTACGCGACCACTCTATTTTCTTGTATTTCCTTTGTCATGTTTTAGCTGAAAACATTCTTTATTTTATTTATTTATTATATTTCAAATTACTGATTTTTTTGTTTCACACATCTACAATGATTTAATTATTCATTAAATAATTATTAATTATTATAACACTATGGTGTTTTTTTGGAAAACATTTATGTATTATTAAATGATTATCATATGGGTTTAAATTTCACACTGGTTTCCTGGGAAAATATGAGATCCAAATTTAATACAGTTTCAATTTGAAAAGTTTCTCTCACATTCTTTATAGGGTTTTTCCAAGGGAATTTTATGTTTTTTATAATAATTTAGTTTTTCTTAATTTATTTTCCCAACGTATTGACACTATAGACAGGATTTTTAGGTTAAGGATTGTGGAAGGGACACATGAGAGTATATTTTTTGCATGTTTTCAATGAAGAAATACCACACATCACTGGGAAAGTTAAACTACAACATGCATCATGAACTTAATTTTCAATATAGTGAGTTTGATAGATCCATATCAATAGAAATGAACTTGAGGATATTCTGGAACTATATAAGTGAAACCTATATTTTGAACCAACTAATACTCTCACCTGAACTACAATCATTTAATCCTTTACTGATGAATATCTCCTTACTGCCTCAATTCTTAGACTATGAAGCTTTTATCTTGTTATGTGGATTTAATTATTTCTATTTATTTCTATGTGTATATTTAAAAGTACTATAATTCCAATTAAAAGCTATAATTTTTTGTTTTTATTTCCATACAAAAGTTAGGCATTGGTTTGTCCCTCTTGGAAGGAAAGAGGTGGACTCATTAGATTGTGCCTCTAGGTAGAACAAATATGGTCTATTTGGGTTTAATCATATGGGAAAAAATTCATTATAATTAGGTTGTGAATCCATATAGGAAAACATCACCGTAATATTCCCTTATAATGGGTATAGTGGGTCTCAACTCTCTCTGTTTTTGAGAGGGGGGAATAATAGACTATGATCATTTAGATATGAACCACAATAAAATCACAGTGCCCATTTACTTTATTTTTATACTGCATTAACATTGTTACTCAGATATAATCATATTTATTTACTCTTTAAACTAATTTAAAAAAAAGACAATTCATCCCCACTATTGGATAAGATTCCATCTCCTTTTGGGATCAACATATCTAGTTATAGAACCTACACTCTTTAATAACCCTCTCCGTCCTTATTTTTCAGACCTCTCGTTAACATTAAGCTATTCTATATCCATTTATTAGGGTGAAACCATTATCATTTCACCTAAGAATGAACAAAATATATTAATATATTTTTTATAAAAAGTAAATGCGGATTGATTCATATTATTATAGTATATATCATGACATTTGAACCATCTATCTCGAACCCATCTAAAAATCATCATATAATTTCACTACCCCTAAAAAGTTTATAATTTTCTAACATTAGTTAATACTAGATTACTCAATCCAAATTATATTTTTAATATCCTCTCCTTATGTTCTTTAATTTTTTTCATCATTGTTTGAATCAAAAAAACATCCATGGTTTTTGTTAAAAAGTGAATCTGATTCTAAAAGGACCCCTCTTCTTAGTGAGAGCACATACACTACATATTTAACACTCTTCAAACTGACCAAAATCAGGATTATATAAAGAGGAAAATATCGTTTTACCCCATACTCCCTCAACAATACTATAGTGTAACCCATCATCTGAGGATGGTTGGAGGTCATCCTTATTATTACCATATCATTTTATTACCACTTGATTAAAATAACTAAAGATATTATTTTCAATATTATTTTATTTTTCAATGGAATTGAAACACTCATATATCTTCAACCCAATTTTGATTTTTACACCCCTCCTCAAATTTTTCTAGGCACTTTAGCATTAAACAAAATGCACTTTTATTTGATATAGTCAACAATATTAATTGGGATTTTTATTCATATTGGGGTTTCACCTAACCCTAACCACCATATAGATAATATAATAAATGGTCAAGGTTATTTAACCATAAATAAGTGAAAAATCAGTCAAAGATATATAACCTTAATCCAAAGAAACATTTTTTCAAAATATATTCATCTTTAAATAACAACCGCACTAGTCTAACTATAAATACCTTAAACAACTAAAGGGATTAGAGGTGATGATATATATGTTGAAGACTAGAAAAGGTTATATTGGAAAATGATTTATTCTCCACTCACTGGGCCGACACTATACATCTCATTGTAAAAAAATTATATTTCAATAGAATTAAAATCTCAAAATATTATCATGCTAAAAAATATCAAATAGAATCCATAGAAAAATTCATATTCTTTCCCTCTTAATACTTTTCCCTTTCATAGATTGGATAAGATATAGGCCTAATTTAAAAATACATGAACCTAATAAAGGAAAAATTTTATCAATAGAAAAATCAAAAAAATAATCTATAGATCTATTAATGTAAGTAAAAGTTTTATCCCCCTATTATTACTCATGTATATTGGTTAAGTTGATTTATATAGAATACAAAAAAATATTTTTTTAAGATAGTAAATACCTTTTGAGGATTGAAAAATATATAAAAACTAAACATTATTATTTCCATTATGCTGATTCATTAACTATCTCATATCAAAATATTCTAACATAGGCTTGAACTATGCTAAATGAACTATGTATATGGATTTACTATATCCTTCTAAAAGAAGAAGTTCGAGAGGAAATTAATATTTGTATTATTTTCCCTCTTAAAATTTCCCCAATATATAGTAATGTAATGTTTTTTGAATATTTATCTATTCGATATCTATTAGGGGGTATTTAAGGATAAAGGATTAATTTATGTAATTTATCATTAACTGAAATGTTTTGAAATAATTCTTCACCTAATCCATATTTAGGAATTTTTCAGATGGACTCAATTATTATGAAGTTACTCTTTATAAGTTTCATGGATTATCATGAATTGATAGTAAAATAAAAATATAATAAAATAAAATTAGTAAACTTTTGAGATATAATTTTTTTTATTTCAAAATAGAGAGGATAATCCACTATCTAGTGTCACTCTATTTCCATGTATAAAAGGAAAACTTAATTTAATATTGTTAAAAGATGCACTCTGTTGACACTTGAAGTTGAATAATTGATTTATTCAAGCAATTGACTTCATAAAATAGTTTAAAATGTTTTATATCTTCCAATTATTTCTAAATTCAATCCATTTTCATGGATCCATTTACCAAACAATATTACACCATTACCACTTTTTCAATGGTTTTTAGCTCCAGATGAAGTATTACCACCAATGATTTCCCTCACATGACCTCATGTTGTTTTCCCAATATGATCGCTAGATGTTGGGATTCTTTTCAAAATGACATAGCTTAGAGGTTACTATAATATTTATTCAATTCTATGGGAAAAAGATTTTACTAGAGTTCCTTCACTCACATCTGTCCAATAGTAACCTTATATTCGGTGGATAAGATTTCAAGGTAATTGAATAAGCCAAAAATTATCACAGTGAACATATGTTATAGTTTGTATAGTTGATCAATGAGCTTATCAGTAGAATTTTAATTGATAATCATATAAATACCCCCTCCTACCCATGGATCTATTGTTTTCCAAAATTATATCGCCCTAAGACTTATCTAGAGAAAAATACAAGAACCAAGATATAATATGGAAAAAATCACTTAGATAGGGCCCAAACGCAATATATCTTGAGTGAGGTAACATGAGAGTTGTTATTTTGGATATAACTCTAGAAATATGACGTATATGTGGAAGAAAATCACGATTTTAGATGATTGAGGTAGGGTTATGAAAATTAAATCTCAAGACATGTTATCTAGTAAATATTTATATTATAAGAAAGATATATAGATAAATTATGTTTACTTTCCAGAATATTAACTTCTGCAGTTGTCATCACAATATATAGAGATATAATATACACATCTTCCATCATCATTATTATTTATTTAAGAAACATGACAAGGTACTAACCATCCTCTATAGTTTCTTTTTTGACCTGTATCATTCAAAATTATTTTTTTTGGAAATCTATGCATATTACCTTGAGAAATTAGGTCCAACACTAAAGACACAACACCCTATAGAATGGATAAAGAACCAAATTAAATCTCAATTACGAACATATCTTGATTTTCTCATACAATAATTCAAAATTAAAAATTGACATTCATTAGAACATTTGATAAATAGAGTAAAGGTTTTAAAGGGACAAACCTTCCTGAAGAGATTCTTTTAATTTAGTAAACACAATTTAAGATGGTTGTATAGGGTTTTGACATCCATAAGATTAGTTACCATTCCATATTGTTCCTAAATATTATTTTTCTCATTTAGGTCAAGGATATACTTTGGTTCTCCCTAATTTTTACCAGATACAACATTGGTTTGATTTATTTCTTGGTGAACAGAGACCATGTATTTATGAGTAGATATTATTCTTATATTAGTATATCATATCCCAACGTATAAATAATATAAGGGATTAATATGAAATTATAAAAGGGTATTGAGAAATAAATTACCAAAGGTAGAACTTACCGACTATCCCATGGTGGATATGGAGTTCTAAGAAGCTCACTCACTCCCAAAAGTTGTCCATTTAAAAAGATAATACAATATGAGAAAATACTAGTAGTGATAATAGAAAACACCTATAGGTTTGGTGTCCAAGGATTATAGTTATTCTATCCCAGATGGAGAGCATTCCTCTTCAATCATGAAACCCAAATAAGACCTTGGGTTGACCAGTGCCCCTTTGACTGAGTACTTTGGTGATACTATAGGAAACTAATCACCCCTAAAATTCTAGAAAAGTTAGATCTCATTCATGAAACTGAAAATAGTCATTTAAATTCAAATTATAATAGACTTTACCTTCTCCTGGGAAGATCATCAAATAATATATATTTCATTAGTCATGTCCCATTCATCTAGAGGACCATATAAATTTCATTTCTCTTAAAATAACCTCATCAATACATAATCCAAACTGTATCAAATAGATTAATTTTTTCATATAAATTTTTTGAACATTAGGTGACTATATTTTGGATTTAAAAACACTCATATAAGCTTCACCCATATAATGATGATTCTGATAATAGATATAGAAGTCTATTATAACTTACATAAACCTCATAAAATCAACTTCATACACCTAGAATGAATACTAGATATCCTTTATGAATGAATTTATCCTATATAAATCCCAATTATTATAGGAATATTTAAATTTATAATTAATGGGGATGATTGGTAGAAGATACATTTTGATAATCAAGGTAGAAGGGTCTAGGTTTTTCTACCATTTATCTTGAATATGAGTCATCATATTGTTTCTTAGCAAAATCCTCCTATAAGGTCTTCCCACCTCCTTAGATCATTCATGTTTTATTCACCTTACATCACTGATGGACCTTTGAACTAGCTCAAAAAACTAACCAACTATATTTTATGCTATGAATCTATTAATGTTTTATCATACTCAGTTGATATCATAATGATGAAATTAACTGGTGGTAAGGTGAATTGAAAAACCTCCTCTCACTCAAGAATTAACCAAAACTGACATTAAATCATGGGATTCCATTTGACACGCACACTTCAAGGTGGGATGAATATATCTTTCATATGCTATAAAATTACAATTAGAATCTATAGGGTTAATGTTCCTCATAGATGGTTTCCCCTAGATCATTGATTCCATCATTCCTTATATCAAATCCATCAAGAATTTACACTATATATGGGTTCTAGTCTTGTTATCCTTAATCACATATGTTTAGGATGGGTAAAATGACAACATGCATTTATTGTAAAATTTCATAATATTGGCTAACTCACTAATTCTAAGTGGGAGTGGAATGTCAGTTCCAATGATAAAAATTCAAGGCTTCAAAAAAACAATTTTATTTGGTTATTTTTTAATGAACTTACTACCTATCATATAGGATGAAATATAACCACATAACACCTTGAAATATATTACAATTCTAAATATGACCTTAACCTAAATATGATCTAGAAAATAAAATATAACCTACTCAACATTAGAACTACCATATTGATTCACTCATCACCCTCTAGATGAGATATCATTATAACGGTTTTTATCCCAACATCATTTTCAAAATAATTAATTTAGAGGAGCTTTTAGTGTTAAATAAATATAGGAAGACTTTTAGGAAGACTAGTTAGTTTTACTTGGGGTTAACTACCAATAACACTTGGTATATCTACCTTCTTCATGTATTTGAAAATAGGAACCCATAATCAAAAAAAAATTTGGGAAATTTCTAGTTCTTCTTTTTTATGGATCTCAATCATTCAACATAATAAATATTTTAACCCATGTGATGAAGGGAAATGTCGGGGTGAAGGTATTACTCTAGTTCTTACTCACTATCAAAACAAATCAATTGAAAGTGGAACAATCATCTCCATATTTTCTTATACAGTTGTTAGAGGAATGGGAACATCATACTTGTCTCAAAAAACTGAAGTTTAATTGATCACATACATGTCCCTGGGTCATATCTTAACCTCTCAACATATCATGTGGACATTGTGTAAATCTCGAATCCATTTACTGTATTATCCTATTTTAATCTTATCATATAGGTGGGATAAGGATTACAACACCCACATTGCTTCATATAGTCCAACCACCCTAGGCCCATTCTCAAAATCTGTATAGCCCTATAACAACCCAAAGGGATAATACGAATCCATAGCGAAGACACCTCCTAGGAAAAGTTCCTAGTTTGAATCCCGCTCTAATCTATTGTATGACCTGGATTTATTCTGGATAAATAAATTGATATAGATATTTAGTTTGGAGTATGTTTTCTTTATTATAGAGTTAGTGGATTATACCCAATAATGTAACCCTTTTCATAGTCAACCTAATTGATGAAGTATCATTCCATAGAATTTTTTGGCTAGATCACCTCACAATTATGGTCGATCCAGTTTCTTATTTGGTTATCTAGTCAGTATAAGGAATGGAGAATAAGATAGTATCCTAAACACATATATGGTTATTCTCTAAAATTTCAGATGGTTTCAAACACCCACCACTATAAATTTCAAAGGAAAAAACTATCTTGGATGGTTGTGCTAAAATTGACTAGATATGACACTATTGATATTCTTCCTTCACCTCATAGTCTAATCCTATAATATTATTCTAGAGTAATTTTTATAATTTAAAAAACAATAAGGCATGAAGAATTAGTTAGTACCATAGAAAAATTAAACGGAATAAAATATCATAAAAAGGAAAGAATAAAAAAATTATAGTTTCCACATAGAAATTATGCAGAGAATATATCACATTAGAACAATGAAATATATCAATAAACACATAAAAAATCCACAGATGAGGAGTGTTGAAATATTATTTACATGGTAACATAAAATCATTGAATGATAATATATTTTCCTTTTGAAGAAACTCATTTATAGGGATGTTTTGTTACATAGAAGAAATAAAGATACCACAATTACCTTTAGAAGAATCAAGATTATTGTAAACACACTAGAACTTAATGAAGGGTGACCCCTCAACTCCAATATATATTTTTATAATGGATAGGATTACACATTAACACTTCTAACTGACCTATTTTTCCTTAGAATTATAACCTCATAATTCTAAATGGATCTAATTATATAGGGGAATTTATTGATAATTGGAACAATTGATCAAAAAATATAATAAGATTAGAAAAGATATATAGTATTAGAGAATATTAAATGAGAAAAGGTTAACTTTGAATAAATACATTTAGTTATGGTAGGAAATTAGTTTAATATAGTCTAACAGAGCGAATCCACAACCACATAAATAATTTACCATAAGGGGTTTATTTTCATCTTTATGGTGGAAACACTTTACAAATGCAAGAAATAATCAATTCATAAAAGTGTAAAAACATATTAAATAGTAATAATATATCAATTTAATTCTTTATTAATATTCATGAATTTGATTTTACATGTACATGTTCATTATTACAATAATAGACAATTTCCCATTCAAAAAGAAAATAGATCTATTCTAACTAAATTGGGTTCCATGCATTATATGGTTTTATTCAAAATTTTAATTTAAATATTTAATAATTTTAAATTTATAAAAAAAAATTAATTTTTTAAATTATAATGTCAAAATTATCTTAGAGTGAATTTTGGTGGATTTTCATCAAAATTAGAGTTTTAGTTGAATATTAAAAAATATAGATTATTCGGAAAAATATATTTTCCTTTAATTGAAAAATTCAGATTTTATTTTGGATTGGTTTTAAAATATCATTCTTTCAGTTTAATAATAATTTATTGTATTATTTTCATTAAAATCAACTTTATACATTAAATTGGTATAAAACTATTTTTATACATAAATGACATGTTTCTCAAAATCCATTTTCATCATGTTTTACAAGGTTGTTTTCGAATTAATTTTATAATTTTATAAAAATTTAATTTGATAAAATGGAATAAATATTTTGAATAATAATATCCAAATTTTCTAATGATCTCACTTAAATTTTTGTCATTATGAATTGTAACTTTGGTAAAAAAAATTCCTTTCCACTATAATATTTAAAATGAATTATATGGGTTTAAACAAACAAATAAGGGAAAAAATGACCATAAAACTTGTATAAATCATATTTTATAGAAATATATAGAACCTATATTATCTAATGTTAAAACATGGGTCTTTTCCATTCCACTTATCTTGAGTAGAACATTAATAAATTTGCATCTTTTATAAAATTCCTAAATTTTCGTGTCCCTCACTTATAAAATAACAACCCCTATCCTACTTTCTTGACACATAAATATCATATTATCACATCCAATAACTATACAAATACCTTAATAACATTCCTAACAATGTCCTAGAGGTCTTGGTTAGATCATAATACCATCCTAGGAAGGAAATATTTATAAACCTAAGGAGGTTCTCTAAAAAAGAAGTATAGTTCATAACCAAGTGTTTTATTTTTTATTTCATCTTTTACCACCATAAAAACATTATTAACCATTGTAAAATAATTAAATAAATACCTAAAATATTATTAAATGTTATTATGTTTATGTTATACAATATTTTTATAAAACATAACCATCTAATGATAAAAAAATATTTCTCATGTGTACGAGCGGGCCACCATCACACTAGACAATGTATTTCGTTTTCCATCAACAACTATTATGGTTTTTTGTAATAATGGATCAAAATAAAATAATATGATTTATGTAATATAAATATAACTTTACAATGGTAAATAATTTGTTTAATTATTTCTGTACTATTTAGTTGTAAATTAAAATATATCTCATGTGTACATGTGAACTACCGCCTCACAAACTGATGCATTTTATTTTTCATCACTGCCTCAAAAGGAGAGTATATATGTGTTTTTAAAGGATTAAATTATATTTTTGATTTTATTATCATTATTAATGTATATAATAATAGTTAAATTATTTCCCTCATGTTCATTGAATAATTGAAATGTGACTCATGTGTATGTACAAACTGCCATCTCCATGTTGTAATATAATTAATTTTTCATAAGCATTATAAATAGTTTGTTATAAAATTATAATTAATTTATAAAACTTATAATTATAAAATTATAAATTTTATTAAACATCTATAATAATGATTCATTTTTACCATTTTCTTACTACAAAATCCATTTTGGAATTATGAACCTCACATCCTCAAAACATCTGAAGTAAACTTAGACAATTAATTGATAAATTATGACATGGTAATAAGTGAAATAAAAATGAAAAAATAAAAGAAAATAAAATTGAAAAATATTTTTATCCTAGTTAATAATAAATATAACTTTATTATTTGTGAATAAAAAACGTACCTGACAAGTCATACTTGAGGTATGATATTTATATTCTCAATTCCCTTTCTTTGATACATAATCTATTTTCACCACATGGATTATTTTTTGTGGTGTATAAACATTCTTATGTATTTATTTTATCATTATTATATAAATATTAAAGTGATTAAGAATAAATTCAATATTTTTTTCTTCAATGTTTAATTAGTTTAAAATTTATCATGTCATATGGGATATTTTATCATAAAACTTAATTGTAATATGTTATGATGATTTCTTTAAAATAAATTCACTCCATGTCCATATTGGTTAATTTATGTGTAAATATTTAAGTAAATGAATTAAATATGTCATTTTACATATCCTTTTACATTCTTACAATGGTTTTTGAAAGGAATATTTTTTTATATTTAATACGAAATGTTTAACTAAATCAACAAAGTACAAAATGAATGTTTTTAATGTATAAAACGTCAATGTGTTTTTACAAAACCCTTATAATTATATATTATTTTTATTACTTTACAATATTCCATGTTTTCTTCAATGAAAAACCCCTTTCCCTCTATTATGAGTATTTTAGTTCTAATAAAGGTATTTGAAAAGAAATGGATATATCACTATGAAAAAATGATTTACTTATAGGTTCAAAATAATATTTTTATTAGTTTAATGATAAAAATGGAATATTTTACGTTTTTTATGTATGTTATTTTCCTTGAGTATGGTTTATCATGATGTATGAGCCTGGTATAACAATATATTTCATTGGATAATGATTGTGTGCTCTAGATAATTATGTTGTAATTAAACAAGTAGGTCATTACATTTGTAGGGGTTATTATAAGGGTTCTATGAAGATTATTGTTCAAGTAACCTATATAGATTTTATATTATAAAAAATTATTTTTCATTGAAATATTTTGATTTTATAAGGTAATTTAATGATCATTTGTTTAAAGGAATGATTTTCCCTTTTAAGGGAAAAATGGCCTATTTCTATGAATTTTTTAATGGGTTTTCATATTTTCAAAGAAACACTCATGATCATGATTTTTACTTTATGTTTTCTTATAAATTTCTTTATGAAAAAATTCTGGTAGTAAATCTGATTACATGTGTAAGTAAATGATTAATTGAACTCAATGTTTACTATGTTAAATGAAAACTCTCTTATATGATCTCATGGTTTTGAAACAGATTGATGAGTTTTTTATTGGTGTATATATCACTTACTTATATTTTTACCATGCATGTTTTAAATGTTTCTCATTGGGTTTAATGATGATTAGGAACAACGATGAAGTCATGTTGAAAATCATGAATCTTATTCCTGAAAATAAATCATATAATAATATAAATATATCATATTGTGAAAATAAATCACATGGTGTATATTTCTACATTATAATTCATGTATTGGTTATGAATGATTTATGACCTAATTATCTTAAAATATATCCTATAAAAGAACTTTTTGAATTCAAGAAAATGAATTATATTTAAAAAAATTAATTTTTTTGGTTAATTAAAGATCTGGTCCTTATATTTGGTATTAGAGTAGTGCTTAGATAATTTTAGAGGTTTCAATAATTATAGTAGGAACCATTTAGTGATTCTAATATATATTTATAATAAAATTTATTTTCAATATTCCAATTTTTATTTATCTAATCAATGTATGTTTAGAATGGTTTCTAATGAATAAATAGGGAAGAAGAAGTAAGAAATAAGAAAAAATAAAATGTCATTCCAAATTGGAAAACTGAAATTTTTTTAATTGGGTTAGAGTAGTGTTTTTAATATTATGAATCAATTGGAATAGTATTTTATTTATGGTGGCATTCTTATTAGGGAGAAACCACATTCACTATAGATGAACATGTCTATTGTAGAGCAGTTCATGAAACATCACCACTATGTGATTATTAAATCTTCGGAAATAGTGGTTACTGAGGGATTGGTTAATTATTTTTAAAATAGATATTTGAAATAATGGGTTGTTCAGAGAATAAAAAAGAAATTTTTTATATATATCAATATAAAATTGAATTTCATTAGTCATTTTCAAGGATAAAAAATAACTTAGAAAGAGAAGATATTGATTCATAAAAATTAGGTTAATTTAAGAATATTTTCTTTGAAAATATTATCCTATGGGTATTTTACCTTGGTTAAAAAATAATGTTTTTTAATTGAAGTTGAATGAAAGAAGATTTAGTGGCTGTGTATAAAGAAAACTTCACCTGACTAGTATGGTATGCACCAAATTGTATTCTGGATTTTGGTAGTAAAATTTATCTATTTTACTCAATATTAAAGAAATGATATTGAATGGAAATGGATTATATTGAATTCAAAAGTTATGAGAACATTTTTTGATATGATTAGAAGGTAGACATTTATTTTTAATAACTATTTTTTGTAAAACAATATGAAAAAAAAATGTTTGTGGTGGAAGGTAATGCAGAAGAATTCATCAAGGAAATATAAATGTAAGAAAATAAAGTATTAATATTGTGATATGTATGGAAAAAAACTATTAATAAAGTGTTATAAAATCATGGATTTGTTTCTGATGTGGTATATTTGGATATAAGACTCGGGTTTTCAATTAAAAAGATCATGGTTATGATCAGAAAAATAATGAAAAATGGGAATAAGTTGTTTAAATTGTAATGAAATGGTTCAGTGTATGAATACTTTTTAGAAGATATGAGTGAAGGATAAAAGTCATAAATATCACAAGATGAATGGTGTGGGAAAATCCATTGTGGCTAATTTGGTAGATTTTGGACTATATAACAATGTAATTTCTCGAACATTACTTGTTCATTTAGATTATGAAAAAGAATTTTTTTCATTAGGAGTCTACAAATTAATTTATATTTTAGAAATATATAGGTAAATTATATGTTTCACCTTGGAGAACGAAACCTTATATTTTTCTTGTAAAAAAACTATGGTTAGTATTATATTGAGAAAAAAATATAAGATTATCCCTTTTTCTGTATATGGAATGAATTTTCCATTAAAACGTTTTTTATTCCCCTCATATAGTTTTCTATTATTCTAGGTATGAAATATTTTTTTTGTTTCCCATGGTATGAAATAATATTAATCTAATGAAGATTATTTTAATAATTAGTTTCATTCATTAATCAAAAATTAATTTAGATCTTTGAGAACATTTCCATAATCAAAAAAATTGATTTCAGATGGAAATAAATGTTACCTTGCACACATTATTGAAAATAAGGGAATTTCTGAAATTGGTGACATTACTATAGTAAATAATAATCTATATTTATTTAATTATGAATATATTTTTATGATACCTTAACATAGGATTTAATTTACTATTAATGTAGTACCTCATGCTAAGAAAATATCAAAACCACCTAATCTAATAGTTCAATTTGAACTTCTGAAATTGAAAAATTTGTTTAAAGAGTTTCTAGACAGTGGCTTCATTCATCCTATTAATTCACCTTAATATGATCCAATTTTATTTTATTAAAATTAAATATGGATATATGTGTATTTATATTTATTATATATAGTTTTATAACATCTCTATTAAAAATAACTATTTTTGCCTCTTATAAATGACTTGTTAGATCTGTACAAGGGAACTCCATATTTTTAGAAGCTTGAGTTCTTGTATATGTATCACTATAATAAGGTGATGGATGATGAAACTATAATGGGATAATTTTAGACTAGTAATGGAATTCATGTCTTTATAGTTATTCGCTTTGGTCGAAAAAAATTTTAGTTGAATTTATGGACCTTGAAAATAGAGTTTTTCATAAGATCTTTTATAAATTTGTGTTTTTTTATTAATGAAATAATGATGTATTATAAAAATTTTTATGATCTTGAGAATCATTTTAAGGTTCTTCTAAAACCTAAATATAGAATATGTTTTATATAACATTTAGAAAATTTAGATTCTTGTTGTGATATATTCATTTAATTTTTACATATTTTTAAATAAATATGGAGTGAATCTTTATCCAAATAAAACTAAAGTGGTCATATAGTGTCCAAGACCATCAAATGTCACAAATATTTGTGGTTTTATTCTATTAGGATGTTATTACAAACAAATTATTTATTTATTTGCTCAGTTATGCTTCCCACTATCTAAGTTAACCTAAAATAGAATTAAATTCATTAGGATAAAAGAGTGGGATTAAAGTTTCAAGGAATTGAATTTTTTTTCGAGAAAACTCAAATTTTTCCCTTCCATCTAGAAATAGTTATTTTTTTATCTACAGTGATAATTATTTGAATATACTAGGTTGTGTTTTTATTTTCAATGATTTGGTAATTACTTATGCTTCATGACAATTAGAAACTCATCAGCTAAATTATCATTCACATTACCTTTATCTGGAGGCTGTATTATTTTATTTAAAAATGCGGAGAAATCATTTAAAACGAATAAAATTTTAAATATATAATGATAAAAAAATATATGTATATATATTCACTCAAAAAGTGTTAAACATTAGATATAGAAGATGGCTAGAACTGATTAAGGATTATGACATCACAATTCATTACTTTCCCAAAAACGAAAAAGGGTAGTTGATACTTTATGTTGGAAATATAATTCATCATTATCAATGATACTAGTAGAACATGACCCCTTGGTTAATGATTTAGTGAATTTTGGGATAGAAAAATTCAATATAAGAAAATGCTATTTTTTAGATGTCTGTCTGGTATTTTTTGTCAGAAAGAATTAACAAAGATTATAAGGTGGAATGTGATTTGCAAGAAAATGTAGAATTGGTTAGTAAAAGTAATTTACCATATTTTAACATTAAAAGTTAAATTTTTTATTCAAATATGATTATTTTATCCATGTGATCTTAAATTCAAGAAATAATTATTGAGTGGGTATCACAGCTCTATGTTTTATATTCATCCCTATAGTACTAAGATATATAGAGACCTCCAAGAACATTTCTTATGGGATGATATAAAATAGATATTGCTGAATTTACCTTAAAATGTTTGAATTATTAATAGGGTAAATAAAAATTACAGTTATCAAAGGTTATTCTGTATCCTTTTCTTGTGCTGGAATTGAAATGGGAGAATATACCCATGTATTTAATGGAATTATTATCAAATACATATCAAGGGGAAAAATTGGATATTGTTGATTGTTCAGCTAAATCTGTGAATGTTGTTCCTATTAGACTTAATATGAATTATGATCATATATCTAGAGTATATGCTAATTATATAATCACATTTCATGGAGTCCCATTTTATATTGTGTCTGATAAAGATCCAAGATTTACCTCTCATTGTTGGAAAAGCCTTCCAAAGTCATTTAGTACTGAATTAAAAATCAGTATATCTTTTTATTCACAATCTGAGGAAATATCAGAGTGAATGATTAAAGAAATTGAAGATATTCTTTTTCATTTTTCATGGTATTACCATGAATGTTGGGATCAACATCTTCATCTAGTTGTTTTTTATAATAATTGTGTACAATCTACTATACTAATGGAACATTTTGAGGCATTATATAGAAATTGGTGTTGGACACCATATTTTTGGAAAATAATTAGTGAAAGAATTTTTTTGGGAAATTAGTTAGTATAAGATATTATTAAAGAGATAACAGTGGTTTAGTATAAAATGAGGTAGCTCTGAGAAGACAGAAAAGTCATGCTGACAACTGGAGGAAAGATCATTCATTCATAGAAGGCGACCATGTTTTTTCTAATGTATCTCTATGGAAAAGTGTTATGTGTTTTGGTTAGAAGTGAAATTTATGTCCATATTTCATTAGACCATATAAAATTTTGGAAAATATTATATTATTTTCTTATCGAGTGTATTTTAAAACGAGTTTATTTTTGGTACATGATGTGTTTATGTCTCATTGTTAAGAATACATGTTATTGATGTATCTCATGTTTTGAGTCCTGATTTAGTTCAATTGGAACAGATTCTTTCATATGAGGAATAAAATATTCAGATTCCAGACCATAGATAGAATGTGTTGTTGAATATTCTTATTGACTAAGTCATGGTCTTATCAAAAATCAATATGGTTTCAGGAGAAACAAGGTAATATAACATTTTTATAAAGGAAAACTACACCCACTTGTTTAAAAAGTGACAACAAATTATGAGGGCACAATTTCCCAAAGGGGGAAGAATGTGAAGACATAGGTAATGTTAATAATGAATTAGTATAATTACTTATTAATATTCATGAATTATATTTATTGACCCAAATTCATTATGTGAATAATTGGTAATTTCTCAATAAAAAATAAAATATTTTAATTCTAACCAAATCGATTTTCATGCATTATATGATTTTATTTAAAAGTTAAATTCCAAAACTTTTTTATTTCAGTTTAATAAAATGAACTTTATATTTTAAATTCTTAAGTCAAAATTATATTATAGCTTATTTTTTATAATTTTCTCTAAATGTTGATTTTTGGGTGAATAATAAAAAATACTAATTTTGATGTAAATAATTTTATATTTTAATGTAATAACAAGTTCATATTCAATTATGGAATATATTATAATATTAATTAATTCCATTTAATTATAAATAACCTGAAGATTTTTATTTTTATCAACATTACAATGGAATTTGGTATTGATGTTTTTATACTAAAAAAGAAAATTTTATTGAAACATGTTTTCCATTCAGTTTTTATTGATTCATTCAAATTAATCTCTATAAATTATAGAAATTTAATTTTATAAAATATAAAAAATATTTTTAATCAACAGGTAAAGATTTTTTAATGGGGATGATTTCAATTTTGGTCATTATGAATAGTTACTTCTGTAAAACATTAGTTACCATGGTATGAGTAAAAATAAGTTTATAGTGTAAAAAATAAAATAATAAGGATAACAATTTCCTATACATATTTCTAAATACTATTTAATGATAATATATGGATCATATATAATATTTAAGTATAAAATGAGTCTTTTTGGGGCCACTTGTCTTGAGTAAGATATTAATATATTTTAATCTTTTGAAAAATTGAAAGTGTTTTATCTCACTCACTTATAAAAGGATACCCCCTATCCTATTTAATAAATATCTCACAAACTTATTATCTTAGAAATTAACTATTCCAATACAATTCAAACATCCCTCCCCATATCTTTGAGGTCTTGGTTTGATCATAGTACCAACCTAGGATGGATTTAATTGTAAACCAAAGGAGGTTTTCCGAAGAATAGGTATAGTTATTCACTGAGTGTTTTCATTTTATTTATTATTATAACTCTTTAAACTATATATTAACCATTTTGATATAATAACATCAATATATTCCATGTATAAAAATTTTATTATGTTTTTATGTCCTATTTCATCCACTTGACCATCTAATGATAAACAAACAATCTCTCATGTGGACGTGAATACTACCTCCTCATGTGAATATATATTTTATTTCTCATTAATAGATATTATGGTTGTACATAATGTTGGATTGAAATTATATATTATTATATTAATTAAATATTATATAAGTAATAGTATATAAATGTTCTATTTATTTATTTACCATTTAATGAAAAATAAAAACATCGCTTGTGTTCATGTGTAGTCTACTACCTTTTGAATTGATGTATTTTATTGTTCATCACCGCTAAACATGGTTGGTAAATATAGGTGTATTTTAAAGTATAATAAGATATTTATCATGTATTTATAATTATATAATTATAAAATAATAAAATCCTTTATTACCACATGTTCTTTCAAAAAAAGAAATGATACTCATGCGTGCGTACAAACTACAATCTCCATGTTGTAACATAATTCATTTTTCATAACCAACTTACATAGATTTTTATAAAAGTATAATTAATGTATAAAAATGATACTTCTAAGATTATTATGATTTTACAAGTGATATATTCACTATCCATTTGACCATAGTCAACATACCGAAGTTGTATTGGGATTATGAACAAAACAACTTCAAAATGTCTGAGGTAAAATTAATCAATTAATTGATTAGGTATGAAAAAGTAATAAGTGAAATAAAAAAGGACTAATAAAAGATAATAAACTTAAAATTTATTTCTTAAAAATTAAATAATTATATTTACTTTATAATTCAAGTAGATAAAAACTTACGTGACAAATTAAACTCGAGGTAATAGATTTATAGTCTCAAAACCCTTTCATTTAGAGTTAAGTAATTTTCACCACTTGTTTTATTTTGTATGGTTTAAAAACATCATTATTGATTTACATTATCATTATTCTTAAAAATTAAACTTTTTGAAAATAAATTCAAATTTTCATCCTCAAATGTTTCATTGTCTCAAAAATCTATCATATCGTAAGAGATAAGTTATCTCAAAACAATTTTTTAAAATGTTTTGAATATTTAGTTCAAACATTTTACCTTGGTGTCCATATTGTTTTATGTATGTCTAAATATTTGAATTAAATAATATAAAAAATTCATTTTACCTCCCTTTTTACTATCTTAAAAAGGTCTCTAAATGAATATTTTAACGTATATTATATGAATAATTGACCTTATTAAAAAGTAATAAAGGATTGTTTTGTAATTGAGAAGACATTAAAAACATTTTCAACTAATATAACCATTATCATATATTTTGATTACTTTACAAGATTCAATGTTTTCATCAAATTTAAATCATTCTTCCATTTTTAGGGTATTTTAGTTTTGAAAATGGGGTTTCAAAGGAATGAAATATATCAATTTCTGAAAATGTTTTACTTAGGCATTAAAAAGTATATTTTAATGAGTATGATGATAAAAATGAATTATTTTATGTTTTTTATGTAAGTTATACATATAAATCATTTTTTATGATAATATGTCAAACTGATATATATCTTCAATGAATTGGGTAATGATTATGTTATGAAGAGAATTTTGTTAGAGTTAACCAAGTGGGTTATTCCTTTTGTAAGGGTTCTTATAGGGGTTTTATGTATAAGATGTCCAAATAAACCTACATGGATTTTGTTTCCATCTAATAATTTTTCATGATAATATTTAGATTTCATTATAAAATCTCAAATTCTCTATGTATTATCATTAATTATCATATGGACTGATTTATAGACCAGGTGTAGAGATGTTGTGTGATTCTGGAACCCAATGTTCCTGGAACAATTGTTTGAAAAATAATAAACTTTTTAATTGATGCACACAAAAGTTTTTTGAAAAAGTGGAATAAATCATAAATGGGTTCCCGTATTATAAATCTAAGGGCACAGTTGAGTTCAGGATGGTGGATATACACTAGGTGTGACTTAACTTTAGTCGACGTGGCCCCACTATGAAAAAATTGTCGTAGGACACAACAGGGATAAAATAATCTAAAAAATTATTTCTTTTAATGTAGTAATATTTTATTTAATTATATTACATTCCAAGAATTTAGAGTTATTACCCTATCCCAGTAATTATTCTAAGAGGCATAGAAGTACACTCTTGAAAAATGGTGACGGATCGTTGATCAACGATCTACACACAACCATTTCAAAGGAATCTCATCGATGATGATAGAGACACAACAATCATTCATTATAGACTAATCAGAATCAATATAGGGAGGTTATTTCTTTGTGATATTTCCTTGTTCTTGGTTTTCATGATGCACGTGGGACTATCCATGAAGAGACTCATCTACGGTTTGATCATTTCCTGATGGTTATAATTGGGGGGTTTATTAACGAGTGTTTTTTTAGATTCATCTTCCATCCTCATTATAAAGAGATCGAATTGAGGTCTATATAAAAAAAGATCAATTTTTGTCCCTTTGTAATTCTTTTCTACTTTCATTATCCTTTTTTTGTGTTCATCATCATTGGAACCTGTGACCATAGTTCGATTTGACGATGTATAGAAAACCGATCAGGACCTCAGATTGGGGGAAACTGACAATGGAGTATGGTTCTATGTAGATCATGTCCTAAGGAGCACAGATCTATAGATATTTTGAAATATGGGAATATAAGGCTTCTCAGTGGTTTGAAGAAGGGACCCCTGGTGCAGTTGTCCGGTGAGACGAGGCGACGGCTTTGGCGGTGATTGTCGTCGGCAGTGGTATCAACCGCGTGGAGAAAAGGAGGTAGTCGCAGGGGAGCCAAAGCGTCCTGTGGAAGTGGAACGCGGTAGCGGCCATGCCGAACGTGAATGGAGGCCACGTACTGTGGCCACAAGATGCTGTTTGAGGGAACATCAGATAAGGTCTATAGGGAGAGACCCGGCCAGTTGGGATAAGTGGAGCGGGCCAGGTGGTCTACGTCGAGTAGCCCAGGTGGAGAAGGCCGAGTGTTGTATAGACGAGAATGAGTTGGTCGGGTCAGGGAAGATGGGACAGACCAACCGGGTTGGACTCGAGGTAACCATGCTAAAGCTGGGACATAGATGACTGTGGAAGCCGCTGGGTGTCAGTTCCGGGTGGTCGACCACCATGGTCAGTGGACCGACCGTGAGTCAGTCTATAGGCCCAATGATCTCCCTTCTAAAACATCAAAAACACCATTACTTCTAAATGGATAATCCAATCAATGAGCCACATATGGTGTTGGGACCCCAGTGACGATATGATCCTTTTTAGATAATGTGGTGATATTTTAGTAGGACTAGTATATGTTGAAAGAGTTTCCCTTTGTCCTTTACAAGATGGTTCAATAAGACATTACATCCACATTACTAGATTATAGTTTCTTATTGAGGTTGATTCCAATATAGAGTTATGGTATTCCTCCATGGTACTATAGAGGACCCTCTATCACCCCAAGTGAATTCTTGTGGAATCAAGGTAGTCTCTGAGAGAAAATCATTGGTCCTCCCACTAGTGGGATGAATCGGTGCAGTTAGTGATATTATCTAGGTATGATCCCCTATGTTACGAAATGCATTTGTAGGGTTGGTGGAATTTTCTGGGTTGGATCTCCTACATTCAAGGTTTTTCCAAATTGGGTTAGTGGTATTCTATAGGAAATATCCCCTCCCTGTGTATCATAATCATTCTTGACCAATTAATTTATATGGTTGGATCCCAAATGATCTATACCTCTTAATGGGTGTCTCTGATGATATCATGATTCGAGGAGTGAGATATCATGGAACAAGTATGCTTCGAGCAGAATCCTTTCGTTGGTTTTTGGTTAATACTTCTCGATGGCGTGGTGTTTCTCATGAGTATATATAGATATTCTAATTATATGTACTGCTGATATATGCCTATGTGGAGATGACTAGTATTTCATTTGTCATTTTAGGGTATCATACTAAATATTGTTATACTCACCCTTATAGGGGATTTGCCCGCACATGTCATGTCTGGTACAGATGATCGACCCTTTGATGGAGTCCTAGCTTGACCAAGACTAGGAAGTGCTTAGCAAGTCCATAGAGACATGGTGGGCTCCATTGGCTTGAGACACTAGTATTAGTGTTATAACCTTCATGTTGGATTATGTAGGGTTTTTCCACATATAATTTTCAATAGTGTGTGCATTCACTTTCCTAGAATGGGATGACATGGGAACACATTAGCATATTTAGTTGGAATTTTTTACAGACTCATTTTCATTAGCCTATATTCTTGTCAAATTTACTTTCTAATACATTCACTATTGTAATATGGTTGTGGGATATAGTTGTTTTTATTCATTTTTTACTTGGTATTTTTAAATTTCAGTTTTGTTGTCTTGGAAGTGTGTTTGTGCGTACATGTACTTTAGAATAAGGCCTCCCATTTGTGGGATAAACCGACTCAATGCTAGTCACCATCCCATGTCCAATTATAAGAGGAAATGGGGTAGTCAATTCATGGGCCTATCTGGGATGGGTCCTGAAAGAGTGGTATCAGAGATAGTTGTGTCACGACCCGTCCCCCGGGGCCCATATCATGACTACCCCAAGACCAACTTCTATAGGCCAGGGGCTAGCGACTAGCACCAAAGGTGTAAATCCCTAATCTGGGAAGGCATTTTTTTATAACAGTAAATAAACACAACAGAGTACACAACTGGAAGAAGGAACTAAGTAAAACTATATATAAAAAGAAGTGATGGAAAGTAAAAAGAGGCCAGAAATACCATCCCAACAGGAAAGTAAAAGTAAATCTGAAATCAAGTACAACTAAAGAAAAGTAAAGCAGCTACTAGGCCATCCTCTAGGGTTCCTATCTGAAGGGTAGATACATATGGCCTCCTCATCACTGCATGTTCATCCATCCGCTCCGTGTATTGTCACGCCGAGTGGTCCACCTACTGGTACCGTCCAGTCCTACTACTCTCTGCCTCAGTCAGCGCTGTCCTTCATCTACATCCAACATAACTAGGTGTGGGCATAGACCATGGAGGGGTGAGTATAACGATACTCAGTACGGACCCCAAGACCCTCAAGGTCTCACAAAATCCAACATGGATGAACCACAAAGTATGAAATCAATATATAACCATTACTTAGGTATATTCCCATACATATACCTAAGTTATCTAGTATCCCATCTAAATCATGCAGAAAACACAAAAGTCATTGACTCGGTTCAAACCAGGATTTAATTATAGGGGTAGTATCAAGTTACATACCCATTCACACTATCAGAACGTTGGATGATGGGGTAATCCTCCTCTAACGAGTACAGTGGGCCAACCACGTCACAAAGAGGGTCTTCCCACTATCCTGGATTTTTTTTGGTACTCCTCTTGTCGAGTACCGTGGATCTACTACGCTCACACAGAGGCGCTCCCCACTATGGGTCTGCCACGCTCACACAGAGGCGATCCCCATCGTAGCTTGCTGAGGTACTCCTCCTGTCGAGTATCGTGGGTATGATTCATCACACAGAGGCTCTCCCCACTGTGGGTCTACTACGTCACACAGAGGTGCTACCCACTGGTCTAGTCGAAACACTCAGAGTGGAAATGTCAGGAGTCGTCAGGTCTCAGTCATCTACTAGTTCTCCGTACTCCGCTCACTCGTCTCTAGAAGGATCCACTCAATGAGCTACTGGTCGATACTCCAACTGTCACGAAGTCCCAAGTATAAGTATCTCAAATATCCTCCTCATCGTAGGGGTCTCAACGCAACAGATGACCCGACAATCGAACGCTCGGTCTACGAGTTATTGGCATTTCCGTCCTAGGGGCCCTGTCGGATTTTAGGTTCAAACTAACCAGACCATACCCGAATAGTTTCCAAACCTCAACTGGGGTATTCAAAAAGTACTTTATCACTATAATATTTCCATCTCCACAGACGGTTCGTCAATCAGACACACATAGCCCAAGATATGGGCGAAAGGGTGAAATCAGGCCAAAGCAGGTTCGGGTCCGGTCTGACCTAGTCGGACTGACCCGTCCCATCCCAGGTTTGGCTGAGAGTCTGACCCGGTCCGTGGGTCCGACCCGGTCCAAGGGGCATCCCGACCTGAGGGTGTTGTCTGGCCCGAGGTGGCGGCCAGGCCCGAGGGCGCGGCCAGGCCCGAGGGCGGCCCGGCGGCACACGTGGATCGGCTGGCTGGCGGCCCACATGGCCCGACCGGCTGGCAAGCATGGCCCGGTGAGATGGCGGCCCACGTGGCCCTTCCAGCTGGAGGCCCGCGTGGCCTGGCTGGATGGCTAGCTCGTGTGGCCCGACTGGCCACGTGAGGGGGGGGGGGGGGTGCCGCGCCCCCTGCTTGTCGAACGGAACCGGTGCTGAGCACATGTTCGGAATTCGCGGGACCTAAGAGGGGCCCGTCTTGTCCGGCAGGCCGAGCGGCCAGCCGGTTCCGCACCACTGGTGGCTGCCCGACGCCGGCTGCCCCTTCTCCTTCGTCGCAGCCTTCCTTGGCTGTGGCTCAGCTCCACCGCACGGTGCGACGGCACCACGCCACCTCCGCCGTGACCCGGCCTGGCCACGACCCCCTGCACCTCCATGCGACATGACAGTGCCTCGCCCTTCCGGCAACCTGGCGGCCTTGCGCTGCCGGTTCCTTCATGGCCAGATTTCTTTGCGGACAGTTTTCATTGTCATCGGCCCGACGCCGGCCACCGTTGCTCTGCCTCCATCATTAACAAACAAGATCAACAAGGGGGGATGGTTGGGCCGTGTTTGTGTGGTCTGAACCCTCCTCGTTATGGTTATATCAAACAGCAATTCACATTCCATAATTTAAACAATGTCGAATGGAAAAAAAATCAACTCATTTCCCCTACCTCGTATCGATGATCATTGACGAAGTCGCAGAAAGGCGACATCGATTCTTCATTGTCGGAAAATGAAGAGGATGTCCGTCATTTGAGAATGAGCTTTTGGAGGTGACGAAGTCGAAGACGGTGTTCTTCGGGGTCGACTCCTTCTCTTTTGGCACGGTTGAAGATCGATGAAGGTGTTCATTGTTCTTCATTGGTGGAAGAGGCGTTCTTCTTTCCTCTTCCAACTCCTCTGCCAAATGCTCCACAAACACAATAGATGCCAACCCCAAAATGAAATATATGATTTTTCTATTATTTAATTGTTGGAATGAATTCAAAATATTTCAAATTTAATTAATTAATGTTCCATTAATTAATTCAAGTGGAGTGGCACTTTAATGAGGCGAGTTCAAGAGTTTTCCCCCACTTATGGGGAGTTCAAGGATTTAAGAATCTCAGGTGGTCCCCACCTTAATTATCCTCCTAAGTGAAGTTATGCTCGAGTGGCCCCCACCACCATAACCTCCCATGGAAGGTTATGATCTGGTGGACCCCACCTCCAACATCCCCATGGAGATTTTAACCGCCAAAATAAAAATAATCTACACTTATTTTTATTTAACATTATTTTTAAAAACTCCAAAAACTAACTTCCATTCTCGACCAACTGCCGTCAAGGTGAAAGACTTCTTAAGAGAATACCAGTGTTGTGAGTTTAACAGTGCCCTTAGATTTAAATTACGAGCACTGGTTACAATGTTATAAAATCTCACTCGTATGTTTTCTAAACGTACCCGAACAAAACTTCAGAAATTGATTCCGAACATCCTAGGCCTCAGAATCAAGCACCGTAAATTTTTACGTACTCGTAAAATTACCATGTATTTATGAAAAAAAATCCATGGAATTTACAGGTATTTACATTCATCCACCCCAGGGCTTTACATCCCCATAAGCTACAACTCGAACTAAGGGAACAAAATGGGATACTGATCATGCATCTGAGCCTCCCGCTCCCATGTGCTCTCCTGGAGGTTCCCATGCTGCCAACATACGCACACCAAAGGTATCGACCGTCCATAAAGGAACTTCTCCCATCGATCCTCAATCTCCACTGGAACCTCCGTGAAAGTCGTCCCATCATCGATATCAAGCTCCCCATTGTCAATGATGTGGGATGGGTCATGCATGTATTTCCTCAGCTAAGATACGTGGAAGACGTCGTGCACCCGATGCAACTGAGGAGGAAGAGCTAAGTAGTAAACCACATCTCCTACTCTGCTGAGGACCTGGAAAGGTTCGATGAATCACGGAGAAAACTTACCGCCTTGTCCAAATCTCCATAGATCTCATTGAGGTGAGACCCATAGAAAGATGTGGTTGCCATCCTCGAACTCCAGAGGCCTCCGTCTCCTGTCAGCATACGACTTCTGTCTGTTATTTGCAGTATTCATCCACTCATGGATGATCGGAACCTTCTCTGTGGTAGCCCGTACCATCTCTGGTCACACTAGTGTTGACTCCCTTGGGTCTGTCTAGCACAGTGGTGATCTGCAAGGTCGACCATAAAAGGCCTAAAAAGGTGACATACCGATGGTAGAGTGATAGCTGTTGTTATAGGAAAACTCAACCAAAGGTAAGTGATCCTCCCAGATGCAACGAAAGTCAAGGACACAAGAACGGAGAATGTCCTTGAGGGTCTAGATATTCTGCTCAGTCTGGCCATTTGTCTGAGGATGGAAGGTGGTGATCAAGAAAAACTATGTCCCGAAAGCCTCCTACAACCCCTTCCATAGCCGGGAAGTAAACTGTGTGTCATGGTCGGAGAAAATAGAGGAATTCACTCCATGAAAATGCACAATCTCCTACACATAGAGGTGTCCCAAGATCTCTACTGAACCCTACTCTCTAATTATTAGGAAGTGGGCTGACTTGGTGAGTCGGTCAATGATCACCCATATATATTCATGACTCATGGATGTACGTGGAAGACCCGTCATTAAGTCCATGGATATCCCATCCCACTTCCACTCGAGGACCTCTAAGGGCTATACCAAGCCTGTTGGTACCGGGTGCTCCGCCATCACTTGCTGACAAGTGAGGCATCGTGAGAGAAACTCTACTACTCCCTTCCTCATACCTGGCCACCAGTGCTGTCATCGGAGGTCCCGATACATCTTCGCCACACCTGGATGTACCACTTGAGGAGATGTGTGGAACTCCCTCAAAAATTCCTCCTAAATTGAAACTGGTACCATAGAATGTCCTCTGAAGAGGATTACATGCTCCCCACCTTCAGAAAATCCATCAGGTGCCTACCCTATGGATATCTGATCACGTCGTGTCTCGCAGTCAGTGTCCACACGCTATGCATCCCCGACTCACTGAAGAATTGAAGGACTGACTGTAAGAGACTGTAGATAGGCTTCTCCATCCCTATCCACAAAGATATCCATAAGGAAGTCAGCTGCTCTGTCACCTCTCCTAGAAGAAGTATATGAGTCCTCTTTCTAAGTGAATCTGCAACCACGTTCTCATTCCCAAAAGTATAGACTATCTCGAAGTTATAGTTCTGGAGGAACTCAAGAGAACGTCGTTGTCTCAGGTTCAGGTCCTTCTGAGAGAAGATATACTTGAGACTATTGTGATTAGAGTATAATATGAAACGCTTTCCCATCAGATAGTGCCTCCACATCTTCAAGGCGAAGACCACTACTTCTAACTTTAGGTCATGGGTAGCATAGTTCTGCTCATGTTGTCTCAGCTGCCGAGAAAAATATGCGATCACATCTCGCTCTTGCATCAAGACACACTTGAGTCTGGTCCCTGATGCGTTGCAGTAGACTACGTACCCTATGCCCTCCTCTGGAAGCCTCAAGATGGGGGGCACTAGTCAGCCTCTACCTAAGCTCCTGAAAACTCTGCTGGGATTTATCTGACCACAAGAAGGGTTGCCCCTTCTTTGTCAAGGATGATAGTGGTGATGCAACTCTGGATAAGTCTAGAACAAACCTCCGATAGTATCCATCCAAACCCAAGAAACTTCGTACCTCCGTCACACTCCTGGGTGGCTCCCAAGAAAGAACTGCCTCAATCTTCACTGGACCTACTGTAACTCAAGCCTCCGAGATGATGTATCACAAGAAGTGAACCTCTCGAATCCAAAACTGTCACTTCGAGAGCTTACCATAAAGCTAATTCTCTTGGAGTGTATCCAATACTAATTTCTTATGGTAGGGATGCTCATCCTTTGTAGTAGAGTAGATTAAAATGTCATCGATGAAGACCACAAAAAAAAACGATCGAGGTATGGCTGGAAGATCCAGTTCATGAGACACATGAACACTGCTGAAGAATTGGTTATGATGTAGGGCATAAACAAGAACTCATAGTGGCCATACCAACATCTGAAGGTCGTCTTCTGCACATCCTCATCTTGAAATCTATGCTGGTGATCGACTGATATGAGGTTTATCTTCGAGAACCACCATTCTCCCTTGAGCTGATCAACGAGGTAGTCAATCCTTGAGAGTTGGTACTTGTTCTTCATGGTCACCTAGTTTACATGACAGTAGTTGACACAATGCCTTATCACCCATCCGCCTTCTTGGAGAACAGAATAGGGGCTGCCCAGGGAGAAACACTGGGCTAGATGAATCCCTTTTATTGCAAGTCCTCTAGCTGTACCGACAACTCGAGAAGCTCAGTGGGATCCATCCGATATGCTCGTGTAGATATCGATGTCTTCCCTGTGTACATGTCAATGTAGAAGTCCACACCTCTTCAATGAGGTAGTCTTGGGACATTGTCAGGGAAAACATCCATGTACTAGTCCACCACTACAGGGTAAGTCAAACTCCCCACATCAACTAGTTCGAGGGTAAGGCAAGCCAACTTGTGAGTTATCGGCTACACCATTCCCTGAGTAAGTCTGTCCTATGCTACAATGGTTCCCTTCTCACCGGTGAAGGTAAAACTGGTCCCATCTATGCAGAAACACCGCGGTTTTTTCATAATACAGTCAATCTGAGCATGGATTGTAGATAACCAGTCTATACCCAAGATGGCGTCGTAAGGCCTCGATGTCATTACAAGGAGATCCCAACTGAAGTTCTCGCATCCTAGAGTAAGATAAAACTACTGGAACCAGTGTGTAATTGTTGATTCTGCTCCCGTAGGAGTCTCTATCTGTATGGATCGATCCAACAGCTCCGTCGAAATATATGAGATCCAAACAAGGGAAGTGGATATGAAAGAATGACTGGAACCTGTGTCTATAAGAACTGCAACTAAGGTGGAGTAGACACAGATCATACCTTGAATCATCTATGGAGCACCATGGTCATAGGCCTCAGCTGCTTGAAGCTGGGCTCTCCCCTATCAACCCGCTCCCTACAGTCGGGTGGACCTCCTGGTGGTGGTGGCGGTAGCACCTCGTAACGTCGTCCACCACTTGCTGCTCGGCCAGCTCCTCTACCACATCCACCTGCTTCCTACGGACCACCTCGATCGAACCTCTGCATCTTCTTGGGAGGTCCCTCAACTTTTTGGTGACCATCTGAATGACAAGTCGAATAGTCATGAGCCATGTGACGCTGCCCACCGCATTAGTAACACTTCTTACTCCTGGAAGGTAAGTCACTGCCTTGGGTGCCCCGCACAACTGATCCTGAGTCGTGCTGTCGTCCACATGTGGGTATGGTCCTCTTGGACCTCTGCATCATTTATATACTTCTAGCTGCAGAAGAATCTATTGTATGTTGACAAGTAGTGGGTCTCGTTATCGGTGACTTCTTATCAAGGAAAATCTCCACTAGGAGGGTTCTCTCTAACTCCCCCACCTGTGTTGGGATGCTGAGGGAGATCATCGATGCCCAGATCTCTCACCAAATCCTCTTCTCAAAGGTCCGAGCCCTGAAAAATGGGTCCCATACCATATCCATAGAGTAGCGCGAGAGGTTGGTAAACCTTGCCGAGTACTGTGCTACTGTCATGCTGCCCTGTTGTAGATGCAGTAGCTCCTGTATCTGCACCGCTTGAAGGGTGGCTGGTACAAACTCTGCCCAGAACATGCTCTCGAAGTCTTTACATAAGAGTGTCGCCTCGTCATGCACCTGGAGCATCAGACTCCACCATCTTCCTGCTGCTGCCTGAAGGAGGCTGACAGCAAGGATCATCATTAAGTCTGCTGGTGTCCCTACCAGCCTAAAGAATCTCACCACAGCCTCCAGCCAATCCTCAGCCACCTGTGGGTATGTCTCTCCCAGGAACCTGTGTGTCCTATGGTGCTAGAACTCATGAAATGTGCTAAAGCGGCGTGCATCGTCTACTGCAGGGGCTGGTGGCATCGGTGAACCTATGGGAATTCGTACCGATGGTGCCTCCTCTAGTGCCTCAACTGGAAAAGGGCCCTCCCCCAAGGCCTCGTCGCTCGGTGGGATGTCAGATAGTACAACTCTCAGAGCTCTGCGGGGAGGCATCCTGAAAGAAACAGATGTGACATGGTCAAAAGATTATACCTGGTGATCTGACCTGGTTGAGTTGACTTAAAGAAAACTTTTAAAGACATGAACGCAATCAGTGTTTTCATGCACTAAGTTAGAAATCAGTAGTCAGGGTCCTGGTTTATGGATACGTCGGCCGCCCACACCAACACTGGACTCCCGAAACTGAGAACCACACTTAGTACCCATAACACCATTGCTTCATAGAAAAGATAGATCAGAGTTCTAAGTTCTATGGTAGAACCAAATCCTTTGATTCCAATTTTTTACGACTCGTCCTCCGGGCCCCATATCATGACTACCCCAAGCCCTACTTCCATAGGCAAAGGGCAGGCGACTAGCACCAAAGGTGTAAATCCCTAATCTGGGAAGTCATTGACTTTATAACACTAAACAAACACTATAAAGACCCTCAAATTTTAAGGAAATTTATTTCTTAAGTACTTTGGAATTTTACCAATCTGTGTCTTTTGACGGAACTTGATTTTGAGGCTCGGTGTGCCTAGAATAAATTTCTGAAGTTCAGCTCGGGTACATTCAGATGACTAACGAGCAAGTTTTTCTATCTTTTGAACCAATGCTCAGAATTGAAATTCGAGGGCACCGATGAACTCGTAGCACTGGTAATTTCTTAAGGGAACCTTTACCGTAGTTGCATTTTAAGCGGGTTGAGAATTAATATTTGGGGAATTAGTTTCAAATAAATAAAATTGGTGGAGCAAAATTTTATTTTAAGGATGGTGGTTATTTCCTCCCAAGGGGAGTTAGAGGTTGGGCCCACATCCACATAACCTCCCATGAGAGTATATTTGTGGGGTGTGGGCCACACGTGACCTAAACCCTTAGACTTCCCATAACTCTAATAAACCCTCATTAAACTCCCTTGTTTAATGTTGAAAACTCTCCCAATATTTATGAGATCTCTACACCTTCTCCTCTCACATTAATTCATGCCAACGCCTTAATTAATAAATTGAACCCTCCAATTTATTAATTAAGTGTTTGAATGTTCGAATTTTAAATGGATTCTGTTAATAAAATAATAGGTGAATATGATTATTTTATTTTGGGGTAGCTTTCGTTGTGTGAAGGGATAAAGCTCTTGAGAGAATAGTTTTCTTCTCCGAATAAGAATGGTGATTTCTTCGACGAAAAACACAGTTCCATGAAGAACGGAGAGGACCTACCTTTCTATTCTCCACGACAAGTGAGGAGACGTTGCTTCTTCCTCAGACACACTCCGACGACATCTACGAATCCTCACCCTGCGACGCCGTCTTCCGCGATGCCCGATGTACGACATCAATTATCAAAGTAGGGAATTAAGTTTAATTTTAATGGATTAAATTTGTGCCTGGTTTGTCATTGAAAATATTTGTTTGTCTGGCCTATTGCTATCGCTTAATGCGGAGGGCACGGGCCGAACGAACACAGCCCAATGATCCTCTGTTTGATCTTGTTTATTTTCTTTGGAATTGGAAACCGGAGGCGGAACGCAGAAGAGGTCGGCGGCGCAAGGGCCACCGTCGCACAGGCAAAGAAAATCCACGACCAAGTGGTCCATGGTGGAGGAAGACAGTGTCGTCGCACCGGCTGTGCGGAAGGAACCGCGACCCGCTTCACGGGCTGCTTCGGCAGAAGGACAGGCCGGTCGGATCCAGCAGGCCAGTTAGAGAGGGCGGCACCACTTGGCGCCACCAGTTTGGGCAGCTAGGGGGCCGACCCCCCCCCCCCCCCTCGGACCACTCGGCCAGCTGGCTGAGCTAGCTAGGCTGGGCCGAGCCGGGCCGCGATGGGCCGAGCCGGGCCGTGCCCCGTCGGGTCGGGCAGTGCCACTTCGGGCCAGGCAGCGCAACTTCAGGCCGGGCCGCACCCCTCAGGCCGGGCCGCACCCCTCAGGCCGGGCCTCATGAATCTTTGGGCTGGTCCGACACCCCTACCGGGTTAGACCTGCCCAAACTGGGTGACCCGACTGGCCAACCCTCTGGGCTTAACAGGCCGGGCTTGTTATTCACTTAAACGTGAATAACATAAAGATCACACGTTCGATCGATGCTCCGTCTACAACACTGGGATCCTTTCGATGAGGTAGTCCTTTTGTGATACTCTAAGTGAGTTTTGGACAACTTTGTTAAACAGTCGGGTTTGGAACAAGCATATTTCCAACCGGGCCCCTAGAACGGAAAACCAATATCTCTCAGACCGGGCATCCGTTTGACGCACCGTCTGTCGCGTTGAGTTCCTTTTGACGAGATGGAGCTTCAGGATACATCAACTCTGGACTTTGTGACAGTTGATGTATCTAACCCTTTACTCGAGGAGCGGACCCTCCCGGAATCGAGCATGCTGTGTACGGGAACCCTAGAGATGGCTACGACTGTGACGACTACCGTGCAGGGATCCTCTGTGGGTTCGACAACGATGATGATTTTACTTGGATCCTTCGTGGGTTCAACAACGATGACGACTTTACATGGATCTTAAGTGGGTTCGGTAGCGACGATTACTGTACTTGGTTCCTACTTGGGTTCGGCAGCAACGACTTCTGTACTTAGATCCTACATGGGTTCGGCAGAGGAGATGATTCAGAGGCTACATCTAATCATCTCCACCCCTCTTCGTGAGTATTATACATGTGTGAGATGAGTCTTGTCTTTCAATCATTATCATTGATTAGATTTACTTGCTTCCTGTGTGGACTGGATTGTGCTTGGGCTCGAAAGTTGGAGTCTAACTGAGATTGATGACTTAGGTATATGTAAGGGAATATACCTAAGAATAGTTGTTTGATACTTTGTGTTTGTATCTTTCCATTGTAGTTTATCCATCGTGGATTCTAGGAGACCTTCCGGGGTCTTGGGGTCCCTACTGAGTAATGTTATACTCACCCCTGCACAGGCAATGCCCGCACTACATTGTGTTGGTTGCAGACGACGGACAACACTGATCGTGGTTGAGGCTTGTGGAGGTGAACAGTATCCGGAGGTGGACCACCTGGCGGGATGTACACGGAGCGGACAGACAGACCTGAGGTACCGATGAGACTATCTGTACCCACCCTTCAGGTGGGATTCCCGGAAGACGACGCGGTGGCTACTGCATTACTTTACAACTGTTGTACTTACTTTCTCAGTTTTACTGTACTTTCATTTGGGTTTGAATACTGGCCCATTTACATTCTAGCACTTACTTTTGTACTCAGTTTTACTTAGTACTTACTTTACATGCGTACTCTGTTGTGTTTGTATACTTTTATAAAGGAAATTCCTTCCCTTTTACTGGGATTTACGCCTTTGGTGCTAGTCACCGGCCACTGGCCTCTGGAAGGCGGGCTTGGGGTAGTCACGGAACGACCCCCGAGGATGGGTTGTGACAATCACAACAGAGTACACAACTGGAAGCAAGTACTAAGTAAAACTGTGTAAAAAAAGTGCTGGAATGTAAAAAGGGGCCAGAAATACAATCCCAATAGGAAAGTACAATTACAACTGAAGAAAAGTAATGTAGCTACTGGGTCGTCCTCCAGGGTTCCTACCTGAAGGGTAGGTACAGATAGCCTCCTCATCACTCCACGTATGTCCGTCCGCTCCGTGTACCATCACATCGAGTGGTCCACCTCCGGGTATCGTCTAGTCCTGCTACACTCTGCCTTAGTCAGCGTTGTCTGTCGTCTGCAACGAACACAATGAGGTGCGGGAATAGCCCATGCAGGGGTGAGTATAACGATACTCAGTAGGGACCCCGAGACCCTCAAGGTCTCACAAAATTCAACAAATATAAACCGCAAAGTATAAAATCAACGGATAAACATTACTTAGGTATATGCCCATACATATATCTAAGTTATATATTAACCCATCTCAATCATGAGGAAAACACAAAATTCATTGACTCAGCTCAAACCTGGATTTTATTCTAGGGGTAGAATCTAGTAACAAACCCAGTCACACTTTCGGAACCTTGGATGATGGTATACTCCTCCTTTAACAAGTACAGTGGGACTACCGTGTCACATAGAGGTGCTTCCCACTATCCTAGACTGTTGTGGTACTCCTCATGTCGAGTACCGTGGATCTGTTGCACTCACACAAAGGCACTCCCTCTCGTAGCCTGCTGAGGAACTCCTCCTGTCGAGTACCATGGGTCTACTGTGTCACACAGAGGCACTCCCCACTTTGGGTCTGCTTCCCCACACAGAGGTGCTCCCCACCGGTCTAGTTGAAACACTCTTAGTCGAATGGTCAGCGGTCGTTAGGTCTCAGCCATCTACTAGGTATCCGTACGCCACTCGGTCATCTCTAGGAGGATCCGATCCACGAGCTACTGGTCGATACTGCAACTATCATGAAGTCCCAAGTAGAAGTATATCAAAGATCCACCTTGTCGTAGGGGTCTCAACACAATAGACGGTGCGTCAATTAGACGCTTGGTCTGTGAGTTATTGGCATTTCCGTCTCGGGGGCTCGGTTGGATTTTAGGTTCAAACCAACCCAACTGTAACCCAACTGTGTCCAAAACTCATGTGGGGTATCCCAAAAGTACCGTCTCACTCTAAGAATTCTGTCACCGTAGATGGTTTATCGATCGGACACCTGTATCCCAAGATATGGGTGAAAGGGTGAAATCAGGGCAAAGCAGGTCCGGGTCTGGTCCGACCTAGTCGGACTGACCCGGCTAGACCCAGGTCCAGAACGGAGTCTAACCCAGTCCGTAGGTCTGCCCCAGTCTGAGGAGGTGGCCTAGCTTGAGGGTGGCCTGCGTGGCCCAGCTGGCTGGCGGCCTGCGTGGCCTGGCTGGTTGGCGGCCCGTGTGGCCCGGCTGGCTGGCGGCCCGCATGGCCCGGCCTGCGGGCCCACATGGCCCAACTTCCACGTGTGGGGGGGAGGCTACTGGTCAAACGGAACCAGTGCTGAGTGCCAATTTGGAAGCCACAGGACCCAAGAGGGTCCCGCCTTATCTGGCTGGCCGAGCGGCCAGCCAGTTCCGCACCATCGACGGCCGGCCCGATGCCGACCACCCCTTCTCCTCCGCTGTGGCCCGCCCTGGCCATGGCTAACCTCCACCGCACGTCGCAACAATGATGTGCCACCTTCGTCGTGTCCCAGCCTAGCCACGACCCCCTGCTCCTATGTGCAGTACGACAGTGTCGTGCCCTTTTGGAGGCCCGGTGGCCTTGCAATGCCGGTTCCTTCATGGCCGAATTTATTCATAGCTAGTTTCCTTTGCAGTCGGCCCAATGCTGGCTTCCGTTGGTCCACCTCTGTCGTCAAAAAATGAGATCAACAATGGGGTAGGTTCGGGCCGTGTTCGTGCTGTCTGAACCCTCCTCATTATGGTGATATCAAACGACAATTCACATTTCATAATTTGAACGACGTAGAATGGAAACAAAATCAACTCATTTCCCCAACCTTGTTTCAATGACCATTGACAAAGTTGTGTAAAGGTGGCATCGATTCGTCAATTCTGGAAAATGAAGAGGATATTTGTCGTTGTAAGATGAGTGTTCAGAGGTGATGATGTTGAAGACGGAATTCTTCATGGTCGACTCCTTCTCTTTTGGCATGGTTGAAGATCAATGAAGGTGTTCGTCGTTCTTCGTTGGCAGAAGAGGCATTCTTCATTGCTCTTCTAACTCCCCTGCCAAATGCTCCACCAAAAGAATAGATGCGAACCCCATGATGAAATAATAGATTTGTCTATTATTTAATTTTGGGCATGAATTCAAAAGATTTCAAATTTAATTAATTAATGTTCCATTAATTAATTCCAGTGTAGAGGCACTTTAAAGA
The DNA here is from genome assembly GCA_963277665.1 of Viscum album. Lineage (NCBI taxonomy): Eukaryota > Viridiplantae > Streptophyta > Magnoliopsida > Santalales > Viscaceae > Viscum > Viscum album. Next base: position 1,358,099,895 of record OY728148.1, read on the forward strand.
GGGTACCTCAAGAGTTTCCCCCAACTTATGGGGAGTTCAAGGAGTTAAGAATCTTAGGTGGTCCCCACATTAATTATCCTCCCAAGGGAGGTTATTCTAAGGTGGGCCCCACCACCCTAACCTCCCATGGGAGGTTAGATTGTGGTGGCCCCCACCTCTAACCCCCCATGTATATTTTAACAGCCAAAATAAAAATAAGATACACTTATTTTAATTTAACATTATTCTTAAAAACTCCAAAAAACTAACTTCCATTATCAACCAACTGTCGTTGAGGTGAATGTCTTGTTAAGAGAATACTAGCACTACGAGTTCAACAGTGCCCTTAGATTTCAATTCTGAGCACCAGTTTCAAAGATAAAAAATCATGCTCATACGTTTACTAAACGTACCGAAATCAAAACATTAGAAATTGATTCCGGACACTCCGGGTCTCAGAATCAAGCACCGTAAATTTTTGCGGACTTGTAAAATTCCCATGTATTTACGAAAAAAAATTTCCATGGAATTTTCGGGTCTTTAAAAGTTGGTTCAACATTAGGACTACAGGTCTATGATATTGGTTTAGGTAAATAGTGTTGAGTGTTTAGAATTCATATTTTTGGCTAGGGGATCTAGTGCTCGTACGGTGGTCGATGTATCCATACACCCTGACTCTGGGAACCTTATTTTTTGACCCATTACAATAAAAAATTGTTAGCAAGGAAAAAATAATGGTACATGCATCATATTGGAATGGTTGTTTATTCAATGTTCTTCTTGAGTCAACTCTCCCGATATAATCTATTTACTATGGTACATTTTTTTTTATTTCTAGATTCTTCCATATAGATATCCATCCAAGATTCCACTTCATGATCACAAGGATGATCCAACTGGTGATGAGGCATCGGTACAGGGTCATGTACCAATGATAGAACCTCTGGGTGGTTTACTAGCTATACCACCACCTGTCCAGAAAAAACTACTTCCAACACAACCAGTTGAGGATTCACGTAGGATGAGTGTGTTTCATGAGTTTAAAATGTAGCAACCTCATAGGGTTTGGGGTGATCTAGACCCCCAATTGAATGAGTATTTGTTGGAGGCATTCACCCATGTTTTCTTCTTTGTGAGGAGGCCTGCTGGCATGATGGTAGTCCTCGCCATGAGTACTCTTAAAGGATCTATGGGGTGATGGTAGATCTTGGTGACATAGTCTCATGATGATACAACTCTCTCATGGATATAATTCAAATGTCTCTTTAAGGATGAGTTATATCCTGCCATGATGCGATCAGTTCGCATACAGGAGCTTCAGTATCTACAGTAGAGAAGATTGACCATGATGGTGTATTAAACAAAGTTTACAGACCATTCACAATACTCCATAGACATGGTAAAATATCTTTTATTTAGGGATAAAACCTTTGATATCATCTTATGTGGGGAAATTAGTTCATCTGTGGAATCCCTTAGTATTCCAATTTATGTTGGGGTACTTGAGTGGGCGCTGCTTGTGGAGAGTTTTCTGGACGGGCAGACACCGACAATTGGTGCTAGCAGTGGTAACCAGGTAGACAACACCTCATAAGTAGGTTGTAAAAAATTTTCATAGGGACCCAAGTGGGTTAGGCACTTTAGTATATGACCCCAAGACTAAGGGTAGGCGGAGTGGGGATCCTAGTGTGGCTGAAGTCATCCTAGAGATAGATGGTGTTACATATGTGGCGGTCAGGGGAATCTGGCATGAGATTTCTTACATCATCATTCAACTGATCATGGCATGGTTGAGGTAACATCGAGGCAGAGGGAGAGAGAGGAGTAGGGTGGTCCATAGGGTGGAAGATGTAGAAGAGGGGTTGGTAGGGTTGTATGAGGTGGTAGGATGTCTGACCTATTACCACCACCACCTCTATGTGATCCACACCAGGCTCAAGGAGCTAGTTGATACTGATGAGCTAGATACAAGTAATAGTCCTTTATTTATAAAAACATTGTTTGGGACTCGAAGATTCTAGTTAAACCTTTAAATCAACCCTTACACTTAGAGCCTCCTATTAGAGAAGATTCTATGATCACACACTAGTGATGACAGTGTGACCTGACTCTTGGAGGTGAGTGTTTTGATTGGGATCTCTTGGTAGTGATGTTGAGGCCTTATGATGTCATTATTGGTATGGAATGGTTTTCCATAGTTTATGCTCATATTGACAATTTTAGGCACATAGTGTAGTTTTTGCCAAAATGGTGGTACCAAGTTGTCCTTTCTTGGTGAAACAGAAACACATGCAGTATAGGATGGACTCACACATTAGAGGGTGCATCTAATTACTCATCGTTGGATAGCCTCACTCTTGGCGCAGTGGATTAAATGAGTCCTTAGTTTCCTACTGTCGTGACACAATATAAGGAAATATTCCCTAAAGATGTTCTAGGTTTTTCTCCCCATAGTGAGAAAAAATTTTATATTTATATACACCTCAGGAATACACTGATATCTACACTTTCATATCATTTGTCTCCCACATATCTTTATGAGATTCGGGTACAATTGGAGGAATTGTTGAGGAAGGGCATCATGAGACCCAGTGTTTCACCTTGGGCATCCCTAGTTTTGTTTTTATAGAAGGCATACAGAAGCTCGAGGTTATGTGTGGATTATCAGTGCCTAAACCAGGTGAAAATGTATAAAAACTATCAACTATTAAATATAAATGACCACTTTGACTAGTTTAAAGGGGAACAATGGTTCTTGGAGATCGACCTCAAATCAGGTAATCGCCAGCTATGAGTGCAGGATACATATATACAATAGACATAATTTAGGTTTCATTAAAGTCACTATGAGTATTTATTAATGTCGTTTAGTGTGATGAAAACTCCAACAGTGTTCATAGGACTCATGAACTTGATCATTAATTCTTACTTAAACTTGTTCATGGTGGTCTTTATTGATGAAGTCCTAGTGTAGTCAGTAACTGAATAGGAGCACATACGACACTAAAGGATGGTCCTAGAAACAGTATGAGAGTACCAAATCTATGTTATGTTCTTAAAGTGTCCATTATAGACTCATTAGTTCCATTTTCAAGGACATGTTATCTCGGAGGTTGGAGTTTCATTGGATCCAGAGAAGGTTGAGGTAGTGCTCGTTTGGGATCCACCTAAGAGTGTTACTAAGGTATGAAATTCCCTTGGATTGGTAGGATACTATTAAAAGGTTTGTGCCTAAATTCTCCAGAGTAGAAGCACCCTTGAAAAATTTTACATGAAAGGAGTATCTTTTTATGTGGACATATATGTGACAGTAGTGCTTTTAGGTGATGAGGAAGAGGTTGATGAGGACTCCCATATTGACATTTCTAGATTAGGGAATCAGATAAATGGTGATTTTCTATGCAACAGGGACCTGGTTTGATTGTGTCCGGATGTAGGGGCAAGTAGTGTATGCCTATGATTTCTGCCAATTCAGACCACATGAGAAGAATTATGAGAACCATAATATTGATTTAGCAGTAGTAGTCTTCACAATAAATATGTGGATACACTATATGATGGGAGAGAGGTTTATCATCTACTCTTGTCAGAAGAGTCTCAAATATATATTCTATCAAGATAATATGAACATGAGTTAGATTCTTTATATAGAGTTCATATTGGACTATAACTTTGAGATTACCTATACTCCTGGGTAGGGGAACATAGTTGTTGATGATCTCAGTATAACATTGAGTTCAAATTTTCTGAATGAGGCATCAGATCAATTATCCATGTTGTAGTTATCTTTTGTGGATGGTGATGGATAATTTTACCTTTAATTGATGGTTTTCACCCATATAATATTTCATTGAGTTGGGGAGGAACATCTTGTAGATATAGAATTCGAGACCCTATGTGCTCAATTTTCCAATGGGATGATTCTGATGGATATTTGTAAGGTGGGGAGGACGTCATTATTTTCATAGGTTGTATCGTGGTACATGTGGCATTGTGGGAGGAGGTTTTGAATGAGATTCACTCATCCCCTTTGGAGTTTCATTCTGGTGTAGAAACAATATACCAAGACCTGTGACATCGGTTTTGGTGGCTAGGGAAGAAGAAAGGAGATACATAGTTCATCTCTTAATGCCTCATTTTCAGTATGTGAAGGATGAGAACTCAGTTCCAACAGTTTAGCCTAACCCATTTTAGTGCCAGAATAAAAGTGGGATAAGATATTAATGGACTTTATGATTGTTTTACCATGTACATACAAAGGAAATGATGCCATCTGGGTGATCGTTGGCTGACTCAGCAAGATGGGCTACTTCCTGGCTATCTGAAAGAAGAGATCAATAGGTGGGTGGTCACATACAATGGATCTATCAACACGGGTTGCCTCCATTCCCTAGAAGATGATGTATATGCAGGTCCCTCTCCCACAAGAAGGGGAGGGACCATCATCTTACTTCATGGAGGCCCAAACTTTATCCTTCATTCCCTTCTCGAATACGGATGTTCCTCCTTCCTTCCCCCAAATATTTTTATTTTGTAAGTTTCCCAACCTCATCAATGGATTTACACAGCTATATCTTTCAAATTTGGAGTTTACCAAGGCCTCTTCTCTTCTTATCTTGACACTTGTTTCTCTATTTAAACACTAGCACTCATCAGTTAATTGGTTCAAAAAATGTATCTTTAATTATATGGGTTTACTTGAACGATAAATTTTTGGCCTCTTGGATAATCGGAATATCATGATTCAGTTTTCTTTTGAGGACGATATGATTGTGGTGTGGTCTAGTGCACCTTGAGTTTGCAACAATCTTCAATTATTCTTGTTCATATGGTCTTATTACTTCCATTTGCACCAAGATCCTTCCACAATATAAATTTTGGTATGCTTTTCCAATCCCCCCTTTCCTTATCAAAACCAATCAACAATTCTAATGTTTGGGAATTTATTGGGTCGATACCTATGTTAGGAAAGCAGAAGTAGGGTTGTTTTTCATCTGGTTTACCCAAGAATCTTCATCGATGTTTATTTTTCTTGGAATCCATTTGAGTTTGTGTGGCTATTAGAGGGGTAAGAACATAGATATAAACAATCAATATATATAAACCAGTGGGTCGACTACTTCTCCTTGTGTTTATTCCTGCATTATTGGGAGGAAACATGCAGGCATGGGAAATGTGCTCAAAGGGAAAACAAAGTGGGCTAGGGGATAGTAAACCAAAACCCTCTTCTTATTTGGAAGTAGCTATTCAGCTGAAAATGGGTGAGACAATCCTGGTCCGAAAAGAGGTGCACTCGAGAGAGATGTACCCCAAGGTTGCAGTTGTGTTTAGCAGGTTGAAATGTGATTTGGTTGTTCTAGGTGTGCATGGAACTTCTCAGTTAGGGGGATAAAAGGTATGGGTGGATTTGGATCCCATTACCTAAATAACGATATGGTTGGGGTTGGTGGTGGAGTTATTGTCAATCCATTTACTAGACTATCATGAAGAAATGGGGAACATTTGTGGTGAATCTGGGTTCCTATGCCGAGGTAGTGTGGTCTGGCAGTGGAGAAATCCTTGAAGGGGTAAGAAAAGTAGTTGACAAGTATAAGGCCCCAGCCTTAAACCTTACTTAACATTGAATTAAATGAATAATTCACATTGAGGATCTTTTCAGGTTTAGAGTTTTAGAGAATTAGAACATAACTATTACATCTTAAAAGATTACAAAGTAGACACTTCTACTAAGTCTCCATAAAATAAAAACTCTTAAAAAGAAAGATGTCTAGATTCCATGTTTTCGATAGCATGAAATTCCCTTGATCCCATCCTTGACCTTATTCCACTTTAAGTCCTGTGAAAAACATTTCGAAAAACTTGGGGTGAGCATAAAAAGCTCAGTAAGGGATACAAAAATAATGAAAACTGTTAGTTTTTCAAACATCAAGTAAACCATGTATACTATATCAAAGTAATACCTTCACCTTCATGAAGTAGTAAAAAAAACTCTTCACTGAATAAAGTATCATTACTTACCTTTTTGTAACCAAAGGATTACCATAAAACCCATATAAAGAACACATAGAATATATAAAGGTAACTTGGGACATAAACATACTTAAGTGGAATAACCATACGGTTGACTTCCACACATATCACTTAATGGAATAGGCATACGGCCAATTTCCATACATACTTAATGGAATAGCCATACGGCCGACTTCCATACCCAATGCATTGGAGGTTATAACGTAACCACCCGTCCTGGTATTCACGGCACCACCCGTCATATGGTTTATAACGTAACCACTCGTTAAAATGTCCATGTACCAGTATAAAATCATAAAACATAAAACCAATATAAAGGAAAGATAACATTTCCACATTTCAATCACAATATATCATAAATATATTGAAATAATAGAATCCTTTATCAAAACCATTTTCAATACCAAAATACATAAAAGAGTATATGGTATTTATTTTATTTTAAAAACATTACGGCTTGTTGAGGAAGCCAAAGACCAAATAATACTCGCGGCGGCGGAAAAAGTCATTGTCACCGCGTACGTTAAAAAAACATTCCTTTTTGTCGTTTAGTAAAACGCTTCGTAGAAAAATATTCCTTTTGTATAAAAGTAAAAGTCAAAGGAGTTTATACACCGTATAAAATAAAGTTGTTTATAAAAAGAAATATGCCTCAATGAAAGGAGATTGAGACGAAGTCCCTTACCTCAGGTCCGACTTGACTCGATCGTTCTTTAACGTCCTGAATAATAAACTTGAGTTAATTTATACTTGATTAAGAACCTTTTTAAAGTTCATTATTCTTTTTATATCACTTATTGCCATGTTATAAACATTATGTAACCATTTAAGTTAAAAATGTTTGTTTTGTCAATATTTGGTTCTTAAGTCGAAAGTTGACTTCTTACAATTACATGTTATTCATGTGGTCAAAAGTTCTTTATATCCAGAATGAAATTCCCAATTTGGATATAATATGTATCATATATATCCAGCATATACATGTATTTATAATATTACATAATCATTTAGAGTTTTGAAATGAAATGCACTGTTCATGGAGACGGTAAGCTGTACGTACGCATAAACGCTACTTTCATTTCTTTGTCATATTAATGGAATTAAAACTAAATGAGAGGTATGTATATTTTAATTCCAGAATTATATTCATCATTTAGATATATCATTAATTATATATATACATTATATACATGTAATTTTAATAGTACATTACATTTGGGGATAAGAAATGAAATGCACCGTTCATGGAGACGGTAAGCCGTACGTACGCATGAACGCTACTTTCATTTCTATCTCATACTTTAATGGAAAGAAATAATAATGATATAGAGGTATATTATAATTCCAGTATAACATCATATATAATAACTTTAAATCCATCCTTTACACGTCCCACATATGGCATTAACGAATCACATCACTTTGAGGGGGCGGTAGTCCGCACTTCCTTAAATGAAGATATCGTGTTTACCCATAATGGAAACCATAAAGGTATGCCAAAAATGAAAAATACAGAAGCTTAAAGAAAACATAAACATATTATATATCATATATAAAAATAGTGACATCATAATGGCCACCCTTGAAGGTGTTAAATGAGTATTGAACAATCATCGTTTCGGGAGGCAGAATTTCACCATCCACGGAGACCGTATGTTCTTTAACCATTTGATGTAGTTGTGTGAGAGTGTATCTCAAATAAATATTATAACAACATCCTAGTATATTGAAGATACTGGTGTTGTTACAAAAGAAGTAAATAAAAAGAGTTTAAAGGGTTGGAGAAGCAAGATAAAACAAATGAACAAGAGAGAATGAATTGCCTTTAAAAGTGTAACTCCTTTTGATTTGAGCCTAAATGCTTCCTTTGAAAGGATTATTCCCAAAGGGAATCCCCTAGGATCAGGAGAGGGATGTGGAGAGAGTAATTGGTCAGGGGTTGGCCGAGCCAAAGGCTTGAGGAGTGTGTGAAATGGGGTAGAGGTGGGGGCCTTTTATAAGAGGAGAGGAGGGGCACTTTTGGAAAGTAAAGAAATATTACTTTATTTGAAAAATGTGTTTCGGTTTTAAAAGGTCCTACATTGATATAATTCGTGGATAAGGTGATAAGGCTTCGAAATCCACTCATCCAATAAGTTTTGGACATGTGTAGTTCATAGATTTTACATTATCTTTCCATTTTATTTAAATCGTTAAATAATGATGTCATCGCTGCATCATTATTATGTCATAAATAATTTAATTTATTTAATTTCTAAAAATTATAAAAAAACTACTATGATGTAGGAAATCTTTTTATCTTTCCAATTACTATTTATAATCAAAATTTGGACTTGTGTAACCACACTTAAAAATTGTTTTAGTAGAACATATCATGTTTGTGTCATTTTTACTTTTACATTAAATAAAAAGTTATTTATGTCATTTCCCAACCAAAGTGGATCCATGGGGTCCCCAAGTTGGCCCATGGCTTGTATTGGTCTGCCATGACTCAGCCAATAGGTGTAGGACAAGTGTCATGGTGTTTTCACATTCTTATAATATCATTTTTACCTTAAACTACACTAATTACCTCTAATCGCGATTAATGAAAAAAAGTTACTATTCACCAAAAAATTATTTTAATCTCATTGAACCACATTTTACTTATTAATGATAACCATGTATGTCGGATTTTCAAAATTCAATACACATTAGTGGTAAACTTTCATTTAACTGAAAAATCAGTTTGCTTGATTACCACTTAGTGGTTTCACTATTCATCAAAAATTGAAGTTTTTCAGAAAATTACCAAAAATTCACCCTAAGATATATTTGATATTCCAAATTCAAAAATGAAGTCCATTTTACAAAATTCAAAACATATAAGTCAAATTAATTAATTTAATAATTAATTCCCGCTGTCATGACAAATAGCGTGTTTTTGTGAAACAATAAGCATCAAAAGATTGACACCAGTTTAAGTCCAATTTCAAAGTAAAATTGATTCCAATGACCACCATTGGATTAACTGGTAAAAATATTTTCTAATTTCACTTTAAAACCAATTAAAATAATAATCTAATCATATAAATAATTTAGATTAAAAAGAGGTTTTGAATTAAAATACAACATTTTACACTATTCATAAAAAATGAACTTTATCAGAAAGGTACCAAAAATTTACACAAAGTAAATTTTGATGTCCCGATTTTAAAGAAGAGTTATATTTGGTCCAAAATAAAGTATAAGAGTGATCAAAACTATATTTAATGAAGGTTCACCATTAAAAGGTGATAAGTGAACCTTTAGTGAAAATTAGAGTATATATGCCCTAAAATTGAACTCTTTCCGTATTTTAAGCCTTTATCTTTTATTGGGTAAATGTATAAACATTTAAAAACAAATCTAATCATATTTTAGTTATTTCTATCCATTCCCGCCAGTACAGCGGCTACTTGTTAACTAACATTTAAAATAATATTATTTTATTACTAGTGTGCTACGTAAGTTTCAAAGAAACTCATCGTTGCGTATCGGGTACGCTATCGAACATAGCAACCCCTTTAAAATGAAATTAATATTTAATTCGTAAATATTAATAAATATGAAAATTCTTTATTCTTTATTTACCTGGGATGTTACATCCTTCCCCCCTTTTAGGAATTGCGTCCTCGCAATTTTATTCACTTATCAAAATAAGTGGGGGTATTTATCCCTCATAGCATTTTCAGATTCCCACGTTGCCTCTTCAATCACATGGTTTTTCCACAAAACCTTTACCTGATGAATCACCTTATTCCGTAACACCTGCTCCCTGTGGTCAAGAATCTGGACCGGTTGTTCCTCATAAGATAGATTCTCTTCCAGCTGAACTATCTCTGAACTCAAAACATGAGATGGATCTGGCATATACTTTCTCAACATCGAAACGTGAAAAACATTGTGTACCTGAGATAAACTCGGAGGTAAAGCCACTCGGTATGCAACTGATCCAACTCTCTCCAGAATTTCATATGGTCCAATGAACCTTGGACTCAACTTTCCTTTATTACCAAATATCATCACACTTTTCCAAGGAGAAACCTTGAGAAAAACATGATCACCTACATCAAAAGATAGATCCTTCCTCCGGTTATCCGCATAACTCTTCTGCCTGCTCTGAGCTGTTCTCATGTGCTTCTGAATCAGCTGAACTTTTTCTGCCATCTCTTCTACCAATTCTGGTCCCATCAGCTTCCTTTCACCCACTTCATTCCAAAATGCTGGAGTTCGACACCGCTTCCCATATAATGCCTCAAATGGTGCCATCTGTATACTGGAATGAAAACTGTTATTATAAGAAAATTCAACCAAAGAAAGATGTTGGTCCCAACTTCCCTAATAATCCATCAAACAAGCTCGTAGCATAGCCTCCAATGTCTGAATTGTTTGTTCTGACTGCCCATCTGATTGAGGATGAAAATCTGTACTGAAATTTAATTCAGTACCCAACGACTTCTGAAGGCCTTTCCAAAAGTTAGAAGTAAACCTGGGTTCACGATCCAATACAATGGAGAGAGGAACTCCATGTAACCTGACTATCTCTTTAAGATATAAACGGGAAAGTTGATCTAGAGAGAAAGTATCTCGTATAGAAAGGAAATGAGCAAATTTGGTCAAGCGATCAACGATAACCCGGATTGCATTATTACCTCGAGATTTCCTCGGTAATCCCACAACAAAGTCCATGGATATGTTTTCCCATTTCCACTCTGGCACTGGTAAAGGCTGAAGCATCCCTTTCGGTAACAGCCGCTCTGCTTTAACCTGTTGACATGTCAAACACTTCATAGTAAAATCAGCAATGTCTCTTTTCATTCCATCCCACCAGTAATACTCCCGCAGATCTCTGTACATCTTAGTACTGTCAGGATGAACTGAAAACGGGGAACTATGAGCCTCACATAACAACTCATTCTTCAATTGTGAATCACAAGGCACACATAACCTCTTCCCAAACCTCAAAACACAAACACAAACTTATCCAAGAACTCATGGAAAGTTTTATTCATAAGTTCCATGAATACAGCAGGTGCATTGGTTAACCCAAAAGGCATAACTACAAATTCATAATGGCCACATCTAGTACGGAACGCAGTCTTCGGAACGTCTGCTTCTTTTACTTTCAACTGATGGTACCCCAACCTCAAGTCAATCTTCGAAAAATAATGAGCTCCCTGGAGCTGATACCACTTCATTCGATGGCCCAACATCTGCTGAAGTTGTTGCAAATGATTTTACCACCCCTTTCTGCTTGTAGTCTAGCTGCATTCCCCCAGTTGAGTTCTTCGTTGGACACTCGTTTGCATAATGACCCATTTCATTACACTTAAAACATCTTACCGTTGGCTCTTCATTTCCTGCTTGATCATCTTCCTTACAGTTACGAGCAATATGACCAGACTTACCACACCGAAAGCACTTACCAGACTTGGATAAACATTCTCCAGGATGCATTTTACCACACTTCTCACAGGATGGATATTTGGTTTTCATACCTCCTTGCTTCTTTGATGAATTCTTTCCCTTTGCCTGCCAACTAGACCTCTTATTTTGTAGTTTGTCATAGAACACCTGATCATCAGCAAACTCCATTTCCACCTTCTCCGTACATCGAACAGGTTTTTCATAACTTTTGAACTCACGAGAAGCTAATTCCCTTCGATACTTTGGCTTTAATCCTGAGTAAAAACTATTGATTTTACTATCAAGGTCCCAGACAAAATTTGGAGCATACCTTGCCAATCGAGTGAACCTTTCTTCATAGGCATCCACTGAGTCTTCCTCTTGCCTCAATTCCAAGAATTGCTTTTCCATCCTAAGTCGAACAGCCTTAGGAAAATACTTCTCAAGAAACATACCTTTGAATTCATCCCAGTCAAGAGCATCAATCTCATCGGCATCCCTGATATTTTTAACCATAGACCACCACTGATCTGCTTCACCCTCCAAACGGTAAATAGCAAGACTAACCTTTTGATTGTCTGAACACCCCATGACATCAAAAATCTTCTCCAGTGCTTTAATCCACCCTTCTGCTAGCATAGGGTCATATGATCCTCTGAATGATGGGGGATGTTGCCTCATGAAATGTTCCACCACTGACATGTTCCTCTGCGGTTGATCTGGCTGATCTCGTGCATGAATACCACCACCATTTATAGCCCGAGTCAACTGTGCCATCACTGCAACAAACTGTTCAGTACCGATTCCGACCATCTCAGGTTGCTGATTTGGAAGGTTATCTTCCTCCTGATGTCGTCCCAACATAGCTGCTTTGTTTCCTCTGCGGAAAACCATTCTGAACACAGAAATATCTTATGCGAAGCAACATGGTAATCCGTAAATTCTATATCATCTCAATCATATTATAATTTAACACTTTTCTAACTCCTAAAGTTGTCTAAACCGACCATTGATACCAACTATAAGGCCCCAGCCTTAAACCTTACTTAACATTGAATTAAATGAATAATTCACATTGAGTATCTTTTCAGGTTTAGAGTTTTAGAGAATTAGAACATAACTATTACATCTTAAAAGATTACAAAGTAGACACTTCTACTAAGTCTCCATAAAATAAAAACTCTTAAAAAGAAAGATGTCTAGATTCCATGTTTTAGATAGCATGAAATTCCCTTGATCCCATCCTTGACCTTATTCCACTTTAAGTCCTGTGAAAAACATTTCGAAAAACTTGGGGTGAGCATAAAAAGCTCACTAAGGGATAAAAAAATAATGAAAACTGTTAGTTTTTCAAACATCAGGTAAACCATGTATACTATATCAAAGTAATACCTTCACCTTCATGAAGTAGTAAAAAAAATCTTCACTGAATAAAGTATCATTACTTACCTTTTTGTAACCAAAGGATTACCATAAAACCCATATAAAGAACACATAGAATATATAAAGGTAACTTGGGAGATAAACATACTTAAGTGGAATAACCATACGGTTGACTTCCACACATATCACTTAATGGAATAGCCATACGGCCAATTTCCATACATACTTAATGGAATAGCCATACGGCCGACTTCCATACCCAATGCATTGGAGGTTATAACGTAACCACCCGTCCTGGTATTCACGGCACCACCCGTCATATGGTTTATAACGTAACCACCCGTTAAAATGTCCAATTACCAGTATAAAATCATAAAACATAAAACCAATATAAATGAAAGATAAAATTTCCACATTTCAATCACAATATATCATAAATATATTGAAATAATAGAATCCTTTATCAAAACCATTTTCAATACCAAAATACATAAAAGAGTATATGGTATTTATTTTATTTTAAAAACATTACGGCTTGTTGAGGAAGCCAAAGACCAAATAATACTCGCGGCGGCGGAAAAAGTCGTTGTCACCGCGTACGTTAAAAAAACATTCCTTTTTGTCGTTTAGTAAAACGCTTCGTAGAAAAATATTCCTTTTGTATAAAAGTAAAATTCAAAGGAGTTTATACACCGTATAAAAGAAAGTTGTGTATAAAACGAAATATGCCTCAATGAAAGGAGATTGAGACGAAGTCCCTTACCTCAGGTCCGACTTGACTCGATCGTTCTTTAACGTCCTGAATAATAAACTTGAGTTAATTTATACTTGATTAAGAACCTTTTTAAAGTTCATTATTCTTTTTATATCACTTATTGCCATGTTATAAACATTATGTAACCAATTAAGTTAATAATGTTTGTTTTGTCAATATTTGGTTCTTAAGTCGAAAGTTGACTTCTTACAATTACATGTTGTTCATGTGGTCAAAAGTTCTTTATATCCAGAATGAAATTCCCGATTTGGATATAATATGTATCATATATATCCAGTATATACATGTATTTATAATATTACATAATCATTTAGAGTTTTGAAATGAAATGCACCGTTCATGGAGACGGTAAGCCGTACGTACGCATGAACGCTACTTTCATTTCTTTGTCATATTAATGGAATTAAAACTAAATGAGAGGTATGTATATTTTAATTCCAGAATTATATTCATCATTTAGATATATCATTAATTATATACATACATTATATACATGTAATTTTAATAGTACATTACATTTGGGGATAAGAAATGAAATGCACCGTTCATGGAGACGGTAAGCCGTACGTACGCATGAACGCTACTTTCATTTCTATATCATACTTTAATGGAAAGAAATAATAATGATATAGAGGTATATTATAATTCCAGTATAACATCATATATAATAACTTTAAATCCATCCTTTACACGTCCCACATATGGCATTAACGAATCACATCACTTTGAGGGGGCGGTAGTCCGCACTTCCTTAAATGAAGATATCGTGTTTACCCATAATGGAAACCATAAAGGTATGCCAAAAATGAAAAATACAGAAGCTTAAAGAAAACATAAAAATATTATATATCATATATAAAAATAGTGTCATCATAATGGCCACCCTTGAAGGTGTTAAATAAGTATTGAACAATCATCGCTTCGGGAGGCAGAATTTCGCCATCCACGGAAACCGTATGTTCTTTAACCATTTGATGTAGTTGTGTGAGAGTGTAGCTCAAATAAATATTATAACAACATCCTAGTATATTGAAGATACTGTTGTTGTTACAAAAGAAGTAAATAAAAAGAGTTTAGAGGGTTGGAGAAGCAAGATAAAACAAATGAACAAGAGATAATGGATTACCTTTAAAAGTGTAACTCCTTTTGATTTGAGCCTAAAGGCTTCCTTTGAATGGATTCTGCCCAAAGGGAATCCTCTAGGATGAAGAGAGGGATGTGGAGAGAGTAATTGGTCAGGGTTTGGCCGAGCCAAAGGCTTGAGGAGTGTGTGAAATGGGGTAGAGGTGGGGGCCTTTTATAAGAGGAGAGGAGGGGCACTTTTGGAAAGTAAAGAAATATTACTTTATTTAAAAAATGTGTTTCGGTTTTAAAAGGTCTCACATTGTTATAATTCGTGGATACGGTGATAAGGATTCGAAATCAACTCATCCAATAAGTTTTGGACATGTGTAGTTCATAGATTTTACATTATCTTTCCATTTTATTTAAATCGTCAAATAATGATGTCATCGCTGCATCATTATTATGTCATAAATAATTTAATTTATTTAATGTCTAAAAATTATAAAAAAAATACTATGATGTAGGAAATATTTTTATCTTTCCAATTAATATTTATAATCAAAATTTGGACTTGTGTAACCCCACTTAAAAATTGTTTTAGTAGAACATATCATGTTTGTGTCATTTTTACTTTTACATTAAATAAAAAGTTATTTATGTCATTTCCCAACCAAAGTGGATCCATGGGGTCCCCAAGTTGGCCCATGGCTTGTCTTGGTCGTCCATGACTCACCCAATAGGTTTAGTACAAGTGTCATGGTGTTTTCACATTCTTATAATATCATTTTTACCTTAAACTACACTAATTACCTCTAATCGCGATTAATGAAAAAAAGTTACTATTCACCAAAAAATTATTTTAATCTCATTGAACCACATTTTAATTCTTAATGACAACCATGTATGTCAGATTTTCAAAATTCAATACACATTAGTGGTAAACTTTCATTTAACTGAAAAATCAGTTTGCTTGATTACCACTTAGTGGTTTCACTATTCATCAAAAATTGAAGTTTTTCAAAAGATTACGAAAAATTCACCCTAAGCTATATTTGATATTACAAATTCAAAAATGAAGTCCATTTTACAAAATTCTAAACATATAAGTCAAATTAATTAATTTAATAATTAATTCCCGCTGTCATGACAAATAGCGTGTTTTTGTGAAACAATAAGTATCAAAAGATTGACACCAGTTTAAGTCCAATTTCAAAGTGAAATTGATTCCAATGACCACCATTAGATTAACTGGTAAAAATATTTTCTAATTTCACTTTAAAACAAATTAAAATAATAATCTAATCATATAAATAATTTAGATTAAAAAGAGGTTTTGAATTAAAATACAACATTTTACACTATTCATAAAAAAATGAACTTTATCAGAAAGGTACCAAAAATTTACACAAAGTAAATTTTGATGTCCCGATTCTAAAGAAGAGTTATATTTGGTCCAAAATAAAGTAT
Source organism: Viscum album (assembly GCA_963277665.1). Taxonomy (NCBI): domain Eukaryota; kingdom Viridiplantae; phylum Streptophyta; class Magnoliopsida; order Santalales; family Viscaceae; genus Viscum; species Viscum album. The sequence goes on from OY728148.1 coordinate 1,358,116,021, forward strand.
AAGAGTGATCAAAACTATATTTAATGACGGTTCACCATTAAAAGGTGATAAGTGAACCTTTAATGAAAATTAGAGTATATATGCCCTAAAATTGAACTCTTTCCGTATTTTAAGCCTTTATCTTTTATTGGGTAAATGTATAATCATTTAAAAACATATCTAATCATATTTTAGTTATTTCTATCCATTCCGGCCAGTACAACGTCTACTTGTTAACTAACATTTAAAATAACATTATTTTATTACTAGTGTGCTACGTAAGTTTCAAAGAAACTCATCGTTGCGTATCGGGTACGCTATCGAACATAGAAACCCCTTTAAAATAAAATTAATATTTAATTCGTAAATATTAATAAATATGAAAATTATTTATTCTTTATTTACCTGGGATGTTACATCCTTCCCCCCTTTTGGGAATTGCGTCCTCGCAATTTTATTCACTTATCAAAATAAGTGGGGGTATTTATCCCTCATAGCATTTTCAGATTCCCACGTTGCCTCTTCAATCACATGGTTTTTAAACAAAACCTTTACCTGATGAATCACCATATTCCGTAACACCTGCTCCCTGTGGTCAAGAATCTGGACCGGTTGTTCCTCATAAGATAGATTCTCTTCCAGCTGAACTATCGCTGGACTCAAAACATGAGATGGATCTGGCATATACTTTCTCAACATCGAAACGTGAAAAACATTGTGTACCTGAGATAAACTCGGAGGTAAAGACACTCGGTATGCAACTGATCCAACTCTCTCCAGAATTTCATATGGTCCAATGAACCTTGGACTCAACTTTCCTTTATTACCAAATCTCATCACACTTTTCCAAGGAGAAACCTTGAGAAAAACATGATCACCTACATCGAAAGATAGATCCTTCCTCTGGTTATCCGCATAACTCTTCTGCCTGCTCTGAGCTGTTCTCATGTGCTTCTGAATCAGCTGAACGTTTTCTGCCATCTCTTCTACCAATTCTGGTCCCATCAGCTTCCTTTCACCCACTTCATTCCAAAATGCTGGAGTTCGACACCGCTTCCCATATAATGCCTCAAATGGTGCCATCTGTATACTGGAATGAAAACTGTTATTATAAGAAAATTCAACCAAAGAAAGATGTTGGTCCCAACTTCCATAATAATCCATCAAACAAGATCGTAGCATATCCTCCAATGTCTGAATTGTTCGTTCTGACTGCCCATCTGATTGAGGATGAAAATCTGTACTAAAATTTAATTCAGTACCCAACGACTTCTGAAGGCCTTTCCAAAAGTTAGAAGTAAACCTGGGTTCACGATCCAATACAATGGAGAGAGGAACTCCATGTAACCTGACTATCTCTTTAAGATACAAATGGGAAAGTTGATCTAGAGAGAAAGTATCTCGTATAGAAAGGAAATGAGCAAATTTGGTCAAGCGATCAACAATAACCCAGATTGCATTATTACCTCGAGATGTCCTCGGTAATCCCACAACAAAGTCCATGGATATGTTTTCCCATTTCCACTCTGGCACTGGTAAAGGCTGAAGCATCCCTTTCGGTAACAGCCGCTCTGCTTTAACCTATTGACATGTCAAACACTTCATAGTAAAATCAGCAATGTCTCTTTTCATTCCATCCCACCAGTAATACTCCCGCAGATCTCTGTACATCTTAGTACTGTCAGGATGAACTGAAAACGGGGAACTATGAGCCTCACATAACAACTCATTCTTCAATTGTGAATCACAAGGAACACATAACCTCTTCCCAAACCTCAAAACACAAACACAAACTTATCCAAGAACTCATGGAAAGTTTTATTCATAAGTTCCATGAATACAACAGGTGCATTGGTTAACCCAAAAGGCATAACTACAAATTCATAATGGCCACATCTAGTATGGAACGCAGTCTTCGGAACGTCTGCTTCTTTTACTTTCAACTGATGGTACCCCGACCTCAAGTCAATCTTCAAAAAATACTGAGCTCCCTGGAGCTGATACCACTTCATTCGATGGCCCAACATCTGCTGAAGTTGTTGCAAATGATTTTACCACCCCTTTCAGCTTGTAGTCTAGCTGCATTCCCCCAGTTGAGTTCTTCGTTGGACACTCGTTTGCATAATGACCCATTTCATTACACTTAAAACATCTTACCGTTGGCTTTTCATTTCCTGCTTGATCATCTTCCTTACAGTTACGAGCAATATGACCAGACTTACCACACCGAAAGCACTTACCAGACTTGGATAAACATTCTCCAGGATGCATTTTACCACACTTCTCACAGGATGGATATTTGGTTTTCATACCTCCTTGCTTCTTTGATGAATTCTTCCCCTTTGCCTGCCAACTAGACCTCTTATTTTGTTGTTTGTCATAGAACACCTGATCATCGGCAAACTCCATTTCCACATTCTCCGTACATCGAACAAGTTTTTCATAACTTTTGAACTCACGAGAAGCTAATGCCCTTCGATACTTTGGCTTTAATCCTGAGTAAAAACGATTGATTTTACTATCAAGGTCCCGGACAAAATTTGGAGCATACCTTGCCAATCGAGTGAACCTTTCTTCATAGGCAGCCACTGAGTCTTCCTCTTGCCTCAATTCCAAGAATTGCTTTTCCATCCTAAGTCGAACAGCCTTAGGAAAATACTTCTCAAGAAACATACCTTTGAATTCATCCCAGTCAAGAGCATCAATCTCATCGGCATCCCTGATATTTTTAACCATAGACCACCACTGATCTGCTTCACCCTCCAAACGGTAAATAGCAAGACTAACCTTTTGATTGTCTGAACACCCCATGACATCAAAAATCTTCTCCAGTGCTTTAATCCACCCTTCAGCTAGCACAGGGTCAGATGATCCTCTGAATGATGGGGGATGTTGCCTCATGAAATGTTCCACCACTGACATGTTCCTCTGCGGTTGATCTGGCTGATCTCATGCATGGATACCACCACCATTTATAGCCTGAGCCAACCGTGCCATCACTGCAACAAACTGTTCAGTACCGATTCCGACCATCTCAGGTTGCTGATTTGGAAGGTTATCTTCCTCCTGATGTCGTCCCAACATAGCTGCTTTGTTTCCTCTACGGAAAACCATTCTGAACACAGAAATATCTTAGGCGAAGCAACATGGTAATCCGTAAATTCTATATCATCTCAATCATATTATAATTTAACACTTTTCTAACTCCTAAAGTTGTCTAAACCGACCTTTGATACCAACTATAAGGCCCCATCCTTAAACCTTACTTAACATTGAATTAAATGAATAATTCACATTGAGGATCTTTTCAGGTTTAGAGTTTTAGAGAATTAGAACATAACTATTACATCTTAAAAGATTACAAAGTAGACACTTCTACTAAGTCTCCATAAAATAAAATCTCTTAAAAAGAAAGATGTCTAGATTCCATGTTTTAGATAGCATGAAATTCCCTTGATCCCATCCTTGACCTTATTCCACTTTAAGTCCTGTGAAAAACATTTCGAAAAACTTGGGGTGAGCATAAAAAGCTCAGTAAGGGATACAAAAATAATGAAAACTGTTAGTTTTTCAAACATCAGGTAAACCATGTATACTATATCAAAGTAATACCTTCACCTTCATGAAGTAGTAAAAAAAATCTTCACTGAATAAAGTATCATTACTTACCTTTTTGTAACCAAAGGATTACCATAAAACCCATATAAAGAACACATAGAATATATAAAGGTAACTTGGGAAATAAACATACTTAAGTGGAATAACCATACGGTTGACTTCCACACATATCACTTAATGGAATAGCCATACGGACAATTTCCATACATACTTAATGGAATAGCCATACGGCCGACTTCCATACCCAATGCATTGGAGGTTATAACATAACCACCCATCCTGGTATTCACGGCACCACCCGTCATATGGTTTATAACGTAACCACCCGTTAAAATGTCCAAGTACCAGTATAAAATCATAAAACATAAAACCAATATAAAGGAAAGATAACATTTCCACATTTCAATCACAATATATCATAAATATATTGACATAATAGAATCCTTTATCAAAACCATTTTCAATACCAAAATACATAAAAGATTATATGGTATTTATTTTATTTTAAAAACATTATGGCTTGTTGAGGAATCCAAATACCAAATAATACTCGCGGCGGCGGAAAAAGTCGTTGTCACCGCGTACGTTAAAAAAACATTCCTTTTTGTCGTTTAGTAAAACGCTTCGTAGAAAAATATTACTTTTGTATAAAAGTAAAAGTCAAAGGAGTTTATACACTGTATAAAAGAAAGTTGTGTATAAAACGAAATATGCCTCAATGAAAGGAGATTGAGACGAAGTACCTTACCTCAGGTCCGACTTGACTCGATCGTTCTTTAACGTCCTGAATAATAAACTTGAGTTAATTTATACTTGATTAAGAACCTTTTTAAAGTTAATTATTCTTTTTATATCACTTATTGCCATGTTATAAACATTATGTAACCATTTAAGTTAATAATGTTTGTTTTGTTAATATTTGGTTCTTAAGTCGAAAGTTGACTTCTTACAATTACATGTTGTTCATGTGGTCAAAAGTTCTTTATATCCAGAATGAAATTCCCGATTTGGATATAATATGTATCATATATATCCAGCATATACATGTATTTATAATATTACATAATCATTTAGATTTTTTAAATGAAATGTACCGTTCATGGAGACGGTAAGCCGTACGTACGCATGAACGCTACTTTCATTTCTTTTTCATATTAATGGAATTAAAACTAAATGAGAGGTATGTATATTTTAATTCCAGAATTATATTCATCATTTAGATATATCATTAATTATATATATACATTATATACATGTAATTTTAATAGTACATTACATTTGGGGATAAGAAATGAAATGCACCGTTCATGGAGACGGTAAGCCGTACGTACGCATGAACGCTACATTCATTTCTATCTCATACTTTAATGGAAAGAAATAATAATGATATAGAGGTATATTATAATTCCAGTATAACATCATATATAATAACTTTAAATCCATCCTTTACACGTCCCACATATGGCATTAACGAATCACATCACTTTGAGGGGGCGGTAGTCCGCACTTCCTTAAATGAAGATATCGTGTTTACCCATAATGGAAACCATAAAGGTATGCCAAAAATGAAAAATACAGAAGCTTAAAGAAAACATAAACATATTATATATCATATATAAAAATAGTGACATCATAATGGCCACCCTTGAAGGTGTTAAATGAGTATTGAACAATCATCGTTTCGGGAGGCAGAATTTCTCCATCCACGGAAACCGTATGTTCTTTAACCATTTGATGTAGTTGTGTGAGAGTGTAGCTCAAATAAATATTATAAAAACATCCTAGTATATTGAAGATACTGGTTTTGTTACAAAAGAAGTAAATAAAAAGAGTTTAGAGGGTTGGAGAAGCAAGATAAAACAAATGAACAAGAGAGAATGAATTACCTTTAAAAGTGTAACTCCTTTTGATTTGAGCCTATAGGATTCCTTTGAAAGGATTCTGCCCAAAGGGAATCCTCTAGGATGAAGAAAGGGATGTGGAGAGAGTAATTGGGCAGGGGTTGGCCGAGCCAAAGGCTTGAGGAATGTGTGAAATGGGGTAGAGGTGGGGGCCTTTTATAAGAGGAGAGGAGGGGCACTTTTGGAAAGTAAAGAAATATTACTTTATTTGAAAAATGTGTTTCGGTTTTAAAAGGTCCCACATTGATATAATTCGTGGATAAGGTGATAAGGCTTAGAAATCCACTCATCCAATAAGTTTTTTACATGTTTAGTTCATAGATTTTACATTATCTTTCCATTTTATTTAAATCGTCAAATAATGATGTCATCACTGCATCATTATTATGTCATAAATAATTTAATTTATTTAATGTCTAAAAATTATAAAAAAAATACTATGATGTAGGAAATATTTTTATCTTTCCAATTACTATTTATAATCAAAATTTGGACTTGTGTAACCCAACTTAAAAATTGTTTTAGTAGAACATATCATGTTTGTGTCATTTTTACTTTTACATTAAATAAAAAGTTATTTATGTCATTTCCCAACCAAAGTGGATCCATGGGGTCCCCAAGTTGGCCCATGGCTTTTCTTGGTCGGCCATGACTCACCCAATAGGTGTAGGACAAGTGTCATGGTGTTTTCACATTCTTATAATATCATTTTTACCTTAAACTACACTAATTACCTCTAATCGCGATTAATGAAAAAAAGTTACTATTCACCAAAAAATTATTTTAATCTCATTGAACCACATTTTACTTCTTAATGACAACCATGTATGTCGGATTTTCAAAATTCAATACACAGTAGTGGTAAACTTTCATTTAACTGAAAAATCAGTTTGTTTGATTACCACTTAGTGATTTCACTATTCATCAAAAATTGAAGTTTTTCAGAAAATTACCAAAAATTCACCCTAAGCTATATTTGATATTCCAAATTCAAAAATGAAGTCCATTTTACAAAATTCAAAACATATAAGTCAAATTAATTAATTTAATAATTAATTCCCGCTGTCATGACAAATAGCGTGTTTTTCTGAAACAATAAGTATCAAAAGATTAACACCAGTTTAAGTCAAATTTCAAAGTGAAATTGATTCCAATGACCACCATTGGATTAACTGGTAAAAATATTTTCTAATTTCACTTTAAAACCAATTAAAATAATAATCTAATCATATAAATAATTTAGATTAAAAAGAGGTTTTGAATTAAAATACAACATTTTACACTATTCATAAAAAAAATGAACTTTATCAGAAAGGTACCAAAAATTTACACAAAGTAAATTTTGATGTCCCGATTCTAAAGAAGAGTTATATTTGGTCCAAAATAATGTATAAGAGTATTCAAAACTATATTTAATGACGGTTCACCATTAAAAGGTGATAAGTGATCCTTTAGTGAAAATTAGAGTATATATGCCCTAAAATTGAACTCTTTCCGTATTTTAAGTCTTTATCTTTTATTGGGTAAATGTATAAACATTTAAAAACATATCTAATCATATTATAGTTATTTCTATCCATTCCCGCCAGTACAACGGCTACTTGTTAACTAACATTTAAAATAATATTATTTTATTACTAGTGTGCTACGTAAGTTTCAAAGAAACTCATCGTTGCGTATCGGGTACGCTATCGAACATAGCAACCCCTTTAACATGAAATTAATATTTAATTCGTAAATATTAATAAATATGAAAATTCTTTATTCTTTATTTACCTGGGATGTTACAACAAGGATTGATTAAAGAGGTGTAAGGTTCAGTCAAATCATTCACAAGGTCCTGATGGTAGGAAGAAGTTTACAAAAGGGTCTACCCCAAGGAATTTTTCATCTTGTTTAAAGATATTTGACAAATTTTCTCGGGTGGATTCTAGTGAAAAGGTATTGGGTCAATGTGATCCAAATGAATCCTTAGAACCTAGAAATGGATGTTGTGAATCTGAGTTAGGTGATAAATAGTCTGGATATCTTTCTGATGTTTGTGTTGGGGGATAGATTTGAAGAGGACTTTATAACCCAAAGAGTAATAAAGGAAGGAAGGGAGACATAGTCCTAGGGAACTACATCCTTTATAAAGGGGATAAATTTAAAGGACAGAAAGATTATTTTTTCCTATGAAAACCAATGGAGACAAGATATTCATCTATATTGAGGGAGAAGATAATGATAGGGTCTTATTTTCTAATGTGAATTAACCTGGAGGTGGATTTTATATGGAAAATTTGCTTCCTGGTGCAGTGATGGGAGAGCCCATCTTGTTACCATTAGGACCAAAGGTGGAGGACGTTGATATTAGTGAGAGGCTGGAGGAACTTCATGGAGAATAAGGGGTCCCATTAGAGGCCGCTAATCTAATTATGGTTGGTGTAGAGGGGGTTACGGACTTATAGTGGATTGTTAATTTAAAGGAATAAATGGTGGAGGACTTCATTGTTATTAATTCCACAAAATAAGAAGCCGACATGATATTAGAGAGATGTATTTTGGTGGACACCAATAAGGATCTGAGTGCATAGATTGATAAACAAAACCTAATATTGATTACAAGATTAAATAAAAATAAAATAAGTATAGAATATTACATGAAAACACAGGACAAGTTGGTGTATCACTTTAAAGTCCTTATAAATGATGATCAAGATCTGCAGGTAACAAATCTTTCATGGAAACTATTTAGGGTGAATAGTTCCAATAGGATCATGTTTTCATTCAATAATTATTTGGTTTCCTTTGATAATTTATCTACTTGAACCAAGTCGTTTCTCACTTTTTTCCTTAAAAGTGTTTTGATAATAAAAAAGATAACTTTATGTTAGAGGTAAGAGTTCAATAGAGAGCTTGGGACGCCTTTACATGTAGGAGATAGTTCGACTCCCTAGAGTCCCATTGACGAGTGTTTCAGATCATGATGCTCATTTCATATCCTAGTTGTAGAAGATATTACATGAGGTATTTGATACTTATTTATTCTTGTGAATAGAATTTAACCCGTAGATGGATGGCCAGAGTGAGCAGACCATTCAAGTTATATTGGATAAGGTGCGGGCATGTATGTTGAATATTGGTATTAGTTGGTACAATGATCCACCAATGGTGGAGTTTTCATACAACAAAAACTACCCCTCCATAATTGGTATGAAACAATTCGAGACCTTTTAGGGGTGACCCTATAGGTCGCCACTTTGCTGGACGGACCTAGAATATTCGACACTCAGGGACCCGAAGTCTGTGCAAGCTACCATAGAGAAGGTTCAAAACATCTAAGAGTGGATGAAGACTACACAGAGCTTCTAGAAGAAATATTTTGATTGGAAGTGGAGGCTTTTAGAGTTTGAGGAAGGAAACCATGTGTTCCCTCAGTTTTCACACTGACTATGATTATGAAGATTTTTCTAGGGTAGCAAGATATCTTTGAGGCTCATTGGCCATTTCCATATTTTTCACAGAGTTTGAGAGGTGGAGTACCATTTAGATCTACTACCATAGTTAAATCAGGTATATGATGTCTTCCATGTGTTGTAACTGAGGATGTATATGCATGAACCATTTCACACCATCGACTGGGGTGAGCCAGACATCAAGAACGGTGTGACTATTGTTGAGTACCCGGTGGAGATTGAAGATTGTTTGGAGAGGATCCTTTTTTGGTGGTCAATTTTTTTGGTACATGTCTAGTGGTAGCATTGGAATCTCATGGAGAGGACATGGGACTAAGAGACTCAGATTCATGCTCAGTACCATCATTTGTTTGAGTAACCCTTGTTTTGGATTTTAAAGACATAAAACCCCAAGCTGGGGATAATGTAACATATAAAATTTTCTATGTCTTATTTTTAGATATTATATCGATTGATTTCAAGACAAAGTTCTAAGACAACATGCAATTTTGAAGCCCGCTTTGTTTGGAATAATTGTTTGAAAAATATTATACTTTTCAATAGCACACATACATGATTTTCTTGAAAATGTGGAATAACACTTAAAAAGTTTCCCATATTAGAAATATGAGGGAACCATTGAGCTCCGAATGGAGTCTTTACCCTAGGAATTAATTAACTTTAGTCGGCATGGGTCAACTGTGAAAAATTTGTTGTGGGATGTAATTGGGATAAAATAATTTAATAAAAAAATTATTAAATGAAGCAAAATTTTATTTTTTAATAGTTTTTTTAGAATTCAATGTTATCAAAAAACCCCTAGAATTATTCTGAAAGGTGGAGAAGAACTCTCTTGAATAAGGATGATAGATAATGGATCAGTGATCTATGTCCAACCGATTTGAAGGAATCTCACCGACGATGGAGGTGACGCAACAATCCTTCATTATTGACTGATCTGAATCGAGGTAGGGTGGTTATTTCTTTTTTATCCTTCTTCATTAATGGGTTTAATGATAAACACAGGACAATCAATGAAAATATTGATTCATGGTGTGATCATTGTGGGATAGTTATAATTGAGGGGTTTACTAACAGGGTCTTGTTTTAGATTCCTCTTTGTTCTTCAATCTAATGAGAATGAATTGAGGCTAACCTAAAAAAATGTTGATGTTTATTCCTTGTAAATTATTTTCTCTTTACTTATCCCACGTTCTTTGAATTCATCTTCATTGGATCTCTATGGACACAATTCTACTTTTGGGTGGATATGAATGCGATCGGACCCCTGGATTGGAGGAAAACCAACAACTGAGGTTAGGTCTATGTAGATTGTGACTCGAGGAGTGCAGATCTGCATTTATTTTGAAATCTAGGCATCGAAGGTGGATTAGTAGTCTAGATAAGGGACAGCCAATGTTTTTCCAGTGCATAGGTTTAATGAAGAGATGTAACAATAATTAGATGTAGTAGTGGTTGTGAGAAGTGGCAAGGCTGCAGGACTTGGTGGCAGCAGTCGCATGGGATGTGGGTAGTAGGGTGTGAATGGGGCGAGTGTAGTGGCCTGGGAGGAGTGGGGAGAGAATGAGTGTACTAGGATAGGGAAGATGGGATGGTCCAAATGGTTCGAACCTAGGGAGATGGGGACAATGTTTGTCCATGGTCGACCATGGAAGTTGAATGCAAGCCACTATAGATCCAGCTATGGCGGTCGACTGTGATGGTCAACTGCGACAACTATAGGGTAGGTCTTAGTGGTAAACCATGGAAGATCTAGGCAGTCAATCATGGAAGGTCTGGGTGGTCGACCATGATAAGTCGGGGTGGTCAACTGTGGTGGTCGATCTCCATGGTCAGTGGACTGACCTTGAGTGAGTCCACAGGCCTAGTGACCCCCCTTTTGAAACTTAAAAACTCCATAACTACTAAATGGACCATCCAATCAACGTGTCGTCTATGGTTTTTGGACCCAAAAAATTAGAATATCCTTTTTATATGATTTGGTGAGATTTTATTTGAAATATTATAGTTTGAGAGCATTTACCTTGGCCCTTTCCTTTTGGGTTTAGTAAAACATTACATTGAAGTTACTAGATTTTAGTCTCCTCTATAGGACAAGTCATATGTAGAGTTATGGTATTCCTCTATGGGACTTGGTGGACCCTCCATCACCCCTTGTTGAGTATATTGGAATCTATGTAACCAACTAGAGTAAGGTGTTGGTCCTTTACCCAACAGGATGCATCAGTAGGGTTAGTGGTATTCTATGGGCAGGGTCCCCAATATTAAAAGCCACATTAGTAGGGTTAGTGGTATTCTCTAGGTAGGATCCTCTACATTGGGGGGTGATCTAGATTGGTTAGTGGTATTATTTGGGAATGATCCCCTCTCGGTTTATCATAATCCTCCTTGACCATTGTGTTCTATTTGGTCAGAGACCTAATGAGCTCGACCTCTTCATGAGTGTCTCTCATGATATCATGGCATGAAGAGTGAGATCTACCGAAACAAGCTTGCTTCAAGAATAATCCTTTGATTGAAAGATGGTTAAGACTACCTGATGGCATGGTGTTTCTCATGAATATATATATATATATATATATATATATATTCTTGTTATATATGCAGTTGAAATATACCTATGTAGAGATGATGGAAATTTACATTGTGGAATTTTCTTTTTTGGTTTTAGGGTGTCCTACTGAAAATTATTATATTTAACCATGCATGGGATTTTCCCAAAACTGTCATTCCTTTTGCAAATGATCAACCCTTTGATGGAGTCCTAGGTTGACTAAGACTTGGTTGTTCTTAATGAGACTAGATAGAGAAGGTGCACTACTACAGCTTTAGACAGTAGTCCCAGTACCATTTCCTTCAGGTTGGATCAAGTAGGGATTTCTGTGGATGAGTTTCAAGAACTTTTTCATTAACTTTCCTTGACGGGAATGACTTAGGAAAAACATATCCATGATTTTTTAAACTTTATTATAGACTCTTTCTGGTGGTATTGTATTATGGTCCTATTTACATTTCATTACAATCACTGTTGTGCTCTGGTTATGGGATATAGTAGTTTTCATGCATTGTTTACTTAGTGTTTTTTCATTTAAATTTTTTTTGGATTGGAGGTGTGTGTGTGCATACAAGTACTTCAGGATAATGCCCTCCCTTTTTGGGGATATTCCTTCTCAGTGCTAGTCACCAGTCCCAGCCCTATTGGAAGTGGGATTGGGGTGGTCACGACATAGTCCCCTCTGGGATGGGTCGTGACATTCATAAGGTAATATAATGATATTTTTTAAAGGAATGATTATTCCCTTTAATGGGTAATATTTTATGCTTTAGGGAAAAAAATTTCCTAGGTTCTCTTGTTTTATAATAATCCCTCGTGATTATGATTTTACCTTTATTTTTTTACTAATAAAGTGTTCTATGATAATATTTGTTCATTAAAGACGATTTCATGAGTAAGGAAATGATTATTTGATCTTAATGTTTATTATATTAATGATAAATTTTCTTTTATGATATCATGGTTTTTAAAAGGACTAATTAGTTTCATTTATTCCTTTTCAGTATAACTTGTAGAATTTTTTTTCTCATCTCATGTTTTTAAATTATTTTCATTGTGTTTAAGGACAATTAAAAATAATTGTTAAGACAATTTGAAAATAATAATTAATTTCCATGAAAAAAACAAGTTCCATTTTAATGAAATTGTATTTTGAAAAAAAAACTCAACACTCAGTGGATGTGTCTACTTTGTAATGCTTGGGTTTTTTATGTAATAGTTATGAACTAATTACATAAAACTCTAAATATGAAATGATCTTTAGGAATGAAAAAAATGAATTATTTTTTAAAAAGTATATAATGATTTAATCAATGATAAAGTACTTATAAGAAGTCACTTTATAGAGACGAGGCTGACTTGCCTTCCGGCCATGTATGAATAAAATGATGGACAAGATGATCCTTTATGGACACAGTAGATACAATTTGTTTCATTTTTATCTATATAAGATTAAATAAATGAATATTCTTATAATTTGTTCTTACATCATATTCCATTAGTATCCTTTGTTGTTGGTAAGATTACACCCTTGAAAAGCTAGGACCTTCCGACAATGTAAGATTAAATTTGTAGTCTTTGTTATCACGCCTGGTCATATCATTCCCCATATGATTAATCAATAGAAGTTTTTCCTTTTAGTCTCTAAGATAGAATCATTTTACCATCATATACCTCTAATATAATGATGATTCCTCTAATACTTGGAAAATCAGTTACTTGAATTTCCTATAAATGTCACTCACAACACTCATTTTAGGATTGAAGAAACTTTATAGAATGAATCTTGAGATGAATTGACAAGGTTGGGAAATATTTATTTATGCAGAGTCCTTGAGTCATTCCCTCTAGTAGCTTCTAAGTATAAAAAATAAATGGTATGACACTATGTAAGAATTCCATATAATTTCCCTCACTGTATAAATTCCTTATAGTTTCATTTTCCTCAGAACATTTTTGAAAAACTACCATGTAGTTCCTTCATAGATGGAAAACCACTACATAAATCTTTTCTGATGGTCAGCCTTAGACACCTGGGTTTTTGGTAGACCCTACCTAATCATTTAGAATTTTGTTATTGGGAATAGTTTTGGCTTTTTAATGTTCTTTTTGGCCTCTTTACAATGATTTATCACCATATTATATTTTACCTTTTCTTATTTATGTTGAAAACGATCCCTAATATAGATATCTAAGCCTTCCCAATAGAACTTGTTTCACACAAGGTGTCTACTTGGGATGAATTGACCACCAAGAAACACATTTTTGGATTCCTTCTTCCATGGTATATAACCCAAAAATCACACCCCATCAAGGCAACCTATAAGGCCAATATACATACTTTATTTGGTGAATATTAATGTATGTGTTCATACATTAAATCTTGTATTATATTGATAATTTGAATATAAAACAATACATAAAATAACTCATAGGTTATCATCCCTAAATGATAATATACTTAGGGTTTTAACAATCATTTATTCCATTTATAATGATGGTTATTATCTTTAGTAACCACTAAAATACTTTATGGATGAACACACTCATATTGAATAACTTGAGATAAAATCCCATAAATATTATGTAATTGTTTTTCTTTGATGTTTCATCTTGATGGTTTTTAGGTGGGTCAATACAAGTATAGCTTTTATAACTCCACTCCCATAGTCTTTTTGAACCATTTCCATAACTATATAGTTCTTAACTAATCCCTATATCAACCTAACTTATGTTGAAAAAATTAACCATATAATTATATGAGAGTCCTACATGTTTTAAGCTCAAAACATATTCTCATTAAAAATCTCATCCATGTTTTCTATGAATGATCGAGAAATACAATGGTCTTATTAATATGTTTTATCCGAAACCATATCCTCTATTACCTATTTACCAACATACATAATAAAATAGAAACTGAATTTCATTCATATTTCCAAAAATATAAATTTATATTTTAATTTAAATAGGTATAATACTCTTCATAACATTAAACTACTGAAAATAAGACTGTATAATTTGAACTTAAAATATAATAAATTTTGGTCTGAGTTTCATAACCTTAAAAGGAACATCATTGGTTATGAAAGAATGATCTTAAAAGGAAATTCATTGGTCATGGAAACATAAAATTAAAAGGAACCATATTGGTCCTAATCACATTACCTTGAATGGTATGACATTTTCCATTATGAAATACCAAACTATATGGGTTCTAATTCCCTTTATGAATATACATCGGATTCCCATATCAGGTTCCTAATACTAACTCCAGAATAGATACTACGTGTATGGATAGCTATAAATTCAATATTTCCCTACAATGTGACCTTAACACATTATGAAACCAACCAACACAGGTGAGGATATATAACCTCTCATAAATATAGATAAGGAACCAATTATACATAAAACTTTTCTCACCTATGCACGGTATCAATCAATTTTTCTCTCAAAAAATGTAACCAATATTGTTAATGGGAAATATTTCCCGACAATGACTAAAATTGATGAAAGAGTTATGGATTTTGAAAGAAAAAATTAATGGTATGAGTCAACTTACTATATAATTTACCTCAATACATATATTAATGTGTTATTGTTTCATCCTAATGATTTCCTACCTTTTGAAATGAAACACCACATGATTTTATTAAGTTTTATCATTCAAATAAATACTATGATGAATAGATAGTATCACATGAAATTGTAAACTAAAACGAACAATAATATATCAATTAGATAAATTTATATGTATTAAATATAATGAAATATAATAAAGATATTCATCTAGATAGTTTAATTAGTAGTAAAATCATTATGAAATATATGTAGAACATAATAACAATGTAATAAAAAGTGAGAGTCTTCATTATGATGATAATTTTTATGATATTCTAAATGAATTATTATCAATTAGATTTTCCCAAAACCAAGCCCAAGATGAGATTCAATAAGAATGTCTTGATATAAATCATCTAATGGAGAAGCTCAAGCTCACATAAATCACTAAAAGTCCCATGCTAATCGAATCCCAACTTATGATGTCCAACAATACAAATCATACCCTTGGATCATATTTTTAGGTTTTTAAGGTTATTTCAAATGTAATTTAGGTTGAAATAGAAATATAATTTTTAATATATTATATATTCTAATTATTTGATATTTTTATAAAAAATTTAAATAAATTTAAAATGTCATATTCAAAAAAATTGATTAATTCCTAAAAAAATAAGTAATCAATTTTAAAAAACAGGAGTAAAATTATTTTATGTTTACAAGACAAATTTTGTAATGAATTTAATTTTTCAATATATTATACAATTTTTCCTTAAAAATTAAAATTAAATCGTTTTTAGTAGTGAATTTAATAATATATATTGATAATATATATAAAGAAACTAACAATAATTTAATATTTTTTACTTGTAATGGAATAAGAATAAATTCACTTTATACTTCAAAATACATTTAAAAAAATAAATTGTTATCCTATGTTATGAGTTATTATATTAAAACTAATTTTTATCACATTATGAATTTGAATCAAGTAAAATTGATTTCTTTTTTTAATTAGAGTTTTAAAATTAAGTAATAACCTAAATTTTATTTTTTTCAATTACATAAGGTACCAGGTTTAAAATTAGTCAATACTATAAAGGTAAAAATGAGATAAAAAATGTTAAATCAATGGGTGAAAGTTTCAAAATATTAAGAATACTCATATACAAATGGATGCATGAGATCTTGATGGACCGTAACCTACCTCTTACATTAAAAATATAAATTTTGGACTGACTTTACATTAATGTTAAATATATTTTAACATTGGGAAATTAATATTTACAAAAATGGCACCACTCTCACCCATAAAATACCCCTTCACCACCCAAAAACTCATAAAACCTAATGATATCTCATTCAAAAAAAACTCTAAAAATATCCTTCTAAACTCCCTTTACCATAACCTAGAGATTATGGTCTGACAAAAATACCAATTTTAGAAGGCCGAAGTAGTGTTTTAAAGAATGATATGGAAGGAAGACATAATTGTATTAACCAAGTTATTTCATATTTATTTCTTCTTCAACATCCTATATTTTTATTTATTACACTATAATTAAAATAGTATCTTATTATTGTTAAAATTTATTATCTATATTTAATAACCATTATATACATTTACTCTAATCATTATAAATTGAAAACATTACTCAATTGATGACTGAATTACTACTACCATAGATGATGCACTTATTTTATACAACCACCATACATATATTTTTATAAAAGTGATTTTCATTAATATCGATGATATTTAAAAAATAATAAGTATCTAGATCGATAAATAAGATATTCTATTAATAATATTAATAATAGATGTTTATTATAAATTTATCCACCTAGAAAAGCATATCGAGACACTATTTCTAATTTAATTGTTTTTTTGAAACGATATAGAACTATAAATTTTTGTTTTTATAGAATTATAGACAACATATGTGTCTAAAATTTTGGATATAATGAAGAAATTATAAAACTCCTTTAATAATTTTCAATTTACCAATGTAGTTTTTGAGGAATTGATAAAACAATTCCAAGAGTCTGATAAGAAAAAAAAAACTATACAATAAATAAATTATATATGATAAGATAAGTAAATTAGAAAAAGAAATATAATTTATTTTTTTGAATTAATTAGCTAATACATTTAATTTTTTTATTCAGAAGGTTGGATGCACGCACCAAGAAATTTTGGACTTCAAGTAAGGATTCTTTGTTACAATTTCAATTCACTTATACATGTTTTTTATTATCCACCAATTTAATTTTATATGGTTAAAATAATAAATTACTGAATTAATATAATTTTATTCATTTTTTACACTAGGTATTTTCAATTTCATTTAATATCTCAATTTTCCTTATCCCTCGATTCATATATTACCAAAGTTGAAAGGGTTATTGTCAACATAATTTACTTTCATCGAGTTATAAATTTTATAATCGAACTTCAACCTTTAAATTTTTGTTTCATAAACCCTATGATTGTATTTTATTGTAAAAACTATTTATTTTATAGGATTAATTTTTTTTACATTTCACCTCTTATAGGTTCTCGGTTCAACTAAATAGTAACTTGCATGTGGACTAGAACTTATCAATATTTTATGGTGAGGAAACTTTTCCCTATAATTCAAATTTTTTTATATTTTTATGAGAATAACTTAATATCAACATTAATGATTTAATAAGGTCATTTTATATTTCCATTTACTTCCTTTATCAAGGTTTAAAATAAATTTTTAACATTTTTTATAAAATAAAATTTCCATTTTATTTTCTAAAGAGTTAAAAGAATATCATTTTGAAAACTTACCACATGTTAAATTTTTTTATATTATAAAATTTCTTCATTTTAAATATTTTAATTTAGGTTTCTATGGGTTTTAAAGAAAAAAAATATTCCCATTTTTTTAGAACTTTTTTATTTTAAAAATAAAAATTATTTTTTAGAAGAATAAATGATGGGATTTCAATCAAATAATGTATATTTTTATCATAGTATAAACATTTACTATTTTTATATTAATTTATTTGTATGTTTTCAATTATAAGGATTATTTTGAAATTAATGTTTTAAATGTTATCTTTTTCACCCATTTTAGTGGATTTTTGAAGGTAACTAAGAAGTTTGTTTTCACAAAAATATTAAAAAATGGTTACATAAATTATTTGATATAATTTTTCATCAATTTTAATCTCAAAATATAAATTATATTTCTATTTTAGAGTTATGTTTCATGTATTACACTCTAAATGATATTATGAATTTAAAGTTTATATGTCTCCTTATTCATAAGGGTTTTTTAATCTACAAATCTTCATCTCTCTCTCAACTTTATTTTTATTCTTCAGGTAAATATTCATTAATTTCATGGATATATTCTATATCACATCCACTATTTCAAAACAATTTTTTCTAGTATTGAATTTAAAATATACTCATTAACCTATATTGTGTCTGAGTGAATTTTTCTTAATAAGAAAATTATTAAATTTATTAAGGGGGAAATCATTAAATTATATGTACATGTTATTTTAGTATGGATTATTATTGATTATAAAGGAATCTAGATTATGTATTATATTGTTTATAACAACCCTGCTACTTATTATAAACATAAACATGATTTATTACATCAACTTTCACTTAAGACCACACTAAGGATCAAGAGGTCCAACATATTGGGAAATTAATAACATTAACAAACAACATAAAAAATAAAATACAACATATTTATTGAATACTTATTTTACATGACCAGAACATTCCTTCGTACTTAGCATTTCATGCGATAACCCGAGGCAATGCTTAATGAAAGGGTGAGATATAAAGCCCAGTAAGGGATTACACAAGGAATAACATGAATAATACAATACATGTTAGGAAATAGGCATATCAAAGGAGCATAAGAAAACGTGAACATAAAGGCATGAAATAACTTGATTATCATAACATAGAAATGTAGAAACAACGTTTAACATGATATTAGAATGATCCAAGGCTCATTGCACATCAGGCATGAGTAAACCCTCATTTTACATGAATTATAATGAGTAAACCCTCATTTCACTTGATGTATCTTGATACTAGTCTTTACTCAATGCATTTCAGTGATATCAGGGAACACCCTTATTAATCATTTCATTTCACGCATAAGTGTTCCACATAGATCATATGACATGAATTCCTTAAACATCATCATTTATTCCACGATAAAAGAATGTGTAATTAATATATGAAACATGATAATAAATAAGTAAATGTGCATAAAGATGAATATCCTTGATGTAAATCTCCTACCCTAGTTCTTGGGAGCTGGTGCATTATTTTAATACATTGTCATGATTACAAGGAATCAAGTTCTGAAGGACCAATTAGTTTAGCAATCTCAGAAAATAGATTACATACATGAATGTCACATTACACAATCAAAGATAAAACCAAAAAAATAAATAATCCTTTGAGAAAACTATTATTACCCTCTCTTAATCTAGTATATCAATTTTAATACACTTTTTAGAATCC
Organism: Viscum album; assembly: GCA_963277665.1. Classification (NCBI taxonomy): domain Eukaryota; kingdom Viridiplantae; phylum Streptophyta; class Magnoliopsida; order Santalales; family Viscaceae; genus Viscum; species Viscum album. The sequence continues at coordinate 1,358,135,629 of OY728148.1, forward strand.
TAGTAAAACAAAACATAAGAATAGTGGGAGCTTAAATGCTCAGTAAGGGTAAATAATTTATCAAAAACTATAAAAAATAAGCATAAAAATTTAAGGAAATGTATAAACTAAAACAAAATCCTTTTAAACATTAACTTCAACATAATATGGAAAAGATAAATCAAATAATTGTATGTACTTATTCCCATGGATATTCTACTTGTCGAATAATCATATGTAATATTAATAGCTAATTTCATATTGATGGAATTCATAATTCCGGACATCATAACCACATTGTCAATGCATCGTTTTAAGACAAAAAATAAGTTTTTTGTCAAGGAATTATGCCAAGAAACAAGTTTGTCTTATGAGATCTACCGATACATTGAGGAGCTATTGTGGGATCCACTAATCACATACTAAGTTCATTGCATTACTCGTATGAAAAGGTTGAAACATAACATAAACATTCATATTAAAACTAGCATACAAAATGTTAATAATTTAACCATAAAAAATGAATTGTATAAAAATAGAACATCCACGGTCAAACATATCATAACTCATTCAATACAATATGGAAGATTTTATTATATTAAATCAACCTTAATCAAGAATAATATCCAATAAATGATGTTGACATACTTGAAAATAATCAATAAAACTCTTTGAGAGAAATACCGCTTTTTAAGAAATCCATTAAACGTTGCACAATATATAAAGGAAGAAATTTAAAAGATATTTTTGAATCAAAGTGTCTCATACCACTTTGAAAATTTTGAAAAAAATTAACACTTTAAAACAATCATGTCTATGTAAATAAATCCATAAATTCATTTGAAAAAAATGGACATTAATTAAAAAAATTTAAAAATTAAATCATTAAGAACATTTAAAATGATGATAAAGTTAATTATTCCCTTACATAAATTCATAAAATATTCCTTTTTAAAATTTTTTATTGACACATGGACATAGATGATAAACATGTCCCACTAGATACATAGAGATAAATGATCTCAGATAATAATGAGATTGAGGAAATAACCCTTAACTTGTACATTCCTCTGGATGAGGGTTCTTTTAGCCTCTTGTATAATGACCATAGTATGTTATTAAATTATACCATAACCATATTTATATTAATTATATCATAATTTATCCATTTATTTCTTTATAATACCCATTTAATAATAATTTCTATGTTAAAAAAATATTTTGTGTAATAATCACTTTCTCCATCGTACAAGTTTTAACTTGTTATTCTTGATCGTATCACTTATATCATGATATAATTGTTTCCATAATATATTAAATTATTTATGTATCATATATATTCAGAATATAAATATTTATAACAAATAGATATATGAAATGGAAAGCATAGTTTATGGAGATGGTAGGCCATACGTACCATAAACGTTGTTTCCGTTTTCATTTTGTATTAAACAAAAGTAAGTGAATGAGATATATGTAAATATATATATATATATATATATAGTATCATTATTATTTCATATATTATATAATTATTAATAATATATATTTTTATAATCATCATTGAATAGTGAACTTCTAAATGAATCTCATTGTGTCGTGGAGAGGGTAAGCCATACGTACGCACGAGCAGGGATATCATTCTATTGATGGTGAAATCATATGTAATTGGATGGTATATTATATATAAATAATCATTAACAACTTATATTTATTATTTACATCAATTATAGTAATTATTATACCATTGTAAATAATGAAGTGTTTAATAACAAACTACAGCACAACATGGAGATGGAAAGACATACTTATGCACGTATGGTGACGTTATCCTTCATAGGATGGATAGAATAATGAATATGATTGTACCATATTTATAATAAAATCTAATTATATAGAAGGTACTAGATTTATTATTTTAGTATGAAAAAAAACAAAGAAAGAGGATGTGGAAGACGAAAAGGACTTTGAAAGATGTGATGAAGTAATTACCTCTTCTTCTGGTTCTTTTTGTTTGATTTGATCAAAAGGGATCCTAAGTTTGGATTCTGATAAAATTAAGGACTCTAGGTTTTAGTGAGGGTAGTTGGGAGGATATTTGAGTAGGGTTTGGAAGTGCCAAATGGCTTTGGATTTGTGATTTTTAGTGAAGGGGATTTACCATTTTATAAGAGAGGTGAAGGTCACTTTATGAAAATCATGAAATAATATTTTATTACAAAATTATTTTCGGTTTATAATTGCTCAAAATGGATTTATTTTACATATAAGGTGGTTATGGGTCTATGTACTCTCAAACAATAGGTTTTAGACAAGTTTATGTCACCATATTAGTCTTATCTTTTAGATTTAACTCTTAGTTATATAGTTTAACTTTTACAATGTCTTCTTGTATTTTTATATTACATGTTTAATAAACATACTATAAAATGCCAGGAGAACTTAAATTGGTTCATTAATGACATATATATAATTATATAAGTCCTTTGGTCAACCTACAATTTTTAGGAATATTATATCATTTAATAATATAGTATTTGTTTTAAAAAATGAATTTATGTTAATTTTGACACTACTTAGTATTTGGTTTTTTTGAAAATAAAAAAACATGATTACTTAGAAATAAAAATTAAATCCAACCTAAAATTTCATATTAACCTATAAAATTAGTGGAATGCATCATAAGTCTCAATTTATATTTTTTATATTTATAATATCAATTATTTTATTCTTTCATTAATAAGGTAATTACTACCTCATCATTGTGTCATAAATAAATATAATTATTTAATGTCTAAAAATTATAAATAAAATAAAATTATGTTTGAAATCTATTTATATTTCTAATGAATATTTATAGTCAAATTTATCTTATGTATAACTCTATATTAAAAATGGTTTAGTTATTAAATTTTGAATTTAACACTTTTAACTCATCTTTAAATAAAATAATAATAAATGTCCTAATCTAATACAAGTGGACCAAAAGTATCATATTTAATTCCCAAGGTTTATTTTGGTCGAAATAAACTTATCAAATAGAATTAGTACATGTGTTAGGGTAATTGTAATATCATTTTTACCTTTTATTACCCTATTTATTTTTAACCATGGTAACCAAAATTCATAAGTTACAATTCACCAAAAATTAATTTCATCCTATTGAACCACATTTTACATACTAATTTCAACCGTGTGTCTTGTATTTTTGAAATTATATTCACATAATTGGTAAAATTATGGTTTATGAAAATTTGCAAATGTGCCAAGAAGGTGGGTAAAAGACGTTAAAAAACTCAATAAACTTTTATACATATAATCTTATTATAAAATTACACAAATGAATTTAATTTAACTATTATAAGTATTATATATATATTTTGAAATTAAAATAATTTAAATAAAATAAAAAATTAATTTAAAAAGTCGGTTTAAAATAATAACATAGTGTTTTTCACTATTCATCAAAAATTGAATGTTTTAGAAATATACTAAAAATTCACCCTATATTAATTTAAATAATCTGAATTAAAAAATGATATATATTTTAGAAAATTAAAAAAATAGATGTTTCATTAATCTATTCTATATTAATTCCCATCGTTAAAACCAGAAAGCGTGTTTTTGAGAAGTAAAAACTATCAAAAGATTAATATGTGTTTATGTCTAATTTAAATGTAAAATTGCTTCCAATTACCGCCATTAGATTAAATGATAAAAATATAATCTAATTATACATCAAAACCATTAAAATTTATTATTTAACGATTTAAATTATTTTTATTAAAAATGTTTTTTTAATTAAAATTTAGTATTTTTCACTATTCATCAAAATATGAATGTTATCAGAAAAACTCCAAAAAAATCTCCAAACTAATTTTTTATGTCGTGATTTTAAATAAGAAGTTTATTTGGTCAAATTGAATATATAAAAGTTTCGAATATTGGATTTAAAAATGGTTCTCTTTTAAAAGGCGGTAAAATTTTATTTAAAAAAAATACTTATTTTATTTGAAAAAAATTAGTTTTTTCTTATATTATATCTAAGAAACCCATAATAGGGATTCTTAAATTATACAAAGTATATAAAATTAAAAATTCTGTTAATACTATTCATAACCGTTTTTCGAATAACTAGTTTGGTAAGTCATGGTGCGCTCGAACTCGGTGCTACGTGTAGTTCAAGCTATTGAATTTCTTTAAAGAGATAATGTACTATGAAATATTGGGGTGTTACATTCTCCTATCCTTTAATAAATTGTGTCATTGCAATTTAAAATTGTTATTCAAAAATAAAAGGTTTAAAATAGAAAATAACTTTGTGGAAAACCCACATCAAAAATAGGGTTAATAAAATTTAGTCTTAATAAGATGGAAATGTAATTGAAATAGTCACCACCAAATTAGGGTATCGAACATGAGAACATTGGTGGAAATTATAGACACATAATTTGAGAAAAAATTTAAATATTTATAGGGAGTGATTGAGGTCATCAATCACAATCAATTGAACAATAAATAGAAAATTAAGGGTCTCAAAGCTGCAAATCTATGATGTCTTAAAATATCATTGGTTCATCAAAACATAATGTATTAGGATAACACATTTTTGGTTTTAAAATCGTTTCCCTAATGTTTAAGAATTAATTTATTTATAGAAAAAAAATACTTGACAAGTAGAGTTCCATCCTTCATCTAATTTCTACCACAATGTCTTCTTTCACTTCAAAAGATAATAGAACTAAAAAATATTATATTTATCCTAATAGTATATGGTTTAAAAAAATGAATTTTTAATTAATATATAAAATAATTTAAAAAACAATTTTATAAAAACTCAGACATAATGTTGGCCAGTTGTAGGTAATTCACCCATATCACCCTTCAGTTTCAGGTTCAAGACTCGTGGCCTTTCTGAATGCGACAAGTTTTCTCCGGACATTTGGGTTGTCCTTTTTATGAAAAATCCAAAAATAATATTATGAAATGTTTTAACCTTAAACCATAGTATCCAATGTCCAACTTAATCCATTTCAATATTTATACTTATCCACAATACTTGTTTCCAAACTCATAGTCAGAAAATTTATAAGTAAGGTCAACATAACATAATGAAGATCTCTTTTTGCCACATAATAACATGTGAGTACCTTCATCATGTATTCTCTTAAAACATGGTAACACCCTGAATTACCAAAAAACCTTATTGATTACATTCATGCTATCTTAATACTTATAGAATACTGGATGCACTCCATGTATTAAAAAATGTTGTAAACTCCAATAATGACGGAATAAACAAAAAATAAATTAGTTTTAAGGTAGTCAAGAATATAAAATATAATTTATCCAAATCAATAATATCATATTCATAAATTATTATCTTAGTTTCAGAAACATGTTAAGGGTTTTATTTCTCCCAGCCATATATTTTCCAAATGTTTAACTTGTAACTATGTCACTTTACTTGGTACCATACAATATCAAATCCTTAATGAAATATTAATTTAGTACAATCCTTATATACTCTATAATTCTTATAACCATTAAATCATTGATACAACAATCAAATGACATAATTATTTAATGACAACATAAGAACACTAATAATTCCTCTTCATCTGCTGTAGTGTCATTACATTATTATTATCCAACAACGTCATTTGTATTATACTCTAGTGATTTAGACATTGATTTACATAGTGTCCCAACTCCTTGTAGATGAAGCATTAAACATTTGAAACCATTTTCTTACCCTTGCAATCAAGTACTTGGTGTCCTTTTTCTCTACACTTCTAACAAACTCTCATTCCCTTCAAGCATTTACCAAGGTGATTCTTTCCACAATTATCACATATGGTAAAATACTTTTTTCCCTTCTTCCCTTTATCCATCTTTCTCTCTACCATCCTTATCTTCTCTAGATTCCCTTTAAATCCATAGGACTCATATAATTCATTAATTATCTTATAAAAACATGATTCTATTTGTTCATTTGATGAGAATACATGGGAGACTATTTCTCTTATAAATGTTGGCCTAAGACAAAGAAATATATGATCCTTCTTACTATTTAGATCATGCATATTGTTGTAGTTGAAATTCCTTCTACTATGTTTCATTTCTAAATGACGACATACACTAGGTTAGATCATATAATAATGTATGATCCAAAAATAAATAAAATCTCAGTATTAATTGAATATTTACACACATCTAGTCTCATAATATTAACATTGGTTTTTTTACCGACATATTTACTCATAAATCCTTCCTTATGGTTTGTAATGAAAATTTTAATTATCCTAGAAATATCCCCCGGGAGTTTCATAACCAAGAGTGAAGTAAGGCATGTTGTCATGTACCAGGATACCCCAGGTCAAGCCCAAAACTCCATTTTAGAGTTTTCACTCCTAGGTACATCTGCGACAGAGCCGTCTCTACCTATTCGTATCCAGACAATTATGTTTTTTCTTAGAAAACTCACAAAATCTCTACGTTAGCAAAATTCTAGAATGTTCTTCTATACTTATCCTCAAAGTTTATCTTAGGGTAATGTTCTCTAATAAGATTTTTTCTAAATCTTTTATCCAAGGTTTGTACTAAAATTCCTCTAATACCAACAGTAATTATGTTACCCAAGTTACCCAGAGCCAGGATATTATTTTAATACATTGGCATAATTACAAGGAATGAAGTCCTAAAGGACCGATTAGTTTAGATGTCTCGGAAAATAGATTATATACATGAAGATCGCACAACACAATCAAACATCAAACAAAAAAATCCTTCTAGAACACCATTATTCCCCTAGTTTAACCCTACATATCAATTATAATACACTTCTTGAAATACTAGGAAAAAAACATATGAAAAGGGAGATCTAAAATGCTCAGTAAGGGTTAGTAGAAACTATCATAAATAAGCATAAACATTTAAGGAAATGTATAAGATTAAAACAAAAGCCTTTTAAACATAAAATTTTGAATAATATGGCCAATATTAATCAAATAATGCTATTTACTTATTCACATAGATATTCTACTAGTCGAATAATCACATGTAATATCAATAGCTAATTTCATAATGAGGGAATTCATAATGTCAGACATCATAACCACATAGTCCAGGCCTCATGCCAAGACTACAAATAATATTTTTTAGAGACCTTATTCCAAGACACTAGTTTTACTCATGAGACCTACCGATGCATAGAGGAGCTATAGAGAGATCCAACAGTCACTTACTAAGTCTAATGCATTCCACATATGAAAAGGTTGAAACATAACACAAACATTCATATTAAAACTAGCATATGAAATGTTAATACTTTAACTATAAAACATGAATGGTATAAAAAATATCACATCCATAGTAATACATATCATAACTCATTCAATACAATATGGATGATTTTATTTTAGTAAATCAACCTCAAGAAAGAATAATATCCAATAAAGGATGTTGACATACTTGAAAATAATCAATAAAACTCTTTGAGATAAATACCTCTTTTCAATAAATCATTTAAAAGTCGCACAATTTATCACGGAATTATTTTAAATGATATTTTTGAATCAATGTGTCCCATACCAGTTTGAAGCTTTCGAATGACATTAACACTTCAAAAAAATTATGTCTATGAAAATAAATCCATAAAATCATTTTGAAAATATAGACATTAATGAAAAGATTTAGAAAAAAATATCTTTAAAAACATTTAAAATGATGATCTAGTTAATGAGTATCGTCCATAAAACCAGAAAATATTCCTTTTTGAAATATTTTCAGGAATCATGGACATAGATGATTAATATGTCCCAGTAGATACATACATAAAAACAATCTCGGATAATAATGAGATTAAGGAAATAACCCTTACCTTGTGCTTTACTTTGGTCGAGGGTATGTTTAACTTCCTTTATAATTACCATAGTATGTTATTAAATTATACCCGAACCATATTCATATTTATGATATCATAATTTATCCATTTATGGCATTATACTAACCATTTAATAATAATTTATATGTTAAAATAATATTTTGGTTAATAATCACTTTCTCTATCGTACAGGTTTTAACTTTTTTATTCTTGATCCTATCTCCTATATCATGATTCAATTTCATCCAAAATATATAACATTATTTATGTACCATATATATTCTGAATATAAATATGTATAACAAATATATATATGAAATGAAAAACATTGTTTATTGAGACGGTAGGCTATACGTACACATAAACAATGTTTCCGTTTTCATATTGTATTGAACGAAAGTAAGTGAATGAGATATGTGTGTATATATATATATATATTTCCAATAGAATTATTTATTCATATATTAAATACTTACTAATAATATATATTTTTATAATCATTGTTGAATGGTGAACGTGGAAATGAATTTCATTGCGTCGTGGAGACGGAAAGTCGTACGTTCGCACGAGCGAGGGTATCATTATTTTGATGGTGAAATAATATGTAATTGGATGATATAATATATATATATATAATTATTAACATATTATATTAATTATTTACATCAATTATACTAATTATTATACCCATCCAAATAATGAAGTGTTGAATAACAAACTACACCATGACGTGGAGATGGTAAGCCGTACGTATGCACGTATGTTGACTTTGTCATTCATAGGATGGATATAATAATGAATATGATAGTACTATATTTATAATAACATCTCAGTATGTATAAGGTATTGGTGTTATTATTTTATTATGGAAAAAATCAATGAAAGAGGAAGTGGAATAAGAAAAAATTTTGAAAGAGGTGATGAAGTAATTACATCTTCTTCGGGTTCTTCCTTTTGATTGGATCCAAAAGGCCCCTTATGTTGGATTCTAATTAATGTATGGAGTCTAGGTTTAAGTGAGGGTAGTTTAGAGGATATTTCATCAGGGGTTGGCTGATACAAATGGCTTTGGAGCTGTTATTTTGGGAGAAGGGGATGTACCCTTTTATAAGAGAGATGAGGGCCACTTTAGGAAAACCTTGAAATATTATTTTATTATTAAATCATTTTCGTTTTATAATGGATCCAAATGGATTTATTTCGACTATAAGGTGGTTATGGGTTGAAATAATCTCAACCAATAGGTTTTATAAAATTTTAGGTCACCATATTAACCTTATCGTTTAGATTTAACTCTTAGTTAAGTAGTTTAACTTTTACAATGTCTTCTTATATTTTTATATTACAGGGTTAATGAACATACTATAAAGTGAAAAGAGAACCTAAAGTGGTTCAATAAGGACATAACTATCATTATAGATGTCCTTTGTACTAACATTAGATTATTAGGAACATTGTTTCATTTAATAATATAGTATTTGTTTTAAAAACTCATTGATGTCAATTTTGACACTATTTAGTATTTTTTTTGTGAAACTCAAAAAAACATGATTTGTAACGACCTAATGTTTTTAAATGAAAATTAACTTCTCATAATAATGTCATAAAATCACATGAAACACAGAATAATGAACTACTAAGTGCTGAGTGGCATTTGAACAAAAGTTTGTAACTTCTGTGTTTGGAATTTCGAAAATCTGGCATACACGGTTGTAATCAGTAAGTTATTTGGAGTCCGATAAGGAAAACTTACTTTTTGGTGAATAGTAACCTAACCTAATGAATATTAACATACCCTTATGAATAGTGATATACCCTAATTAATAGTAACCTCATATATGGTAGTATAAAAATAAAATTCAATTTGGAAGTACGATACACCTATATATTTTGAATAAGTTAATGAATGATTTAAAACTGGGTTTGATAATAAATTAATATTTTAATTAAATATTAAAATATTCATATTTAGTAAATTATTTTTGAAAATTTGACTTCATTTTTTGGATTTTATATGTCGAAAAATGGTTAGGGTGAGGTTTTGGGATTTTTCTGAAATACTTGAATTTTTGATGAATAGTAGAATCTTATAATTCACAATAAATGATAAATAAGGGATTAACTGAGTTATAGATGTTTTTATGATGATGTAAGCCCACTTAGTTCGGGATCACATGATAAAATAACTACTCTTGGTCATGGAATACTTACTATTCCTTTTCTTGGGAATAAATAATAAATTAATGATTATAATATTATGAAATCCCTCCTCTCCTCCACTATAAAAACCCACCTTCACTCCCCCTTATCTCCACTCCTCTCTAGCCTTGTTCCTTGACATTATTCTACCCTAATATCTCCCCAAGGTCCTACCCCATGTCCAACAGCTCTCATCCTCCTCAAAATACCAAAACCTCTCCCCTTAAGAGGTTCTCAAAGGAGGAAGTCTCAAGAGGTAAATTCCACTTCCCAATTTCTTCTTTTCTTTTAAGTTCCTTTATTTTTTATTTCTTTCATCACCTCCCTTAACAATAATAGAATGATAAATCTAGTAACATATATTTACTATAATGTCTTCATTCTAGTGGTATATTTCATTATCCTCTCTCCTTTCACCACCCTTTTATTTGAAAAAATTGAAAGCACCATTTGAGATGTGCTAATTTAGCACATTCAAGGACAACAATTTATTAATTTCTATTATTATAATTAATTATGGTCATGAAACCATTTGTGTTATGGTTTAACCATATTATTATATATGTAATATATCCTATTTTTGGTTATATAATCCATTGGTACAAATGCAATTAAGTTATACATCAAAACACATTCTTTGTAATCAAATCCACCGATTAACAAAAACGGTTATCACTATGGCTATATATATAATAATTAGACTTCACTATAAGTAACTTAATTAAAATTAAAACCATGTAATATAATTGTAATTAACTAAGGAATATAACTTCAATTCTGGACATTCACTTTCATCTTTCATATAATCCAAACTTGAATATAAGGGAACCGATCTTTTAAAGCCAAGTAAACAAACGAGCACAAACAATGAAATTGAACCTTGTAACTAATCAAAAAGGATTATAATGAACTAAAAAGGGTTATAATAAATAAATTTAATATATAATAGGTTATTTACATATTAATAAATATTCCTAATTTTTTTATTTAGGTCGTTAAAAACAAGTGGAGAACACCAACAGATTTAAGGTAAGAGATCCTCCCCTTTTCACTCTTAATCAAGATTGTCCTCTAGCTATGCCTTTTTGTTTAATACCAAGTGATGTGGTATCTTTATACACCCTTCCCATACTAACCTAATGTTTTATAAGTGATGAGAAACCCCTTATCTCTCTCATCAAGCCCTCTTAGTTACACCTGATACCATCCCAATAAGCCATGATGGATTCTACCCGAACTTCCATTATTCCTTCGGGTTACTCTATCTTTCTATTTACCAAAATATAGTTGTATTTTTTTATGAAGAACATAAAAATTCTATTTATATGCTCCAAACTCATGTTCTAAGATCCATATCTCATTCTATTTAGGGTATATACATGCTTTTAAGTGAATCTCTCCTCGATACTTCCCAATAAGCACACTCGTTTTAAAGGAACTTTCTGAACTTTTACGCAATTTCAAGTGCAGTCTATCTTCTGTTTTAAGAAACCATTGTCTTTGTAAATTCAGTATTATTATTATGAAAACCTTCATGGTTCAATTATGGTTTTATATAAAATAATGTATTCTTAACAATTTAATAATATCTATAGTATTTCCCTTAAAACCGCACAAAAATGTTTTAATGCTAATGTCGCTAAAATATATTTATTATGTGATATCACTTCTATTTATTACCAACTACCATGTTATATGCCTATATAACCTTATGAACGTCCATTTATATTCTAATCTCTTTCTTTCATGGAAACTTTCATGATACACTCATTGGTTATGCTTTATGTCATGATTGTGGTACCCAATTCTCTCCATGGGTAACCTTATGTTTATGAACAAATTATTATGCATGAATACTCATGTGGAAAGAAGATTTATGTGGTAAGAATATTTATGTGGCAAGAATATTCATGAAAATGTTGAGACGAGTGCACCCAGATAACGCTCCAGTGCATGGGGTAAAGTTGATTGTAATGAGATGTGATGTGAAACGAGATTAGCAGTTATCCTTGAATCGTACTAAAATGGGAAACATGATTGACAGTATACCTTGACCCATACTAAAGATATGATTTATGATTTTTCCAAATTTATATGATTCCATGTTTATATTATCCCATGTTTTTATTAAATGATTTTATAAGTTTCATGCTTTGGATATCATTTTGTCATGCCTCCTAACTCATGTGCTTGAGATGTATCCTTATGTTCATTCCCTTACTGATGTTTTTAGCTCATCTCTTTGTTAATGTGTTCCCCAGGGTACCTTATGAAGGTGTAAGGGCTCAAATGAAGTTATAATCTCTTTATGTTTATTAAATAAATATGTATTTTTAGCCCCATATTCTATGTTATATGTACCTAGTCTTCCAAGAAACCAGACTTAACAATCCTTGGATTGTACTCTGAGGATTAATTATGCTTAAAATCATGAAATGTTTTATGTAAAAGGATTGGGTCTCTATAGTTGGCATCAGAGGATGGTCTAGTTATTTTTGGAGATTAGGAATAGATCAACTTTGTGAGAACATTTAGGATGAGACAATGTATATGAAAATAGTCCTAAATTTTGGTGAGTATAGAGTAAGTGGTTTATCATGAAAATACATCCCTCTCTAGATATGAGCTGGTACAGGCAGCTCTGGCACATATGTATCTAGGGGTAAAACCTGAAAACACCACTTTGAGCTTCACTCAAACGGGAACTGGTGCAAGATAATGGTCCTTGCTGCACTCTTGGTTACGACACTCCTGGGGATTATGCTTCGGTAGATTCATGAGCTTCGTACAAACCATTATTAAGAGACAAAAAGAATCCCATATGAATATAAGTAAAGAAATAGATCGAGGATAACCTAGATATAAACCTAAGGAATCACAAGTCAGGATAAACTTCTTCTTTATAAGTTCATACTCTTATGTTCAATGTTTATTTTTATGCTCAATAGATAAGTATTCAAGACCTATAATTATACGTTCTTTTTCTTAATTAATGGAGATAAATAGAAGAACATGTTCCAACAACCAATGTGATAGTAAATGTGATGACTTCCCTAATCACATGCCTGTTGTGAAGGAAGTGGGTGCTCAAAAATTCATCTTAGTTCTTGATCAGCTGGCTCGAGTTATGAATAATAACTTCAATTAGGTGGAACATCCTCCTCCTCCAAGGAAAGAGAAAGTTGTCGTAGAATATTTCATGTGGCAAAGGCCTCCCATGTTTAGCAGGTCTTCTGATCCCCTCCTCACAAAAAAATGGATTAACTCCATTGAAAATATTTTCTCTGTCCTCCAGTGCTTGGAAGAATAGAAAGCTATACTAGCAGTCTATCATTTTGATAGAGAAGCTGATCAGTGGTGGAAACTGATCCAGAATACAAAATCCCAAGAGGAAATTGATTTCATAGAATGAGAGGAATTCAAGAGGATGTTTTTCAACAAATATTTTCCTTGAACCCTCTATCTCAAGAAGGAAAGAGAGTTCCTTGGACTCAAGAAGAAGGAAGATGAGTCCATCAGAACGTATGAAGTGAACATTACATGGATTGCAAGGTACGCCTCTGGCTTTGTCATGAACATCGAAAGCAAGGTGGACTTCCTCTTTAGAGGACTGAAACCGAGTCTATAAAAAGTGTTGGCAATTCAAGACTTCGATAGATATGAGGAGATTGCCTGTTGTGCCCTCAAGGTTTAAATGGAGATTGGAGACTCTCAGTGGTCTCATGGGACTAGTGAAAATAAGTGGAAAATGGAGAACAACATGGGTTTTTCATCAAAAAAATCATGTGATGGAAAGAATCCTCGCTTTTCCCTCTGCAAAAATTGTGGGAAAAAGCATCTTGGTGACTATCTCAAGGGAACCAAGAATTGTTTCAAATAAGGGAAATTTGGTCATCTGGCCATGAACTACCGAAGGGATATGAAAAATACCACTAATGAGGGAGAATAAAGGAAGGTTTAGATCAACACTCTGTAGGAAGTGTAGTGTTATAACTACAAGGAGCTTGGGAATTATGTGAACAATTACCCTAAGCCAAGGGTCATCGGCGGTAATCATCAACAACCTCCAAGGAAATAAGGAAGAGATTATTCTATCACTACTACTGAGGTGGAGTCAGAAAATGATGTGGTAACAGGTATGCTTATTATTCATTCAATAATATCAAACGTCCTATTTGATTCTAGTTCTATGCATTCTTTCATATCTTGCATGTTTAGTAGAACTATTCAAACACCACCTCAAAATTTGGAGGAAAAGTTATCTGTGAGAACATCGAGTGGGGAAATTATTGCATCCATGGTTTATAACTTCTCCCCAATTAATTTTTTTGGACGGAACCTCCCATAAAATGTTCTCATTCTTCCTTTAGTGGAGTTCGATGCTATCTTAGGCATGGATTGGCTATCTTTATACATAGCCAACATCAGTTTTCGGGAAAGGGAGATAAATTTTTACATCCCAAAGCATCCTCTGATTCTTTACATGTTTAAGGAAGAAGATGAGTCTCCTTTAGAATATTCGTCTCAAGTTTGGATAATGATTCCTTGTGAGAAATCATATCTCGCTCAAAATATTAGGACAAAGGATAGAATAATTCTTGAAGACATGCCCATCGCGAGGGATTAAACTGATGTATTCCCTGAAGAGTTTCCTGGTCATCCACCTGACAAAGAGGTTGAGTTCTCAATTGAACTTATCCCTGGATCTCTACAAATCTCAATGACACCTTAAAGAATGACCACCATAGACCTAGAAGAGCTGAATAAGTAGTTACAGGAGAATATAAAGAAGGGTTTTATATGCCTGAGTCCTTCACCGTGGGGTGCACCAGTCCTCTTCGTCAAGAATGAGGATGGATCAATCCACCTATACATTGATTATCATGAGCTCAATAATATAACTATAAAGAACAAGTATCCCCTTCCACAGATAGATGAATTGTTTGATCAGCTACATGGGGATAGTTATTTCTCTAAGGTGGACCTTTGGTCGGGAAATAACTAACTAAAGGTGAGGAAGGAAGATATTCCCAAGGCTGCCTTTCAAACAAGGTATGGACACTATGAGTTCGTCGTGATTCCCTTCAGACTCACTAATTCTCTAGAAAATTTCATGGATTTAATGAATAGAGTTTTTAGATATTACCTCAAAAAAAATTTGGTTGTCTTTATTGATGATATTCTGATATACTCCAAGAGCAAGGAGTAACATGAGGAGAATTTCAAAATTGTGTTAATGACTTTGCGAAGGGAAAATTTGTATGAAAAGTACAGTAAATGTGTGTTCTGGATGGATGATGTATCATTCTTAGGGCATGTTATCACCAGGAAAGGGATATCTGTGGACCCTTCCAAGATGAAGGCAATTGAAGAGTGGCTTAAGCCAACTTATGTAACAGAGATCCGCGGCTTTTTAGGTCTAGCTTGGTATTATCGACGATTTGTGAATAACTTTTCACGATTGTCAAACCCAATGACCAAGACGACACAGAAGGGAGTAAAGTTCTTATGGACACAGGAATGTGAAGAATGTTTCAATGAGTTAAAAAAGAGGCTTATCAATGCGTCGGTACTCACACTCCCTTCAAGTGGAGAACTCACTTTGGTGTATAGTTATGCTTCTAAGAAATTCTTAGGCTGTGTGATAATGAAAAATGATAAAGTGATAGCCTATGCCTCAAGGCAGATGAAAATACATGAGCAAAACTATCCCACGCATGATCTGCAGTTAGCGGATGTAATCTTTGCATTGAAAATAGGGCGGCATTATCTCTATGGGGAAAAAATGTGAGATATATACTAAACACAAGAGTCAAAAATATATATTCACAGTGAAAGATCTTAATATGCACCTGTGAAGATGGATAGAGCTCATCAAGGACTATGACTATTCAATCCAGTTCCATCTCAGTAAGGCAAACAAGGTGGAAGATCCTCTAAGTAGAAAGGATCCTGCATCTTTATCAATGATGAGAATTGAAAAGGATCTGATCTTCTTATATTTGCAAAGGATGGACATGAGAATTATTAAGGGAGGAAAATCATCAATCCTTTCTCAAATGATTTCTCAACCATCCCTCTTGGAGAAAATAATGGATGCTCAAAGAAAGGATCCTGCATCTTTTTCAGTGGACTTACAAAGACATCTAGAGAAAATAATGCTATATGGGTGGTTGTGGATCATCTTACGAAGACAGATCACTATATCACAGTAAGAGAGGACTTCTCATTAGATTAACTTGCACAGATTTACATCAAAGAAGTGGTAAGGCTACATAGAGTACCACTATCTATTGTATCTGATCATGATCTGAGATTTACCTCAAAGTTCTGGAAAAGTCTCTAGCATGCTTTGAGCACTTAACTGAACTTCAGTACAGCCTATCATCTTCAAACTGATGGCCAATCTGAGCGAACTATTCATACATTGGATGAAATGTTGAGAGCATGTTCAATGGAATTCAAAGGAGGAAGGGACTAACATCTTCCACTATTTGAATTATCCTACAACAATAGTTTCCACTCGAGCATCAGAATGTAACCATATGAAGCCATTTTTGGGAAAAGGTGTAGAACACCGGCATGTTAGGAAGAAGTCAGGGATTGTAAGCTGCTAGGACCTGAAATGGTCGAAGAAATAGTGGAGAAGGTAAAAACCATTTAGTAGAATATCAAGTCATCCCAAAGTCGACAGAAGAGTTATGCAAATAACCGTTGATGAGACCTTGAGTTCAAAGTTAGAGACATGGTATTTCTATGTATATCCCCATGGAAGAAGGTCCTGAGGGTTGGGAAGAAAGGGAAGTTAAGTCCCAGGTACATGAGCCCCTTCGAGATCCCTGATCGAGTGGGAGCTGTGGCCTATCGACTTGCACTTCCATCTATAATGTCGAAAGTACATGATGTATTTCATGTATCCCTTTTAAAGAAGTACATACTAGAACCTTCACATGTACTCTCTTCAGAGGTGGTACAGTTGTAGGATGATCTCTCTTACAAGGAGTAGCCAGTGAAGATCTTGGATCATAGAGAAAAAGTTCTACGCAATAAGACTACTCATCTGGTCAAGGTACTATGGAGAAACCATAAGTACGAAGAGGCAACATGGGAATTGGAGGAAGCAATGAAGGAAAAGTACCCACACCTATTTTTTGGATTAGAATGTAAAACAAAATTTTGAGGGCGTAATTTCATAAGGGGGGAAGAATATAACGACCCAATGTTTTTCAATGAAAATTTCCTTCTCATAGTATGTCATAAAATCACATGAAAACACAAAATAATGAACTACTAAGTGATAAGTGACCTTTAAACATAAGTTCGTCACTTCTGTGTTTGTAATTTTGAAAATCCGGCAAACACGGTTGTAATCAGTAAGTTATTAGGAGTCCGATAAGGGAAACATAATTTTAGGAGAATAGTAACCTACCCTAATGAATAGTAGCATACGTTTATGAATAGTTATATACCCTAATTAATAGTAACCTCATATATGGTGGTATAAAAATAATATTCAAGTTGGAAGTACGATATACCTATATTTTTGGAAGAAGTTAATGAATGATTTAAAACTGGTTTTGATAATAAATTATTATTTCAATTAAATATTAAAATAATCATATATAGAAAATTATTTTCGAAAAATTGACTTCATTTTTTGGATTCTACATGTTGAAAAATGGTTAGGGTGATTTTTTGATATTTTTCTGAAATACTTTATTTTTTTATGAATAGTATAATCTAATAATTCACAATAAATGCTAAATAATGGATTAATTGAGTCATCAATGATGTTATGCTTATGTAAGACCACTTTGTTCAGGATCACATGATAAAATAACTATTCTTGATCATGGAATACATAATATTCCTTGTCTTTGGATTAATAATAAATTAGGATTAAAATATTATGAAATCCCTCCTCTCTTCCACTATAAAACCCCCCTTCACTCCCTCTTCTCTCCACTCCTCTCAAGCCTTGTTCCTCGCTATTATTCTACCCTAATCTCTTTCTAAGGTCCTCCCCCACTTCCAAAATCTCTCATCATCCTAAAAATACCAAAACTTCTCCCCTTAAGAGGTTCTTAGAGCAGAAAGCCTCAATAGGTAAATCCCTCTTCCCAATTTCTTCTTTTCTTCAAAGTTCTTTTATTTTTTATTTTTTTCCTCACCTCCCTTCACCATAATAGTACGATAAATCTAGTAAAATACATGTACTGTAATGTCTTAATTATATTGGTATATTTCATTATCCTCTCCCCTTTACCCACCCTTTTATTTGATGGAAATGAAAGCCCCGTTTAAGATGTGATAATTTAGCACATTCAAGGACAAAGGTTAATCAATTTCTATTATTATCTTTAATTATTGTAATGAAATAATTTGTGTTATGGTTGAAATAGATTATTATATATGTTATATATCCTATTTTGGGTTCTATAATCTTTTGGTAAAAATGTAATTAAGTTATATAGAAAAACACATTCATTGTAATCAAATCCACCGATTAACAAAAACGGTTATCACTATGGCTATATATATAAAAATCCGATATCACTCTAAGTAACATAATTTAAATTAAAACCATGTAATATCATAGATATAAACTATGGAATATAACTTCAATTCTTGACAACCACTTTCATCTTGAATATAATCCAAACTTGAATATAAGTGAATTGATCTTTTAAAGCCAAGTAAACAAACGAGCCCGAACAATGAAATTAAACCTTATAACTAATCAAAAAGAATTTGAATGAAATAAAAATGGTTATAATAAATAAATTGAATATATAATTGATTATGTAATTATTAATTAATAATCCTAATTTTTTTATTCAGGTCGTTAATAACAAGTGGAGAACACCAACAGATTTAAGGTAAGGGATCCTCCCATTTTCACTCTTAATCAAGATTGTTCTCTATTATATGACATTTTGTTTAATACCAAGTGATGGGATATGTTTATACACATTTCACATACAGACCTTACATTTTATATGTGATTAGAAACCCCTTATCTATCTCATAAATCTCTCTTAGTTACACCCGATACCATGCCAATAAACCATGATGTATTCTACATGAACTTCCTTTATTCCTTCGGGTTTCTCTATCTTTCTTTTTACCAAAATTTAGTTGTATTTTCTTTTTTTTTGTAGAACATAAAAATTCTGTTTATATGCTCCAAAATCATGTTCTATGATCCATATCTCATTCTATTTCGGGAATATACATGCTTTTAAGTCAATCTCTCCTCAATACTTTTCAATTAGCACACTCGTTTTAAAGGAACTTCACGAACTATTACCCAATTTCAAGTGCACTATATCTTCTATTTTAAGAAGCCATTGTATTTTTAAATTCAGTATTTTTATTATGAATAACTTCTTGGTTCAATTCTGGTTTTATATAAAAGAATGTCCTCTTTACTATTTTAAAATCTCTATATTATTTTCCATAAAACCATACAAATATGTATTAATACTCATGTCACTAAAATAAATTTCTTATGTGATGTCACTTCTATTTTTTAACACCTACCATTTTATATTCCTATATTGCCTTATGAATTTCCATGTATGCTCTAATCCCTTTCTTTTATGGACACTTTCATGGTACACTCATTGGTTATGCTTTATGTCATGATTGTGGTATCCAATTCTCTCCATGGGTAACCTTATGTTTATGAACAACTGATTATGTATGATTACTCATGTGGAAAGAATATTTATGCGTTAAAAATATTTATGTGGTAAGAATATTCATGAAAATGGTGAGATGGGTGAACCTATATAGCTCTCCCATGCATTGGGTAATGCTGAGTCTCATGATATGTGATGTGAAATGGGATTGGCGGTTAGCCTTGACCCGTACTAAAATGGGAAACGGGATTGGCAGTTAGCCATGACCTGTACTAAAGATATGATTTATGATTCTGCAACATTTATATTATTCCATGTTTATATGATCCCATGCTTATATTAAATTATTTTATAAGTTTCATGCTTTGGATATCATTATTTCATGCCTCCTAACTCATGTGCTTGAGATGTATCCTTATGTTCATTCCCTTACTGGGATTTTTAGCTCATCCCTTTGTTCATGTGTTCCCCATGGTACCCTATGAAGATGTAAGGGCTCAAAATAAGTTAGAATCTATTTATGGAGATTAAATAAAGAAGTTTTTATAGCCCCATGTTTTATATTATATGTACCTAGTCTTCCAAGACAATAGATATAAAGATCCTTGGCTTGTACTCTGATGATTAATTATGCTTGAAATCATGAAATTTTTTATGTAAAAGGCTTGGGTCTCTATATGATTACTTAGAGAAAATAATTTAAATCAGCCCTAAAATTTCAAATTAACCTAGAAAATTCATGGAATGCATCAAAAGTCTCAATTTACCTTGATTTTGATATTTGTAATATCAATTATTTTAATCATTCATTAATATGGTAATTACTGCATCATCATTATGTCATAAATAAATTTAATTTTTTAATGTATAAAAATTATAAATAAAATTCCATGATGTAGGAAATATATTTTGATTTTTAATGAATATTTGTAGTCGAATTTATCCTATGTATAATTCTATCTTAAAAATGATTTAGTTATTAAACATAGAATTTAAAACTTTTAACCCTTCTTTTGATAAAATAATAATAAATTTCCTAATCTATTCCAAGTGGACCAAAAGGATCATATTTTTTTCCTAAGGTTGATTTTGGTGGAAATAAATTTATCCAATATAATTAAGACACGTTTTAGGGTAATTATAATATCAGTTTTACCTTTAATTACCCTATTTACTTTTAACCGTGGTAAATAAAATTCAAAAGATACTATTAACCAAAAATTAGTTTCATCCTTTTGAACCACATTTTATTTACAGAGTTTAACTATGTCACTTAGATTTTTGAAATTCTATTCACAGAAGCGGTAGAATTACATTTTATGCAAATTTTCAAATGTGCCTAGAAGGTGTGTTAAAGATGTTAAAAAATTCCATAAAATTTTATACATATATTCTTATTATAAAATGACTCCAATGAATTTCATTGAAATAATATATGTATTTTCACATTCATTTAGTCTCTCAATATTCCTTATCCATCGATTCATATATACAAAAGTTGAAAGGGTTATTGTTAACATAATTTACTTTCATAGAGTTATAACATTTTTAATTGAACTTCATACTTAAAGTTTTTGTTTCCTATACCATATGCTTTTATTTTTTTGTAAAGACTATTTTTTATAGGATTTACAATTTTTTTTGACAATTTACCTCTTATTGGTTCTCGGATCAACTAAATAGTAACTTGCATGTGGACTTGTACATATCTATATTTTATGGTGAGGAAACTTTTCCCGATATTTCAAATTTATTTATATTTTTTCTAGAATAAATTTATATCAAAATTAATGATTTAATAAGGTCATTTTATATTTCCTTTGACTTCAGCTATCAAGGATTAAAATAAATTTTTAACATTTTCAGTAAAATCTATTTTTCATTTTATTTTCCAAAGTGTTAAAAGAATATCATTTTGAAAATTTACCACATGTGAAAAGTTTCATTGTTTTAAAATATTTCATCATTTTAAAGATTCTTATTTAGGTTTCTATAGTTTTAAAAGAAAACTATAATCACATTTTTTCTAAATTTTTTTTACTTTAAAAATAACAATTATGTTTTTGAAGAATAAATAACGGGCTTTCATTCTTCTAGTGTATATATTTATCATAGAATAAAATTTTACTATTTTTATCTTAATTTATTTTTAAGGTTTCAATAATAAGGAATATTTTTAAATTAAGGTTTTAAATGTTATCATTTTCACCTATTTAAGTGGACTTTTGAAGGCAACTAAGAAGTTTGTTTTCACAACCATATTAAAAAATATTTACAGATAATGTTTTTTATAATTTTTCATAAATTTTACTCTCAAATACATAATTTATTTTTCCATTTTAGAGTTTTGTTTCTTGTATTACACTCTAAATGATGTGATGAATTTATAGTTCATACGTCACCTTATTTATAAGGGTTTTTTCTCTATTAATCTTCATATCTCTTTCAAAATTATTTTTATTCATCAAGTTAATATTCATTAATTTCATGGATATATTCTGTATCACATTCACTATTTCAAAACTATTTTTTATAGTATTGAATTAATCTTAAACCCATTATTCTATATGGTGTTTGTCTGAAGTGTTCTTAATAAGAAAATAATTCCTTTTATTGAGGGGGAAATCATTACATTCTGTGTACATGTTATTTTAATATGGATGATTATTGATTAATAAGAAATCTAGATTATGTATTTTACTATTTATAACAACCCTGCAACTTATTACACACTTAAACGTGATTTAATACATAAACATTCACTTAAGACTACTCTAAGTACCGGGAGGTCTAGTGTCATGGGAAATTAGGAACATTACATAACAACTCAGAACATAAAATAAAACATCTTTATTGAATACTTATTTTACAATACCACAACATTCCATCGTACTTAGCAGTGCATGGGATAACCTGAGGACATGCTTAAAGAAAGGGCGAGCTGTAAATCCCAGTAAGAGAGTAAATAATGCTTAACATGAGAACTATAATACATGTTAGGAAATAGGCATATCAATAGAGCATAAGATAAACCTGAACATAAAGGAATGATATATCATGATTATCATAACATGGAAATGTGAAAACAATATTTAACATGATATTAGCAATAACCAAGGCTCATTACACCTAGATCATGAGTAAACCCTCATTTCACTTGAATTAGAATGAGTAAACCCTTATTTCACTTGATGAATCATGATACTAGTCTTTACCCAATGCATTAGAGTGCTATCAAGGATTACCCTTATTAATCATTTCATTTCATGCATAAGTGTGCCACATATATCATACAACATGAGTTCATTAAACATCATCATTTATTCCATGATAAAGGAACGTGTAATTAAAAAATGAAACTAGATAATCAATAAGTGAATGTGAATAAAGATGAATACCCTTGATGAAACACCCCAACCCCTATTACCCAGATCCGATGCATTATTATAATACATTGGCATGATTACAAGGAATCAATCCCTGAAGGATGGATCATTTTAGCAGTCTCGGAATATATATTACATACATAAATGTTATATCGAACAATAAAACATAAAACAAAAAATAAATAATCCTTTGAGAAAACCATTATTCCCCTAGCTTAACCTTATATATCAACTATAATAATCTTCTTGGAATCCTATGGAAACAAAAAATAATAAAAGGGTGAGATCAGATGCTCAGTATGGGTAAATGATTTATCAAAAACTATCAAAAATAAACATAAAAATTTAAGGTTATGTATAAGACTAAAAAAATCCTTTTAAACATAAACATCAACATAATATAGAAAAGATAAATAAAATAATGCTATTTACTTATTCACATTTATATTCTACTAGTCGAATAATCACATGTAATATCAATAGCTAATTTCATAATGAAGGAATGCATAAATCCGGACATCATAACCACATAGTCAAGGCCTCGTTCCAGGACTACAAAAAAGATTTTGTCAAGGCATTATGACAAAATACTAGTTTGTCTCATGAGACCTACCAATGCATCGAGGAGCTATAGCGGGCTCCACCCATCACTTACTAAGTCCAATTCATTCCTCACATAAAAAGTTAGAAACATAACATAAACATTTATATTAAAACTATCATACAAAATGTTAATACATTATCCATAAACAGTGAATGGTATATAAATAGAATATCTATAGTAATACATATCCTTACTAATTCAATACAGTATGGAAGATTTTATTATAGTAAATCAACCTCAATCAAGAATAATATCTAATAAAGGATGATGACATAGTTGAAAATAATCAATAAAACCTTTTGAGAGAAATACCCATTTTCAAGAAATCATTTAAAAGTGGCACACTTTATTAAGGAAGTCATTTAAAATATATTTTTAAATCAAAGAGTCGCATACCACTTTGAAACTTTTGAAAGAAATTAACACTTTAAAATAATCTTGTCTACGTAATCAAATCCATAAAATCATTTTGAAAACATGGACATTAATTAAAAGATTTAGAAAAATAAATCTTAAAAAATATTTAAAATGATGATATAGTTTATGATTCCCTTATATAATAACTTAAAATATTTCCTTTTTAAAACATTTTAATGAAACATGGACATAGATGATAAATATGTCCCAGTAGATACATATAGATAAAAAATCTCAGATAATAATGAGATTGAATAATTAACCCTTACCTTGTACTTTCTTTTGGTTGGGGGTAAGTTTAACCTCCTGTATAATGACCATAGTATGTTATTAAAATATAACATAACCATATTCATATTTATGATATCATAATTTATCCATTTATGGCTTTATATTACCCATTGAATAATAATTTCTATGTTAAAATAATATTTCGGGTAATAATCGCTTTCTATGACGTACATGTTTTAACATATTATTCTTGATCGTACCACTATATCTCGATTTAATTGATTCCACAATATAAAACATTATTTATGTATCATATATATTCCAAATATAAATATATATAAAAAATAGATATTCACTAATACGAAATTAGGCTATAGCCACAGTTTTAAACTGTGGCTATAGGACCAAAAACCGTGGCTATAAGTTATAGCCATGGTTCCTACAACCATGGATGGTATTGTCATGGATATATGGTACGACCTATAGCCACGGTTTGAATTGTTGCTATATCCCTATAGCCACAGTTCCTACCATGGAAACAACCCTAAATCCACGGTTTTCAACCCGTGGCATAGGCTAAAATCACTCATCTCCTATAGCCATGGTTGCAACTGTGGATATAGACATATAGACATATTTAAGAACTATGGCTGCAGACCTATAGAAATGGTTTATAATTGTGGCTATAAGACTACACATTTCGTAAAAAACAACCATCATCGTTCAGCCGGTGCTGGCCCCTTGTATCCTCCCCACCACCCCCTGCAAATCCCCCCCACTCTCCCCCTTGCACCCCACCTGCACCTTAAATCCCCCCATGCACACCTCCCTCTACAACCCCCCTTCCCACCCTAGACAGACCCCACTCACCCCTGGATAGACCCCCTAGACAGCCCCCCCTCCTGTACACCCCCAGGACAACCCCACCAGGACAGCAGCCCCCCCTGCTGGACACCCCTTGCACCCCCCTTCTGGACACCCTCAGGACAGACCCCCCTACATACCCCACCCTCCTAGACACTGCACTCCCCCACCCTACATAATCCACCTAGACAACCCCCTCTCCCCCAGGACAGCCCCCTGCAAAGCCCCCCTCCTGGAAAGACCCTGGACACCCCTGCCCCCCAGACAGACCCTAGACCCCCCAGAACCTGGACCCCCTCATATATACCCTTGAAACCCCCTGGAAAATCCCTGGACACCTATGGACAAAACATGGACACCCCCAGACCCTGGACCCCCCCCCCCCCCCCCGACAGACCATGGACACCCCCCATACAAACCATATACATCCCTCGGACAGGCCCTGGACACCCCCCAGACCCTGGACACCCTCAGACCCTGGACAGATTCCCCTGGACAGCCCAGACCTCCACTCCCCTAGATAGTCACCCCCACCCTCATGGACCAACCCTGGAACCCCACCCCCTCGAGAACCTGGACACCCCCATACCCCCCATAAACTGGACACCCCAGACACTGGACAGATCCCCCTGGATAGCCCAGAACTCAGCTCCCCTAGACAACCACCCCCACCCTCCTGGACAAACCCTAGACCCCCCCAAACCTGGACACCCCCTAGACAACCCCAGTCCTTCCCCCTGGCTATTTCCCCTCCCCCCTGCCCCTGCCAGCCTCCACATTCACCCCCTACCAGCCCCCACTTGCACCCCCTACCAGTCCCCTCCCCCTTTCCAGTTTCCCCCTGCCCCTCCCAGTCCCCCACAAATTAAATTATACACGAAAGCTACTTACATAATAAGAATTAAAAAAAATCCAAATATAAAAATACACATAACTGCACTTACATGCGTCTCCCTAAAAGACAACCTATCAAATAATTCTGGAACTAGCTCAAAAGTACCTACAACACAAGGTAGTAGTGACCATCCCCTAAAATTATGGTAAAACACAACATCTTAGACTATTAACAAAGAATATAACTCAATAAACAAGAATAGTGCATCCCCCATGCAGGACCCCTTGGACAACATCCCCCCCACTGCTGGACCCCCCTGGACAGCATCCCCCACTTACATAGGATGCTTCTTAAGGTTGAGGCTGGGAGATGCTGGGTTTATCCAATAGCGACCTACAGAGATTCTGATAGTGAGGTTACATGTTTCTTTTGGAGTATTTAGGAGGTTAGGTTGTGAGTTTCTTGTTACTATTTGGAAGTATAGGACCTTTGAAGATGGGTTTCAGATGGGGGTGTTGCTGTTTGGATTTTTCTACATGGTGTAGTACATGATACACTTACATGGGCCATGGTGATGGTTGGTTTGTGATTTCTACTATGGTAGGAAACATATTTTGGGTGCATAGGGGTTGGCTTTCTAGTGTTTCTTATTTGTTTTGGATTACTATTATAGGCTTCTGGTTCTCTCGATTGTCTAGTTAGGTGGATATAGTTCGGGGTGGGTCTTCAGGTTGTGGTTTGGAGTAAGTTCAGTTGGATTGTGCTCGGTTTCCCCATCTTCTTTATTCTGGTTGTTGATGGTGTAGGGATTTCTATGGTGGATATTATAAAATTCCCTTGAGATAATAGATACTGTAGGTTTGGAGGAACGTTTCTGGTAGATGAGTGGTTCTCCTTCTAGGGTGGGTGCATGGTGACTACTCTGTGGGTCTAGAGGTATTGTGTTCAAGGTGGGTATTAGCTCACATTTGGATCAGGGACTGCTTTGGGATTCTTTAGGTTGTATGATGGGTTAGGCGTGGGTGATGTGGGGAAATTTGTATTGATGGTACTAGTTGACTACTTTTTTTTAGACTTTCTTATGGTGGGGTGGTCCATTTTGATGCAAGGTGTTCTGATGGTGATGGATGGGGCCAGATTGTGGTTTGGGGATGATTTGGTTTCTTGCTAATATTTTAGGTGTTGTGTCTACTATATGTGCTTATTGTGGTTGTATATGGGGTGGTTTAGGGTCATTGTGCAAGTAGGTGTTGGTGTTGTAGCCATTAGACGGCATGGTTTTCTGGAGTTCTTTCACTCTAGGATTTGTTTGGATAGGGATGCAGGTATGGTTGGTTGATGTTGGCTGTAGGGATGGGGGTTCAGTGGTTCTATTTATTTGGATAAATCTAGACTATTGGATGGGTGATGGATTTTGGAAACTTGTGTGTGGGTGTGTGTGTGTGTGTGTGATTCAAGAATCTGTATACATCCTTCCCGCACTAGATTTATGAAAATCACTATTTCCTAGAATACTTTTACCAAGGATTAATGGATTGTGACTCAAACCTACTAAATGATTCCTCTAGAGGATAAATTATATACATGTACCCTACCTGAGTAAAATAAGTGGTGTAAAGAATTTACCAAAACTACCTGTAAATTTATACAGGGACTACAACAAGAGGAATGAATGAGGTTAAAGTTATAAATCCACTTTACATGAAAATAAAATTAAATAAATAACATATCCTCTGAGAAATTTAGATTTGAACAAGGTACATAAGATGAAACCTACTACACCTCTAAGACTTTTCCAAAAATCTTACTCTCAAGACCACCACACTAATTCATTCCCTCAAGTTCAAGAAATTGGAATTTTAGATTCTATATACCAAAGACAATACTATAAAAAACCAAAAAAATGAAGGATTAAAAAATATTCCAAAAAACAATATTTAGTTAGGAACCAACAACATCAAATACCACCCTTCCAATAGTGTTTCCCACCATAACCTTTTCAAATAATCCAATATCATCCTTCTATAAGTTACCAAAAAAGACACACTCAAGAACCTTCCATGAAGAACATGCTGATACAAGTCATGGTGTCACAAAATAATCAAAAAAAACTCTCTCTATGCATGGATCTAAACTTAATAGATGAATGGAAAATTTGTATTGTCAATTTATACTATCGATAAACTTGTAAATCAAGGATTAGGTAATCTTCCTACCTAACCAAATTATAAAACTAAAGTAAATGTTTGTTCCATTTCATTAAGGAGTAGAAAATAGATAAAAATAGTGATGCATCCCTATTTTAATCTTAAACTAGAAGTGTAAAAACCACTGAATATAAAGAATTTATCCCTAGAAATGAACCTCATAAAGTAATACAAGTGGAAAAACCTTCATTGAATAAGTATACAGGGGGAAAATATAGTGGGAGACTCAAATCAACCCCAAACTCCCTTCCCATCTGAAGTAAAACCACCCAATATAACCAAATAAGACAATATAGAAAATGATTATGGAGATAATAAAAAACATATAAATCAATATTACTTTGCTGGAATACATTTAAAAAATCCCAAGGCATGTAAAATTTATCAAATATATATACACTGGGAAGTGGTGACTATAAATGAATGAAAAGTTAAATTTATATAGAAATGTCTCAGCTCTTATTACCCTAAAAATATCTATGAAATTCCCCAACCCATATACTTTCACATTCCCTTTCACCATATGAAATCTCACTTTTTCCAACACACTGTGTGATTTTTTATCATTTAATAATGTAATTCCCTATTTGTTAATTCTTCCACATATATAAGAGAGATCAAACCCACTTGATTAGTTTTATAGTTTGCTAACTGAACCATTGGATTTCTGGTATGAGTTTTAAGGTTATTTCTGTTAAGTGTACATATATTTTTATTCCCAACTAATTTCTAAATAATAAAAATGGAGGAATAAAGAATTAAGGTCCATTACCTTATCATTCTAGGCCGAATATTTATCAAGGATTCTAAAACAACAATAAATGTTAATGATGGAACCCTTTCAAGTACTTTTGGAGAATATAAGGTGAATTTTAATATTCTTGATTCAATTAAATATCCCCATGAGGATCAATATCTATTTACATTTAACCATTTTGAGTTCCGTTGTTGTTTTTAAAAAAAATTCAAATGTTTAATGACATAATATGATTAGGAGGAGCTCTAGAAACACCTTATCTCTTTGTTGAATATATTTTTGAAAATTAACATAATCTAAAAATTGTGATGTCTACTAATTAAAATTATTTTGATGATATTTGTTTTGATGATTTATTCAAAAATATCAATGACCCTTATACTTTACATGTGTAGGATGATATCATGGATAACTAAAAATTGAAAACATTAATAGAAAACCCACTGAACTAGAATTAAATATTCTTCCATCCAACATAAAATATGACTTTCTGGAAACAAAAATGAGAAACATCCAACAAAAAATTACTATAATCTAAAACCTATTCACTGGAATCAACTTTAGGACATTTTGAAACAAAAAATTAGGATCATAGGCTGAACACAGGGATACATTACAGAGATCAACCCTAATTTCTGAATGAAGAGGATTTTTCTTGAATATATGTCAAAACCTACAAGAAAATGCCAATTTTATTTCTCTGATACAAAATAAGGAAATTGTTGTGGATGTAAAGGATTTCAGACCTATTACTATTGGGAATACCTTTCCAAAAATCATTAGCAAAATTATTTCTATAATTTTTTGTCTCATTTCTCATGGATTTATCTCTTCAAATAAGCCCCCTTGATAGCCCTTGGACACCCCCCCTGGACAGCCCCCCTAGACACCCCACCTGTACCCTACCCCTTTCCCTATAGACCCCCTCGAACCCCCACCCCCCGGACAACCCTTGGACACCCCCGCTACGTCTTTCCTTTTTGTGATTTGAATGGAGTTTTTCTCATGCATCCTGGAATGTAGGAGGATGGGGGTTGGTGTGGTGGCTGGTTCGGGCTAGAGTGGCTGGTGCGGGCGGGAAGGCAGGTGGCAGGGGGGTGGTAGGGGGCTGTTGTGTGCTGGGATAGGTGGTAGAGGGCTGGTTTGGGCTGGATTGTAGGTGGATGGGGGCTTTTGGGCATGTGGCAGGGGATAGTGAGGGCTGGGATATAGGAGGTCGGGGGCTGGTGAGGGCTGGAACTGGTGGCTGGGCTGTTTTGCAGGTGGTAGAGGGCTGACATGAGTGTTTTGCATGAGGCTAGGGGTTAGTGACTATTATGGTGGCTAGTGTGGTAGCTGGTGTGGTGGCTGGTGCGGGCTGGATTGCAGGTGGCCGGGGGCTGGTGCGGGCCCAAATGCAAGTGGAAGGGGGCTGGATTGCTGGTGGAAGGGGGATGGTTACAGGAGCTGGGGGATGGTGTGGGATAATTCAAATTTGCAGGGGTGATGTTGGGGGCTAGTGGCAGCGGGATTAAATGAAGGTGGAATGGGGCTGGCGTGAGATGGATGTGGCTGGAGTAGGGGAAAATCATGACATTACCATGGTGTGACCGCGATGTGATCACGGAGTGACCGTGCCATGACCACGGTGTGACAGTGGTGTGACCCCGACATGACCGAGGTGTGACCACGGCGTGTTGGATCGGTCCAACAACATCTACGGGGCCACATGTTCCGGCCAGGAGTGAAGGGAGCCGGAGGAGGCGGGGAAACATTCCAGCCGTTTCCCCGCTGGTAGAAATTGTGATTGCTCAGTCTCAACATTGATCACAAGACTCATGGAATACTATCACTGAGAACAATCATGGGGTGTCGTCCTGGAGTAGGGCCAAATCAAGACCTTATCGCGGAGTGACCGCGGCGTGATCGCGGTGTGACCACGGCATGACTGAGGCGTGACTGTGGCGTGTTGGCCTGATCTAGTAACATCTGTATAGCAGCATCTTTCAGCCAGGAGTGAAGGGAACGGGAGGAGGTGGGGAAACATTCTGGTCATCGCCCCGCCGACATAAATTGTGATTAGTCAGTCTCAACATTGATCACAAGACTCATGGAATACTATCACTGCAAACTGTCACGGGGTGTCATCCTAGAGCAGGGCCAAATCACGTCGTGACTGCGGCATGACCGCAGTGTGTTGGCCTGGTCCAGCGACATCTGTGGGGCAGCATCTTCTGGCCAGGAGAGAAGGGGGTGGGAGGAGGTGGGGAAACATTCCGGTCATCGCCCCACTGACAGAAATTTGTGATTAGTCAGTATCAACATTGATCACAAGGCTCATAGAATACTATAACTGCTAACTGTCACGGGGTATCCTCATGGATCAGGGCCAAATCATAGAATTACCACAGAGTGACCACGGCGTGACAGTGGCGTGACCATGGTATGTTGGTTCAGTCCAGCGAAATCCGTGGGGCATCATCTTCTGGCCAGGAGTGAAGGGAGTGGGAGGAGGCGGGGAAAAATTACGACCATTGCCCCACCAGAAGATGATAGAGCAGATCAATAATTTAATTTGCTATAATATGGGATCGCAAGAGAAGGTTGTAGCAAGCGGCACAATGACGCAATGTCTAAAGGGAAAAAAACGATGGAAAAGAATCATACACCATACACAAACCATTTACAAATTCATTCACTTTGCCTAAACATGGAAATTTTATTTATAATATTCATAGCATGAAAAGGAATGTGTCATGCTCATGACATATGCCCACTTGGGCAATGTCATTAGAGTTAAACGGGTATGATAAGCCAATTTTTATTTTTCAAAGAAAACAAAAAGTAACTAGCCGCAAAATAAACACCAAAAAGAGGCATATTAAAGACTCAAACCAAATATAAACATGATACAAACAACTATCACTACACTTTAGTTTAGAAGACATCAAACCTCAGTTGGAGGGGTTTTATTACAAAATCATGGAATTTATTTGTTATAAAAACATTAATTTATTTATAAAAACATGAGTTTATTTCTCAAATGAAACAATTATATTAAAGGACGCTTATTCAATATATGAAATTCAATATAATTAAGCATAATTAAGAAAGAAGCTAAATTCAATTTAAAGCATTCTTGAATTAAAGAGGATAGAAGAGGGATTCTACCTCAAGGTGGAACCAAACCGTCCACTTTATCTCTTGGAGATTTCTAACTAAAATTTTTTGCTCCCCCACTAGGTATACACACCTTAACACACATGCAAGGACACCTAGCCCCTATGCACACACCCGCATGGCCATGAGCACGTGCAAGGGGATCCTTTCACATAGTCACTCAGAATAGCTAGATTGCACAAAAATCGACCAAGATGGATCTCTTTAGTTCCCAATGACCTATGAATTGTAGTTACAAGAGACATATATTTAGTTCCCAATGAACTATGCATTGTAGTAACAGAAAGTAATGTTGAATCCCTAAAAGGTGTTATTATTTGAACTGAACATCATCTAAACATGGATACTATTTCAAAGAGGTATGTTCCAATGATTTTATTATTTATTCTTTTAAGGATCAATATGATTTTTCTAAAAACATAGTGGAAAAATTATGTATAATAATGTTTGATATACCATATGAACTTTTATTAGTATGTATAATAATACACAATATATCATTATTAATTACCATGTAATATATTGAAAGATGCAGTGTTCAATTATTGATGTCAAACACAACCTTGATCCATTTGGGGTACCTCACAAAAGACACAAAAACTTAATTTGAACAAAATTTGTAGTGCCCAAAGGAATCTCGGTCGAGATCTAAATCATTTCTTACCTTCCTAGTGGAGGGACCATATCATTTCTATAACCCCCCTACAACTTGGTTTTCACCTATTCTTCAATTCAATATAGGTAAAAAATTAGTATACAATTTATTTCATAATTGAATCAGATAGATATGTCCTATTTGAAGTAGACTGATTAATTAAATTTAAAATAGAATAAATTAATGAATTACTATTAAAAAATAATGATGTAAAAAATTAAATAAATAAAAGGAAAAGGAAAGGAAAAAAATGGAATTGTGAATAAATCAGAGAATTAGATCCAAATTATAGCTATGAATTAAAATGTAAAGTAAATGAAAAATGACAATTCTAAAATTAACTAAACAATGACACTTTTCTATAACACCCATTGCAAAAAATATATAAAAACTGATATAAACATTAACTAATTAAATGTTCAAGTCATGTAAAATAAAAAAAATATGAGAACTATTTAAACTAATTTATCATAAAATTAATGAAATGATTCAGAATGAGGACATTAATACATTAAGGATGAATCAAAAGATTATTCAGTATTCACAATATGAATTTCTTTAGTGATTGGTGACTGGAAAAGTGAATGAAATTTGTAATTATGATGAAATAAGAAACCTATAATTTCATTATAATGTATATTATTAAATTAATAAATAAAAGTATCACCAAAGTGATAAAGAAAATTACATAAAATAGAATGTAATTATTTTAAAAGTGACTAATTGTATAATGAATGATATATATATATATATATTATCACAGAATGTAATTATACATAAAAAATGGAAGAATGAACAAAACACATAGTAGTGAACATTTTTTTTAATGGTGGATAAGATATAAACCATTTCCTACATCCTTAGATCTATCATAAAAAATGAGGGATTTAGATATTCTGTTGGAGTATAAAATTCATGCAGTTTGATTTTACTAAGTGGAAAAAACAATGAATTTTTTTGAAATTTCTAATCTCTGAATTAGTTGACTATTTCATCAAACCATAACATAGAATAGAAATACATTAAACTCTGATAAGGATCGATGGAAAGTCTTACAGTATTTAGAGACCTCGAAGAAACAATAATTTATTGATGCAACTTCAACGGGAGTGTGACCCATATACAATTAACAAAATAACAAAGATTCAAATCCAAATGCATTGAAATGATAAGGGGGAAAAATCTTACACCAAAATGATTTGTTTAATCTAAATTATGTTCAAAATGCTAACTACTGGAAAAAATATTTCTAAATAAACTAAACAGAACTAAACACGTGATTAATATTTTGATAAAAAAAATTTGAATGTTAGATTAAATTAATTAATCTATATAAACCCACAAAATATAGAATAAATATTAAGTTGTGTGTAGTTGGTTAGTCGCAATTATCCATTGGTTCCCACGAATGATACATCATTTCACATTATAACTACTTCTACTAAAAAATAAAACCTTTTGGCCTAACACATGTATGTATAATATATGGTAACATTAAAATAGAGTATAACTGCTTCATTAAAGTCATGTAGTTTGAGATATAATATGGTATAAGATCTCTTTTTTCATCACCCAAATCATTCTCCGTTGGAATGAATACGCTTAATCTTACCCATCACTACAAAGAAAAATTAAACACCCATAAACACTGATATAGGTCATACAAGTTATAATATAAAAATACAATTAACAATGTAAGGTAGTTAGTGAAATTTTGTCATTATAATATGTTTGAAAACACATTGAAAACATTATATTTTAAGAGCTTGAACTGTTAGAACACATATAAATATGGAATCACATATGTAGTAGAAAAACACAGTATGATCAATGAACAAACTAATAGTGAATACAATAATCAGATAGTGAATAGAAACACATAGTTGTTGCGGGGTGACAAACACATTGTTCTAAACTCAATTGAGTAGTAAGAGTAGCAGTAGATGTGGATGGAAATCACACGCTTGAGGGAATTAGGGACTGGGATGCAATGAATTTTGAGGGTACCTGAGTGAAATAACTTGTCATAGTAGGAGAAATAGAAAACATGTGATGATATGAGGGGATTCGTGAGAATGAACAGTAGTATAAGATGGATAGATTGGCGCAGAAGATACCAGAAGTGTATTGCGGGTACTGCAGGATGATGCGAGGGGAAACGTGAGCAGGAACCCTAGGAGCGACAGCGGAGGTGTGACAGGAGTAGGAACTGTAAGAGCGTCACTAGAGGGGAAACAAGAGTGCGAAGCATAGAAAAAATGTCAGAGGTGAAATGGTATGTAGAGATAAAATCTATAGAGGGAATAAGTAACAGCGGCGGAGGAGTAGTGGGAACCCTAGGAGCAGCGGCGGAGGTGAAACGTTGGTGGGAACCATAGGATTAGCGGGAATCAAAGGAGGATGACACATGGATTGGAAATCATAGGAGCACCAGGATGTCTAGAGTGGAGGTGAAACATGAACGAGATTTGGAGGAGGTGGAGGAGGTGGACAGAGAGGAAAGAAAAAGGGAAGAGGGAAATCACAAGAGGGGGGAGAAGGTGAAGGTGGGGAAGCTGGAGAATATTCAAACTGAGGAAAATCTTGATTGGAGAGAGTGAAGATGGTAAACCCCATAGACAGCGAGGAAGGGTGAAGGGATGAGCAGTGGAAAATTGAAATGGGGTAGTGTGAATTCATGATTCGGATGCCAAGTGAGAGCAGGAGCGAGAGGGAGAGAATGGTACAGATAGAGAGCGGTGGAGCGACGTGGTGGGATGTATTCTTGGTACGTATGAAAAATAATATGTGGAGGATTAGGAGAGTGACATGTGGTAGGTGGAAATACCAAAGATTAGAATATTTAGTAGATACCTTTCATGCAAATCGTTTAACCTGACCATCAAGAGTATAAAACTTGTTGGAAAAAATAAATGAACAACTCCTAAGATTATTAATAACGAATATTAAATAATTTAATTGTTCAAATTGTAATAAAACATTTGTATTAATGAAAAAGTGTATTAAAATCCCATAGTCATGAGTGAAGGTAATGCATAATATAATAACTACTTATACTCATAGGTCATGCACTACCCAATGATAGTCTTGCAATGCTAAAAGGAATAAGTGAAACTGAAAAAGGAGGTCATACCAGTGGAAAATGCATTCCTGGAAGCCTGTAAAGGAAAAAGTTGACCATACCAAGCCTTCACACTCTTCAAAACTGAAACCTCAAGAATACATCCATGCACTTCCATAAAGCTGTCAAATTGATATTCAAAAAATAAAGGACATTCCAGTCGTGAAACAACCCAAGAAAGAGAAAAAAACCTATCATCAAGCAAAACAGGGCAGTAACTCCAGGATAGCATTAAGACCTTAATGCAGATCACTAAACAGGGTAAAAAATCCACAATCTATTGCAAGCAAGCTAAGACATCCAACAAACCATAAAAAACAATGAAATCATGTAACACAACATCATGGAGGTAAAACCCCAAAATTCATCACTAACATCAAAAAATCAAGTTCACAGAAAAACATGTAAAGCCGTCAGGGAATTCTAGCACAAGTAGACATCCTATATCAATTAATGAAATATTATATAAATTAGAGACACTGGGTATAGAAAAAAGTCCCAAAAGCTCGAGAAGGAAGAATTTTTGAGCAATTGAAGAAGTTATTTCCATAGAAGATCATTAAAGTTGAAATTAGTTTGAGTATTGATATTCTAAAATTTTACATAATTATGTCTTCTAGAAAAGCGGTTGTTTTAGAATAGAAGGTTGAGTTATGCCACAGAAGGTTCTGGTTTATAAAAGAACATAGAAATAACAGAAAATCCTTTAATATCAGATTAGATATCAAATAAATTAAGCGCACCTTCGTAAATAGCACATACTATTTCCTTCAGAGACATTGTGAAGGAAATCCATTTAAATAATAGCCATCCAACAGTTCTTTCAATACTTTCTACACTACATCCCCTATCTTATATGTTGGCATCATAGTGTTTTAGTAGTGAAAAATGGTTACAAACAAAACCTAAAAATTCAAACTAAATTTGAACTCGTTGTATAGAAAATGTATATGCAGAAGACAAATAATACATAGAATGTGCATATAGATACTGTTTTCATTAGATATCAAATTATAGTAATTTTATGTCATCAGAAGATGGTAAATGTTGAAGACAAATAATACCTGAGAGTATTGAAACACATACAATGAATTCAACAGACTAACAGTAAAGACAAATCGAGGTGAAGACAAATTGATGTGAGGCAAAATAGTGATGATCAAAAACATCAGGGAAAAATTAATTAGATGCCAGAAATCCTGACTCAAAATAGATGAATTGTAAAATATTATAAAAAAATCATCTACAAAGGGTGAAATAATAAATTTATCACATACCTGACGCGATAAGATGTCAAAAGTCCCTCTTGTCTGCTAGACATTGCCACAATGCCCACAAGTTCTACGGTTACTAAAATATAAATTATTCCTTGAACATATTACAAACTCCTAAACACATGATTCACAATCGCAACATAAAAATATAAACATATTTTATCACATACCTAAAGTGCGAAGATGTTGTAAGAAGGAATAGAAGATGCAGGAAGTCAACCGAGATGATATAATCACAGACATAAAACTAACCACAGTAGAAGTTTATTGTTTTCAAACATAACATGAAAATTCAAATTAAATTGGAACCCATTGTATAGACATTGTATATTCATATGAAAAATAATACTTAGAATGTGTATATAGATACTTCTATGGTTTGCTGTCAAATTATAGTAATTTATTTTCTTCAAAAGATGGTAAATGGTGCAGACAAATAATACTTGAAGTATTGATATAGGATACAATATTATGAAATTATCATTACCATATGTTAACCTTCACATAATAGAAGATGCACATAATGGATAGGTATTGTGAGATATTAGGATAATATACCTGTTCTAGAAGGGATTGCTGGAGTTGAACCAAGGATAATCCGAGTGAATTCGATGAGTAGAAGAGTGTGGATTTTAAAGAGAAATGGGGGAGTAGTTGATGGTGAATGATTTATCAGTTACCATAGTAGAGGTTAATGATGGAATTTAAGGTATTCGACGGTGATGGATGCCTCGTATCCAAGCACGAAATACTGAAAACCCAAGATTTGTGAGACTTAATAAAGTAGCTTACAAAACCCTAGATTGCAGATATCAGAAGAGGTGAAGACATAGTCTCAAGAAGCAGCTGTTGGCGCCAAAAATGTGGCCCGAAAGGAAGGAACGAAAAAGACAGCCGGCGCGCTGCCTCGCGAAGCACAGCCGCGAAGCACAGCCACGAAGCCCCGCCGCGAAGCGTCCCAACCTTGGCGGCCCCGCGAAGCTCCAGAGGCGGTAAGCCTTCGCGAACCGGTTTGACGTTCGCGAGCCGCCACGAATCTCCAGAGGCGGTAATCCTCCGCGAACCCGTTTGACGTTCGCGAGCCGCCGCGAAGCCCCGAAGGCGGCGCGCGAGCCCTGCTTCGCGGCGCCCCTTCCCTATAAATACTCGACTCCCCCTGAGTCCCGGGGACGGACAATCCGACCTTTCGGCTTCTCCTCTCCCGAATCGCG
Source organism: Viscum album (assembly GCA_963277665.1). NCBI lineage: Eukaryota > Viridiplantae > Streptophyta > Magnoliopsida > Santalales > Viscaceae > Viscum > Viscum album. The sequence goes on from OY728148.1 coordinate 1,358,174,057, forward strand.
AAGCACGCTTTGCCCCGGGAATCATGAGCTCCGCGAGGTATTTCTACTTCGCGAGACGACTCTGATTTGTTTCGTTTTGAGCCCCTCTTTCGAGAGGGATGCCCTTCGCGAAGCTCAAGGGCGTTCGCAAAGGAAGGGGATTCCCAAGGGAACCTGGGCAGCTGCGGAGCACTTGTGCTTCGCGAAACACCCAACCCATACGAGTGATCCCTATGCTAAGGCAGGATCGCTCCACTTCGCGAAGCACATTGCTTGGCAGGACCCTGCTTCGCGAACCAATCCTTCTTCGCGAGGCAGTACTCTACGAACACTGTTCCACTTCGCGAAGCACCTCCCACCCCCACCTATTCCCCATGCTAAGGCCAAGGCACCCCACTTCGCAAAGCACACTCCTCGGCTTAGCGATTCCTCTTTCCGTGCGACCCTCCAGGTTTGCACGATGTGATTTCAAAGTCCCCTGGACAACACCTCCCGTAGCGTTGCTTCGCCTAATGCTTCTTCGCATAGGCACGCTAACGGCTATTGCTTCTTCGCATAGCCACGCTAACGTGGACCCCTCGAGGGTTCTTCCCACGACCCCCCTTTACCATGGCCTTACCGGCACCTTCCCTTCCCCAAGGACCAGAGGGTACTGGTTATGTAAGCCCTAGGGGTGTGGAGTGAACCCACCTCGTCCGACCTGCAGGACGTTAAACTGCCAAGCACCACGTCCTCAACACATGACGTTAAACTGTGACCCAACCTCGTCTCCCTCACGAAGGGTCCCCCCAGCTCGAACAATCATTACACCACTCGTCTCCACGGGAATGGAACTCTTCCGCACATGGAATGAGATCCTCCTTGTCGGAGTGGTGTATGTTCGTAGGGGAAGGGTCGCCTCAGAGCGTAAGTCCCTAACCTTTGGTACGGATGATTGCACCCGTGCATCTCGGTACTTCCCCACTACCAAGGTCAGTGGAGGACGTGATAGGGAATGAGGCACCTCCCATCGTCGGACCAAGGTCCATCTTTCCCGCGCTTTGTCGCGCCATGGGCCTCCATCCTGGAGTAAGTCCCAACACCATGGGCCGCCCAACGCGTAAGCCCCTCTTCACTTCTCACGGACGCACCCTTCACGACGTGATCGTCAGGTCCTTGCAACCTCTTGTTTCTCACACCGAGCATGACTCACGTGGGCTTAGAGTGAGCACCGACCCTGAAAAACCCTCCTGAACTACGAGGTCTTTGATCCATGTCAAGGCATGGTACGTAGGAAGCCTCCACGAGGTTCAAGCCCACCAATAGTGGACCAAGGTCTACTTTCACGTCGGTTTACCGGCGAAACCCACCTGAACTACGAGGTCTTTGATCCATGTCAAGGCATGGTACGTAGGAAGCCTCTACGAGGTTCAAGCCCACCCATCGCTCATTCACGTCGGGTCCCATTCTAGTCCAACGGTAAGCCGTTGTGACCACCTGAACTACGAGGTCTTTGATCCATGTCAAGGCATGGTACGTAGGAAGCCTCTACGAGGTTCAAGACCACCCGTCGCTCATTCACGTCGGTCCCATTCTAGTCCAGCGGTAAGCCGTTGTGACCACCTGAACTACGAGGTCTTTGATCCATGTCAAGGCATGGTATGTAGGAAGCCTCCACGAGGTTCAAGCCCACCAATAGTGGACCAAGGTCTACTTTCACGTCGGTTTACCGGCGAAACCCACCTGAACTACGAGGTCTTTGATCCATGTCAAGGCATGGTACGTAGGAAGCCTCTACGAGGTTCAAGCCCACCCGTCGCTCATTCACGTCGGGTCCCATTCTAGTCCAGCGGTAAGCCGTTGTGACCTCCTGAACTACGAGGTCTTTGATCCATGTCAAGGCATGGTACATAGGAAGCCTCCACGAGGTTCAAGCCCACCAATAGTGGACCAAGGTCTACTTTCACGTCGGTTTACCGGCGAAACCCACCTGAACTACGAGGTCTTTGATCCATGTCAAGGCATGGTACGTAGGAAGCCTCTACGAGGTTCAAGCCCACCCGTCGCTCATTTACGTCGGGTCCCATTCTAGTCCAGCGGTAAGCCGTTGTGACCACCTGAACTACGAGGTCTTTGATCCATGTCAAGGCATGGTACGTAGGAAGCCTCTACGAGGTTCAAGCCCACCCGTCGCTCATTCACGTCGGGTCCCATTCTAGTCATGTGGTAAGCCGTTGTGACCACCTGAACTATGAGGTCTTTGATCCATGTCAAGGCATGGTACGTAAGAAGCCTCTACGAGGTTCAAGCCCACCCGTCGCTCATTCACGTCGGGTCCCATTCTGGTCCAGTGGTAAGCCATTGCGACCCCCCATTTGAACTACGAGGTCTTTGATCCATGTCAAGGCATGGTACGTAGGAAGCCTCTACGAGGTTCAAGCCACATTGCTCGGTCGTTCATTCACGTCGAGTTTCACCCCCGTCCAGCACGACGTTAAACTGCACCCCGGTCCAGTGGTAAGCCATTGCGACCCATCCATCCTAACGAACTACGGGGACTTTGATCCGTGCCAAGGCATGGTACGTAGGAAGCCTCCACGAGGTTCAAGCCCACCAATAGTGGACCAAGGTCTACTTTCACGTCGGTTCACCGACACACCCACCCGTCGTTTCTTCACGCCGGGTCCCATCTTCGTCCGGCATGACGTTAAACTACATACCCTTTTGAACTACGAGGTCTTTGATCCATGTCAAGGCATGGTACGTAGGAAGCCTCTACGAGGTTCAAGCCCACCCGTCGCTCATTCACGTTGGGTCCAATTCTGGTCCAGTGGTAAGCCATTGCGACCCACCATTTGAACTACGAGGTCTTTGATCCATGTCAAGGCATGGTACGTAGGAATCCTCCCGGAGGTTCAAGCCCAACTCCCCTCGGACCAAGTTCCAGCTTCACGTCGGTTTACCGGCACCATCCCGAACTACGCGGACTTTGATTCCCTGACACGGGGATACGTAGGAAGCCTCTTCAAGGTTCAAGCCCAACTTCACTGTCGCCCCCCTGCGATGGTCCCATTTCATTCTCATCCATCTCCGCTAGACGTTAAACTCGCGGCATACCCTGTGTTGAACACGGGAAGCTGAGGAAAACGTCAGATACATGTCTATGACATGTAATTCCCCGCACTCGATGTGGGATGCCTCGGGCTTCCACGTCCTCGAGAAGCCTTGTGATCAAGGATAACAGACAGACATGCCAGGTACCCCAGCATCCAGACACGCTACTGATGCCTCAACGTGACTACTCCCCTGACCGAAGGTTTCTGCCCTGACTGGACCCTTTGGAATGTCCCAACAGAAGCGGTGTAATTAACCGGTGTCCATGAAAACATGGCACTGGGAAGAGTTTCATGAACTACGTATTAAATCTATAAGGGAGACTCGGACTAGGTGAAGAGTTCCGAGGAGGAATCCACGGAAGGAAGAAACGACATCCCATCATCCCGTTTCGATCAAGGAGCAGACGTACCTGAACAAGGAATGAATGTCGCCCGCCTTTGGAAAGCGGGAATGCGGGGAAACAAAGCCGCGCGTCCCCCCCCCCCCCTGACGGACGGATGCGCGCGTGCCCCGGCGAAAGCGTCGGAAACAGAAATGGTGAACCCGACGTGAAATTCTTCTCCTCAGCATGTAGATTAGTACCGTTCGACACACCAGTAGATTAACGTGTCACCGGATCCAGATATTCGTTGCCTGGTCCCGCCGCGCAAATGACGGACCTGTCGTGAAACTCACCGGGAGTCGGGGTAGTAGAACGTGGGGCACTCCGCTCTGAAGCGTGTTGGCGTGGATCCTTCCCACAGACATGGAGGATGGAAGAACGCTGGGGCACTAGCTGTCAGTCTTTTTCCTCTCAGTACTGATGAGTTGATCCCTTCGTTTGCTAGGAACCAGGTTGCTATTTTAGAGATGTGGTCACCATCTGTTCCTCGCCCGCGCAAGGGCAGGGGAAACACCACGACGGCCACTCCACATAGCGCCACCACCGCCACAACGGCTGCCACATCACGGAATATGGGACGTCCACGTCCCCTTTCCCCATCAGAGGTCATCCAACGAAGGGTGATAAACAGCCTCGTGCGCAGGTACGAGGAGGAAGGGGTCATCCCGACCAGGGATATGGCCCGCCTGGACCTGGAGGCCTCCAGGCCCCGCCATCAACGCCGCCCTAACAGGCCGCGCAGGGAGCCCCTGCTCCCCACCCAGACGTTCAACCGTTTCGGGAGCCTATCTCTGGAACGCCTTGACGACTCTTCGCCTTACGCTGAAGAGGCAGGCGCTGTCCGGCCCAGTCCGCTCAGGGCCCCGACCCAGGGCCCCCAGGCGAGAGCTCCCGTCCGGCCACGTCAGCGCCGTCGTCCGGCCCCGCAGGAAGAGCAGGCAGACTACGTCCCTGCACCACCTGCACCGGCCCGCCTGACCCGACGTCAGCGTCGGGCCCAGGCTGAGGACGCTCGCCTAGGCGCGTCCACGTCGACAGCTACAGTGGCCCGAGCCACCGCCGACGTACATTATGAAGCCCCCGCGTACATTGAGCAAGGGCACCCCTTCGCCCAACCAGGGTCGAGACCCCAACCGCCCCACGGGCAGGCTGGGTTGACTCTCCGGGTTGCAGGCCCAAGTAGTGATCGCCGCGAGCTAACCCGCGGTGATGCCACCCCGTACGGAGGTCCTCCCCGTACCACTACTCCACAGAGCGTGGGCCTTCCCCTCTCTGAGGTTCGTCATGGAGGTATGCCTCGTGCTGCCCCCATCCTGCAGGAAGACCTGCCCCGTGGCAGTGATGCTCAGCGCGGAAACATTTCCCGCGCTCGCTGTACGGGGTATGGAGTCCATCCTTCTGAAGGAACCGTCCATCCGGTCCTTCTCCAACATGGGGGTCCCCCCTACGTCCTCTCTGCGACTGGCGAAGGTCCTCCTCGCCCCAGTAATTCAAGGAGTGAAGGTCAGCCTCGCTCCACTCGCATCGACCATGGAGGTCTTCCCCATGCGCCTGCCAGTTCCAACAGAGGCCCCGCCCACATGGGTACTGTTCATGGAGGACCTCCCCATGTACCCTTCGACATTTGCCCTGGTGCCCCTCGCACCCCGGCTGTCTCGAGTGGGGGCCCTCTCCGCCACGGCGCTAGCGCTGCCCCAAGGATGCCTGATAGGGGTCAACCCTGTCCCGAAGAGCCACCCAGGGGCAGAAGAGCGGGTCGTCGCCGCCACAAGAAGAATCCTGGGAAGGCCCAGGTGGAGATCAAACCTGCCCGCTTCTCCGATTCGGAAGAGGAATGCGATTCAGCGATGGAACCCTCTCCCAGCTCCTCTGTATCAAGGACTGGGGTAGGAACCAGACGCGTCAGCCTCATTCTCCCAGAATTTGAGGTCCACCGGATTCCCGTCTCTCTCCGCAGGTACATCCAAGAGGAAGAAATCCTGGGAATTCCGCAGGTTTCGACCGCGCAGTCACCGCCATCGTCACCCGAAGCACCCTCTACCTCCACTCGGGATCACGAGGAGCTGTTTTGGGGGTCAACGGCGGTAGAGCCACGACATGACCGGACACCGATAACGGCAATTCCCGTACCCGAAGCAGTGGATGTTAGCCCGTCCTATCGTGACATTGTGGTCAGGTCACCTCGCTCTTCAGAGGAAGGCCCAGAATTCGGTGGCCAGTCTGCTCGCTCGCCATATTCTCCACCGCCGAGTTTTCTATCCCAGAGGTCCGCCTCGGTACCGCTATCGGTCCCTCAGCCGCCCCCGGTTGATGAGTGGGGTAATGTAGGGCCAAACCCCGAGGACGAACCCAGGAGCTTCTGGAGTATTCTTGCAGCGGACTATTTCCCGGAGAAGTTCTGGCCCACGGCGGTGCTGAATTTTCGCGTACCCGAGTCGCTTACCCCTGAAGAAGTGGGATGCTTTTGTCGAACCCTGTGGGCGACGCACTTCCGCCTCCGCTGTGAACGGGTAGTGTACCCCAGGAGTCGAGAGCACTTCGAGGAGATTGGAAAACAGTGCCGCCTGGTTGATGCAGCGGCGCTCCTTGTGGCCCAGCACCCCGAGTCGCCCGGTCACCAGAGCGCCCTTCAACGAAAATGCGTTCAGAGTCTTAAAGAACTCCGCAAGATCGTCAGGGAAGCCACCCCCCATGTGCAAGTCCATGGATGGGGACACTATGCTGCCCTTCTGTTCAATCCTATTCGACGACAACCCGATTCGCTATGCGACATCGAGGACATGCCCTCGAGAGGAATCACGGTCCACATGGCCGACATTGTGGACAGGGAAGACGAACTGGGACTCCTTGATGGAGACTTCCCCCCAGAGGGTGCACCACCACTACTCGACCCATCAAGGAGAGTCACCCGTCAGCAGAGGAACCTGCTAGGACTGCCCGTACCCACCGAGTTGCTGGTACTCAGTCGAAACGCCGGCAAAGGTAAAGAGCACGTCGGAACCGTCAAGCACTCCGACCCGTCCGCCTCTGTGCAGACAAACAGACGAGGATCCTGAGAAGGCCACGTTGAGCCAGCAGCTCACTGAGCAGAAGAGGCTGGTTGACGAACTCTTGGCTGAACACGCCGCGGAGCGACGACCCGACTATGGTAATCCCAGGCCGGGGCAGCAGGGGCAGGAACAAATTCCCCCCGGTGAGATGCCTCCGGGCAACCCTGATCATGCTGCTGCCGCGGACAGGGCGGAAACCGGAACATATGGTAAGAGGGCGTGATATGTCTCGCCAAATCCCCCTGAGCGACGGGGCAATCTGAAGAATCCAACCCGGGTTCCCCCAGTCGCCCAGCAGGTCGTCCAGCCAGTTGACCCGCGAGCGGCCGAAGCCGTCTACCGTGTCGAAGAACCTGGAAATGCGCTTGTGGTTAGGGATCCCCGTCAAGACAGGGACCCCCACCCGGAGGACCTTATTGCGGCACTCACAGCCCGCCTCGAGGCGTTGGAAACACGGCAGGTGGCGGTCCCACCGGACGGCAAGCCTTATCCCGTGTGGGTGGATGATATGCCCGCGCCTCCGGGTTTTGGGAACCCCACCTTCTCGCCGTTTAACGGGACAGGGGACCCACCTCAGCACTTGGCTCATTTCTCTTCCAGGTGTGGCCCCATGCTGGGGACCCCGGCTCAGCAAGAAGCCGCTAAGCTCCGATGTTTTGTACAGACATTGGAAGGTCCGGCATTCGTCTGGTACAACCAGCTCCCTATCGGATCAGTGACCGGTTGGGAGGATCTTCGCCGGCAGTTCTTATACCAGTTCAGCTCCACCACGCGAAAGACCAGCATTACAGACCTCTTCAAGTGCAAATAGAGGCCTGATGAGCGGGTTGCAGACTTCATCGCCCGGTGGAAAGGACTTACGTATTCCCTTGATATGCCACTGACTCAGGAGAAATTACTGACGATGTGGGTGGGGAACGTCAAGACAGAGCTGGTACCCTCCTTGATCACCCAGAACTACCCTGGAGGGTTCAGAGATTTCTCGGATAAGGCCCAGCGCCTCGAGGAGGCCCTGCAACAGGCTAGTCAGGCACGCTTGCTGCCCCCTATGATCCCAGCCAGGAGGGCCGCCAGGGCTGAACCCACCGCGGTGGCTCAAATAGAAGCCCCGAGGCAGCTGGAATTGCTACCGGCGGCACCACCCCCGCAACCCCGCAGAGGTCCTCCACCTCAAGCGCAGGCTCCTGCCCAGCAGCGACCTCCTCAGAACCGACAGGTTCCCCCGCGCAATGCGCCACCGCCACCTAGGCGAGACAACCAGGCGCCGCCTCCTCGGCAGGCCCCTCCGGTCCCTCGACAGGACCAGGCCCCCAGGGCTCCTTACCCGGAAAGAAAGTACCATACCTATTCGTTCAACGAAAATCAGGTCCCTGGTTACTTCCGAAGTGCTCTAGAGCAAGGGATCGTGCGTCTGCCTGAGTGCAGAAGGCCGGCAGAGGCGCATCTCACCGATCACCCCAACTACTGCCCTTATCATCGGATCCTGGGGCACACCCTCAAGCGATGCTATGTGTTTAAAGACTGGCTTCAGGACCAGGTCAACAACAACATAGTCAAGTTGGGCCCAGCGCCAGCACAAGTGGCAGGCGTCTTTGCGGGATCGGAAATCGGCAGTGACGGCGAAGGTGAGTGGCAGCAGGTCCCTAGCCGCGGGTCCCAGAAATACGACAACTGGATGGCTCGATAAACCGTCATCCGTGCCCAGGGTATCATCCGGGCACGCCTGAAGCAGTCAGAACCTTCAGAATAAGTAGCTGGTCCCTCAGCATCGTCTTCACAGTCAACCTCCGCCCAAAAAGGCAAGCAGCGGCGACGCAAGAAGAAGCAACGTGCACCGCCAGTGCCATCGTCATCCCGCACTCTTGGCGACTTTATGCCCCCCGAAATGGGAATTCCTCCCAGAATCTGCCCAGCGGTGGATGACTCTTCGAGCGACAGTCAAGGGTACGCTTCGGTTAACACCGTGGAGCTGGTAAAGCCCTATATGACCCCCGATGAGGGGGAACCCCAGGCAGACTGCCCCAATGTTTCCAGCCGACGTCAACGTCAGCGGAATCGCAATCGCGCCGGTTACCGAGGTACGTCAGCGGGCACTTGTGACCAAGCCGTGCACGCTACCGAGACCAGGCAGCAGGCTCAGCGCAGATCTCAACATGCGCAGACCCATCCAACGTCCTCGGATCTACCTCCACCGCCGTTCGTGCTGCTGGATCGGGGGGAGCCGCCTCGTTCGTATCACAGCCAGTCTCGCCCGGCGACGGGCCAGCCTCTGCTGTCCGATCTTAGCCCGGCGACTACTCTTCAGGCTTCTACTAGCAGGCAGCGGGATGCACCCAGTGCTAGCCGACCGCCAGTTCAATCGGCAGGACCCGCTATGCCTCCAAATGCCGAAACCCCCCTATAAGCAGAGGTTTGTGTTTGGCACGCAAGTATGATGTCTTAAAGCACCTGGCTGGCATTCCGGCGAGGCTTTCCATCCTTGAGGCCCTGCGCCTTTCATCCGAGATGCGCGAGGCACTTGCCGAGGCCCTAAGGAGCCCCCTCCAGTTCGAGACGGAACTGGCAGCTGCGGAAGCCTTCCATACCGAGACGATTGAAAACGCCGAATGCCAGGCGGTTATCTCGTTCTCCGGCGAAGATGAGGACCCCCCTATACTGGGGCACATTCGCCCACCGTATATCACTGGCCACTTCAACGGTGTGGAAGTCCGTTGATGCCTCGTTGATACGGGTTCTGGAATCAACCTAATTCCGACCCGGACGCTGCGAAAGTTGGGTCTGTCCGAAGGTGATTTGACTCCCTCTGACCTCAGGATCCAGGGGTACGACAGGATAGAGCAAACCCCGGTCGGAAAGATCCGCCTGAAGACCCAGTTCGGTGGCTTAATTGCCAGCACCGAGTTCATGGTTGTTTCTCAGGACACCGCCTACAACGCATTGATGGGTAGGCCATGGCTCCATCTGCATGCAGCGGTCCCCTCGTCGTATCACCAGTGCCTTAAGTACTCGCTCAACGGTCGAGTAGGCGTGCTCCAAGGAGACGCGTCCCCTTTCGCTTCTTGTGAGGCCCGCTATCTGGATGCGGGTTATTACAAAAGCAAGGACAAGCAAATCCTGGTAAGCGAGGATGAGCCCGCCCCGATCACAAGTGATCCCCGGGCGAGCATGGACGACGCCTACATCCTCCCGATCCACCGGTTGGAGGCCACGACCCCCGACATGGGACAATGTTTCGTTGTTTCGGGTACGCAGGGAAGGCATGTTCTCGTGTCCAAGCGACGACGGAAAATCACCTCGTACTCCTACATCAACCAGGCTCGGGTCATCCCGGAACCTCCTACCCCTGTATGGTACCGGGACGTCAAGCTGATGACAACGGCGGTGCGCCATACGTGTCTATTCCGCCGGGCTGCAATTAGCCGACTCAGGCCGACACGTCACCACTGCTTTGATATCATCAAGCGTGGCCCCTTAGGCCGAAGGCCAGATGGGATAGGATCAAATGAATTCATTGCTATGGTCTCGACGACAAGTGAGTCTCCTGATGTGATGACCGCTGCTGCCCAAGCCGGCACCAGCTGCCCCTCAGGTTTTGAGAGCCCAGAAGTTTCTTCCGTCGCGGGAAATCCCCCCACGGCTGGGGAGGAAGACTTGAAGGATGCTCCCCCAGCCTTTGAAGAAGGCGTCTCTACCACGGTCGATGAACTGGTACAGGTGAACCTTGGTAGCGAGGAAGATCCAAGACCCACATTGATCAGTGCGGCCATGTCCCTCGAGGAGCGGCAGCAGTATGTTGACTTCCTCAAAAAGCACCGCGATGTGTTTGCCTGGAGTTACGATGAGATGCCAGTGCTGGATCCCCAAGTGGTCGTCCACCGTCTGGGCCTCCCAGCAAAACATCGTGGGTTCAAGCAGCCTCCCAGGAAAATGCACCCTTCTCATGGTGCTATGGTTGAGGCCGAAGTTGACAAGCTTATCAAAGCCAACTTCATTAAGGAGGTCCAGTACCCCAAATGGCTCGCCAACATTGTGCCGGTCAGGAAGAAGAATGGGCAGATCAGAGTCTGCATCGACTTCCGCGATCTCAATCGCCACTGCCCAAAGGATGACTTCCCACTCCCAGTGACGGAGCTGTTGATTGACGCCACGGCCCGGTTCCAAGCCCTCTCTTTCATGGATGGGTATTCCGGGTATAACCAGATCTGGATGGCCCCCGAAGACGAGGAGTCCACAGCCTTCAGGGCTCACCAGGGCACCTTTTTCTACCGGGTAATGCCATTCGGTTTGAAAAATGCAGGTGCCACTTATCAGAGGGCCATGCATCGCATATTCAAACCGATCCTCGGGACGTTGGTGGAATGCTACGTGGATGACCTTGTAGTCAAATCACGCCAGCGCCAGGACAATCTCAAAGACCTTGAGAAAGTGTTTGGTTTCCTCCGTTCCCGTCACCTGAAGATGAACCCGCTGAAGTGTGCCTTCGGAGTCACCTCCGGGAAGTTTCTGGGTTTCGTTGTCAGATACCGAGGTATCGAGATCGACCCGGAGAAGATCAAGGCCATCAGCCAAATGCCTCCCCCGAGCAACATTCGGGAGCTTCGAGGCCTGCAAGGCCACTTAGCCTATCTACGCAGATTCATTGCGAATTTGGCCGGCAAGTGTAAGCCCTTTTCCCGGCTCATGAAGAAAGACGCTGCCTACGAATGGGATGAGGAGTGTCGGGCCGCCTTTGAGGAAATCAAGCAGTATCTGCTTCAACCTCCGGTCTTGATGCCACCCGTCTCTGGAAAGCCGCTAGTCCTTTATGTGACCGCCCTGGAGAGATCCCTCGGTGCGCTGCTCGCCCAGAAGAATAACGAGGGCACTGAGAACAGTCTCTACTATCTCAGTCGCATGCTTCTCGATACGGAGGTCAGATACTCCCCTATCGAAAAGAGCTGCCTTGCGCTCGTTTTCGCTGTGCAGAAGTTGTGGCACTACCTGCAACACCACGAGGTACAATTGATCTCTCGGGTAGATCCGCTGAAGTACATCCTGAACCGCCCCATGCTAACTGGCCGACTAGCGCGGTGGGCGGTGATTCTCCAGCAGTTTGACATCAGATTTGTGCCTCAGAAGGCCGTTAAGGGACAGGCGTTGGCAGACTTTTTAGGTGCTCATCCAACCTCCACGGATCAATCCCTGGACCTGGATTTTCCCGACGAGACGATCCTCTCAGTCGATCATGCTGCCCCATGTTGGCAAATGCATTTCGACGGTGCCTCCCGGAGCCCCACTTGTAGAAGGCTCAACGACCCCAAGCTCAATAGAGTGGGTCTGGGCATTGTTTACATTACCCCGGCGCAAGCCGTCCTGCCGTACTCGTTCCTGCTGTCAGAAGGTTGTAAAAACAACGAGGCAGAGTACCAGGCTCTCATCACCGGCCTCGAGTTGGCCCTTGAGGTCCATGTACCCCATCTACATGTGAAGGGAGATTCCGAGCTGGTGATCAAACAGGTTAATGGCGACTACGTCGTCAGGAAGCCAGAGCTTGCACCGTTACTGGAGTACACCCTCCTCCTAATGGCCTAGTTCTCTCCTCGGCCAGAGGTTACCCATGTCCCAAGATCGCAGAACGGACAAGCGGACGCCCTGGCTGGCTTAGCAGCGTCGCTCGCAGAACCCGAGCAAGATGATTTGGTCATACACGTGGCCCACCGAAGAGTCATTGCTCCCGTCACCCAAGAGGACCATGATAGCCTGCGGGTAAGTCATCTCACCGCCGGACCCCCCATATCGGGAGTCCCGGGTTCGTCAGACGCAGTGGTTGAAACCACCCCTGACTAGAGAGCACCTTTTGTCGAGTATCTCCAAAATGGTCAGCTCCCGGACGACCGGGCCGAACGCGAGCGAATCCGACGCCGCGCGCTGCAATTTACCCTCCAGAGCGGCCCCAGTCTTGAGCAGATCCTCTATAAGCGGAGTTTCGATGGTGTCCTCCTCCGTTGCATCCAAGGAGTAGAGATACCTCAAGTTATGCAAGAGGTTCACGCCGGTTCCTGTGGCGCCCATCAAGCTGGGCCGAAGCTGTCCCAGCAAATCCGGAGGTTTGGGTACTTCTGGCCCTCCATGATCCACGATTGTATTGGATACGCCAAGAGATGCCACGCGTGCCAAGTACACGCCAACTTCTTGCATCGGCCGCCAGAACCCCTCCACCCCACCAAGTACTCTTGGCCATTTGCGGTATGGGGACTTGATGTAGTGGGACCGTATCCACCGGCAACAGCCCACCAGTGTAGGTTCATCCTGACTGCTACAGATTTCTTCTCCAAATGGGCAGAAGCAGTTCCGCTCAAAGAGGTCAAGGCCCGTTCCATCGTTGACTTTGTGAGCTACAACATTATCCACCGGTTTGGAGTCCCTCACGCTGTCCTCACCGATAAGGGCACCAACTTCCGGACAGCTGAATTGAAGAAATTGTACGCTAAGTACGACATCTGGTCGAACCATACCGCCCGCTACCACGCGCAGGCGAATGGGCAGATCGAGGCGTTCAACAAGACCCTCTCTAACATTATGCAGAAGATAGTTGGTCAGAACAAGAAGAGTTGGCCGGACAAGCTCCCCAACGCCCTCTGGGATTACCGGACGACGACTCGCAACTCTACCCAGGTGACCCCATATTCCCTGGTGTATGGAGCTGAGGTCGTCCTACCCATTGAGATCCAGCTGCCGTCGCTACGCACTACAGTTTATGATCACCAGACATCAGATGAGGTATCCGAGATCCGTCTAGCTGAATTAGAGGCACTGGACGAGAACCGGCTTCGTGCCCTGCACAATCTGGAAAGGCATCAGGACAAGATAGCGAGAGCCTTTGACAAGAAGGTTCGTCTTCGCTCTTTTCTATAGGGTGACCTGGTATTGGCCCTTCGAGCGCCAATGATTCCCGGTAGGAAACCACCCAAGTTAGAATCCAAATGGGAAGGGCCTTATATCATCTATAAGGTTTACCCTAATGGAGCATACTCCTTGGTGACCACAGATGGAGAGCGTGTAACCCCTCCCACCAATGCCAAATTCCTCAAGCGATACTTCGCCTAGGGCAAAAAAGTGGTCCTGCACGACCCTAAACTGCGAGAGGGTCCCGCACGACATTAAACTGCAGTGGTCCTGCACGACCCTAAACTGCGAGAGGGTCCCACACGACATTAAACTGCCTCTCCGTCCTCACTGCAAGACGTTAAACTGCAAGCCAGTCAGGTCTTCCTGACCGAGGCTCAGCCTCAGGCCCCTCGGCCTCTTTGGGCCCCTGGCCCCGTCTCCACCGCGGTCTGGCCCCAGGCCCCCTCGTTTCTCTCCGACTTACCCTCTTACGGGATCGTGCGGTGCAGTGTAGGACTACGTCCTCACGTTGGGATCATGTACCATACCGTGCACATCCCCGAATGAGATGCCCCTCGTTCCGCATGACGTTAAACTGCATGTCAAGAACTACGTACGGCTTGATTCCCATCTTCATGGGATACGTAGGAACGCTCGGACGCCTCGTCTTGAGCCCAGCCTCAAGCTTTTCTCTTCCACTATTCCCCCTGGGGATAGTCTCCTTGGAGGATCTTTGTGTAGTAGGGAGTAGGATTTCTTGGCCCCGCTCATGCAACCCCACTCACGCAAAGATTGTAAAGGTCGCACCATGCGCCCACTCCCGTTCTTCTACCCTCCCACGTCCTCACCGCATGACGCTAAACTGCATGGCCTTCAAGAACTACGTATGGCTTTATTCTCATCCTTATGAGATACGTAGGAACGCCCAGACATTTCGTCCGTTGGCCCAGCCCAAAAGCCAAAATCTTCCCCTTGGGTCAAGACATGGCAGGGTGCACACTTTTGCCCCGACCCACGTCGAGCGAGCCTCGACCCGGCTGCATATTCCTCCTGGAGGTGTTTGCCCCTTTTCGTGGATGAAAGCAACTGAGCTTCACCCGCTCCTTGACTGGGATTCTGTCCCAAGGAGAAAAACTTCCCCCAGGTGGTGCTAGCGATTCGGGCCACGACCTAGGATTCCTCATAAGGGTGTACGGTGTGACGTAGGACTGCGTCCTCATTCACGTCGGGATCATGTACCATGTCGTACGCCCTACCTTTACGAGGCTCAGCCTCAGGCCCCATGGCCTCCTTGGGCCCCTGGCCCCCCTTCCTCATGTAAGACGTTAAACTACAAACCAGTCAGACCTTTCTGATTGATAACTTCCCCTTTTCTCCGGGCCACGGCCCAGGATTCCTCACCTGGAGTGTACGGTGTGGTGTGGGACTACGTCCTCATTCACGTCGGGATCATGTACCATGCCGTACAACTCCTCTTACGAGGCCCAGCCTCAGGCCCCTTGGCATTTTCGGGTCCCCGACCCCCGTCCTCATGTAAGACGTTAAACTACAAACTAGTCAGGCCTTCCTTACCGAGGCTCAGCCCCAGGCCCCTTGGCCTTTCCAGGCCGCGGCCCAGGTCCTATCTTATAGGATTGTATGGTGTGAAGTAGGACTATGTCCTCATTCACGACAGCTTCTTTACCATTCCATACACCTCCCTTGTTTAGGGGTATATTACTCCCCTCCTCGTCCAGCATGACGTGAAACTACATTTCAAGAACTACGTGTGGCTTGATTCCCATCCTAATGGGATACGTAGGATCACCTGAATGTCTAAGCTTCGGGTCAGCCCCATCTCTCGGGAATCCCCATCCCATCTTGGCCCCTTGGCCCATCCTTCCTCCATGAGGGGATCATATGGTGTAGTGTGGGATTATGTCCTCATTCACGACGGTCTCGTGATGACCACGCCATGCTCCCACCCCCCTACTGAGTTGTTTCGTCGATCCCTCTTCTTCGGCGGTTCACCAATGTGCTTAAGAGTACTCTGGTTTATTACCTGGAATGCCAAGCTTTACTCGGACACGTCCGCACCCGCTTTCCAGGCTTTGCGTATCCTCGCATCAGGGCTTTCATCATCTTTCACACCCGGAGGGACCCCCAAGAACGTCCTGGATACAATGCCCAAGGGCTCTCCTACCGATACGGGCCAATGCCCCCCAGGGTTTCGGACAACAAATCGATAAAATCCCGCGTTGCGAATTTGGTCAGCGGTCGATGCTCGTTTGTTGTTCCCACCTCAGGCTAATGCGATACAGACGCTGTGTTTCCGTCATGGATAACAGTTTTCCTCTGTCGTCACGCCAAACCATTAAGCCCAAATGCCAGGTACACAATTCACACCCTTCATCACTTCATCATGTCCAAGTAGAGTCTCAGAACTCTTGGTACTTTTCCCCCGTGCACGTCTGCGCGTTGGAGGAACAAGATACATCAATGTGTCCTTCGGAACTCTCTGCTGACTCCCCTTTGATGGACGCCCCAAGTATTGTGATGAGGATACCCCCCTTGTTTCCCACACCGAGTTTATCTCACGTGGGCTTAGGGATTGGGTTAACATCTGTGCTTACTCGGGAGGTGTCACCACCCACGGTCCGAGCTCTAAGACCATAAACTAAGACTCTCATCTGGAACTACGTTCAAGACCCCTTGTCTTCGGACCCCGCATGAGTTCAGAAAATTTACCTCTCCGATCCTCCCTTCAGGACCCTGATCACAGGACTGCGTGGCGCAGTGTAGGACTACGTCTTCATTCACGTCGGATATGCAATTGCTGCACCACGCACGCCCCCATTCTGAGGTTCAGTCTTCCTATTCCCTGTCCTTCATGACATTAAAAGGCACCCTTCAGAACTACGTGTGGATTGATTCTCATCCTAATGGGATACGTAGGGCCACCTGAATGTCTAAGATTCGGGTTCAGCCCCACCTCTGGGGGATCTCCTGATTTCCCGGTCACCTAGGCCACTTGGTCCATCTATCTTAAGCAGGGGGGGTGTGTAGGTATGATACAAGGTTTTGGGCACCATTCCCCCTTCCCCTGGGAATCTGCCATCTCTAGATCACCCTCATGGTTGAGTCCCTTGGCTCCCTGCAGTGGTTCACCCATGTATCAAGAGCACTCTAGTCTAGGAACAAGAGTGTCAGATTCAACTTGATCAAGTTCCTTCCACTTGTCAAGCTTCGTGTTCCCCTCTATTCGGACTTCCATCATCTTTCACACCCGGAGGAACTCCCAAGAACGGCCTGGATACTACGCCCAAGGGCTCTCCTACCGATACGGGCCAACACCCTCCAGGTTTTCGGACAACAAGTCGATAAAATCCGGCGTTGCGAATATGGTCAGCGGTCGATGCTCGTTTTGTTAGTCCTCATTTCAGGCTAACGCGACAGGATGCTGTGTTGCGAACATGGTCAGCAGTAATCCTCTGTCGTCACGCCAGCCCCTTCAGTCCTTGAATGTTGGTTGCATGATTCACATCATCTTCCACCCCAACATGTCCAGGTGGAATCTCGACACTTTTGGCGCTATCCCTCAGTGCACCTTTGCATGCTAGGGGGACAAAGCTGCAATCTGGCGTCCTTTGGGGCTCCCGTGGTCCGAGCTGTAAGACCATAAACTAAGATCCATTCGGGACTACGTTCAACTTGATTCCCGTCCTCATGGGACACGTAGGACCGCCCAGACGCCCTGTCTCCGGGTACAACCCATTCAGGAAGGCAGTCTCTCTCCCCGTTTCACCTCCGTGTAGGCCCCTCGGCCTAAGGTTCCCCTCTCTGGATGGCGTACAATCTGATGTGGGATCATGTCTCCGTCAATTGTGTTTTATAACACTACGCACATTTCCCGCCTAGCATCGTGTATGCTACGTCTGCGCTGCATGACGATAAAATGCATGCTTGGTCCTATCATACGACCCTAAACTGTGACATTATCATCCTGGTCGCACGACGAAAAACAGCACCGCATTGTGGTGACCTCGCTGTAGAGGACATCACGTTGGGTATTGGTCATGTGCCATACCATTTGTCAACGCCCATCACGGCTTGATTCTTGTGGCGACATCACGACCTACCGTTTTAGGCCTGTCGCTTCACAAAAAAAACCATTCACCTTAAAGAACAAACAAGATACATCAAATTCCGCTTCTTTAGTGCAAGGGCTATGCCCACACTTCCCTTTTCCCCTGGCACTGGTACCTTACCGTGCCACCTTCCAGAAATACGTTTGGCTTGATTCTCATCCTTATGAGATATGTAGGAGCGCCCGGGTACTTCCCCGCGGGCCCAGCCTAACCCTTTTGTTCGGTCCCTCGACTAGAGCATTTCCCCAGAGAACGCATGGTATGCAGGACTATGTCCTCATTCACGTCAGGTTTTGATGTCATGCGTCCCCTGATCCCTTTTTCCCATCCATGGTCCGAGTTCTATGACCATAAACTAAGATCACCCCAAGGGAAAAGAATCTGCTTCCTCTCTCTAATACGTTTCGTTGCCGTATTCAGATGTGCTTTGACAAAAAGCCCGAAGCATGGGATTTTCACAGGGACATTCCCCTCATCTCATGACCAAGCTTCGTGAGCTCGCTATTTGGATCCTCATCCTCTTCCACATCCAAAAGGACCCTCGGACGACGTGGATACTAAGCTTAAGGGCTCTCCATGAATGCTGGACCTAAGGGCCCTTCAATCGTTTCGGGCCAACGTCCCTACGGATATCCGACAACATTTGTGACATGGTCCCGTGTTTCGAACATGGTCAATGGTCAACCCTCATTTGTTTGTCCCCATTTTAGGCTAACGCGATAGGATGCTGTGTTGCAAACATGGTCAGCAGTAATCCTCTATCGCCACTCTGCCATCATCGTGATCCGAATCTCGAGCGTCATGATTCACACATTTCCACTCCCTCATGTTCAAGTGGAACTCCATCATACTCGGATCTTTCTCTTCGCGCATCTAGGTGCGCTGAATGATCGTGTTAGTGGGGCCGGTAGTCACCGAGCATCCCTTTGCCCTAACCTGCCCCTCTATGCGTCGGGAAATTCCCACCACTGCTGCTTGTTTCCCACACCGAGCACGACTCACGTGGGCTTAGTAGTTTTGGCTGGATGTGTACCAACACGGTCAGGCTGTTCCTCGTCCAGTATGACGTTAAACTGCACTTCCAGAACTACGTGCGGCTTGATTCCCATCATCATGTGGGATACGTAGAGACACCCAGGCATTTCACCTAGGGTTCAGCCCCTGGAATCACGAAATCTTGTTCCTCTCCATTTCCAGCCCTCGCCAGAGGCCCTATCTGGAAGAAAGAATGATCCGAGATCAAACCGATGCGCCCATCTGGCGTACTCCCACCATGGTGGTGTAACTACCGAAGTGTTGGATTCTGTTTGAACAAACCACCACTCCATGTTCCACGCTTTGCGTGTCCCTTATTCGGACCCTCGTCCTCTTTCATGTCTGAAGGAACCCCCTAACGGCCTGGTCTTATGCCGCATCGGCTCACCTACCGTCCTGGGCCAACGTTCCGGAAGACTGGTCATGTCTGGAAGGACCCCCTAACAGTATGGATGTCTGACCTATGGTCCACCAACTGTCCTGGGCCAACGTCCTGAAAGATTGATCGACAAAAAATTGATAAAATCCCGCGTTGCGAATACGGTCAGCGGTCGATGCTCATTTGTTGTCCCCATTTCAGGCTAACGCAGTAAGGATACCGCCTGTCCGCCACGGTTAGCGGTTGTCCTTTATTGTCACGCCATCCCCACAGTGTTCCGAATTTGGGCATCGTGATTCACACTTCCCATTTTCATCTGTTCGAACCAATTTCAGCGCCCCTGGTGTTGCCCCGTTCGTGCATAAGAGCACGTTGGAGAAACGGTAATTCGGCTATCCTGGAAGTTCCTCCCCCGGTCAAGCCTTCCCCATCTTTCGGGAATCTGGACTGGCTTGAGGAATTGTCGTCAAACGTCCCGCAAACATTGTAGGGATGTAACAAGGCAATTCAACAGTGGAAATCGTGCGTGCTACGGAACTCAAAACAAAGGAGAAAGAAAGAGTTGAAGCACAAAAGTGTTAATAAAAACTTCTTTCGGGTTTGTTACAATACTCCGGGGTCGACTTCCCCCATGGACGGGTTGACCCCGTCAAAGGAGCATTGAAGCTCCGCCACCCGTTGACTTGCGGCGTCGAAAGCCTGTTGCCGCTGATTCAACTCCCGCTCCTCTTTAGCAGCGGCGGGGCGTAATTCGTCAACCCTGGCCCTGGTCCTTTCTACCTCGGCCCGAACGGCAGCCATCCTTCTAGAGGTCTGCCCCATGTGCTCCTCAGCCTCTGCCAGTTGGGTCTTCAATCGTGAGACCATCTCAGACTGCGCATCGAGAGTGGTTGAAAGCTCTTTGGCCCGGATCTGCATCTGTTGGACCTCGCCTTCAGCCTCCTGGAGCTTCCTAATGCTGGTCGCCTTCCTCCGCTGCCATCCCACGCTCAGCCCACGATCATGCTCCCGGATCCTCTCAACCATGAGGTCTCGGATGAGCGCGTGAGGGCGTTGGGCATCCACTCCCCTGGCACACAGTTCACGCAATCGCGAGCGGAGCCTATCCATTTCAGCCAGCCATTGCGCTTGGGGAGTGTCCCTAATAAAGCGCGTGATCAGCTTCCACGACCGGCGGCGGACTATGCTACTGTCTTCCTCATCAGAGGTCGTTTCGTCCCAATCTACGCGGTCGGCAGGCACGTACGCAGGATATGCCTACAGAAATTCCTCAGCGGGATCTGCATCTGGTGTTGAGTCTGGTACGACACCTGACGCCGGCGCAGGCACGACAGGACTGGGACTGACCGGTTGATCCTCTTCCTCAGAGTCCACCTCGATGACTTTAGGTATGACCCTGCTGGGGGTCCCGCCAGTGATGGTGTGCGCCGCAGCTTGAGAAGGTGAAGGGACTATCGTCACCATCACCGGCATGCCCTTGGGAGGGACGCCGCCAGACATCCCGACCAGCCTCGCTGCAGCAGCCCACGCCAGTCGGAGAACTGTATGATAGAAAGAGACATAAACGTTAGTTGGCATGGCCCACATGTGACAATGAGGAGACCGGTGGAGGAGACTTACGAAGATCGACCTCCGAGCGCTGCTCCTGGGCCGGTACTGATGGGACTCCGAGACGAGGCCCCCCGTATACTGTTGGAAGGCCTGGAGAGTCCAGAGGAGCCACCTCAGACCCCCTGGTCCCACCAGATGCAGAACTAGACGCAGCCATAGGCGCGGGTTCTGAAGGTCCCGCGACATCACCCGCCAAGGAGCGAGAACGAGGCCTACGAACAAGTTCTTCCTGCATGGCTCGAGCATTGGTGAGAAGTCCATAGGGATTCAAGAACGGATCGTAAGAAGAGAAGTTCGGAATGCTACCTCGAGAGCCTCCGCGAAGTCGTCGGATTCTAAGCTTCGGTCTCCGACCTCGCCCTCCTCCAACGGGATCCCTCCTCCAGCCTCGTCCCCCTGAGAAGAGTCCCCTGATTCCTCCGGCAAGGGGAAGCGCTCCCTCAGATCGGCAGCCGATAACTGTGGGGGCACCGTCTGATTCAACAGTACCCTCACCCGAAATGTCATTGGGCGAGGAACACCGCTGGAGTGGACGTAATCCTCCAGCTCGTTCAAGTATTGCTCCGCCTCCGCCGGAGACACCATGAATCCAGCCCGAACTGGGCCTATGCCCGGCAGTTTCATCCCGAGGCGATTCAGGTGGGCCCACATCTCGGGTGGGCTGAGGAATTGCCGGTTGACATCCCAAATATCCCAAGCTTCCGGAAAGACGGCATCTTCTGCCATGTCGATGTGACGCAGCCGCTTCCCCGGAGCCTGAGCGGATATCCGATGGAATCCCCTCGGTGGCCGCCCCTCCGGATGACCTTGCTCTCCCGGAACCACCAGATCCGCTGCTGCTGCCATACCCTCAGCCGGTGCGGGTCTCTCTGCCATGGCAGCCCCGCTGCCGTGGGCGGCCCTAGCTACCCTCCGACCCCGACCTCGAGATAAAGGAGGCCCACCGTCGCCAACCCGGATCGTTGGCTGCTTCAGCATCTCCCCGGGGTAAGCGGCCTCCCAGCTGATGGCGTACTCCTTCACTAAGCCAAAGGCAGCGGTGGACGGAGGCAATGCGATCTGCATCCTTCCATCCTCATGTGTGAACATGAGCCACAACTGCCTCATCACACACGGGTGCTCCTCATGACGCACCTCCCAGTATACCTGCGGGGTCAGCCGCTGGAGGCACCGGAACTGCCTCGCAAAACGATACGGGGTGTACGGTTCACAGATTGGCTCACGGTCTATCCGAGCCACCAACACCCCACCTCGGAAGGCCAGGAGGTAAGCCCGATGTTCTTCCGTCCCCCGTCCATCATCAGTAAGCCTCCCCGTCGGCAGTGGGAAGGGATGAAAGTTGAACTCGTCCGCCCTCCACACCCTATTCAGCACCATCGGAACGGCCAGTTTGAACGGGAAGCTCCCAACTGCGTTCAGAATGGAGGGTCGAAAGTCTGATCCCGGCGGCAAAATGGGGTTTGGATACTCGTAAATCCCCCTGATATGCGCCGCGATCCACCCATACAGGAGGTGGAAGGGCCCGCATATTCTTGGCGGCTTCTTGCCCTCGCTAATACGCCGCAGCATTCTGTATAGTTTGGCGAGCATCGGGATCCCCAGGTTGATCCGCTACTCCATGGCCAACATCGATGCCATGATGAACGAGCTGGGCCGTACCCCCATGCTTGTATCTCTCACTGGTAGGATCCACCCACAGATGAGAGCCGCGATGAACGCCGCCAGCCTGACTATTGGCTGTTGTTCAGTGCTAACACTGAAACCCCAGGTCTTCCATTGGCTGTCCTCCAAGACCCGCCAGTACGAGTGTCCCTTTCCCCGCTGGGCTGCCCTCGGAAAAGTTCGAGGCCTTGGAGGGAACTCTCGATCTTCTGGGAAGTTCAGGAAGCATTTGAACCATCTTCTGAAGTGGACATCCCTCACTGCTTCCTTGTCCTCTCCAGGGACAAGCGCCACCAGCGTTGACGCCAGCCGTGGCATTTGCTCAGCATCTCCCCACACGCTGGCAACGGGGAGGAACTCGTCATACATGGCCCCCAAGATCGGGACCCCGGAAATCTGGTGGACATCCCACAGGCTAATGCCCACCTCCCCGTGATGCAGGTGAAAAGTGTTGGTTCTGGACGACCATATACTCAACAGTTCCGGCATCAGTTTCTTTGGTTGATAAACGTGGAACTGGGAGGCCCATGCCGCCTCATACAATCCCACTCTCCTCAGCTCGTCCTCGAACTCCTCGCAGGAGGCGCCTACCCGGTAGGCCCAGGCCCAGTCATCGGTAAAGTTGCCGCCCTGGCGCAGGTCCCACTCATCGGACCATCCCTTCTTCGGATCCTGCAGAGCCGCCTTCAGCATGGTGCGGTAGAGAGGAGGGGACGTCTCCGGTTGCAGTGGCCTCCCGTCAATATCGTTCACATGATTGTAGAGGCAATCAGCGATGACGGGTGTGAAATCCTCCTGTGCGTGACCATCGGCCGCCCTGAACCATTGGTGCTGGCATGGTCTGCTCCTGAACCAGCAAGCTGGTTCATCCCTTCTTGCCTCAGGGATGAAGACGTCATCCCTCAGCCCGAAGCTGTACAACGGCAGTTTCTTGCACTGCGGGTACTCCCTCTGAACTTCCGACAGCAGGTCTGTCAAGGAAGTGTGGTACGAATGGCTGCGAACCATTTCCCCTAAGCCTGGACGGTTGGCCATCTCATCCCGGCGAGCGGCATCTGCAATCACTCCCAGCACAGCCTCTTGATGGGCCATTTTTAATGTCGACCCTCAGAAAAGTTTTTCCCCTGGATCGCGAAGCAAGGCCGCGAAGTTGAATCACGAAGCTCGACCGCGAAGTGGAATCGCGATGATCGGTCGCGAGACCAAGTCGCGAAGTCTGGCCAAGCCCGACAAAGAAGTTCGCCTAGCGCGGACGCGGAGTCGGAGACCCGCGGTTCGCCGCGAAGCTCGATTCGCGGAGTGCTGTCGCGGAGTACGCGGATCTTCGCAAAATCGAGAGCGCACAAAAAGACAAGGCACGGGAAGACAAAAGAGGGCGGACCCCCTATTTATAGGCGACAACCCTGGAGCATCGCGGCGTGCCTCACCCAAGCGAAGCATCGCGGCGCGTCCGGATCCGCGGCCCCGGCGAGCAGCGCGGGCCCCCCTCTGCGATGCTGCATCGCGAACCACCGACAATTTTGGCGGTTTTTCCCTCAGACTTCGACCCTTCGCCCTCCGCGGCTCCAAGTCTGAGGGGGGGCATTTGTTGGCCTAAAAAATGTGGCCCGAAAGGAAGGAACGAAAAAGACAGCCGGCGCGCTGCCTCGCGAAGCACAGCCGCGAAGCCCCGCCGCGAAGCGTCCCAACCTTGGCACCCCCGCGATGCTCCAGAGGCGGTAAGCCTCCGCGAACCGGTTTGACGTTCGCGAGCCGCCGCGAAGCTCCAAAGGCGGTAATCCTCCGCGAACCCGTTTGACGTTCGCGAGCCGCCGCGAAGCCCCGAAGGCGGCGTGCGAGCCCTGCTTCGCGGCGCCCCTTCCCTATAAATACTCGAATCCCCCTGAGTCCCGGGGAAGGACAATCCGACCTTTCGGCTTCTCCTCTCCCGAATTGCGAAGCACGCTTTGCCCCGGGAATCATGAGCTCCGCAAGGTATTTCTACTTCGCGAGACGACTCTGATTTGTTTCGTTTTGAGCCCCTCTTTCGAGAGGGATGCCCTTCGTGAAGCTCAAGGGCGTTCGCAAAGGAAGGGGATTCCCAAGGGAACCCGGGCAGCCGCGGAGCACTTGTGCTTCGCGAAACACCCAACCCATACGAGTGATCCCTATGCTAAGGCAGGATCGCTCCACTTCGTGAAGCACATTGCTTGGCAGGACCCTGCTTCGCGAACCAATCCTTCTTCGCGAGGCAGTACTCCGCGAACACTGTTCCACTTCGCAAAGAACCTCCCACCCCCACCTATGCCCCATGCTAAGGCCAAGGCACCCCACTTCGCAAAGCACACTCCTCTGCTTAGCGATTCCTCTTTCCGTGCGACCCTCCAGGTTTGCACGATGTGATTTCAAAGTCCCATGGACAACACCTCCCGTAGCATTGCTTCGCCTAATGCTTCTTCGCATAGGCACGCTAACGGCTATTGCTTCTTCGCATAGCCACGCTAACGTGGACCCCTCGAGGGTTCGTCCCACGACCCCCCTTAACCATGGACTTACCGGAACCTTCCCTTCCCCAAGGACCAGAGGGTACCGGTTATGTAAGCCCTAGGGGTGTGGAGTGAACCCACCTCGTCCGAGCTGCAGGACGTTAAACTGCCAAGCACCACGTCCTCAACACATGACGTTAAACTGTGACCCAACCTCGTCTCCCTCACGAAGGGTCCCCCCAGCTCGAACAATCATTACACCACTCGTCTCCATGGGAATGGAACTCTTCCGCACATGGAATGAGATCCTCCTTGTCAGAGTGGTGTATGTTCGCAGGGGAAGGGTCGCCACAGAGCGTAAGTCCCTAACCTTTGGTACGGATGATTGCACCCGTGCATCTCGGTACTTCCCCACTACCAAGGTTAGTGGAGGACGTGATAGGGAACGAGGCACCTCCCATCGTCGGACCAAGGTCCATCTTTCCCGCGCTTTGTCGCGCCATGGGCCTCCATCCTGGAGTAAGTCCCAACACCATGGGCCGCCCAACGCGTAAGCCCCTCTTCGCTTCTCACGGACGCACCCTTCGCGATGTGATCGTCAGGTCCTTGCAACCTCTTGTTTCTCACACTGAGCATGACTCACGTGGGCTTAGAGTGAGCACCGACCCTGACAAACCCTCCTGAACTACGAGGTCTTTGATCCATGTCAAGGCATGGTACGTAGGAAGCCTCCACGAGGTTCAAGCCCACCAATAGTGGACCAAGGTCTACTTTCACGTCGGTTTACCGGAGAAACCCACCTGAACTACGAGGTCTTTGATCCATGTCAAGGCATGGTACGTAGGAAGCCTCTACGAGGTTCAAGCCCACCTGTCGCTCATTCACGTCGGGTCCCATTCTAGTCCAGCGGTAAGCCGTTGTGACCACCTGAACTACGAGGTCTTTGATCCATGTCAAGGCATGGTACGTAGGAAGCCTCTACGAGGTTCAAGCCCACCCGTCGCTCATTCACGTCGGGTCCCATTCTAGTCCAGCGGTAACCCGTTGTGACCACCTGAACTATGAGGTCTTTGATCCATGTCAAGGCATGGTACGTAGGAAGCCTCCACGAGGTTCAAGCCCACCAATAGTGGACCAAGGTCTACTTTCACGTCGGTTTACCGGTGAAACCCACCTAAACTACGAGGTCTTTGATCCATGTCAAGGCATGGTACGTAGGAAGCCTCTACGAGGTTCAAGCCCACCCGTCGCTCATTCACGTCGGGTCCCATTCTAGTCCAGCGGTAAGCCGTTGTGACCTCCTGAACTACGAGGTCTTTGATCCAGGTCAAGGCATGGTACGTAGGAAGCCTCCACGAGGTTCAAGCCCACCAATAGTGGACCAAGGTCTACTTTCACGTCGGTTTACCGGCGAAACCCACCTGAACTACGAGGTCTTTGATCCATGTCAAGGCATGGTACGTAGGAAGCCTCTACGAGGTTCAAGCCCACCCGTCGCTCATTCACATCGGGTCCCATTCTAGTCCAGCGGTAAGCCGTTGTGACCGCCTGAACTACGAGGTATTTGATCCATGTGAAGGCATGGTACGTAGGAAGCCTCTACGAGGTTCAAGCCCACCCGTCGCTCATTCACGTCGGGTCCCATTCTAGTCTAGCGGTAAGCCGTTGTGACCACCTGAACTACGAGGTATTTGATCCATGTCAAGGCATGGTACGTAGGAAGCCTCTACGAGGTTCAAGCCCACCCGTCGCTCATTCACGTCGGGTCCCATTCTGGTCCAGTGGTAAGCCATTGCGACCCCCCATTTGAACTACGAGGTCTTTGATCCATGTCAAGGCATGGTACGTAGGAAGCCTCTACGAGGTTCAAGCCACATTGCTCGGTCGTTCATTCACGTCGAGTTTCACCCCCGTCCAGCACGACGTTAAACTGCACCCCGGTCCAGTGGTAAGCCATTGCGACCCATCCATCCTAACGAACTACGGGGACTTTGATCCGTGCCAAGGCATGGTACGTAGGAAGCCTCCATGAGGTTCAAGCCCACCAATAGTGGACCAAGGTCTACTTTCACGTCGGTTCACCGACACACCCACCCGTCGTTTCTTCACGCCGGGTCCCATCTTCATCCGGCATGACGTTAAACTACATACCCTTTTGAACTACGAGGTCTTTGATCCATGTCAAGGCATGGTACGTAGGAAGCCTCTACGAGGTTCAAGCCCACCCGTCGCTCATTCACGTCGGGTCCAATTCTGGTCCAGTGGTAAGCCATTGCGACCCACCATTTGAACTACGAGGTCTTTGATCCATGTCAAGGCATAGTACGTAGGAATCCTCCCGGAGGATCAAGCCCAACTCCCCTCGGACCAAGGTCTAGCTTCACGTCGGTTTACTGGCACCATCCCGAACTACGCGGAATTTGATTCCCTGCCATGGGGATACGTAGGAAGCCTCTTCAAGGTTCAAGCCCAACTTCACTGTCGCCCCCCTGCGATGGTCCCATTTCATTCTCATCCGTCTCCGCTAGACGTTAAACTCGCGGCATACCCTGTGTTGAACACGGGAAGCTGAGGAAAACCTCAGATACGTGTCTATGACATATAATTCCCCGCACTCGATGTGGGATGCCTCAGGCTTCCACGTCCTCGAGAAGCCTTGTGATCAAGGATAACAGACAGACATGCCAGGTACCCCAGCATCCAGACACGCTACTGATGCCTCAACGTGACTACTCCCCTGACCGAAGGTTGCTGCCCTGACTGGACCCTTTGGAATGTCCCGACAGAAGCAGTGTAATTAACCGGTGTCCATGAAAACATGGAACTGGGAAGAGTTTCACGAACTACGTATTAAATCTATAAGGGAGACCTGGACTAGGTGACGAGTTCCGAGGAGGAATCCACGGAAGGAAGAACCGACATCCCATCATCCCGTTTCGATCAAGGAGAAGACGTACCTGAACAAGGAACGAATGCCGCCCGCCTTTGGAAAGCGGGAATGCGGGGCAACAAAGCCGCGCGTCCCCCCCCCCCCCCCCTGACGGATGGATGCGCGCGCGCCCCGGCGAAAGCGTCGGAAACAGCAGCTCTAAACAAATATCTGGGAGGATGATCTTGGTGAATCTGAAGGATGAGGATAAAGGGAAAAAGTGGTGGTTTTCAAATAGAAGATTCGGAATTGGTAACTTGCGATGGGGAGGAGATCGATAGTGGTGAACATGGAATAGCGAAGTCACGACGGGGTGGAGGTACGAAGAGGGGACGATGGAGTAGTCAGATGCAGTGAAAACAGTTGCATTAAGATGCCGATGTCAGTGAAATTGGTCACTGATGAGTTGGGAAGAATAGCAGAGGTCAAGAAACTGAAGAATTGGAAGAGTGAAATCATGATGGGGAGAGAGGGGAAGCTGAAGGAATAATGAAAGAGGGTTATGGGATATCAACAGCATGTGTGGGACAACACACCGATGAAAACCTCGTGAGGAAGACAAAGGGAGCGGGAGGTGAACCTGATGGAAATCACGAGTGGGGGAAGAATGGAGGAGCACTGCATAATGGAAATGGGGGAGACATAAATCACGATGGGGAGGCTTAGTGGGATCGAGAGGATGAGGGATAAAATGGTAGAGACGGGTAGCGCCGGAGGGTCGTGGATGTGTGTAGGCTTGACACGTATGGGAATTAGGATGTGGAGGTTTATTAGACTGACACATGGTAGGTGAAAAAACTTAAGATTAGTATATATATAGATGTAAAAAATAGAAACATAAAATGGTGATTTACAGAAATGGGTATACAAATCACCAAGACAATCACCTTACCCCATATTAGATCAATAATAGGTTAAGATAAAGAAAAAAGATAAAACTGACCTTCAAAATTGCAATTTTAGAAAGAGACCTATCAACCTAGTTTGGTTATCTATAGACATGAGTAACTTCAATATAAATCTATTCATCAAGAAGAATACAATCAGTCCTAGGTGTGGGCTTCCTCTATGGTACATTCCTTGAACAGTCCTTAAGAATTTTCCTAGAAATAGATAAATATGATTCCAACCATAAAGCATGCCAATCATAATGCCACGACAACCAGCAAACCCTGGTGCACTCGAAGCTACCCCAATAATATTGAGATTAAACCAACCTAAAATCGGCGGTATCCACCGAATAGATTTGAGAACTAATGGATTTATTGCCCTGCCACGAACACCAAGTGATCCTAACAAAACCATATCAAAAACATCATTAGTCATTGACCCAATTTGAATATTACATGACAACATAATTCCATGATGAATATCCAAAACTCCATCCTGAAAATAATATTTGTGATTATTATATTTCAGATCATTTCATGCTCTCCAAGTATAATAAAGTACAGTCACAGTCACGGCCACCATAATGGAATGGATTTGATCACTTCTTGGTGTTCTACACATTGAGATGAGTATCCCTTCAATGGTTTGGATATTAAAGTTTCATCTAAATAACCCCTATATATAACTCCATAACTGATAACTGAAACTGAAATAGATGAATAAATATTTTTGGGTTTCTTCAACATTTAAGCACAGGAAGCAGATTGATGCTAAATTCATTCATGTATGCTAAATTAGGTATTGTATGGCTAAGTAGTATTTCCAAATTTTCCAGATCAACAACAAATCAGAAGGGGAAATAAATTATTTTCTAAAAATTTCTACCCAACGAGGTATGCAAGTATGGTCACCACTGTGATGTAAATAGGAATCCCGGTTAGTGAATTTACAGTACATTTTTTTTATCTATACCAAAATATCACAGTCATAGAAATCATACTAGGTAACATCCACAGCTAGATGAGGAGGTAGTAGATCACAGATAATAGGATTAATTTATAAATCAAAAATACTAACATCCTTCAGAGTTATCGTATTTTAAACATCATCAATAATGGATCTAGAAATCCATGGAGTTCTCCAGACATTCAATTGTGAATTCTTACAAACCACCCATTTTGAACAATCCATAACATCAAAATAGGCCTATTTGATAGTAGAACATATTGATGAGAGAAAATACAAGGGATAAAATACTTTCCCCATTTTTTAAAATACATGCGTTAATTGGAGGCCATGAGGAGGGAGTTGTGGTTAAAGGTAGTCAGAGAGGAGGGAACCACGGTGACAGGTCATTGGAGAGGAGGGTGCCATGGTGAGAGAGGTCTCCGGGGAGGAGGGTGCCACTGTGAGAGACGTCATCGAAAGGAGGGAGACATGGTGAGAGAGTTCGACGGAGAGGAGGGTGCCACGATCAGGAGAGGTTGGGGAGGAGAGGCCGGGAAGAAGAAGTCATTGGGAAGGAGGGAACCGTGGTCAAGCGAGGTCAGGGAGGAGGGAACCGCGGTCAGGTGAGGTCGAGGAGGAGAAATCATCCGGAGGAGAAGAAGCCGGGAGGAGAAGCAGTAGGGAGCGATAGTAGCAAATTGGGGGACCTCGATACCAAATAGGAAAACATGAGGTATATCCACGATTATTAAATTAAACCATGGAAATTAGAAAGATACATCCACAGACCAATAAAATTTTGGATACAGGTCTATGGATATAACTTTAATTTATTGTAGTGATATATAATGGAAAACACAGTTTATGGAGACGGTAGGCCATACGTATGCATAAAGATTTTACTATTTTCATATCATATTGAACAGAAGTAAGTGAATGAGATATATGTAAATGCACACACACACATATCCGATATCATTATTATTTCATATGTTACATTCTTATTAGTAATATATATTTTTAAAATCATCGTTGAATGATGAACGTGGAAATGAATCTCATCGCGTCGTGGAGATGGTAAGTTGTATGTACGCACAAGCGATGATATCATTATGTTGATGGTAAAATATTATATAATTGGATTTTATATTATATATAAATATTCATTAACATGTTACATTTATTATTTCCATCAATTATATTCATTATTATACCCATCCAAATAATAAAGTGTTGAATAAAAAACTACACCACGATATGGAGACAGTAAGATGTACACACTCACGTATGGTGATTTTGTCATTCAAAGGATGGATAGAATAATGAATATGATTGTACCATATTTATAATAACATCTTAGTATATAGATGGTACTTGAGTTATTATTTTAGTATTGAAAAAACTAATAAATAGGAAGCGGAAGAAGAAAAGGACTTTGGAAGATGTGATGAATTAATTACCTCTTCTTTGGGTTCTTCCTATTTTGATTTGATCAAAAGGGATCCTTAGGTTGCGTTCATATCAATATAATTCCTCTAGGTTAAATTGAGGGTAGTCAGAGGATATTTGAGTAGTGTTTGGCCGATCCAAATGCCTTTGGAGGTGTGATTTTGAGAGAAGGGGATGTACCCTTTTATAGGAGAGGTGGGGGTCACTTTATGAAAGGTTTGAAATATTATTTTATTATAAAATAATTTTCAGTTTAAATTGGCTCCAAATGGATTTATTTCTAGTCTAAGGTGGGGATGGGTCTAAATAATCTCAACAAATATGTTTTATACAAATGTATGTCACCATATTAACCTTATCTATTAGATTTATCTTTTAGTAAAATTGTTTAACTTTTACAAAGTATTCTTGTATTTTTATATTACATGGTAAATAAACATACTATAAAATGAAACAAAAACCTCAAGTGGTTCATTAATTACATATATATCATTATATAATTCATTTGGACAAACCATAGATTTTTAGGAATATTATATCATTTAATTATATAGTATTTGTTTTAAAAACTCATTTATGTAAATTATGACACTATTTAGTATTTGGTTTTTGTGAAAGTCAAAAAAACATGATTACTAAGAAAAAAATACATTAAATCAACCATTATATGTCATATTAACCTATAAAATTCTTTTAATTCATCTTAAGTCTCAATTTACATTTTTTTTATAATATCAATTATTTTAATAATTTATTAATAAGGTAATTAATGAACCATCATTGTGTCAAAAATAATTTTTTTTATTTAACGTATAAAATTATAAATAAAACACCATGATGTATGAA
The DNA here is from genome assembly GCA_963277665.1 of Viscum album. Lineage (NCBI taxonomy): Eukaryota > Viridiplantae > Streptophyta > Magnoliopsida > Santalales > Viscaceae > Viscum > Viscum album. The sequence continues at coordinate 1,358,205,773 of OY728148.1, forward strand.
ATATTTTTTTATTTCTAATGAATATTTATAGGTGAATTTATATTATGTATTACCCTATATTATAAATGGTTTAGTTATTAAACATTAAATTAACCACTTTTAAATCTTCTTTAAATAAAATAATAATAATTGTCCTAATCAAATTAAAGTGGACCGAAAGGATAATATTTTACTCATAAAGTTTATTTTGGTCGAAATACACATATACAATAGAATTATGACATGTGTTAGGGTAATTATAATATAATTTTAGCCTTTAATCACCCTATTTACTTTTAAACGTTGTAAACAAAATTCAAAAGTTATCGTTCACAAAAAATTATTTTCATCCTATTGAACCACATTTAACTTATTGATTCAAACCTTGTATCTTTGATTTTTGAAATTTTATTCCCTTAAGTGGTAAAATTACGTTTTATGAAAATTTGCAAATGTGTCTAGAAGGTAGGTAAAAGACGTTAATATAATCAATAAAATTTTATACATCTAATTGTATTATAAAACAAATACAATGAATTTAATTGAACTAATATATTTATTCTGTATCTATTTTGACATTAAAATAAATTTAAATATAATAATTATTTATTCAAATAAAATGTCGGGTTTAAAAAATAACGTAGTGTTTTTCACTATTCATCAAAATTTAATGTTTTCAGAAAAATACTAAATATTAACCCTAAGATAATTTGGATATTCCCAATTCAAAAATGATATCTATTTTAAAAAATTAAATACATATATGATGCATTAATTAATTTAAAATTAATTCTTATTGTCAAAACCAGAAAGCGAGTTTTTGGGAAGTAAAAACTATAAAATGTTTGATATGTGTTTATGTCTAATATAAATTTTAAATAACTTCCAATTAGAAACATTGGATTAAATGATAAAAATTTAATCTAATTATACTTCATGACCATTCAAATGTATAATTTAACAATATAAATTATTTTGATTAAAAAGTTGTTTTTAATTTAATTTTTTTGATTTTCACTATGCATCAAAATATGAAAGTTTTCAAAAAAACACCAAAAATTTATCCAAACTAAATTATTTAGCTGAAATTATAAAGAAGAAGTATATTTTTTCAAATTGAATATAAAAAAGTGTCAAATATTGGATTTAAAAAGGGTTTTACATTAAAAGGCGATAACATTTTTTTTAGAAAAATAAATCTTTTATCTGAAAAAAATGAATTTGGTCTAATATTATTCATATGAAACACATAATATGGATTCTAAAATTATATGGTGTATATTAAATTCAAAATTCAGTTAATAATATTCATAAGCACTTTTTGAATGGCTAGTTTGGTAAGTCGTGGTGCGCTTAGACTTGGTGTTGCATGTAGCGCATGTTATTGAATTACTTTAAAGAGATAACGTACTATGAAATATTGGGGTGTTACACTTGATAGAGAAATGGAAATGGTATTCACTACACAATTACTTTGGATTGAATATCACGGTGCAATTTCGACAGCATAACTACATGACATAAGAATTCATAAAAATGGTTTATGAGAGAGAAAGGATTTTCTAATCATATGAACATGGAATGGATAGTAAGGGGGTCATATAGATAAATGTTCCAACATATGTAATGTAATTTATATTCATATTATAAAATAGTATCATTAATGTAAACGAGAAAAGAGAAATTCCTTACAGAATTTTGGCATGGTGACATGTGTGCGTGAGAGGTATTAATGAGAGAGAAAGAGGTCTCTAATAATTTATACACAAAGAGGGAATTATAAGGGAGGTGAAAAATCATACCACGACATTTATAATTGAAAATAAAAGGGTATAACAATATAAAAAATTTTGGAAAAAAATGGAAAAAGAAGTAATCCCTTACTTGGAAGTGTGATCCCAAAGTCTTGGGAGAGGCTTTTTGGGAGCTTGGAAAATATTCGGGGGATTCTAGGGAGAGGAGGTAATAGTAGGGACGTGATCAAAGGGTTTTGTGTGATGAGAAGTGTGATATTGGGTGGGTTTATATAGGAAAAGAGACTCAAGTCCTTATTATTATGATTTTGGACACCATACATTAAATAATGAAAACCACAAACCAGCCCACATTTTTTGCCCTTGGGTTTTTCCAAAAAAGAGTAGAAAACGTTATTTTATAAGGTTATTGGCCAAACATATTAAATTATTAGGCCTGATTATGTGGAGGTGAGTTACACTCTCAAGTAAATCATTTTAAAATGTTAAAATATTTTATAAGTCTTGGAGGGTCTTCTAAGGCACCATAAAATTAATCAAAAAAATATAAAATCGTGTTATTTTAAAGTTAAATCATATATTGGCTGAAAATAATTTTTATAGTATTTTATTAAATCACTATTTGATCATTGGATGTCATAAAACACATTATATATTTAAACAGTATTTAATTTTTACCCTAAAATTCAAATATATCAAAAAAATGATGAAAAATTCACAGTTAGATAATTTCAACATACTAAATCTAAAAATTAAATCTATTTTATCTAGATAATTTTCTAAATATATGAATTTTCACGTCTAATAGAAAAACTAGTATTTATCAATAATTCATGGGTTTTGACAAAAAACATCTTTCAAACCTTAATAAAAATTACAATTGTATTCAAAAATAGTATATGATAATTCATATTTAATAAAAAGTTATTTAGTAATAATATTTTATTAAAATATTATTTAATTCAAAAATCCATTAGTTTATCAAAATATATTTCTTAATTGAATATTAACAAAAAAATACTATTTGTGATTTTAATACTATTTACAAAGTAACAATAATAAAATGAATATATATTCTTTATTATATACAAAAATTATGAATATAATCATAGCTCTAGGTCCTTGTTACCAAAACCATTATAACACCCTTATAATACATAATGGGTTAGGTGTGTTATGGTGACATACTCTAGGTGAGGCTCAGAGAACATTGTTTGGGTAGTAATCTCTATTAACTACCACTTCCCTGGTAGGTGGTTCCGTTCAAGCTTAACATGTTGAAGCTATATGTGAGATCGGTAAAGAGCGAAGCCCAGTGACACTACCTCCTTTTCGAGCTCTGACTAATTTCATATGGAGTAATTCTACTGGATGAGGCCATCGCTTCCTTTGTCTAAGTAAATTGGATGTCTTAAAGCCCTATATTTATACTAATCATGAGGTCACTGTTCAACAACTATATTAGAAATGGAAACAATTCATAAATGTATTTTTTTAAAAAAATAAATCTAAATAAGTTCATATGGTATATAACCATTTTACATAATAAGACATTTAATTAGATCAAGATAAATTTTCATTAATAAACATTTGGGTCATTACAATCTTCCCCCTTATGAAATATTACGCTAGAAATTTCATTTTCCCATACTTAAATAGATGAGGGTAACTCTTCTTCATCACTTCCTCTGATTCCCATGTTGCTTCTTCAAACTTGTGGTTTCTCTGCAACACTTTTATTAGGGGCATTATCTTATTTCATAGAACTTTTTCTCTACAATATAACATTTTCACCTGCTTCTCTTTATAGGAGAGGTCATTCTCCAATGGTACCACATCTGGATTGAGTGCATGCGATGGGTTAGGCATGTACATCCTCAAGAGTGATACATGGAATACATCATGTACTTGAGATAGGTTTGGTGGGAGTGCTAGTCGATAGGCCACTACTTCAATGGGATCAAGGATCTCAAAAGGGATGATATACCTTGGACTAAGATTTCCCATCTTTACAAATCTCATAACTCTCTTCCACAGTGATATGCAGAGGAATACCATGTATCCTACATCAAACTCTAGGTATCATCGAAGATTATTATCGTAGCTCTTTTGTCGACTCTGAGAAGCATTAATGTGTTTTTAGATGGTCTTAACCTTATCCACTATTTATTTGACCATTTTTGGACCTAGGAGTATTTTTTCCACAACTTCATCCCAACAGGTCAGTGTTCTGCACCTCTTCCCATACAAGGCTTCATAAGGATCCATTTGGATGCTTTGTTGGAAATTGTTATTGTAATAGAACTAAACTAGATGAAGATGTTGATATCATACTCTTTTGAATTCCATTGATCATGTTCTCAATATGTCCTCATGTTTTTGGACAGTCTGCTAAGAATGGTCATCAGTTTGAGGATGATAAGTCGTACTGAAGTTCAGATCAGTATTTAGAGCATGTTCAAGACTCTTCTAGAACATATAGTTGAATCTTGGATCTCAATCAGATATAATAGATAGTGGTACCACAAGCAGCCTTACCACTTCTTTGATATATATCTGTTTCAAATGATCCAATGAGAAATCATCTAAAATTGCAATAAAGTGTTCAGTCATTATAAGATTATCCACAACAACCAAGATAGTGTTGTTTCCTTTGGATGTCTTCAGATGTACGGTGACAAATTCCATAGTGATGTTCTCCCATTTCCATGTTGTTATGAGTAATGGTTGCATCACCCCCTTAGACTTTTGCCTCTCATCCTTCACTTACAGACATACCATGCACTTTGATGTATACTCATCGATCTCCTTAGTAATGTTATCCCACCTATAATGCTATTTGATATCTCGATACATCTTTTTTCCCTAGGTGAATGGATAAATTAAAACTGTGTAAATCATCCAAAAGTTCATTCTTTAACTCTGGATTTGATGGAACACATAATCTTGTCCCAAATCACACAATTAATTCTTCATTAACATTGAACTCTGAGGATTTCCATTTGCTGATAGTTCCCACTTTCTTCTAAATTCCCACATCATCCTTTTGAGCACCCTTTAACCTTTCCAAAAGAGATGGTTGAGAAATCATTTGTGAAAGGATTGATGATGTTCCATTATTTATGATTCCCACATCCATCTTTATAAAATCTAAGAAGATTGGACCCTTTTAAATTCTCATCAATGATAAAATTACAGGGTCCTTTCTTATTATAGAATTCTCCACCTTGTTCTATTTCCTAGTGTGGTAAAGGATTGAGCAGTCATAGTCCTTAATCATCTCTATACATCATTGTTTGCGCATATTCAACAGTTTTTGTGTGAATATATACTTGAGGCTTTTGTGATCTGTATATATTTCTCACTTCTCCCCAAAGAGATACTGTTTCCAAAATTTCAAATAGAATATTACTACATTCACCTCCAAATCATGTGTTGGATGGTATTTCTCATGAACTTTCAATTTCCTTGAATCAAAGGTTCTGATTTTGTCATTTTTCATCAACACACATCCTAGACCCTTATTCGAAGCATAACTAAATACCACAAAAAGTTATACACTTTATTGTAGTGTGAGAACGATCATAGTGATATGCCTACTTATCAACTACTTGAAGTTATCTTCACATTCATCACTCCCAAAAAACATTACTCCCTTCCTAGTTAACTTGGTAAGTGGGTTTTAAAATCGTGAGAAATTTCTCATAAATCGGCGATAATATCCTGTTAAACCCTGGAAGCTACAGATATCAGTCACCTGTGTTATCCTCGACCATCCCTCAATTGCATCTATCTTGGAGGGATCCATAGATAACCCATTTATTGTGATGATATGACCTGATAATTATACTTCCTTCAACCAAAACTCACACTTTCTATACGTTTCATAGATCTCTCCTTACGCAAGGTCTCTAGTATAATGCTTAGATACTCCTCATTCTCCTATATGGTTTTGTAGTATATTATAATATCATCTTTAAAGACTACCAAAAATTTGTCTCGGTAATATTTAAAGATTTTATTAAATAAGTCCATTAATTTTTCTAGAGTATTAGTGAGTCTGAAATGATTTACTATGAATTCATAGTGCTCATGTCTTGTATGGAAATCAGTCTTGGGGATATCCTCATTCTTCACCCTTACATTGTAATATCCTGATCGTAGATCTACCTTGGTGAAGTATTTTTCTCCACATAACTGAACGAACAAGTCATCAATTTGTGGTAGAGGATACTTGTTCTTTATCATGATTTTTTTGAGCTCACGATAATTAATGCAGAGGCACATTGAACCATAATTCTTTTTGATGAAGAGGACTGGTGCACCCCACGGTGAAGCACTTGGGAATATAAAACCTTTATCCAGATTTTCTGGTAGTTGCTTATTCAACTCCTCATGCTCTACAATAGCCATCATATATAGATTTAGGGATATTTTTAATGCCCCAGGTTTATGATCAATTGAAAATTCAGCATCTATTCTAGGAGGAAGACCAGGAAAGCTCTTTGGAAACACTTCAGAAAATTTCCTCACAATAGCCATGTCTTCAAGGATTGTTGCTTCCTTAGACTCAATCATATGAGAAAGATATCAATGCTCGTAGGGAGTAATATCCACACTTGGGATGATGGTTCTATAGAATATTCATCCTCCTCTTTTCAATTGTACAAAATTGGGGGTTGATTCATCATATAGAGAGTTATTCACTCTCATGGAAATTTTTGTTGGATCTATATAAGAAAATCCAATCAATGCCAAGAATTGAATAAAATTCTTCCAAAGGGAGTATGACAGGGTTCTCTAGAAAGTTAAATCCACAAATTATGATAGGGGAGGTGTTATATTCATGGGATGAAATGATTTCCCCATTTTCCATTCTCACCAACATCTTTACATCCATGATTTGTGGTGGTGCTGGGATTGTTCTAAACTTCTGGGATAGAAAATAATTCCTAGAAACAGAATAAAAAAACATGTTCTTTATTCTTGAATGAATAAATAGAATACCTTTTACCACTTCGTTTTTGGGGTTTTCTTCAGTGGTAGTGATGAAAAAATCTCTCGCTTTCTCCCTTGGTGCCTGTTGGTTGCCTATGAAAACCCATATCTTAGGGTATTGGTTTGAAAATTTCCCTAGTTCTTTGTAGTTGATGCAATGAACCACGTGTTGAGGGTCGAATAGAGCATTCCTCTCCTCAAGCAAAGCATCGGCTTTTTATTGTCAATAGTTAATAGCCAGGTTCCCTTCTCTTCCACACATAATGCATTTCCTCATCCCCTTCAGGAAATTTTGGGGTGATTCTTTCCGCACATTTGGAAAGTGGGGTACTGAAATTTCTTAGCACCATTGGATTTATCCATATGACTTGCTAGAATTAAATTCCACCGTATGATAATTATCCCCATGATAACCCTAAGATTATCTGATCTCCATTTAGACTTTGAGGGCACATCAGAAAATTTCATTAGTGCTATTGAAGTCATGGATCACTAGAAACTTCTGTAGACTAGGTTTTATCCCACCAAATAAGCGATCAACCTTGAATTCCAGGGTAACGACAAAGCTGGAGGCCTATCATGCATGCCTTGTGATGTTTTCCTCATACGCTTCATTGTATTAATTGTATTTATTTCTCGATGGCAAGGAAGTCCCTTTCCATCTTAAGTCAGAGGGTGAGAGGAAAATATTTATTGAAAAACATTTTCCAGAAATCCTTCCATTCCAACGCCTTGATATCCTCCTTAGGATTCATATTTTCGATCAATTTCCACCATTGATCAACTTCACCCTCTATATGATAAGAAGCAAGAAGTTCTTTTTATTTTTTTGAACATTGAAGGATAGATATTATATTCTCAATGGAGTTGATCCATTGTTCAGAGATTGAGGGATCAGATGATCCATTAAACGTATGAGGCCTTTGTCTAATGAAGCTCTCGATTGTGGCTTGTTCTTTCTTAGGGGGGGGGGGGGGTTAAACGTTCCTCTTGACCCATGTTTCTATTCAAAACATGAGTTATCTAATATATCATTGTAACAAAGTTTTCAATTCCCGCTACCATCGGATAGGGCATCTCATTAGAACAGTTATCAAATTGTTCTTCGCATCGGTTGTCATCCCAAGTCATCCTATTATAGACCATTGGTTGGAATAAAAAGAAATTTATTGGTAACACATAAATTCAAATCTAATAAAAAAGGGATAACTTATACATTACTTTTATTTCTTTAACTTAGGAATTTATAGGCTTCTATCTATGATATCCATGATCTACTTCCGAACATATATTCTTAGGGAATTTTTTTTATTCACTTAAAAATGGTTCATAATAAGATTATGAATTTATCAAAGCATATCCCCTGGGATTGTTGTAACCAAGACTGAATCAAGGCCCATAATTATGCAGGAGTTCCCATTTGAGTCTAGCTCAATGCAATGTTTTCGGGTTTTACCCCTAGATACATCTGTTCCAAAGACGGCTCTTCCTACTCGTATCTAGATAGGGATGTATTTTCTTGATAAAACGCTTACTAAATACTCTCCAAAATTTATAGATGTTTTTATTATACTTATTCACATCCCTAAGGATTTCACTAGGGTTTTCTAATCCAAATCCTAAAAATAACTAAACTTATAGTCTGATACCAACTATAACAACCCTACTCTTTATTACTCACTGAAAAATGATTTATTATAGCATCATGCACCTAAGACAACTACGATGATTGATATTTATAGTGTATTGGATAAATTAGGAACATTACTTAACAAATTAAAACATAAAATACCACATCGTTCCTGAAAACCTCTTTTACATGACCACAACATTCCTTAGTACTTAACATTTCATGGGATAACATGAGGGCATGAATAAGAAAAGGGTGAGCTATAAATTACTATAAGGGAGTAAACAAGGAATAGCATGAGTATGATAATAAATGTTAGGAAATTAGCATATCAATGGATCATAAGAGAAACATGAACCTAAAGGCATGATATATCATGATTATCATAACATGGAAATGTGGAAACAACATTTAACATGATATTAGCATGATCCAAGGCTCATTGCATGACGATCATGAGTAAACCCTCATTTAAGTTCAATTAGAATGATTAAACACTCACTGCACTTGACATATCATGATACTAGTGTTTACCCAATGCATTGGAGCGCTATCATGGCGCACCATTCTTAATCATTTCATTTCATGCATAAGTGTGCCACATAGATCATACAACATGCATTCATTAAACAAAATCATTTATTCTGGAACAATGGAATGTGGAATTAATATATTAAACTACATAATAAATAATAAATGTTCATAAAGTTGGTGACCCTTGATAGAGAAATGGGAATGGTATTCACTACACAATGACTTTGGCTTGGAAAATCACGGTACAATTTTGGCAGCATAATGGCGTCACATAAGAATTCATAAAAATGGTTGATGAGAGAGAAAGGGGTATCTCATAATATGTACATGAAATATAAAGTAATGGGGTCATATATATAAATGTCCAAACATATGTAATGGAATCTAGATTCATATTATAAAATAATTTCTTGAATGTAAATGAGAAGAGAGAAATTCCTTACTGAATTTACGCATGGTAACAAGTATGCATGGGAATAATTAATGAGAGAGAAATAGGTTTATAATAATTCAAAAATAAAGAGGTCAGTATGGGGGAGGTGAGAAATTGAACCCCAATATTTTTAGTTTAAAATAGAAGGGTATAATTGTAGGACCCCGGGACACCCTAAGAGGGGAGGGTTGAATCATGGTGTAATTTTTTTTAAAACAAGGATCTTGTTCCCACGATAGTAGGAACTCATTAAAACTATATGACTAATGGGAACATAAATAAAAACAACCACAAGAAAAGAGACCACACATCACTTTTACTTAGTTCACCACTAAGGGCTATGTCCAAGGAGCATATGTCAACAGGTTGTCGGTTGTACCAAAATCCACTAAACTTCACTAGATATGGATTATAATGTTCGGGTACAGTCACTCTTTCCCAAGATCACTACCTTTAAAAAATTTTAGGGACATCTCACTATGGCCCTCAGGTCACTCCTGTTGACTCCCCCTAGCTCACTGCCTTTGGTAAAGTCACATTCAATTTATATACATGAAGGTCTCTTCAATAGATTCACATTGAAGTATTTTCCTCTACTTAACATGGGAATCTTCTTGCATCGAAGTCATGAATTGATGCACTTGAAGACACTGAACCACAGAACCAGATAATTAGTTCATGAAAACAGGTTGCACTAAAGATTTCGCACAACACCTACCCTTTGCGCAAAAGATTTAACTTTTGCACCCAAAACAAGAATTTCGCGCGGCAAATATTTCACGCCACAATGCCATTTTCGAGCACCAGGAACGTTTACATGCAGCATCAATTTTTTCTCGCAGCCTCTCCTTTTTCGTGCATCCTCAGAAATTTTCCACGCAACTAAGAATTTTTCGTGCAACTCATAATTTTTCGCACAAATTCCTTTACATGAACCTTTTACACACATCAGTACACAAATATTCTCTAAGTCTTTATTCATACGGAATAATGGGGCTCACCTCTTATTTATAGGTGTCACCGGCCCCCACACACAAAACACTTATTGGCGCGAAAAACCTCTCATTCGGTGTGCAGTAATTTTCTCACATGAATCCTTTTTCGCGCAACCCATGGCTTTTCCATTTTTCAACATTCTAAATCTGAAATATGTCTTGCATGAAAAAAACATACTCCTCTATTACACGAACCACGATGTTTTCACGCACCACGCTATTTTTCGCGCACAACCATGTTTGTCGCGCACCATGATATTTTTCGTGCACATCTCACCTATTTCACACACAAGTAACTTATTTCACACACCACTTCCTCTTTTCCCGCACCTCTTTTTTCCAACAATTCATGCCTTCATTTTCTGATTTTCAGGACAATAAATTTGGAAAACACTAGGAAATGACTTCAGCTTCAATACTGCTGTCTTCATGAACTGTATGATCACATTACTGGGAAACATTATGAACATCCAATGAGTATTGGCAAAAAACACAAACCATACTCAAATTATTTCATAGAATGACCATAGTTCCTACAATAACAATATAAACAAATTTGGAAAAAAATGAGAAAGGAAAAAATAACTTACTCTGAAGTGTGATCTCAAAGGCCTAGGAGAGGCTTGAGAGAGGCTTATTTGGAGCTTGGATCACCCTGGGAGTATTCTAGAGAGAGGAGGAAAGATTAGTAACATGTTCCAAGGGTTCTTAGTGATGATAATATGGAGTTTGGGTGGGTTTATATAGGAAAAGAGAGGCAATTATTTATTATTCAGCTTTTGGACACCATACATTAAACTAAACTAAACTATAAACAATCCCATGGGTTTTTCCACATGGTTTTTTTTCCAAAGGTATGTGGAAAAATTATTTTATAAAACCAATTTCCAAACTTATTAAAATATTATGCATGATTATGTGGAGGTGAGTCCACACACTCAAGGAAATTATTTTAAAATGTTAAAATGTTTTATAAGTCTTGGAGGGCCCACTAAGGCACCATAAAATTAATAAAACAAATATAAAATCACATTATTTTAGTGGAAAAACATATATTGGAGGAAAATCCTTTTTATACTATTTTATTACATCACTATTGATTCATTATGATGTCATAAAAAATTATATATTTAAACATTATTTAATTTTTACCCAAAAATTAGACTATCTCAGAAAATGATGAAAAATTCACCATTAGATAATTTCAATGTCCTAAATCAAAAAATAATATTCATTTAATATAAATAAATTTCTAAATATTTGAATTTTTACTTTTAAAATAAAAACCAACATTTATAAAAAATTCACAAGTTTTGAAAAACCTTCAAACATTAGTAAAAATTACAATTGTGTTCATAAAAATAATACGATGAATTTTATTTAATAAAAATTAATTTAGTTATCATATTTTATTAAAATATTATTTAATTCAAAAATCCATTAATTCATCAAAAAATATTTCTTAATTGAATATTAACTAAAAATACTATTTGAGCTTTAAAAACTATTTACGAAGTAAAAATAGTAAAATGAATATATATTATTTATTATATAAAAAACTAATGAATATAATCATAGTTCTATGGTATTGTTAAATAACCCATTATAACACCAACATAAGTCCTAAGGGTAAGGTGCACGATAGTGACAGACTCTTGGGGAGGCTCAGATAATATCACTCGGGTGGTAATCTCTATTAACTTATACTTCTCCTGTAGGTGGTTTCATTCAAGCTTAACGTGTTGAAGTTCATCTTGGGCTTGGTATAGAATGAAGCCCAATGATTCTACCACTAGTCCATGCTCCGAAAAATGGAATTCCTATGGAGAAATTATTTTACATGAGGCTATCACTTCCTTTTTCTGAGTAAATTGGATTTGTTAAAGACCTATATTTATATTAATCATGTGGTCACTATTCAAAAACTATATTTGAAATGGTAAAAATTATTAACGATATTTTAAAATCCAAAAACATAAAACAATGCATGCGAATATATTGGTAAGCATTTTACATAATAAGATATTTAATTAGGTCAAGTGGAATTTTATTAATAAAAGTTTTGGTTGTTATATTGTTTACGCATTCAATCACTATGAATCAAGTTATTATTTTCCACGTGATTATTTATATTGTTATGTTATTCATAGATATATTACATACAAATGTTAACACTAATAATAATTTTTTAATATTATTCATTCATACTATATTACTCATTCCAAGTTTATTTCATGATTACTTCTATTATATTCTTCCCGTTATGAAGTGTTTTAGATCCCCCGTCTTATGTTTCTATATACCTGGTAATATAAAGATTATTTTGGATGAAATTTATAGATTAATTTCATGTGTGTAGATTTTTTTAGATATATTGATGAGTAATAAAAAAAGTGGGAGTCCCTAGTTCAAAGGAAAATTTCCATTTGATAGGAAATCTATGGAAATTTTAGTTAACGTTTTTTATTATCTCTCAAAAATTACAATCCAGAAAGGTATTGGGTGGGAAAGTAAATTAATATTTTTTTTTAATATTTTAAACATGGAATTTTATGTTTGGTTTTATTTAGTTTGTTTAAAAAAAATATGTAAATGACATGTTTTTTAGAATAGGATCATGGAGTATGGTCTTGGGGAACCATAGTTTTCATCAATGAAGGGATTATATTACATTAAAGGCTAGGATGTTATCATATGAGGATAATTTTAGAGTTTTTTATACCATAATGGGTAAATAATTTATGTGTGACAATAATTTTCAAGGAATATATACCCCCTTATTTGTCTTATGTGATTTGATTTTAATGTAATTAATGATATTTTGGAAATATCAATTGGTATTTTTTGAAAAAAATTCATGATTGATTTATAAGTAGCCCTTAGGGTTGGTATGAAATTTTATGTCAATGCAATTTATTTTATTTTGGGTAAATATTGTTATCCCTTTAGATTATACATGATTTAGATATATTAATCGATTTGTGATTTTATGTTGTTTGGGGATTAGTAGACAATTTGATATTTATGGGAAAAATTTTACATGATTTTTGGGGTTAGTATATAGTAATAATAATATTTATTTAATTGTTATTAAAAACATATAATATGATACTGTAATGAACCAATCCATTTCAACCTATCACATTAACCGAGTCTGGTTGTTACAATGACCAAAGCTAGTTCACGATCTACATTTTTTGGAGAAAAGTAACAAGGTATCATACTTAACCATTTGGGAATGATTTCCCCCCTGAAAAGCTAGAATGAATCAACCATGAATTTTAAATTCTTGACATAAAATAAAAAACTTCAATAAATAAATATATCAAAATAGAGTATACATATAAATAAAAAAATCATAATCCTTAACATATTACAATTTATTAATAATACATATAAATAATATCCATTTTTCAATATAAAAAAAATCTAAAACTCGGGAAAATACCAAAGATTCCCAAAATCCAAAACTTTTATACATGATAATAAATCTATGAGACCAATGCCTCATCTAAACCAAAGAAACCATCGAGTACAGTAATCAATAACATCCACCAGACGACATGGTTCCCTTAGCATTATCAATGTCCTGAAAAACCAAGTCTGTATATTCCCATAATTTTATATAGGGTATGGGGAAAATTCTAGTTGGATAAAAACATGAATATACCTGTGTAATTTCTCTATAAAAACAAATTAATCTATTTTTATAACAACAATTAAAATAATTTCACATTGAAAACATTTCCCTAGAAATGTATTTGGTTTTCTTAAATCAAACCATCCATCAAAAACATGAGTGAAGAAGGATACAAAAAATGAAATCAATCCACATGGAATAAACATACTCAACTCATCTAAACATCAAATACACATAATCATAAAAATAAGTAGAAGCAAAATAAAATATCCAACAAAGGGTTTTTGGTATAAACATAAGGGAATCCAAATCAAACAAGGAATAATAATTATGAATCATTTTCTCTAACCAATGATAATTATTATGACTTTCACTATAACATGGATCACTATATGACTATGTATGTACAAAAAGTTTGGAAGTTGTATCACTTTTCCTCAGGCCCTTCATTCTTTCAGTGGGCTCTCTCATTCCACATGGGAAACACTCTTTATGTGGACCCTCTTAGAACATAGGGGTTATGCTCCCTAACTTTTCCCCGATATAAGAAAATGATTCAATTTTATATGTCACCCACACACACTAAAGTTCTCCCATATTCCAAAAATTGAAAATCATATAATGTATTATAAATTAAACATTCATAAACAAAACACTCCCATTATAACTTAAACATCAATCACAAGGAAACCCCATTTGAAAAGAAAACCTTTAAAAATCTATTTAAAATAATAAATCCATGTTGATAATTTTTTTTGAACACATTTGATGTAGTTTAAACCCCTTACATTATAAAGGATATTTTAAAACATTAAATTCCCTTAATGTTACAAGATCCACATAAAAAATGAATAAATCGTCATTTTTAAAAAAATTTAATGGAAATTTAATGAGTAAAAAAATAAAAGGAATAGATATCATAATGTATTCCATGGAAAAACACCACAATATAGGGGCACCTACCTTGAAACCCGGTGTTAATCTATCACCTTTTTAAAAATACAAATGGAATCAGAAGAAATGGGGCCCTCATACTTCCAAACCAATAAGAAGTAATATAAATACACTATCCAAAACTCTATATTTGGCCAAAAGGCATTATAGGGTTTCAAAAATCCATGAAAATTGAATTATAAGATAGGAACATTTGTTGAGGATGAATAAATTAAGTGATTCAAGGATTAACGACATCAAAAAAACTTACTGTAAAGGAGAAATCACCATGGGAATAAAAGGAAGAGGAAATATAGATAAGAGGAGAGGGTTTCACATAAACAGTGTAAGATCCCAGGTTTTCCTACGAGGTATGGTTTTTTTGTTTATATTATTTTCTATAACCTATTATGAGTACCCAATGTGATAATGGGGTATCAGGGGGTTTCTTGAGAATTTGGGAAGGCCAGTGTTCCACCTTCTGGAAAAACAATGCAGGCCACATGGTTATTAGTAACCATATAGGATCGTCTGCATGGTTACTTCCTACCATTTCGGGATTGTAACATCGGTACAGGGGGTCACATGTTTTGAGGAAACCATGAAACCAGGTCCACATTCATATAAAAAAACAATAGTATTTTAACTAAGTTTTACAGTACTGTTCCCTAAACCGTGCACATGAAACCATGAGAGGTCCCCCTTGACATAGTGAAGGGTGCACAATTGGCACAAAATTTGGCCAACCATGTGGCCAAACCGTTCGACCCAATTAAATGTGGTAAGTGAAAAATTTAACCTAAATGTCTATATTTAACCCCCTTTAATCCTTATTTACTAGAAACAAGAGGATCTACCATCAGTCTCATTGGTTTTGTGCTGGTGAGTTATTTAATCATCTTGTGTTGTACGTTTTTCCTTGGTAACAAATGTGTTATGTGGGTGCAAGATAATATTCCATATTTCTAGGTTTATTAACTAGTCTTCATTTCTCTCTTGATATGGACCAAGTCATAGATCAGTATGGATCAGTGCTCTACTAAAAAACTACAGTTGGTTATATATACCTATAAATCGATGTTTTGTGTTTCATAAGAATATTTTCTATTGTTCCGTGCACCATAATTTACGATGGGACCCTTTTAATCAATTAAATGGGGGTAATTTAATGGATTGAAACATACTAGGGCCTCCCACTTGTTCTTTTGAGTTTTGGGAGGATTTTCCACTAACCTAGGCCACCCATGGTGTGTTCTTTTACCTTTTACCATTGATATACCACCCATGGGGTGTGTGTGAGATTTATTAGTTATAGGTTGAATTTTTTAATCAATTTGAACTGAGTTGAATCGTTATGAGAGGGTTATGCCTCCTTTTCCATTTGATAGCATGATGTGACTTACTTTTATTTCTTAAATTGAATTTTTATATGAGTTGAATGAACTCATGGAATGTGATTAATTTAATTGAATATAAAATGATGAATGATTTTATGAATTAAAATGGTGGTGGATTCCTTGGTTGGAATACCATGGATCCCGATTCCATTAGATGACAAGGACATTTCTCCCATGGATCTTGACTACATTAGTGGACGCATTGGACTCATTTTCTCCATATGTCTTGATTAAGTAGGATTAAATGAGACTAAATACCCCTTCGATCTGGTTATCTTGGACTCACATTGTACATATTATGTTAACATACTCCTTGAACACCACCTAGTTCATTAATATGTTTTCATTGATATTCTCTTGGAACATGACGTGGATGCCTTGGTCTTCAATACCCTAGATCCATCCCTTTGCGATTTTACCATTTTGATTACACTATAAGGTCTTTGAGGATGATTATATTATAAATAAATTTCATGATGAATGTGATATACATAATAATAAAACATGGTTGTAGTAATGGTTTGAACTTATTTATATGGTATGGCTATATTGGATATTTTGTAATCATTTATATATTACCCTAGTATGGGTATCAACTTAAAATTTTTAGAATGTGTGGCTTTAATTAGTAGTTATATTTTAACACTTCCCTTGTTTATGGGAGCATAAATTTTCTTTGAAAGAATCTTTGTCTGGTCTAATAGTATCACTTTATAGCTATTAATCATTCCATGGAAATTTTATTTGTATTACTATCATATATATTATATACCTTGAAAAATGATTTATCTTGTTATAGATATACTTATTTTTTAGAGACACCATTTGTTGTGGCCTATTAAGTGTTATCTCACACCCAATTCGGGACACCATTGGGTACCTAGATCGACTATATGGATGCAGGTATGGAATGAGGAAAGAACCCCGATTATGATTCTTGGTTTGTGCTATGCTTTGGAACACAGAAGCATAGGATCGAGCTGAGGCCTGTGATTCTAGATGGGATAATCCCTTTTTCCCTTTTTGGTATTTTTATACATGTATTGTATAGTGGATTTTATACCTATTTTGAATTTTTTTTCTAGACATGGAAATACACATCATTTTGTATATGAGACATAATCTAGCATTTTTTATTTATTCCGATCATCGATATTTATCTTTTACCTGAATGACTTAGTACTTTTGATATTAACTATAATTATTATTCTATTATATTACACTCTAATATGAGGGAATATTCTCCTAATAGACACACCCTAGTTCCTCACTACTAGTTGGAAGGGTTCGGTATTCAGGGAGATGTACTTGAATCTATGCGACCAACTAACTTGGGGCATCATTAAGTTGAATCCGAGTTAGGATATTACAAAGTGGTATCAGAGCATTTTATTTTTTTGGATTTACTATTATCAGTCAAAATTTAGGGGATTAGGAATATATTGGAATTTGGAAATGAGTTGTGCCTTGGAGTATCTAACCAACATATAGAAGAAATCCAACTTTCCTGAAATGGAAATTGATGTTTTTTTGGATTTTTCCTATTGCTGTTGATTTGATTCCAACATTGGATGAACCACTTGTGGTTCGTTTTTTGATTCTGATTATTTATTTTTCTATGTTTCATAATAAGATGTGGGTATGCATCTCATGAATCATTTTAGTCACTATATATGATTCACATACCACAGATTTCCCATGTTGTCTATAATACATTCCTCAGCTACATGACCTTGTGAAATATGACTTGTGTGATATATCTTATGTTGTGATATATTATTTGTATAGAGAAATTGAGAAACATGGTTGGTACTTAGAGTTCCTTATATAACCTAAACAATGTTTTCCTGATTTTTCGATAGTAGAAATCATAAGCAATCAACTATAGAACATTGAGTCATGAACCATTGGTCACATGGAAAAGAACGTGGTATAGTGTTGATTAAGTGGATGCCATATTTTGGTTCATGAGTTTTATGTGGCAAATTTCTTGGAATTTTTGAATCATTTGGTTTAATAATTAAAATAGAATTGTGATATGATTGTAAAAACGACTGAAATGAAAATTTTGGAACAGAGAACTAACCTATACTTGGATTTTGTGAGGGAAATGTCTCTAGTGATGTTTAAAACAATTTATTTTTACCCAGTTCCAATTTTAGGAGAATGAAAATTGGTAATACCTATTTATAGGAAGGTTTTGAACTATCCTACACTTTTAGCTGAGAAATTTTTGTTGTCGATCTTTTCAGAGGTGTGTGTTTGGAATTGTAGGGACATTCCAACATGATGACCTCTAGTTATACACCATGAGGGTGGTGAAGACCATGATATGAAGTTGTTGGGCCATGGGATGCTAGTAGATCAAGCTATAGTTCATTATATGGAACCAATGGTTTTACTAGACATAGGTGCAGAGGAACATTTCCATGAGGTGTTTTCAAAATATATGTATGAATTTGAGGGACCCCCACAACTTTCTTCATCTTTGTAATAGTTGACGTTTGTGTGGTCCAGTAGTAGAATCCTCCCATGTTCCTAGTGGATAGTGGTTCACAGGATGACGGGCTATAGCTTGAGACTACTTTGTCTATTTTTGATAATCTGGTGACACCTTATTATAGGAGAATAACTCCAATGACTTATATGATTCAAGGATTAACAAATAACTTGTGGTGTCTTTTGAACCAGGATGACAGGATGTGAGAAATGGTTTGGGGGGATTTACAAACTAGGTTCTGTGATTACTTTTTTCCCATAGACTGTATCAAAGTGGGGTCGTGAATTCATGTGTCTGGGGTATGACACGATGATAGTCATAAAATATTTAGCACACTTTATAGAGATTCTATTTTTTTCACCGATATATCTTGTTTATGATCTATCTAGGGCCATACTCTTCGAGGAAGGTCTCAAATATTCCACTTGATCTCAGTTCAATGTGTTCAAGTTGATGATTATTACAAAAAATATTGAATCATGTTATAATTATAGAGCCTAACCAGAGGGAATTAGGGGGCACATAGTAGGGTAGTTTATCCTCTCAACCATGTTATTCAGCTTCCAGTGGAAGGAAGTGACATTTTTAAGTTTCTTGTGAGATGAGTACCAACTAGGCCGTGAGTGCTGGTAGTGTAATTTTCTATCACTATTTTTGGATATAGGGACACATGAGGAATCATTATGATCGATACGCAATCAAGTTTTTATATTGTGACAGTATATTCCACATATGGTGTTTTTAGAAGCTTCCCTATAGTATTCATTTGAAGGTTTTTATCTCTGACTCCACATTCGGGAGTAGGTTTTTTACCTCCACATCAGGCCAGGAGCTGGAGAAGCATTGGTCTTTCAGACTGAGGATATGGTCAAGGCCAAGGAATTCGAGTACCGGTAGTACCTAGAAAGTAGAGTGGGATTTCTCCAGGTAGTGAGGTTGTTTTTCAGGGATGTAGTTTAGTCCAGATATATTATCTATATCCTACCCCTAAGGAGAATATCACTTTGAATTATTTGGTGGTTGGTATAGTTTTAGTATTATTTATACTTGTATCATCCCTTTTTGATATAATTTCTTTACATAGTTTGATATGCACACCGATGGTGGAGAAGATTGGGCTCATTATATAGATTTATGATGGATTTATGGCCTTAGATACTCTATTGGGGATCCGAATGGAGGGTGTATTAAATTGTAGGGAGTGAGCGATTGAGATTCATGGGTGTCACTATGTATGGGTTCTTATTTTCCATGAGATGATAGCTGTTGAAATCCTATATAGGATGAACTGACTAGTTTTTTGTTGTGTCTATTATAATTGATATTGATTTAGGGTGACCTTTACATCGCTAGATGGTGGGGTTTTTATTCAAAAGGGTTCATGGGATGTCAAGGAGAGCCAAGATGTAATATAGCATCGTGGGATGTGTGGGATGACAGAATAGATTTATAGTTTGTATCTGGATGATCAAGGATCACGTTAAGTAGATTTCCTTCACGTTGTTGATAATTTATAGGACATTTTTTGAAAAAATTATTTATTTAACCATTGAGAGGGAGGTGATGTTATCTATAAAGATAGTACAAGGAGCTACGCAAGTATCTATTCCTCCTTATTGGATGGCTATTCTGGAGGTTCAAGAACTCAAGAGGTAGATAAAGGATTTAGTGGCAAAGGGGACTATTCGACCGAGTACTTATTTGAGTGGTTCACTATTCCTGTTTTTGAAAAGAAAGGAGGTACCATCAAGATATGTGTGGATTATATGAAATTGAACAAGTTAATTTTTAAGAATTGGTATCCCTTTCCATGGATATATGACCATTTTGATCAGCTCTAAGGAGAATGTGTGTTCTCGAGAATTGATTTGTGATTTGGATGTCATCAGGTTCATGTTTGACCTATAGACATAACTCACATATATCTTCATAAAATGTATAGTCTATATAAGTATTTTGATGAATATTTCATTCTCATGAATGTGCTTGTCGTTTTCAGGGTGCTAATGAACCAAGTTTCCCATATTTATCTTGATTCGTTTGTGGTAGTTTCTATGGATGATATCTTAGTGTATTCAAACAATTGACATGAAATTTCCAAACATATTTAGATCATTTTAGATACAATGACTGATTATTATTTTTATGCTAATCCCAAAAATTTTCACGCCCATATGTTTAAGATTCACTTCCTTGTTCATATTGTTTTAGAGATAAGAGTATCTCTTGACCTATAGAAGATGAGTTCTATAGTTTTCTAGGAGAGGAACAAGAATGTATTTGATATAAAAATTTTATTAGGGAAATATAGATAATATAGGTGTTTCATATAGGACTTCTCATTCTTAGAGGAACCATTGATGATCTTGAAAAAAAGGGTGGTAATATTGTGTGAAAAGATAAATATGAGACAACCTTTTTGCTGTGAAAAGAGAGACTAACTTCAGTTCATGTCATGATTCTTCTAGATTCGAACATGAGATACACAATTTATTTTGATATATTACATATTAGGCTTGGGGAACTTCTCATACAGGGAGATAGAGTCATGGAATACAAGTCTCATCAGGTGACACCACATGAGAGGAACTACCAACCACATGATCTTGAGTTAGCTGTGGTTGTTCATGCTTTGCACTGTTGGAGACAATATTTACTGGGAGATAATTTTGTGGTGTACATAGAACATAAAATACCCAAGAATAAATTTACAGAGCGTGATCTAAATATGAGGTAGAAAAAGTGGGTTGAGTACCTATAATTTTTTTGACTTTGTGCTTTCCTATATGCATGGAAAGTGAAATGCAGTTACCAATGCAATGAGTAGGAGGAATCAAATAAAGTTGTTTTAGGAAACTAGTAGTGAGTGGAAGCTTATGGATAAAATTTCATATATTCACTGGGAGATAAACGATAGTTATGGACATTATTTTCTTTTTTTCTCTTTAGGTGTGATGTATACTCTTTTAGATAGAGTGATTAATTAACAAGTTTCTGATTTTAAGGGACTAGTCTTATGGGAGTGTGGGGAAGGATATGACCACAAACCTTGTAGGAATATCGGTAAGGATGAAATTCTATATATTTGTGGTCATTTATGGGTTCATGTAGACATATGTGAGGAGATAATGCTGGAGTTTAATGCTTCAGTTTGGTTAGTGAATCTTGTTTTTACGATGATGTATCTTGATTTACATCACCATTACTTGTGGACTAAAATAAAATATGAGGTAGCTAGTTTTGTAATGAGGTTTTCCACCTATGATCTATTGAAGTCAAAATATCAGTGACCATTTGTGATTTTATAGTAGTTACCCATTCCAGAGTTGAAATGGAATGATGTTTTGATGGGTTTTATAATCGGGTTGGTGAGGTCTCCTTGAGGCAGTGATGCTATTTGGGGTGTTCTGGATTGGTTGATTTTTTTTCTCATTTCTTTTTTATCAGGGAGACCATCTATTTAAATGATTCTTGGAGGTTGTATATTCGTGAAATGATATGAATTAATTGGTTCCCTCATCTAAGTGTTTCAAATAGGGATTCTTGGTAAACATCTCATTTCATGAAGATTTTGTATAGGGACGTGGGTACACATGTACTTCAAAGTAGATATACTACCCTCAGACTGACAGGAAGTCAGAGTGTACAATTTAAGTGCTTATAGAAAATCATAGAGCACACATCTTGGATTTGGGATGCTCTTGAGAGAGTAATATTCACCTAATTGAGTTTTCCTACAAAAATATATATTTAGAAATGATAAAAATGGAACTTTATGAGGCATTGTCTGGTAGCCCATGCTGATTGACCTTGTGCTAGTTATAGGTTGGTGAGGAATCTTTTCTCGGACACTGTATCATTAATGATACTTTTGAATAGATTCAATTGATTAGAAAGTGGATGGATGCTTCATAGAATCAAAAAAAAATCTTATGAAAATAACTGTCGATGAAATCTATAGTTTGAGGTTGGGGATTCACCCTTTTCATGTGTCTCTTTAATGTTGGTACATTGATGGATTATGAGATAGGGTAAACATTCACTTTGATATGTCGGTCCATTCGAGATTCTAGGTTGAGTCATGCTAGTAGAATATCTATTTTAGTTGCCTTAGAGGTACCGAGACATGCATGATGTATTCTATGTATCTCAGTTGCACTATTATCATTCAGATCAATCTCGTTATTTTTATCCAGAGGAAGTTGAGTTAAGATAGATGAGATATTTGAGGAGAATCTTATATGTGTTGTGGAAAAGGGAGTGGAGGTTTTTCCAGTCTGGTCAGTTCATCTATTATGGGTGTTATGGTAGCAAGAACATTTGTATATAGAGACAGGGTAATGGGAGGCTGATCTACATTCTCAGTGTACATAATTATGCTTAGGTTATTCTTGACCACCCATCAGAAGGGAATTTAGGGTTGAATTTCGTTAAGGGTGGAAGGTTTTAAGATACCAAGTTTTCTTAAGAGGCATGTATCTTTTGTTTTTATATTTAGATGTTTTATATAGTTCATTGTGAGTACCTAAGGTGACCATAGGGTATCATGAGTTTCTAGGGCTTGTTTGGAGCCCAGATCCCTTCTTTTTGAAAAAAATAAGAGAAGTACACATAGTAAGAAAAAATCATTTGGGACAAGACACTTAGTTACTCCTAACCCTGTGGGGCTTGATAGAGGGGTTAGGTGGATGAATGGTTTGTGGAAACCATGAAACACGATATGCACACCCATGAAAAATCTATAGATATTTAATAGAGACTTGTAGAATGGTTTGCACTCAGTTTTCTAAAATGTGCACATGAAACTATGTAAGGCCCCCTTGATATAGTGAAGGGAACACTGTTGGCACATTGTTTGACCAACCTTGCAAATAAACCGCGTGACCAAGTAAATATAAAAGAAATTAATAATTGTCCCTTGATGATTTCAAAGGATTAAACCTCCATTATCCTGTATTTCTCTAGTGACAGTAATACCTCCCCTTTTCTCAATTTGAGATCTTCTTTCAAGCCAAAGATAGTAATTAAGAGACCCTGTCCGTCAAAAATCAGAATTTAATTTCATTAGAATCATTGGATTTCTGATGCTGAGTTATTAAATCCTCTTGTGTTTTTCTTCATTTTACTTGGTATTGACTGTGTTATTTTGGGTGCAATCTAATATGCCCTATTTATAAGCTCTTTATCCATTCACACTTTTCTCTTGATCTATATCAATCTAGAGATCGATACTAGATAGGTACTCTACTATGGACCTATAGTTAGTGGTCTATACCTATCCTTTTGGGTTTGATGTTTTATAAGCATAATTTTCGTTGTACCACGTGCCAAAATTTCCATCGGTAACTATTTAATTAATTAAATGGTTGCATTGAATATATTGAAACATGCTAGGGATTCTCACATGTTCCAATGAGTTTGTTGGTGTTTTTTTCCAAACCAAGGCCACCCATGAGGTGTTCCCTTGCCTTTTCCCATTATAATACCTCCCACGGGGTTCGTGTGATCTTTCCTAGTTAAAATAATCATTTATAAATAAATTTGAACTTAATTTATTTTTTTTGGAGGAATTTATTCCTCATTTTCCATGTGATATAATGATGTTATTTTTTTATTTTTTTAATAGAATTGTTATATGAGTTGAATAAACTCATGGAATGTGATGAATTTAATTGATTCTGAAATGATGAATGATAAAATGAATTTAAATGGTAGTGGATTATTTGGTTGGTATACCATAGATACTAATTCCATTAGATTCTATAGATGTTTCTCCCATTAATATTGAGTATAATAGTGGATTCCTTGGACCAGTTTTCTCCTTGGGTACTGATTTCATAGGATTCGATGGAACTTGCAAACCCTAGGATCCAAATTTCTTGTTGACATGCTCCTTGGGTTCGACCTAGGTATCTACCATGTTTCCATCAAGATGTTCTAAGGACACAACATTGATGTGTTGATCTTTTATACCTTGGATCCATCCCTTTGTGGTCTGGAACATTTGATTACACAGTTAGTCGGTTGTGGATTATTTGGTCATATGGAAATTCAATGATGAATATGATATACTAGATAATGAGGCCTCATTGTGTTAATGGTTTTAAATTGGTTGTATTGTGTTTTTGTGGTAGATATTTTAACCAATTTTATAAATAGCCCTAATAACAGTATCAGTTTGTAGTTGTTTGAATGGATATATTTACCTATTTGTTATATTTCAATGTTTCCCTTATTTATGGGAGTGTGACTGCTATTTACAAGGAGAATTTTTTGGATTGACAATGTCACTTTATTGCTACAACATTTTCCATGGTCATTTCACATATATTACATTATATCTATTATATACCTTGCACACTACTTTATATTGTTATACGCAGAGTGAATTTATTATAGAAACCATTTGTAATGGCCTATAGAGTGTTCTCTCACACTCTCACAAGGATGTCATTGGGTACTCATAAGGACTATGTGGGTGAAGGTAGGGATTGAGGCAAGTTCCCATAGTACGATGCTTGATTTATGTTATGCCTAATAGTAGGGGAGCACATGACCAAGATGAGGCTAATGATGCTACCTAGGATAGTTCCTTTTTGGTCATTATAATATTTCGATACATACATTTCATATAAAATTGTATCCTTATTTTGGACACTTTATAAAGACATGTCATGATAAATCATTTGGTATTTTAGATAGCTTCTGGAACTTTTTATTTATTTCTATCTTGGATATTTATCTTTAGTCTAGATTATTTCAAGCTTCCTCTATCTACTATTATTATTAATCTCTTCTGTTACACTCTAACATGAGGGCATAGTCTCTCCACAGACACACCCTAGGCCCTCACTGCTAGTCGGAAGACTCTGGCATTCAGGGATATGTTCTTGAGGCAATGTGACCCACTGACATGGGGAAAAGTTTGGTGGAATATAGGTTGGGATGTTACCCATGGGGAGGAAGATCGGTTAGATTAAAACAATAACTGTTAGGACCAATAAGGGTCTATATACCCTGAGAGGGGGGGGGGGTGAATCAGGGTATATATATTATTTTTCAATGTTCATCCTGCCCCACTGGATCTTGACCTCTTTGTTACAAGGGTCACTTTGTTTGCACTTGTGTTTTTATTATGATCACTTATTTTCTTCTTTATCGGATGATGATTATTTAAATGCAATGAAGGGAAGTAATCAAGAAGACGCAAAGATTTTTACTTGCTTCACCCTCACTAGGCTACGTCCAAGGAGCATACGCCGACAAGTTGCCTGTTGTACCAAATTTCACTATTCTTCACTAGATGTGGATACAAAGGTTTGGGTACAGTCACTGTGTCCCAGGCATACTGCCTTTAAAAGATTTAGGGTCAGCTCACTGCTTTCCCAAGGGTCTCTCCCTGTTTATCTCTCTCTAGATCACTGCCGGTGGAGAAGATCACCTTCTTCCTCTTCCTTTTCTCACTACGTAGGAAGGGATCCACTCACAATTTATAGACCTGTAGGTCTCTTCATTTGAATGAAGGAATTCATCTTCCTCTGTAAGTAGATGCTCTGTTGAAGCCCAACTTTCACCCGTAGATGAATCTCTCTTTGAACCAAATTTATTGGGAAACCTTCCACATTCCACACAACCCGAAAATCACTTCCAGAAATAAACCATACTTGGCGCGCAAGTCTATATCAGCGCGCAATTATTGGTGAACAAGTTACAACGGGCACGCAAGTCCACCTCAGACACTTTTGCAACACAAGCTTCCCCAACTCCAAACTTGCACGACTCTCTTCCTTTTACACCCAAACCAATGTTGGCGCGCAACTGCCAACCGTCGCGCAACTTCTCACACTAGGACACAACTTCAACCACCGGCGCGTAACTTCACCCGCGCGACCATACACCACTTGCGCGACCACCACACCTGCACGACGGGAGCTCTGAATCTTCAAAGTGTTGAACTCCGGTGAATAATGAAGAGGGGTGGTCCAGTATTTATAGGCATTTGGTCACCCCTACATGACAGCAGGCAACTCTCACCTCGGCACACAAGTCTTGGTGTGCAAATCTCTTCTCATGCAAGTCACTTGCATGACGTAATTCCAAACATGCACGGACCTCTTTCCTTTTCCATATTTTGATCATTTGATCTTGAAAAACCACAGGCACGCAAGTTCTCAAGCTTTCAATACATCGAAGTGCAAGTCTCTTTCACGGCTCACAAGTCACTTCTATGACACTACAAATACTTGTGCGACACTTATCCCTTTTCCATATTTTGATGATCTGATCTTTAAAAACATATGGCATGAAAGTTTCGAAGCCTTCATGTGCATGGCGCGCAAGTCCCTTTTCCAAAAACCACTTTTCTTCATTTGACGATTTTCAGGCCCAAAAATTTGGCAAACACTAGAAAACGGCGCCACCTTGTATCTATTCTTTTGTACCGCCTCCAGATCATCCATTCCTCTTGTTGAAATTCTTGAATCAAACATGGATCTTTGACCTTAGCTCTTGAACACGACATTCCATCATGAAATCCTCTTTGTCAACAAATTTGTTTTTCATTGTTTTTCTTGGTCAACAATCACCACTTAGATGTCCACATTGTCAACAAACACAATCACCTCAAAAATGCTTCAATGATACCTTGAAGGATTTTTTCCCAACAATAACAACTAACGAAATTTAAGGAAAATAAAAAAATTGAAATGATCTTAACAATCAACTTAGTTACGAAAACCAGGCACTAACTGGGAGGGAGTAACTACCTACCCAAAAAAGGGATACATGGTTTCTATAGTCCACCGTAAAGTTATGAAAACCATGAATAAACTATTCTATAACAAATTGTTGCTAAAAAACCCTGTCACATGGTTACAAGTATGATTCCTCCTAACTATTCAGTAATAGCGTACCTAGGTTTGTTTCTCAAAACATTGACACTTTAGACCTCGAAATCAATGAAACTCCATGAATAAATAAATAAACCTCAAAATAATATGCACCATTTACATTTAGGGTATCATAATTTTCAAAATCATGTTAATTTCTATACCCAAAACATACATAAGGATCCTCATTGTAAATCATGTGAGGACACAACTACCTCACAGAAGCATCATACTGCCATGAATCATGGCTATCACCACTATAATACCAAATCATACAGTCCAATGGAATTAATCTACCATGTATAACCTTGTTCTAAAAATATTGGATATGAAGAGGGTGATCCATAATGGTTGTGTGCAGATCCACCTCCAAATCCATCTATTGTATAACATGAAATTGTTATAGATGCTACATCTTGAACTATAAAACATAAAATATGATATGAATCATTTTTTTCCACAATAACAATTCAAACTAATAGGTTACCATCCCAAAATGAACCATAATGTGAAATGGATTGACATTACACTACACCAATTTTCAATATTTTCACATATAATGTTAACCCAGTTGAATAGATACATGAATAAACACATGATCATTAACGTCAAACTCCAGTGCGTGACAATAATGACTGAACTATGATTTATAGAAACTCTATGTCAATGATAACCTCTTACAAATTAGATTCATTTCATTTATCTCCTTCATGAAGAGACATGGTCAAAAAAAATAACGACCCCCCTTCTCAAATGAATTTGTCAGGGAATGACATGACTTCTCAAAAAACAACACAAAAGGATCCATCTTGATTAATTCTTGAGAACTATTTTTTATGAAAACTGAACCAAAAAGAGATCCATCTCCAACGAATCTACAAATTAAATCATGGAGGATCAAATCACATCTCTTATAATCTAGATATCTTACTTAGTATGGCTATATATCTATAGGCGATACACAATACTCAACTTTAGCTGGGTTCTGATGGATCTGAAGAGAAACTTTGAAAATCATGAAATAAAATGGGTATTTTGATTGGAAACTATAACTATATTCACATCATAAATCCAAATTATATCTCAAAAATTATTGTGTTGAGATCTTCCACTTTGTTTTACTCTTTAATAGGAAGAAAATGGGTATGTTTAGTCAATTAATTTATAACCATATAAATAGAGTCCTTCCCAGTAGGTGAATGTGGCCAAATGATCATGAAATCCCTAGATATATCATCCATCTTCTATACCAGAATAAAAATAGGCTATAGAAAACTGATTGTCCTTTTATATTTATCTATGATCCTCTCAAAGGAAAACCCTCGTGATATAAAATCAGTTAGTGACCATCACATCTATGGATACCAATTTCGATTCCTCGGTTTATAAAACATCTTATAATCCTTGAAATGAACAACCCAACTAGAATAGTTCCCCTCATGTATTACCTCTTACCTCATGTTCAAAGAAACTACCTTCTACTTCTGAGATAATAAGGTACCATTGTGGGATTGATACTAATCACCTATGGTCTACCCAATATTTAAATCTTTGCTAATCTTCAAGAATTATAAGTAATATTCCTATTCAACAACACCAGGTCATCAATAAAATTTGTGACCTAATCAATGGTAATGAAATACCATTATGGATCTTCATTCACATCAAAACTCAGAACAATAAACAAAATCCTCAAACACCACTCATCCACAGATTCATTCAGCACCTAGATCGATAACAACCTTCTCAAGGCATCAATGACCACATTACCCTTCCCAAGTGGATAAGTGATTTTCAAATAAAAATTACAATGATATTCAACCCTAAAACTATTTAAAAGGATAATAATACTATTGGGTAAAATATAATTCATGCTCTTATGATCCAAATAAATTATAAACCAATCCATGAAGAGGTAATGATGCCAAGTCTTCAATTATTGCATCACAAATACCAATTCTAGGCCAATTGTGGTGTAATGGTTTTATTGTACTAATGGATAAATAGAAATATAACTCATTACATGATCATCATGAATTAACACATATCCAATCCCCACACTTGAGAAAAAAAACATTGAATATCCCTTCCCAGGCATAGGAAGAATCCAAACTAGAGCTAATGTAAACTGGAAATGTATCTACTCATAACATCTTTATCACTTCTCACAAGACTCAAATTTCAAACCATTCAGATATGTGGTTGTCAAGGGTGAATATAGCCTATATAATTCCAAAAAAAGTTCCAATAATTGCTTAAAAACTGAAAAATATCCAGATCTGAAACATATTATGGGTTCATTACCAAAATTAGAGCACCTAGATCTTTTCAAGATCCACCATAATACATTTCTCCAAAATCAAATATCTTAAAAACATTACAATATATGTCTGAAACTAGAATTTGGATATATTAGCATATAAGAAATTCAATTTCATGGTTCTCAAAAAACCCATTAGATAGTCTCTGAAGTCCTCCTCTTTCTTGGAGTACACGAAGATCTCATCTATAAAACAAATCATGATAGAGTCGAAAAAATATGAATGTATAGGTTTATCAAAGATATAAAGACAATGTGAGAACTATTAATGATAAATGACATAACTAATTCATAAAAATTTCTAAACTGGGACCTGAATCTAATATTAGTATGATCATCTAATCAGACCCTCAACTCGTGTTACTTCGACTTTAGTAGATTTGTTTTACAAAAAAGGGTTCCTTTAGATAGTTCAAAAGATAATGAAATAAAGTTAATGGGTATTTATTCTCAAATATCACCTAAATAATCTTGTTATAATCTATGAAATTTTGAGATTCCCATATGATTTATTTTTAGATATATGTAGAGATACCCATAATGACATACTAAGAGAGATTCATTTATTACATTCAAGATGATCCAACAAACCCATTAACATTGAAAACTAGGTTGGATATATTCGAGGTGATGGTAATGAAATGGGGATCATCTATAGGAGAAGGTTGATAGTAATCTCAACCTCTCATTCGGGAGGAAATACAAAAAAATAATCAATAAATACCTAGGGGTATTGATACAAAACTCATGAAAGACATCCATCTGATCCATACTCAACTACATAAAAGAAGAACAAAGATAACAATCCAAAAAACTATCTCACACTAGAGTAATGTTTTATTCTTTTATAAACCTTATTCCATGTTGATGGTTATATTGAAAACATATACGCTCAATATATGGAACTCATGCATGACTTCCACACTAACATATAAAAAATGAAACTCATGGAATATAATGATTTACCCTTTATTTCATCCACATGAGGTTAGTAGATCCATCATAAATTGAATCAACTCTTCTATCAAACCAAAATAATTAAGAAGTTGTGACATGATAAATGAATGTGAAGAACCCGATTCAAAAAAATAAAAATCAATGGAATAAGCAATTTACAATATATTTTTAATGGTGGTTGGTCCAAATTCAGATTCCGTAGTTGAATTTTAAATGTATAATGATAGCCTAACTCGGTCCTACTATGAGCCTTATCAACTAATGAGAATAAGATTTAGAATTTGGGTGTAATCCTACACCATTGCAAGAATCAGATCGTGTAACTCCCAAGAATGAAAAAAGTTAAAATGAAAATAATGATATAACTCATGTAAACAAGGCGAACCTTTTGGTTTTGGGATCCTACCTGATTATAACTCCATAGTTAATCATTCATGACCTAGAGCAGTGATTAGGATGTGTGACCTTTTGAGAAGATTCTTAGGGTGTGTGCGAGTGAGGACAAAGTATACTAGAAAGAAAATGGGTTGTCCTGTAGGGATATTCATTAGTCTAATGACCTATTCAGGCATGTGGGTGGGTCCTAAGAAGGAGACCATGTGTCTTTAGAAAAAATGGGGGTACATGGCAGGCCAAGACCCGATGACCATGTTTAGGTGTGGGTGTCTGTGCTATTAGCTGGGCTTGATTTTTTTTTTCATTAGTATTAGAGAAGGAACCTAGCCTTACATGTAGTGAAACTCCCTTAGATGAGTTGTATGGTCCAGAAAGAGGGAATTATGCTATATGGGGGGGGGGGTAATGTAATACCCTATAATGATAAAGGGTAAAATGACTAAATGATTTCAACCACTTCAATAATGTTCATCATTTTTTGGGAGCCTACATGTTTAGAACTCCACGGTTAAGCATGCTTGGCCTTGAGTGATGATCAAGATGGGTGACCTTCTGGGGAAGATTCCCAATGTTTGTACGTGTGAGGAAAAAATAACACTATAAAGAACATGTGTTATCCTGTGGGTACATTCATTAGATATATGACCCATTTAGGCACATGGTTGGGCCCAAGTGGTTGAACCATGTGTCTATGAGGAAATTCGTGGTACCTAGTAGGCCAAGAACTGACAACCATGTAAAATTTGGGGTTTTATGCTATCATAAATTCCTATTAATCATAAATCACACATGATAATCCTTAAAAAATAAATAACTATCTCTATTACCATATGAGGCTGTATTGTAGATGCATTGAATGTGACTCAGAAGCCCATATAGATGGCGCATCCTTAGTTCCTCGAGGTAGTTACGCCTAGTGTGGCCAAGAATCCCATATTAATAACAAGTCACCAACATAATCTTTAGGTAAACCAATGACAATAAAACCGATGACCATTTAACACCAATACCACAACCATGAAAAGATTTATACCACATCTATTTTTGTGTAGAGGAAGTGCACCAGCTACCGTACTTCTAAAGAAAAACCCACTGAGATCTATCATTCCTACAAGGTATATATTATACAAATCTACTTTATCAATCGCATAGGTGTATGATGGTTGGAAAAGGATAATATTCATCTACATTATTTAGGGCTCGAAGACCATATCAAAATATATAGCCTTGATATAATCATTCATTATTAGATGAGTAGATATATGAACAAAATTGAAAAACTGAGTTGAATAATATATCACAAAATGGTATCATTGTTCCATGGTTAAAAATCAATCAGCCTTCTATACCCTCATTCTCTAGGAATAAAACTACTAATTGAAATAATTTTTAAAAATAGCCTAGGTGATATACTCATGAAACATTTCCTGCACTATGAATTCCAACCACCTCCTTCCTATTCCTTCCAAAATATAATTGGTGAAGTAATATTTCTAGGTCATAGGGATATTTATAAAACAAATACATGCCTGATATTTTCAATCAATTCATCAGGATCTTGGGTTATAATTTTCCCATAGAGGTTTGGTGGATTTCGGTTGGTAAACTCTTGGGCATGGTCCAATGTCTATGTCTATCCTATTTTGTCATCTTTTTCCAAGGGTAGGATAGTACAAATTACCGATTCCACCAGAGTAGTTTTAACGAGAGGGTTTTCTTACTGATTATTATTTGTAGTTCCCTCCCTTCACATACAGGAGGCCTTTATGGAAATATCTATAATAAAATTGGCACAAACCTATTCAATCATCATCAATTAAACCATAATAAATGCTTATAATAAATCGAAAACAACTAATATTAGAATTAACACAAATTCCAAATGAAGGAGGGGTTAAAACATAAATAAAATTAAATATTTTTCCACTAAGAACAGTTTGGCTGTACTGTTTGATAAATTGGGTTCCACCCATGAAAAAATGAATGTGATAGATTGTCAACCTGTTTGAATGGGATCCACATGATTTACTCTAATAATATACCAAAATATTTTGACTCTTATTTCCTCCCCTATTTCATCGTAAAAAAAAATTTCTCAAAACCACAAATGGGTTAATCCAAAAACCCATAATCAATAAAAAATGATAAAAAAAATATCAATAAAATAACGCATATATACCAAATTTAAAACAAAACTCTAGAACAACCATTTAAATTCGACATTTTTCATGACTGAGAGATAGCTAATAACACATCCACACCTACCTCTCATGCCTTTAATATTTTATCCACTATCAACCATTGAGACCAAATTAAAAAATGAGGACTAAAAAATATTTTGTAATGAACCAAATTGATTCAACATTCCACATCACCCCAGACATCATGCCATTAGTCTCGAAGTGTGTTCTTAATCACCTAGGGCTAGAGACAAGGACCATGTTATTATAAAAATCCAGTTGGTAATAATTTTACCCTTGAAAAACTTTCATAAACCATCCATGAATTTTAACTACCCACCAACAAATAATAAGCATTAAAGGATGTAGTTTCCCAAAAAGAACGTACACATAAATGACAAAAATAGATGTAATATTCATCATCCCTTTGAAATTTATAAACAAGACTTATAAAATATATAAATCATTTGATAAAATAAAAATATCAAAATATGGATAAGGGAAAAGTGGTTGATACATAACATCCAAAAAAATATTAAATCAAAAAAATTCTATGTGTAGAAAAAACTCTATGAGACCGATATCTGAACCATCCCAAACCAATCATAGAATAAATCAATCAAGAAGAGAAATCGAATGAAATAGTTACCTTACCATTTTGTATTTCCAGAAAAACCATGTCTATAAGCCCCATAAATATTATGCATGATATGAAGTAAAATACCTATATGATACCTCTATTAATCTATATATGGTATTTCTATGTTAAAAAAATATATTTTGAAATACAAATTCAAAATAATTTCACTTTAAAAATACTTTAATATTATTTTGGTGTTCTAAAAAACCATGCTAAAAAAACCTGATTAAATAAGGATCGAATAAAGCAATAGTGATTCCACATAGTGTAAATTTTCTGAAATCATCTAAACATGGAATAAGGATTAGAATAAACATAATCATAAAAAATTTAATATATCTAAGAAGGGGTTTTAGGCATAAACATAAGGGAATAAAAATCAAATAAGGCACAAGAAATATGCATCATGTACTATAACTAATGGTTTCTAGTATGACATGTTCAAAGAAACAGTTCAATAGCGTTTTAAGAGAGTATAACAAGTTTTAGGATCTCTCTTGATCTTTCTTGATTTCCTATGTTATTTCGATGGGATTTATTTTTTAAATTGTTTATTACTCTTTTTATGGGTTAGCATTGTCCCCAAGTGCTACACACCCCAGCTAGTCCATGATATTAGATAAGGCATAAATTTTCTAATACCCCCACACACCCTTGGTCTCCCGTGTTCCAAAACTCTATAATCCCAAAAATTATTATAAATTAAAATTCCATATACCACACATGACCAAAATAAATTAAATATCAATCAAAAGGAAAAACCATTACATTAAACCTTATAAAAATCCATTTGAAACAAAAAAATCCCCCTTGAGGCATTTAACAGAACACATTTAATGCATTAAATCCCACTTCCATTAGAATTTCCTTTTAAAACCATTAAATTTCTATTAGATTTTAGGAACCACATAAAAATTGGATAAACCATCCTTTTCAACACAATTTAATGCTAATTTAATATATAAAATATATAATTAATCATGAGAAAAAAATCGATTGAAAATAACCACTAGGTAGAGAAACTTACCTTGAAATTGGTTGCGAACATGACCCCATCTCCATATACCACTCGAATTGAAACAATTGTGGTCCTCACACACATAAATTCTATAAAGAAACAATAATACCCCATCCCAGCCATATATTTGGGTATAAATCATGTTAGAGTTTCACTACTCTTTGATACTAGAAGAATAAGGGAGGTATGAGGGGGGAGGATGATTAAATTAAGATATTCAAGGATTACCTCAAAAAACTACCAAAAGAAAAATTAAAATCATCAAGGTAATTAAGGGAATAGGAACTTCATCCTAATAGGAGAGGTATACTCATGAAATGGAGTAAAACCTTTTCATGGAATTTAAGGAAAATAAAAAAAGTTCAACAAGATTGAAAATCTGTATGGTTTAGAGACATAGTTAGGCAATCCATGCACCAATACTACATGATACATTTCCTCCACAAAACAAGGCTACAATATTTCTTAAGAGTAAAACATGATTTTAAAAAACCATGTGGAAGACATTCTATGAACCATTATAAGAGAAACACCCCTCTCAAATGGATATCCACACAGTTACTCAAAAACATGTATTAACCATATTCTCATAACTGTTTCTATAAAAAGGGTCTATTTTTTACTCTAACTATGATGAAATACATGAATAAATATATAAATGAAATTCAAAATAATGTGAACTAGGGATTGTTGGGTGTGAAAAGCACTTTAGTGGAAACCCTGAGGATAAATATAAGTGTAAGAAGGTTTCCTAAAATTTTGGTAAAGTAAATACTGTGTGGTTTCCTATAAAAAACATGCCTATAAAGATACCAAAATTGGTTACATGATATTTATTTGCTTTACCTAAGGTTAATAATTCGGAAATAGTTTGGTTGGGTCTCAACTTAATCTTTACATAGTAATAAATAAGCGGGTCAAACTACACACCAGGTTTGACACTCCTGAGGGATATAATTTGAATGATTCATGTGTTATTGATATACAATTTTTTAGGATTTTAATATATTTTTATATCATGATTCAATATTATATTATGAAAAAACTAATATATTTTGATCAATGAGGGAAATTAAAATTTTTAGGATGCAATAAATTTAAGGAATAAAATATAACACCCCAAATTATAGTAATTGTTATCCTTTGACTGAATACTATATTTAATAGCTTGTATCACCCTACATATTAAAGAAAAATTAACCATGATATATTTACAAGACAAGTAATAAATATTAACATTAAAATATAACTACTGAATTTGAATGGATAAATAGAAGTAACTGAATTAAGAAATCTATATAAAAAAGTGAAGCAATAGAATCATGTGGTGGGAGTATTCCTTACAAGGATCATTGGATGGAACTTTGAATCAAATTATCATCACTAATATTTTACTTTTTCTAATATCAAGATGAGATTTATCAGGTATAAATTGAGAAGAATCATATATGGTAAATTTTCACATTCATGAAAATATATACGATATCCAAGTTAGATAAATCATCACTCATGATGACCACCTTTGATTATCATCCCTTTTGTTAATATGTCGATATCTAGAGTGGTTTTTTATGTATAATTCAGGAGGCTATAAATAAATAAATATTAATGTAATAAATTTTCTCATTATTTTAAATTTTTATCAAATTTGACATTAAAATAAATTCAAAAGGCTTTCATTGATGATAATATGTTAAATAATGTAAATGGATTTGATATTTGGAATCAACATGTCCAAATTAGTGAATAATTTTTATTTTTTTACTTCAAAATAAGTTACCAAGGTAAAAATTAGTCATTAATGTAATGTTTATAACTAGGTAATTATTTTAAATCAAGATATAAAAGCCTCAAAATATCTCAAAAAATAAAAAATTATATCGGTGAATAAATGATTTTATGACATTAACTTATTTTTTTCCTCAAATTATCAATTTTCAATCTAATGTTCATGAATATGATATATATTTTAATATTATTAAATTAATATTAGTAAAAATTCCACCCATCTCGCTTAAAAAATAACCCCTTCACCACCCCAGTTCACATTCCACCTAAAGCATAATGGCATGAAAAATATATACTAAAACACCTCCAAAAACTATTTTCCATGTACTAGTGGTTCTTGAATCACCAAAATACAAATCTATGAAGGCATAAGTAGTGGTCTAAAAGAGTATTTCTAAGGGGTAATTATTCTAACTAAGTCCTCTTAAATTTTATTACTCTTACACCTTATCCAAATCTATTACAACCATCTTAATATATTTAATTTAGAATAAATTGTGTAATGGTATGGTGTTATTTTAATGTAATAACCATTAGCTAATGTCCTATGATTTATTACCAAATACCAATGTTGATCGTGATATGGTTCTACTACCACCTTCATGAACAAAGTATTTCATTTCTCATAACCACCTTACATGAATGGTTCTTAAAGTATATTTAATGATTAAATATTATATTTATGACATTTTAATAAATTTTGAAAGATAAATTAGGAATAATAATAATAATAATAATAAATTTTCATTTTAAATTTATTGCCTAAAATGAGAATACCAAGACTTTTGTCTTAATTTGAATCTATTTTATACAACATAAGTAACTATAATAATTTTTCATTTAAAAATTTAAATAATAAAAATATCTATAATTAAATAATTAAATATATTGTGTAACTCTTTTGAATATAGTCAATGAAACAAAGCGGTTTTGGAGGAATTAACTTAATAACCCCTAGGTCTTGATGAGAGAAAAAAAATACCAAAATTGAATGACATATAATAATAAATTAAAGTTAAATAAAATATAAAAAAATATATTAAGAATGTATCTAAAAAAATAATTTGGTTATCCATGAAGTTAAAATCACATTCCATGCTATTCAAGACATAAGGTAAGGGTTCTTGGCGTCAATTTTAATTCCAAGATGAAATATTATAATTATGAACTAGTTCAATTCTATATAGTCTAAATAAGACTATGATGACTAATTATAGCTTAAAATAAGTTTAATCTTGGTATTTTTTCTTTCATTTAATTTCTCTAATTTTTGTCTTCCTTCCATTAATAGATTACAATATTTGAGATGGTTGTTAACTTAATTTAATTTAATTGAGTTATAGTACAGAATTTTTAACATTATCCTTCTATATTTGGTTTACCCAACCCTGTGATTGTATTTTATTTTATTCCTATTTTATTTATTAGGGTTTAAATATATAATTTACAATTCTCTTTCCATTAGTTAAAAATTACATGAAGTAGTTTCTTATATATAGACTCAAATTTATCTCTTTATTATGATCATGAATCCTATTTTATCATGTTCACATTCTTTCAATTTTCATAATAATTTTATTATACCTAATTTAATGATTTTTTAAGGAAATTTTATGTTAGATTTGACTTTTTACCAAGGTTTAAAAAGAATGTTTGTGAAATTTTATGTATGGTTCATTTTTAACTTTCTTTAAAAAAGTGAGAAAAAAAATTATGTTTAACATTTATCAAAAGAGTCTGTTTCTTTCCAATTTTATGAACAAAATTAATAAAGGTTCTAATTAAATATTATATAGCTTATAAATGAATAATATATTACCATTTTGTTGTGTTTATATTTTTTAAATATATTGTTTATTATTTTAGAAGAATAAATAATTGGATTTTATTCCACTTATTTATGGTGCTCGATAGTTTTTTGGTGGTTGTGGTTGGTTTACTTGTGTTTTTTCTTACTAATTATGGTGTTTTGGTTTTAGTGGTTATGCTTGTGATGGATAAAATCATTATTAGTTTGGTATGGTCTTTGGACACAGTGTGAGACTTCAGATACTTGGTAATGTTTTTGATGCATTTGATGTTCATGATAGTGTTCTCTATTTTTTTATGGTGGACCAATCGATTGAGGAGGTTTCTACATTGGGGAATATCATTGTAGATTCCTTCAACCACTCAAACTCTTATCTAATTCCAAGGTCCACCACCCCCTTCCAAGTCAGTCTAGTGTGATGGATCAAAAGGAGGTTAAGTGAGGTGATGCTCGAAAGGCTCTTGGATTTCCTAGTGCCACAACTAACATGATCTTCTTCTCATTTGGCTCTGTTTTTAGTGGTCCAAAATTTTCTACAACATGTATCATTTGGATGGTTTTGGAAGTTGTCTTTCTTGTGATGGTTCAGTATGGTTTGACAGATTAGATGGTGAATGTTCTGGTTTTCAGTTTCAAGCGTGGTTAGTTGTAGTCTCTGACATGATGATGAAGGGGATGAGAAGATGGTGGTGGTGACTTGTTTATGGGGATGACAATGTTGTTGATGTTGTGAGATTTACATGAAATTACTTAATGTAGTAGGTTTCTCACCACTCAGAATCTCACAGCCCGAGGTGGTTAGTGGTTCTAGGATCAAGGTATAATTTAAAATTTAGAATTCAAAGATTTATGTTAGGTCAATTTAAAATTTGAATTTGGATTCTCACTTTCTATTTTTGAATTTTACGAGATATGATATTGTTGAATTTGATATTTTGAATGAGATTTTCCCACTAAATCTTAATGTGTATTTTAGAAAATAAAAAAACGGATTTCATAATATTTATTAATATGGAATTTTTTTTATATAGAGTATTTTTATACAGACCATCACATTAAAATTAGTTTTTATGATGCATGTGATGATTTTAATTATTATGTTATTAGTTGATATATAAGATTCTTATATTATTAGTTTTTTGATATTTTATAATTATTATTTATTCCTTCCATAGTATTCATTCCTGGTTTATTCAATGATGGATTATATTGTACCCGACCCCTTACTAACTATTTCATTACACCCTTATTATATTTCCATTTACTAGATTATGAAGAATAGAGTTACGTATGAAATGTCTTGATGGTTGTCATGTGTGGTAAATTTTACATGATATTTGGATGACGTTTTCTTAAATTAATAGACCTATGATTTTTGAACAAGATCCCATTTTATAGGGAATATATGGGTTTCTTTTGTTAATTTGTTTTCTTCAATATCTAAAACTATATTCATAAAAGGTTTTGGGTGTGTAAGTGACTCAATATTTATTATTTATATTGTATATATGGGTGGTTATAGTTGTGTTATTTCAGTTATTTTTAATGCCAATATGCAAACGATATGTTTTTAGAATCACATCTTGGGGTCCGGTTCTAGGGTATCTGTCGAAAGTGGGTGTAGATCTAAACATAGAACACATATGTAAAACATGTTGGGGAGCGAAACCATGTTTGAACTTTAATCCTACATCACAATAATAATTTGACCATATCTATTTCTATTTCATTTTGATTCTCGATCATAAAACAACTACTAAACATAACTAAATACTTCCATGCATACTCACACTTTTTCCAATATTATCCAAGTCCAGAATAAACAATGTGTGCACCATATATCATTAATAAATTATAGATTAATAGGATTTTATTCAATAAATTCCAAATCCATAAAACCTCTATATCGTTAACATGATAGATCGCATTCACATTGACTCTAACATAACTTCTCTATGGATATTCCACACTCATCAACATGCTCTAATTTCATATTTCAATATTAATCATTTTTCTATAAATGTGGTTATATTTTCATTGTCTTCCGCTTTGAATCACCCTATTTATATTTCTTCATGAATCACCATATCTCTAATGTAACATCACCACCATTATTTTTTCCCATTTGAATAATGCTCATCTTTATTTATCCATAAAAACCTCTCAGTTATTTAATCATTATTTCGTTGTAAAAAAATACAACATTAGGGTAATCCTTGATTATTAAGCATCATTTTTTAAAAAAAATATCCAATATTTTTAAAATATCCTTCATTAACTGATAACAAATCCAATACACAACCTTTAGTTTTAATATGCTCTCCATTAATACTTTATTATCTATTATTTTGTTAATCCATCTATATATTTATTCTCTCGAATTTATAAATAATTATATGTATTTATGTTTATCTCTTTCTTCCCAATTGGAAAATAAAATTCATTGGGCCTCTCAACTGTATTTTGGCTTTAACTTCTTCCTCTTTATCAATAACATATTTGAAATACAATTTCCAGGAAAAACAACTTATCCATATAATTAAAACTTGTCCCCATATTAATATTGATAAATATACCATTTTTATAAATGATTATAGGATTCGATATAATATATCTTTCTTTGTAATATTCATCTCTACCATTAATTTTTAAAAAATAAACCTTTAATTATTTTCAATACTTAAATGAAAATCTTTACGTTGAGAAATTAAACTCTCCCTTTTTCATATAAAAAATTCCCAACCTTTATCTATTTCTCAAAAATATTCAATCATTCAGAAAATTTATTCTATTTAAAAAAACAATTCATCATTCTTATCCCTAAATTTTACTTATTTATAAATCATTTATTTCTTATTAGGACATATTGAATTTAATGATTTTCACCTTCGTATATCATATTTGGTAAAAACATTATTTCATCTATATAGATTCATGATTGAAACAACTTATGTGTTTATAAAGACTCTAACTCCACTTATTGATAATAATTACAAATTTTTCATTCAATATTTAAACTATTATCAGTTATTGTTTGACTCTTAATGATTTTTAGTGTGTGAACCTACCACTACTAAATGATACAACCTTAAAACCTCAATGATTACTAAGTAGTAAATTTTTATAGAGAATATGAATTGAATTCAATGAATTTAATTTATCCCATTACACTAAATTACCTCAAAAAATGTGTTCAAATTGACCATTAACTCCTTTAATTATATCCCAATGATCTTAGTCACACATTAACAAGATTTTTAATGATTAAAAAATAATATACAAAGAGTGATATATTCCACATTATTAATCAAATGAAACCAATTTTTATATTAAACTCTTGATACCACATGTGGATTATCGTCATTATTTATTTTTCACGGCTCCCATTTAAAAATTAGGACAATCTACCTTTGAATCTCTAACCCCTAGTTCACCTTAATTTGTTCAACTATAGTGTTTTCTATTATAACTAAACTATCCTCTATATATATTTTAATGTATTAAAACAATATCACTACTGGAAATTTGGGCTATAGCCACGGTTTGAGAAATCATGTATAGATTTTGTGTCGTTATAGGCCTATACCTATAGAGATGGTTTGTAAATGTGGCTCTAGGTCTACAGCCACGATTCAAACCATGGATTTAGGTATACAACCACGGTTCAAACCATGTTAATATCACTATAACCACATTTTAGAACCATGGACCTACTAGATGATGGACACTATTTATTTCCACGATTAGAAACAATGGCATTAGACTTATAGCCAAGATTAGAAACCATGGCTATAAGGCCTGAAAACCATAAAAAATATCCCCCACACCCTGCATAGCCCCCCTGGATAGCCCGCCCCACCTTCAGTAGGCCACCCACTAGAAAACCCCCCTCCCCCTACAAAGCCCCCCTAAACGCCCCCCTGCAGACCCCTCCCTCCTGGACACGCCCCTCCTTCCTGGACACCCTACAAAAACCCCCTCCCCTCCCTTGGACATCCCCCATCCCCCCTGAAAAGCACCCCTCCTGGACAACCCCCCAGCAGACCCCTCCCTCCCTCTTGGAAACCCCTACCTCCTAGACACTATAGATCGCCCACCCTATATAAACCCTCCCCTCCCCCCTCCACTGGATAGCCCCCTCCCCCCTGCATAGCCACCCCTCTAGACCCCTCCCTTTTGGGAACCCGCCTGCATCCCCCTACCTCCTGGACACTAGACACCCCCAACCTATATAAACTTTCCTCCCCCTCCCCTGGACAACCCCCCTTCCCCTTGAAAATCCCCCCTCCTGGACAACCTCCCTCACTCCGGGACACCCCCCTGAAAACCCATCCCTCTTGGACACTAGATACCACACCCAACATAAACCCCCTCCCCTGGACAACCCCCTCTCCCTAAAAATCCCCCTTGACATCCCCCCACCGTAAAGACCCCATGGATGACCCCCATCCAGTAGAACCCTCCCTCCTGGACACCCCCTCCCCCTGTAGACCCCCCCCCCCTCATGGACACCCCCTCTCCCCCCTCCTAGACACTAGACACCCCACCCTACATAACCCCCTGGACACCCCCACCATCCCACCCGGACACCCCCTTCCTCCCTGCACACCCCCTTCCCTCCCCCCTCACCCAACCCCCTCCCTCTAGACACCCTGCAGAAATAGCCTATGCATTACATAAAAAATAGGTCACCTTCATATTCAAATCCTCTCCTACCAAAAAACCAAAGTTCCTATAGAAATGAGAGGAAGTCTCGGGGTGGAACACCCAACTCAAACCCCCTCCCCCAGCACACCCCCTACCCCTTTCCCCCCACCAGCACACCCCCTCCCCCTGCCCCCAGCACACCCCTACCCCCCCCTACACACCCCTCCACCTACACCTAGCACACCCCAAACCCATGCCCCCACCTGCACACCCCTCCCCCTGCCGCCAGCACACACCCTGCCCCCCAACTTCACACCCCCTCCCCCTGCCCCCCACCCCCCCCCCCCCCAACTGCACACCCCCTCCCCCTTCCCCAAGAAAACCCCCTTCCCCCTGCCCCCTTCCCACTCAACACACTCCCATAATGAGTTCAGATTGAAGAGAAAATTATTTAGACAACTATTCTTATTTATAAATAAGGCCAATTGTGATAATGCCTACTGTTTAAACTACAGAAGGAAGAGATATACTGGGGGTGAAGCGTTAGTCAATGGATCCAATTATCCTTGGATCACTTGCTGATAGAGATCGAACTGATGATGTGATTATGGAAACCATTGAAAATTCTCATACCCCACCTATACCATCATCACCACCTATTGTACATGAGGGATCACCCTCTATTAGTAAGATCTCATAAAGTTATAAAATGTAATATTTTTCCTCAGATATTCTAAATGAGTTAGATAATATTTGAGGAGATTATACTAAGATAAAATAGGTGATAAAATATAATAATGATGAGATTAGAGAACTTAATAAGTCCTCTATTCCCAAGGTTGATTGTGACAAGTTGGTTGGGTTAATGACTACCCAAACAAAGTTGATTAGGAGTCTCCAATCATTCCCCCTATTAAAAAAGTTCTTACTAAAGTAATTTTCAAAGATCTTAAGGATGTGAATGGTATAGTTAGATATTTGATATATTTCTATACAACTAAGTACGAGTTAAATGATCTTGGTGTTATGGTTTTATCTCAAAGGTACATGTTCTAAAATATTTCAATGGTGCAATTAGACACGTCACAAGATGTTCTTGATGAGGTTAA
Organism: Viscum album; assembly: GCA_963277665.1. Taxonomy (NCBI): domain Eukaryota; kingdom Viridiplantae; phylum Streptophyta; class Magnoliopsida; order Santalales; family Viscaceae; genus Viscum; species Viscum album. Next base: position 1,358,250,319 of record OY728148.1, read on the forward strand.
GTCCTTCACGACTAAAATGAAGGGAATATTACACACTTTATATTGTGTTGTATTAATCTAGTTTGAGTTCATCAAAAGGTTTCAACCCAATATAACTTCCACATAAGATCCTTCAGTTGTTCCAATTTTTTAGAGTGGAGTTGATAAATTCCTCTCAAATTTGAATAATGTATCCTTACTGATTCTATCCCTATAGTGTGATATTTTCACCCCATTCCTTATTAAACATATAAATAGGAATATTATTGGTGAGTTCCCTAATACCAAAGAAAATTTCAGGATTATTGGTATTGGAACTAATAGATCTATAAAATTAAGTAGTGGTCTTTTATGATGAATTTTATGGGAAGATGATTGAGATCATGAATGTCTCTAAGGATGATCAATGTATTGTTTTTAGATCTCTATTAATAGTATCTAGAAACTACTAGCATTTGTTAACCTCTTTGAACAATGTATATAAATAAGTTCAAGGGAAATATTCATATTCTTCCTTGACAAAGATAGTGGTTATTAGAAACCCTTTTTTTAAAAAAATAAATCAATTATGGAAACAAGTTTATAAAACAATTAGTCAATAATATAATTCAAATTAAAGGTTTAGGTAGAGGGAACCTACCTAAACCTTAAGGCGTGATTCTTTTGATGATGAAAACTCAAATCTTCATTGTTTCTGATTGTACGCATATTAAACTTCACATATATATAAGGAAACCTAGCCCTTATGTACATATTTTCATGGCCATATAAGCACAAGGGGATCCTTAGATATGTGTTTATACTTTCATATACCATTTTACACTAACACATGTATGCATTTTTCATATCTATATATAAGAACACCTAGCCCGAATATAGATATTCATACTGCCATGAGTGAATATATATAAATCAGGAACTTATATATTTATATGGCTACCTACATATACCCAGTTAATCCTTTGTCAACGGCAAGTCAAATCCACCTCAACGAAATCCAAAATGCACTGTAGAAATATAAGGAACCCTAAAATCACAAATTCCCTAATTAAAATTCGTCCAAAGAATAAAAACAGAATAAAACTTAACCAAATACAATGTTGAAATCACTGTCATCGATGGTTGTGGATAGAACCGGCCTAATAATAAGAAACCACCTGTAAGAAAATAGTTGTAAAAAATGAGATATAACGACTTCTTATATATATGGGATCAGTGTGTTAATTGTAGATGATAAAAAATATATGAATACATTACCAACAATGAAAAAATAATGTTGAGATTGATATGTACATCCCAATACTAAAAAACATGATCATTAATAAACCTCTATTTTTCAAATATCACCTTCAAATGCCTATTCAAAAACCAAAAATCACCAAAATATGGAAATGAAGTAAATATCCATCAGCTCTTAAATGTGATAAATTGGGATTAGGCATTGTTCTTAAACAAGAATATTCTTTCCATGAATGTATAAAATACCTAAACTCTTCATGCATGTATCCTTCTTGATTTTCTAGATTGAAACCTCACTTTTAGAACATTCTTCTTCTGGAATTCACCTTTATTCATAGTTTATATAGGTTTGTCAATTTTATAAAGTATAGAATTTCCCATATTTTATTATTAATGAATCCCCTAACCCCCTTCACCCCCACCTCCCTCGGTACTAGCCTTTCCCATTAATAGTCCCTCCCCCACAAACATCCACTACCCCTCCCCCTACACCACCCCACCCCTTGCCCTAGCCTCAACCATCCCCCCTAGCCGGCACTAGCCTCCAAACCCCTGCACCACCCCCCCTAACCACCTACACCACCCCACCCCTTCCCCTGCACCACGCCCACCCCTTCCCCTAAACTAGCCTCCCCCAAACCAGTCCCCTCCCCCCAAAAACAGTCCCCCCAACCCGGTCCCCTCCCCAAAAACCCAGTCCCCTCCACCCCACCTTCCTAACCCCTCCTACACCACCCCAGCCCCCCTAGCCTCCACCATCCCCCAAACCCCTATCCTGCACCATCCCCCACACCACCACAACCCTGCACCATCCCCCCAAAACCTTCCTTCACCACCCCACCATTCCCCTGTACTATCCTCCCCCTCAAACCATTCCCCTCCCCCAAAAACAAATCCCCTACCCCCTAACCCCCCCTACACCAGACCCTAACCCCTAGGCTGCACCATCCCCCCCCCCCAAATTCCCTCTACTTATATTTTTCTATAAATATAAAAGTGGGCTACATTTTTATTATTCCTAGTGGTATATGTTCTAATGTATTTTGGGAATACCTACTCAGTTTCATGTCTATGTAGTATCTTTTATTTTATTCCATATGCTACTCTCATGTTACATCTAGTTTGGGTTGTATTGTATTTCATTAAATGAATCATATAGAAATGGTTTCCTTTGTTTCATATTCAGTAGGTTATTCTCATCTCTATAAAAATCATCCCCCAATGATCTAGTATTCCCCTAGAACATATTTATAGACTTTGATGTTCTGGGGATTCCACCTAAGGTTAATAACATATCTTTCCATTCCCAATAAAATAGGTATGTGGAAGGATGTTTCACTAGTGGGAGGAAACATTATTAAAAATTTGGCAAATAAACTCATAATCATTGAGGCAAAAATCCCACTATCATCCTTGTTCAGATTATATTTGATTGAATTACATATTCTACTTATGTTGGGCCTATTTATATTGATTGAGAAATAATATGAGTGGGCACCCGAGTACACTTTTATTGAGAGTGGGGATCTATCACAAGGAACTTCAGGATATAGGATCACCTAGAAAGAGACTAAAAAGGGGGTATCTATTTCTCAGGCCTAACAATATTCACCCACCCTCGCTTTGGAGGTGTGGTTTCACTACTTGGATGCCTCTATCCACTTCCATATCGATCAACATTCTATTATATTATAGGGATGTGGGTTATTGTTCACCAAGCCACCAGTCCATCCATTTTATCTCTCTAAGACCTCCCTGTCATTGTATACTTCCTCTTCTATTGAATTTTCAAACCCTATCCCTATTATGAATGAAATCAGTGGTCCGATAGGCCGACACTATATTCATATTTTTGTGGATATTAGTAGCCCGACTGCCCAGCATGAGTATTTACATGTTTACTAAAGAAAGGGGGTGGGACATGCCACCAAAAAAGGTGAAGAGGACTTCTTTTTTAACCATAATCCCCAAAACAGAACATATTTTTTGATCATAAACATACTTAATGAGTAGCCCTAAACATAAAATCCAACATAGACCATGACAATAATGTAGATTTCCCTTGTGGTATATGAGCATGCTTCACCCAGTATCCTTGATTAGACTTCTATTATTTTATACCAACCCATTCAAGATGGGTAGTCAGTTTCCACCTTGGTATCGCATTATCCATAATAGGTAACTATTAATTCTATTGATAATACCAACCATCTTAAGTAGATATCTCCTGATGAGAAAGACATTCATATGGAAGACACCAGGTGGGAGCCGGTGGATGTGAACGTAGAGTCTTAGGATCCACCTAATACAAAATTTTTATCTATTTTGAACTTAACTTGTGTTGGATATGTATTTATTTACACTTTTGTTTATTTTTTCCAACTTTTTATTCCTTTAATGAACATATAGGATAATTTTTTAATCACCTCTTCTTTATATGCATCAATGTTTATCTTTGTTGACCTCACCAATTTAAAGTAAAATAATTTTATGATTGTGGACTCGCATCCCCTTTATCATAACTGAAAAGAGGTTTCCAAACACAGCATATCCATTTTTTATTCACCACAATACCTACATACCATAGGAACCCATATAAGGAAATATGAACATTATGGAGTGAGCATCATAGAACAGCACAACCAAATTAAGTGAAACCTAATTAACACCCAGAGGTTCATACCAATTGGAAGCTAACTCAAGGATACAAGGATCTAATAACATGAAAAAATCCCCAAAAAGGACCAACACCTTCAACCATAAGGAGATTGGTCCTCACTAGAACGGTTGACAAAATTTACCTTTAAACATCTAAAAATGGTCAACAATTTACTCTTAACATTGAAAATTAACAAGATCCATGAATAAGTAAATGACTACCCTTAAAGATGAACACTCCCCTTTAACCCGATCCATCCTGGGGAGTCATGATTTAATAAAATAAAAACATATACCACACTTTGTCATGTTTCTAAAATAACATCAAATGGTCCCAACCTATAGGATGGGGCAAAACCCCTAAAGAAGAAGAAAATAAGGCACTCCATATTCCAAAAATCACATTTATTTAAAAAACACTATATTCCTTAATAAAAAAATCCATTTTCTAATAACTCCAATTTTTTTAGAAGAACAAAACCATCTGGAAATTTTTTTTATTTCTTTTAAAATTCAACTTTTAATTAAGAGTTCAAAAACATTTTATCCCAATTTTAAAAACCAATAATTACCTTACAAAATAAGGAATCAACTATAATGCTCAAATACCATTCTCCAAACCATTTTCCAAAAAAATTCACCCACAATTAATTTTTGTTTTAAATATTAACTACGCCATCATCATCCAATAAAATCAAAAAAATATTTTTTGGAACGCAGCCCAAGGGATCTAAAATTATCATATAATTGTATATCCAATGATTTTTATAACTAAATAATTTTCTAGTTTCTATACCCAAATCAACCAATATAAAAATTAAATTAAAAACTTGGAAAAGAAATTCCATTTGATAATAAAAATAGAGTAACCCCCAAACCAAAAATCATTCATGAAATTCAAAACCATTTTTTAGACAACCATAAATTCTTCTGTTCAAAAAAAAAATAACTTTCAATAAAAAACTCAAATTTTACTAAAAATGGTTTGAAAAATAAAACAAAAATGGGGGAACAAAGAAATCCCTGTAAAATAAAATTTACATCTTCAACATAAAATAACACCCACCTTGACTAAACTACTTGTGTATTAAATTTCCAAAGGGTAGTCTAAACATATATTGAAATGGGATAAAAACCTTGAATGCTTTTTATTGAGGAAGATTAAATATTATCCTAGGATCTAATACCATTTATAATGAAATATCATGGAGATACCATCTTAATATACATGAAACCTAAATCACACCTCTTGCATGCATTTTATTGAGGAAGATTAAATATTATCCTATGGAAATAAAACTATAGGTATAGACATTTGATATGAATTCATACCCAAATGTTTTGGGCAAGGAACTGATAATCAAGAAGGGTATATATGAGGACAGGTAGAATGATTAATTCAACTCTGTATAAGACCCATGACTAAGTTTTCAATCATTACAATGGGAGAAACTTACAATATTAGGAAGTGGAAAGATCATCAGAAGTATCAGGAAAGATACTATATGGGTCAAAGTAAGAGTTCTTTAGTGTACTGTATTGTATTTTATCTAAGCAAGCTATTAAATTCTATGAAAAGTAGGTATTATAGTCATTCTTACAATAAGACTCCAATGGAATTACATAGATTTTTCTTGTCAAGTAATATATGTTGGTATTTTTTTAGGGAATGAAAATATTGATATGGGAAATTAGTTAAAGCTGGGTGTGGATACTCTTATCAAAGAATGCAGACTCCCAATTCATTGATGACTTACAGGAAACTTAGTAAAGCCGATTAAGGCCTAGATTATATAGTGGATAAGGTCCAAGATAATAAAAAAGTGGAATTATCTATTATTCGGTTCATTATATGATAAATTGTATCCTATCTACCACTTTTCAAGATACATTCAATTATTATCCTCTTACAATTTTGTTATAAAATTAGATTATATCCATTTTCAATTCATATTCAACCTATTTCATTAAATAATCTTCATATTTTTCAAATAAATAAATATGATAAAGGTATGAATATATTGTATCATTTGTTATAACAAAATATAAAGGTATAATATTAAAAAGTTCATACCTATGGATCAACTATCCAACCAGGATACAGACTAATGTCCAGAAGTTCGAATATTGCACACTCATGAGTAAACTCCGAATCATCAATTCTGCAAGCATGGTGCATGTAAAGTAAATTTGATTATAACCATAACAAATTGTTACTAATGTCTTGAAAAAAATGGTATAAAATAACCATTACCTCCTGAATTTTATATTCACGTCAATCCTGGTTGCAAGTCATCGGAGAAAATCAATTTCATCAGCTATCTTTTCTTGTTAATTCTCTGCATAGCATACATCGCTACCCTACACACTTGTGCAAGTCATCAAACTCAAAATATGATTAGTAAAACTAATTTAGTGGCTTCCTCAAGCAAAAAATTAAAAATTGGACTATATACTGTTGGTAGTGTGTCAGAGGAGATAGAGGGGCCACCTCAGAGCAACGTCATCGAGGAGGTACGATGGTCGCATCAGAGGAGGATACAATTAAATATAATAATAACAAAACTTAACTACTAAATAAACAAACATATCTCGTGGTAGAATAATTCAATATATGTAGAAACAGTTAGAAACACCACAATACAATTAAGTATGACAATAATAAAACCTCACTGCATAATAAAATTACACATATTAACAATAAAAAAAATACAATTCACATCAATAGTGAGTCTCAATATCAGTATCATAAGATTCATGATAACCCTCATCCACGTCTCCTACAAAAACACCATCATCACCTCTCACGCCACCACCATCATCATCGACCATAGCATCGATACCGACACCGACACTGGGACCGACTCCGACTACAGCTCTAGCTCCAGCTCGAGCTCCGGCTCTGCCAGAAGAATATATATTTGAAAAACTCATTGACATCAAACATGCGTCAACCACTTCAGTTTCCTCTAGTGAATGTATAGAAGAAATTCCATACATAACTTTCATCATATTTTCAAATATCAGATTTTCTGATTTTTGAGTTTCTTCTTTAATTGTAGAATTCATCTGTTATGTAAAGACCCGTAAAATTCAAGGGAATTTTTTTTTCTTAATTTGTTTTCGGATTTTACAAGAACGCAGTCTCTGACGGCACTTGATTCTGAGGCACGGTGTGCCCGGAATTTCTATCCGAAGTTTAGCTCGGGTACATTCAGTGAACGAACGATCGGGAATTCCTATCTTTTGAACTAGTGCTTGGAATCGAATTCCGAGGGAACCGATGGAACTGTAGCGCCGATAATTGCTTAGGAACGCCATTTCCGGAGTAGCGTTTTCACGAGAGATGATGATAAAAATTGTGGAAGTTTAACTTATTTTTTTAACTACAATTTTTATTTTCATTAAGTGGTTTAAGGATTTGGGTGGAAGTTGGGTAACTACCCAACTTACCAAGGGAGGTTATGAGGGTGGTGGGTCCCACAAGAACCCCACCCCTTCATATTCTTCAACCCCCCTCAACTCACCTTTTAATTTTGATAACTTAAGTATTAATAACTTATGTTATTAATGGTGTGAGTTTAATGTGTGTGTAGGTTTGAATTTCAAACTCATGTCTAGTTAATAAATTAAATGAGGGCTTAATTTATTTTGGGATAGTTTCTTGTGGTGGAGTCTTGGGGAGGAAAAGGCTAAGGATTGAGGAACTTCTTCATCTTCGATGAAGAACGCGAAGAACACATTGGACTCTGTCGAAGAACACTGAGTCCTTGGAGACTGACTACGCGATGTCGTAGACCGCGACGGTTCTTCTGCGACGTCTTCTTCCGCAACGTCTCCTTCCGCAACCTCTCCTTCCGTGACGTCTTTTTCCGCGACGAATCCTCATTCGAAGAACCTCTGTTCAAGCTACGCTCGAGGTAGGGGTTTGTTTATTTTATTTTTTTCGTGAATATTACTTTGACGTTCTTCATGTATTATGACCAAATGCTATCGATTAACGAGAGGGGGCCGGACCGCACAAACACGGCCGACCCACCTCCTTTATCCTTGTTGGTTCTATTTTGGATTGGAACGGAATGGCGTGGTGCCGTCACACCACGTGGAATCATGCGGAAAAGAATGTACGGTGCCATCGCGCCGCACCGTGAAATCGAACAAGGACGCGACGTCGCCGCGCCACGTCAGAGAGAACCGAAGGCACTGTAGTTGGATAGGGGCCGCGGCGGAGGGGTGCGGCGCAGTTGGGCCGCACCAGACGAACCAAGCCGCAGCTGATTTTTGGCCGCGAAGGAGTAGGGTGACCGGCGGCCGGTTTCGGGCCCCCGGTGTCGGAGCAGGGAGGGGACCGGCCGACGCCGGTCCCGTGGCGGCAGAAATAGGCCGGCCGGGGCAGGCCAGCCAGATAGGGGGGAAGCCAGGGGTTCAAACCCCTAGCTGGCCAAGCTAGCGGCCCCCATTAAGGGGGGCCGCGGTTTCAAATCATGGGGGGGGGGAGCGCCCCCCACCCCCCCCCCCCCCCCCGCAAAAGCAGAACGGCTCGGCCGTTCGGCCGAGCCAACTGGCACCGCGCGCCGGGTCGCTGCGATGGGCCGAGGGGCCGGGCCATTCTCAGACAGTCCGACTCGGACCCGGGGCGGGTCGACCCGGTTCGGGCCGACCCAGGGGGTCCCGGGCCGGGTCGGTCCGGGCCCGAAACCCCTGTTTTCGGAACCTTTTTGGTCTTTTTCCCATATCTCAGGCTACGGACCACCGATCGACGTGCCGTTAGCGGCGATGCGATCCTTGGATTGAGACGGTCGTTTTTGTATATCACGCACAAGGTTTCGGAATACTAGGGGTTCGGCCAGGTTGGATCGTACACGAAACCAACCGGGCCCTTAGGGCGGAAACGCTCATACCTTAAGTTCCGGACGTCCGATTGACATGCCATCGACTTTGATGGATTTCTCTTAGTGAGATGGATCTTTTGGCTTACTCCACCCTAGGTTTGGACGCAGGTGGAGTACGGTCGGGTTGGTTTTTCCTTAAAAACCAACCGGGCCCCTGGGACGAAAAAGCCAATAACTCTCAGACCGGGCGTCCGATTGATGCGCCGTCTGCGACGCTGAGTTCCTGTTGACGATACAGAACTTTTGGATATATCAACTCTGGACTATGTGTCAGTTGATGTATCAGCCTCTCGGCTCGTGGAGCGGACCCTCCCGAATGAGCTTACTGTGTGCGGGAACCCTAGTGCTGGCTTCGTTTGCGACTGTGACGACGACGACGACTGTACAGAGATCCTCAGTGGATTCGACGGTGATGACTACAGCACTCAATGATCCTACGTGGATCAGTGCTACTGATCTTGTGTGGGTCCAATCCTGTGTCGTTCAGCGCTCAGCGGTTCTGTGTGAGCCAGCGCCTACAGATCCTATGTGGGTCTGATCCTGTGTGGGTCTTTGTGGGGGTTAGTTACCTATCGATCCTGTGTGGGTGAGATCCTTTGTGGGTCATTGTAGGGGTTAGTTACCTATCGATCCTGTGTGGGTCAGATTATTTGTGGGTCATTGCGGGGGTTAGTTATCTATCGATCCTGTGTGGGTCAGATACTTTGTGGGTCATTTCGGGGGTTAGTACCTATCGATCATTTGTGGGTCCGATGGCTTAGATGAATCAGTGGAAATATCTAATCATCTATATCGTCATATGAAGAAGTATACCTGTGTGAGTTGAATCCTGTTTTGCATTCCTATGTGGATTGTGTTGTGATATCCTATGTGGATTTATGTTTTTTTTTCCTGTGTGGACTGGGTTGTACTTGGGCTCGGATGTTGGAGCCGAACGAGAATTTATGACTTAGGTATATGTATGGGCATATACCTAAGTGGTGTCGTATGTTACTTCATGATTGTATCTTTTCTTTGTAGATTTTGGGAGACCTTCGGGGGTCTCGGGGTCCCTACTGAGTAGCTTATACTCACCCCTGCACGGGCTATGCCCACACTATGTTTTGTTGGTTGCAGACGACGGACAACGTTGATCATGGTTGAAGCTTGCGGAGCAGGATGGTACCTGGAGGTGGACCACTGGCGGGACGTACTCGGAGTGGACGGTTGGACTCGAGGAGCTGTGGAGGCTATCTGTTCTCACCCTTCAGGTGGGAGTCCTAGTGGTGCGGCGGCCGACGTATCCGTACACCAGGACCCTGACTTCTGATTTCTGACTTAATGCATGAAAACATTGATTGCATGCGTGTTTCAAGTTTTCTATGTGATTACTTGTGTCAGCTCACCAGGTATATTGTTTGACCGTGGCGCACCTGTTTCTTTTCAGGATGTCCCCACGACGGCAGCCAGCTAGGGTTCCAAGAGTTGTGCGTGATGACAACCCACCGAGAGACGAGGCCTCGATACAGGGCCCTTTAACAGCTGAGGCACCGACGGTACCTTTACCCGTCGAGCCATCGATGCTTCCAGCCCTAGCCGCTGACAATGCACATCGCCTTGGTGCACTGCATGAGTTCCAGCGCCAGCGACCGCCCAGGTTCCGCGGGGAGACGGACCCCCAGGCAGCCGAGGACTGGCTGGAGGCAGTAGTACGAGTTTTTCGGTTAGTTAGGACACCAGCAGACCTCATGGTGATCCTCGCAGCTAGCCTACTGCACGCAGCAGCGGGCGGATGGTGGAGTTTGATGCTCCAGGTGCACGTTGAGGCATCTCTCCTCTGGACAGACTTTGAGAGCCTCTTTTGCTCAGAGTTCATTCCAGACACCCTCCAAGCGGTGCACATCCAGGAGCTTCTTCAGTTGCGGCAGGGCAGCTTGACAGTCGCCCAGTACTCGGTGAGATTTACCGATCAATTGCGCTACTCGACCGACATGGTACGGGACCCATTCATCCAGGCCCGGACCTTTGAGCAGGGATTGAGGCATGAGATCAGGGCATCATTGATCTCCCCCAGCATTCCGACTCAGGCAGGAGTACTGGAGTGAGCTCTTCTCATCGAGATTTTTCTTGCTGAGTCTACACCAGCGGAAAGACCTACCGCAGGGTGACACGTGGCGGAGTCTTCTGCAGTTGGAAGTAGACAGATTCCATAGAGGTCCAAGCGGGCCAGGCCAACGGGCGGATGACCACAGGATACTGGCTCGTAGGTGCAGGGAACACGCAACAGAACCAGTATTACAAGTGGAAGACAATGCTATGAATGCGGTGGGCAGGGCCACATGGCTCGTGACTGCCCGACCCACCATGTAGAGGAGCAGCAGACGGTTGAGAAACCACCTAGGCAGAGGCAGAGGTTCGACCATGGTAGTCCGCAGGGAGCAGGCGGACGAGGCAGAGGAGCAGGCCGAGCAGTAGGTGGTGGGGCGACGCTTTGAGGCTCTACCACCACCACCACCAGGAGGTCCACCCCGACCTCAGGGGAGAGCACAGCTTTAGGCAGCTGATGCTTACGATCATGGAGCTCCGGAAGCGGGTGGACTAGTGCGGGACTAGCTCCAGGCATAGAGCCCTTTTCCCATAATGCCTCTAGCTTCGTAGTTTGTGTTGCCTTGTGTCCTTGTACTTTGAGTTGAAGTAATAAAAGACACTTGCAATGGTGACGTTTTCTTTCTTGTCTTTTGTTTGTTATTACTAAGAGGTTCCGATTAAAAACTGTTAACTTGACCCTCACTTGCGAGATTCTTACTGGAGGAGACCTAGTGACCACACACTGATGCCGATAGTGTGACTCAACCCTTAGAGGCGAGAGTAACGGTTGGATCTCTTGGTAGCAGCGTTGAGGCCTTATGACGTCATCTATTCCATGAATTAACTAATCATGATGGGATTGACTGTATTAGGCAAGGAATGTGATTCATCCAGGGGATGAGACCGAATTTCCCTTTTCGGCAAAGGAGAAATCTTTCCAGCTTTGCAGAACATTAAGGAGGAAGGGGAAACCCTTCGTGTGGTCAGACAAATGTCAACAGAGCTTCCAGGAGATGAGATAGAGATTGACCAGCTCCCCTGTTTTGTGGTTTCCAGAGGAGGGAGTAGGGTACGTAGTCCACTGCGATGCATTAGGAACCGGACTCAGATGTTTCCTGATGCAGGAGCGGGCCGTGATCGCCTATGGATCACGTCAGTTGAGGCCGCATGAGCAGAACTACGCTACCCACGACCTGGAGTTAGCAGCAGTGGTCTTCTCTCTGAAGACATGGAAACACTACCTGATGGGAAAGAACTTTACAATCTTTTCTGACCATCATAGTCTTAGGTACATCTTCTCTCAGAAGGACCTGAATCTGATACATCGGAAATGGCTCGAGTTCCTCCAGGACTATGACTTTGAGATATTCTATACTCCTGATAAGGGGAACGTGGTAGCCGATGCTCTTAGTAGGAGGACGGGCATTCAGCTACTTGAGGAGGTGAAAAAGCAGCTAGCCTCTTTGTAGATATACTTCGTGGATAGATATGGGGCAACCTTCCTTCAGTCTCTAACAGTCACATCTCCACTACTGCAGCGGGTCAGAGAGGCACATCGTGGGGATGCTGACTGTGAGACGTGGCGTTCACAGATATCCTCAGGACAGGCGCCTGATGGTTTCTCCTTTGGAGCAGAGCACGACGTCCTTTTCAGAGGATGTACCTTTGTACCAGTTTCATTACGGGAGGAGGTGTTGAGAGAGTTTCACACTTCTCCATTGGTGGTACATCCCGGAGAGGCGAAGATGTACCAGGACCTCAGATGACAGCACTGGTGGCCAGGCATGAAAAAGGCTATGGCGGAGTTCATTTCACGATGCCTCACCTGCCAGCAGGTGAAGGCAGAACACCAGGTACCTGCAGGCTTGGTACAACCCTTGGAGGTCTCGGAGTGGAAGTGGGATGACATATCTATGGACTTCGTGACTGGACTTCCACACACTTCAAGAGGTCACGACTCCATTTGGGTGATTGTCGACCGACTCACCAAGTCGGTGCACTTCTTATCCATCAGAGAGTAGGGCTCAGTGGAGAGCTTGGGACAAATTTACGTTTAGGAGATTGTACGGCTTCACAGTGTGCCATCATCTATCGTCTCCGATCGAGATGCTCGGTTTACTTACCGGCTTTGGAACGGGTTGCAGGAGGCGTTCGAGACGCAGCTACGTCTGAGCACTGCCTTTCACCCTCAGAAAGATGGTCAGATAGAGAGGATCATTCAGACTCTCGAGGACATGCTCCGCGCATGTGTCCTCGACTTTGGTCGCAGTTGGGAGGACCACCTAACCTTGGTGGAGTTCGCGTACAACAACAGCTACCTCTCCACCATCGGGATGGCACCATATGAGGCGTTGTACGGACGACCTTGCAGATCTCCTTTGTGCTTGACAGTCCCTGGTGAGACAGCACTTGTGGGACATGAGATGGTCCAGGCCATGATAGAGAAGGTCCAGGTCATCCTGGAGCGGATGAGGACAGCTCAAATCCGGCAGAAGTCTTATGCTGATAGGAGGCGGAGGCCACTAGAGTTCGAGAATGGAGACCACGTCTTCTTGCGTATCTCACCTCGACGTGGATTAAGATGATTTGGACGAGGCGACAAGTTGTCTCCACGATTCATCAGACTGTTCCAGGTCCTCAGCAGGATTGGCGAGGAGCTTATCGCCTGGCTCTACCACATTAGTTGCACCGGGTGCACGACGTCTTCCACGTATCTCAGCTGAGGAGATACGTGCACGACCAGACGCATATCATTGACCATGGGGAGCTAGACGTTGATGATGGTGAGACTTTTAAGGAGGTCCCAGTGGAGATCGAGGATCGACAGGAGCGGGTCCTACATGGATGGTCGATTACTCTAGTGCGCATCAGATGGCATCATGGGAATCTCCAGGAGAGCACTTGGGGAGCGGGAGGATCAGATACGTTCTCAGTACCCACATTTGTTTCCCTAGTTTATGATGTAACTTAACGGGGATGTAAACCCCTGAGGTGGGAGTAATGTAAAGACCCGTAAAATTCAACCGAGATTTTTTTTCATAATTTTCATTGGGATTTTACAAGAACGCAGTGTCTGACGGCACTTGATTCCGAGGCCCGGTGTGCCCAGAATTTCTATCCGAAGTTTAGCTCGGGTATGTTCAGTGAACGAACGAGTGGGAATTCCTATCTTTTTAACCAGTGCTTGGAATCGAATTCCGAGGGAACCGATAGAACCGTAGCGCCGATAATTGCTTAGGAACACCATTTCTGAAGTTTCATTTTCACGAAAGAAGATGATAAAAATTGTGGAAGTTTAACTTATTTTTTTAACTACAATTTATATTTTCTTTAAGTGGTTTATGGCTTTGGGTGGAAGTTGGGTAACTACCCAACTTCCCAAGGGAGGTTATGAGGGTGGTGGGGTCCACAAAAACCCCACCCCTTCATAATCTTCAACCCCCCTCAACTCACCTTTTATTTTTGATAACATAAGTAATAATAACTTATGTTATTAATGGTGTGAGTTTAATGTGTGTGTAGGTTTGAATTTCAAACTCATGTCTAGTTAATAAATTAAGTGAGGGATTAATTTATTTTGGGTTAGTTTCTTGTGGTGGAGTCTTGGGGAGGAAAAGGCTAAGGATTGAGGAACTTATTCATCTTCGATGAAGAACGCGAAGAACACATCGGACTCCGTCGAAGAACACCAAGTCCTCGGAGACCGACTACGTGACACCGTAGACCGTGACAGTTCTTCAGCAACATCTTCTTCCGCGACGTCTCCTTCTGCAACATCTCCTTCCGCGATTTCTTTTTCTGCGATGAATCCTCGTTCGACAAACCTCCGTTCAAGCTACGCTCGAGGTAGGGGTTTGTTTATTTTATTTTGTTCGTGAATATTACTTTGACGTTCTTCGTGTATTATGACCAAATGCTATCGATTAACGAGAGGGGGTCCGGACCGCACAAACACGGCTGACCCACCTCTTTTATAATTATTGGTTCTATTGTGGATTGGAACGGAATGGCGTGGTGCCAACACACCATGCGGAATCATGCGGCAAAGAATGCTCAGTGCCGTCGAGCCGCGCCGTGAAATCGAACAAGGACGCGACGCCATCGCGCCGCGTCGGAGAGAACCGAAGACACTGTGACCGGAGCAGGGTCGCGGAGGAGGGGCGCGGTGCTGTCACGTCACGCTGGACGAACCAAGTCGCGGTCGGTTCTGGGCCACGGTGGAGCAGGGTTACCGGCGGCCGGTTCTGGGCCACCGGTGTCGGAGTAGGGAGGGGAACGGCCGACGCCGGTCTCGTGGCGGCAGAAACCGGCCGGCCGGGGCGGGCCGACCGGACAGGAGGGAAGCCAGGGGTTAAAACCCCCGACCGGCCAAGCTAGCGGCCCCCCATTAAGGGGGGCTTCGGTTTCAAATCAAGGGGGGTAGCCCCCCCCCCCCTCGCAAAAGCCGAACGACTCGACTGTTCGGCCGAGCCAGCTGGCACCACGCGCCAGGTCACCGCGCCGGGCCGGGCCGTGCCCAGGATGGGCCGGGCCGGGCCGACCCGGTTCGGGCCGACCCAGGGGGTCTCGGGCCGGGTCGGGCCGGGCCCGAAACCCCCGTTTTGGAAACTTTTTGGTCGTTTTCCCATATCTCGGGATACGAACCTCCGATCGACGCGCTGTCAGCGGCGATGCGATCCTTGGATCGAGAAGCTTGTTTCAGTATATTGCGCTCAAGGTTTCAGAATACTTGGGGTTAGGCCGGGTTGGTTCGTACACAAAACCAACCAGGCCCTCGGAGCGGAAACGCTCGTACCTTAAGCTCTGGACGTCCGATTGACGTGCCATCGACTTTTTTGGATTCCTCTCAGTGAGACAGATCTTTTGGCTTACTCCGCCCAAGGTTTAGACGCAGGTGGAGTACGGTCGGGTTGGTTTTTCCTTAAAAACCAACCGGGTCCCTGGGAAGAAAAAGCCAATAACTCTCCGACCGGGTGTCCGATTGACGCACCGTCTGCGACGTTGAGTTCCTGTTGAAAATACAGAACTTTTTGATACATCAACTCTGGACTATGTGTCAGTTGATGTATCAGCCTCTCGGCTTGTGGAGCGGACCCTCCTGAACGAGCTTGCTGTGTGCGGGAACCCTAGTTCTGGCTGCGTTTGCGATTGTGACGAAGACGACGACTGTACAGAGATCCTATGTGGATTCGACAACGATGAATACCACACTCAGCGATCCTACGTGGATCAGTGCTACCGATCATGTGTGGGTCCGATCCTGTGTGGGTCAGCGCTCAGTGGTTCTGTGTGATCCAGCGCCTATAGATCCTGTGTGGGTCCGATCCTGTGTGGGTTTTGCGGGGGTTAGTTACCTATCGATCCTGTGTGGGTCAGATCCTTTGTGGGTCATTGCGGAGGTTAGTTACCTATCAATACTGTGTGGGTCAGATCCTTTGTGGGTCATTGCGGGGGTTAGTTACCTATCGATCCTGTGTGCGTCAGATCCTTTGTGGGTCATTGCGGGGGTTAGTACCTATCGATCCTTTGTGGGTCCGGCGGCTTAGATGAATCAGTGGAAATATCTGATCATCTCTATCGTTATACGAACAAGTATACCTGTTTGAGCTGAATCCTGTTTTTCTTTCCTATGTGGATTGTGTTGTGCTATCCTGTGTGGATTTACGTTTTTCATTCCTATGTGGACTGGGTTGTACTTGGGCTCGGATGTTGGTGTCGAACGAGAATTGATGACTTAGGTATATGTATGGGCATATACCTAAGCAGTGTCGTATGTTACTTCGTGATTGTATCTTTCCTTTGTAGATTTTGGGAGACCTTAGGGGGTCTCGGGGTCCCTACTGAGTAGCTTATACTCACCCTTGCATGGGATATGCCCGCACTATGTTGTGTTGGTTGCAGACGACGGACAGTGATGATCGTGGTTGAGGCTTGCGGAGCAAGACGGTACCAGGAGGTGGACCACTGGTAGGACACACTCAGAGTGGACGGTTGGACCCGAGGTGCTATGGAGGCTATCTGTACTCACCCTTCAGGTGGGAGTCCCAGTGGACGGCTCGACGCTGCGGCTTACTTTTCAGTTGTTGTTTCCCTTTCGAGTTGTACTTTACTTTCAGTTTGGGTTTGTATTCTGGCCCACTTACTTTTCCGCACTTACTGTTGTACTCAATTTTTACTTAGTGTTTACTTCTTTTGCTTGCTTACTCTGTGGTGCTTGTTTACTTTACAAAGGCAATTACTTCCCTTTTTACCGATATTTACGCCTCGGTTCTAGTCGCTAGCCCCTGGCCTATGGAAGGTGGGCTTGGGGTAGTCACGACACGGGCCCCGAGGACGGGTCGTGACATGTTCCACTATGACCAAACCAAAACAGGTACTCTATGAAACGTTGTTTATAGACAAGTATCGAGATGGTACAATCTTCTTCCCAGGTCAACAATTTCCTCTGCCCTAATGCTTATCTCCTAATACCTGATGTAGATGATTGTTTGGACCCAAATTGTTAGGTTGTTTTTCTTCCAATGTCTCCAAAGCATTCTGTTTATTGATATATAACACAAATTAAAATGATAAAATAATATAAGGAAATAAATTAAGTCAAAATAAAAGAAATTGAAATATACTTACAACCGCCTTCTCGATGTCTGTATTTGGTACAACACCATCTTTTTTTTCTGCTTATACAAAACAAAGTAGAGAGAGGAACGCGACCCTCGAAATTCAATTCTTTTTTCTGGAAAATAAATAAATAAATCAAAAATAGAAATCAAAAAAATTACACTAAAAGATGATAAATATATTAAAAATTAAATTACCTGTGTTTTCTCAAGATCTGGGAGTGAAGTGCGTCTATGAGTATAAACATGTTTCATTCTACTCTTATTTATTTTATTTCTATTTAATTTTTCCTATAAAAAAATTATATAAATTCATTAACATAAATAAAACTCATTTTCAAATAAATAAATGATTATATATATATAAATTTTACAAATACCTTAAACTGTTGACTCTTCCAATATACAATCATCTATTTGTTTTGTGATATTGGGAAATCATGAATCACTGGTACTTATTCAAGCTCCATGTCATATCTCTTTTCCCAACCAAGAAATAAGTCATACTTGTACACTCCCCACATTTCACCTAAATCCATTAACCTTGCTGCCATGGCATTTTGTCCATTAGGAAAATTATATCAGAGCTACAATGGACAAAATACATGTAAAGAAAATATTATAAATTAATATATATAAAATGTGATTAACATTATTTACCTAGATCTATTCCCAGGCATTGTACTTTATTTTTTCTCCAACATCCCTCCAACTTATTGGTTGAACCGGAATGATATTTCTATATCTAGAAAGTGTTCCCATAAATATTTTACATCCCGTACCATTTTTCTAATTATATCTCTATCTTCATTATATTCAACCATGATTTGCGTGTATCGATTGCGAAACTCTCGCATTTTTGTGTGGTCTCATCATCTTGTTGAGACTGAAGCTAATCATGAATAAAAGTAGTATATGATAATAATATATATGAATTTATCATTAATCACTAATAGTAATATTTAAACACATACCAATAGATGGGGGATCTGCTAACCCCTAAAGTTCAGCGTCTAGAGGGGGAGTAGCCGCTGTGGTAGGTGGGATATCTACAGTAGGAGTACTATATATAGTAGATGGATAACCCTATACATATGAGAGTGGATATGGATATGGATATGGTGGTGGGATATATGGGGGCGCAGTGCCCTGTACAGTGGATGGTGGGAATTAAAAATAAGGAGGTATGGGAGTCTGAGAACTACCATCTGATGTGGGTGCGGGCCAAAAGGGATATGGAAAATGTGGGTAAGGATGATATGGAGGTGGCATAATGGGAGGATGGCCTTTTGGTGACTCAAGAGACAATGTAGAAGGTTTAACTGTAGAATCAATACCCCCCGTCATACTTTCATCTTCGATAGTATTATCCAACCGTCTCCTTGATGAAGTATCCTAAAATAACATAGATGATAAAATAAAACGAATTATAACAAGATAAATAATATGAAAAACCATAATATTGAAACATAAATTATACTTACAATGTTGGCCAGATGAGACATATGTTGTTCATTTCTTTGTATTCTTCTATTTCTTCTAATATCATCATATTCATACATTTTTACTTGGAAATTTAAAATAATATTCTCAAATAAATAGAAACAATGAAAAATGTTAAATAATGTAATTATATTATAAAAAAATGAGACACATTCTCAATGTGATATTTATATTTATAAAATATCAAGACTTATCTATGTTCAAGAATTTATATTGACGTGCTTAAACATAAATTGTTCAGACTATAAATAGTTTTATATTCGACAATGGTATAAAATATACTTGTTAATTTGATATCATGTATGGAAGTTTCAAAAAATACATACAATGATAATGTCACATAAATACTTACAAATGTGTCAGCATTATGTGTGCTCTGTGACAATTTCTGCTTCACAATCTATTCTAGAAATTGAGTCATCCATGAAATAAAATGCAACATTCGAATAAATACCGACAGGTTTTTCCAAAACATAATTTCCATCCATGTCTTCGTAAAAAATATGTCTAGGAATGACCTCAACAATAACACCAAATTGTTATTGTAACGGGTCGGTTACATAAAACACATGTCTAGACTATGATGCAATAATATAAGATTCATTGGTGTGAAGTTGGAAATTCATATCAATCACACCAAATCCACAGTTATCAATATTCATTCCTTTTCGTTTCATTAAATCAAACCACTTAAATTTCATCATTGCGACATGACCATGTGCGTAGTAATATAATTAATTTAATCTTTCAACAACACCATAATATGATATATTTTCTGGAAAAGGTTGTCTATCTGATGAACATGCATAAAAAGTTTTGTGGTGCTTATTGTGAAACTGTCATGTTGTGCTGCCATTTTTTTGCATAGCTATTTTGAACAAATTTAAATCCGTTGACAACCATTGCTTTACAATCATTAACCACATCATTTGGACCAATGGACAACACTCTTACTTTATCTGATACTTTATTCATTGGTAGAGTTAAAACCTAAATGATACCAAAATTGAATATTAAACAAAGACATGTTATTATGTTATGAGAAGAAAAAAAATCTATTACCTTTTACTTTAACCAAGAAGAAAATTATTTGATGTGAAAAAATTCCTTTTTTTAATAGATAAAGAGAGATGTCTCATTTTTATAATTTCTAAATGTTCTCTACAAATATAAAGCTAAAAAATTTCAAAAGATATGAAGAAATAAAATAATAAAAAATTAATATTTATTAATTTACTTACTTGATATAATCACCAAGCACACCACAGTTGAATAATACTATATGTTGAGTCATTTCCCTCTCTTCCCTGCTTAAAGTACACAACGAGTATGTTCCAGATATCCCCACTGTTTGTGGAAGTTCAGGAAATACAACCTCAATGTGATCATATTTCTCATATTTAGTACTCATAAGTCAATTAGACCTCGTAGTGACATTAGCCAAGTACAATGAACAGAAATCCATGCATTCTTGTGCTAAATAAAATTTCGCAATAGAGCCTTCAAGTGATATTTATTTCTCACATAAGATTTCAATTTAATCATCATTATTTCTGTAGGATAAACCCACTAACTCCAAATTGGACCACCAGAAATAACCTTTATGGGAAGATGCACAATCAGATGTAACATACATGTGAAATATGATGGTGGGAAAATTTTCTCCAAGTTGCAAAGAATAATCGTTGCATCTCTATACAATTCCTGAATAACAATTCTTCATAGTCTTTTGGCACAAAGGTCTTAATAAAAATGACATAACATAATCATAACAACTCTAACATTATGTGAATGTAAATGTTGAATGGAAATAGGAATCAACTCATGTAATAAGACATGGTAATAATGGGTTTTAAGAGATTCTAGTTTCACATATTTTGTATTCACACTTTTCGAAATATTACTTGAATAACCATCTAGAAACTTCAAACATTACAGGACCTCAAAAAATTGTTTCTTCTCTAAATTTTTCATTGAATAACATGTAACATGGAATTTCCACTTATTTTGACCAATTAACTCAGGATGATGTTTTTCTCTTATACCCCAATCCATCAAATCACGATGAGACTGCAAATTGTCTTTTGTTTTGCCTTTGATATTTAAAATAATATCAAGTAACATATCACAAATGTTTTTCTCAATATGCATTACATCCATGCAATGATGCAATAAATTTGATTACCAATATGACAACTCAAAGAATATGATTTTCTTTCTCTATTTGCTATTAGAATTCGAATTAACATGTTTTTGCTTTCTAATATTTGAATTTATTTTTCCAAGAACATAATTCAAATCATCACATTCTTTAACAATATAATTCCCTAGAATTCATTGAGGTGTCTCATTTATCTCAATTGCATTATCGAACTATCTTTGATTTTTCCTTTATGGATGATCCATCAGTAGAAATCGTCGATGCCCTATGATGCTGAAAGTTCTTCGAAACTTTTATCTTCAGAAAAATATATTTTTCATTCAAATAGGGAAGGATAATTTATCCTTTGTACTCTAACCAGACATCATTCCATAGGTAGGGAAATCATTTATCTTCTATAATAAAGCCAAACGAAACATAAAGTACTCCATTCTGAATACACCGTATGCCTATACTCCAATAATCCAAAGATCATTTAACTCCTCTATTAATGGCTACAAGTATGGATCACTAGGTCCAGATATAAATATACTCATGATAGTAAACTAATTCTTCATACACATCCATTAATTAATGTTATAAATGTGAATAAAAACTGGCCAAGTACTGTGTGCAGTATGCATTTGGAGAAATGTGTTGAAACCATCACAAGATAATCCCAATCTAACATTTTGTGGGTCATCTGCCAAATCAGGATGTAACCTATGAAATTTATTTCGATCCAACCCATCTGCAGGATGCACTGTTTCATCATTATCTTTATTTCTTTCATCTTCATGCCATCTCAAATTCTTTTCCATTTGTTCTGAAATAAAATGTTTTTGAATCTTGGGAATTAAAGGGATGTGACACATCACTTTCTTTAGTATAAAAGATTGTGCTCTGTCTTTATTAGTCTTCCACCTTGATGTGCCACACATTTTGCACTGACTTAAATATGAATTTTCCATCCAGAATAGACAACAATATTTGGGGAAAGAATGAATATTAACAGACGAAAATCAAAATTTTTCAACCATCTTTGATGCCATGTAATCATTTTTTGGAGTACATGCATCATCAAGCAGTAAATCTTTAATAAATGTAAGGATATATCGACCACAGTATTACTAAATGCATACATAGTTTTTCTATGATATAATCACATTAAAAACTCGTGTTTGATGATTTTTTCACATGCCTGATATAATGGGGTATTTTAATATTCCATATGCTTTATAACACTCTCAACATCATATTCCTTATTAATAGATGAAAACAGTGTTTCGATATTCATTTCCACTTGCACAGGTCTACATGAGGAGCTGGCTTAAAAAAAGGAAACTGATCGAAAATCAGGTTTATCTTACCAATACTTTTTGCAAAATCGATGTCATTCACCACTTGCACGATTTCTCCATTTTTATACAACACATGATAATTTTATTGGATACCTTGTTTAGTGATATGATATATTACTTACTCATGATTTAACCAAGGTCTTCCAATATAATCAAAACACATGAATCAAATCAATCCGCAATCTGAATCATTAGAGAATGAAATGTCCAAGAAATATCATAAATCCTTTTGAAATTCATTAGTGATATGATCAACATTGTACATCCAGTATCTATCCATTATGAAGATTATAAACATACATTAAATAAATAATCAAGAAAATGACTTAAAATTATATATATATTTTCATAATATAATAAGTAAGCATCAATAACATGTCAATAAAAAAATCATAACAAATATTATGGTTAAGGGAATTCATAAATGTTTAAAATTATAAAAAATCATGAATAGTCCCATCTTTCTATGACCACATAAGATTATTTTGGTGTACCTCCAATACCCACATTAAAACCAGGATGTTTGAACAATTACCTATTATGTTTTTTATAAAATTATCTGATGGACACACACTCCTAGAAACCCCTCCCCCTCCCTCTTGGACACCCCCACCCTCTTAGATAGCACCCCTGGACAGCCCCCCTCCCCCAGACCCCTTCACCCCCTTCTGGACAACCCCCATCCCTTTGCACCCCCTTCTGGACAACCCCCATCCATTTGCACCCCCTTCCCTCTCCCTACACACTGACCCCCTCCTGGACACCCCCCATGACCCCCACACCCCCCACACCACCACACCACCACACCCCCTACTCCCTACCCCAACCTCCCACCCCCTCCTGGACAACCCCCCTCCTCCATCACACCATGTCCCCCTCCCTGCACACTGCCCCTGGTCCCCCCCCCCCCGCACCCCCACACCCCCGCCACCCCACACCCCCTGCACACCGCCCCCAACCCCCACCCTTGCACACCCCCTCCTGGACAGCCCCCTCCCCATGCAACCCTACCCCTACACCCCAACACCCCCTCCTCCCTACACACTTCCCCCACTACCCTATACCGTCCCCTCCCCTTACACCCCTTCGCCCTCCCTACACACTACCCCTGGACACCCCCTACACACTGCCCCCCAACCCCCAACCCGGACACCCCACTTCTAGACAACCCCCTCCCCCTGCACCCCTTGCCCCTCCCCCTACACCCCACACCCCCTTCTCCCTAGACCCTGCCCCCTACTCCCATCACCTCCTGGAAAACCCCCTTCCCCCTACCTACACACTACCCCACTTGGACACCACCTCCCCCTGCACCCCCACACCCCCTTCACACTACCACCCCAACCCCCACCCCCAGACACCCCCTATTGGACAACCCCCTCCCCCTGCACACCATACCCCCTACAAGCACATTGCCCCTCCTAATAGGTCTCAGGGCCTAGCTCCATATATCCATGATGGTTTGTGTGAAAAAATAACAAAATTCCTAAATCATAGAAATAAAATTCCTGATCGGAAAATTTATTAATTGACTCATGAATTAAGATTCCAATAAGGTTAAACATGCCTCCAATTTAGGGAAAACAAAAAAAATCCACCATAAGGAATCCCCTACTCATATAAATTATTCACCCACAAAAGTTGTCACACTAAACGCGTTCCCTAGTTAAATCCCTGACATAAATAAATATTGAGGAAGAAACTAACTCTTTATTATTATATGACAAACCCCACCCCTAATTGCAGTGATATTATTACAACCATTTCACCGTCAAATATAGTCATAATGGTGCTGTAGTAACCTCATACCATATAGATTGGATAATTATTACACCCTTCCCCTTAAAGGTATTTGGCCATCACTTGGTTAGGAGGGACTTCATATGAAGAATTATCTTGGCTCCATCCACCTTATGATCATCCTCTCCCATTGGAATCTAGTTTAATGAAATCCATTGAAAAGTCACTCACATTTACCTATCAAAAACATCTTTTGACGGATCATTTAATATAGAGAGAGAGAGAGGAAACTCATAGTGATAATAATCTAAAATGGACTACCAAGATTTAAAATATCAATAATAGTTTTTTTTACACTTAAAAGTAGTTTTATGGAAATGAAACCCTCTACAATAGTGGAGAGGATTTGATCAAAATTATTCACATTATATAATTGAATTTTATTATGATTATCCATGTAGATAAAATATATCATGAAACAAAAAAAGATGATCATAATGATATTACATCTAACCAAAATATGGTTCTCACTAAAGTACATGATTATTGAGTGTTCACATGGTTTAAGAGGTAGATTAAATATCTTAGAGATCCTCAAAATATTTAGATATTTCATGACATGGAAGGCCTCAACTGAATAAAATGTAAATTTCATAGATATATCCTACCCACCAAATAAAAGATTTCACACTCTTTCCACTGAGAATAGATGCAATGAATATGAAATTGAAAAAGATAATTTGAAGATAATAAATATAAGGGACATAAATGTGGTTTTATAATTATGTGATACATCATGGAGATGTACTATATATACCATCAAGTGAATTTACCTAACTAGATGGGACTTATAAACCATCAATATTAGATTCCACTCATTTGGAAACTCATTCCACATAAAATTAGATTATCTAACCCTTAAGGATCATGACTATAATTAATAACTTCCATTGTTTTTCAAAAACTAATATTCTCATGTGATATAACCGAGGCATGATCATGATGGATAACAATATAAAAAACATGATAAAATCCATATTCGGATCCACCCTATGCCTCCACATGATTGTATTCTAATGAGAATATTCTTTCAATAATCCTTGACTTAATCAATTCCTTTTCTTCTGGTAATGAATCCTTATAAGAGAGGTGGAAATTAATTCATCCCAAGAGGAATCCATAACTTGAGTGACTAGATCTAAATGCTTTACAGATGGATTTTATGGACCCTGTATTACCTATATTCTATAGGAAGGGAGATCTAAATAACTATAACATGAAGTTAAAATCACATTAAAACCTTAAAATCAAAACATTGACGAACTAATATGGTATAAAATACCTCCGTTTATTAGATGATTCTGGGAGGAGGGCATCATGGTGATAGGTTGTTAGAGAGTAGGGATCCATGGTGAGGGGGGTCTCCGAGGAGGAGGGTGCCGCTGTGAGAGAGGTCATTGGGGAGGAGGGCACCGAAGTGAGAGAGTTCATCCGAGAGGAGGGAACCACGATGAGGAGAGGACGAGGAGGATAGGTCGGGAAGTATAAGTCTTCAGGGAGGGGGGATCCGTGGTGAGGAGAGGTCGGGGAGGGGAATTCATCGGGGAGGAGAAGTCGTCAGGGATGAGGGTGCCATGGTGAGGAGAGGTTAGGGATGAGAATTCATCGGGAGGAGAGGACATCAGGGAGAGTCGTGTGAGTTGAGTAGCAAATCAGGGAGGAAGAACCATATAACAAATAGTTGACCGATACGGTATAGCCATGGTGGATTAATTAAACCATGGTAATTAGAAAGGTATAGGCACAGGCCAATAAAACTGTGGCTATAGGTCTGTGGCGATAACTTTAATTTGTAGTAGTGTTTATAATACCAAATGTTATATCGAGAAAATTAAATCAATAACTCAACCTTGAATGTTGATATTTCTCCATTATGTTATCATAATATCTCATTTGGGTCTGAAAACACATGATATGGGTGGATACCATACATTACACCCATATTGTTTAATCAGCAGACCCATGCTAAAATGAAATGCCACTTGACCTGGTCTCACACTTGGATCAAAGGAATTCATAATCCCCAAGGGTTATAAAAACGTTCTTGGTTATCAAGGATATGTACATGGGAGTGGTTTCACCCCCCATATTTACCACATAAATAAGTAGAAGAAACTATTGAGAATCTGGAATGTCCTTTCAAAATAGTGGGAATCCATATATATCAAATAAATAGATCCAAATAAATAAAACATACCAAATAGGGTAAAATTGATATAAGAATACAAAAAATATATAAAACTAAATAAAATAAAATAGAATCATATACGATAACAAAAAAATACTACAGGTTAAGTTATCAGATTCATCTTCCCATAAGTAAAAAAGTAAGATGAAGAAGTCTAAAATTCTTCATGTTACCCATGAATTCTCAACACAACCACACATCCGTCAACAGAACAAGAAAATAAATCCAAACTAAAATCAATATTTTGTCACTTAGAATAATACATGAGAGTTTTATATAATAACAAACAGTAGTCTCTATATTGGATTTGAGGAAAACGTGCCATATAGAACTCCACCATAGAGTCTACGACATTCCATTTATAAAAAATTTCATTAATTATTGTCTAAACATAACAAATGAAATATTATTTAACTTTTTAATATGATTGAATAATGGAGGAAAGAAATATAATATATCACATTCCTTTTAAAACCTTAAAAAAAGATTCGAAAATATGAGGCATTAATGATTAAAAAAATAAGTTTATACCTAAAAATTGAAAAAAAAAATCTAATGATATGTCAAATCATGAAAGGATGAATTTTTTAATTCAAAATTAAA
This sequence comes from Viscum album, assembly GCA_963277665.1. Taxonomy (NCBI): domain Eukaryota; kingdom Viridiplantae; phylum Streptophyta; class Magnoliopsida; order Santalales; family Viscaceae; genus Viscum; species Viscum album. Next base: position 1,358,277,366 of record OY728148.1, read on the forward strand.
ACTAATATAATTTTATTCCTGTTTTAAAATCATTTATAAATATAGTTTAGAATAAAAAATTTCATTTTCATTTAAAAATAGACTTCTTAATTTTTTTATAGATCTGTTCATAAGAAAACGAAACCCATGATGAAAAATAAAACATATGAATAAATAAATGTATCAATAAAGAGTAATAAATATAACTATGAAATTTTCATGTACCGGGCCAAGCTTCTATATTACCCAACACCTGACTAGTTCCACAGAAAGGCACAAGAGGTGTTCCTGATACTCTCGGGATGAAGACTAGCATTGGGCATCAAAGACAATCTAATTTGGAATGATTTATCCCAATACCAGACAAATAAATAAAATAAAACATAGTACTAAACACTACCCAATAATAACTAAATATCAATACATACATATATGGATCTAGATAAAAATATAGTTGAACAAATTTTAATCTACAAAATGAAACCTAAAACAAACAAAAAATGACATGATCTCTACATTACCTCTTGGACACCACCAACCATAATACCAACATACACAAAATTAAACTAAAAAATAGAAAAATGAACCTATAGAATATCTTGGTTCTACTAACACTGAGTGGAACATTTATTTTCTGAGAATAAAAAATTATAGTATGTAAGAATCACAAATTCCATACATTTTCTCTCCTAAAATAGTTCAATAATTCAAGATTGAAATATGTTTAGAAAATATGTTTTTATAATTTTAATGAATCAAACACTGATTTCCCTACTAAAATGGATTTCCTTTTTTGAAATCTAGTTTACAAAACCAAACACCAAATTAGATAATATAACAGGTAATAAAACAATATGCTAAAGTATAAAAAAATTGAATAAGAAGACATAAGACACTACTAAAAATAAGACTATTAGCGACCGCCATTGGCGGTCGCTAAAGGTCTTTAGCGGCCGCGCAGCGACCGCCATTGGCGGTCGCTGTTGCCTCGTCGCTAGAGGCCTTGAGCGACCGCCAATGGCGGTCGCTATAGAAGGCCGTCAGATCGGCCTTCAGCGACCGCCAGGCGGTCGCTGAAGGCCCCCTGCCGGGCACCCTATAGCGACCGCCAATGGCGGTCGCTATAGTGGGCCGGCATGGCACCCTATAGCGACCGCCTCTGGCGGTCGCTATTCAAAAAAAAAAAAAATTTTAAAATTTTTTTTATTGAATTCAATATAAATATATATATATATTTATGTAAAAATATTCATATATATACTATTAAATACAATATTTTAAATATATATATATATATATATAATATATTTTAAATGTTTTAATATATATTTAATACATATATAATATCAAATCATTGTGTTATAATAATTTAAATATTCTATATATAATATATTTTAAATATTATATATATATAATATATTTCAGGTCGTTCGGAGCACGTTTGCTCCGAATCGGACCGCCGCACGCCGTTTTGGTGTTTAATGGCGCCGGAAACGCGTTTCCGGCCGCCGCGGTCACACGGCACCTCCGAATGAGGTGCCGTCTGGCCGACCATTTCACAATTCACGCCCCGGATGTTGTCGTACGGTTTCGTGGCATTCGGAGGTCGTTCGGGTGGTTTTGACCCCCCAATGCGCCATTTCAGTGCGCGCCGCGCTGCTGAAAACGGCACAATCGGACGTGCCGCGCGAACCGCATGTCCGATGGACGTGCGGCCTCCTCCTGCATCTCAGGAATAATATTTCTATCGTTCCCGTGCGGTTTCAGGTCGTTCGGAGCACGTTTGCTCCCAATCGGACCGCCGCACGCCGTTTTGGTGTTTAATGGCGCCGGAAACGCGTTTCCGGCCGCCGCGGTCACACGGCACCTCCGAATGAGGTGCCGTCTGGCCGACCATTTCACAATTCACGCCCCGGATGTTGTCGTACGGTTTCGTGGCATTCGGAGGTCGTTCGGGTGGTTTTGACCCCCCAATGCGTCATTTCAGCGCGCGCCGTGCTGCTGAAAACGGCACAATCGGACGTGCCGCGCGAACCGCACGTCCGATGGATGTGCGGCCTCCTCCTGCATCTCAGGAATAATATTTCTATCGTTCCCGTGTGGTTTCAGGTCGTTCGGAGCACGTTTGCTCCGAATCGGACCGCCGCACGCCGTTTTGGTGTTTAATGGCGCCGGAAACGCGTTTCCGGCCGCCGCGGTCACACGGCACCTCCGAATGAGGTGCCGTCTGGCCGACCATTTTACAATTCACGCCCCGGATGTTGTCGTACGGTTTCGTGGCATTCGGAGGTCGTTCGGGTGGTTTTGACCCCCCAATGCGCCATTTCAGCGCGCGCCGCGCTTCTGAAAACGGCACAATCAGACGTGCCGCGCGAACCGCACGTCCGATGGACGTGCGGCCTCCTCCTGCATCTCAGGAATAATATTTCTATCGTTCCCGTGCGGTTTCAGGTCGTTCGGAGCACGTTTGCTCCGAATCGGACCGCCGCACGCCGTTTTGGTGTTTAATGGCGCCGGAAACGCGTTTCCGGCCGCCGCGGTCACACGGCACCTCCGAATGAGGTACCGTCTGGCCGACCATTTCACAATTCACGCCCCGGATGTTGTCGTACGGTTTCGTGGCATTCGGAGGTCGTTCGGGTGGTTTTGACCCCCAATGCGCCATTTCAGCGCGCGCCGCGCTGCTGAAAACGGCACAATCGGACGTGCCGCGCGAACCGCACGTCCGATGGACGTGCGGCCTCCTCCTGCATCTCAGGAATAATATTTCTATCGTTCCCGTGCGGTTTCAGGTCGTTCGGAGCACGTTTGCTCCGAACGGGGACCGCCGCACGCCGTTTTGGTGTTTAATGGCGCCAGAAACGCGTTTCCGGCCGCCGCGGTCACACGGCACCTCCGAATGAGGTGCCGTCTGGCCGACCATTTCACAATTCACGCCCCGGATGTTGTCGTACGGTTTCGTGGCATTCGGAGGTCGTTCGGGTGGTTTTGACCCCCCAATGCGCCATTTCAGCGCGCGCCGCGCTGCTGAAAACGGCACAATCGGACGTGCCGCGCGAACCGCACGTCCGATGGACGTGCGGCCTCCTCCTGCATCTCAGGAATAATATTTCTATCGTTCCCGTGCGGTTTCAGGTCGTTCGGAGCACGTTTGCTCCGAATCGGACCGCCGCACGCCGTTTTGGTGTTTAATGGCGCCAGAAACGCGTTTCCGGCCGCCGCGGTCACACGGCACCTCCGAATGAGGTGCCGTCTGGCCGACCATTTCACAATTCACGCCCCGGATGTTGTCGTACGGTTTCGTGGCATTCGGAGGTCGTTCGGGTGGTTTTGACCCCCCAATGCGCCATTTCAGCGCGCGCCGCGCTGCTGAAAACGGCACAATCGGACGTGCCGCGCGAACCGCACGTCCGATGGACGTGCGGCCTCCTCCTGCATCTCAGGAATAATATTTCTATCGTTCCCGTGCGGTTTCAGGTCGTTCGGAGCACGTTTGCTCCGAACGGGACCGCCGCACGCCGTTTTGGTGTTTAATGGCGCCGGAAACGCGTTTCCGGCCGCCGCGGTCACGCGGCACCTCCGAATGAGGTGCCGTCTGGCCGACCATTTCACAATTCACGCCCCGGATGTTGTCGTACGGTTTCGTGGCATTCGGAGGTCGTTCGGGTGGTTTTGACCCCCCAATGCGCCATTTCAGCGCGCGCCGCGCTGCTGAAAACGGCACAATCGGACGTTCCGCGCGAACCGCACGTCCGATGGACGTGCGGCCTCCTCCTGCATCTCAGGAATAATATTTCTATCGTTCCCGTGCGGTTTCAGGTCGTTCGGAGCACGTTTGCTCCGAACGGGACCGCCGCACGCCGTTTTGGTGTTTAATGGCGCCGGAAACGCGTTTCCGGCCGCCGCGGTCACACGGCACCTCCGAATGAGGTGCCGTCTGGCCGACCATTTCACAATTCACGCCCCGGATGTTTTCGTACGGTTTCGTGGCATTCGGAGGTCGTTCGGGTGGTTTTGACCCCCCAATGCGCCATTTCAGCGCGCGCCGCGCTGCTGAAAACGGCACAATCGGACGTGCCGCGCGAACCGCACGTCCGATGGACGTGCGGCCTCCTCCTGCATCTCAGGAATAATATTTCTATCGTTCCCGTGCGGTTTCAGGTCGTTCGGAGCACGTTTGCTCCGAACGGGACCGCCGCACGCCGTTTTGGTGTTTAATGGCGCCGGAAACGCGTTTCCGGCCGCCGCGGTCACACGGCACCTCCGAATGAGGTGCCGTCTGGCCGACCATTTCACAATTCACGCCCCGGATGTTGTCGTACGGTTTCGTGGCATTCGGAGGTCGTTCGGGTGGTTTTGACCCCCCAATGCGCCATTTCAGCGCGCGCCGCGCTGCTGAAAACGGCACAATCGGACGTGCCGCGCGAACCGCACGTCCGATGGACGTGCGGCCTCCTCCTGCATCTCAGGAATAATATTTCTATCGTTCCCGTGCGGTTTCAGGTCGTTCGGAGCACGTTTGCTCCGAACGGGACCGCCGCACGCCGTTTTGGTGTTTAATGGCGCCGGAAACGCGTTTCCGGCCGCCGCGGTCACACGGCACCTCCGAATGAGGTGCCGTCTGGCCGACCATTTCACAATTCACGCCCCGGATGTTTTCGTACGGTTTCGTGGCATTCGGAGGTCGTTCGGGTGGTTTTGACCCCCCAATGCGCTATTTCAGCGCGCGCCGCGCTGCTGAAAACGGCACAATCGGACGTGCCGCGCGAACCGCACGTCCGATGGACGTGCGGCCTCCTCCTGCATCTCAGGAATAATATTTCTATCGTTCCCGTGCGGTTTCAGGTCGTTCGGAGCACGTTTGCTCCGAACGGGGACCGCCGCACGCCGTTTTGGTGTTTAATGGCGCCGGAAACGCGTTTCCGGCCGCCGCGGGTCACACGGCACATCCGAATGAGGTGCCGTCTGGCCGACCATTTCACAATTCACTCCCCGGATGTTGTCGTACGGTTTCGTGGCATTCGGAGGTCGTTCGGGTGGTTTTGACCCCCCAACGCGCCATTTCAGCGCGCGCCGCGCTGCTGAAAACGGCACAATCGGACGTGCCGCGCGAACCGCACGTCCGATGGACGTGCGGCCTCCTCCTGCATCTCAGGAATAATATTTCTATCGTTCCCGTGCGGTTTCAGGTCGTTCGGAGCACGTTTGCTCCGAACGGGACCGCCGCACGCCGTTTTGGTGTTTAATGGCGCCGGAAACGCGTTTCCGGCCGCCGCGGTCACACGGCACCTCCGAATGAGGTGCCGTCTGGCCGACCATTTCACAATTCATGCCCCGGATGTTGTACGGGGGTGCGGGGGGCTGTACGGGGGTGCGGGGGGCTGTACGGGGGTGGCGGGGGGCTGTACGGGGGTGGCGGGGGGCTGTACGGGGGTGGCGGGGGGCTGTACGGGGGTGGCGGGGGGCTGTACGGGGGTGGCGGGGGGCTGTACGGGGGTGCGGGGGGCTGTACGGGGGTGGAGGGGGGCTGTACGGGGGTGGCGGGGGGCTGTACGGGGGTGGAGGGGGGCTGTACGGGGGTGGCGGGGGGCTGTACGGGGGTGCGGGGGGCTGTACGGGGGTGGCGGGGGGCTGTACGGGGGTGGCGGGGGGCTGTACGGGGGTGGCGGGGGGCTGTACGGGGGTGGCGGGGGCTGTACGGGGGTGCGGGGGGCTGTACGGGGGTGCGGGGGGCTGTACGGGGGTGCGGGGGGCTGTACGGGGGGTGGCGGGGGGCTGTAAGGGGGTGGCGGGGGGCTGTACGGGGGTGGCGGGGGGCTGTACGGGGGTGGCGGGGGGCTGTACGGGGGTGCGGGGGGCTGTACGGGGGTGCGGGGGGCTGTACGGGGGTGCGGGGGGTTCTCCGGGGGTGCAAAGGCCATCCCATTGATTACAAAAGTGAAAAATAAAAGTGATAATATCTAATTAATACATATTTCTTTTATCGATACCATACAGAAATTTATAAAAAATATATTAATAATACATAATCTATAATATCAGATTTATTGATCTGTTGGAATTAGTTCGACTTTTTCAAATGTAGAATCATTCAAGATTATCTGATCAAAAACTCAATGTGTATAAAATATTTAAAAGACCACCATGGATGGTAATAATGCATTACTTAAATGAATAAATACAGTACATCAATGTCAACCCTACCAGTAAAAACAAAAAACATATCTCGTGAATATATGGTGCGTCACGTGTTGCCATCACTGCTACCTCCTTCTGGTGGGCCAGGTGCCTACAACAAATAAACATTATAAATATTTTAATAACAAAAATAATTTAAATTAAATAAATAAATACAGTATATACCTGCGTCGTATGATCCCCTGTACCATCAGCTCGACGCACATATTCCCGCAGTGCTCTAACCTCAGCTGTCAATTGCGCATTTGTCTCCTCGGAAGCGCGCAGCCGTGCCTCAAAATCTGACATCTGCTGTGTCATATGAGCAACAGCAGGACCGACAACCGCAGCGCGTGACACTACAGAACGAGGAATCCCTGCTCCATAGGTCAAACTATAGCCATGCCCGTCCCGACCAATAATGCGATGAAAGATCTCATCCCGTCGCATGGGAAGCTGTCGCTGGTCCTCTGGCAGATGTTCTAACTCAGCTTCAAATTGATCCTGTGAAATATTTAAATATATATATGTTAATATATAGATTTATGTAATTATTGGTAAGTACAGACACTTACTATCAATGCTGCAACCTCTGGATCATTGCGATCACGAGTCCTTATCCACACCGACATTTTATCAGTTGCTGCACCTTGCCCTCGCAACTGTATATTAAAAGAATATAAACACAAAACCATATTAATTAATAAATTAAAAAATGAATAATATATACCTCATGTCGGATCTGAGACACGTGACGAGTCCCGAGCCTGTGAGCTGGTCCCTGCAACGCTCGATTCTCCGAATGGCGTGTTGACACCTCCTACATTCAATTCATTCAAATTTCAAACAAATCACATATTCTTGAAAATATATATACAGAAAAATAATTAATATACTAACCGCAACACCCTCAGTAGACCAATATGCAACCAAGTCACGCCACTGAGCTGGGAGGACACCTCTCGGGACCTTTTCCAAAATGTCAAGGGCACCCACATTTGGTATCCAGTGGTCCCTCTTCACTTTGCCTTTATAATCTTTCCACAGCTTACGGCATTTGCTCATACACACCGGCCGAAACTCTTCAGGGCATACTTTCAAATTTTGCTATAATGAAAATAATCAAACATATTAGTATTATTTATAAATAGAAAATAAAGTAAAATTATTTTCTTACCTGAACCTCCCTCCATAGACGATCTAATGTGTCCTGAGGGATAGAAGCCCAATCACGCGTGGTCAATGGAAATCGATGTGGGTCACGTATGATATGACCCAGCTGACGAATAAATTCCGGGGCATTCGGTCCCACGGGATGAAATACCTCATCAAATGAAACATCTATCGTCGTGTCGGAATTCCATGATAATATGCCACGACCAGGGCCTCTCCTGCGAGAGGAAGAAGCAGCCGAGTCTGATCCTGTTGAAAACAATTTTATATATAAATTGACAAATGTTATATATATATATATATATGTCAATTACATAAAAAATATAGACAATGACATTCAAACATACCTCGACCCTGAGACGTAGATGCCTCAGATGGATGATGTGGATTTTCTGCCTCTTCCCCTGACATGTCTGCAGTCATACAAAGTATCAGTAATGAGTCCAAAGTGTTTAAAAGATAAATTGGATTGTTCTTAATAAATCAAACTTGTACAACTGTTAATCAAACAAAAAATGGATTGAATAATTAGTTGTGAATGAATTTTAAAAAATCAGAAAGTTAATCAACCTAAATATTTATGACTGAATTAACTTACAAAAGTGAGGATTAAAACTTATAAGGATTTATAAAATGATTAGATAATTTATGATATCCTAGGACATTCTACTGAATAGCGGGAAAACAATTATACCTTTCATTAAGCATGCAAATCGACCGTTTCTCCTTCAACAGCCGCTCTGACCCAATAAATATCTTCTTCACGTTGAACTACGGTATGTTGATCAAGTTGTTGGTAAACAAACGGAACAGTCTCGGGTTCATCTTCTTCAAATAAAAACACTCCTCGCCGAGACATTTTGACAACAACTTGCCAACTTGGATCCGAAGGCAAAGTAACGAAGAATACTTGTTCCGCTTGTGATGTCAAAATGAAAGGTTCATTCTCAACTCGTTCATTATTTCTGTATAACATATAGTTAAAATTCACCAATGAAAACTGATATTGATCGACTTTACATCCACGCACTGGATCAACCCAATTACACTTTAACAATATGTACTTCAAACCGTGTGTATATACAACTTCAATGATGTCTATCAATTGACCATAGTAATAACCAGAATCGACAAAGGGACAACCGATGCCACTGTTTTGTGTTGCTCGTTTGTCGTCAACATCTTTAATGCGAAATCGAAAACCATTAGCATCAATAGCTTTATAACGACGAGCCGTTATAGATGGACCCTCAGCCAGTTGGATAAATACTTCAGGTAGCGTGGGGTCCCCTAACTCCCTCAGCTTACGAACCTACATAATTTATAAAAATCAATACTGATATATGCAGAAAGAATTAGTTTAATACTTCACTCATAATGAAAATCAATTTATACATACATAATCCTTGAACCAATCATGAAATGTCGCATAATGAGATTGTTGAATTTGCAACTCAGTCGCACGATGCATCTCTTCTTTTATCTCATTAATGTGTTTCCTGCAAATGATTACGCGATGTTTAAAAGATCAACTTATGCAAAGAAAACATGTAAAAGTTATACAAGCAAATTGATAAGATACTTACTGCATTAATGGTGCAACTGATGGAGTATTGAACAAGATATATCGATGTGCTTGTATCCACTCGATGTTGTCCATATCAAATGTGGTTCCTTCTCCAACTGGACCATCATGAATCCGAGAGGGCTTATCTAATTTTGTTTCAACATCCGTAAGATATTCTGCACAAAAGGTAGTACACTCATCCATCAAATAACCATTGGCTATTGATGCCTCTGGACGAGCTCTGTTGCGTACAAATCTTTTCAATGTACTCAAATACCGTTCAATAGGATACATCCACCTGAATTGCACTGGACCAGCAGCCATTACTTCATCAGTTAGGTGCACTGTCAAGTGGACCATAACATCGAAAAATGAGGGGGGGAAAAGTTTCTCAAAGTGACAAAGCGTAAGTACAATTCGGTCCTGCAAACTTTTTAAATCACTCATTAGTTGATTTCTTAAACAAAGCTGTCTAAAAAAATTACTCATCTCAATCAAGGGCTGAACAACATTGGGGGATAAACAATCACAAATTGCGATTGGAATCAACTGCTGAAGTAATATGTGATTGTCATGACTTTTCAACCCTTGCAATGTCTTGCTCGTCAGATTCACACACTTTGAAATATTAGAAGAGTAACCATCAGGCACCTTGACCATCTTCAAAATGGAAAGAAATGTCTTTTTCTCCTCTGTAGTCATCGAATACTGTGCAGCAGGCATATATGCCTTGTTTCCCTCAGCTAACTGTAAATGCAACTGTTTCCTTAAACCCATTTCTTCCAAATCACGGCGTGCATTAACACGGTCCTTTGACTTTCCACTGACACCTAAAATGGTCCACAATATGTTATCACAAACATTTTTTTCAATGTGCATGACATCCAAATTATGCCTCAACATGTTAGTTTTCCAATACGGAAGACTATAAAAAATACTTTTCTTTTTCCAATTGTGACTGCGCTGCCTACCCGCAGCACGAATATTACGTACTGGAGGAGCCACCAAATCCTGAATTTCATATACCGTGCGAATGTTTTCTTCCTCAATCTGCGATAACATTTCGACTCCTGTCATGATCTTTGGTGCTGGGCTGAACTCTCTAGAACCATCAAATGCCACTCTGTCCTTTCTGAACCTGTGCTGGGGAGGGAGAAAACGCCTGTGACCCATGTATGCCCATTTTTTGGAATGTTTAAGCCATACAGATTTTTTACTTTTATTGCAACAAGGGAAAGAAAATTCCCCTTTCGTACTCCAGCCTGATAAATTTGCATAAGCTGGGAAGTCATTGATTGTCCACAATAAAGCTGCATGCAGTTTGAACATTTCATTCGTTTCGCAGTCATAAGTCATCACACCATCGCCCCAAAATTCATTCAACTCATCAATCAATGGCTGAAGGTAAACATCAATCTTATCCCCCGGACTTTTAGGTCCATCAATAAGAGTGGAAAGTAATATAAATTGTTGCTTCATACAAAGCCACGGAGGAAGATTATATGGAACCAACACCACGGGCCATGTGCTATGAGTTGCACCAACCATAGACTTGAATGGATTGAAACCATCTGCTGCCAATCCCAATCGGACATTACGAACATCTTTAGCAAAGTCGGGATGTCTCTTATCAAAATCCTTCCATGCATGAGAGTCTGCCGGGTGGGTTAACATGTCACTTTCATGAACTCTTTCTGCATGCCATCTCATTAAATTAGAAACTTTAGATGACATAAAAAATCTTTTCAACCTCGGTTTAAGGGGAAAGTAACGCATTTGCTTTACGGCAATCGGTTTCCCCTGTATCGAAATCTGACTTTGATGAGTCTTATTTCCCCTGTTCTCTTTCCACCTGGAAGCGCCACAAACCGTACAAATATCCAAATGAGCAGTTTCATTTCTAAACAACATACAGTTGTTTGCACATGCATCTATAGTCTCATATGTAAAACCTAAGTTCTCTGTCAACTTACGAGCATAGTAATACGACTCAGGAATCTTAGCGTCGACAGGAAGAACTTTTTTCAATAAAACCAAAAGCATGTCGAATGATGTGTCTGACCAATTATTCAAAGTCTTCAAATGCAACAACTCCACGATAAACGACAGTTTATTGTAAGAAGTACATCCAGGATATAATTCTGTTTTCGCATCATCAAGTACTTCATAAAACCTCCTCGAATCACGATCTGCACCAGAGCGAAGATTTATCTCACCGGTCTCAAGATTCTGGATGTCAATGCCTTCAGGATCAAACCCACGTACCATTTCAGTAAGCATTTCATGCATTGGATCAGTCATCCTTGCATCAACATCCATCTGAGCTGCATCTGTATTTTGACAACGAACATATTCTTCTCCATGACGAGTCCAACTCTTATAATTTTTCAGAAATCCATTAAAGAAAGGGTGCTCCCTCACAGTATCTCGTGTGAATTGATATCTGTTAGCACATTTTCTACATGGACAACTAATATAGTCACTTTCAAATCCTCTCGTGAACTCAATAAACTGCATAATGCCATTGAAATATTCTCTAGACGTTCGATTTGGAAGATCAATCCAACTCTTATCCATAATAATATCTGTATAACAAACATTTACACAATACTTATTAAATTTACATTTTTCAAATCAACTATATTCAAAATAAATATTAACCATTTGTTTATGAACCATTGATAAAATAATAATGTAACTGAAAGCTCATGTTACCTGATTGAGCTACAAACCTGAAAGGGAGGGGAGCCGAAGGCTGTGCTGCGAGGGAGAGGAGGCAGCGAAGGGGAGCCGGAGCCAAAGGCGGTGCGGCAAGGGAGGGGACGGGCGGCGGCGGCGGCGGGGAGCTGGAGGAGAGGAGGCGGTGAGGGGACGGGGGACGCGCAGCGAGGGGGGGGGGTGTCCGGGGTCGGGGGGGGGGGCCTTCCGAGGTGCGGGGAGGGGTGTCTGGGTGTCGGGGGCCTGTCAGGGGTGCGGGCAGGGGTGTTCGGGGTGCGGGGGTGTCCGGGGTGCGGGGGAGGGGGGCTGTCTGGGGTGCAGGGGGGCTGTCGGGGGTGCGGGGTGGGGTGTCCGGGATGCGGGGGGCCTGTCCGGGGTGCGGGGGGGCTGTCCGGGTTCAGAGGGGGGGTGTCCGAGTGCGGGGGGGGGGGGGGGGGGGGGGGCTGTCCGGGGTGCGGGGGGGCTGTCCGGGTTCGGAGGGGGGTGTCCGAGTGCAGGGGGGGCTGTCCGGGGTGCGGGGAGGCGTCCGGGGTGCGGGGGGCGGTCCGGAGTGCGCGGGGGGGTGCTGTCCGGGGTGCGGGGAGGCGTCCGGGGTGCGGGGGGCGGTCCGGAGTGTGCGGGGGGGTGCTGTCCGGGGTGCGGGGAGGCGTCCGGGGTGCGGGGGGCGGTCCGGAGTGCGCGGGGGGGTGCTGTCCGAGGTGCGGGGAGGCGTCCGGGGTGCGGGGGGCGGTCCGGAGTGCGCGCCGGGGGCTGTCCGGGGTGCGGGTGCCGTCCGGGGTGGGGGGGAGGGCCGAGAGGCCGGAGGGCGGCGGCCGGAGGCCGGAGGGCGGCGGCCGGAGGACCGAGGGTGGCGGCCGGAGGCCCGAGGGCAGAGGGCGGCGGCCGGAGGGCGGATGGCAGGCGGCGGGGGAGGCCGGGCGGCCGGGGAGGGCGGGCGGCGGGGGAGGGCGGGCGGCGGGGGAGGCCGGGCGGCAGGGGAGGGCGGGCGGCGGGGGAGGGCGGGCGGCGGGGGAGGGCGGGCGGCGGGGGAGGCCGGGCGGCGGGGGAGGGGAGGGCGGCGCGAGGGAGGGCGGCGAGGGAGGGTTAGGGCGAGGGATCGAGGGAGAGAGTGCGCGGGGGGGGGGGGGGGGGCGCAGAAACCCCCCGAAATTTTTTAGGCAGCTTAGCGACCGCCATTGGCGGTCGCTAATGCTGACCTATAGCGACCGCCAATGGCGGTCGCCCGAGTCTGGGGGGCTCCAATGCCCCCTTTTCTAGTAGTGAGATAATATGGAAAATAATAAAATTTCACCAAAATTAAATAGAACATAGAGATATATTATCATGTGAATTTCATAAAAATATCAAGAATTAATCCCTAGATGTACTCGAATCAGACTCACTTATTGGAATAATGTTCACATTCACTGTTATTGACCAACTTTTTTCTCTAAACTAGCATCACTAGTGGCATAACCCACATGAACTCCCCATAAATACATGGGATACCAAGCCATCTCATTGTGTTCAATAAGAAACCATCACTCAACCCTATATATGAAACCCAAAAATCCCATGATAATAGTTTCGAAGAATGAGGATGTCCTCAAAGCGGTGGCATAAACCAATAAACCAATGATGCCACCGTTCTGATCTAGACCAATCTCTGACACCACATATTTGTTCACCCTATCCTCAGGGGAAATACCATAGAGGTTCCCATAAAAAATCAAATCATTCAATGTGCCAACTAGACCTACACATCACGTGATTTCCGAAAATAAATTTCCAAAATACTATAAGGTGAAAATAGTGCGTTTAATATTTGAATAACCACATACATTTCCAAACCCATTTCAATATCATGTTTGTAACATACAAAATGAATGAAAGAATCCAAATTTTCATTTGTATTTTTTTAGAAATCCAAACCACACTCTAATATGAAAAATTGTCCAAGCTTTAGGGAACACATTTGAAACAACACATGAGTCTTCTTAAAACCAATGGAACTTTTAAAAAAATAGTGGATTGAAGGAACCCTTAGGGGTGAGTATGGTTAAGTGAAAGAAGAAATATAAGAGAATTATTTTAAAATATTTCTCAAAAGGATCAATTTCCATTTGTGATCCCACTCATATGTTCACTTCGTGAACATATGGATTGGAACAAATATAATAGAACATTTTAGACCTAAAAAAATTTCTTAGAGTTCTATTTTAAGATCCAAAAAGATATTTGAAGCCAATTTACACATAACCATCAATCCATCAATCCAAACACCAAACCCAAATCACAATGAAAAAAAAATTACCAAAACATAACCAAGTCCTAACACAATCCAAGGCACTAAATTTTATTTAAGAAGGCCTATTAGAATTTCATCAAACACCTTGCATACATGTATATATAGAGAAAATTAAAGAAGCCCATTAAAAATCAATTTCATCACCATGAAATTAAGAAAACACTATAAAAATTCAAACTTACACACTATAAACATTATTAACTCATTATAGAAACAATTTTGTAAATCTTTGGTATTAATGTTATGTTAAAGATAGGAAAATAATGAAAATAACCACATAGGTGACATGCAGATGTGACTAAACTACAAGAGAAAGAATAAATAATCCCAAGAGATGATCCACACACACTAACATCAATGTAACACCAGCCATAGATCCTATCATGCCTCTAGGGTTCAACCAAAAGATAACCAAGAAAGGATAATTGAAGAAAAAAGAGGGGGAGGAAATGATATGAGAATTTTTTCCTAAACCCCAAAGGAACACACCATAGAAACTTGCATAAATAACCATGGAAGAATGAGATCCAAAAAAGTGGAACTTTTGAGGACCTCAAATGTGACATGATTGATTTAAGGAGAAGAAAACTAGAAATGAGTTTAAAAGAAGAATGGGTAAAAGGGGAATTTCATTATTTTAAAACACTTGAAAAAACGGCATGGTTTGGTGCATGGTTTTCGAAATCATGAATCAACCATTCACACCCTAGTAGAAATTGGGGATACCTACACGGGTTGGATGCATAGATTGGGAAACCATACATTAATTGTGAAAAAATGGGTTTCTGAAATTTCAAAGCCTCCATGCATGCTTTCTACATGGTTTACTCCAAACATGTCAATGTCATGTGCTTTTCCCCTAACACCAGAGGAGGGATACATAGTTTATCTAGGGCCTCACAAGGTTTAGGCAAAACCTTGAACAAAATGTGCATAGGGAAAAAACCTCAAAAACTCTACAACTCAATAATTTACACTAGGAACATCACTCAAATATTTACCAATATATACAACACCAAGAAAATAATAAAATAAAACAAAAACATTTTTGGTGTGTGACAATTCTCCCCACCACAAAAACATTCTTGCCCAATAAAGTCACCCAGCCAACTGAGGATTCAAACTTTTGATCAAAATTGAATGAGACCATACAAAACCATGATCCTTGGGGTGACCTCATTAGCTACAAAATTAATACTCGACTAGATCTATAGAATCCCACAAAGAGGAGATCCTTTAATAAATAAAAATAATAAGGTTATCCACACCACAAGAAAAAAGCTAACACCATGGAACTCATAAGGGGAATTGATCATTAAGAAAACATGGAACAACCCACACAACTAACCAAAGAAACAACAAAGAACTCCCAAAACTAATCAAAAACCATCAACAATTGGGTGTCCAAATGGGGGGAATCTAAAAAAATATTTGAGTTGAAAAAAAATCATAATTTCTATAAGAAATGAGAATATGTAAATCAATAACAACCTAAAATCAAGACTGATCCATAAAGGATAACCATTTAAAAACCCACATCCATAAGACACAACCATAGAGCTATAGGGAAACAGCACCACTAAGACCTTAAAAAAATGTTTTAAACAAAATATAAAAATACAACATTGAAACACAACTAAATCAACTCCTAAATTAGATACTAATGTTGAACCATCAACTCCACCATACCCAAATATTTCCATCTGCATAAAGAGATAGACTTCGGGGCATATGGATGTATCCCAAATGTCTTTAAGAAACTACTTCCCCACATTCTAGAACTGAAAGCCTCAACCATAGAGTTACTCTTTAAGAAATTATTCTTATAGAACCTCTCTAACTGACCCGAAAAACCACATCATTAGTAAGACTTCAAGGAATTATGAAAAGACGACATAGATAGCCAAAAATGACCACACTAGAAGCACCCAATTGAGTGGTCCAATGAGAAAGGATCTATAATTTATAATAGAGACCCAAAAGGAATAGGTACCTCTGGAACATACAGGTATCCAGATGGGGAAGCCTCATGAGAACCAAGTGATATATTATTTTCAGAGGTTACAGTACATGCTTCGGAAATCAAGTCATCCATAAATGAATCATCCACCAATTTCTTGAAAAAAATATCACCATATGTGAGGAAACACTACTTAATTTTTTTTAAATGGCCTAAATAAAGAGTTTATCTTCCAATTAATCCTTTTAATATATTTCTAGAGATAAGGAAATGAACTCTTTATAGTGGTCAACATAAGACTTCACTATTTACAGACCTTGCTGAAAACCCAACAACTCCACTAATTTACTCACCTTAAAGTCCATAGAGATAAATAATGGCATAAAAATGGTCTTGAAATCCTCTAAATATATTATATCTTTTAGTGATTTTAGGATGATCACCTTCCATTATTCCAAATCCAATCCCTCAAAAAAACCCAAAAATTGCTCAAGCCTTCATAGCTTTGAGAGTTCTCAGTGATCTGAAGACACCTTCAATATCCTCAATCCAATTCATGGACTCTAATAAAACTTGATCATGTCATTAAATGGGAAAAAATTGATAATAACTTTACTCCAAAACTCCACTAGATGTTTGGGCATGGAAAATAACCAAACAAGACTCTCTAGAAACATTGGGTCCTTTATGGACTATATAATTAAAAAAAAACATATCTACATCAAACAAAAACTCTACCCAAAAGAAACGACCCACAAAAAAACAACAAATCCTAAATCAAAATAACAAACTAATCTACAACATTGTTTCAAAGACACCACTTTTCATTTGAATTTTAAAACCACTTTCTTTTAATTCCACCTTCCAATTACCAAAATCCTTTCACAAATCAAAATTTTATTATCAAATACCATGTATTGAAAAAAACAATCTAGAGATTAGTTTTCAATGGAAAACCTATTTTCTAAAAACCATTTTCTATTCCAGAATCCACTAACATGAACTAAAAAAATGAAAATAGGACTCACACCAAATGCCTGGTATAGGGATATAGTGATGATACAAAACACAATCACATGGTTTAGTGGATCATGCCGAAAGAAAGAACCACCCACCAGGAGGTCCTTGAATTGTGCACTCAAGCTCTACATGGGTCACTAGTCCATGTAATCCCAACAAACATCAATAATTCACATCCATTTTCCTCCCTTCTCCACACACCTAAAAACCCAAAACTAAACAATCAAATTCTGTACTAAACAAGGAAACTCAAGGATATGAATGTTTAAGAGTTAATGATACTCTTCTTGTACTAAATCATGACTATTAACAATACTAATCTCCAAAAAACATGATAAACTAAATAAAAAACGGTTTCTTTAATACTATTTTTTCATGAGCCAGTCTGGGATTCCATCCACCATGACACCTGACCCAGTCCACGACACAGTCCAAGAGGATTTCCTGATCCTCGTAGGCTAGCGACTAGCATCATTCATTAATGACGCACCATGTGGGAATTATTTTTCACAATACCAATTAGATAAATAAAACAAAACATAGTTAGAATGAAAATCAATTTATAACTGCACATTAATAAATACAATGATAGATCCATATACAACTAAAGCTAAAAAAACAGAAACTATAGAATGAAACCAATACCAAAATGGAAATGAAATGATCTATATGTGACCTATTGGTCACCACCAACCACAAGACCAACATTCTCCAAAATTTACACCCAAACCATAAATCGGAACCTAAAAAACTGTTTGTCTCTATCAATTCTAGGTGGAACAAGTTGGGTGTTAGCATAAAAGAACTCATAGAGACCATACATTTCCTTTCTTAAAGTAGTCCACAAACTATAGTTTGAAATGTGTTTAGAAAATAAGGATTTTTCGTTTTAAATAAATAAGAATTTATTTCACTTCTAAAATGTTTTTCGTTTTTAAAATCATGTTTTAAAAATAAAAACATAACATAAAAAACTAACCATAAAATAAAAGACTATTCTAAAGTAAAATAAGTCTGAATAAGAAGAATGAAAATGTAAGGGATGATAATCAAAGTGAAATACAATAAAATAGAACATGTAGATAGAAAAGCGTGGTCATTTCATAAAAAAATATATAAGAAATCCCTATATGTACTATATTCAGACTCAACTATCAGCATATGTTGCAAATCCATAGTCAATAACCAACTGGATTCTCCTCACTAGCCTCAAAAGTGGAACAACCCACCTGGACACTCAAAAAATACATAGGGTACCACCCCATATAATATGGGTCGATAAGAAACTATCACATAACCCTCTCTATGAATCCCATGAATCCCAAAATAGTAGTACACAGATCATGAGGAGGTCCTCACACACATAGAATAAATGAATAAACCACATATACCAGCATTCTATCATTTCTCAAACTTTGAAACTATCTATGAATGATCTGATCCTTAAAGGGACTACCATACATTTTCCCATTCCACATAAAATCATTCAAGGTACTAATTGAGCCTACTCCTCAAGTGAGTTTCAAAAACCAATTTACAAAACACCAAAAGGCTCTAACCAAACCTTTAACATTTCCAAACTACCTCCATTTCAAAGACCCATTTGAATATCAAGTTTCGAACATACAACATACTGGAAATAATCCAAACAATCTTCTTTATTATTTAGAAAACCAAACCACACTCGAATATATAAAAATTTAAAATATTTAGGAACATAATCGAAAAAAAAATTGAGTATTTTTGAAACCAATGAACATTTAAGAAAAAAACTACAGGTTTAAAGGAATAATTACAGATGGAAAGGATTATGGGAAAGAATATAAAAAAATAATTATTTTGAAACTTTTTTCTCTAGGATCCGTTATCAGTTGTGTGAAAATACATATGTGTACTCCATGAATATATGGATGAACCCACATCTAATTCCACACATAAAAAAATTCCAAATTTCATCTATTTACAATTTAAAAACATAAAATATATTTTCAACTAATTTTCAAAAAAACATAAAACAACTAAACCACACACAAGGCATAATTCAACTTGAAAACCAAATTACAAAAACATAACTAAGAATAAACACAATCCAATGTATACAATTTGATTTAAAGATGAATATTTTTATTTCATCAAACACCTCTCATACATGAATATATACTGGCATAAATAAATAATCCATTTGAAATACCATTTTTATCACTATGATATTATAAAAGCACCATAAAAATTCAAACTAACACACCACAAGCATGATTAATACATTTTATAAACAAGAAAGGAAATTTTAAGTAATGATGGTATGATACAAAAAGGAAACTAATGTAAACACCTACTTAAATGATGTATAAATTCAAAGAAACTCTTAGATACGGATTAACTAAGATCAAGAGAAAATTAGAACACCCTAAAATCAAACGAATAGAATCCACACATCATTCCTTGCCTCTAGGGTTTTCCCTAAATAGTACCATGAAATGATAATCCAAAAAACCAAGAGAGGGAGGGAAAATATGAGAAAATTGTCAAAAACCCCAATGTAACTCAACCTAGATTCTTGTAGAAATAACCATGGGATAAGGAGAGCCAATATAGAGGTTATGGGAGTCCCTATTATGTGTCGAGGTCAAGTCAAGGGGATGCGAGACTTAAATGGTATAAAAAGAGGGAGGAGAAAAATAGGAATTTTGAGATATTACAACACCTGGGAAAGGATCATGGTTTCGGCCACATGGTTTTCGAAACCATGATAACCATACTGGAGAAGTAGGATATCTTTATGGGCTAGCTATACAGTCTGGGAAACAATGTGCAAACTGGAAAAAAATATATCTATTAAATTACCAAGCCTCCGAGAATGCTTGTCGCACAATTTCCTATAATCATGTGAAATTCATGATCTTTGTCACTAATACCATGGGAGGGTTATAAGGTTTCCTTTATCTCACATTGATTTAGGCCAAAACTTACTAAAACTATGTACAAGTACAAAAACTACCCAAAAACTATAAAACTCAAAAATTTACACCATGAACTAAAACTGAACCTAAAAAAATAACCAACAATAAAGTAAATACTAGGGTCGAGGTGTTACAAAAATTCTACTAAATAATCAAATAATTGACAGGGGATACAAAAAAACAAAGAGATACCCTAAATAATCATCAATTGGAAATAAGACTCCTAGTAAATTCCATAAGATTGAAGTAACATGATCATGGAAGGGTGAATATAAAGTTATTTCTGATAAGAAGAACCTTCCTATTATCCTATTAATCCCATTGGATTAGTCGGGTAAGAAAATCCACTGTTAGAGATATTGGCTATCATGGGCCATATAATCCATCTCGTTAGAACCCTTAGTTTTTCCAAGAAACATTCCTTAGTCAACACACAATCTACACCCGGACTTTCAATCATCCAGAACTTCTATATAATTATCCAATATATATTGAAACTTATCAATAGATGTGGGAAAACAAATTAATCCAGAGATCATCATGTGGTTCAAAAATTATAAATCACTTCCGAATAAACCCTATCTCACCTCATACAGCCTCACATTTTCTTATGAAAATCACTTTAAATTTAAAAAAAATCCTTATAATTTTTGTTGAGATTCCGAGCCATTTCACATCATTTTAAAATCAAAAAAATCTTTAAATACACTTTTTAAATAAGTGAAAATAAAATTTGTTTCAAATAAAATTATCATGGGCTAAACAAGAACCACTTATTCAACAATTCCTTCAGAAAACATAAGAATATTTATATTAAAACTAATTGGTTTCAAGTACCCATTTCAAAATCCAAAACCAATGTTAAACACACTATTAAATCCTTTATTTTATTTAAAATATCCTAATATACTTTTCCAAAAACGATTAGAATTAAACCAATTCATTTAAAAAGTAATACTAGGAAAATATTGTGAAATGTTTTCTACATCGAGTATAAAATCCATTTGGAACCCATTTTCAATCCCTAAAGGGTGTATTGTATGCATTTATAAGAAATCACTTAAAATATTATTTCATTAGATTAAATGCATTATAATGTATATTTAATTGAGTCACCTACCTATTTATAATGGAGATTAAATGTAATGTATCACCATCAATTATGATTACACAATGAATGATAGAAACAAAATAAACAGTCTTTAAACCATCCAAGACCCATCATTAAACTCATATTGAGCCAAAATAATCAACTATGAAGTGGATATGGTTTTAAAAAAAATGAAAATAATTGGGGAGAGATAACATATAGAAGATAGTAATAGAGGAAGAATATATTACCTTGAGAAATATTCAGGAAAGTGAAGGAGAGGAGGCCTAAAATCAGGAAGAAGGAAGAGAGAGATCTTCCTCAAGCATTCCCCAGGATCCTAAAAATGATAGGGTATAAATAAAATGTTCATAGGAATTAAATTTACATTTTTTAAAATCCATATATTCTCTTTTTAGTTAATTTGGTTACGATTCGTTGTTAGAAAAATCATACAACATCCATGAAGGAGCCACTAGTTGGAACTCGCACACCTCACAAGGATTGATAAGGTTTTCCCTAACCATGCTCCAGCCATGTAGGTCACCCCAATACATAGAGAATAGTATCATGGTTCATATGGTATCACCACACATTTTGATAAATTGTGTTCCAATAATGAAAAACCAAGTCTTAAAAGCTACATAAATGCTGAAAATACTCTAGGATAGTTTAAACTAAATGTGAGTAAGTAGTGAACAAACACTTTGAGAAAGAAATATCATTCACAGTTTCTAGTAGATTTTATATATTTTAAACAAAAACATTAATTTATTATGTAGACTAACCATACAATAACAAATAGAATTCAATTACCCCTTACATAAGACATATTTCACTATTTCATCTTACATGTGGGTACTAATCATGAAATAGAGGGAAAATCATAGAAAACCAAAAAGAATGAAATCCTTACGAATTTAAATTACCCAAAAAAATTAAAATAAGGAAAGAGTTTAATAGGTGTGTCAAAATTCTACCCACCATGCCATTTATTTCCTTATAAATCCATAGTAAAAGGGAAATTTAATTAAATGTTAAAATATCCACACCCTAATGAAGGTGGTGGGTAGGGTATGGGTAAAACAAAAAAATATCTTAAAAATTAAACACTAAATACTATTTAGCTCCCAAAATAATTATCAACATCCTCAATCAATGCTAAATAACTTCTTATAAGATCTAATTCACAACATTTTAAAAATATTCACTATCGAAATAGAGACGCAGTGGCAGACACCCTGTTATTTAGAAATAATCTAAAATAGTGAAATGATATACTGAATCTTATTTAAAAAGGGAATCACTGAAACAACCATGACTCTACATGTTATCAAAGGAATAAAAAAAATCCAACCATCCATAACTATACACATTGAAACCATGCCAAATTCAATAATAAAAATAAAAAACCATGGAATTTTCAAATATAATAATACTAGATAACAAACACTTGAATGCATTTCAACTATAAGAAAGGTGGAAAAAATCATATAAATTACTCATTAAGTAACAAAAATGCTTCTAAATGTTATCCATAAAACTACATCAAAGGGTAACATCACTTGGAGCTCATGGGACACCATCTCCTAGTGATCCTAATAGGAACTCAACCTCATTGCCCCCATAGTCCAACAAGCGATGAAAGTACACCATAATGACCACAAAACATAACCAATGTTCCCCATGTTAAATCTATCAAACTAAAACACATGAATAGATCTTGTTAAGAAATTAAAATCACAATCAACAATAATGATAAGAAATGAGGCATGGCCATTTGAAATAATTAAAACTCACAAGGAGTAATCAAAAAGGCACACACTACACAAACCAAAATAAGTCCACCTCAAAACAACAACTAATAAATAATCATTGAGTATAATATAAAAATAATTCATTAAAAATTCAGACATATAACCAATTATTGTTGATATAATTCATCCAAACCCACATATATAGATTCAAAATATCCCACTAGGGAAACATTGTCAGGGATACCTCCATGATTACCCACTACACTATTGAATGGGAATGACAACACTTATAAATCCCTTCATATTCTGGGTATAGAAATGATAGGAAAGATAAAAACCCTGAAAATAATCACCTTAACATTAATAAATAATTTTATACATGTATGAAATTAAATCACATGAGATATTAATCCAACCTGATCATATCTATTAAATCTCATTAAATAGTCACAACATCAAACAAGAGACAAATACAAATGTGTAATTTTACAACACAAACAAATCACATTAAAAAACATTCATTTTATCCAATAAAACAATATCAAGGATTCATAAAATTCATTTAAAAGGAAAGAAATCTTCAAAAAACACGCCAGAAATTTAAACATCACCCCTCTCTTAGAAAAGTAAAATAAATTCTTGTCACAGATTTAGTTACAAATTAAAATATCAACTTCCGTAATTTAAAAATATTGATATAAAACCAAAATCTCATTTTTAGTAATTTCATCCTTTTAAATCATTTAAAAATCACAAAAAATTAAACACACATCAATGGTCCAAGATCTAACAAACCACAATACATTAGTTTTGAAAATCACTTGTATCTTTTAAAATATTAAACCAAATCAAACTATATTTAATGTTTTATTTTGTTTCAAATTTCATACTCCTTAAAACAATTCAAACACAACATTAATTTCTTTTTAAAACCTACAACTCTTGAAAAACAATATCTGTGAGGATAAAAATTGTTTTAAATAACTTATCATCTAGTTTTATAACAACAAAAATTCTGGATTCCATAATTAAATCAATAATTTCCAAAAATATTTATAAAAAATATATCTATTTTATGAACAAGTTCTAAGGCCTCATGAAATTCTACTTTCACATACAAAAATTGTTTAACAAAACTCGCATAAAAAACCACAAAAATTTCATCCATAATTCAACCCAACTACATCAACATATATAAAGACCCACCAATATTGATTTTTATATACAAATAATCACTTAAAAAATTATACAATAACTATTTTTAAATAATAAAATAAATAATAAATATAATTATCCAAAAATTGGAAGCATGGTTTGATTTTATAAGTTCTAATCATTCAATGGATCCAAAACAATTTCCAAAATCATGTACTTGGTTAATATATGTCTTATCAGTGCACAAATGATTACATGATTCCACTTATTCCTCTTCAATTTTAATCCTTAATATCCTTGAAAAACCCCCAAGGAAACTTCCAATTCTAATGAGGATCAAAACACCATAACATCAAATCAAAATCAGATATGAATAATCAAATAAAATTGAAAAACCAACAACCGATGGAAACACATGTGTCATGAGGAAAGGTATTGATCATGCACCAAATCATAATCTAATTCTTATGTCATAATTACATTCACAGTATCTATGAAACCATGTCATACCCTAATAACAAGAGAGTGCTTCTAGAACCTAGGTCTTCTTCATAACCTAAGATCCAATAATATTTGTAATGAATTCACTGAAGATAACCCAATAACTACTCAATCTTCTCCACCACTAGCATGAAGGGTGTTCTTAATCCACAAGGATTGGAGACTAATTTTTGGATATCAATGATACAATCTTGGGAATTATTTCACCCATTTAATAACCATGTAAATAATCAATTAAAAATATCAAAAATCCATGATTATCTATCTACACATCAGAAATCCTTACATATCAAATAAATAGATCCAAATATATAAAATCAACTAGTGTATAGGAGAAATAAAATCCCATCCAAAATATAAATTTAATAAAATATATTCAAGATGGATACATGAGAACATAAAATAAAATACTCCGAATGAGTGGAATGAGACAACATAACAAAAATAAAATGAAACCCAAAAATATCTAATATCTTTTACATGACCCATTATCACTATTAACAAGAAAATACCTTTCTAAATATTTTCACTTGACTTTTATTATATTTATACCATAAATAAAAACCAAGGATCAAAAGTCATAGTGACTTTGGAAGACTAGTTACATAAAAAATAAACATGAAACTAAAATAAAATGTCATTATTTAAATCTCCATATTGATATCCTAAATCTCAATGATCTATTAAAACCTTATAGGATATCCCGGGGAATACATTAAAAAATTGAGTGACCTAAAAATGTGTCTAAGGGACTAAGGATGATAATGAAACATAAAATATGAGTCAAAAGGCATAACATGATACAATAAAAGAAACAGATCATGAATAATCACAAGGGATAATAACATAAAGAATATGGTATTATAATATAATGGAAGCATATAAATGTGTCAGTAACATAAAACAAGACATAAGTATAAGTCAATACAAACTGGAAAGATAACATCACATGGTGGACATAGTCCCTTCATGAATTAGGTTTACTCCCTAATCTCAAACACACCATCTCATGAGACAAAAAAAATTACCCAATGCATTTGAACACTTTTTGGGTGCACCCACCATAACATGTACATTATTATATGTTCCAAAAAATGAAATAAATCATAAGGCATAATCATAATAATTGACCATGGAAATAAATGGGTTTCATAATATTTTATCATATAATAATTGAAGAAGATTTCATAAATACTCCAAAAAAAATAATGAGTTGAATATATATTTTTTTAATATATGAGTACATAAGCATAAGTCTAAAAATATAGTGTTAATTTGGAAAAAAAATAGATAGGGTAGAGAATTCGGTATAGAAATAAACATTCGATATGGTGTTTTAAATAATTGGTTAATGAATTTTAAATAAAGAATAAATATGTAATTTTAATTTAAATCTGGGGTTAAACCATATTTTTCAAACAAAAATATTAATTTATTTAATTAAATCATTAATAGTAATAAAAACATTAAAGGGGTGTTACATAAAAGCATTAATAAATACAAAAGTTCTAATTAATTGGGTTTAATATTAATGTTGGAATTTGATAAATAAACATAATTCATGAATTAACCCATAAAAGTAAGGGATAGTAATCTAGGTATACATGTATGAGAAATAAATATATAATTTATAAGTATTATATAACATCAATGAGAGATAAGAGGTGAGTTATAGAGAGAAGGTTCATAACCCAAAGAAAAGGGTATCTCATTGAGATCCCTTTACTTATATTCAAGAATACTTATGAAATCAGACTTATCATCCTAGATAATCAAATTATATTAATTAATTACTTAATTTATAACCTTTTACATCAATAAAAAATTTACTAATATTTTATTTTGTTCATTTATTATACTTTCATTGAGATATAATGTTCAGTTTTTTAGTTTTGATGGTGTTCATTTCATGGCCCCAAGGTCAAATCACTTATGGATAATTATTAAGGATATTTTAGAATATGAATAAAACTATAGACATTAAATTGATTGGTATTAATATCATTTTTTAAAATTAAATGGTCTCCAATATCCTTTTGAGTTCTCACATATTGGTGATTCATAAAATAAAAACGTTAGCATTATGTGGTTAGATCATTTTGTTTATTTTACCAACCATGAGGAACAAGTTTTGTTTTATTTAACAATATGTCTATTAAAATGTTAAAAACATGAAATAATTTTTTGATATTATTATTATAATCATAATTTACTATAATATTGTTTCTATAATAGGACGTGAATTTTATGTAGAAAGACTATGTATTTTTTTCATAGAGGTAGTCAACCAACAATATTGTAAACAATAATTTCATTTTAGAATATAAATAATGTAGGGAGGAATATGGATATTACACTATAATAATAAATTATTTATATATTGAGGATACTAATGTTAAAATTTATATCTATATGGATAATATTTTAGGTTGGTGGATGAATAATAAAATTATAATAGGCTAGTCCATGTTTTTATCTCTTCTTTTTGGTTTCTTCCTCTTTGGATACCCCTTAAGGATCATTAGAATGGTATTTGGATGAGAAAAATAAAACTAAGACATAGGGAGAAGATTAGGGAGATGTTTTTGATGAATCATGGAATTATACAAGGATTATTGGTTGTAAGAAGTATATATATTATTTATAAGGGAAGTAGAGGGGTGTTTTTGAATATTATATTTATTAGTTTATTATTTTGTATGAAGACTAAAAATAGTATTTATTCTTATGACTATATAAAGTTAATTATGAATTTTATTACAAAATAATAAATACTTACAACATATATGACTAAAAAATTCATGTATTTATCCTACAATTCCAAAACACCATGTTTTACTATATTTCATTATTTACCAAAAACTAAAATATTTTATAAAAACACTAAAAATCGCACATCTAAATTTATGAATGTGTATATATCAAAAATTAAGTCTATTTTATTAAAATAATTTTCAAAAATATGAGAAAATTATTTATTAATTAAAATCTTCATTTCTTTTGAAAATTACCGATTTTAATATTATGACCAATTTTGTAAACCATTGAAAACATACTTATGGCCTTATAAAATTAAATTATCAATAAAAAATATTATTAATATATAATTAAATTTTAGGAAAATAATTTTTTTTAATATTATTATATTTTCTAAAAAACATTAAAATAAAGCATTTATGTTCTACAAAAAATATAAACACTTTTTTTAATGTTTAAAACTTTTATTTACTTGTATAATAATATAAATATTTCATTTTATCATTTTATAAGATACCTAAATATTATCCTACGTTTCCCTAGGTGAGGTTACTCTTATAATGGTCAATATACTACTCATAATGTTCAGATTACAATTCCAATAGCCAGATTACTATTTCAACGACCAGATTATTAATCCAATGTCTAGATTACTATTCAAATAGTTATATTTATATGGATAATATGGGTTCCCTACATTATATTAATACCTCACATTTCATTAATTATTTTTTAACTTATATATTCTCTCGAGGTTATATATTTTAATTTTCCAAATACATACCACATTATTAATGTTTTTATTCATTTCTACAGTGTTATTCATGAGTGCAAATATTTTGGGAGATCAAGGAGATCTAATTTTACTTTTATTATCATCTTTTATCACTATTGTAATACTTTTAATTACTATATCCACTTTTCTTCACTAAATTTAATATTTAAATTTATATATTAAAGTATTGTTAGTTTGATCATGGGGTGAATGTGATTTATTATACATTACTAAATATGAAATAATTATAAGAAGGTAAATTCAATTGATAAAATTTTGGGTCATTAAATTCTACCCACTTTACGAAATTTCACTATCATAATTTTATTTTATTTATTAATGAGAAAACTGATGTGGGTAATTCTTCTTCTTGGACTCTTATAGTTACCATGTCATCTCCCTGTACTTATGGGATTTCTATATTACATTAACAAGGTGAGTTTTCTTGTTGTCTCGAACTGTATCTCCAGGGTCCAAGATCTTTATTGCCTACTCCACACAAGAGATATCATTTTATAGCTATCCCACTTATTAATTAAATACTTTTGGGAGATTTTTTTTATATTCATTAAGAGGGATACATGGAATAAGTATTATTTTATAGATATGGTTTGTGGGAGTATTAATTAATAGTATATATCTATGAAACAATCAAGAATCTCAAAGGGGGTGATGTTCCTAAGACATAGATTCCCCTTCTTCCTAAATATAACGGCTCTCTTCAAAGGGGATATGCATAGGAACACATTATCTCCAACCTCAATCTCTTGGTCTCATCGATTACAATTAACATTTCACTTTTTTAACTCTAATCAGCCAATATGTGATATTGTATAGTCTTTACCTTTTATACCATTTACTTAGACATTTCTTGACCCAAAGACTTGAGTTCTAGAACATTACCCCAACACAGAAGTGTTCTAGATCTCTCCCCCTAAAGTTATTCATATGGAGCTATAATAATCCAATATAGGTCAACTAAACCATCCACTTGGTCGGGAAGTCATGTGGTGAGGTAAAATAAGGATAACAAAAAAAATTATTGAATATAATGAAAACAACACATACATAGAAAGTAAAAATACAAATAAATAAACACCCCAAGATCCATACAACCCAATCCAAATAGGCTAAACTATAAAATTATGACAAGATAAGTCAAAAATTCTCCATGTGAACAACTATCACCTCCAAAATATCTCATTATGAAGGAAACAGACAAAAAGTGAACTTGTTATGCTACAAGACTACCTTCACTTTCCCCTAGTCCTCTAAAAAATGTTATAAAATAATCAAAAGGAAAATGTAGGTTGTGATAATAGAGACTAGTTGGAAATAACCAAATATTCTATGCAAGTTATAATATCATGAATGAAAAGGATCAATTTTTAAAAACAAAATCTTAATTATAAATATTTTTCACAAATAATATCATTTTAAAAAATTACATATTTTTCATATATGTATACCATATTTTCTAAATACGTGAATATATCAGTTATAAAAGAGATATAGGTAAATTAAACTTCTGTATAAATATCCCTGATATAAACCATATTAGATAATCTAGATATAAATGAAAAAGCACGCCATTTGGGATATAGACTATAAGAATAAAAACTAGACACAAAACATTCCTAAGTAGGAATAAGTCTGTTCCAAAAAAGATAAAGTCATGATATAGTCTATAAATATCATTAATTCAACCCCAAGAGGTTCCCCACACACTAGGGTCACCCTAATCCTTTTCATGATTCACCCAAGGTTCCCAATGTTCTTAGTTTTTTCAAAACCATTTCCAAAACCATTAACACATTTAATTAAAACAATTTTCACAAAATAAAATTCTTTTTGACCAGAAAATATAGAAAATCATGAATTAGAAATAATTTTATAGATACACCTTACTCAAGAATGATGGAATCCTAACTACCTTTTTTAATAGAGATTAGAAAACAACAAATCAGCCTTCAAAAGGGAAGGATAATAAAAAACTGCATAGGATTGATAGAAAATACCAATCGATCATTAATATAAAACAAAAATCCTCCAATATAGATTCCATGACCAAATGAAATGAAGATGTAGAACTACTGCTTACTAGGGTTATACAATGAAACCTCCATATGAAACAAACATCGATTGGGGTGATCTAGAGGGAGGGAGATCACAAAAAATCCCCATAAATTACCAAACGGTTTGAGAGAGAACCCTTCTCATCAAATTATAAAATAATCAAGTATGCAATGAATTAATAAACACTAGACATAAGGACTTCATTTTTTGAATAATTTTTGTGGTCTAAAATCCTACGTGTTATTCATATAATGAAAAAGGTGTCACCTCAGATAAAATTAAATCCATGTTGATATTTTAATGATGTTAAAATATTTCAAGGTCTGTAAAAATTTCACAACGTGCATTTTATTTGTAGAATCTTCCATACAACATATTCACATTATATGACCTATTCAAGACAATAATGTGTCCAGAAGGTAGTATTCAACTATGTTTTTTTGAAGAAACCCACAGAACTGAAACATAAGGCTATTCGGTCCCTAAGATAACCCTCTAAATCCATTTTCACATTTAAACCAAAAATCCATTTATTTAAACAATCAAAATTTTCCAAATATTATTTTATTTCCCAAACAAGGCATCTATATTATTGAGAATCCCATAATGCAACAAATAGAGTGAAACCATAAAAAAAGAAAATCCATGCCTTGAGGAGGGTAAGAGGGTGTTACAATCTCCTTATAATAAATTATATATGTCCAAAAAAAGTTCTAAGAAACATGGAATCAAAAAAGTGAAGGACACTAATACCTCATCAATAATTCATACTCTCACATTTTATGGATATCCCATCATCACATTCATAATACATTGAAGAAAAGGAATATTTTTAACATGCATCACCTTCTCTCAGTGATCCATAATTCGAAATGGTAACTTAGAGGAATTTATTTCATGATCAATAATGATATCCTCACATTAAATCATAGGGTAAGGATCCATTAGATGCATACTAATCCAAGAAACATGAAACATGTAGTTGAGGGAATTCAAACAAAATGGGATGTCCAACCAACATGCCACATTTACCACTTGTGAAATAACATCAATTGTTCCCAAAAACATCGATACCAACTTACCCTGCTTACCGAAATGACAATGTCCCATGTGAGGTGAATCTATAATAAATACCTGATCACCAACCTAAAACTCTAGCACCTGACGATGACGGTATGAATCAGATTTCTGATGACTTTTTACCATGATCAATCTCTTCCAAAAAATAAGCTGACTCTCTTTCATAACCTTAACAAGACATGGTCCAACCAAGTACCAATATTCTCATTCTTCCCACTACTAGGGAGATCTATAGGGATTCCCATAAAGAAAACTCAAAGGGTTCTATTTTGATTAATTCATAACAAATATTTTTATAAGATAACTCATCTAAAGGAAAATTATTTTTCCAAGAACCCCCAAAATCACACAAATAAACCCAAAGCATATCCTCAAGATCCTAGATATCTATCTCTATCTATGGATCCACCTCCGAATTATAAGTTGTGTTCTATTTCAAAAAGGTACCCATTTTATCTTGAAATTTTTTCAAAATCAAATATGTGAAGTTCGAGATCCTATTAGAAAAAATTGAAGATGAAACCCCATAAAGAATCACAATATATCATATATACAAGTACCCGATCTATTCTATATACATCATATCCTTGATACAGAAGAAATGCACTAATTTCTTGAGTCGATAAATGATCACCCCAATCGAATCCTTATAATGATGATTTGGGGGTAAAATAATGAATAAATGATGGGATATATTATCACATTTCCATACCAAAATGGGTAAGGGATACACCAATCTAGATAGTATCGGGTGTTACGTCACAGTTCTATGATAAGAAAGACACAATGATAAAAAATCTATAGTTGATCATCTCATCCTTAGAAAATAATACTGACATATCAAATCATGATACATAACTATAGTACCTTGGTATACTAACTAGAAAGAATTGTGTCCAATGAAAATTGATTCCTACTATAGGGAAATATGAACAACCTACTTGTTTCAAAAACATAACGCACCATTGGGAGACCGAGACCACCCACCCATGTTCTCATAACCATTAAAAATCTTACTAAATCTTAGGTTCTGAAGGTTGGATGTCTTCTTTAGCTGACCCACTCATCAAATGATCCCACAACCATCATCAAAGCAATAATTACCCACAAACCATATTATTCCATTCCCAAGACCTTCTAAGTAATAAAAATCATCACTGAACACTCATTAATTATTTCATTCTATTCTTGTGGAGGTAATTTCTTATTCAGAACATCAATGAAAAAAATTCTATTTTCCAAAAGAATAGGCAATATCGAAATCAAAATTTAAGAAATACTCCACCTTGTTTCTCTATCACAAGTTCATATCCCTTGAAGTGAAAATATAATTTTTGATTTTGTAATCATAATATACCATAAACCATTCCTCGAGTAGGTAGTGATTCCATTATATAGTGAATGTATAATCGTTTCTAACTCATTTTCACTGGTGGGGTAGTTATTATCATGATGGTGTAATTTTCGAGAGCTATAAGATACCACTCACATCCTCTACATGAAGAAAAACCAAAATCCCATTCCTGAAGAATCCTATAAAGTACAATAATATAAAAGTGGTTATGGAATAATCAAAACCAATATCAAAGTCAATGTCACTTTCAGTTTATAAAAATATATCTGACATTTTTCATTCCACTCAAACTTTACAACCATTATGATTAAAGCTTTTATTAGAGATGAAATATTATAGAAGTCCCCAAAAAATGACTCTTAGTAACCATCCAATGCCAAAAGCTACATATCTCAAACATATTTCTAGAATTATCCCAATACATTACTTCTTATACCTTTATAAGACCCACTGAGATACCCATCATGGATATGAAAATCCCCAAAAAATATACTTCTAGAATCTAAATATCACATTTGGAAAGATTACCATATAAAAATTCTATTAAAATGATATTCAAATGGTCTATGTGCTCCTCCCCTTACAAAGAGTAAATGGAAATATCATCCATGAAAACCAAAAAAAATATTCCATGAACAAATGAAATATATGGTTCATCAATTCTATAAACATGGTGGGAAAATTAGTTAGTCTGAATGGAATAATGAGAAACTAAATATTACCCAGCCTACTACAAAATTATATCATAGGCATATATTTTTCAAAAACCAACATTCCTATATAAGTTCATCCATGAGATCATCAATCTTGGGAAAGGGAAATTAATTTTTTAAGGTCACCAGATTTTACATGTGATAGTAAATAAAAAGTATGAAGTTTCCATCTTCTTTATAATAAAAAAGAACTGGTGAATTACATGGTAACATGCTAGGATGAAAAAATCCTTTATCCTTGTGATCCACCAAATGGAACATAATTTCTACCAACCTATAATGGTCTATATATTAAGATGGTATATAGATGGGAATTATACCAGGTAACATTTCTCTTTTAAACTGGACCTTTGAATTGGGAAATAAACTATAAAAATCATCTGTAATGACCTTGGGATATGTGCAGTCCACCAAAGTTGGTTGATTTTCCAAAAAATGGCTAACATGATCAAAGATGTTAAGATGGATCACTAAGAAGTCCCACTATACCTCATGGTCTACTATCATCAATCTACGTGTTGGAAAATTGAAACCTTGTTCAGGATTCATTCCCAAATTCATGTTAAGATCCAAAATGAATTATATAATATCCTAAAAAAATCCAAACATAACAAACATATTTTATGAACTAAAATAATTTGTATAACTTTTATCAAAAAAAATCTAACACTATAGAATATTAAATGAACATCGTACCTCTAACTGTGGATGGCCCTACTTCATATTTGATTCGTGTATACTCCACAACATACATATTTCTGGTACAAAATCCTCCTCAATATTTCATTTCCTTATAAGCATCCCCCTTATCCAAGGGATAAGGCTGGAAACCCTTGGAAACAACCGTATGAACCCATGTACCCTTATTGAATATGGATCTCGTCTTACTACCATGGGGAGTCCTATCCCCAAAACATTTCAGATGGTATTATTTTCTCCAACGATGACAAGTATTAGGAGCCTCTACATAATTAGTCTTGGGATTAACATGATACCCACAACAAAATAAGAAAACCTGCTATTGTTCGGACAATACCATAAAATTTATTCTAAAGAAAACATCCTACCTTTGTGACTCATTTTTTGTCTAGAAGTTATACCTTGGATAAAAACAGTACCCACTAAAGCTCCTCCCAAAAGTATTTTTCTATAGATTTATTCCTATACTAATGAAGCCTTAAAAACTACCTCCATGACTGTTGAAATGAACATGATAATCATCATCTCCCAAATATCATCCCTCAACCCCAACTCAAACCTTCGATCTGTCATGTAATCATTGGTGGCTGGCTTCGATGCCAGGTGCACTAAATTTACAAAATGAGTGGGAAAAATCTGAATGGAATGCTCTCCCTGTTCTAAGGTTGAAAACTCTAAGGTATTTTCCTAATGAAATGATCGAGGATAAAAAATTTGGTTTATTATTTTCCTGAAATAATCACAGGTAAGATCCACATGAAAAATATCTTGCATTATAGAGTCCCATCATATGCTTCCAAGTACATCTAGATTATACATGAAAGTCTTGTATTAGTGTTTTCATGAATCTTTAGAAATTTTAATATCATATCAATCACCTTAATAAATTCATCATATTTATTTTTTTTCCTTTTTCACAATGGAAGGAAGGCATATGTTTCTTTATAAATATTGAGTGGTGAACCACTACTTGTCCGTGGTTCCAGATACCTTCTAGACCCCAAGTTTGAATAGTGTAGATTATATCTTCTACCAAAGAAGGGTCCACCATATAATTTACCATTTTTATTTTTCTCATAGCTTCCTCACTTAAATTGGTAAGTTATCTTCTTTGATTAATTGTCTAAAAATCACATGGCAAAAACCAACCAGTCATGAGCAGATTAAAAAATCATTATATCAACATCAGGTATTGATATCGGTGATTTAAAACAATAATAATTAAATGAAAATTTTAAATTATTCAAATGAAATATTAATACTTAAAAATTTATATGTTAAAATTAATAAAAACAATATATAATTAATCTAAATGACCTCAAAAACAAAGTAAAAATTTTATGACCACCCATGGAAACTCAAGTTCTTCAATGAAAGTGAGTTGGCCAGACTAATTCACACACATAATACTAAAATTATAACATTCATAAATCATATATACCAATAAAATAGAACCAAACTGAGGAATTTTTAACAGAATTAATGTTGATAATCCATCCGATACCAATTTGTAACAAACCTACCTGGATCAAAAAAACCATTTCCCGAGCTGAACACCACATTGTGAGCTTAAAAGCACAATAGAAACAAGTCTGGAATATAAAAAAACAAGTATTATTTAATTATTATAATCTGGAATAAAGAGATAAAAATATCCATATAACACAATCCAGGAATACTAAACCAAAGAAGTATGAGAATATAAGACCAACAAGTCTCCATGGGACTACACTTCACCTATAAACCGTCCCACTATGAAGGAAAACGATTAAAAGAGATCTTGTCATACTACAAGATAACAATACCTTTCCTTTAGTTCTACAAAAGAAGGTCCACACCAACCCATATGAAAATTTTGTATGTGAGCAAAACTTTATGTAGGATACCCCTAAAAAACATATATAACTTACAATATCAAGATTCCACAAGTTCTATCTTTGAAACAAATCCTTCTTAACAAATCAGTTTCATAAATAAAATTATATTTAAAAAGTTCCTTTATTTTCCATATATTTATACTATATTCACTACATATAAAAATATATCAGTTATAAAAGAAAAAAATTAAAATTAAACGTGTGAGTAAATATCAATGAAATAAACAATCATGTGATAAACTTGTTATATATATAAATCACAATTTTTATCCTAGACTATGGTAATACATTCAATATATACAATAAATATAAACAAATCATAAATTGGTTATAAATAATATTGATTTCTTCCACATTATTTCAATATCATAAAAGTAACCCCTATTGGTTCTGCACTCACTAGGGTTACTATGTCTATTTCTTAACGCACCCATGGTTCCCAATTTTCTAATTTTGTTCAAACTGATTTCCAAAACAATGATCAAATTTAATTAAAACACTTTTTCACAAAATAAAATACTTTTTAATAAGAAAATATTGCAATACATGAATTAAAAACACTTTAATAAATCAAAATAATTCATTAATAATAGAATCTTAACTGCCTTCAATAAAGGAGGTCGATAACCCATAGACTGAAGTTTAAAATAAAAGTCACAAAATGAAACCGAAAAAGATCAATAGAAAATACCTATTTATCATGAGTCTAAAATAAAAATGTCTTCAACAGTGTTAATATAACCAATGGTAATGAATAAGAAGAAAGTGTTATTACTATTGTTATATGATGCGACCACCAGATGAGTTAAATGTTGAACAGATCTATCCAAAATGAGTTAGTTCACCAAAAATATCCTAAAATCACTATAGGTTTTTAGAGGGAATCATGTACACCAAATGATAAAATAATCAAGCATTCAACACTTTTAAAATCATTGGACTCAAGTAATTCATATTTTGAATAACTTTCACAGTATGAAATACATCATATTAAAGATACACAGAAAAAAGGAATCACCTAGGATTAAATTGAATCCCAATTGATTTTTTTAATGTTTTTAAAGATTTCATGGATCATAAAAATTTGTAACCCTGAACGAGATTCACAACATATTTCTTATAAGATATTCAGGTCGTGTATCCCTTTTCCGATTGGAATGTGACCAGTAGGTAGTATTTATCCATTTTTTTGAAAAAAATTCCCCAGAAATATTAAGGCCCTCCATTCCCCAAAACAATCCTCTATATATATTTGAAATTTTTTACTTGGAATATATTAATTAAAAAACATACATCCTTAAACTTTAGTTCATTTTATCCAAAAAAGGGACTCTATTCCCAAGAATCCCTCAATGCACCAAAAATGGATAACCATAAATAATGTAAAAATTTACTCGAGAAATGTAATTGGGTCTTACAGGATCCATTTGGATGGTGTATTTGAAACTTTTATTTTATGGTAACATGACTGTATGAATATTCTGATCACATTATCCATTAATGTATGTCGATCATTCTCTCAACACAATTTCACTTGTCTACATCTTCTGATCATATTGTTTATATGTTTGTGGGTGATAACACATACTAGATATCAATTCAGTGTTTAGAGCATGTTGGATACCTTCCGATAACATGGTTGAAAATCTCATATCTAAGTCATATAGAATGGATAGTGGTGTTCCATGTATCCTTCCCACTTCTCTATTGTATATCCTTGCAAGATTATCGAGTGACAATCCCTCCGAATTTTCAATTACATGACCATTCATTGTAAGATGATCCACCAAAAACTATATAGAATTATTTTCTCTTACTGAAATTAGAAGAAAAGTGGAAAAGTAAATCCTGAAGTTATCACATTTCCATGTATTTATGGTTAATGGTTGGATCCACACCTTGGAATTTTTTCATTCATCCTTCACATTTTGAGGTATCATTATGTTTAATGTATATTCTGTGATCTCCTTCTCAATATTGTCCCAAAAATATTGATCTTAGATATCTTGATACATCTTTATGTGGACTGGGTGAATGGAGAATATCAATCTATGTATATAATTCAATGGATCCTTCTTTATCTAGGGTTGTAATGGTATACATATGTATGACCAAAATCTTACAAATCCTTCATAAATATTTAACTCCTAGGGTTTCCCTAATTTTATAAATTCCAACATCTTTTGAATTTCCCCATTAAATCTTTGATAAGAATTTATCTTCTATAGAAGGGATGGTTTAGTAATAGTTTGAGAAATGAATGAGGACGTTCCTTTATTTATAATCCCTATTTACATCTTGTGAATGTGTAATATGATTATATATTTCTCAATTTTCATAATTTATAAAGTCCTCATATCCTTTCTACTTGAGTATCTACCACTTTATTTTCATTACCAAGATGATAGTTGATTGACAAGTCACAGTCTTTGATCAAATATAACCATATTCACTGTTTTACATTAATCCCCTCTTACGTGGATACATTTTTTGGGGATCTTATTATCCATATTTATATTTCACACTTTTCCCATAAAAGATAGTTAAAAAACCTAATTGGGTAGAACAATTCAGACAACTCCAGATCATGTGTTAGATAATTATTATCCTGAAATATCAACTACCTTGACTAATAAGATATCACTTTTTCATTTTGTGTTAGTGCACAACTCAGTCCCATATTTAAAGAATTGATGTATATGATAAAATGTTCTCTAAACATTGGAACCATGAGGACTGGTATAGTGTTAAGACTCCATTACAATTCCTTAATGCTCTCGTCACATTCATCAGTCCAAAAAAATCATGATAACTTTCTAAAAAATAATTGGCAATACCGTAATAGTCTAAGGAAACATCATATATCCATTATAAATATTGGTCTGGGCCACTCCCCTATTTACTTGTTCTTAAAATGGTCCACAAATAACCCTTTTCTAGAGATAACAGGACCCAAGAATCATACTTCATCTAGAAATCACTTATACTGTAATTTGTATATATATCATCCTTTCAAAAATTCTTTTTCATTGTATTCAAATGATTCTCAGGTCTGTCCTTTCTTTTAGAGTATAAAAAAATATGGTCTATAAATAATACCACAAATTCCTAATGTTTTATATAAAGACTCAATTTACTATGTTCATAATGATTTTTAGATCATTATTAAGGCCTAGGGGGATTACAAGGAACCCATGGTGTCTATAAATTATTCAAAAGAAATCATTGGGAATATATTCTTTTTTTACCCTGAATTGGAGATATCCCAGCCGAAGTTCCAACTTATAAAAATAATGGGCACCATGTAATTGATCTAACATTTCATCTATCCATTAAAGGAGATACTTTCTCTTTTTCATGATTTTTTTGATATTTTGATAATAATTTTAAGGGAACATTGACCCATACTTCTTCTTTATTAATAGGACTAGTGTATCCCACTGTGAGGAAATTGTATGTAAAAAAACCCTTTTTAATATTCTCTTTTAAGTTATTCTTAAAATTTTCTAACTCAATAATAGAAATTCTACAATTAGTCATTGATATAGGAAATGATCCAGGTAT
The DNA here is from genome assembly GCA_963277665.1 of Viscum album. Classification (NCBI taxonomy): domain Eukaryota; kingdom Viridiplantae; phylum Streptophyta; class Magnoliopsida; order Santalales; family Viscaceae; genus Viscum; species Viscum album. Next base: position 1,358,316,605 of record OY728148.1, read on the forward strand.
ATGTTCAATTAAAAAATCATCTTATCGGTCAGGATGTAGGCCAAAAAACTCTTCAGGGAATACATCAATATAATCCCTCATAATAGGAATGCCTTCAACCGTGATTCTCTCATTGCTCTCAATCACTTGAAATGAATATACATGATCATAAAGAAATACTATCAATACTTGATAAAAATATTCCAAATAAGACTCATCCTGCTCCGTACACTTGTATAAAAGTGGAGGGTGATTTAGAATGTGAAGAATGATCTCCCTCTCCCATAATGTGATGTTGACTTTATAAAGGGGAAACTATTCTATTTTAAATATATCATAAGACTCCACTAATGTAACTATTCTAATTTTTTTAGGAATTACATTTCAATAAACATTAACTTTTGATACAATGATAACTGAAGTTTTTACCCAATAAAATAAACACATTTGGGGTGGTGAATAAATTATATTAAAAAACATCCTAGATAAAATAGACTATCATGAATTGGAATACAATAATACAAGCACAAATCTAGAGTGATGGATAAGTTTTCCTTTATTATCATTGTCCATATTAATAATATTAATAGTGTAGGGACTTTTTAGCTCGTTTGGTTTACCGAATACAGTTTTTTATCGTCTATAGTATCCATTGGATTATGTAATTGAATTTGATAATGACCAATATCCCCACATATATGAAACTTACATACTTCTCATTCCTTATACTGAACATTATTTCCCTCTATCTTATTAAATAGAGTCTTTTTTTTAGAAATTGGATTCTTTTTTCCCTCATTTTCCACACATACACAATCTTCCAATTACTTTAATACAATTTTCATGATTTATTTTCCAGTTTTTTTTAGAAAAGTATGAAATTGAATCTTCATAAATTTAACATCTTTATCTCTTGAAATTACATAAGATGATTTCTATCTCTTATTTATTATGTTTGGAATCCCAACTCAATTCTAGATATTAATTGTAATTAATTATAGAAGGTTTGGCATAATCACAAGATACATTACTTCTAATCCCATAAAGATAAGCGTCTCATTAATGAAATCATCACATTTTTTATTTCCTACCATTAACTAAAATAAAAGATTTAATATAAAGGGGTGAGGATACTAAAAATAAAAAATAATGTCAAAATAGAAACTATCAAACTAGAAGAAATAACATATAAATAAAAACTATATAGGAACTTATAAGTATTTATTTTTACATATAGGTTATCCATGGTAATTTTCCTATTTGGTTTTATATCCAATTAGTCTATCCAACTCATTCACAATGGTTCCTAAAGTGTTTGTGAGTTTCCTAAAGCATATCCCTCAATATTTTCAAACCAGTTGTTAATCAAGGCCTATTTTTCATGCACCATGTGTCAATTGAGTTATAAACCAATTATCTTTTTTCTGGGTTATTACCACTTAGTACAACTATGGTAGAGCTACATCCAGTTATAGTATCCTAGATGGGATGTAATATCTAGGTAACTAATCACTCTATACTTCACCAAATTTTTAGGATATTTTTCTATATTTAGACTTATCCACAAGGTTCTCACTAAATTATTCTTGTTATAATCGTAAAAAATAACTTGGTTTTACTATGATACCAACTGTAGTAACCCAATCCTTTCACAAATATTACTTCATTATTTTTAACCTAAATTTCTAACTAATAAAAACAAAGGATCAAAAGGCCTAGTTTATTTAGAAAAATATGTAAATAAAACATCAATAAGAAAATAAAATCAAATATCATTATTTTAATATCTATAATTATCTCTAAAATACTTATAATCTCCCAAAAATCTATAGGATAACATGTGTAATATATTGGAAAAAGGGGTGAGATAAAAATCCCAGTACGAGATTGAACATGATAATTAAGAATAGAATATGAGTCAAAATTCATAAAATAATATCATAAAAAAGAAGGCTCGTGAATAATAACATTGGATCATAACATAAAGAACATGGTATCAAATGATCATTGAAAAATAAAAAAGTTGAAGTAATATAAAACATGAAATAAACATAATTCAAGGAAAACATCCAAGAAAACGTCACAAGGTCAATAGAGGACCCTTATGAATTTGGTTTACTACTGAATCTCATACATATAATCTCATGAAATAAAAACATTACCCAATTCAATAGAGTGATATATGGGTACACACTTCATAACATGTAAATGCATATGTGTAACACCCCAAGAATGTACAATATTTTTATTTTTTAATAAATTTAATTTTTTTCTCTCTCTTTATTTATACACAACCCAATGTTAAGCTTACACTATACACATTAATGAGTTGGATTGTATTACACTCAGGGCTGAGTTCTACCGAACAACAATATATCATTAAAATATTATAATATAATATAATAAGATATAACCAAGCCATTAGATTAGAGCTTATGAACAATATTAACTAACTTATAAAAATATAAAGTTCATAAAATGGTTTACTCCATGATGCTCTATAAATGACCCATTGGTCTTATCAAAAAAATTAATACCTCAATCAAAAATTTTATTTGGACAAGAAGCACTCTAGAAAGAAAACATGTGATCATTCCCTGGTAAACATGTAGAAATCCTATTGATAAGGGTGGTATTGGAATAAAAAATCCTATGTACTTTAATGAGACCCTTCAAGCCAGACTCACTTGAAACTTTCTTTATAATAAATCTGATTATGTTGATTTTCTTAAAAATATATTCCTTGACAATTTTAGGGGAAGAAATTTTAATTAACTCAACTCTTCTATCTGGCCTTCCATTAAGGAAACATTTTCATGAATTATGAATAACTACATATGGATGATCCTTAGGGACTCCTCATTGAAATTATGGTTGGATAAATAGACTCGAAAGACCTTAATATCTAAAATTCCTTCAGATCAACCCCATGATGGTACCAACTATTCAATTAGAGATATGCTTCTTTCTCAAAAGGATAATCTCTTTGAAACCATTATTCATGCCATTGACAACTTCCCTTTCTCAAACACAGATGAATTACTAATTTGGGATCCTACTACCAATGGTACGCTAAACTAAAAAAAATTATAATCATTTTTTCTATAATTATGAAAGTTATTTTGGTTGGATAAATTTTTTTAACAATCCTTGGATAAATCCTTTCAGATTCACTCTCATTTGGAGACTTTCTCATAACAATGTTCCTAGAGATGGGTGGCCTCAATCGTATGGAATTTAACTTTTCTCTAAATGTAGAATAATTCATCAACAAAGGGAAGATGCTAATCATCACTTTATTTCTTGTTCCACTACTTCTACTCTCCAGAACTATATTTCTGACATTTTTGGCTACAGATCATTGATTTTGACTTTGTCAACTCTCAACTAAAGAGAGGTGAGAGAATGGAAAGTTCATAGAAAATTAAGAACCTTTTACTTAATATTGTTTCTACGATCCGTCATGTGATCTGGTATGATTGAAACAATACTATTCATTACAATTACTCAAACAGTCATATTAAAGTTCAGATGCGGATCCTTATTACCATATGTGAAGTTGCATCAAAACAAAAGGATAATCACAAAAAAACTATCGATGAATTTGTAATTCTGAATCATCTTCGGAATTGATGGAATGTTTTACCAACCTCCCCACACTCTTGATGTCTTCTATCAAGCTCTTTTTCTTATTTGGATTAATGTAAATCTGGATAGTGCCACCAAAGGAAATCTAGGTCCTTCAGGTTGTGGTGCTATCTTCATGAATCACCTTTGTCAGATCCTTGATACTTTCTTGGTAACTGCAGCATTACCTCTTCACTGGAGCCTGAAATGAAGAGTATTATACAAGCTATTTATTTTACAATTCAACTTGGTTGGAACAATATCCATATTGAATGTGATTAGATTACCATTATGCAAGTGATTTGGAATGGTGTGATACATCTTGCATGGACGATTACTACTCGTAGGATAGATTAAACCTACTCACGTATCGAAATAAACTACCTCATCACGCATATTTATTGTGAAGAAAATATGGTTCCATATGGCTTTGCTAAAAATGGATTAAATCAAGATGTTACCTGGCTCGTTGATCTCCTCATTGATCTTCACCCAATTCATGATAAAGATTGTAATATGATTTTGTCTTCTAGAATCATGTAACCACATTATTTTTTAATATTTAAGCCTTGTCCTTTTGGAAAAGGCACCATACCTAAAAAAATTTATTCATTTTTTTCCTTTTAATTATAAAAATAAATATAGAAACCAAATGAATATATAGGGAATAATTTTATAATAGACTATTTTAATCAAAAAAGGAAATTCAACTTAATATGTAAAATTAATTAAAATTAGTGAATGATATTAATTAAATATATATTTTATATAATTTTTAAAAAAATTTCTTTATTCATCCAATAGATTTTTTAGGTATAAAATAAGCACAAATCCAATATTACTCATAAAAACCTATATTTTTATAAAAACAGTTTTTCTACATTTTAATGGAGAACCTATTTTAAAAAAATTGACACCTTTATATATTCTATTTTAAAAAAAAGAACTTATTATTTTAAATCTTAATATTACAATTTACTTTTTTTTATGTTTTTGAATTTTTCAGTTATGTTTCACGTTTTGATGAATAGTGATAAATTATTTCATTTTAATTAAAAATAGTTTTTTCATAAAATTTTCATATAGTGTTAAGTTATATATTAGATAATTTTTTATGTATAAATAGATGATGTTTTATCATTTAATCCAATTAATATCCTTGTAATCAATTTCAAATTGAATTTGGATATAAAAATATTGCAATATTTTGAACATTTTTAATTTAAAATTTTGTTTTCTCATTCCATCAATAGGATTAATTTTTAATTAATTTCTGCCAATTATGTGTTCTGAATTGGGGAAAATGGATTCCCTATTTCGAATAAAAAGGGCTAAATTATGTAAATAGGTCCCTTTTATTTTTGTACAACTTGAATAGTAACTTTAGTAATATTTTGTATTACCATAGTTAAGGGTAAATCAACCAATTAAAGAGAACAATTATATTATTAATACTATAAAATTACCCTAAAACCTGTCCTAATTTATTTAGATGATATTTTTAATACATAAATCATCCTTGGAAAAAAATGATAACCTTTTCAAGAAATGTCTATTTTTTCACACTATAGTTTTTAACCAGTGAAATATTTTTAATATTACATTATATAAAATATATGTTATACTATAAATAGTATATAGAAATATAAACATTTTATCTAATCATAGTATATAATTTATAAGTTTTAGTGTCAAAATAATTCCTTTAAATAGTGACACAATAATGATTTAGTGATAATTTAATTAATGGAATAATCAAATAAATGACAATAAAAATATAAAGATAAATATGAAATGATATAATTAATGAAATATAAAAATTTTATGGATTTCTTGGAAAATTTATTGATAATATAAAATATTTGTTTTGAATATATCATGTTTTTGGATATTTTTAAAAATTCAAATGATGAATAGTGTTAAAATTGACATTAAGGATGTGTTAAAATAAATAATATTTCATTAATTGATATAAAATTAATAAATATATAAAATACTACTATATTATTAGGATAAGTCTTCAAATTTCTAAAATTTCTTTTCAATGTTATTTTTTCATTTTATATTAATTATATTAACACTCAAACTTTAAATTACACGATATCAAAGTAAGAATTAAAAAGGTTAAATAATGGATAAAGCAAAACTGAAAATGATTAAAAAATAGTTAAAACTTATCTAATTTTTATTAGAAGAATTTTTTTAGACCCCAAATAATCATATATTCAAAATTAATTATTTTTTATGAATTTTTAATATAAAATGAATTTATATTAATTTATTATTTTTTAGGATTTCCAAGAGTTCCCTTCCCCTCTCATAAAAAAGGGAACCTCTTATTCTCATTCAGTGACACTTTAGATCCTTTTTAGTTCAGAAAAAACTATCAAAATATCCTCCAAAAATATCTCTCATAATACTATAATCATTAATTTGGGAAGAAAGACAACCAAGATGTCCTTTTCTTCAAAACTAAAAGAGATACCAAAAAAGTGGTAACATTCTTCAATGGTCACTTTCATTTTATTTCTTTATATACCCATTAAATTATTCTTATTACATAATTATATTATAACACCATTATCTTAATTATACTAATATGTTATTTTTATAACTTTTTTAACTATATTTACACACAATCCCATCTAATGGGTAACTAACTTACCGTTCCTATACGGCGAACTACTCCATCACTGAATGATGTCATTCATTTTTCTTTTTGAACCCCTTATGGTTGGGAGTTATAACGGAAATGGTGTTTTTATATGATATATATATGTGTGATATTTATGTATTTATTCATCTTTAATTATTTGATAACACATAGATTTATACATTCCATTTTTTGTAAATATGATAACATCAACTGTGGAAGTGTGGACTACTGCCTCCTATAAGTGACGTGATTCATTCCCACTATTTATGGAATGTATAAAGGATGGTTTCAATATAAATATTTTAAATATATGACATAGATAATATATTTACATTATAATATACATATATATTATTTATGTTTCATTATTTTAATACAACAAAGATATGGATGTAGCGTTCAGGCATACGTATGACCTGTCATCACCTTGAAGAGTGAATTTAATTTCTTATCTCAAAATATTATGAATTATTATAAATAAATATTTAAGAGAAATATGATAATTGAATCATGTTTTAAAGTATGAATATGATAAAATCATGATCTAATTTATGTGATAAACAATTAACTTGTCCAAACATACTTGAAAAACTATGCAATTAACACTCAAAAGAGTGAAAATAATGAAATATTACTAACAAATAGGTAATAAGATATTATAAAAAGTTGATATATAATATTATAAATATGATCATGGATATGTTATAAGTTAATAACAATCTAAAACCCATTATATAGGAGGTTAAATTAAATTCACCCAAAACGAAATGCAATGTAAGAGATCTTTGTATCACCTTTATTTTTGTGGGGCACATGACTTAAACACTAATTGTTTCTTTTTGTGGTGTATAAACCTCAATTGGTTTTATTTTATGAGTAATAATCTAAATATTAGGGTTTTTTTATATCCAATTTTTTATTTTATGGGTATAATATTCTTTTGATTATAAAGTGATAAAGAGTAGTCCCATAATCTCATTGTTATTAAAGATTGTTTTTGTCTATATCTCCATAGGGGATTAATTTTCTTCCATGTTAGTGTTTTATAAATTTTTTTACTAAAATGTGTTTACTATTCTAAAATAATTTTTTAATGTCATTTTTACCATTTTTTACATTTTAAAACTACTTTAAAAGGAATCTTCTTGTTATTTTCCAAAACAATGTACTTTATTAAATTTCTTAAAAAATTAAACAATTAATGTTTTTTAACATATAAGGCATGAAAAAAACATCCCACTATCATGAAACCATAACGAAATGAAGATTAATTTAAAATTTTAAAAGTTTCTTTTAAGTAATTTTTTTATTTATAAATTAATAGACTTTAAAATAAATGATTACAAAGTGATAAGGGATTTCGTTTTTATTTCATTTCATTGAGGAATATTGTAATGTTATGAACCTAGATTATTTTTAATGGTGTATATAATTCCTTTTATAATGTTATATAATTAATCTCATTATTCTAATGATATAATAAATTTTATTTAATGTTATTCATTCATGGGAATGATGATTAAAATGTTTAAAAGTGATATGTCACACTATGGAATGATTAAATATTACTTTCCTTAAGAATTTTTATAGTAATATTTTAATAGTATTTCCATTCATCTATGTAAAAAAACCTAGTTGTTACTTATCGTCCATCAAAGAATTATTGATAAACATGTATTCATTATTCAGTACAGATATTTGATAAGGCATATTAATTATTAATTAAATCATTTACTCGATATGAGGAATGATATGGACTGGAAGTGACCGATGGGGGCCAAAAATTATATAGCCCCTCAATGCATTCAAAAGTTTTAAATGATACAAATAAGTTTTAAAATTAAATGGGTTTCCACCCATAGTTTTAAATAATCTTGTGAAAATTATTGACAGTATTGGTTTTCATGTGCCTCATACATGACGTCCAATAATAAAGCATTTTCATTATAGATATTGAAGTTATTTTTATTATTTATCCATGTGATTTTATGTCAAAATATCTATTGATGAATTTAATTCTTGTTTTATTTATTAAATGACACGTGTTGTCTATTTCTTACCTCTGTATATTGATTATGCCTTACTAAAATATTTAAATGGCATGTGTTCTTAGTTATTTACCATTACATATAGATTTATTCACATTGATTCATTATTGGTTCCACTGTACCAACCCTTACTGAGCATTTCATCACACCCTTATTATCGTTCTTTTCCCAATGTTGTGGAGATGAATCATTTGAATGAGTTTCTAGGATTTTGAGTTCTTATTTTTGTTATGCTTTATTTAATTTTCCCAATGTATTATGGGTATAATGTAAGTATTATAGATTTTTAAAACTATGGAACTGATCAGCCATTATGGATTTTATTCCTTGTAATCATTATAATGTAATAAAACAATACATTGGATCTATGCTTCTAGAGTCAGGGTCTTACAGTTGGTATTAATGAAAGATTTGAAAAAACATTGGAAATTAGACTTAGAAAACTTAAATTTGAAAACATAACCCTAATATGGACTTAAATGATATTTATATAATAATATCCTAAAATTATAGTAACATATAGATTATATGGGTCTTCCTAGTGATACATACAAGTCTAGATACTAGAAGTGGATGTGGTTTTGGAATAGATGTACTTAGGGGTAACAATCTCGACAAGATTCATGAGGCTTCCCTCACTATATTTAACCTGTTACATGACAATGGGTTTTACTACACACCTGGTTTGACACTCAAAGGGGACATGATTATTATAAATCACATTTTTTGTACAAATAATTATGATTAATTAAAAGTAAATGCATCCCCAAATAAACCATCTTTACAATTATGAGATAAGCTATGAATGAATCTATTAATTTATGTAATGTATTTTACATGTTTTGGGATTTTATATTATGTTTCATAATGATATAAAATAATTTACAGTATTATTTAATTTAAAAATCGAATCTAAAATAAGGAATGTGAACCTCACTAATGTACATGATACAAAGGGTATGAAAGATCAAAACAAATTCGGTCTTAGTCCAATATTTCAAATTGAAATAATATCAAAAAAATTCTCATCATATGAAGACATAGTATCATGTGATAAAGATATGCGTAAAGAATTACTCAATTCATATGGATTCAAAGGAAAAAAACAATAGTATTTCAGGTCAAAAGTTATATAAAAGGATGAAGGGAATGTATTATTTTTCCACATTTGATAATTATAGATGGAAACATCCTGATACTTGCTTTAATAGAATAGGAGTTTTTCTTAAGTTTGGGGAAAAATACAACCAAGTTTGTGATAGCAATGTAAAGAAATAAAATTTAAATGTTCAATGCTTCCACTGTAAGGAGATATGAAAGTATAAAAATTAGTGTCTCATGAATCAAAGAAATGTACCCCAAAAAGGAAAAACAATCATGGTAAAGATTATGATACTACCACATATGAAGAGGAATGATTAATGTTCTTATGTTTGGATTTAATAATTATGCAATTTGAGTATTTTATCAATGATGTACTCGTTATAAGAATTCTGGGATATATGAGGAATGTACATCAATATTTTATTTAAGGATTTGAGATCAGACGATGAATAGAACAAAGAAAAGTTATTCAGTAGAAAGTAATTTTTTTTTGAAAATATAGTATTTAGGAAAAGAAAATACTTAATATGATTCTGATACAATGATTTTTGGATAAGGATATGATTGATATGGGTAAAGTAAATTGGATACTATTAACTACCTTAGAACTATTTCGAACGTTTTGAATCATAATACATGGAAGGGACATATGGTAAAAATTTATAAAATGGTTTAAATTGAACTTCAAATGAATTTTTAGAGGTTAATTTATTAATTCACCATGTGATGAATCTTTTTCTAAGAAAAAAGTTGAAATTGTTCAAGGAAAAATAATAATATTGTGCTTATAGAAATTTATCAAGTATGTATATTTACTTATATTCTTATAGGGAAATAATTTCTCAACTATAGGAAAAAAATCATAATTTTTTTTCCTATTATAATTATTTTTGATGATATAAATGACCATTATAATAACTATGTTTTAAGGCTTTGTGGTCATCAACTTTCAGTTTAACATGTTCTCTATCACACTCCATCAAAACATGATGGTTAAATTTTTCCTCCATGTCCATGTTTTCCCTTATTTTATCCTGTTTTAAAATCTATTTTTTTGTAACCATCACATTTCATTATAACTCTTATTAATAAGATATGTTATTACCCATAGTTACAATGTATGTTTTTCAACAGAAGTTTAGTTTCAAATATCAAAACCTAGACTACTGAGATCAAGTATAAATTGTGAAGAACCCATTTAATTATGGCGGGGATGGTGTAACACCCAAATACATTAAAATATTTTTATTTTAAAATATTTTTTTTATATTTCTTTATATGCAACACAATGTTAATATTATTTTTTACATAATAATGAGTGGTCTTGCATTACATGCAAGGCCATGTTTAGCCTAACAACAATATGTTATTAAAGTAATATAATTTAATATAATAATATATATCATAGCAGTTAAATTAGTGGTTATGAATAGTATTAACTATATTATAAAAATATATACTTGAATTCATTTGTTACCATTTATTTAGAAATGAAAATAGAAACTATATGAATATAAAGGGAATAATTTTATAAAATAGTATTTTTTATATACAAAATGTGATTTATCATTATATGATAAATTAATTTTTATTAGTGAATGATATTAATGAAAAAATATTTTAAATATTAAATATAACATTTTATATATTCATCCATAAGGTTTTATAGGAATACGATAAGAACAAACTCAATATTACACATAAGAACCAATATTTTTATAAAAGTGGTTTTAACACCTTTTAATGGAGAACCTATTTTAAATTTTATTTTTGAAAATTTTATTTAATATACTTGGTGAAATAAATATTTTATTTTTAACTAGAAAGTAAAATTTACTATGGATTATTTTTATATTTTTTGATAAGTTTCATGTTTTGATGAATAGTGATAAAATATTACATTTTAAATGAATACATAATTTTCATTAATTTATTTTAGTGTAAAATTATATATTTTAGTGGTTTAAAGTATAATTTGACCTATTTTATAATATTTAATCAAATTTAGTACATTATAATCAATTATACATTTAATTTACATATAAAAACATTTCAATCTTTTGAACTTTTTAACTTTGAAAACTTGTTTTCTCATTTCGTCAATGGGATTAATTTTAAATTAATTTCTATTGATTATATGTTGTGAATTTGGAAAAATTTATACCATATTTGGAATTATAAGTTCCAAATTATATAAATCAAACTCTTTTAGTTTTATTCAACATGAATAATAACTTTAGTGATATTGTTTTCCACAATTTTGGCTAAATCGGGTAATTAAAGGTATAAAATATATTATAAATATTAAAAAATTACCCTAAAACATTTCATAATTTAATTGGATGAGTTTTTTTTTAAAACGTCATACTTGTGCCGAAATTATAACCCTTAAAATCCAATTGGATTAGTTTAAGACATTTATATTATTATATTCAAAGAAAAGACAATTTTTTCACACTTTTGTTTTTAACGAGTGAAATATTTTTAATATGTGGTTATATAAGGAATAATTTCTTCTATAAATAATTTTTATAAATATTAAATTTTTATTTAAATAATAGTATATTATATATAATTTTTAGTGATAAAATAATTACATTAAATGATGGCACAATAACAATGGAATAATTGTTTAATTAATGGAATAATCTAAAAAATGATATTAAAAATATTAAAATAAAAATAATTTGTTATAATTACTATCATAAAAATATTTTATGGATTACTTTTAAATTTTAGGAATAAATTAAATGGGTTGGTTCTAATATATAATGTTTTTATTGTATTTTTAAAAAGTCAAGTGACGAATACTGTCAAAATTGACATTAATAATATGTTAAAATAAATTATAGTTTTGTAAATGATATAAAATTCATAAAAAACCTGAAATCATAATAATTGATTATTAAAAGTATTTAAATGTAAGAAATGAATCATATAATTTTATTTTGGATTTCTATAGTTATTATATTGACCCTCAAAGTGTAAATTACATGATATCACATTAACATTTTAAAAAGGTTAAATAAGGGTTAAAATAAAAAGAAAAGGATTAACAAATAGACAAAACATAGCTTATTTTTATTAGATGAGTTTATTTTAACATAAAATCATACTATTTGTTAAATTAATAATTCATGATCTATTTTTATTATTAAATTGATTAATATTAATTTAATACATTAGGGATTTTTAGAGTGCCCCTCCCCTCTCATATAAAAGGACACATATTATTCTCTTTTATACACAAAAAAAACATATTTAGTTCAGACAAACCCTATCCAAATATTCCTTATACGTCCATAAAATCATCCAAGTAACCTTAATTTGGGAAAATATCCAACCAAATAAGTCATTTTTTCAAATCAAAAAGAGATACACAAAAAAAGAGGCAACTTTCTTCAGTGGTCACTTTCGGCTAATTTAATTATATACCCATTAAACTCTCCTTATTCCATGTTTATATAATAAAATACATAACCGAAATATACTTAAATTTTATTATTATAAGATTCAAACCTGAAATTACACACACTTTTATCCAATAGGTAATGAACATACTATTCATGTACAGTGAACTACAACCTCGTGGAAGGATGTCTTTCATTTTTTCCTTCACCACCTCTCATGGTTGGGTATTACAATGGACATAATATTTTTATAATATATATTTATATGATATATTTTTTTATTACACTATAATTATTTTATAACAAATATCTTTATACATTCCACTTTTTGAAAATATGACAACATAGTTTGTGGAAGTGAAAACTACTACCTCCTCAAAGAGATGTGATTCGTTTATACAATACATGTAACATATAAAATATGGTTTTTATAAATATAAGTTATATATATGTAATATATATTATAATGGAATTATAATATACATTTACATCATTTAATTTTCATTTTTTAATATTACAAAGAAATGGATGTAGCTTTCATGCATACGTACAACCTACTGTCTCCATGAATATTGTGTTTCATTTCTTGTCTCCAAATATTATGGATTCTATAAAATACATATATAAATAAAATTTATTATTATTGAATAATGTTTTACATTATTTATATTATTAAATCATGATATAATTAATGGTATCAATATGTAACATATTAAAATAGACTTGAAAAACTATGCAATTAACACACAAAATAGAGAAAATAACGATAGATTACTAAAAAACTCTTAATCGAATCTTATAAAAAGATAATATATAATATTATAAATATGATTAATTTTATTTTATATGTAAATAACACAATTAAAACTATTATAAACGAGGTTAAAAGATGATCACCCAAATATAAAAACACGGTATGGGATCTTTGTCCCACTTTTATTTCATTAAGACACCAGCCTTATACACTACTTGTTTCTTTTTTATGGTGTATAAACCACACATTAATTTAGTTTATGGGTAAAATTATGAAGAATACTTTATTTTTTTATACAAAAAATTTTCTTTCATTCATGTTCATATGATTCTAATGATTATAAAGCGGTAAAGAGTTTTCTCATATTCCCATCACTATTTAGGATAGTTTTTGTTTATTTCTAAACAAGGGTATACTTAACTTCCATGTTAGTGTTTTCTAAATATGTTTTCAATTTTTTTAATATTTTCCAAATACTATTCAAATTCATTTTCACTTTTCTTTACATTTTAATTTTTATTAATTTAATCTTCATGTCCTTTTCCCAAATAAGGTACTTTATCACTTTTCTTACAAAAGTAAAAGATGAATGTTTTTTAACATATATGGTATGAATAGAATTTCCCACCATTATAAAACACTAATGTTTTGAATCTTTCTTTACATGTTTAAAATTTTATTTTCAATGAAAATATTTTCTTTTATAGTTACATGGCCTTTTGAATGAATGATTACAAAGTGGTAAGGGAATTTTTCTCAATTTCATTTTATTAAGAAATATTGTAATGTTCTGAACCTAATTTATATTATATAGTGTATATAATGAATTTTGATATGTTATATCATGGAACTCATTATTTTATTGATATTATAAATTTCATTTAATGTTATTCCTTCATGGTAATTATGATTCAAATAATTCAAAGTTGTATGGGATGTATTGGAATGTTTAAAGATTATTTTACTTGAGAATGTTTTTAGTGATATTTCAATAGTATTTTGATTAATCATCATAAAAACCCTTTCTGTTACTAAGCCACCTATAGTTTATTATTGATAAATCTGTATTCTTTATTCAATATGGATATTTGTTATGGCATATTAATAATTAATTAAATCCATAAATTGATATAAGGAACGCCTTGGACTGGTAGTGATGGGTGGAGAACATACTTTATATAGCCCCTCGATGCATTGACAGGTTCTCACACAACAAATATGTTGGCTAACTATATTGGTTTCTACCCTTAGTTTTAAATAATCTTGTCAAAGGTCTTGATGTTATAGTTTTTTATTTTTCTTAGACTTGGCATCCAATAATAAAGCATTTCATTAGTAGGTATTTCATTTACTATTATTATTTATCCTTGAGATTTTGTGTCGAAATATATATGGATAAATTTAATTATTAGTTTGTTTAGTAAATGGAATGTGTTATCAGTTTCTTACCTTTCTATATTGATTATACATTATCTAATTATTTAAATTTCATGCATTTTCAGTTACTTACCCTTCCATATTGATTTATTCACAATGATTCATTATTTTTTTCACTTTACTTACCATTGATGAGCATTTGAGATCAACCTTTTTATATTTTATTTCCAAAGGTTATTAATTGGAATACTTTTAATGTGTTTCAAGGATGATATGTTTTTACTTTTTTTATACTTTATTTTCCTTTCCCAATGTATTTTGGTTATCATGTATCTAATCTAGCTTTAAAAAACTATTAAATGGATTGATCAATTAGGATTTGATTCATTGAAATAATTATAATTTAATAAAATTATACCAATGATATATTATACGTGGTGTTAGGGAATTACATTATGAGTTCCTAAAAACTAAAATATCTATATAGAATAAACATAAGAATCACCGGTATAAATAAATGAGTTACATAATCTTACCTCATACCATAATTGAAGTAGATTTCATGAAGACTACAAAGAGAACAAGGAATTAGATATTTTTTTACATTAATTTCAAATTAAAATAGAATATATATCAAAATATGGAATTTATTTATAAAAATAATAATGATAATGGTTAGAGAATTTGTTTTAGAAATTAACTTTTAAAACAGTATCTTAAAGAATATGTTAATATATTTTGAATAAAGGCCAAGTGTGTAATTTTCATTGAAAATTGTTTGTAAATAAGAATTTTTTAAAACAAATATAAATTTTTAATGAAATCATGAATGTGAATAAATAATTAAAATTGGTGTTATATAAAAGGATCAATGGTCATAAAAGTCCCACTTAATCGAGTATAATTTTAAATAAGGCAATTCATAAATGAACTTGAAGAATGTATTACACCATAGAAAATAGTAGAATATGCTAGTTATATATGTAAGAGATATATATAAATATTTTAGAATCATTAAATATAATCAAATAGATATATAAGGTTAGTTATATAGAGAAAGTTAATAACACAATGAAAATGGGTGATTTAGAGAGATCCCTTACCAAATGGTCCTGAATCATTTTTCAATATCACTTAAGATTATAGATAATAAAAATTTATATATTAATTATTAAATTCAGAAACTTTTCCATCTATATTTTATTTTATTTTATTTTATTATGATCATTTATAACCATTTCCATGAGTTATAATTTTTAATTTCATTATTCTGAGGGTGTTCATTTCATGGTTCCTAGGTCAGATCACTTGTGGATAATGATTTATATTTTGGTTAAAATAGACTAAAACTACATAAGTGAAATATAATGGAATTAATTTCCTTAAAAAATTAAATGTTCTCAAACATCCCTTTTTGTTCTTAAAAATAGACAATTCACATAGTAAAATCATTAATGTTTTGTGGTCAGTTGATTTCTACCATTTTACTGATCATCAAATAATCGTTTCATTTTATTTTATTAAATGATTATTATAACATTATATAACATGAGATAATTTTTAATAAAATAATTATAATAATATTGAACCATAATATTTATTATATAACAATCTTGTAAGGTAGTGGAGAAAAATGAAATATGTTGTTCATGTAGGAAGTGTATTAACCATATTGTAAACAACATTTTTTTCAAAATACAAATAATGGATGGTAAAAATGTATATTACAAGAAAATAATAACATATCATTTTATTTATGAAGAAAATTTTACTATGTATAGGTTAACAGAAAACATAATGGGGTGGTAGAATAATAATAAATTTGTATGTGGTTAGTTGAGAATTTTACATCTTTCTTTTGGTGTCTCCCCTTCGGCTACCCCTTAATGATTTTTGGAATGGTATTTTTTTGAGACAATAAAAAGTAACAAATATTGTATAGAATAGGGAAGAGTGTTGGGAAGAAATTTTTAGTGCTCAGATGTTTATAAGTTGTGAGGAGAAGGGGTGGTGAGGGTGCTATTTATAAGGGGAAGAGATGAGTGTTTCTGAATATTTTATACATTTACTAATTACTTTATCTCAAAACTACCGATAATATTGATTATTTTGACTATATATAGTAAATGTTTCATGTTAGATTGAACTAATGGGTTCTTTCATTAGGCATAACTCAAGAATTCTTGTATTTATATTATAATGTTAAGTACCATATTTTTCCATATTTCACCATCAACCAAAATTTCAGAAATTTTGGAAAAATATAGGAAATTAACTCTAAAAATATTAAAATTTTTATTTTTTAAAAATAGAATAATATTTTTGAAAATAATTTTTTAAATATGATATAATTAATTATTAAATTAAATCCACCATTATTTTGAAAAATACCTATATAAATATTATTATCGATTATATAACCCTTTGAAAATTTACTATTGTATCATAAAATAATATTATTATAATAATAAAACTTAATATTGCTTTTTTAAACCATATTATTAAAATATAATTTCTTTTATATCTTATATTTGTTATAAAAAATCTAATAAAATAATTTTGTTTTATAAAAATATAAACACTTATTTAATTATTTAATAGATTTATTTATTTTTTTCTATATATAAATATGTCATAATATCATTTTGTTAGATTACTAAGTATTATTTAACATTTACTTAATAATGGTTACTATTATAATTGTCAATATACTATTCTGAATGAATAAAATACTATTCTGATAGTTAGATTACAATTTTAAAAATTAGATTACTATTCCAATGGTTGTATTTTCAATGGTCATATCAGTTATATACATTATATAAATACTACATAATTCATTCATTAAATATTCAATTTTATTTTATATCAATGTTATATATTTTAATTTTCAAAATGCATGTTACATTACAGATATTTTGCTTAATCTTTATAGTTCTATTTATGAGTGAGATTATTCTGGGGGATCAAGAAAATCCAAATTTTCCTTTTATTATTATCTTATTATCTATTTTTTTATATTTTAAAACATTCATTTATTTAAGGGATTTTTATTCTCAAGGATAAATGTTAAAATTAGTGTAATAAAATGTTCTTTGATTCATCTTATGGTGTGTGTGATTTATGAAAAACTACTAAATATAACATAATTATATGAAGGGAAACTCAATTGATAAATATTTTTAGGATTAAAAATTCAACACAACTTAATTTCAATCAAAAGTCCCAGAAAACATCCAAAATGAAATCAATAACTAGTTTTCTAAAATATAACATGAGAGATACATACACACACATCCACCAGTGTGTATATAGGGTGTGAGAAACATTTTCCCAATAGGATTCCACCATGTAGACTATGGTATTACATTCATAAGAAATTTCATAAATTCATGATTATACATAAAATTCAAAATATTTTCCAACTTTCCAATAAGAAGGAATAAAGGAAACAAGAAATAAACTTTATTAGTTTCCATTTAAAACCCCAAACAAGCCCCTCTTAAATAAAAACATTTTATCTTAAAATTAATTGGTTTAAAACCCAAAATTGGAAAATACCTTTTCATTAAAACTATTTCATATCAATAATATAATAATTAATAAATTCAGAAAACAAACCAATCCTCCTTTCTTCCTATTTAAAAATTTTATAAAAATTATTCTAATGACAACATTTTTTTCTTTAAAACCATACTTCAAAAAACATATATAAATTAGTTTTGTAGTAAATGAAATAGAAAAATAATCAGAAGTATGAAATGATATATACATGAATATAAATAAATGAAACCCTTAAATAAATAAATATATTCTAATATAGGATATGGGATACAAAGATAAAATAAATACATCACTTAAAAACCCTCAATATAGATTAGAATTCATGGGAAAAAACCTTGGAAAAAGGAAACCTTATCTTTTACTTAGTAATGGTATCCTTATTTGACTAAAAAACATTCAATCATTTTGGTAATCCTATTAGAATAGTAATTCCACATAATCCATCATGGGGGTGATTATTTATCGTAGGCCACAAAATCCATCTTTTTAGCACACTCAACCTATCATGGAAACATTATCTAGTGAGTGAAAAATATTTAATAGGGGTTAATCTCAAATAAACATTAAACATGATTACCTTGGATGTCCATTACATTAATCAAAGGATATGAGGAAACAAATGAATAAATATAGTATTACATGAGTCAATAATAATTACAAAATTCTATATAAACCAATTCTCGAGTCATAAACCCTCACAACAATAATTTATTTTAATATCCACTTATACACATAAATAATTGATAATAGAAAAATATAAAACATCTTCGTTGGTGATATAATCCATTCAAATACCAATTAGTATAATGGGGCTCAATTACAGGACTCACGTGTTTTTAGGAATACCACATTAAAGTGAAAAAATATTATTTGAAAAGAAAAACTCATGATTCTAATCCATTTCACACTATTTTAAAATAATACACTTTTTTAAAACAATTTTTGAAATCATTAAAATGATAAAGAGTTAAAAAATACATTAGAATGTGATAAACATGGACAATTTATTAAAAAAATTACCATGTAAATTAAAAAAATATTTATTTGAAAAACAAATGGTTTATAATATCCATTATATAATTTAAAACTGTTTTCAAAATCCCTTTTAATCCTTTATTTAATTTTAAAGACCCTAATTAAAAATTTTTTAAAACATTTTTCATTCCACCAATTCATTTTGAAAACAATACATGGAAAAATCATGAAATATATTTCTAGGTTGAGAAACAAATCCCTTTGGGAATTTTTTTTAACCCATCATAGTTAAATCATATGAATATCATTTTATAATAAATAATTCATTTGATTAAAGATTTTAATGAATTTTATTGTAAGGGTGATTGCATGGAGACAAAAACATCCTTCAAGTGAAATGTATGGAATCATGTTTCCTTTGACAAAATAATACATTAAAAAGGATGGAAATGGAGTCCACAATCCCAAAACCATCAAATCCTTATCATTAGAACAATCCCAAATACTAATACCAAACCACAAAATTCCTAGGGTTTATGAGAGAACGAAATTCATGGGGGGATAGGAAAGTTATAAGAGGAAAAGAGAGGGCTAAGATATTACCATGAGAAATCCTCCTTAAAATGAAGGAGAGGTGTCTTGACATCATGAATAATAGAGGGCGATTAATACCTAGAGTTCACTATTTCATGACTAGTCCTGATAAAATCCTTGAACTGGACACCCGAGATAGCCCGTGGTATAACATATTTGAGTCTTTAATCCCCATGGAATAGTGAGAAGTCTCAATACATCACAGTACAATCATTTAATATGCTTTTAGAAAATAAATAGATAAATTGTATGGTATTTTTAATGATATTCTGACATTATGAAACTATATATTAGGGTCCATGTGTTGAATCATAACAATAACAAAAACAAAAACATGAAAAACAAGGAATGATAGAAATAAACACCCAATACCACATTACTAAATAAAAACAAAAAATATTCTCTAGATAGAAGGAGGTTGACTTGGAAAATGAATTTCAAATTCACAATAAGACGAAAATAACTATAATGATCATCATGTAACCACATGGTCGCCATCACTCCACATAGCCAACCAACTAAAAGATAAAATAAGAATCTAACCCTGAACACGTAAAACATGTCATGTTTAACAATTTCAAGTGGTAAAAGTTTGTTGTGATCATAAATAACATATTATGTAATCACAATAGAGTCCATATATAGACATTCCCAAAACAGAGTATAAAATACTCATTCAAAATATAAATATATGGTGGGATTTAACCATTTTATAGAAAAACCCATACGATTCCAAGAAACTATTAATTAAAATGATAATCATATTCATAAATAATTATTTAGAAAAATATTCCTAAAAAAATTATTTCTCAAAAACACTTTTAAAATAAATATTATTATAAATATGATTCTATTTTAAATAAAATTACCAACTTATAATAAAGAAGTAAAACAATAATAAAAAAAGAGATATCTCTGTATATGTAAACTATTTTCATAAAAAAGGAACACAATACTAAAAATTAAATCAGGTGCCTAATATAAAAGATTCATAAATAATAGTAGTGTTATAGAAATAAAAAGGGATATGTGATAAATACTAAATTATACATATTCATTGGAAATTGCTAAAAATTATATAAGAGACCCACAATACTCTCATTTTGGAATAATATATTAGCCTAATGATGAAGTGCCTATGTCTATAACCAAAATTGTTTCTCTGAACTATCCTCATAGGTGGAACACCCCTTCATATAATTTCCATACCATTGGGGATTGAGTTTATCTAATTTAGACTGTATAAATATTTATCTCAACCCCCACAAATATTCCAAGGATCCCATTATAATAATAATAACTTGAGTTGATGTAGACTTTATATAAAACATCTAAATCAAGAACCCACATATATAGATTTCATTTTTCTAGATCCCCTCCCTATATATAACTATGCAGAGACCCACCTTAAAATAGTGGGATTACTAAGAGATGTCTACTTTCAAAAACAACCATGTAATGGTTCCAACCTGAACTTCACATTGAAATAAATAAACATATTTTAGGACCACAAAATCATTATCTTTAATCTAAAAAAATCCAATTAAAAATCATTTGTAATGTTTAAAATGGGCAATGGATTCATGATTTAAAAAATAATCATCTAAATCCTCTATCTAGTAAAATATTATGATGTAAATAACCCCTTTTAAGAAACCATGTTTTAGAAAAACTCAACCTTAAAACCTTTCTTTGAAAACATTTCAGAATAAAAAAAAATTAGAACCCAAGATTTTGAAAAGGTACCTCCATGTATATTCAATAAATATATTCCAATGTATATATAAATTTCCTCATGCTCAAATATAAATATATGTGTTTTAATTCACATGAATATATGTATGTGAATTCATATGGGTGACAAAGAAGACAACCAAAGAACAAAATTAAAGTCACTCATTAATGAGTAATAAATTTCAAGAAAACCCCTCATGTATCTTAGATGTAAATAAAACAAAAAATATATTTAATAACAAACTCTTGTAATTTTTATGAACTCCAAATATAAATTAAAATAATAAAAGTCCATATGAAAGGTTACTTGTTCATTTTAGCAAACACTTACGCGATATAAACCATTAATTCATAGACATAACTGTTGGAAACCATAGAAAATAATTTTTTCAGTCAAACCATTAAATACGGGGGAATTAATAAATCATATTATAAATCTAACATAATGATAATTTCAATTAAAAATAATTTATAATTATAAAATTACCTTATGGAATGTTACAAAAAGTAAAAGGTTGGAAACACCATCCTTGTATGTGTACAGATTCGATGAAACCCACAAATACGGAATGAACAAGGTCCAAAAAGTCAAACACACACCTTAACAAAAAAAGGAAAAACCCAAAAAATGAAATTATCAATTTATTCTTAAAATATGATAGAACCAAGCTATGTAGAGAAAGGAAAATAAGAGGAAGAATGAATGAGAGGAAGATTAAGGGATCACTTAGGAATAAGAAACAAAAAATATAAAGAATTATCCTAAAAATCAAGGGAGAAGGTGGGAGAAATTAAAAGGGACCCTACCTAGGAAGCATTACAGAAAATGGTGGTAAAAACCCCATTTGGTTTCTTATTTTAAAAGGAAAATTAGAAAAAAAATAAAAACTTCAATGATCTGGAAAGCCACATGGTATGGTTTCATGGTTTACCAAATCATGCATCAACCGACAACACCCAATTGTATGAAAAAAGCTACCTCGCATGGCCGGGAATCATGATATTGAATGTGTTCACCTACTATGAGAAATGTTTTTCCAAAATTACACATACTCATACACACATTCTAGATTATTATTCTTAACCATGCATAATCCATCTACTAACTCCCAAACACACTAAAATCCCACATGGTTTCTCTTGAGTTTTTCCTTGTTTAGTCTCAATCATTCACTACTTATGTGAACAAATACATTTAAGAATAAAAATAAATGAAAATAAACAATATGAATATTTAGTTTGGTGGTTTCTCTTAAATCATGTGC
The DNA here is from genome assembly GCA_963277665.1 of Viscum album. Taxonomy (NCBI): domain Eukaryota; kingdom Viridiplantae; phylum Streptophyta; class Magnoliopsida; order Santalales; family Viscaceae; genus Viscum; species Viscum album. The sequence goes on from OY728148.1 coordinate 1,358,339,692, forward strand.
ATTAACTGTTCACAATGTAAAAGACCACCCTAAAAAAATTTGAAAAAATTATGTAATGATTCAACCTGAAAACTAGTAGACCAAAATTTCACCACTAATTACACAAGGAACATATGTCTTTAAAAAATTGTGGGATATGGAATCAAAAAATAATAATATCACATATAAAAGATAAATAATGAAATTAAAAAATAAATACATAATAAGAAATATGATACCTAGAGTTACCTCAGAGATTAAATGATAGTGCTATCGAGATTACAGAGCTGAAATGATATTATTTTTCTTCTACAAAGATCCCAACCCATATAATTTTTCAAGACACCCCAATTATCCATAATGATTAATTGTCTATATAACTCAAAGGAAAGATTGATTAAAATTCCCAAATTGACCACATTAGAAGCACCTGATTGAGCGCTACATCTCAAAATAAATAGTAATAGATTCCTCGTAATTTTTACATCACACCATATGGGAAACCTTCATTAACATAAAATAATATCATGATTCCACCCATATTGTTATTCCCTATTTAAAATAACACAAATATAAATGCATCAATTATTAAATATTCTAATACAACATTACTGGATAAATGAACTTTATCACTGATCTCCAAATAAAAACCCTTTATGAAAAGAGGAGCATTTACTTAGTTTCTTGACACCAACTCTGGAAAAAATGAAAAAAAAACATAAGGTGTGAAACATAATAATTCATTATCCATTGGGTCTAATGAATAACCATAATATATTCTAAATTATTCACCCTTAAATCCCATGGAAAGAACAATTAGAACAAATTGTCCTTAAATAACTCTTTCATAATTCCATATCACAATAGATATAGAACTGTCATATTCCACTAATATTGAATTAGACACTTGAAAAACCTAATATAGGTCTCAACCTTTGGGATTATGTAGTTTTTATAGACCTAAAGATCCGTTAAACATTCAATATTTAATCTAAATGCTAAACCATACATCGATCACCGTAAAAAATGGGTAACTACTTAAAAGAACCAAGAATCACTACTCAATTAAGAGTCTGAGTGGAGTTAGATTTTGAAAGATACATCTTAAAAAAATCAGCACCTTTTGGGTAGAATAATATAGATAAAATTAAAATGGAATACCCAATCAATTAAAGACAAATCTCAATCAAATATTAATCAAAAAATAAAATTGAAACTTAATATTTTTATTTGAAAAAATTAAGCTTTGACACAAAACAAAATCAAAAACTTCATTAACAATATCAATAACTCACCTTTAATTATGAAAAACATTTATAATTCTCCCGTTTAAATTTTAAAACTCAATTTCATTTTAAAACCACTTTTAGGGCACAACTTGTTTATTTAAAAATCCCCAAAAAACCTTATTTTCCATAAAACATCATGTTTTTACCATGAATTCCGTTTAATGATTTCATATACTAAATCATTTTTGTTTCTTGAAACCATATCACACAAAAAGATCCCAACTCAATAACATTACACAACACAATATCCTGTTAAAGGGGAACTAGTGATTTTTATGACCCAAACTCGTGGTTTAGAAAACCATGTTGAAAGAATTAATTTCCACTAGGACTTAGGTTGAGCCATGCACTAAGGATCCACATGGTTCTATAGACCATAAAATCTCATCATGTGACACTAATTAAATCTCATTATCATACACTAAAACTCATAAACCCAAAAAACAATCCAAATAATCCTCAATTTAAACAAGAAAACAAACTCAAAAAAAATCCCAGCATCCCCAAGAAACTAACGGCTCATGGAAAGTAAGAGCTCATGATTATCTTCCTACACCTACCTTTAGATTTATGATAGTAATACTCCAATAAACCTAACATTCCAAGATAAAAAAGGGAACTCAGAAACATAGACAATCTAAAGAATATAGGGCTCTGATATCATTTTTTAATGAATAGACCTGGTTGAATCCGTGAATTAGATACACAAGGATGCCTGTAACATAGCATATGAGAATAAAATATCCCCATGTGATAAAGAAAATTATCATGACCTCACAGTACAATCATTGTGGAAAATTTCAACTAATAAATAGATAAATAGTATGGGATTATACGTGGAATTTTTATATTATCTACTTATATATCAAAGTCCATGTATGATATCACGACTATAATAAAATTAAAAAAACAAAAACATGGCATGGTATAAATAAACATAAAAAAACTCATAAATAAAGATAAAAAATATATATATACAAGGATGATGACTAGGACAATAAATCCAAGATAGAAAAAGCTAAAATAACAATAATGATCTCTATGTGGCCTTTTTGTTACCATAATCCCACAAAACCAACCCACTCCAATAGTGAATAATAACCCATACCTAAACATATAAAATAGAATGGATCTATTGACACTGAGTGGTATAAAAGGGGCATGAGAATAAATAGGCATTTTGAAGAAACAACCACAATCTTTCCATGAATCCATTCTTTATAACACCAAAAAATTCTCTTAAGGAATATTTTATAAAAAAATTCTTTAATAATTCTTTTCTCAAATACGGTTTTTAGATCAAAATTATTATAAATATTATTTTATTTAAAAAAACACATGCCTCCCTTAGATATAGTTAAATGATAATAAAAAGTTATATATCACATCATAAGTGAACCATTTTCATAAAAATGAGAACACTATACTCAGAATAAAATACATTTCTTAATATAGAAAAACCATAAACCAAATTATCAATAGAAAAACTAGATATTATAGATAGGAAATATTAAAGAATATATAATCCTGTGAAGATTCATAAACATAAAATAAATATTCACAATATCTACTCATTTCAGAACTATATATAAGACTAATAATAAAGTCCCTATGTTCATAAACAACAAGAATGCTTTCAACTAGCCTCACCGGTGAAACACCCTCCATGTCCTTCTCATACCATAGGGGATCTAATCTGTCTAATCGAGACTAGATTAATGTAACATCTTGAGATCTTGAAAGAGTAACGCCATATTTGATAGTGTATATGACACAAAACAAAAATATTATAAGAGAATTTCACACCCTGATAATTTTTGATATATCTATATTTAAAGGAATTAAATATCTTCGATATCTTTCAATTCATGAAAAACTGGGTCTGACGGAAACATTATACATTATTAAATTATTATTTTCAACATAAAAATTGTTACGTTGAAATTATATTACAGGGTAAAAATAATACTAAATAAATTATTAATATTATACAGTTATAACATTTATAAAATAAATTCAATTCTTATCTATTGACAATAAATAATGCAATTTCAATTGGAAATAAAATGATTGGTTTTGTGAAAAAACCATATTTTTAAAATGGTGGTCTATTAGAACCTTGCCCACATGATTTAAAATTAATTGTTACAAATTTTAGAAATTTAATTTTTATGAAAAAAATATTTTCTGAAATCTACATGTCAATATTATATATTCGTGAATATTTGAGATTTTTCTCAAAAGATTAATCCTTCAATGAATAGTGAAAAATACTCATTTTCATTAAAAACTATCTTTTCATTCAAATAATTTACAACTTAAATTTCATTTTAATAGAGTTTTAAAATTAATTTTTTTCATATATATACATATATATATATATATCCAATTCTGGTTATTTTAATCAATTTAAAATTTAATTTTGATATAAAAACTTTTTAATATTTTGGAACTTTTCTATTTAGAAACTCACTTTTTCATTCACATCTATGGGATTAATTTTAAATTTCATTTTACCAATTATGGGAATGGAATTTGGAAAAATTTATGTCCAATTTTTATTAAGAAAAATTTATATGATATAATAATATAAGAATGATTTTTTACACTAATGATTATTAAAAACATTAAAAAAGTAATTACCACAGAAAAGGTTAAATTGGGTTTACCTGGGGTTAAACTAGAAATATAAGAGGTAAAAGGACCTATAACGTTTTAAAAAAACAATTAGCTAGATATATTTATACCATATAAACTCAATTTTTATATAAGGGAAATTTTAAATCCTTTTAGCATTTTAAAAATCAGGGATTCAATTTTCTTTTTGAAAATTTCATATGTGTTACTCAATTCACTTATAAAAAGGCTAACCACCTCCTATCCTGTTCGAAATCCCAAAAACCTATTGTTTAGAAATGATCTATCAAAATGTATTCCTTAATTCCATACCTAAATATTATAGTACATAGTGTGATTTAGAATCCAAACTTGGAAGGATTTATGTTAAACCTAAGGAGGTTTCCAAAAGAAGATGTAATGTTTTTAAATATGAATTATTGCTTTACTTATTATTATAACTACGTTAAAAATTTCCAAAACATGCTAAAATAATAATAATATGTTAATTTGATATTCTTATATGATATTATTTTAATGGAATAACCTATATCCAAATCCACTTCCATTAAGTTGGATTCAAAATCACAATTCGTTTGTATGAAAAAGTACCTCCACATTAACCTATCACAACCTTTAAAGAATATAAATAATGATATATTTAACATAATTATATTATATTTATAGAATTATTATATTTTATATACCTATTTACTATACATTGTGTGTGGTATTTGTTAACGTCAATCGTGTGAATGACGGACTACGGCGTCAATAAAAGATGTGATTTTTTTCTCACTTACACATTAGATAGAAGGTATTAAAGATAAATAAAGTTAATATATGTGATATAAATGACCTAATAATAATTATAGAAATATAATATCACATATAACTTTTTATCTTCCATTTTTTTGGAAAATAATAACATCCCTTGTGCATATGTGTGGACTACTACCTTCGTGTAGTAATGTGATATTTTCTTTTCATTTTATATTTACATTGATGTTAATAAAGATTTATTTTTTTTAATATAAATGATATATATAATATAATAAATTTTATTTAATTTTAAAATAATATCTTTTTCATTTTACTACACCCATCGAGAAAAATGAAAATAGCGCTAAAGCATTTGTATGGCAAACCGTCTCCATGAACGTTGTAATCCATTTTCTATCTATAATATTTATAAATTAATATTAATACATATATAATGAATATATAAGATATTTATATCATTTTTAACATCCTGGAGATTATTTAACCATGATATAATTAAAAATTACAAAATTTCTAAACTAAATTATACATGAAAAATGAAGAAAATATCACAAGAAACCATGATTTTAAATATTAATTTCTAATAAATATGTGATTAAAAGTATAAGAAAATCATATATTGTATGATTTATATGATTACAATAATATATTAGATTCATAATAAATCAATATTTATTATACATTATATTCAAACACATACGATCGTAATCAAACAAGTGATAGGGGTTTCTCATCTCACTTTTACTTTTGTGAGATATACACCATAATCACCACTTATTCATTTGTGCAGTGCATATAATGTCCATTTTGATTTGTTATATCATCAATATACTTATATTCATGGTATATAATTTTTCATTTCATTTTATTTCTTTGATGGGGAAAATGATTTAAAATTACCAAAGTGGTAAGGGTTTATTTAACAATATCACCATTATATGAGATTGGTTTTATTTAAGTATACATAGGGGGATTATTTGATATTTCTATACTAAAATCTAAATATTTTCTTTTCTACTAAAAATTAATGTATTTTCTTGAATAATGGAATTATTTTTCCACTCCTTGGTACTAAAAATTATCGAGACAAGTTTTTTGATAAAAATTTTACTGTATTTCTCTCTTCGATCAAATATCCATTTTCATAAAAATATGTGTTCTATATATATTTTTTCAATTTTTTTTTATAATTTTCCAAATGAATTATGAAAGAATTGTTTTCCTTTTTCTACTATTTAAAATATATTTTGAAAGGAATCTAATTTTCATTCTCAAAACATGTCCCATTTTTATTTTATCAAAAATGGGAAAGGAATCGATGTTTTAATGTGTACAAAATAAATAGAATTTTACACTATAGTGAAAACTCAAAAATGTTTTAAATGATTTTTTATAGTATTTCTATTCAAAGATGACATAAAACATTTCTATAATTATGATCCACATGGGATATATTTTACTGATACAATACTTATTATTTATCTAGATTTTTATGACCTATTTGACTTAAAAGTGAAATTTAATTACCATTCACCATATTACTCTGGATGGGTTATGATTTTGTTTATTAATCTGGGTAAGTATTAACATTTTTCACATAATTTTTTTAATATAATTTTATTTAATTATGATGTTTCATCAATTATATATGACGAATGAATTCGGATTATTAAGTGATGGATATGGACTAAAATAGAATTGATATCTGATGCATTATAAGGTATCATGATAAAAATTAACTTGGGTTTTTTTCTAAGGAAATACCCATTATGTAAGATTTATTGTCATGAATAATTAATGGTAAGAATTATTAGAATAAGGCCTTTATGATATGTTTATGATGTATGAAATTATCCATTTAATCATTATAAATTTAGTAATTGATATTCTTTGTCATTATTTGATTAGTTATAATATCACTGGTAAAGTTTCAAACTCATGTTGTTGTTATTTGAAAATATCTGATCACTATTTATTCCGGTCATATTATTCTCAAGATATTGATTAAATAGTATGTGTATCAATTATTTTTATTTTTAAATTGATTATGCTTTATTTATTTATATCTTTTGAAATATAATTACCCTCATTGGGAATCTAAACTCTTTCATTTATTTTTTTTACTTTACATGTGATACCAAGAAGTGTTTTTTGATTGATATACAAGGATACTCTATGATTAATAATGGATTTATCAAAGAAAACAATTTTTTTTATTTTTTGTCTTCAATTTTATTGACAATTTCAGTATATATCTAGTTTATTATGATTACAAAACTATTATGTCCTTAAGGATGTGATTCCTTTTATCTTATGTTAATGTAATAAAGTATGAGTTGACTCCAGGTTACTAGGGTAGAGGTGGATAATGTTGGTATAAATTTATTTTTAGTTGAAACCATGTCATTTATATTTCATGAAAAAAATATTATGGAATATATCCCTATGATAGACTTTGAGGATAAGTATATAAGAATATTCAAAAGTTTTAGGAAAAAATAGATTATTTTGTTTTTCCAAGAAATAAATACCAATATGGATACTACAAGTGGACAGGGTCTGGAAATAGATATACCTTGGGTGAATAACTCTGAATAGAAAACATAAGACTTTAACTGATTTTTACTTGGTGCATGAAAACGAGCCTTACTATACACCAGATTTTACACTCTCAAGGGATATTCTTAGAATAATTCTAGTTTTATTTTCAAACTATTATTAATTATTTGAAATTAATGATATCCCCAAAGAAACAATGTTTATGATTATGCGATTACCTATGCATACAATTTTCCATTTATTCTAATTTGCACACTAGTTTTGGGATTATACATTATATCTTAAATTGTTATGATATAATATAGTGTTTTAAAGTATTTAAAAATGGGTTATAATAGAAGGAATGTAGACCATATCAATGTACATGCTCAATAGATTTATTTCCCTATTAAGGAATATAATGTAGTTGTAACTAAAGATATAGATGTATCTAATAAAATTATAACCATATTGGGGTAGCTAACCCATGTTATCAGTACTAAAATTTCTTATATGGATCAGCATGCTGATCCAAAATAATGTGTAATAATTCTAGACCACATCATGATATAGAAACCTTAATCATTCAATGGGAATAAAAATCCATTCTTATATAATAAATAGTTAATTACATTAAAAATATATTTCTCACTCTATGAAGTAGTTAAAGGGAAACTTTTTAGGGAATATTTCATCTCTCATGAGATATAAATCAATTGTAGTCAATGATTCAAAAAACTAAGGATGAAGAAGAAATCGAAAACATAGAATATAAAGATTTCATGGTACTCTTGTGGGAATAATATTTTCCTCATGAGAAATTAGTATATATGGAAGGAATTTCTTGATTCTAAGAAAAAAATAAGAGGAATTGTTTTTCTACATATGAAGAGAACATTACAAAGTTAAAAAACAATGTTATAGACTATGTATGTAATCCAAAGAGAAATATGAACCATTTCTTTATTGGGATTAGGAAAATCAATCTATGTACACTAGTCTCAAAAAATTCCTCATCATATAAGGACATATTATCATTATCTATCGTGATAGAGAAACAAATGTTCTATGTATTATGGCTTCAAAGGGATAAAAGAGAAGAACATGGACTCGTAACAAAAAAATAGATTAAGGGAAGAAGGGATAAAATGATTTTTCTACATTAGAAATATATAAAAAGGATCACATTGGGACATTCCTAAAAGGAAAATGATTTTTCTTCAATTGTGGACCAAAAGGACATCATGATCATGAATAAAAGGGTCAGGAAGAATCCCTCAAAGTACATCGCTTTAACTATAAGAAGATGAGGAACTATTCTAACCCATTCCCCAAGTGTTAAGGGAATTTAAATCATAACAAGCTAATAGATCATGCAAAATCTCGAGTTTGTATAGACCATTTTTTCGAGTAAAGTAAAATTTTCATTTATATCTTGTAATTCACTATGTCAATGATTCCTTTCACACAAAACCAACTTGTCATAGGTTAAACACAACCCATAGTTGGCATACGATACACGCAATACTGAGTATATTTTTTTTTCAGTGTATAAAATAATTACATTTGTATTATGCTATATGTATCACCAAAGGAAACTTGCACTACATGCAACACAAACATGGCTTGCGTTACACGCAAGAGGGACCTTCCTCGGTTTCTTGCATTGTACACAATACATAGTTTCCTTAAATAATGATATATTATTAAAATATTATTATTTAATGGGATATAAACTAGACATTGTGAATATTATTAACCATATTTTGAATTTTAAATAATATTAACATTAAAATTATCTATTTTTTAGACATGATATAAGAAGAGATTCAATTTTTCGGATAAAAGTAATATTTTTATAAAAATGTAGTTTTTTCACCTTTTGATTATTCAAGCATTTTAAATATAGTTTTTAACACTTTTATATATTATATTTATCAAAATAAACTTCTTACTTATAATAGGTACTTCAAAATTTACTTTGGTTAATTTTTTGGTATTTTTTTGATAAGATTCATATTTTAATGAATAGTAAAAAATACTGAATTTTAATTCAAAGCTGCATTTTCATCTAATATATTAATATAGTTATATTATTTTTTTAATTAGTTTTAAGTTTTATTGGATTATTTTTTATTATTTAATCCAATTTTGGTGATTGGATTTAATTTCATATTAAAAGTGTATATAAACATATGTCAATCTTTTGATATTTTTTACTTCATAAAAACTCTCTTTTTGGTTTTCAAAATGAGAATTAATTTTAAATTATTTTCCACCAATTCTATGATTTGAATTTATAAAAATGTATTTAATATTTTTAATAATAAGATCCAAATTTTTTAAATAGTTACCCTTCATTTTTTGATATTATGAATAGTAACTTCAGTAACTACTTTTATTTATCATGGTTAAAGGGTAAATTAGGTAAATAAGTGTAAAAAATAATATTAAGATAATATAAAACTACCTTAAAATGTGTTATATTCATATTGGATGAGTCATGGAAGACCAAAAAAATACATAGGCCAAAATTTTGGAATTTGAGAAAGACTTGGTTGTGAAAATGACATGTTATAATAATTAAATTAATGTAAAGGAAAATATATCATAAAAATGTATCTTTTTACTAAATCAATATTAATGAGGAGTAATATAATTGATATTTTTTACAATAATTAGTAATTATAAATCAAAAAATATTTATTATATCATGGTATTTTATTTATAACTTTTATATATTAAATAAATACATTTTTTATAACACAATGATGATGTAATGATTACATTATTAATGAAATATTCAAATAAATGATATTATAAAGATAAAAATAAGTGTAATTTTAACTTTTTGAATCCATACCAAAGAAATTTTTAAGACATTGACTTGTGAGGGATGTGTTAATAGCTTTTTTTCGAAGGAATCAAGTTGTTATTAATTTAACAAAAATCAATTGTAAAATAGTGTTAAAAATGACATAAATGAGTTTTTAAAACAAATAAAATTTTATTAAATGATATAACAGTCATAAAAATATATGGTTCAGAAAATTTACTTATATAATATTTCAAATATGATCAATGATCTACTTATGGTTCTATTGGAATTTTATAGTAACCATATATTATGAAAATACAAGAAGATATGGTAAGACATAATGTTTTTAACTAGGGGTTAAAGCTAAACGATAAGGTTACTTTTGTGACATAAACTTGTCTACAACCTATTATTTGAGAGTATATAGACACATAATCATCTTATTATCTTAATATATTACTTTTTAACTATTATAATCCAACAAAAAATTTAAAAGAAATCAATATTTCTAGACATTCTTAAAGTTCCCATATCCTCTCCCATAAAAGGTCACTTCAACTTATCTTTTATTAACTCCTACAAAGCCCTTGATCTCGAGAAAACCCAACACTAATATACTCCCACATTCCCTAAATTCATCCTAGAGGCCAAACATTGGGTATAAATCCATCTTAGGGATACCTTTTGGGCAAGTCAAAAGGAGATACTCGAAAAAGAGGCAATTGTTTTATCACCGCTTTCAAAATTCTTTTCTTCTTCTACATTCACTTATTATCTTATTCCCATAAAAAAGTAATAAATCCAGGGTCTCATACATGCTTATATTTTATTATAATTATGGTACATCTTTATACCTCCTTTTATCCATCATACACATAACAAAATCATTATGCGTGCATGCGTATGACTTACAGTCTCCACACCATGGTGTAATAAGTTATTCAACAATAATTAATTTGGATGGGTATAATGATGAGTATGATGGATGTAAATAATGAATATAGCATGATAATTAATCTATATATTTAATATACCATCTAATTATATAGCATTTAGCCATTAAGTTAATGATATCGTCCCTTGGGCATACACATGAATTACCGTCTCCACGATGCGATGAGATTCAGTCTCCACATTAACTATTAAAGAATGATTATAATGTACATATAATAAATAAGTATGAAATATATTACATAATAATTCTACTATATATATATATATGTATTTCATTTACTTTTTTCTATTCAATTCAATATGGAAACAAAAACAACATTCATGCGTACATACAACTTACCGTATCCAGGAACAGTGTATTCCATTTCATTTATCTAATAATTATATATATTTTTATACTTAATATGTAAGATATATAAATAATGTTTTACATTTTTGAGGTAATTAAATCATGTTCTATGTAATATTATCAATAATAAAATTTCAAAGCAGATACGATAAATAAAATTATTATTACCCCAAATGTTGATTTAATATAGAATTTTTAAATAAAATGGTATTATATAGTCATAAGTGAATCGTATATTATATAATAAATTTTATTATGGTTTTTTATAGGTTAATAATATGTTTAACCCCACTATATAAGATTTTTGGACACATATGGAAGAAATCGAGCCTATGGTAAGGGATAATTATTTAATTTCATTATTATCCGAGATTGTTTATACATTAATATTTACTAGGGTGTATTTATCATTTACATCCACATTTTCTAAATATTTAATATTATTTTTATTCATCCAAAAATTTTTAAAGTCAATTTTACTCATTGGTATATTTTTATTAAATGGTATGAAAGGAATATTTTTTCATTTTTCGATATGAGGTTTTGTATTACTTTTCCGGTAAAAGTATGAGAAGAATGTTTTTTTAAATTAAATGGCATAAAATTATTTTTTCGTCTTCATATCACCTTACTAACATGAATATTACTTTATAAAATTTAATGTTTGTTTTTAATTAAATTTTTTTCCATTAAAATTGTGCGGTATATTGAAGAAGGAAAACATTTTTGAAGAAGAAAGGATATTATCCTTAGGAATTAAGTGAAGTGTTTTATCAAAATTATATTCCATCTAAGATTACAAAGGGTTATTTTTCTATCCCTATTATTATTTTGATTTTATTTTTTTTATTATGAAATTATTTTTTATGAAGTGTATTTATTTTATATGGATTATGATGAAATGATGTTTAAGAAACCCATTTTATTTTATGGGTTATGCTATTGAAAATGATTTATGTTTTTGTAGAACAAGAAAGAATGATTTCATTATGATATGGGTGGGACCTAAATCTCCCTCCAAGGCATTGGGTAAAGATTTATATCTTATGATATAAACATGATTGGAATGAAAAGTAAATCTGGTTCAGTAATATAGGGATATAACGACAACTAAATCCAATTCAGTAATACAGGGCTTGAATGACAAGTAAATCTGGTTCAGTAATACATCGATTGAATGAAAAGTAAACCACATTTAGTAATGGACTTTTCCATTATGATGGTCTTAGAAAGAATGCCTTGGATACTATAGTGGTCATATTATGTGCTTAATTTCTTTCTGTAATTCCATATTTTATGTCAATGTTATTTTAACACGGTTCATGATCATATATGATTTTTTCCTTACGAACTATCAATATTTCATTCATTACTCATGATTTTGAATGTAAAATTTTTTATCATGTTTTTACATTCTTATGTTTATATTATATTTGATGTTCTCCATGTTTAGCATTATTGAGCATTTGTGTTCTAAGATTTTATATTTTCTTTTCCCCAGGATATAAAGATATGTTTTTGGTAAGAAAACTAATGGGGAAGATATTTATGGGATATTCCGAAGATATTAAACCATTTTTTAAGATAATGTTTCGAGTTTACAAAGACACTAAACTAACATGGTCTTTGGCTGTATATTTGTTTAATACATTATGTTTTCCACAAAAGAAATGTAATTTCCTCGTACTTCAAGCTTGGTTCATTAGAGATCAAGTTAATGCTTATAAAATTGATATAGTTTCAATGGAATGATTACTATGACTATGTATTTGGATCAAATAATTACATTGTAAATGTATTTTATTAACAATATTCTTATTATAAGATTCATAAAACGTGTAAGGATTTTACTACAGTTGATTTTTTATCTAATCCAAATCTGGTGTTGAATGGTACCAAGAAAGGTGATTCAGTTGAGATTTGATATATTTTTAAAACACATGATTATGGGTATATAGACCCTAATATTTTTTAATAAGGTGTTTCTATTGTTAAAAAACAAAGCATTATTGAATTTAAATGTCCAGATTATATGGGTCGAAAATATGGTATTAGATTACAATCTTTCACATACATGGGAAGTAAGTCATCAGGGAGATCCTCTATCTAAGTGATGTTTTGAATTACTACTTTGTTTGCAAGCATATCCGTAATATCATTTTCATCGTCGTAGGTATGAGTGGTAATATGATTGATATCATGGAGTGAACGAAGATAATCCTCCCATATAGTAGTGATTGAACATGCAAGAGGAACCACCCCATTTCAAAGCACTTGGACATTAGTAGTTGAGTCAGTCTCAATCCATATGTTGTTCCAAATTTTTGTTTTTCATAAGAGATAGAATGTATGACACTCGTCATTTCATTTTTGAGAGAGGAGGCGATCCCAAATCCTCCATGAGTACACCCAAGGATATGACCAAGATGATTCTTGAAGATGGAACCATAACCTATAGGTCTCATATTTCCTTTAGAATAACCATCAACAATAAGTTTGATCTAACTACGAGGTGGGGGTTGCCAAAAATAATCATAAGAACGTTACAGTGGATGAAAAATTCCATCAACATGAATCTTTCTTAGAATCATGAAATCCCTCAGTTTGTTGAAGTAATTCCCTTTTGAATCAAGGTAGCTTCATGAATTTTAATAATAATCTGAATCCGACCTGTATTGATGTTTACAGAGTAATTATTTTGAAAAACTAAATTTCTATAAAACCAGATTATATGAAAAATCTTAAAAATGACGTTATGGAAATGATTTTTGATTTTTTGAGAGCTATCTATATCCACACAATGCTTTATCTGAGCATTGATAGAGTCAAGAATCATCCAACTATAATAAAAATGTCAAAAATATAATTCCAAAGAGTAGTGGTGGTGGAACATGAAAGAAAAAAGTGATTGGTATCATCTCTATGATGATTACAAAGAAGAAATTTCGAACAAATGTTAATCCCAAATTATTTTAAACAAGCATCAGTTGGGTTACTGTAAAAGTAAACATGACAAATAAAGGTAAAACGTGTGGGTTTTACCCAAGGCTTGTTGAAATTATTGATCCAACTATTGTCATTATCATCATTATGGAAGAAATGTTTATAAAAATTCATTGAATCTAGAATTCCATTTTATATAGGTTCCCATATTAGGAAATCATTCACGTTTGAGAAAGTATAATTGTCAATCACTTGAGTGAAATTTGTGGGGAGACTATCAATTTGTGGGTTAATGACATCACAGATGGTCATATTGATATTTTCAGGGGTTTAGTCAGTGAATAAACTATAAATAGGGGCACCAGTCCAATTGTCTAACCAGAATATCATGGAGGACTCCTTGGAGACAATCCATCAAGAATTGATCAAAAAATTGGCATATGTTTTTTTGATGGAAGACCAGATGGAGGAGTTACGAAAACACATGTCGCATTTTTTATATTATTGGGGAACCTATTTTTAAGGAAATAAAAAATAGGAGAATTGTTCTGGAGTGGGTTCCAGGAATGTCTGGCATGAAGCACCTCATTAAAAAGGGTCAAATTCTTTATTCCAAGACCCCCTTGACATGCAGTTTGCAACAGGTTGACCAAGGAAGAGTCACTAGCTTCATTTCCAAAGTTCTACTAGACCAGACAAAGTTTTTAATGAAAATATTTCTTTTTTTAAAATCCCAATAGGACATTTATAAACCATCAAGTAATATACCATTTTGGGAACAATGACCGACTTCACAAGGCAAATTCTCCCCGTCGTAGAGAGAGTTTTCCCATTCCAAGAGGAAAGTTGATTTGTTATTTGGTCACCATTACTAGTAAAATTGCTTGATTTGGGCCCACCCCAAAATATGGGAACACCAAGATAAGTGAAAGGAAGAGTTCATTATTTAATACCTAAATCATTGATAATATTATGTTTCCAATTAGTTGGAAAGTTTCTTACAAAGAAGACATAAGACTTATTCCAGGTGATGACGTGGCTTGAGACCTCCTCATAGTGTGAGAGTGAATTTTTGAGAGTTTTTATATTTCTTTTGTCTCTTTGTATGCAAAGAATGATGTCCTCCACATATAAAAGATGTGTGGGGAATTGACAGTTCTTGAAGCATGTATTGGAGTAAGTTTATTTTGTTCAGCCATTCGAGTGATCATGCGACTTAAATAATCCTTCGCAATAGAAAAAAATGGAAGAGAGGGGGTCACTTTGTGTGACACCTTTAGTTCATTTAAAATATCCTCTAGGGGAGATTTATTAAGATAAAAATGGTGGCTGAGTGAAATAAAGTTGTAATTTTAGTTATGAAGGAATTATTGAACCCAAATATTTTAAGCACTTTAATGATAAAATTCAAGTTTATAGTATAAAAAGATTTCCTAATGTCAAGTTTTATGGCTATAATACCACATATATTCTTATTGTTTAAGGAATTAGTGGATTCTGAGGAAAGACAAATGAAATCCTGGATGGATATACCCTTGACAAAACACAATTTATTCCAAAGAATGATTTTCTCAGTAAAATTAGAAATTATATTGGCTGGAAATTTGGTAATGATTTTATAAAGAGTGTTGATAAGGGTTGTGGATATAAAAAGATGATTCTCATAGGAATTTTCAACTTTGGGAATCAATGTGTAGAATTTATTATTTAATCCATATGGTAGAAGACCACGAGAAAAGAAATATCTCACTAGTTTCTAGACATAAGGTTGAATGATATCCATGTATTCTTGGAAGAAACCATTGTTAAAACCATTAATTCTCGAATAAGTATCTGGATTCAAGGAGAAGAAATTTTATTTAATTTCATGATCAAGAGGAGTGGCTAGGTGGAATGGTTTTTCTTCCTCAGTAATAACTATTAGAATAATGTCATAAATAAGATCCTTGTTGATGTTAGGTCCATTAAATAATGATTCAAAATAGGAAACCTCATGATTAGCAATGTCATTGTCCTTATCCAAAATTTTATCTCTATCCTTAAGAAAAGTTAAAGGTCTGTAGGATTTTATAACTCTTTGTAGAGAGTTATAAAATTTAGTATTTATCTCACCATTAGTTAGCCATTTTATTTTTAAGGTGTGTTTATGAATGTAATCTTTAAAAGTAAAGAGAGAGTTGAGTTTCATCGAGATATATATCTCATGAATATGATCAGAAGCAAAGTCAGATTTGGTATTATTATTTTGAAGCTGGTGAAGGTAATTCTCAAGAAATGTGATGTCAATACCAATTTGTTTAAATTTTATACTACATCTGCTTTTATGCTTTTGTTTGAGGATTTTAAGTTTGAAAGTACAAGAAAAAGCATCATGGGAGTGAGCCATGGGGGACCAAAATTATTTGATAAGATTGAAACATTCCATGTCCAAAGACCAGGATTTGTTGAATTTGAATGGGAGAGAGAGTTTCACTGTTTTTAAGAGATATTGACCATAATAGGATAATTTTCATACTGTATTTTGGGTAGAGTAGTGATGGAAATGGTGTCCCATTTGTCTGAAGCTATATTATTGACAAGATCTCTATCCAATTTTCAAGAGACTGCTCTACTATAGTGCCTTATATACCATGTACATTTGGAACCAGTGAGAGTGATTTCAATATCGTTATTGTTTTAAATAGCATCCTTAAATTCTCTCAATTATATATTTGAGTGTGATGGTCCCAGTTTTTGATAAGTGGCCAGGATAGCACTGAAATCTCCAATGGTTAACCATGGTTGATGAATGTTAGAACTAAGATTGTATAAGTCAACCCATAGAGGACTTATATCTTGATATATGTTCTTTTAATAACAAATCATCAAAAAATATGTGTATTGTCTGTCAGAAAATCACACATGAAAATATGATTAGACATGTGGAAGACATTTATGTTGTGAAAAGAAGAGTGAGGAAAAATTTAGAGAGTTTCAGTGGAGGGATTGTTACGGTTTGGACCTATGAAAGAATAACCAAAAAGATGATACTATAGAAACATTGTCGATAAGTGGATCTTAGGTTCAACAATGGAAAAAATAAGAGGAATTTGATTATTAGGAATTTTTTTGAAAACAGTGAAGGTGCTCGAGTTAGCAATACACTAACAATTCTAGAATAAGACATCATTTAAAAGGGTATTTAGAGTAAGCACTCCCTTTTCTTCATCTAAATCCTTATGTCTAGATGATATTTTGGGCTTCTTAGACATGATTGGGCTTGAATTTCTTTATTTATTACCTTTAGGGGAGGGTAAAGGGATCAAATAATCTTTTGTATCATTCATTTCTAAAATGGTGGCAGTATTACTAAAAAATCTATCACTAGAATCTGTTTGGGGGTTAATATTAATAGATTTAAGAGGTAAATAATTGGAATCAAGAGAACCTCTACAATTTTTAACATGAATTTTATCATTAAAAGTTTTGTGTGTACCTATGTTCTTCATTATGGGGTTTATTTGCTGTGAAAACTCATGTCTTTCACCCTCCATAGTCAAAACCTATTTAGGTTTTATGTTTGAGGAAGTAATATCTTTGGTATCCAAACCTGTGCTGACCGAGGAGGAGGGATTCCATCCAGAATTGCCGTCAATTTGGTTCTTTTTTTGGGTGTACTTGCTAGGAAAAATCCATACCTACACCCTCCAAGGTCTCCACCTTAACAATTTTGAAGATGGAATTCATACCTGTGTTAACTGAGGTGGAGGAGTCCATCCCAGAAATAACCACCTGTTGGCCTAGAATCTATGATGGTTAGCCATCTCTGTTCATATCTGAAGAGTCAGTGAATGTGGTCTTCCCTTTGTAAGACTCAGTGTTATTAATTAGGTCATGATTCAGAGTTCAATGTGAAATAGATATCATTTTTTGAGGATCAATGTTCATACCAGAGGCAGGACAAGAAGGTTGATCAGGTCTATATTCATGTCTATGTTCATTGGTGGTGCACATGAGAGATTCTTCCATTAATTGTTCATATTGTTCAATGAAGACCATAACCATTTTTTCTATATCATTTGAAATATGATGTTCAGATATTTCAATTTCTTCAATTTATACCAGTTCATCCCCTGAGTGACCTGAGTTATCACCCAAATGATTTGGGTTTGGGTGGGCTGAATTATTTACCCATATTTCATTATTCCTCTTAAGGGGATCATATTTTTCAATATCAACCACTTTTCCTCACCTATTTCTATCATCAATCCAATCATTTTCATTTATCTGGAATTTTGGTCTTTTCACCACCCTACAATTGAGAATGGAATGACCTACTATCTTGCAATATTCATAGAAGTTTGGTTTGTGTCCATATTCAATTCTAACATCTATTTTATAATCATCTGATTTAATGTTAACCACAATTGGAAGTTTAGATTCATGGTTGATTTCAACCATAACCCTAGAATACAATCCTAATTTTTAATTGGGTGAGCATTGATCAATATTAATACGGGTACCAACACATGAAACAAGGTCATTCAAGATTTTAGGATGCCAAAAGAACCAGTTATGACCATGAAACTAAATCCTATCACTTTCCATTGTGTTCTTATCAGTGTGTGGATTAAAGGTGCAGTCACATTCAGAGATTAGTAGGAGACCAGGATTAAGATTAATGTTTCATAATTACCAGACACAATTAAGGTCCTCTTGTGATTTGAGTAAGATATAAAAATAGACACGTCCAATTGGAATGAGTTTCCAATCAGTGAAGCCCTAGTAGGGGTTGATTATTAATTTGAGATCATAGAAGGGCCAAGGTTTATCACCTTTAAGATAATAAGTGTGACCCATAATTGAAAATTTACATAGTTGTGTGCGCTGATGAATCGCCTCAAGGTTAGCTTCAACCAGGAAGCGACCATCATCTAATTTAATTCATAATAGTGGCCTAGATAGAGAATATTTGGACAAATCCGTACATTTCATCACTTCAAGAAAGGAGATCCATTTCATTCTTCCATCCAATGAGTGAACAACCATATCTTCAGGATGAGATTCTACATTATGAATATTTCCAATAATGTATGTATTACAACTCCACTTATCTAGGAAGCATTGGGATTTTAATCTCTGAGGTGTGATGAAGGAAGTTTCCATTTATATAAGGAGGAAGAATGAGAGTGGGAGCCCTAATTTTCGATGATTTCTAGAGAGAGATGGCCTCCAATCTCTCTAACCCGATCTTTTTCGGTTACTCAGTGGAAATTTTTCTATATCATATATACCCTAATATGTTATTTTTTTTATATAATAATTGAAATGATATTTTTATGGGATATGAAATGTGATCATGAAATTGGTTAGTGATTTGATGGTTTATGTAATCTTTTCTAGAGTTGAATAAATTTTTTGACCAATGGAATATATTTAAAAACCTAATATTTTATCTTGCAAAGTGTTTATGTTTTCACCAAGTTTTTTTAGTTGAAAATATATTCAAACATATTTAATGTGAAATTTAGAGCCACGTTATATTATACAGGGAATATAATGTTGATTTGGTGACCTTAAAAATTTTTAGTATTTGGATTTGCATAGACATATTTTGGACGAGTCTTGTGGTTACTCTATATGGAATTGATTAAGTTGATATTCATGTGTTTTTAGAACATGTGTTCAAACCATATTTTATTTTGGTAAATATCTAGAGACATGAGGATTGAAATAACATTCTAGTGATCTGTTAAAATGTTCTTCTATCATAAAAAATAATTTTTTTTATATTCATTACTTCGAGTAAAAAATGAAGTTGTAAGTGATTGAAGCACAAGAAAAGGATGATATTTATCTTATGAAATTGAAATATATCAAGTAATTACATTTTCCTTTTTTCTCAGCCTAGACAGTAGACTAATTTATCAAATATAGTAAATGTCTAGAGACAAAAATATTATCCTAGTACCATCGATTTTGATAAATCAAATGATCCCATAAATCACCATAGATTTATAGTTTTTTGTATCTGAATTTTTATTGATCATTAGACTTTTTTGATCAATTAACCCTATTCACATCCATGATTATTTTGGAATTAAACATTTCTATCATTTCTATATCTTAATTTCCCACTAATGTTATCCTATATGGAATCCTAGATTTTTAATTATTTCAGATGACCACCATACATCCATTTATATGTTATAATGAGGATATTTTATCAACCCTTCTCATGATGTGGGATTTCAAGAAGGGTATTTTTGAAAGTCAGACCCATGATTATAGATAACAAGATTAAATTTAGAGGATACAATTTATTTATAGGGGTAGATTGTAACTCCTTGAGATATTAAAATTGGAACATAATATTCAATAGCATATTTGAAAAATTAAACCATGATTATAAGAGAATGTAACACCACAAGAACTTATGATATATTTCTTTTTAAATTATTTCAATCTCTTTGATATCTATCTATCCATGTGACACTGGGTTTAAACAAAAGGTGATATTTTATTAAAATGTTAATATTATCATGACCATTATAACCTAGCCGTTATGTTGGGGGTTATAAATAGTAATAACTAAATTATGAAAATTATATTGTTTATATTTGTATAAAATAAATTCAATGTAATCTATTGATTATAAATAAAATAATAACCATTTAAGAGATAAAGAAATGTTTTCTAAAAATTAATATTTTCTCTTGAAGGTGGTCTAGTCGCACATGGATAAAATAAATTAGAATTTATTTTAACCGCTTTAATAAAATGTATTTGAAAAAAATCATTTTTAAATAAAAATTTCAAAATTATATTTGGGTGCACATTTTAGAATTTCCTAAAAAGGTAAATTTTTCACTGAATAGGGAAAAATATAAGTTTTTATTCAAATTTTGTCTTTTCATTCAATGAAATTATAAGATACATATTATTTTAATACGGTTTGAAATATAAATTTAGTTTAATTATATATATTTTTATCTAATTTAGTACATTCGAATCAATTTCATATTGAATTTTTATATAAAATCTATTTACATTTTTTAAACTTTTATCTTTCAAAAACCACATTTTCATCTCATTTTTTAGATTACTTTTAAAGTAATTTCTTTAATTCATTAAATGGAATTTGTAAAAACAGATTACATATTTAGAATCAGAATAAATTTATTAACTAATAATTTTAAATTAATTTTTTACCAAAAAAAAAATAGTAAGAACAATAATTTTTAATTACATTGGTTAAAGTGAAAATGGATTACAGGGGGTTATCCTAAAAAAGATAAGATGTAAAATAACATATAAACTTGTCCAAATACCATTTTATATCCATTTTTAGAACTTATAACCTCAAAGGTTTATAATGATCCATTTTAGAGTCTTTTTTAATGTGAAAAAATGTGGGTACACATTTTTTTTGAACAATTACAAGTGTGCCACTCACCTCACTTATAAAAAGGCCACCCCCTATTATATTATATTCACACTTAAATGAACAATTTTTAGAAACATATATATCCAAATTTCTTCCTTAATCCCCACTCCACATCCTATATACCATTTTCTAACCATAAATCCATCCTAGGTAGTTTTTCACAACCTAAAGTGGTTGTCTAAAGAAGATGTATATTTTTTAACTATCCATTTTTGTTTTACTTCTTATCCCTCCTTAAAATATTTTCCAATTATGAAAAAATAATAAAAATATAATCAAATATATAATTAGATGTTATTATGTTAGTTTTATAACCTATATCCTTCTCCACTACTATCAAATGATATAAAAAACAACATTGGTGTGTTTGGTTGAATACCCCCTTATGAATCAATGTAGAAAATGTTTCATAACCACCTTTAAAGAATGTATATACTGATTTATTCAACATATGAATATCATGTTTATGAAATTATTATATTTCATGAATTATTATATCATATATCACTTCTTAATTTACATTTCGTGGGGGATATGATAACGCCGCTCGTGTGTACAACAATCTATCATCTCGAGAAGTGATGTGATTTGTTTCTCACATACAATTTACATGGAAGTTAGTAAGGATAATGTTAATTAATATATGTTATAAATATATAACCTAAAAATAATTTTGGAAATAAAATATCACATCTATATTTTTACCTTTCAATCCATTAGAAAACAATAACGTCCCTCATGTGTATGTGTAGACTACCACCTCCAAGTAACGATGTGAGATGTTTTAATTTTTTTACATGAATAGTAATTGGTAAGAATTTTATAATTAAAAATGAAATATATAAAATAATAATGATTCTATAATGTTTCATTGGTATTTATTTTCATTTTTTCATCCTTTGAGAAAAATGGAAACAATATTCATTAGTATGTATGGCCTACTATCACCCTGAACAGTGTAATCTATTTTCTACATCTAATATTTTAAGATTACACTAAATGAATAATTAATAACTATATATTATATTTATATCTCGTTAAAAAATTT
This sequence comes from Viscum album, assembly GCA_963277665.1. NCBI lineage: Eukaryota > Viridiplantae > Streptophyta > Magnoliopsida > Santalales > Viscaceae > Viscum > Viscum album. The sequence continues at coordinate 1,358,362,435 of OY728148.1, forward strand.
ATATGATTTATTTAAAGTCAAATTTAAAGGGAAAAAAATTCAAAAGAAAAACATACGTGAAAAACGAAGAAAATATCACTCAAAATATTTATTTCAACAAATAACTGTTAATAAATGTGTGATAAAAGCATATATATAAATAATATATGGTATAAAATATTTGAGTATGTTTATATAATAGATTTATAAAAAACCAATATTTATTATAGAGAATTTTTTTACCTATGAATGAATTTGAACAAAGAGAAATGTTTTCTCCACTCACTTTGACATCCGTGATACATACAACATAATAACCTCGTATCCCTTTGTATAGTGTATACACATAAAATTTTGGTATATTATATCATTAATATATTTATATTATCTTTATTTAATATTTCATTTAATGTTATTTCATTCAATGAGCTTATAATTCAAAAGTTACCAAAGTGGTAATGGTTAATTTCCCAATCTCACCAATATTCGAGATTGTTTTTCTTTAAGTATCCCATCGGGGAATTATTTTATATTTAAATATTAAATTCAATATATTATCTTCTCATCCAGTAATTCATAATTTTTTTAACTAATAGTACCAGTTCTTCACTCTTTGGTACATAAAATATTCGATAAAATATTTTTACGATAATTTTACATTATTTCTATCTATGGTAAAAAATCGTTCTTCATTAATAAACATGTTTTCTAAACATGTTTTCCAAAATACAATTTATCATTTTTCAGATGATATATTAAATACATTTTAACCAATTTTTACTATTTAATATTTTGTTGAATGTAATATTTATGTTGTTTTTAATAATATGTCTTGTTAGATTGCACCGAAAATATGAAAGGAATATTTTCTTTAATGTGTATGGAAGGAAATGAATTTTCTACAGTTGTGACAACTCAATTTTTTAAATATTATTATACATTTTTTCGATGGATATTTTAAAATAAAATTAGTTTGAAATTATTTTTTGAACTTTTAGTTTTTATTTTTTTTCTAATATGAAAAAGGTTATTTTCCACAAAAATGTTATAATGATGTTATTATGGTATTTATATTCATCAATGAAATAAACTAGTTTCTATAAATATGATTAAATATGGATATGTTGTATTGATACTATCCAAATTATTTCTGTGGATGGTCTATGGACTATTTTACCGGGGTTATAGTGTTTTATGACCATTCACCTTATAACTCTGGATGGTTTGTAATTATGTTTATTGATTGGGGTAAGAATAAAAATTTTGTATTTTAGTTTTTCAATATGTATTCTAATATTGATTATTTTTCACCACTTTTATATATGTAATCCATTATAATTTTTAAGTGATGGGTGTGTCCTGAAATTAAAAGGCCCCATCAATATGTTGATAATTCTTATGAGACAAATTTATCATGGATTTTAGATAATGCCTGACCCATTTATATAAGATGTCTTGAAATGAGGAATTAATGGTAAGAATTATTGGAATGATTCTTTAATGGTATATTTAAGATGTCAAAAATTATACATTCCATCATTATTAATTCAGTCATCGATATTTCATGTGATTATTTAGTTATCCATAGTAATTGTTGTTATGTTTCAAACTCTTGAGATTATTTACATGGAATTATTTGATCAAAATTTATTCATGCAATATTATTATCACTATATTGATTAACTAGTATGTGATTATGTTATTTACTATTCTCTATTTATTATTGCTTACTTATTGAAAGCTTATGTTGTATGCTTACCCTTACTAATTATTTCAGTTCATTCATTTCATATTGTTAATTCTCCCTAGGATACATGGTGTGTTTTTTGATTGATATGCATGGATAAAAAATTAATAATAATGTCATTATATAATAAAAAACCTTTTGAATTTTATATTCTAAATTTTATTAAGAATTGAATGTGTATATCTAGTTTACCAAGACAAGTAAACTCTTTGGATCTTCGGGATGTGATTCATTATATATTATGCTAATTTAGTAAAGTAGACCTAGGATTTGCGTTACTATGTTTGGGTTTTCTATAATTGAACCAACTCTCAACCCCCACTATTATGCCTTGGATCCCATGTACATATTAATACCGAAAGGTGAGGTAGAATTCGCATAAAACATCTTAATCAAGAACCCATGAAAATTAATTACAATTTCTAATACCTCCATACTACACAGACCCATGTAAAGACCCTCTATAATATATAGTACATCCATAGAGGTATACACTTTCATGAAAATGAACTATTGATTCCGACCTATCCTTCACATTGAATGAAATATTCATTTTATTCATGAAAAACATTTCCTTCAAGTGTTTTCTCAAAATCTAAATCCAAAAATCAAACCACATTCTTAAAGATCAAAATAGTCCAATAAATCAGGATTTATAAAATATAAATATAAATTACCATTATAGAATTTTTTTATTTCAATAACCCCTATTGAGAAACCATGTTTTAGAAATGATTACTTTTAAATCAGCCTTGGAAAACCTTTAAAAACCGAGGATAAATTTTAGAACCCGTGATTTTAAAAAGATAACTCCACAAACATTCCATAAATATATTTCCAAAAACAAATTTATGTGAAAATGAAAATATATATGTGTATTAATTAATATATATATATATATATTATGGTTCATTCATAGAGGTTACAAAAAATAAAACCAAATAAAAAAAATAAATTATCTCATCAATATGTAATAAATTTCAATAAAAATCACCAATACCCTCAAAAGGAAATAATATAAAAAACATAATTACACCCAAAAACCAACTCATGTAATTCTTTTTATGGAAAAAAATAAGTAAAAATAAAAAAAATAATTTTAATAGGTTACATAGGTATTTTAGAAAACACCTAACACATATACACTTTTAACGCATAGGGATAATTATTTAAAACCATAGAAAATCTATATCATTCAATCAAACCATTAAATTTGGAGGCATAAATAAATAACCATAAAAAATAACATTAAGAGAAATTAAATTAAACTAGTTTATAAAGCTACAAGAATCCCACAAGGTGTTATATAATAAAAAAGGATAGAGACATCTACCTCATATGTGTACGAATGAGTTAAATCACTTGAATATATATAGAACCCGGTCTGAAGAGTCATACATACACCAAAAAATTAAACAAAACAACCCATAAAATCGAATAATTTCTTTACGGTTCCAACATGAAGGAACCCAAACTAGGTGAGAAAGGAAAACAATTAGAAGAAGTAATGCGATTAGGAGGAAGTGTATAAAAATGAACCATCAGAAAAATAGAGAAGAAGCATAGAAAATCAAGGGATGAGGAGGGGATAACATTAAAGAACTCTCCCTATGAGATTTCATATTAAATGGGGTACAAAGAACCTATATTGGGAGAATATTTCAAAATGGAAAAAGGTAAAAAATAGACATGTTTAATTCTTTCAAAAATTCACATGGTTTAGCTACATGATTTACCAAATTTCAAACCTACCATAAACCCTATTTTAGATAAAAAACCTTCTAAACATGGTCTAGAAACTACGCACCAACCATGTTAAACCTTGTTTTGTTGGAAATTCAAACACTCTTACATTCCTGCTTTTTGTTATTAGTAATCGTTCATAAGATGTTATCTATGTCCTAGATGAAAATAAACTCTCACATGGTTTCCTTGGAGTGTCCCATGTTTGGAATCAACCATTTGATACCAATTTAAAATAAATTATTCAAGAATAATATGAAGTCAAAACACCCCTTGGGTTCAAGTATTCTCTTGGTTTCTACTAGAATGTGGGCACTAACTAGGCACAGAGAAAAAAACCTACCTGAAAATTAAAAAAATCAGAAATTTCATGGGGATTCTATACCAATTTCAAAATAGAAATCAAAGAACATGAAATAAATCAAATAATAAATAAATTTGGTTTGTGGAGTGATATATAGAAGGATTGTCAAACTAAAAGGGGAGGAAGAGAAAGTCTTTAGGCCTTAAAATTTTGGAGGGAAAAATAATAAAATACCATCTAAGAGAATCCGACAAAGTACTATAGTTTTTCTTTAATGTTAGGTAAAATATTGTGTAACCATGTAGAAGAAACTAGATGGAATTCCCATTCTTCACTTTGTTTTCCAACATAGTTTTCCCTAATTGTTCCCTAACTATGTAGGTCGACACTAAACAAAAATACACTGTAAAATATCTCACTTAGAAACCCGGAATGGTTTGATAAACCATGTTTCAATAATGATAAATCATATTTTAAAAAATAAAACAATAAAACATGGATACTAACAAGGTTTTCCCTTACCATTAATAATTCATGCTCTGAAACCCCAAGCTTAAAATTATTCCCATGATTTCCACAATATTTTTCATGTCTGAACCAAAATGTGTGCTTAATATATATAATACCACTTTGATATAAAATTTAAATACAAAAATCCTTTGTATGAATAATTATATGGTTTTCCCTAACTCATACCAGAAATGATGAAATGTTCCAAAAAAATACATAAAATAAACATTCAATACTAAAACCCTCAAGAATATAAATTAACCCAAAATTATGTAGAATAAGACACAATAGTTACATGGGATGTAAAATATTGGGTCCATTTTTGTCTTTTGTGTACTAGATATTTCAAACATATCATTATAACCACTTTAATTTCAATTCAAGCTCAATACTACTCAATCTACATCACCAATTTTTATAATTCAATCTTTAGAAATATAACAGAAAAATGTTTATAAATGAGCATCAATAATAGAAATATAATTTAAATAAAAATATATAACAAGAAAATACTCAAATCCACTTCCTTGTATCACTCCTTGTTACCACTTGTATTCCCATATTGTTCTTTGATACAACTTACAACTTCTTCCTGAAAGTTACTCATTAAGGATGAAGTGTTTAGAACCAATTTCAATTTAAAATTTAGAAAGAATCATCCAATATGATTTATTAAATTCATCATAGATTGATTTATACTCATCCCATGTATCATATTACCCCTTTAAACTTTCATCACTCAAACAACAGTTACAAAAATTAAATTCACAGGGATATGGGTGCAATAAAAATATCATCAAGTTTAAGTATATGGTTGGTTAAGATGAATGATAAAATTTCTCATGACATTATTCATACCCTTCTTTTTTTATTATACATTGATAATTAATACCTACTAAAACATTATTCTAGATATTTTCTTTTACATCCATCATCTTTTGGTGCTTTGCATCTATATCCATTATTATAATATTTCCACTTGTGTAAATTTCATCTTTTGATGATTTATTGTTGTGTTATGTATCATGTTTCCCATAAAACAATGGTTCCATTCCACCAATATTATATTATATTCTTATAGTTCTATTTTTTAGACGAATTGGGTATACTCTATGTGCGTCATCCATAATATCCATTAGTTACACATTGCAATTATTTGTCCTTTGTGTTTCATTATTTAAGAATTAATCCAAACTATATTCAATAATACATATTAAATATGTATCTTACATATTTCTTTCCTTTTAATTAGATATTTATAATTTTAATAGGCCACCATTGGTGATTGATATATTTTTAATTATCTTACATCATCATTTTCTTTGAAAATCATGAATCTTATTTTTCACAAAATAATATTGTGTCCCTTCCAGTCAGGGCTCCTCCTTGGTATAGAAATAATATTTTCATAGTGGAATCTTGAAAATTTCCCTATATATAATATCATCCAATATTTTCTTAGTTATAAAATATAAGAGAACTCCAAATATAATCAAAACTCTTTTGTTTCTGTCTTGGTTGAAATATGTTCACAGATTACATTCCATTATTGGAACCTTTCACTTCCAAAACCACATCCATCGTGTGATACACAAACCCAAATTAGTATAACATCAATAACACTTCTAATTGAAGAACACTTCTTCTAGTTTTCTCATGATCCTTCCACTTTCTAACTGATTTCATATTAAAATTGAATGGTTTAAAAATTACTTCAAAATCTAAAATGTAACTGAAGAATAACTCCAAATCCTGATTAAAACCATATATATAAATAAATTTATAATGAATATAAATAAGTAATAAAAAAGAATTATATACCTTACACTAGTTGTTCTAGAAGATCGAGGATCTTCAAAAGAGTTTTATTGAGATCACTAATAAGAAACTAAAATACACCATCCTCGGGAGGTATACATGTATCATATTAATATACCAATGACTTGGAAGGATATTGTCAAATCAAGGACTTATAGGACCATTAGTTTAATGGATGGATATAAATAAGAGTAATATACAATCGTCTATGAGGATTACTAACACGAATTTTGATATAATGTAATTCCACCCACTTTCATGAGTTATAACCAACTTATATTGGCCATCAATAACTCTAAATAATTGGAATATTTTTATTGTATCATTTTATAAACATTAAATGTATTTTAAAACGTTGAAATACTTGGTTAAACTACTCATTTATTGAATAAATAATTGAAAAAAACATGATATTCCAACTCTTCACATTCATCATCACAAGATGAATAACCAAGCATTTTTGCATCCAGGGTATAATTTCACAGGATCGATCACAGTATCCCATTATGCAATAATGTCATGAAAATGACACAATAACATACATAAAATTAACAATACCTTAAATAACCTTTACATGTACATTGACATAAACTATGTCATAATCATGCTTATTTTAGTGAAAATAATCATCAATCCCCCATTTGTACTAAAATTATTATAGAATTGGTGTATTTCCATATAATTTTACATCATATGAAAAAGGTTTTGAAACCATATCCAAATAATCCATATGAATATCATTAAGAACCAAATTTTAGATATTATATCATATTTTATTAGTGTGTTCTATACTATATATTACAATTTTAAAAAAAAATCCAGATATTGTTATGTATATCCGCCAATACCCTTTTTTGGTAGCACTCAAAGTTTCATAAATGTGATTTTAATTCGCATGAAAATAATATTTGTCCCAATGTGCCTATTTAGTAATGAGAAAAATTATGAATTAACACATCCATAAATGTATTTGAAGAGGGTCCTGTAGAAAATAATCAAGGTTATTTAATCTATAAAGGTACCTGGAATGATTTTAATCAAACAAATGTATCTCTATAAACATTTCCACCAGGTTTATAATATGAAATTTTGAAATTAACTTTAATATTTGAGTATATATTGACTATCATATTTAATACATCACATTTCATTCACCTTTATAGATGATCACATCACATGCTCACTTATTCGATAGAAAGGAACATCAAATATCCTATATACATATAGGCGTACAGTTCCTCATTATACCTTAATGTAGGGACTAGATGTCATACTCATAATATGGGTGGAAAAATCTCATCTTGGCTAAGATCAAACTGGGGACATGGTAAAAATACCAAATCACCCCTGACAAGATAAGACTCATGACTTCTGTAAGAAATGTATCAATGTATAAGGTTTTCATAGAAGGTGTTTTTTCTAACCCATGTAGTGAGGTCTACAAATAAAAATAATAAAAATAAAAAACTCCTAGTATACCAAATAAATAGCACAAGAAACTCTATTTGGTATACCTTATCAGCAATCTAGTGTAAAAAACCTATCTTGGGCCTCAAAAGCATATTTTGTATCCTGGTATAGGAATCATACTCCTACTAACCTAATAATTTCACTGATACCAATAATACTCCATGAATAAATTATGTACAGGGTATCTAAAAGTCATACTTTCCATGGGTAATTTCCTTTTCACTTTATGATATATATATATGCAATAAAAGTGAAATATTGATAAAGTGAAGATTTCAGTTAGTATAACATGGAATATTTTATGTTGTTTAAAACTCTTAAAAATTCATAGAAAACCATACACCATAACCTTTATACCATATCAAATATGAAAAACTACAATACCATAATTTTGATTACTGAAATTTCAAGGGTTTTGGTGATTTCATTACATATTTATGTAATTACAACCATATATTTATGTGACCATCATATAAAAATCTACCAATAAACTCCTTATTGAGTAATATATATGAGGTGACCTTGTTTAAATAATTGGGATATAAAACACCAAACCAAACCAATTGGATTTATCATGATAGAGACACCACTAACAATTGATGATGCCCCTAGACACTAAAGGCATGAAATAAAATCCAAGGCGATTACTAATATGAGAGGAATAATATTAACTTAACCGAAAATCAATATAAAATAGGATACAATAGTGATGAAATTGATTATATAATAATATATATAAGGAAATAATCAGAAAATATGAAGTATCATTAAATAAATCTGATAAAAATTGTCAGAGTACATCAAAAAATAGATTATACCAATAATAATACAAGATCAAAAACATCAAAAAAGAGAAAATGTTTCATATGTTACATTACACCAAACACCACATGAAAACTATATTGAATCCTCCAGTTCCATAATTAAATATCACATCAACATTATTCTCATTTAAAAATGGAAGAGGTCTCCCATTCCTGTATCATATTAAACAATGATACAATATAAACAATGAAAAAGGTAGTGTGTATGTAAACCCAGTATAAAATCCCTAAGTCTTCTATCTCCCACCACATAAATAAAAACAATTTAGTTTACATTTTAATATAAAACATGAGAAAAACATGATACAATAAACAATCCATTTATGAAAAATAAGTAACTAACAAAAAAATTATTTTTCATTTGAAAATCATTATATCTATAAAACCACCAACACCGCAACTAACTTACACATTACTAGAACATGCACAACCAATAAATGAATCCCCGAAAAGTACTAAACCTCCAAAGGAATCTTATTTATCAATCCAAAGCTATCACTTGGAGGATAAACTATTTCTTGTTCCCAATATATTTGGAATTTTAAACCATTTATGAACAGAAATTTACCTCATACAATGCATCATGAATTCATGAAATCCAATGTATTATAGAGTTCCCCTAAAATCATCACGAAATACATGTAAATATTAACAAGCCTGCAAAAAAATTTAACTCTAGAAAACAAGAAATTCATGCAAGCTCCATATTACAGTTCCATGTTCATACGATTCTAAAATCATCACATTATCATCACATCAATTAATAAGTATTTTACGAAACATTTTATGGGAATTTCCCACAACCTTTATTTTAAAACCATTTTCCTCAAAGATAATATCTAAGAAGATTTATCCAATATATTTAGTAGAGATCATTGAATGAAATATTAAATTTAAAAATAAATGATTTTAATTTCTTAATAATGAAATATACAGTTATAAGGAATATAATTCAAACCATTTCATCATGATGAAATTGCATCAAACCATTGAATATAAAAGAACTATAACCACTACCATGATGATTACTAAAAAATACCAAAAACATATTCTCTAACCACTAAATTTAGGAATGGAATCCTTAAACTAGGGTTCCACCAAAAAATTGAAGAGAATAGAAGAATAGTAAAATAGGAGTCTAATATTCAATTCATTGGTCCAGAGATCCATGATTCAAAGAAATCAGATTTGATAGTGAAGGAAATATCCAAAATAGCCAAAGTAAAAAATCTAATTTCATAGACCTATCCATATAATGAAGAGTGAGGTGCATGAGGGTTAACGTGTAATTTACAATTCTCCATTAATAATGTACATGGTTTGGTGTATTGGTTTGAAAAATAGATTCCCAATTATGAGAATCATCACAGCCTAATTTATTTTACCATACATGGTTACCACATGGTTTACCCAAACTATAAACCATTTATGAACCTCTGCCTTCTTCTTTCAACATCACATGAGTACATTGAAAATTTTAATGTTTTCCCCTAAATGTGAAATAACCTTGAACCTAAAAAAACTTCCAAAAACATATTTTTTTTTGAAACATACTAAAACCAAAAATAAACATTTCATAACAAAAAAATAAATAATAAGACCCATAATACCTCAAATAGTGGGTATTACATATGATTCTTAGGAATAATATTCATAAGGTTCAACTCATTAGGCATAATATTAAAACATAATTTTAGTTACCTAATTCTTAAAAATAATTTATTTCAAAAAAATTCACAAAAATTTACAAAAAATACAAACAAAATATCTAGAGGTATTTTTCATTTGTATGATTTGGAATAAATATATATTATCTTTAACATAAAAAAATATAATTATTTAAAACACCACAAAGTGATCCAAAGTCTAATAGATCTTCTAAACTCTATAGGATAACCTTTGGAAAATATATAATAAAAAGGGTGAGATATAAATCCCATATTAGTAATAAAATTTTAAATACAAAACAAAATTAGAGTCATTAGTTGTAACATGATATCATAAATAGAATGATCATAAGCATGAAAACATGAAATAATAAATGGAAATAATAATATCATGGAATTGTGAAACATGTGGAAAAAATATAACACAAGAAATCATAAACATAATTTAATGGTCAATCCTAATACCATTATTATAATGTAGACAATGTCCCATGGTCTATTGGGTTTACTCCCCATTCCCATAAAAAAAGTTGAAAAAGTCTCATGGTGGATGAAGTTCACTCCATAATTCCATAAATAATAACTCCTAAGATATAAAGACTTACCCAATGCATTGGAGGAATTTTAAATTATAGTCCCACCCATAAAATAGTTAAAATAAAACATATGTGTACTAAATGAGGAAAAGGAACTATAAATAAAATTTAGGCCCGATCAAACCCAAGAGAAATAAGTCTGTTTTATAATTCCAATCCCAGACATAACTGAACACTAAATAATAAGGATTCCAAAGAGTATATAGAATTAAATTAATTTTAAATTTATTAATTGATAAAGGTAAATGGGTATTGAAAATGAATTTCTATTTTAGAATATTCATAAGAATTATCTAGAGAAGAAAGAATAAAAACAAACCACTTTGGAAGTCTTTTATAAAATAAGTAAAAGATATTTTAAAATAAGGAGGGATAATATTATTATATATAAAACCAAAATTAAAACAAGAATTTTGGATATAGAATAATGAAAGTTTTTAGAATCTATTTTTGGTTTTTAAAAATATTACGGTGTGATACTTAATTTGGGTTAATGAATTGGAAACTTCCATTAAATTTGGATTAATTTAAAGAGGGAATTTCAAATGAAATTAAAAAATGTATAACCCCAATGATGAAAATGATGTTTTACTGGGTATATTAGTAAAGGATATATATAGAAAATATAATAATAAAATGGGAATAATATAGTGTAAAATTGGGGAAAAGAAATATTTATTTTAACCTACATGTGTCAAGGGTGGTATAGAAGATCACTTTCCACATGTTTGAATTATTTATGAACTTACATATAAATTCTGGAATATTTTGAAATAATTACATTAAATTTATAATTAATAACCATATTTATCAATATTTAATTTACTATTGTCCATTTATTTTATTTATTTTTAATACGGTTTCTGCATATGTTGGTTATTCTGGGATTTTCGGTTAGTTTCTTTATAAAACATTGGGGTTTTTAACCATGGTCAAATGTGTTATAAAAAGAATTTATGATCTCCAAAATGTTTTAGTTAAATACACATTATTATTCCATTGGTAAAATTATTATATAAATATAATGTGTATCAGAAAATAAACTGAAATTAAGGAAGGTGCATTGGAACATTCATGTAACACGGTTAAAGTTTCTTTTATTTTTGTTATTAATTATAAATATGTATATATTATCAATATATAATATTAATAGTTCCTAAAGAAATAATTTTTTATGAATAGATAATGCTCTCATTTTTCACAGAATGGAAAGGGGTATAAAAATAAAATAATTATAATTTTATAATATTTTTCATGTCATATTATTATATTTTTCACTAAATAACACTTCTGAACCATCCATTTTTTGATTTTATGGAAAATAAATTCACCATTCACGGAGGTGATAGGCCGCATAAACAAAGGAAGACGATTTAATTTCTCTCATGGATTTTTGGATTAAAGTATAAAATTGATTTTAAATTATTATAATAACTCATAATACCCGCTTGAATGGAATGAAGGACTTATTTTTTATTTATTTCTAATAACCACCATTTCAAGGGATGTGGGGGGAACCCTTACAAGGAATGTAGGCTTAAATATTTTATCGCTTGTAAGCTTGGAGACATTAAAAGACTCGTAGGTCTTAAAGAAATCCAAAAGACTTTGAATACATGAAACTGACCCTCCCCAACATCTACATCATTATTATCTCTCCACATTTTCATGGTTTTTCAGCTAGATTTCATGTGCAGAAATTCACAGGCCTAGTACTGATGGCAAATCCATACCCTCTCGTTATTCCAAATCTATTAGCCCTTCTCTTGTGAATGATTATTTCTCTTAAATCCTATTCCAGAGCTGGTTCCATGTATAATATGTATCTGAATATACATAAAAATTGTCCCTAAAGGCTTTTAGGGGGTCCAAAGGCCTTTAGATGGTCTGAAAGCCTTGCTGAATTGATGGCATGGGTGGCTCGATGGCCTTAAGGACTCTAAGCCCAAACTGGTGGCCCAATGTGAATAGTTATGGCTGCTACAGTAATGAATAATACCTACTATAGTAACTTCTATTGTAACAAGCTACAATACTTGCACAGTACTACTACAGTTCCTTCTACAGTGCTGCTAGAGTACCCCAAAATTATGTCTCTTCCTGGTCTTGAACCAGGGTATCATGGATGCACTAAGAGAGACCTCACCAACCAGACCGAGGCTCATGTGATATAATAACACATAATAATATTAATAATGATTTTTTATAATTAATTCATTTATATATTGGATTTTAGGGGTGTAAGAGAAGAATATAAAAAGAGGATTTGAGTTTAGAGTATTACCTCTCCCTTGTAAGTTCTCTATTGGGTAACTCTTTAATGTTCCTTGGAATTCTATTTTAGTGATACTAATCCTTCAAATGAATGGATAGGGTGTTTAAATGATATTATGGTAGTGTTTTTATTGATCCAAATCTTGGGATTTGGGGAATAAATGGGGAAGTGCTTATCCATTTTTACAAGTAAATAGATTTTTCATTAAATAAAATCACTATTTTGAAATAATTTCCTTCCATAATTCAAGAATAAAGGATTTAAAATGTCCAATTATTTTTTGGGGAATAGAGGTAGGGTTTATCATCCCTCCAAAATCAAAAGTAAAACATGTTTTTCACATGATTTTATGTTGTCACTATGTTAAAAAAAATACCCTAATTTACCCATACTATGGTAACCCCAATTTTACCCATGACCACTACTTTCACTAGAAAAATTTAAAATTGTAATTATTTAATAATATTAAAATTATAATATAAAATATTGAAATAGTAGTATAATTTTAAATTTATAAGACTTAGAGTAATTAATTTTATTATTGTTGCACATAACACATAAAAACTTTTTCTTTGAAAAATTTTATATTAAACATAAAATTTATGTGTGGGATGATATTATCAATTTTATATAAGTTCAAGACATAAATTAGTTTATTATAAAATAATTAAATTCTATGTGTCTTTAAAATCAAACATAAAACTAATTTTATTTAAATAAAGTTTAATTAAATTAAATCATAAAAATAGTTTTATTATTAGGATTATAATATTAGTGTAAAATTGATTGAATTTAGATTGAAACCATTAAGAATTTTAAAACCAGAAATATAAGACTAGTCATATGTAATAACATCATGGATGAAACAAGCATCATATATTAATATTGTGATGGCGATGACAAATAAAAATAAAAATATAATAGAAATACATGAATTAATGAAAAGATAACAGTATAGAGCCACAATTTCCCACTATTTCATTAACACGTCATCATATATATAGTATATATGGAATTGGATCCAAGAGATGAGAATAATCCCTACAATATATAATCCAACATATGGAATTAAAATGGTTAGATAATTTAGAATGTTTTATACTGTGATAGAAATTTATTATGAATTGAGGATTCATCATTATTATTATAATCATGACATCCATTAAATTATGTTTCTTAACACTCCCACATGGATGTCATAATGTCATGGAATATTATTTAATAATCACTAAAAATACCCTATGTAGAAAATAAGTGAATCCGAAATAAATTAATTTAGTATCATGATGCCTCATTAAGAAACCTTACTAGGAAATTATAGTTTAAAAAAAAACTCATGAAGGGATAAAGAGTGAAAAATATAAAACACCACCTAATTAAATCATTTAATCATACCTTCAGGTTATCAATTGATATTATTAGTTAATTATTTATTTGATACTTGTGGGGAAGAATAAAGTTAATACTTAGTGGTCCCATTGAAAATTATATCTCAAGGGTAATTCCAACTATATCCATTAATTATAGATATACACAATAATATATAACATTCCCTTGTAAATTTGTTATGATATATGATTTCCTCACTAAAAAACTTAATCAACGAAAAACCCTTAGGGGGCCATTAGTTAGGAAAAAATCATACATTAACATCAAGTCCCCATATTTTCCTCATTAAAAACCTTATTAAGAAAAATTAATAAGAAAAACTTGACTAAGGGGAAAAGAGTACAACAGTTAAATCTCCCTCTCACAATGATCATCAGCATTACATTTTAGAATTTCCAAGATGAATTCATAACCAAAACATTCATTTATTAATTTTTTAATAATAATAATTTATACCTCATAGATTTCACTCAATATGGAAGAACATTACCTTGCAATGTAATATGATTTCTTATTATTTACAAGGTACTTATTCACATGTTCATGTATATTCTTAAAAGATAAATAAAATGTGCATTTATATTAAATCATTATGGTGTATGTATGTTCTTCATCAGCCCCTCATGTAGAAATATATAATTTTTTGAAGCATGATATGTAATTATTCATTATGTTTAAAATTATTCCAAAAAATTAATATTTCATCTTCAAAATGATTGACTAAATATACAAGTATATTATATTTAATTTCATGATCATATAAGTCATTGATTTTAGAAGAATTATATAATATTTAGATATGTTTAAAAACATATTAATAATATGATAAATAGAATGATTCATACAAACCGTGGGATGATAAAATCAATTTATATTCTTCTTTATATTAATATGGATTCATGAAATTCATTTTATTCAGTTCACAACATAATTTAACATATTGGGTGACAATTTTATAATTTTAAATATGCGTTATAAATTTATAACCCTTATAAGGTTCATTTATAAATATGAAAATATAAATGTAAGATTGTTTCATTTAATATGATAATTAATATTTAGAAAACATGGTAGTTTGGATAATCAATACAAAACATTATATGTTGAACATATCGTAAGTTCCTTTAATAATTTTGGCCAATTATAATGATGTTGAAATCAATCAAAATACATTGTCATCGGTGAGTTTTAAAATAATTTAAAGAAAATTTATTATCAATAACATTTTATTTAGAACTCATAATTTTTCTAGTACCAGTGTCACATTAGATATAATATCTAAAATTACATAAAGTTGTTAAAATATTCATTTTCCAAGTCAATAAAAAATATATGTATTTCTTTCTACTCACGAGGAACAATAATTTTTATATCAGTTCAATCACACTTTGGGTGTCTATAATCACACTATTGATTTCTAAAAAATTACACTCATGTAGGTGTTGTCATCATCTTGTAAAAGGTTCTGCAGGACCATTTTTTATGTTGTATTTAATACAAAATATTAATTTTAATCAATATAAATTGCATGAAATTTATACTCACCAACATCTAATAACACATGATACTGCTTAGTATATTAATCAATCATATTTTATTTAAATAGATCACTTGGTAGGTGAACACACCCATATAAACTTCATAATTTGTTCTTCATAAATATAAGGGAAATTAATTTCCAAAATAGTTTCTAATGATATAAATAACTTATATAAAAAAAGGATACATGAGAGTAAATTATTATACATGGGGAATTCATAAGTACCACATGAGAATTAATTCATTGATAATTTAGTACACATGAATCCATTAAATAAATTAATCATTCCCCCTATGGATGTTTACTATGTTATAAAAAAATATATTCATGGGTATACATGAATAAATATCTTTAATTATAGTTGATCCCTAATAAACTAAACCATTATGACATGTATATAATGTTCCATGATCGGTAATCCTATGTTTAACCATTATTGATCTTATTATACATAAATAATACTTTATAATCAATTTTTATATATTGAGGCACATATTTAATCCAACTTCTCCACATGATATTCATTTTCAAGAATAATATTGATATATATCAATGAGGATCTATAAATAAAGAAGCATTAGAAATGTGTACAACAAGAGAGGGACATTTTCTCTCTTCTCGAGCCATTAATTAATTTTCATTACTGGTAACTGCACTTACATGAACAAATACTATCTCATATATGATTTATTTAGAGGAATTTAATAATAATAATATTTAAAAATGATTTTGTTCAATGTTGATGAATATAATATCTTTAGGATCATTCTTTTTTCATACCTATATTTTTAATTATAATTATCAATTATGGTGGTTATTAAACTCGAAATATAATAATAATGTCTTAGACTCATCACCGAGAAGATTATTGTATTTTTTAGAACATCTAACACAAATATTTCGGAACATCTATCCCAAATATTTCTTTAAAATACATATACTTTGGAGAGTATCCCAAACATATTTTATATCCAGTGAATGTTATAGGGAGAACATATGTGGAATAATATTCTAGATTCACACTAAACTCCTCATCACCATCAAAAATTATAATTAATTGAATAAAAACATTTACTTTACCAAATAACAATGAATTTTTTGATAAAATTTCCACAACTCTCAAATATTCATGGTAAAATAATATGTACGAGTACCACAAATCATATCAAATTTTTTATGAATAATTTCATTCTCTTCAAGGGATTGATTAAAAATACATTCACATATCAGAATGTATTCATTCATTTCAAGATCCACAGATGAAAATTTATTATTTATCAATAATGATTATCTAGAATAAAATAAAATTTTTATATATTATGATGATCATTATTTTAACCCCCTCATGTGGAAAAATAATTTTCATAAAATATATCTTATTATTAAAACTATTTAAATGAATCATTTAATTACCAAATTAGAAGAATAATAGAATCCACATAAAGGGATAAAATCTAATGAATTACATGATATGATATTAGTACTTCTTAAGAACCCGAATATTAATGTTTCCCTTGATATTATTTTTCTAGGAACAATAATTTATAAATAATTTTATTCTTCAATATAAAATCAAAGGAAATTATTTTGTTATAATCCTTCATGGATTAATTATTGTAAAAATATTAATAAAAAGTTAATTGTTCTCTCTAAATATTTAGTGTTATGAAACCACTTTAAGGGGTTATATTATTATTATTATTTATAAGAAAATAAAGCAAAATAATCATTCAAAAAACACTATATTCTCTTTAATGGTGATTTAAAATATAATCATGTATCTTTCCAGTCAATTTGAGGAATAAAATAAATTATTTACAATAAATATTCTCATTGAATTTAGGGAAAAAAATAATATTTTTTTCGAGTTTTGCAGTGTCTTCAAGATTATACTATAAATTTTAATTCAGCAATTTCATCAATTTCATCCAATTTATGGAATGGATTTGTATGAAATATATTCATGCTTGTTCATCATGAATATTTTTTTTCTTTCAAAAATTTAAAAATAAATAACATTAAAGGGAAAAGAAATAAAATAATATTAAATTTCAAAATATTCAAATTATCTTCTATATCATGAATCTTTATACATCATAGTCAATATTGAAACCTTTACGTTGAATAAGAAATAAGAAAGATGAAATTTCTTAGTTCGTGGAATGTTTAACGAACATTAGCTCTATGTACCATGTGTATGATATGTTCATTAGTGATTAGAAAATATCATTTAGACATATCAAAAGTAAGGGATACTCATTTTTTGACCACTTTGAGTGGCATTGTTGCATTATTTAATTTGATGAATGAGGTTTTTCTTGACATTGACCACTTGGGTTATTAATCAAACCCATTATCTTAAGATAATGAAGTAAAATATTTCAATCATTATTCATTAAATCTCTTCAAGAGCTTTTTGTTTCTGAAAAAATATTAATAGAATCATATATTATATTTAGATTTAACAATAGGGGAAAATAAATGTAATAATACAATGCATAGAAAATAAGACTCATATTTTCATGTAGTCATTTGAATGAGTGGAGTATATGCATACATCAAAGTGTATTGCAAAAGAATATTTTTTATAAAAACAAGTCACATACCTTTTTCCAAGAGATTTATCTTACGTTGATGATAGGCATGATGACATTTTCATCACGATGTGTTATCAAGAGAAGATGATCATGCTGATAACGAGTTGTAAAATTGATCGAAAGTGGACTGAAATAGTGAATAATTTCAAGACCAGAAATATATGACTCATCTTGGACAAATTGAATCATTGAAAAATCAGGCATCAAATTTTTTTTTGGTGGGAGAGAATAAAAATAAAAATACAAAATTAATAGAAATACATGTATTGAATAAAAGAAAAAAATGTAGAGTCAAAATTTTACACCATTTATCTAACACATCATCATATATATAGAGTAAAATTAATTTGATCCAAAATTTGAATTTAATCCCTACGATATCTAATAAAATAGCTGAAATTACGGTGGCCAGATATTATTGAAGTCCAGCCATTATGAGGGACATTTATTACGAATTGAATATTTTTCATTATAATCATTCTTAGGATATCTATTAAATTATGTTTTATAATAAATAATTATTTTATACATTAATTTGACATCACATTTGTAAGTTAAAAAAATATCTTTAAATTTTATTAAATTTTTCTTTAAATAAATTAAATGGTTTTAAAAAATTATAAGTTTCACTTGTATAATGATAATTTAATAAATATAACTATTTTGAATAATGTTTTATTTTTCATTATTCATCTAAAAATGAATTATTTCAAAAAAAATGATAAAAACTAATCCTATGATAATTTTCAAATAATTAATCTAAAAATAAAATTTATTTCATTATATTCAACTTATATATGTGATAAAAGTTTATTTTGAAATACTAAATGTATAATTCCTTAAAATAATTTTTTGAAAAATATATCGTAAGTTAAAAAATTGAAAATTTGGGTTTGTAATATGAAAAAAATAATTTTAAAATTATAAATTCACCTATAAAATAAAAATTAGGCCTTTGAAAAATGTTTCATTAATTTTCATTTCATATCTACATACTAATAATTTCATAAATGTGATGTTATTTTTAAAAATATTTTTTCCCATTTTCCGCATGAAACTCAATATTTTTTATAAAAAACCAAGAAATGAATCCTAAATTAATATTGAATTTGGAAATAAAAAAATAAATTTTATTTTTCAAAATTGAATTTATATAATATATTATTTTAATAAGTATTTATAATTACAACATACAGTAAGAAACAGTTTTTACAGGAAAATAAATTTTATAAAATACTTGTTTTCCTTATTCTTAATTTCTATAAAATACTAATAATGATACAATTAATCCAAAAATATTAAAAAAAATTAATTAGCATTAAAAAATAATGAATGAATTAAATTTGTATAAAATTATTCCCACACACACATATATGTATGTAAAAATATTTAATAATTTTTTACCCCCATTCAGACCTCCTAATTCAAGGGCTTGGATTTAACCATCAATAAATATCGTATCATTTTTTTAGATCTATTTTTTTGATAATTTTATAGAACATATTTCACATAGAAAAAAATATTTATTAAACTATTTGGTCATTACATTCATTTATTCCTGATAAATTGAGGTTCTGGTGAATATTTTGTTGAGAATAACAGGTATAATTTCCCATAATAAAATTAAATTTATTATTTTTTCCATTTAAGACATTAGAAAACTTATAGGAATATTTTAAAAGATATAAATTTATATTGTGTGATATTATGAGGCTCAATGAGCCCAAAATTGATAGTTTAAAGATATTAAAAATATTAATATCTTTCATGTATAGTATTCTTGAAGAAATGGAACAACTCCCAAATAGAGTATCATATTGGAAATTAGATACCACCATTGAGTTTATAATGTGTGGTTTACCCAAGGTGTGGCTTGATCTTCAATGGTCTTGCGAATTTTGTTAAAATTTATCATGAGCATAAAAAAAATTAATTAATAAAATATATTTTTTTGATAATTCATCCACATGATAAACTCTTATATAAATCTAATAAAAACAAAATTTTGTGGTCTAACTCATAACCCTATAGTTTGATAGATGATATAGATGAGGATATTCCATGAATAGTCATTGATAAATCAAGATTCGGTGAAAAAATATCCAAGGGAAATAGAGGATCTCACCAACGACAAAGACGTGGATTCATTCTTTGTCAATGATTGATCATAATGGATATAGGATGTTTTATTTTGGGATTTATCCCTATTTTCATTAATCCATGGTGAACAAAAAAATTCACCTAACATATTAATTCAATGTTAGATCATTTGATATGAGTAATAACATTTTCTTCCTATGGTATAGGAATTTATATTGTCTTGATTTAATTATTTCTCTTCATTATTCTACATAAAAAATGAATCGAGGCCAATACAAAAATTTTATGAGATACATTCTTGATGATTTTGTTTGTTCATTTCTCTCCCTATTATTTGTGAGTTCATCAATGGAATTTTCTTTCAGGATTTGATTCAAAGAATACAGATTGAACGAACACTACACATTTGTTGTTTGGTGAAACGGATTGCTACCATAGGTTTGGGATAGAGATCTGATGTCATGGTTTTGAAAAACATTGATGTTAGTAAATCTAAAAAAAGATCAGGTATAGATCGAAGATCCCCATGCTTGGATTTTCATGCCCTGATGAGGAGATTTGGAGTGAGGTGTGTTTTAGAATAATTCATTTTTTGAATCTTGTGAGCTAGATATGGAGGCAATTAGTTGGACCAGATCCATGTTCCTCAAGTGGAATCATCGGAAGTGGAATAAAAATAGTAAGACACGTTATTCTTCCATAGGTCCTATAAAAAACCAAAAAAAAATTGATTGTAGTCCTATGAAAACATTCCATGTAATTCACTTCACGTGTTTCTAGTGTTTAAATGTAGTGATAAGGTTTAATATCCATGTAATGTGTGTCAAAAACCTTATGACCCATATCCAACCATTTTATCATGTACAGGGAGTTCATGCCTAGGATATTTTGTGTAGTTACATGTCATGCAGACCATGTCACATGTTGGGTACACCCAAGAAGGTGGATTCACATGTATAAGGAGTACACTCAAAGTGATTAGGTGGTCCCGCGTGCAATGTGTGGTGGGTTACACAGAGTGTACATGGAATTTACATGGGTTGGTCGGAGTACATGAGACAAGACTTGCTCTCTAACACAGAAAAGTAAATGGGCATGACCAAGTGTACATAAGCACAGGTAGAATGACACACCATGTGCCAGATCGACACCTATACTCCTTGTATCCTTAGAAGAAACTCTATATTGTTTTTACAGTCATCCCTTGTGAGTTTGAATCATGATAAGTGCCAGTATTTGCGAGACATAGAGTGTACCCCTTGAGGATTTTATAGAGTCAAATTTCTATTTTGTTTATATTTTTTGTGAGCTTGTGTGAGAATCATTGGACCAGTATTGGTTTATTTTGTTCTGATAGTCCATTCCTATGATAGTTTAGTGTAGAATCTCCTTCACATCATATAGGGTGACCCCTTTTCAACTCTTATATGATCAATATAGTTTGGAAAAGTTTTTTTATTATGGATTGATTAATCTTTGTCTACTTCTATAGATTCCTCTTCATCTTATAGAATGTATCCCTCTGAGGGGCCCAGAGTGATATTCATGTACTTTGGGTTTCATTAGGTTATTTTTGTGGAATTGGATTGAATAAGACTTACACAGGAATCAATCCATCATCTGGGAGTATGTTTCCATTAGGGTCTATTGTCCTCTATTTATCCCTAAGGATAGACCCCCTATATATTTATTGTGATCAGTTCTTCTCAATAAGATATTATTCTGATAGATTGTACATATCAGATGAACCCTCTTAGTTTCCTGTGGTCCATCTTGTATATACTTGAGGAATGTGACATATTGGATGAGTGTTGTTAGTTGAAGTATGGTTTGGGGAGCGGTTCCTCTTGGTTGAGCATGACCTCTGGGTTGATAGGGAAGTTTTATCATCTTAGCGATACTGTATGAGTGATTAATCTCAATTGAGTGACAATAGTTATGGCAGGTCTCCTAGAGTGAGATCTACCATATCGGTGTTACCTTGAAACCTCACAGTGGATTTATAGATGTCAGTAGTGTATATATTTTGTGAATCAGATTCATTTATGAGTATACATGGGATATCATTGGTTAATAAAGTGTCTCATATATTATTTTCATACCTATGTTCGATGACATGACTACTATAGATTCCTTAAGCTTGGAAATTTTGTGGTCTCCTACTTGATTTATTTATACTCAATCCTATATGTGTTTTCCCACACATGTCATGTGTTATGTAGATGAAAGACCTTTTTAGAGAGTTCTTGGAGGTCTAGGAGTTAGTGGAGCTTAGTTTGGGCTAGACAAAACATGGTGTATATTGGTGTTTTGTTTGATATTATTCCCCACCTTATGAGAAGGTCGTACTTTACATTCCATAATTTTTGGGTGGGCTTATATTTGGAATCTCTTAATACTTACACTACTTTGTATCATACACTGATTGTGGGATAGTACATATATACACGCATTGATATCAAATTATTTAAATTGAATCATTTTATGGGTTTGGAGATGTGTGTCTGTGTGTTTGTACATGTATATTAGGATAATTCCTCCTATGTGTGTGATATGCCAACTCTATATTGGTCCCCATCACCAATCCAATTGGAGGTGGGCATGGGGTAGTTATGGCAGGAGCCATGTCTGGTCATGTCATGAAAGAGGGGTATCATAGGGAGTTTACATAGTCTAAAGTGTTTTGAAATATCCTCAGTTGAGGTTTAGGTTCTATACAGAGATAAATCTTATGAATGAAGCTTATTAGATTGGTTTGGATTTTATGGAAATAGTGTTAAGTATTTTTAGTTTGAATTGAGACCAAGGTATCTAGTGTTGGTGTGGTGTCTGATGTATCCATTCATTAGGACTCACATATCCCACTTTTTACTCAATACATGTATGGAATGGTTTTAGGGAAAACATTGGTACATGCATCATATAAAAAAATTTGTGGCTTACAAGTTCTTATTGTGTCATCACACTAGAAATAATCATTGGATATGGAATGTATTTTCTACTTTCTAGATGTATTCATGATGAAAACTATAGAGGTTACCACAATAGTGTTGAAAGTTTTACCTGGTGTGTGGTGACCCCTCATTTAAGGGAGTAAGTAATGAGGCACTCTTTCATCGGGATGGTCAGAAGGTGGTTCTTTAAGCTATAGATCAGTTCATAGCACCACCTCTAGTGGTTCAGGTGAATACAACATTCCATAATGAGTTATGGATGGATCTTTTTGTGAAAGATGAAGAGATGAAGGGTTCAAGAATATTTAAAGAGCTTTTGAGGTTTGTATTTCTTGGGATGCAGTGTTAGAAGGACTTACTGATATCAAGGGTGCAACACAATTCATAGAACATGAGGTTTCATAGAAGATGTTGGGGACAAATTAGTTCTCCAAGGATGATACATTTCAATGACTCCAATTGGGGGTGGGAAAAATCGTGTGATATTTTCCAACCTGTCGTACTATAGTCAGAGAGATGGTCGACAAACTATCTAGGCAGAGTCAGTGGCTAGAGAAAAAATGTACATTGGGAAGAAGACGTGATGGAGGATCTGGGGAGAAGTAGGAGGTGGATGGCGCTTTGTTTTGATCCTACCATCACATCCACCAAATGGATCACTCCTAGCTTAGGAAGCAAGTTTTCAGAATCATGGACATCTACATGCATTATATGATATTAAACCAGAGTCTCTAGCAGTGTTTGAGTGATGAATTGTGTTCCCACTACTGTTATTATACTACAGATAAGCATAGGTAAGATACACCATTTTTTCTCCTTTGTTTGAGTGTTTTATAGGGATACATGGGGTGTTAATAGACCCATGTTTTTTTATGTTTATCCTGAATTTGGACATAAATGGAAGAGGTAAAAATCCCCCATAAATATTCCTTCTTGAGATATGATCCAAAACCATGTGGGGGAGTTAGCACCACCCAAAGAGGATATAGTCAAGGTGTAGTGGATGAGTTACTTTTAAATGTGTGTTTGAGGTCCTTTTTATTTTATAATTAGTTAGAGTAATACTTGGTTGTGGTTAATATGTGGTAAAGATAAAGGATGAGTTCTAGGATATAGGATCACATAGAGGCTTTGAGTGTGGTTCTGTTTATAGCATGGGTCCTCACCACCCTATTTGATGCTTTCACATGGATTCATTAGCAACATATCCCTTAGTTTATCCCATATTTGAGAAATAGTGACACTAGTGGAGACTTTTTGATCATCCCCTATGTTGGATTCTCTAGAGACAGGATCAATGATTACACACTTCTACCATCAGTGTTATCTAACTTTGGGATGAGAGAGAGTCTCCCATTGAGTATCTTTATAATGTAAGTAAGACCCAATGATGTTTTCCTCGATATGGATTATTTTCCTACCATCCATGCTCAATGTTTTGTTACTAGTGAGTTTAGTGTTGTTTTTGCCTTATTATGATGGAGTTTTACTCCTTTGATAAGGATTGATCAAAGAAAGAGTAGGATGAGCCCATAAGTTGGAGGTTACAACCGACTTTTTATCAGTTGGATAGTGATACCTCTAGGGTAGTTGATGTTATGAACATTTGTTTTCCTATAGCAGTGGTAGAGTATGCGGACATAATTGAGAAAAATTATCACTATATCTTTTTTTGGAGAAAGATGTACCATAAATGTATTTTTAATTCCACTAAGTTTGTTTTCAGTTTGTAGTGATACTCTTTGGTGAGTTGTGTACCACAACAGAACCATGAGACATATATAATCTATCCTTAACCATTATTGGATCTCTATATGGTATCCTAATTTGATGTCATCCATGTCTTCTAGGTGTCCAAGTTTGAGAATGCAATGCATTTAAGGAATGTGCGGGATACCTCCAGTCGATAGTTGTTACCCCTCTAGTTCTTTATAAATCTGGGGAGGTAAAACTCAAGGATATCAATTTTGATATGTTAAATGAACAAATATCCATTGGATATCTTCTTTGTGGGTTTTACAAAGGTGGGAATATCATAATCTTTATTTGAGAATGGATGGTGACACCAGTGACGCTGCGAGGGGAGTATCTAAGAAGTTTGTTTTCCCATAGTAGTAAATCTGATAGAGGTGAGGATTTTCTAGGATCTCATGGAATTGTATTTACAACCAAGGGAGACTGTATATGTTTTCAAGATAAAGTCTTGTTTTCTCTCCTATCTGAGAGTGATGACCAACAAAGTTTAGTGGATTTTTTCGGAAACATGTTCATGCAGGAGGTAGTATTTATTTACGGAATTCCCCTTAAGATCATTGAATATTATGATGCTTACTTCCTTAAATGGGTAGAGAAAGGATTGGGGGAGTCCTTGGGGAGTTTATAGTAGGTGAGTAGAGTGTTTTACCCATTAAAAATAGGCAGGTAAAGTGGATTATTCTGGTTCTCATGAAACATTCGTAGTTCACATGTATTTTTTAGGCTATAGTTGGGAGAATCATCTATCATTAGAGGAGTTTTTTATCATACTACCTACCAATTGACTATCACTATTACCCCTTTTTGAGGCCATATATTAGGGACTATGTAGGTTGTTGTTACAATGGTCGGATCCAATTTGTTATAACACTGGGGTTCTCATTTTATCACTAGGGATAGTTGTAAAGTTCAGTTCATCCAGACAAAAATGATGACTACACAAAAAAATTTGGAGTTCTTTACAAACCGATGATGAAGAAATTATAAGTTCAATAGCTGTAAATTGTTTTCTCATGTGGCAGGTAATATCATGGATTTTTAGGCCCCACCTTTTTCCTATTCCAATGTCGGGTTGGCGAGGTGGTGTACCTATTAAAACTGTGACCATAGTAGATTTTATTCTTAATTGTTTTCTACATTTGTAAGACAAGTAAGTGTTTTCATGGATTGTTTCAGGATATTAACCTAGGTAAGTTGGGCCATGAGAGTGGAGTTTTGTTTTTTAAGTATTTAGAGGCATTTATAACCTATAGAGAAAGACCCTTCATGGAAATTTTATTACCAAATCTACGTGTTTTTTGACATTATTGGAAACCAATGGGATTGCTTGTTGTATTGGTATAACTATATATGATCCAATTATCCTCTTCTTTTTATCTAGTTAATGATTTTTTTGGGATGAAAATACAAGAAGTGGAGAATAATGTTTTTGTTGGTTTTTTCCACTTAATACTTTGGAATATTTCTAAAATATTTTTAGAGCCATGAGTTGAGGCGGTGTGAGATTCCAAAGCCCAGTGAGCCTAGAATTTATATTTTAATATATTAAAAATATTAATACCACACATGCACAATTTTACTAAAACATGTAATAACTATCAAATAAAGTTTTGGGTCAGAAATATGATACCACCATTGATTTCAGAGCATGGGTTTTACCCTAGGCACAACATAATATTTTTCGACATTGGGAATTTAGTTAAAAGTTAGAAAGGACATGAATAATAAATAAATAAATAAATAAATTTATTTTTATTTGATGATTCACTGACCTAAAAAATCTTATAGAAACACAGTTATAATCAAATTTTAGGGTTAGCCTTTTAACCTAGGAGTTTGAGAGATTAGTAAGTAGAGGAGATGAGATGGAGTTACATCAAAAGATCATGCTTTTGAAAACTATGTACCAATGGAAATCGTGGATCTTAATAAGGAAATTGAGAAAAATTATTTCAATATCAATGATTAATCCCAATTGAGGTAGGACATTTGTTTGTGGATTTGTCCCAATTTTGATTTTTC
Source organism: Viscum album (assembly GCA_963277665.1). Classification (NCBI taxonomy): domain Eukaryota; kingdom Viridiplantae; phylum Streptophyta; class Magnoliopsida; order Santalales; family Viscaceae; genus Viscum; species Viscum album. Next base: position 1,358,389,725 of record OY728148.1, read on the forward strand.
AATGACAAATGAAAATCAATCACATAAAAAATTAATCTATGGTTTGATAGTTTGATATTGGTAATTTATTAACATTATAGGATGTAGGAATTTATATTGTTTTCATATAACTCAATACCTTTGTTCGTTTCCCTACAATGATCAATTGAGGCCAACATGATCATTGGTGGAGATCCATTCTTAATGATTGCATTTGAACATTTTTTATCATAGTTCTATGTTCATTCATCATTTAAATTTTTCTTTGGCCTAAAATTTAATGAATAACTTGTGAATGGTTGTGGAAGGATATATATTTAGTGAAATAGATCACTACCATGGGTTAGGTATGTAAATATGATTTCATGGTTACCACAAAAGATGATGGAAGTCAACGCATATATGGGTGATGTACAAATTAGATATCCCCATGCATTGTTTTTCATTCCCCAAAAAAGGAGAGGTGATGGGAGGAACTGTTTTGACGATGTCTTGATTTGAATTTAGTGAAAAGGATACATTGGGACTTGATTAGACTAGATCTTAGTTCCTTAGGAATAATTTTCTACAACAACATCGAAGTAGGAAGACTCGTGATTCTTTTATAGGTTCTGTGAAAAAACCCAACTACATAGATTGTAGTATTACGAATCCACAATTTGTAGTTCCTTATATGTGGAACTTGTATTAACTCACATATATAAGATGGATTCCTTGTAACACAAGTCATAATTCATGTAACCCTTATTCAATCTGCTTTGTGTGTATAGGGAGTAAATTCCCATGACTCTATGTACACACTGGAAGAAATATTGTTGGGTGCATGTAGTACACTCCCATGATATCAAGTGTCCCCACAAGCCATTTGTGGAATGCTATACAAAGTGTTCTGGGGATGTATATGGGTGGGCTAGAGTACACAAGAAGATCCATATACTCGGACACACCCAAGTATGTGGGCACAACAAGTTGTACATGGTCATAGAAAGGACAACACTTCAAATGAAAGATCGACACCTATACACCATTTATGCTAAGAGGATACACTTTGTGATTTTTGAAATGAATGATGTCTGAGTGTGATTCAAGGTAAATGATAGGATTTATTAGGCACGCCATGTATCTCACAGAAAATGTTGATTACTCATTGAGGACATTCTAGAGTCCCCTTTAATCTTATATCATCTTCTTTGTGAGATTTTTTGATCTTCATTAGAAAAGTGTTTATTGAGTATGATACCATTTTCTATTATTATGTATTGTTAGTGCATTATCCTATTCTCATCATAGAGTGTGACCACTCTATATCTTTTTGAGGATCGATATAGCGTGGGCGAGTTCCCTTATTTTTTAGTGACTATTCTCATTCAACTTTGATAGATTCCTCATTGACATAGAGCATGTATCTATTTGAGGGGACCAGAGTGGGGCTCATGTCCTTCGTGTATCTATAGGTGGTGTTTGTGGAATTATATTTACCAACACCTATACAGGAATCGATCCACGATATAAGAGTTTGTTTATTGTTAGGTGTTGTGTCCCCTAAGTGAACCCATGGTGTTGACCCCTTAGTTGTGTATTAGGATATTATCATTGTGATGTGGTATTTGTCCGATGGATTGTGTATCTATGATGAACCCTATCAGTTTCTGATGTTCTTATTCTTGGATAAACATTGTAACATCCCAAACCTTCGAGCCACTAAACATGTGCCCCAAGCTGGGTTGTCACATGACCTAAATCCTACCTCCCTACACACCAGAGAATGCCAATGAGTGGAGAGGGTGTAATAAGTGATGTGGGGATACAATACCCTCTTTAATAGACAAATAAACAGTATATAATAAAATAAATAGCAAAAATAATATGAAATATCAATAACATGAACAACAAATCATCTCTAAAAAACAATGTACAAACTACAAACCACAAAAACTTTTCATGTCATGCTAATTATGCTAAAGTGAAGGAACCCCAAAATAAAGACAACCATTTGATTCCCCCAAACTATCCTTAATCCAAGTACATATCCTCAACCATGCATGTCCCAGGCCTAAATCATCTCCCAAGAATAGGGAATTTTCCCTTATCTCGTCCACCAACCATGAGAGCAACCGGGGTACCCAACAATGACCTGAGTATAGTGTGAGTACAACTCTGTAGTCCACCACCGATGGTTTCTACAAAATATCCAATCTAAATTGATAGTGCATGAAAATAATAATTAATTGATAAGTAAACAATGTACAACTTAGGTACCACTGGTTAACAATATTTATCTTAAAATTTTCTAACCATAGTACCAAATTTAACATTTTTATCTTCTTCCTTACATAATCCATCATTAATATGTGTTCCATGGGTTAGAAATTTTCATCATTTATATAATTCTCAAGTAATCCATCACTATGCATAAGGTAATATTTTAAGACCCTGTCTCACTAGAGATAACACATCATAACAAACAAATTGTTCTCACCTCCACGCATCAGTTTAGTTGCAATTCAAATTATAAGAAAACATTATCTCCACCTCGAAGCCTCAGTCCAAGTGGAATGAAACCATTTGGGGAATAGACCTCTATCCCCTTCCCTCCCAGTGCATTGTGGGTTGAGTTAGAGAATTAGTAGAACCTGAACCAAGGGAGGAGCCTTAGTCCTTTATCCCTCACCTCAAGACATGTGACATGCTAAATCATCCATTCACCACATACAAACCACATCAAAACATAATAAAAAATACATGTAATAATAATAATCCATAACAATCAATATGGGAATTAATATTGTTCTATAATGTATTAACACACTTTACACCATAATTTCATCATCGTTTTACCAAATATCCATTCACATACCTTGACCCATTAATTATACTAATAAATCCCCATAAATTAGCCAATATTCATCTATTAACATATCATAGACCATTAATACCATTTATCCTCTTACAAGCATTTTCCAATTAATGCATTTCAATTACAAATCATTCATCACATAGCACATCCAATTTATTACATTGAACCCATTGGGTAAACCCCATAATTCCCAAGTATTAACCTATTCAACATATTCATAAAATCCCTGATGCAAAATCATTTACATGTTCTTCAATTCATAAGCCATTGCCAATTTATCATGTTCATAAATTCTTATATACTAATTCTTTTAGGAATTTCAACATAATTCCAAATCCATTAGACACAATCTCAATTATCTCTATTATCCCTTCTCAAGACATGGAAAACAACCTCTTATGAAATTATCAAAACCTAGGAATAAATATAAATTTTCCATTTTCAACTAAACTAAAAAAATTCAGCATGTTCAATACGCGTTCTAAGTTATCACAAGTCAAATATATAATTAACATTACCAATTTCTAGGTTCGGGAATGCTGGCGCACTATCCTCAACAGATTCCCAAGGGATCATGATATTTTCAAATAATATTTTGGATGTTCATTTAACAAAAAATAACCAAATTCTTTCAAAGAAACAAATTCTTGAATCAATAACAGATTCTAACATGCACAAATCCACTCAAAAACGGTGGGTTATAATGTGTAGACCACCTACCTCAAATCCAATGATGAATCAACTATTTTTTGTAGAAATAGATTTAGATTCAAACACCATTTGAATCCCCAACCATATATCCCCTGGAAAAGGAGATTTTATTGTATTCGAAAGATGATGGGAGTGACTATAAACACAAATCTAGAAAATAGAAGAAGGGGATGCAACATAATTACCTAGAGCTCCAATCTACAAATAACAGTGCCCCAAATGGATTAGAAATGACGTAGATCTACCCCTTGGATGCTTTAGTATAAATGGGGTGTCCCTAGGGCAGGAGGAAGAATAAATATTGGAGACATTTGATAGGGTCTTAAAATCCCATTATGGAAAAACTATAATTTTTCCAAATTTTACAGGGGCATGCGGTTTACATGAATGATTTTCCAAAAAATCCACTAAAAATGCACATGAAATTTTTTTAGGGGGGTCTCGGATGCATGGTTACCTTCATAGGATGCATGGTTTACTTAGCCATGTGCCAACCATGTATTAAACCACTTCCCATGGTTGCACATTTTTTCTGCAAAGGTCGCACAGTTTGCTTACCCGTGTTCCAACAATGAGCCTTTCACATATTCATATCATTTTCCTTATTTCATATCTTGAATCCCAGAAACACCCTTTATTCCCCTCATAATTCAAGGAAACATTTAATTATACAAAAAATTAGAGATTGAAACCAAAATTTAAACAATTACATTCGTACATGAATACTGGGATATTACAACCTCCCCACACGACTTTCTCACTCCAATCATTCACATGATCCGGATACTCCTAGAAGGATGTATTGACATCAACCATACCTCAATAACTAATAAAATAAATGGGAAACATAGGAATCAATTCTTTATTCATAGCACATTGAAAATTCACATACAAAATCATACCATTATTATTGAACCATTAAGAACCCCATCATTCTGATCCTCTTTTCAACTCATCATCCAAATTACATGGTGCTATTTTACACTATTTCTAGAACACTAATAGTTACCAAAACTCAATATATATCGAAGGATACACAAAGTCCTTCCAATAAAATTTCCTAACATTCATTGATCCTTCGCTCATGTCCCGATGAACCCAATCCCTACCTGTACATCCCAAAATGACAAAAAAACTCTCTGGTACTCAACCGATTAAACCTTTGCCAATACTCACCATCAGGGCCAACTCACCTAAATGGTGATCACTCAGGTCACTCAAACCCAAATCTCTACTCACTCAATCAACCAACCACTTTATAGTTATGTTTCTCTCCACCATCTTCTGATGTTTGGAACCCCACTATGAAAATAATACAACCATAATCTAAACTCAACATTTACACCATACCTGATATGCTCCCTACAAACTATACCTAAACATCTATACGGGATTCAACTTGTATTGGACCATAACCATGAAATTAAAACTACCCTGATGTATATTCCTATACTATCCAAATATACTTACCTAAATCTACTCTTGATTTTTGTTATATTTACACAATATAACCTCTCATTCCATAACTATTGTCATGTCTTACCACCCCTTCAAAAACATTAGAACATGCATATAAAATTTCATTTAGAAAACCTAGAGCATAAAAACACCACATGGATTAATCATATACCATAATAAATCCCCAACTAGACCTTTTGAGAGACCAAATGGTTGCCTCATAGGTTCCTCATTGGAATCTTAGTGTCACTACATCAACTCAACGTTCACCTCTCCAAATACAACACTGACTCATCACTCTCCACCATAGGAGTTTCATTACCATTTAACTTCATAAATAATTCAAACCACTACAACTCACACTCTATCATGAGACGAAACCTATGGCTTAAACATAGATGTCATGGTATTCCCAAAACATAAAAATGAACTTCAACAACTTCCAATTCTTATATTCCATGAATGGAACCCATGAACTTCGTCGACACCTGGTCCATCCCAAGGACCTCATCCAGAAACATTGAAGGTGTAAATCCCATCATCTAGATCCATATATATTTACCCTATGAGAAAAAACCCCATGATGACCCACATCCAAAAAAACACCTTCAAGTCATTTGGAATAAAGCAACAGCTTCTCAGTGTACCTGGGTGAATGTCAAGACTTTGGGATTGATCTTCACTATTTTAGGTATGATAATAAGTTATCTAAGAACACCACCATAAAAAATCCATTAATGATGTCACATCCCTATATGGGACACCATGACCAGCCAAATATATTTGGATTACGTACATCACACATCTCATCATCACATAACCACCACTACTCATGCATTATTACCAACCAAAACTCACTAACACTCCATGAACATCCACTAATATATTGTAAACCAACTTCTTCGGAGGCAAAACATATACCACTACCCCTGAACACCTTTGATATACACATACAGTTAACAACCGAAATAAAATGATCCTATAAATCAATCAAACTAATGGTCTCTCGCATAATCATCTCTCATGCCGTAGTTTCATAGAAAATGAAGGATTATTGTCCTGAACAAAATCACACCTTACCAATGTGTTCCCACATCTGGACCTAATTAGATCCCTCATGGTTTCTCACATTCCTACAACCACCCACTTAAACCAAATTTTCCCTGCAAAATCCAAGAATCACCAGATCCTAGTACAAACCAAAAAACCCACCTGACCATGCCTCTTGATCCTTCTACATCATCAAACATAAGGAATTCTATGTATCTCACCCAACAACCCAAACACTCATATGAATGGGTTTAATCATGTTCCCACACTACATCTAGAGTCACTTCCAAAAAAAAAAGAATATAACTATGCTTCAGCCACCCTTGTCTCTCCCACTCGAAAACAACACTAAGAACTCCATTAATCATTATAGAAATAGATAGGTCATATATCTATATGATATCACCCTTAAAAACCATAAAACCTTTAAAAAACACTCAGGTGCCCTTCGAAATGAACAAGGGACCAACTATACCATTTATGTAAACTCGGTGATACTTAGTATGCATCAATTCCACCTCATAAGCATCTCCAATGCTTCGTATTCTAAGTCAACTCTATCATATGGATAGCCTTCCATGAGGCCACCCTTTATTTCCCTAAAAATACTAATGATAATCCACAAATAAATTCACATCACCAAACCATCAATCTTCCCACTTATCACTCTCATCCAAACCCGCACTAGGAAACACTCTCTGTGTACCACTATAAAAATACAAAACATCCACTTACGTGATACACCACCAAAAACACTAAAAAACTCATATGACATCTCTCATATGTCACCTTGAAGGCCAACAGATTCCAACTCCCAAAACCTGTGTCATTAAAAGAAAAAATCATTCCTTTTATCTCCAAACCATACATGATAAGTTATAAACAAGTAAATTTTCAGAAATGGTACTCTATCCCCTATTCTGATACATATTGTGCCTAGCTCACCAGGAGACCTGTTACTCTATGTATCACACCAAAGGTAATCGTACACACACATTATCACTATGAGCCAAATAGAATCTCTAGGATTCAAAACACAACTATAAAGGTCCATATCCAAAAGGTCACTAAAATCCAAGAACCATCCTTAAGGTCCAACATACACCTCATACGATCATGACCCTCAAGGGTATAAAAACATGAATTACTGAAAAACATCTCATGAATAAAAAATCCACAAACTACTTAGGGTTACCTAACCATAACTCTTATTCCATATCATAACCAACAAGCCCTAACAACCAATCTCCCAGGTCTCAAACTAGGGAAGTCTCACAATCCCAAACCTCATATACAAAGGGACAAATTGACAACATAAGAAATAACCATTACCCAGTTCACCCAAAAGTTACATCATTACACATCCTTTTACAATTAAATTCATCATTTTTGTACTCCAGCATTCAAATTTAAAACTCCCACACACCCAATGTTTTGGAAGCCCTAACCTTATTCAACACCATAATTCAAAATATTTTCATCAATACACACTTATAAGAATGATCTTCAGGGTTAAAACACATATGGAAAATATATTACACTATCAATCTTAAACAACCCACTCCACATAAACTATTCCCACAGTTATCATCATAAAAATAACACTACCCTCTGTTATGCATGCTGCAGGTCAGGGCCCACCTAGGGTAAACCAAATTACATAATAACAAGCATTTTGTAGAAAACCTCTTGAAACCATTTCCTCTCCCACAACATGTTACATTCATCATTTTAACTCATTTTAACCCATTTAAAATTTTCATTTTCGAAATTTCATTAACATTTTTACCATAACTATGAAAATCCTTCTCTTTTAGACACCATGAAATCTTTACAATTGGTCACAATGGAAGATTTTAACTATGTTATAATATCTATTTATACATACAATTCCTGAATCATTAGTTTACATAATTTTAATTTAACAACATGTATTATCATTATTAAACACCTTTTCATCAAATTTCGTGAAATTTATATGAAATAAACCTTTCAAGTCTCACACACTGATCATGTGTGTGCCTACCATGATGCATGAAACCTCTATCCTTAGGTTCCTAAAATGATTCATGAATATACAACCACATTCCATTTAGGAAATTATTAAACTACCATAAAGTAGACACATCATAGAACATGTGCATCCCCCAATGATGAAATATCTTTCAACTATAACAACATATATCAAGAACAATAATTCTCACTATGGGTGTCTTGGGTTTTCCGTCATACATGCATTTGTTATAGACAAGAACAAGCTCATTAGAAATCCCAACCACATCCTAACCCTCTTTCTACCATCCAAAATAAAAAGACCCCAAAAAACACCTACTCTAATACCACTTTGTAACATCACCGAGCTAAGAGCCACTTAACCAATGCCCCGAGTCCGTTTATCACATAACCTCAAGCATGCCTCCCTGTATGCCAGAGGCTAATGTCTAGCGACGAGGGTTTAATAAGACATGTGGTGAGAAAATACCTTATTTACTAGAGTAATCCATAAAAGATAAAAAATAAATAGCAGAAACAATGTTAAATAACAATAACTTTCAAAAACAATCATCTCCCAAAAACATGTTACAAACCACAAACCACAATAACAAAGTCATGTCATGCTAATAGTGGTAAAGTGAAGGAAACCAAAAATAAAGACATCCATTTGAATCATCAAAATGGTCCTCACTCTATATCAGGAACCTCAACCATGTATGTACCAATGTCAATTCAACACCCTAGAATAGGGCATTTTCCCTTTCCCGACCTGCAACCATGAGATCTACCCGGCTACCCAATGGTGGTTTGAGTAGGGTGTGGGTACAACTCAGTAGTCCACCACCAATGTTTTCTACAAAATATCTAGTATAGATAGATAATTCATGAAAGTAATAATTAAAGTATAAAGACAACCAAGGAAAACCCAATTATTGATAGCTAACAATATTTACATTAACCATTTCTAATCTTAGTACCAAATTAACCATTTTCATATTCTTCCTTAAATAATCTATTATGAACATGTCTTACACGGGTTATACAATCTCATCATTAATAGAATGCTCAAGGAATCCATCACTATGCATAAGGGAATAAGTTAAGTCCCAAACTCACTAGGGATAACACATCACAACAAAAACATTTTCTTCACCTCGAAGCATCATTCCAGGTGGAATTAAAATAAATATAAACACATTATCCTCACCAAGAATCCTCTGTCAGGGTTGAATGAAACCATTAGTGTAATAGAGCTCTCTTCCCTTCCAAAACACAAGAATTGTAGGTGTAGTTATAGCATTCGTCCAACTCAACCCGTGGGGAGGGGGGGGGGCTTAGTTCTTTATCCCACACCTCAAACTATGTGCACGGGTTAATTCATCCATTCACCACATAAAAACCACATCACAATCAAACAAAACCATTACATTAACAATCATAAATAATAATAATCAAAATTGGAATTAATATTATTCCATAACCCATTAACAAAATTTCCATTAACAATTTCATAGTTTTTATCCCAATTTTCATTCTTGTGCCTTAACCCCTTATGTTTATTCAACAATTCCCATAAATTATCCAATATTCATCCATTACCAAAGGATAGACCATTTATCCCATTTATCCTTTTATAATCATTTTACCACTTATTCATTTCAATTACAATTCTTATATCACATATCACAACCACTTTATTACCTTCAACCCATTAGGTATACCCCCATAATTCCTATGTATTAACCTATTCAAAAAAATCATAAATTACATGATGCAACCCCTTTTACAAGTTCTTAAATTTAAAAGAAATTTACAATTTATCATCTTCCTCATTTCATATATACTGATCTTTTTAGGCATTTCAACATAATTCATAATCCATTTTCCAGATTCTCAATTAACACAATTATCCCTTCTCAATCCACACCAAACAACCCCTTATGTCATTATCAAAACTGAGACACAAATATAAATTTTCTATTTTCAACTCAACTAATCATATTCAACATGTTCAATATGGGATCCATGTTATCTGACATCAAATCTACACTTAACATATCCAATTTCTAAGTTAGAGAATGCATACTCACCCCATGGGTGGCCCTAAATTGGTCAAATAATCCTCAAAGCATACCTTGAGGATCATGACATAATAAAATAATCTATTGTTTGTTCATTTTACCAAAACTTACCAATGGAAATAAATGAACAACATGAGGGAATCAAGAACACAAACTCATATTCACAAATCCACTCAAAAACAATGGGATATAATGTGTAGACCACCTACCTCAAATCTGATGATGAATCTACACTTTATCATAGTCTTATATTCAGATTAAAACACCATTTGAACCCCAAACCGAGATTTACCCTATAAAAATGGTGTTTTAGGGATTCTGATGAAGATGGGAGATATTAAAAACCCTAATTTACAAAAGAGAAGTAAGGGATGATATAGACTTACCTAGATCTTCGACCTATAACCAACTATGCTCTAAATAGAATAGAAATGAAGGTGATTTACCCCTTGGAATATTGGGTCAAAATATTGTATCTCTATGGCTTGAGTAGGATGAAATGTGTGAGAAATTAGATATGATATTAAAATACCAAAATGGAAACACTCTAATTTTTCCAACTTTAACAGAGGCACACGGTTTACCCATATGGTTTTATGAACAATGCACATGCCACTATCTGAGGGGATATATGTCACATGGTTACCTAGGTAAGCCGTAAGGTTTAATTAACTATGCACCAAATGTGCATTAATACAGTATCCAAGGTTTTACCATTTTTTTTCAATGCATGAACAATTTTCTTAACCGTGCACCAACTGTGCGCCTTGCAGAGATTGGTTCGATTTTCATTTATTTGGTATCTTGAACCCCTAAAACACCCTTTATGGAACTCATACTCCTGGGGAACATTTCATTGTCTAAAATATAAGTTATTGGAACAAAAATTTAACCAATTAAATTCATCAATTAATACCTGGATATTAGAGACATATCAAGTGCAACCTCTAGGATGAGTGTCGTCAGTGGAAGTATGGCTTGAGGATAGGTTCATCCTAGATTATCATGACCTCTTGGATTGATGTTATGTGTAATTTACCTATAAATACCATTTGAGTGATATCTTCTAGTTTAATCCAATCATGGATAGGAGGGATCATGGATTGAGATCTCCTCAATGAGCCTTACCTTGAAACCACTTAGTGGATCTACGACTGGTAGTGGTTGATATCTTTTTCACCTCCGAGCCATGTATGACTATATATTGGTTATTATTTGTCATCCTTATGTATCATATCTTTTTTACATACCATTATTTGAATATATTTCTACTCTTTATGATTTATGATTGGTGATTTTCGGGTGTCCTATAGGGTGTTGTTATATTCACCCCTGCTAGGGATCTTCCCAAACATGTCATTTATTATGGAGATGGTAGACCATTTATAGGAATACAGAGAGGACTAGTATTAGGTAGAACTTATTTTAGAATATAAACAATGAGTTGTATACTAATTTTGTTTTTTATAGTAGTCCCCTCCTTCTTTATAGGCCAGACTTCACATTCCAATTTCTGGGTGGGCTTGTATTTCGCCATATTTTATGTTTTCCAATATATTATCTCATTCCTTTTTTGTGATATTATAGATTTATCAATTCATTTTTATCATTTATTTTATATTTCTTCATTATATGGGCTTATATATGTGTCTTTTTGTATATATACATTAGACTATTGTCTTCTATGTGCGTGATATGCCTACTCGGGACTGGTCACCAACCCCTGGCCTATTGGAGGAAGGATTGGGGTAGTTATGCCCTGATCCCCATTGTTTCATATCCAAAAAATGGATCTTAATTTCAATATATAACAAAAAAAATTAATTTCTTCTTGAATTTGACAATTCCATGATAACTCTTTTTTATCCTTTTTATTTCACTATAGTTTATTTATCAAAAATATTTTGTGAGATGAATTTTATATTAAAATATTTTGGAAAAATATATATCAATTTATCTATTTTTTCATTCAGATCTTGTGATATGGATCTCAAGTACTTTGGGTGTTATATGAACATGTATATAACACTGATATGCTTCTGAAATAATTCAACCCACCACACAATTTCAACCATAATTTTTTATCAATGAATGTATTTGAAAAAAAAATCATTCTGTAATGTATAGGAATAAATTAATTATATTTCACTCAATATGATACATGTATCATTAAATAATTTTTAAATTAAGTGAAATTTCACCAAAAATTGAATTCATTTTGACTCAATATGAAATTTTCATTTTTTATATAGTTTTTTTCCCATCTTCCCCACCACCATATAAACATGAATTATTAACCTTTTAAGGGTATGATTCGTGGAATATATAGTGATTAGATAAAATATTGGTTCTTTTTGACTTTATTATCTAATTTTGTGATGGAATTCTTGTTCATTAGTATCTCTTCCATGAGGATTTCAGTTTTTTCTTTTATATTCTTTTATTTTACTTTCATTATTTTAACCTATCTTTCCTACAAATAAGATTTTATTATTATTATATTAAAATAATTTTATTTTCAATTCAATTTTTTGGAATGAAATCTAAGATAGGATACAATATTGTGTTATATGCTTTCAAACTGTTTATTAAGAAAATCATCTCTATAGTTACAAATCCACCCATGGAAGAGTAATTATAATTTTTTGCATATAATTCCTACTCCTTATATATATATATTTTGAATTCTTGAACACAATATAATTCATAAATTAATATTTATTAATTGTGTATTATTTTATAAGAAACCCGATTAATAGGAATTTAGACTATGTGGGTGGCCTTATGTGAATCGTTAGAGTGAAACCTTAATCACTTAATCCAATCGACAAAGGATGTAATTTTAGGGGTCAAGTATATTTTTAAAACTCAAATAATTGTAATTTTTTAGGGTGGATTTGATTCTATAATTAAATACATATAATATGTTATATTTTCATCAATAATAAAATATGGGTACCACTTTTATAATTCACAACGTAAACCTAGAGTTTGTGGAATCCTATATTTTTCATCTTGTTAATTTATATGGGGTTTAGGGGTTTATATGATTACTTAATTGTAATTAAATGTGTTTAAAAATAATGTATAATTATGAATGAATAATAAAGGGGTATATTATATAGATTTAATCTTGTCATATTGTATTTTTTAAGAGATTATTTCCCAGAGGGCCTCATCTTGTCATGAGATATTATTTTATTTCATAGAATCCATTTTTCAATAAAATTAAATCCTGATTTCTGATTATTTTCATAAAATAGAAATTCCAAAAATATAATAAAGTAAATTTAAATATTGAGTTATTGATAAGGTTAATCAAGAAAGATAACCTAGGTTATACCTTGTGATTCTTAGAGTCAAAAAAATAGAGTTCCCATGAAAATGGTCATCAAATTGGAATCAATTTTCAGGATCCAAAACCGTTTTCACTCAGAATTTCTATTTTTTTAGAAAATAATTTGTTTTTATTTTAAAAAATCCACAAGGAATTCAATAAACCCTCACCATGGTTGATATTTTTTCTAAATATTATATGACGGTTAAGGGAGTTATGAAATCCAACAATAGATATTATTAATTTCAATATCTCAAATATGACATGAAGGAGGGCCTCAACAAAACAACTACTATAATCCTTGGTTTGAGAACTGATTGAGTTCTCCTACTACTTCAGTTTTTTCAACTAGTGCCCAATGAACCATAAGATTATATTTCACTCCATGCCACCATTAAATAAGATATTATAGAGGTTTAGGATACATTATAATATCATCTATTTCCTTCTCTTATATAAATTATTCAATATAAATGAATAAAAGAGTAGTGTATATAGGTCAAATAACTTGAGGGAAAAAAGTTTCATTATATGTAATTAATTTTGATTTATATTTATTATATTCATATTTTTACACCTTACATACCGTAATTCTAGAATTTACTTCACTATAATTAGTCCTGGATAATGATTAAAATTTTGAAGAAGTATCCCTTGAAGATAAGGTGGTATTGGAATTTTAAGATAATTAATTACTTGTGTATTTGCATGAAGAAACTAAGTTAAATCATATCAATTTTAAGGGAGAGTATTTTGATACTAATTTAACTTTTTTTTATTCAATTTAAATATAAATATTCACCAAATTTCCTATTATTTAATATTTTTATTTATAAAATAGTGATCTAGGCCAAGATCATGAACAAGATTCCATGGAAGTCGCTTATAGAGAAAAAGAGGGGGAACCATTAATTATACTACACCCACCATGAAATATTTACCTTATTGAAATGTGTATGGATCTATTTGATTTTATAAATAGAGTCCTAAAAAATATAATGTTTTGAAGATTGGAGAATTCATATGAAGTGGTGTATCTAAAAAACAAAACCCATTATCATGTTATGGACAACTGTATTACTTTTTTCTAGGAGAAATCAAAATAAAGTACATAATTAGAGGTAAAACCCTGATTTAACATATTTATTTTCCATTTAATATTTTTATTTTTATCCATGTCATTCTTCATTCTATTAATTTATTTTGTTTTTCTTTTACATATTGGTTTTCAGTCTTTAGAACCATATAGAAAAGATCTATGATACCACTACTAATAATATTTGTTATATCATTACTTTACTACATGACTTTTTTACTTCCACATCAAATTATACATAAAATTAATAGAGAATAATTTTTGAATCAAAAATTTGGTATTAATAGTAAAATTTTCATGGTTTTTTGGTAATGTATTTATGGGATATTTTTTTGTTATTATTCATTTTAGAGTCTTTTTGTGGACTTTGAGCATCACTAAATAACCATAATAATTTTTCATAGTAAAATTGATTTTGGTATATTTGATTATTTTTGAATGAATGGTTTTTTATATTTTTTTTATGTACAAATTTTTTCAATTAGTAATGTTTAAAAAAACCCTTTTACGATTTCGAAAAAATATGAAATCTATTCAAATCAAACATTATCCCCAAATTGTTTTCCCATAAATTGAGGTATTCTAAAATACTTTTGGATTCTTTATAATACCCAATTATATAGAGATACTATATCATATTGATCTACTAAAACATGCATTGTATCTTTTAAAATCTGTATTTGAATAAAGTCACATTAATTATAGAGAACTATTTTTGTTTTGAAGCCCTTATCCTTGAGACCTAGCACTACATATGTATCTTTAATTAGTCTATAAAAATACATGAATTATATTTGTAGGAAAAACACATTACAATATTATTTTTTGGGGTACTAGGGAGAGTCTCATTATGTATTTCATATTCGGTATTAGTTAGAGGCTTATGGCCAAATGGGATGTTTTATATTAAGGAGCCTGTGTGAGGGTATTTTGTAATTAGGTACCAGAGATAAGATCATAATTTAATCTATAAAGTATTCCATTATTCAACCTAAAAAATAAAAAAATGGAAAAAACTAGTTGTGCCTATGGAATGTCAAAAAAACTCTTACTCAACCACTAACTGTGTTATAACTCATACAATTACTCTCATAAGTAGATCAAACATCGTTTGATAGATGAGTGTGAGATTTATTCCAAGTACAACATCAGGAAAAATGGGGAAAAAGTGAAATAAAAAAGAGGGTGTTTCTTTCATTATACTTGTTACTCTATTTATCAGTGTTTAATTTTAGTAGGGTAAAGTGGTAAATTTTATCTTTATAATAGGATGTTTCAATGAATTTATTCATTTATTATTATGAAATTTTCTTAATTGCTAATATAATTTTGAGCTCTATTATTTTCAATATAATTACATATCCTCCCTTAGCCTTAAATTGATTTGATCCATATTCTGAAGTCGTCAAAATTGATATTTATTATTTTCATCATAGGGTATATATTTTAGATTCAATGAAATCCAATGCTTAGGATCATTCCCTCGAGGTATGAGAACAAGATTTTATTATATTTGAGTTAATAGTGACATATATTTTCAAATGAGGTTTGTTGTGATTGGGTCATGAATGAATTATTAAGGTTGAAAAAATATTAACATGAGTAAAGAAAATTAATGGAGATTTATTTTCAAATATGAAACATGATATATTCTATTTTTGGAAAGAATCTTATAAAATTTCTCAATATTGATTTTTTGATTGAATTTGATGTGGATATTAAATTATTATTTCCCAATAGTGAAAACGGTTAATTGTGTGAAAGATAATAAATAACAATTTTTTTAAAAAATTTATTTATAATAATTTATATAATTCCAAAACCTGAAACATTATTTTGTGATTAAAAAAAAAATTGATTCGATTATAAATGAGGGAATTCCTTGAATTTTTATATCCCTTTTAGTTCACTCCACTATTTTTTATCAAAAATATATTTTTTGTGATTTTTTTGAAATGTTGTGGAAATTTTTCATTATTACTTAATCTATATTTTAAATTGAGATTATGTAATCTGTATCTCGCGTATGTTGGGATCAATTCATACCTAAATTCAACACTGATCTGGATTTGACAATAAGGAACCCACTTGAACATTTTGGATAAGAAATTTATTTAAATTATTGTACTTCAATAATTTATTCCACATGTTTGAGGAATAAATTCCATTAATTTCATTAAAGAAGAGACATATCTTATTCATTTATTTTGAAGATCGATGACACACCACAAAAAATAGAAGTCATTTAAAATCAATTTGGAACATTATAGTTCTATTATATTTCAACTGTTGCCTCCCCTATATTCCATAAAATTGTATTATCAACCATTGGATGGGTTTTGTTTTTGGAATATATAGTTATTATCTATTAAATTGGTTCCATTAAACTTTACTAACCATTTAAGGGAAGGCTTGTGAACTAGGATCTCTTCCAATAGGTGTCTAATTTTATCTTAAATGTTTATTTATTTTATTTAGTGATTGTAATATCCTATTATTGTAAATAAAAACTATTAGTTAATTTATTGAATGCCTTATATTTTCTATTTTATTCTCCATAATGAAATCTAAGAGTTTAGAAAAGATTATGTTTCATTTTTTTGATCTATTTTATATGCAAGTCATCTTTGGGGTGAAAACTCTAACTAAGGGAGAGTAGAAATTATTCATTTAAAAAATAATTCATACTCCGTCCACTTATTTAGTATTAATAAATAATTAAAATTTAATTCATAAATTTTGATTAGGTAATTGATTTTTATTTTCTTGGATACTCAATTTACAACTTCTTAGACTATGAGATCGGCCTTGTGTGAATCAGGATAGTGAAAAATCGATCCCTAAATATAATCAACATGTTATATAATTTTATGGTCTAGTTATATTCCCCAAACTCAAATAATTATAATTTACATGGTAGAGAAAATTCCCTAACTATAAATGGATCATAGGTTATCATTTTGACCAAAATCCAAGCAAGGTTTCAAAATGCGAAGTATTAAATTCAACCTAAGGCTAGTTTCTTTCGATATTTCTGGTTGTGTTTATTTATGTAGTGTTTGAGGGTCAACATTCGTAAGGAATACAAAATTAAATGATCTAATATAAGGTATAATGATGAAGGAATAATGAAGGGATAGAAAATATCTATTATATTTTATAATATTTTTGTTTTGAAGTAATTATTTTTATATACAAAACATTTTATCAAGAAATCCTCTATTTTCATTTCATTCATGAATATTACTTCTCAACCCGAACCCCATTTTTCCTTATTTCCTTGAAAATTAAAATATCAATAAATTAAATTGTAAAATTTAGTGATCAATAAGAATCATAAAGATACATAACCAGGTTCATTCCTTATTCATTACTTACTAAAATAATCATATATATTTTTAGAGTTCCCACAACAGTGTTCATCATATCAAAAAGTCCAATGTTACAATGTTAATGAATTTTATTTTCTATTTATAACTCTTTCTGTGTTGATCTTCATCATGTTTCTTGAAACAATTCCATCAAACATTGTTTTATATAGATAGTTTGGAAAATAAATGTATCTACAAGAATAAATCTTTTACTAATATTCCCTAAATCCTTGTAGGATTTTATGTGGCATTTACATTAACATGATTAATATTTTTTTTTTAAACTTGAACTTATCTAAGTCTAAACATCTAACATCCCAATTAAATAAAAAATAATAAATTTTCATATTTATTAATATTTTTTAATTAAATATTAATTTTTCTTTAAAGGGGATTCTTTGTTTGATGGCGTACCCAATATGCAACAAGAGGTTTCTTCGAAATCTTATGTTGCACACAATGATGAGTCATACTAAAAAATTAAAATATTATATTATTTTAAAGGGTAGTTAACGTCTAACTATTGTATTGGATAGAATGAATAAAACTATCTAAAATATGATTATACGTGTTTATTTAAATTTTTTTACATTTATCTAATAAAATTTAGAGGCTTGAAAAAATAATGAATCAAATTTTAAGCATAAATACTCTAATATTCTTTAAAAGGTCAATTTACCACCTTTTGATGGCACACCCTCTTTAAATCTAGTTTTGGTCACTTTTATATGTTCTACGTGACAAAATAAAATTCTTTTTTATAATACAGAAATCAAAATTTACTTTGGGTAAATTTTTAGTATTTTTCAGATAAAATTTGTTTTTAATGAATAGTGAAAAATACTGTATTTTAATTCCAAACTTCCTTTTAATATAATTTATTTATATAAATATGTTATATTTTTAATTGGTTTTAAATTTTAACTATATTATATTTTTACCATTTAATCCAATGTTGGTCCTTTGATGTAATTTCAATTTGAAATTGGACATAAGCAAGGGTCAATCTTTTGAAAGTTATTATTTTAAAAACACGTTTTTTGTTTTGAGAATTGGAATTAATTTAAAATTTATTAATGAAACTTATATTTTTGGAATTTGGTAAAATAGACATCGTTTTTTAATTCAGAATATAAAATATATCTTACGCAGAATGTTTGGTATTTTTCTGAAAAACATCAATTTTTTATGAATAGTGAAAACACAAAGTAGTAGTTAAAAAACCGACTTCATCATTTAAATGAAATTTCACCACTTCTGTGAATTGGATTTTGAAAATCCAACATACATGATTGTTATTAATAAGTAAAATGTGGATCAATAAGATGAAAATATTTTTTGGTGAATAGTAACTTTAAATTTTATTTACAGTGGTTAAAGGTAAATATGGTTATTCATGTTAAAAAAAATAATATTATTATGATATTAAATTACCCTAACATATGACTTAATCCAATTGGCTGATACATTTCTGACCATGGACATCCTTGGGTCGATTTTGGTATCCCATTGAGACACTTAAGAGTGATAATGACACTTTATATTAATTAATTTACAGTAATGACAAAAATGACATAAATATATATCTTTTAGGAAATAAATTCTTACATGAAGTTATATAAGTTATCTATTTGACTATAAATATTCATTTGAATGATAAAAATATTTACTATATTATGGTATTTTTTTATAAATTTTAGACATCATATAAATAAAATTATTTATCACACATTAATAATGCAGTATTTACCTCATTAATGAATTATCTAAATAAATAAGATTATAAAGATTAAAACAATATCCAAAACCTTTCAAATTTTTATTAGATGATTTTATTTTGAACAATAGTCATATTATCTTAAACATTAATGATTTTGGGACCTTTAGAAATGGAGAATCATTATATAATAAAATAATATTTTCAAATATTCCTAAAGAGCCCCTCCGCACCCTTATAAAAAGCCCTCACCTCTAACCCATTACTAACACATCTCAAGCCCCTTGGCTCATCAAAAATCTACCCAGTTAATCTCCATACATCCCTATATTCCTCCTAGGAGCATTCCCTTATGCTGAAGGCACTTCAATAAAGCCTTTTGGTTCAAACAAAAGGGAGTTACCAGATTTAAAGGAAACATCTTCTCTTAAATTATTTTCTTTTATTTACTTCTCCAACCCCCTAAACGCATTTTATAACATTAATTTATAACAAAAAAATTATCCTAAATATACTAGGTAGTTGTTATTATAAGGATTCAAACTACACTAACACACACCTCCATTTAATGTGTAAAGATCATATTGTTTCTGTGGACGGAAAACTAAAGCCTCACAAAACGACGATTGTTCAATTTTCTCCTACAACCCCTTATGGCAGCCATTAAGATAGATATTTATTTATATGTTATATATATTATATTTTTATTTCTTCTATACTTATTTATTTTTAATTTATATCATACCTTTATGGTTTCCATATTGGGTAAATATAATAATTTCATTTGAGGATGTGCAGACTACCGCCCCCTCAATGTGATATGACTCGTTAAAGCCATGCGTGGAAAATATGAAGGATGGAGTTACTGAAATTATAAATGATATTATACTGGGATTATAATATACCTATTTATTATTTACATTTTATTCTATCAAATATGAAATAGAAATTAATGGAGCGTTCATGCGTACGTATGACTTACCGTCTCCATGAACGGTGCATTTCATTTCTTACCTCCAAATGTTATGTATTATTATAAATAAAAATATATACTAGATATATATGATATATGTGATATCTAAATAAAGAATATCATTATATTGAAAATATACCTTTGACGACCTGATCAACTTGTAATTATAAGAAGTTCATTTTTGACTCAAGTACCAAATATCGAAAAAACGACCATTATTAACTTAAATGATAAAATAATATTTATTACTTGGTAATAAGTGACATAAAAGGAATAATAATCTTAAAAAAGGTTCTCAAGCAAGTAAAAATTAACTTTAGTTTACTAGTCTGGAGATTAAGGAACAATTGGGTCAAGTCAGACACGAGGCAAGGGACTTCGTCTCAACCTCCTTTCATAGAGGCTTAATTTGATTTATACAAAACTTTATTTTATACGATTTCTAAACCCCTTTTAATTTTCATTTCATTCAATGAGAATATTTTTCTACGTAGAATTTTACGAAAAGACTAAAATGGAATGTTTCTTTTTAACGTGCATGGTGACAACAACCATACTGCCGCTGCAAGTATGATTTGATCTTTGGCTTCCTTAACAATCCATAATGTTTTTAAAAATAAAATAAATACCATATACTCTTTAACGTATTTTGTTATTGAAAATGGTTTCGATAATGGATTTGTTATGTCAATATATTTAAATGATATATTGTGATTAAAATGTGGAAATGTTATCATTCATTTATGTTTGTTTTATGTGTTATGTATATGTTATGGTTCTTGGAAATTTTTTACATATAAGGGTGGTTCCGTGATAAACCTAGGGTGGGGGAGCTCGAGATAACTCTCCAATGCATTGGGTAATGTGACAGAGGTAAACATTAATGTTTCTCCACAGATATTTAAGGAATATTCTATGATAGGTATTCTAAATGTAACTCTATACGAATATTTGATAGCTACAATGTAAGTATGTTATGGATACCATAAGATATATTTATGATATTTGATTACTATGTGTTATTCATAAATCATATTATTTCAAGAGGTATGTTAAAGAGCTTATGTTATGTATGTATTGATGAACTAATGTTTTATTTCTTTTTTTATAACCCTTACTGAGATTTTTATGCTCATCCCATTTTTGAAATTTTTTTCACATGACTTAATGATGAATATGGTCAAGGATTGGATCAAGGAAAAGTCATGTTGTCTAAACCCTGGAACTAGACATGACTCGTTTTTTAAAGAATTTTAATTTTTTTTAAAATGGATACTAAGTAGAAGATTCAACATGTAATATTCAATTTGTTATGTATGTGTTATGACCTAATTTTCTAAAGCTCTAAACCATAAACAATCTTCAATGTGAATTATTCATTTAATTCTAGATTATGTAATATTTAAGGATGGGTCCTTGTAGTTGGTATCAAAGGTCGGTTTAGACAACTTTAAGAGTTAAGATATTTTTTAATTAATATACATAAATTAATTTACAGTCAAATTGAAATAATATAACATCTACATATTACCATACTGCTTCGCCTAAGATATTTTTGTGTTTAGAATGGTTATTCTTAGAGAAAACAGAGCAGGTGTGCTATGAAGCCATACAAATGGAAATGCCCATCCAAAGAAGCATCCTAAGAAGGTCAGAATCAGAACTAAATAGTTTGTTCCAGTAATGGAACATTTGATTCAGGTGATAAATGGTGGTTGTGTTTAGAAATTGTGAGAATCAGAACTGAATAATTTGATTTAGTGATGGCTTAGTTGACTCAAGTGATAAATGGTGGTTGTGTTTATTAATGATATTTTTTCTTATCCTAAAAGTAAATAGGAGCATAAAAGTCATTTAATGGATGTCTTACAAATGTTAAAAGAAAAGAAATTACATGGGAAATTCAGAAAATGTGAGTTTTGGTTACAAAAAATTTAATTCCATGGTCACATTGTTTAAAAAAATGGCACGACTGTTGATCCTGCTATAACAAAAGTTGTTGAAGAATGGCCAAGACCCACATATATAACTAAGATCCATAGTTTTATTGGTTTATTTTTTCATTACCGGATGTTTTTTGATAATTTTTCATGGTTATATAGTTCAATGATTAAGTTAACTCGAATAGGTGTTAAGTTCATTTAGACAAAATAATGTGATGATTGTTTTTAGGAATTGAAAAGAAGATTGGTGAATGCTCCAGTTATTGCACTACCTTCCAGAAATGGTGAGTTTTTTATCCACAGTGATTATTTGTTGAAAGGAATTGGATATGCCCTTATGAAAAATTATTAGGTAATTTCTTATGCTTCATGTCAGTTGAAACCTCATGAGTTAAATTGACCTACACATGATTTGGAATTTTCAACTCTTGTTTTTTCTTTAAAATTTTGGAGGCATCGTTTGTATGGAGTAAAATATGAAATATTTACTGACCAAAATAGTTTAAAATACATATTCCCTCAGAAATAATTGAACATGAAACAGAGGAGGTGTTTGGAATTAATCAATTATTATGATAACATGATTCATTACCATCCAAGAAAGGAAAATAAAGTGGCTGATGCTTTGAGTCGAAAATGTAATGAGTCATTAACTATGTTACATTTGGAATAAGATCCTTTGATTAAAGACATAATGAAATTTGGAATAGAAGTTGTTGGTGGAAGAAATTCCTCTTTTTGTTTCAGGTTTTAGTGAAATCATCTGTATCATACAGAATTAAGCAAGCACAGATGGAAGAAAATGAGTTGTAGAAAAAGGCAGAGTTGGTTTAAAAGGGTAAGTTACATGAATTTAACGTTGATAATGATTATATTTTGATATTTGGATGGAGATTATGTATGCCTTGTGATTCACAATAGATGAGTGAGTTTTTATGTGAAGCTCATAATTCTTCTTTTTCTGTTCATCCTGGAAGCACTAAGATGTACAGGGATCTTTTAGAGTTTTACTGGTGGGATGGAATGAAAAGGGATATTACTGACTTTACAGTGAAATATGGATTATTGTTGATCGATTGACTAAATCGGATCATTTCCTTCCAATTCGAGATACATTGTCTCTCAATAAACTTTCTCAGTTTTATGTTAAATAGATAGTCAGGTTTCATGGATTTCCCCTATACATTGTATCTAATTTTGATCCCATGTGTTAAAAGGCCTTCAGAAGTCCTTCGTTACTGATTTAAATTTTAATTCAACATTTTATCATCAATTAGTTGGGTAGTAAGAACAAAAAATTCAGACCTTAGAGTATATTCTACTTGCTTGTTCACTGGATTACTAGGAAATATGGGACCAACATCTTTCTTTGGATTAATTTTCTTATAATAACAGTTTTCATTTTTGTATAGAGATGGATCCATCTAAGGTAATATATGGGAAGCAGAATCAAACTCCGGTTTTTTGGGATGAAGTAGCTGAAAAGAAGTTTATGGGACCAGAATTGGTAGAAGAGATGGAAAAAAAGTTCAGTTGATTCAGAATCACATGATAATAGTTCAGAGCATGTAGAAAAGTTACGTGGATAACTAGAGTAAGTATCTTTATTTTGAGGTAGGTGATCAGGTCATTCTCAAAGTTTTCCCATGGAAAAGAGTGATGTGTTTTGGTAAGAAGGAGAAGTTCAGTCTAAGGTTCATTTAACCTTATGAAATCCTAGAGAAAGTTGGATCAGTTGCCTACAGATTTGATTTACCTCCATGCCTATTCCAATTACACAATGTTTTTTATGTTTCAATGTTGAGAAAGTATACAGGGATCCATCTCATGTTTTGAGCCCAAAAGTAGTTCTGTGGGAAGAGAATCTCTCTTATGAGGAACAACTAGTCAAGATTCTTGAAAAAAGAGATAAAGTGTTGTGGAATAAGGTTATTCATCAAGTAAAGTTTTTGTGTAAAAAACATATGGTTGAAGAGGAAACATTGGAATCTGAAAATGCTATAAGGGATAAATACCCCTACTTATTTGATAAGTGAATAAAAATTGTGATGACGCCATTTAAAAAAGGGGGGAAGGATGTAACATCCCAAGTAAATAAACAATAATAAATTTTCTTATTTATTAATATTTGGGAATTAAATATTAATTTTACTTTAAAAGGAATGTGATGTTTGATGGCGTACCCGATAAACAACAACAGGTTTCTTCGAAATCTTATGTTGCGCACAATGATGAGTCATACTAAAAAATAATAATATAATATCATTCTAAATGGTAGATAATGCCTAGCCATTGTATTTTCAGGAATGAATAGAACAAACTACAATATTATTATACATGTCTGTTAAATGTTTCTACATTTTTTCAATAAATTTTAGAGGATTAAAAAAAGAAAGAATCCAATTTTATGCATAAATACTCTAATATTCTTTAAAAGGTTTATTTACCACCTTTTGATGGAGAAACCAAATTAAATATAGTTTTAGTCACTTTTATACATTTTATTTGACAAGATAAAATTATTATTTAGAATTGGGACATCAAAATTTACTTTGGGTAAAGTTTTGGTATTTTTCTGATAAAAATCATTTTTAATGAAAAGTGAGAAATACTGTATTTTATTTCAAAACTAAATTTTAATCTAAATTAATTATATGGTTAGATTATCTTTTAAATTGGTTTTAAAGTTTAATTAGGTTATATTTTTACCATTTAATCTAATGTTGGTCAACGGATGTAATTTCACTTTGAAATTTAACATAAACAAGTATCAATCTTTTGATAGTTATTATTTCTTGAAAACACGCTATTTTGTTTTGACAATGAGAAGTAATTTTAAATTAATAAATGAAACTTCCATGTTTTAAATATGAAAAAATTGACATCATTTCTGAATTTGGAAAATCAAATATAGCTTAGGCTGAATTTTTGGTATTTTTCTGAAAAACTTCAATTTATGATGAATAGTGAAAACATTGAGTAGTAGTTTAAAAACCGACTTCTTCGTTTAAATAAAATTTTACCACTTCTTTGAATTGAATTTCGAAACTCCAAAATACATGGTTGTTATTAATATGTAATATTTGGATCAATAAGATGAAAATATTTTTTTGTGAATAGTAACTTTTAACATTTATTTACAGCGGTTAAAGGTAAATAAGGTAATTCAAAGTAAAAAAATAATATTATAATAATATTAAATTACCCTAACATGTTCCCAAATCCTATTTTGTGATATATTCCCATCCATGGGCATCATTGGGTCAATTTTAGGACCCCATGGAGCCACATAAGAGCGATAATGACAATTTATATTAATTAATTTAAAGTAATGGAAAAAATGACATAAACATATATCTTTTAGTAAATAAATTATTACAAGGGGTTATGTAAGTTATCTATTCTAATATAAATATTAATTTTAAAGATAAAAATATTTCATAAATCATGGTGTTTTTTTTATAATTTTTAAACATCATATAAATAAAATTATTTATGTAACAATAATGATGTAGTGTTTACCTCATTAATGAATCATTTAAATAAATAAGATTATAAAGGTTTAAACAATATCCAAAACCTATCCAATTCTTGTTGGATGATTTTATTTATAACAATATTAAAATTATATCTAATTTTAATGAGTTTGGGACCTTTAGAAACAAATAATAATTATATAATAAAATAATATTTTCAAACTTTCCTAAAGATCCCCTCATCCCCCTTATAATAAGACCTCACCTCTAACCCATTACTCACACCTATCAATCCCCTTGCCTCATAAAAAATCTTCCAAATTAATCTCCCTACATCCCTTTATTCCTCCTAGAAGAATTTCCTTAGGCAGAAGGCACTTCAATAAATCCTTTTGGTTCAAACCAAAGGGAGTTACCTGATTAAAAGGTAATGTCTTCTCTTAAATTATTTTCTTTTATTTTACTTCTCGATCCCCTAAACTATTTTTATTACATTATTTTATAACAAAACCATTATCCTCAATATAGTAGGGAGTTTTATGGGAAATATTTGAATTAAACTTATACACACCTTCATCTAATGGGTAAAGAACATACTATTTATAAGAACGGTGAACTAACGCCTCACGAAACGATGATTGGTCAATATTCTCCGACCACCTCTTATAGTGGCCATTAAGATGAAAATTTATTTATATGTGATATATATTATATTTATTTTGTCACTACACTTACTTATTTTTCATTTATAGAAAACATTAATGGTTTCCATATTGGGTAAATATGATAATTTCATTTGAGGAAGTGCGGACTACCGCCCCCTCAAAGTGATACAACTTGTTCAGGCCATACGTGGTATGTATAAAGGATGGAGTTACTATAATTATATATTATATTGTACAGGAATGATAATATACCTATGTATTACTAATTTTCCATTCCATTTAATACGAAATAGATATAAATGTAGCGTCCATGCGTACGTACGGCTTACCGTCTCCATCAATGGTGCAATTCATTTCTTACGTCCAAATGTTATGTACTATTATAAATACATATATATATACTTGATATGTATGATATATATGATATCTAAATCATGAATATAATTTTTTATATAATGGACTTTTGACCACATGAACAACTTGTAATTATAGGAAGTTCATTTTTGACTCAAGTACCAAATATCGACTAAATGACCATTATTAACATAAATGATTACGTAATGATTATAACATGGTAATAAGTGATATAAAAGGAATAATAAACATTAAAAAGGTTCTTAATAAATTATAAATTAACATTAGTTTTTTATTAAGTAGATTAAAGAACAAACGGCTCAACTCAGACATGAATTAAGGGATTTCGTCTCAATCTCCTCTCATTGAGGCATATTCTGATTTATACACAACATTATTTTATATGGTGTATAAAACCCTTTTATTTTTCATTTCATTCACTGAGAATCTTTTTCCACGTAGTATTTTACTAAATGACAGAAAAATAATGTTTCTTTTTAACGTACACGGTGACAACGACCTTTCCTCCGCCGCTAGTATTATTTGATCTTTCGCTTCCTTAAAAAGACGTAATGTTTTTAAAGGAAAATAAATAACATATACTCTTTTACGTATTTTGTTTTATTTAAAATGGTTTTGATAATGGATTTGTTATTTCAATGTATTTAAATAAAATATTATGATTGAAATGTCAAAATATTATCTTTCCTTTATATTTTTTATGTGTTATGAATATGTTTTGGTTCTTCGATATTGTTTACGTATATTGATGGTTCTATGATAAACCTAGGGTGGGTGAGCCCAAGATAGAACTCTAATGCATTGGGTAATGTGGAAGAGGTAAACATCAATTTCTCTCCTAAGATATTTAGGAAATATATTTTGATGGGTATTCCAAATGTAACTCCCTACATAGCTGTGAAAGCTTCAAAATAAGTATGTTATGGATTCCACAGTAACCTTTATGTTTTGTGATTACTATTTTTTATTCATAAATCTTATTATTTAATGAGTTATGTTAAATAGATTATTTTATGTATGTATTGAGGAACTAATGTTTTCTTTCTTTGTTTTATATCCCTTACTGAGATATTTATGCTCATCCTATGTTTTTGAAATGTTTTTCACAGGACTTAAAGATGAATAGGGTCAAGGTTGTGATCAAGGAAAATTCATGCTGTCTAAAACATGGAACAAGACATGAATCTTTTTTCCAAGAATTTTTATTTTATAAAAAAAATGGATTGTGAATATAAGTGTTGACATGTAATATTAAAGTTTTTATGTTTATGTTATGACCTAATTCTCAAAATCTCTAAACCAGAAAAGATCCACAATGTGAATTATTCATTTAAGTCTAGATTATGTACTTCTTAATGATGGTTCTTTACAAAACATACATCAACTAGAGTATTAGAAATGATATCCTTTTGATTGTATAGGATAAAGATAAAATCTCTGTTATGTTTATAAAAAAAATTATTTTACATTAGTTGTAATATTAATTAATTAAATTATTTTTTTCCATATCTCTTATGGTGTTCAATAGGTTTTTATAATTTTTGTAACATTCCTGACTCTGGAAACTCGTAGGTGGTGGTTACATTAATAAATTAAAATAAGATATAAACATTCATATCAAATTGGATCACACATTTTAATATTATTGGGTGTCTATATACATAAATCTCAATCAAATTTTAGTTCGGTGCAATGTATGTATAAGAAAAAAAATAAAAGTGTGAGATCTAAAGCACAGTAAGTATAAAAATATGTCTAAATCTATTATAGAAAAATACAGGTAAAAATAATATGGTCAAGATTAAAAAAAATATGAAGTGTTAAATAAATAACATCATGAAATAAGAACACATACTTGGATGAAATAACAATATAATTAATCACCTGGATGTTAATATATAGTTTTATGGTGGTATAATGAAGAATATTGGGCGTGTTAATATTTTTATTAAGGTTTTATTCCAATATATCACACAAAATAGGTATTTAATATGCAAAATCCTCAAAATAGTTTGCCTATTAAGACTTAATCTTTCATCAAGGTTCTATTTTAGACCCCTCTTATCACATTATAAGTATAATTAATCCACAATATGAGAGAAATCTATAATAATACAATTAATAATCACCTTCACATAGTAATAAATAAATATTGATATTGGAACAATAAACATAAGAGATTTCAAATACATTCTCGAGACAATAAATATAATTACATGATTATAATCCATCCAGAGATAGAAGGTGGATGTAATAAATATTTAATAACCCTAGTAAAATATATTAACCTTAAAATATGTTTATGCAGATAAAAGAACATTAAGAATTTACTTGAGGAAATAAGAATAAGTACCCATTAAATTATTTATTCCATTTTTATAAATTGTATTATAAAAGGAAGGAATATATATTTCTTTTAAAATCTTTGAAAAAATCAGGGGGGTTTCATGAAGAAAAGAAATATGGTTGTGGGAAAATGTGTTAATATAGAAAAACATTTCAAATGATATTCCTTAAGGATTTTTTAAATAATATAAATGAAAATAATATAATAACTCATAAGACACTTTCATATAATTTTAATTAATATGAATAGAATGCATTTTAAAAAATTATTTCATAAGAAAAATATCTAAAAATGGAATCCTAAATTAAATAATGGTTATTCAAACAAATGTGGAGTGGAATATAAAAGATACAAATTCATATAATTTTTAAAATTATAAATCTATATATCTCCTAATACTTATATCCTTAAAAGAGTCATACGTATTCATTTTAAAAAATAGTTAATAGAAATATTTAGGTCACAAAAAGTAATAAATATACGTATTTCAAAACAATAAGTGTTATCATTGAAGATAAAAAATTATAGATTTGGAGGAAAAATTTTCCAAACAAAAAAGAAGTGGGGTTGGAAAAGAAACCCATACGACTTTGGTTACTTTTGAATAAAATTACGATGAATGAAAATAAATGAAATAAAAAATGAAATAAAATGAATAAATAAATTCAAAGTAAATTATTTAAAATGGATATCATACAGATAATGTATATAAAAATAGGTGCATAATATAAAACATATCTTAAAGAATTGAATTTGAGACGAAGAACCGTTACCTTTTAATCTCAACTTTCATGAAGGATCTTAAAAATCCAATATACTAAACATATCTATAATAATAAATCATTTAAAAACCATATAAATATCTATAAAAGTTTTATATTCTTCCATTATAATAATTCACTACACATTTATTATTTATTTTTTGTACATTTTCATCATTAGATGTTTTTAATTTTGTTTTATTTGTATGTGTTTTGTAATGGAAATAACAAACCCTTTTATTTGATACAAAGTTCATAATTACCAAATTATTCTAGATCATAAAAACACTTTTTCAATGATAATTTATTACCTATATTCATTATATGGATGTTAAGGTTAGGATTCATGAGAATGGGATCCCAAAGAAATATTTAAAGTAATTTACCAATATTAATGGATTACTATATAATGATTTTAAATTTTTAATTCACCCTTTAATAATAAAAAAATATATATTAATACTCAATATCATATATATTCATAAAATATAATTTTTATCCAACCATATAAGTAAGAGAGGAAAAATAAATCATGTCACTTTATGGCGTTGGTAGTTCACATGTGCACACAAAATAAGTTTTCAATATTCATGGAATAGGAATAAGGTATATTTTTTAAAAAATTTTAAGTATATTTAAATATTTATGAATATTATATATATTAATTTAATATCTTTTTAAAATTATAAATTTATGGTGATAATGAAAAAAAATATGTCACTTTGTGGGGGTGAAATATGCACTTACAAATGAGAAATGTCCTCAAGTTTCTAAGGAAGTGGGAAGAGTTGGTAATGGTTATAACATTAACATAATAACATTTAATAATACTATTAATAGATATTTAATTTCATTGTAATGTTAAAATATATATAGACAAGGTTTAAGAATAAATATATAAATATAAATAAAAAAGGAATAATTAAGTGTTCTTAACATAATACTGGTAAAAATCCTTAATCATTCTTACAATGGTATTTCGTTAAGACCAAAACCTTTATAACATTGGATAGACAGTTGGGAAGAGATTTGGGTTGATTTTTTTCAAATAAAATGGCTTTTTGTGTGTAGATAAGTGGGGTGCTGATGAGATCCTTTTAAAAGTGAGAGCAGTGGCCCTTTTAATAATACCCAAACATTTATATCAATGTCCCATAAAATTCAGAGGAAATTTGATCCAAAATTAGACAATAATATAGTGTGGGAAACTCATATTTAGTAAACCATTCATCCACAAAAGTACGGGAAAATTATTAATATATTTTAATTACTTTCCCTTTTATTTTTCTTTTTAGCCTAATTTACATTTATGGCAGTAACTTAATTTTTTACCCTGATAACTTATTTTTATGCATAAAAGTTAAGTTAACATTATTAGATAATTTTGATATTATTATTTTAAATAACAAAACCATTTTATAATAATAAATTTCTATAAGTGATAAAACTTAATTTTGAAATAACAAGTGTTTGATGAATGAAACCAGTTTTTAAATATGTTATTTACTCTGGCATAAAGACATTATTCATCGGTTTTTAAATTACAATTAATATTTAAAAATTATTATATTAATTATTAAATATATATTTTATTTTTAAAATAGGATTCATAATATTTAAATTTATTCTTGTATCCAAATTATTTCATAAAATTCATGGTATTTATAAAAGAGGTATTTTGTATTATTCACTTAAAAATCAATATTTCGAGAAAACAATCCAAAAAATTCATCCCATGATAATATTATAACGATGAATCCGAAAATAAACTTAATTTTTAAAAATTAAAATCCTAAAATTCATACCTATATATTTTAAATGAAAATAAATAATATTGATAAGAAATTGTTTTTATAGAAATGGATCTTTTTAAACTACAAGTGTCCTTAATCTTACAATATATTAATTACTAATTTAATAATTACTAATATTTTTGAAATATTGCATATTATAATAATATAATTTTAAAATTTATCAGTTTAAATTTTTAGTAAAAAATATAATACACTTTAATAATAATAGTTATATTAAAAACAATCATTTTTAACCGTAAGTCATATTAATTATTTATCTTCAAATTTTAATTATTTTTAATTGTATATAATATATTTTTGTACTAGGTATGTTATTATTCTTATATTTTCCTAATAATATTGATCTACTATATGATGGTTTATTTTAGTTTGGTTTTTCTTCTGGAACAAGTGACTTGACGTCATATTAATTTAAAGGAGGATTAAATACTGATATCTTGGGGTGTTACACCCCCTCCCCAAATAGCTCCCAAAAATTTTAATTTTTTCTTAAAAAAATGAATGTATCATGATATAGGGTAAATTTAATTTATATATTTACCATGATATGTTATTTCTAATTGACCATTGTGAAATATATTATTTCTTAATTAAATATTTTTATAACCATGTATGCACAATTATATGTAACATACATGTAAATAAGTTTCCAAAAGCATACCTTGATACCTGGGTGATTTTTTACATATAATATTCAATATATGTATCTGTCAACTAATTGAGATTGGGGAATAATTTTACCATAAAGAGTCAGAATTTTAGAAAATATACTTACTTTCTTTCTTTCCATTAAATATACACAGTCTCATCACTTGGTTAGGTTTTAATAAATTTTCCATATATACTTCATCTCATATTTTAAACATGTAACAATCATGACGTATTTTTTTCATTTAAAATGAATTAAAAATTAATCAATTATACGGTCTACAACAGAGATACATTTCGTTTCTATCATCTCTCTCTATGTGATAAACTAAAATATTTAACAAAAGTAAAAATAGTATTCAATAAGAATATTTATTTAAGTAAATTAGGAATATATAAAACCTCAATAATAAAACCAAAAGTATAAATTAAATATTTTTTTGAATAACTAAAACATTTAACTCTTCTAAATATTCTCAAAAAAAAATTGAAACCCAAAAAAATCAGATTATGTTAAAGTCAACCATAGGTACAAAAACCATGTTATAAACTAGGTAATACATATTTATCTTAACTAATAGTATCTAATGAATTCTCCTTGAAATGAGATTCCACTCTGTTTTTTAATTGATAGCTCCTTCCATAGAGAGTTTTGGGATGATTTTTTATTCTCATTAGGTATAAAATCATGTGTAGAGATGAAATAAAAAGAAACAGTTGCAAGCTTTGAGTTTAATACTAATATACCTAGTATAACATATTTAGAAACTAAAACTGAGATGTAGTAATATCATATGCTCAGACATTATTCTTATACACTTTTTAAGTTAATTTCCATGAGTATTTAGGAATTGGTACACATAGATATCCATTTTCTTGTAGTTGTAGAATCCGACCATGATTTTGAATTTTTGATAAATATAGACATTATCACAACAGTTGAATAAAAATCTTATTCGGTTTTAAAATGTACTAGGGTGTTTCCTTCCTAAATTATCACATGTTGAAAATTATGTCCTTCAATATTTCTTCTTTTCGACATTTATTTTTCTTAGGTTCTCAATCACCCTCTTATTGATTTACTTTGGATGTATAAAACATGGACAATTATTTAAACATATTGGTTGAATTTGACACTATATCATCATATAGTGAACATTTTTTAAAGAGTAACACTCTTATAAGTTTTATCTTCATCCCGTTAAAGAAATAGTTAATATATATTTTGGTATTATGTTCATAGTTTGTATAATGACATTCTAATATTATAAATTTTTCCTAATATATATAAAAATATTACTATTCCCTTTATCACAAATTTAAGAATTTCATTTCCAAATAAAATAATTTCTTATGATGAAATAATTTTTAAAATAGTAATGCCTTAATAGTCTCCCATTATATACTCTCTATCTCATTTATCCACTTGGTGTTTTTTATTAATTAAAAACATTGATTTGTATATCCCCCCAAACATCATACAACCATAAAAACAATTTCATTTTCATTACCACAAAAATCATGAAATATATATTCAATGGACTTGAGCAATTGTTTTATTTCCAATGGTTAGTCATTCCATTCCTGAATATAGGTTCCTACCTCATGAATTGGTCCAACATCATTTCATTACTGTATGGAAAAAAATGTTTCTCTATTAAGCCATCAAAACTAGTTATAAAATTCTTAAATATATTTATAATTTAATTACTAATCCTTCTAGTATTATCGACTATATTAGGATGGAAATTTCAACATAAATTGTGTTAATTGATTTTTCCCCCTTCTATTTATTCCCATCTCTATAAATTAACCTGTAACTAATTAGTTCATGAATGACACTATGAATTTTACATTATAGTATATAATTCCGAATCTGGTGAATCATTAAACATAAATTGAAAATTTATACAATACCCATTCCCAGAAACATGAGCTTAGTGTATTTCGTAATAACATCAAATAATAAAAAATTAAAATTATTCATAAATTTTCATAATGATTA
The DNA here is from genome assembly GCA_963277665.1 of Viscum album. Lineage (NCBI taxonomy): Eukaryota > Viridiplantae > Streptophyta > Magnoliopsida > Santalales > Viscaceae > Viscum > Viscum album. The sequence continues at coordinate 1,358,424,384 of OY728148.1, forward strand.
TTTTAATCAACCAAATAATATCCCCCAGGAGAGTGAAAATAAGAGGGTTATTGGGCCTCTTTGTTGCTTGCTGGGTGAATATTGAGTTAATATCCAACCATGTATTGTTCTAGCTCACTTCCCCTAGGTTCAACAATTCTAGAACCTTTATCAACTTTTATGTATCTATAAATGGATTTAATTTCTAGTAACTTATACAATCTTCATCTGACTAAACTTTTAGTACATTTTCATTTAAAAATACTTATCCCAACAGCCATTCATGTGGTTATGTTCTCTAATCATTATTTTCCAAAATATGGTTCCCAAGGATTCTAATAAACTTTCTTCAACACAAACTATAAAAAATATTAATCTGGTAACCTAGATTCTGTGGTAACGTTTTTATATTGGTATAACAAATAAAATATTTTTTCACATAGAATCAAATAGTTTTATAGTCTTGGGAGACTAGATACATACTTGACTGAAAAATTACATTGTAAATCATTAGATATAATATAAAATTTACATGTATACTTTATTTTTCCTTCTAGTATATCCCAAAAATAATTCAAAGTTCTCTTCTAGGAGCCCCAATTATAAGAAAGAAAATAAAAGGGTGGAATCTAATTCTTATTTTGGTAAAACATATAGTGAAATATACTATAAATTTACTATGTCATAGATAATATAGTATAGATAAACAAGATTCAATTTTTCTGTATAACTAATATCATGAAATAGAAAAATATCATTGGATGACATAAATACATAAATAATACCATTGATATAAATAATATTTTTCATAATGATAGGATGCATAATGTTATACATCATAATCCTACCATCAAGTCTATGTCCTAAGAGATCCTATATAAATAAACAAATAATGCAAAAAATACCCAAGCTAGTTTGTCTCATGAGATCTACTGATACATTGAGGGCCTATTGAAGTCCCCACACATCACTTAATAAGACTAATTCATTCACCAAATTGGATAAATTAATAATAATACAATAAATAATCAAATGTTCTAAGTAATCAATAAAAATCCATATTGTAATAATAGACACACGGTATGTTAGTACAATACCTATAAAATAAATCACTTAATGTGATAAAAGGTCATCCAAAAAATTATCATTGACTGTACCATTATATCATACCCCTAGAGAAACATAAGAAACTTTAAAGTATGTTGACATAGGTGAAAAACCCATTTACAAGAGAATTAAAAAACTACTTGGAGAAAGAAAAAGAAGATCAATTTAATTTTTGATTCCATTTTTTAAAAAATTTATTATAAAGAAAAGGGGGTAGAAATTTCATTGAAACCCTTGAGAACTTAGTGATGACCTTTTTCATCAAAATAAATGATATTTATTTTAAATTTAATTAGTATAGGAAAATTATTAAGACATATTTCCTTTCATATTTTGTAAATGAATTCAATGTTAATCAAAAATAAAGTCATAAGTCACTTTTAAATATATTTTTCAGGAATATGACCATTAGATTTTTACATAATTATTTTAGAAGATAAATAAATAAAATTAATTTTTATTGAATTAACTGTTATACCCATAAATATGGGGTTGATGATAAATGATTAAAAAATGAATAATTTTTCAAAATATCATTATTTAAACCCACATCATTACCTTTTGAATGTGCTAATTATAATTATGAGGGTCAGAATAAATAATAAACATTTTAATTTCAAAATAATAAATGATAAGTTATAGGAGAATATGAATGTGGATATGGACAAGAATTTTTTAAACCAAAAAATAAGTGAGATTTCAAATGAAATCCTTATAGATTTAGGATCTTCCAAATAAAAATTAATTGAAAGGGAAAAAATAAAATTTAAAATTCAAATCCAATAATAAATATATTCTACAAAAATAAATGGGGTAGTATATACACTAGGTAAATGGAAATAGGTTCATGATAAAAAAATGTCACAAAGAAAAGAATTTTAGGCGATAAATCCTAGTCTTTTAGTATCAAATTTCATGAAATTACATTAACCTGTATTATAAAAAATATAACTATATTAATAAATTATTTAATAACCTTACCCATATCTATTAAAGTTTATACTACTTAATTATTATCATTCACTACAAACATATTAGTTATTAAATTTTTGTAATCATCATCAGACATTAATTATTTCATATGTTCCATATGTCTTTTTTACATAAATTTTAGAAACCATTATTTGATACCAATTTCACTATTACTAAACTATTTGAGATATTAAAATCATTTTGTTAAAATGGTTTATGTATCTATATGGAAAATATATAGAACCAATGGGCATTCCACATTAGACAAATATCCACCTATAGTTTATTTTTACTAATTTACTTATACCAATAAATTACATTATAATAACTATTATTTATTTAATAAAAAATTTAAAACTATATTCATGAAATATATTAATTATTAATAACATATATATTCATCATGTTTATTTTAGATACAACCATGTTAGGGAGTGATTAAAAACAAAACACTTCACTTTGTGTAGATGATAACCTACACGTACAAGTAGATGATGTTTTGTTGTTTCATAAATGGAGGAAGGTAAAAAAATTATATTTTTAAAATAATAATTTTTTTTAATTATAATAATTTTTACTCATTAAATACCCTTTTATAACCATCCATTTATATTGGTTATGAAAAAATTATGTCTCTTTGTGGTGGTGGTGGTATGAATATATACATGAATAAAAATATCATTTTCTTAAGGAAGTGGGAAGGGTGGATAATTGTTACAAACTTAACATAATAACATTTAAAGAGATTATTAATTATGGTTTGATTAAATTATAATAATATAAATAGATTTTGGGATGGTTTAAGAATAAATAAATTAATATAAACGAGAAAGAAATTATTATGAGTTTTCACCATTGTCTTTCGGACATATCCTTGAGAATTATTCTAATTTAATTTTGGGAAGATAAGAACCTATAAAATATGAATGATGGATTTTGGAATATATTTTGGTATAATTTTATCATGAAAAAAGGGATTTGGTGTGTGGTAAATTGGCCAGTGAAGGGATCCTTTTATAAGTGAGTCGGGTGGGATATTTTTAAATATTCAAAACATTATTTCAATGTCATAACACTTCCAAATGAATTTACATAAAATAATAATATAACAGAGAGTGTGTAAATTGTTTCAATAAAAATATTAGTCACATAAATAAGGTATATCTTTTTGAATATTTTTCACCTTTTCCCCTTGATTTTACTTTTCACACTAATTTAACTTATGTTCTGTAGCTATTTTTTATCTCATGAACTTATGTTTATGAATAAAAATAAAATAACCCATAGAAGATAATATTTATATTATTATTTAAAATTTTAAAACCAATTGATAATTTTTATTTTATAATAATGATGAAAACTAATTATAAAATAATAATTTTATAACTTATAAAAATATATTTTAGAAAAAAAATACTACGTATGTTATGAAATGTTAATCATAGGTTTCTAAAAAAGAGATAATATTTTAAATGTATAATTTTAATTATAAAATATCAATGTAATTATGAATAAATACTTCAAAAAAATTATTCTTTCTTATATCATAATGATATTTTAAAATTCACAGTATTTGTAAAAATAATATTTGGTAACATTCATCTAAAACACAATCCTTCTAAAAAAATCCCAAATAATCATCATAATATATTATTATCAAGATGAATAAAAACAAATAAGTTATTTTTATAAAATTGATATTAAAAAAATTATAGCTTTATATTTTAAATTAAGACACAAAAAATAGAAAAAATATTGATTATATAGAAATAGTTACATTTTGATGGAAGTCTAACTAGGGAATTGTGATAGGGTGGTAGCTGATCCTTGGTGGAGCACACGTCATGAATTTCCCCCTATTTCAATTTTTTTACTATTTTGTGTGAGGTATTGTTGATGAATTTTGAGCTTCAAGTGTTCCATACCCTTAAGTTGAATGAAACTGTCAGGGTTTCATCATAGGTGCAAGCACCCAAACTGTCACCTTGAGGTATGGTTAGAACATTGAGGTCCAAAACCTTAAAATATGACCTTTATATCTATTTAGGTTCATATTTTCCACCTTGACTACAACACACTCCATGAATCTCCCTTGTGCCCTGATTCTCAGCTCAGGTTGGTGGGTTCCTTGTGGTTGATCTGTCGATAGTAGAGATTGGTGAGGATAAAACTTATCATCATTGGTTCTTAGTGTTGATTATTAATTGTGAGGGGCCAACACATTCCAACTTTTAAACCATTGTTGGATCTTGGGGTCTCAAAATTATGGTTTTAGTGTCATCAATATTCAGGATCATGTTCTAAAAAAATATTTTTTCATGTCTGATTTCATATATGTGATCATGAAAGGATTGAATATAATGTTCTTGGAAGTAATTGCTTCTCTAGAAGACTTAAGATGTGTATAGTGGGAATTAATAGAGATTTATGGGTGTCTAGGTGAAGATTCATGATCTTCCTCTCCCATTTTACAACCCGACTATCCTCTAAAGTATGGGTGATGTGTCGAGTAGCTTCGTCGATTATAATTATACTACCTAGAGTTTAAACTTCTACTTGGTAACTCACATCTATGTAGAATTAAACCTTATTGGTTGACTTTCGGTTTCAATATCACATGTGGGAAGGAGAGGACATCACATTATAAAAATAGATCTTCTTCTAGGCTCCGCCATGATTTAACAAGGTTTTTCAACTTTAGGGTTACTTGGTTTTTTCGTTAAAGAACATGTCTTCATAATAAGGGAGACAAACTATGGGTGGAGGTCAGTTAGGTAAATCCTCCTATAATTCTAGTAATGGTTCAGTTTCTGATTCTATAGTTCCTCTAGTTTCCTCAGTACCATTAAGTATTTGGATTCATATTACTCATATTTCATTATTGATTGAGACTTTATCTCCAACTTGAGGTTCTCGAATCACCCACTATGATTTGTTAGTCCCCCTATGATTGTATGGTCCCTCTTTATTTGGTATAGGAACTTATTGGGGAGTGGTAAGGGGAAGGCCTTAATAGGGATGATTTTTCACTTTGGGGGGGGGCAATACTATTCCTTCCTTTTTTTAGTTTCTATAGAGAGAGTGATAACATGCAAGTATTTGGTTGTGGAAATTCCTTGTTTGGCTCTAATGATCCCATATAAGGTTCCTTTGACCATATATCTTGTCTTGGAAGTCCCCCAAAGGGGGTCATACCAAATTCACTGAATCAAGAGTTTTTCATAGATAAAAACTTTGATATTATTTTTGATTCACATGTTGAAGTGTAAGATCATGTTCCTTCAACATCTAGGTAGGGGAATTCTCAAGAGCCACTCATCAATTGAAAATAGAGGTGGGATCACTTGTTCCAACTCTATATTAGTCTCCACGTTGTCAAATTCAGTTTTAAAATCCATGATTTCTTGAGGAAACAAGGTCACATTTTCTTATTCTCAATGATTTCCATAGATATTTGTTATTTCAGGGGCCTGTGGGCTTGGTAAAACATAATTTTTTTCATGTATGAATCTCAAATGTGTCCCCCTCCATTTTGGTACTTTTTTATCCCAAATAAAATGATATTCACATCTTCTATTTTACGATTAGGCTTGGATCACATCACATTTTTGTAATTGGAATATTATTATACCCTCCCATTCAGAGGAAGTATTATAATAGTGAACAACATTATGAAGTCCATGTCGATGCATGTTTTTTCAATCATTAATTTTCAAATAGGGTCTCTATGTAATATAGAAATAATCATGAATTCTTTCATATGTGCAAAGAAGTAGCATGGAAAATGTCATCGAGCTTCTTGGAAAAGGATGGTGATGCCAGTTGATGAGGTAGGTGATAAATTGAGATCCATGAAAGAGTCATTGAAATGCATATAGTCAAGGCTTTCTTGGGAAAACATAAAATGTAAGTTTATAAAAAAATAATTTCATGAAGGAAAGGTGGGGAGAATAATGGGGATTCTACGTGGAACACCCTGGAAGGACCTCATGTCTAGTTCATTACATTATTTAATGTTTTGAGGTTTTATAAATCATGGTTTATTGGGTTGTGGGGTGGGGTAACATCAGATACTGGAAGGATAATTGGGTTAGAAGTTGTATCTTTTTTCCTCGATGCCTAATAATACATATTTCCTTTAAACATGTGAGAATGCATCCTAGGTTTATCACCACTACAATAAAAAAATTATCTTCTATGAAATTATTGAACTGGTGGATGAACCTAGCATGTGTTCCTTCTTATATTTGTCTGTAGTACTTATCAGCACTCAAAAGTTTATTTATTTGATGTGTTCACTGTAGGAGTATGATGATTTGGAGTATAGGATTTGGTTCAAGTAAAAACATTTATAGATGGACATTTTTATATATAGGATGAGCAAGTATTCCATTATGATTGATGGTAATATTCAATGATATGAAATTTATATGGCCTCATGTTTTCTATTTTGTGAGATTTAAAAAAGTGGAGTCAATCTATAATCTATAATTTGAGGGTAAAGAGGAATACGTCATGTTGGTGATTGTTAGATATTGGATGGGAATTGTGGGGCAAGTGTGTACTATTCGTGACTGTTGTTCATCCTAGTTTCAGGAATCAGAGCAGTATTCATATGAGATCAAACATTTTTGGCATGATGTTCGCAATGATGTTTTGGGTTAACTTAGAGGCAAGGACTTCTGTCTGTGAGAGAAATCAAAATTATCATCTCTACCCCTGAGTTAATGTGTTTTCTCTTAGATTCCTACCAGTATTATACTAATATTAAATATGGATGGGTCCTGCAACTAGGTATTTATGAGAGAGTGAATAATTGTTCATGATGGAAGTGGTTCAATGATTTTTTTATATTGTATTTAATAGATCTCGAAACTCCATTAGGGGTGGTGAAAGGATCCTTTTATAATGTTATCTCCTTATACAAGATCATCAACATCAATATTTACTTGCTATAGGTGGACTCCAAGATAATTGTGGGTTTCCTCCACAATATGGCCAATGTTTCATGGTATTAATCCTCTTACATCAGTATGTGTAGGTTTCTCATTGACCATAGAATATATATTATTCCTAATTTTAGGGAGGGGAATGTTGTGTCCGGTATTCTGGCTACTAAATGGAATCATAGTGAATATATAATTATTTATGATTTTATCGGATATCAACCTCACGATTTTAACCTCATCATATGCGACGAATCATTAGTAATTCACTACTATAGACCCCTATAACATTCATTGATTTTATAATATAAACTTATTTATGAGTGTAAAGATGTACTATTAAACATTATGTGTTCTTAAACATTTTATATCAATAAATACTAAAATTATTTTTAAAATATTTACATATTTAAAATTATGATAATTATATTTTAAAAGTGATCAATTTATTTTATTACCTTAAAATAAATAACACTCTGAAAAAATAGTTATTTGAGAAACAATCCTCTTTAACATTATATAATAAAAAATATTTATCCTCCATAAGTAAATTTGTTTTAGTTATTACGTATATTTTCACTTATGAGATGATTTATTATTTATATAATTTTTCTAAAAATGCTTATCTAACATTTAATACATCATTTTTTTCAGTGCTTCATGTGAAATAAGTTATTCAATTTAGTATTTGTTCTAAATATAATGACTTATCAATTTCTCAGAGCATTTCAATTAATCATAAAAGAAGTATTTCTTCCATAAAATATATCCTTTATGGTAGTTGGATCAAATCTATCCAATTTTAACATTCAACTAAATAAAAATTTTATTCTAAAAAATTTCTTTAACCTTATAATCACCTCAACACATTTTAGAGAATCTAATCAATCTTAAACCATGTAGACTACGTTTTCCCTATAGGTAGACGATCTGGTAGCTACAAGTGGGTGGTGAATTATAGTTTCAAAATTAATTAATAATTTTCTCCTAATTGAGTAAGTCATATTCTCATATGTTACAAACTCTAGATAATCATATTAATCAAAGTAAAGGAGAACACATCAATAATATATTCACAGTGTAGAAATATTAAGAAATTAAAAATAAAACCAAAATGAAAAAAAGTAAAAAAATAAAAAATTAAATAATAATGTAGAAAAAAAAACATCGCATATTTGGTAGAATTAATAATAATTATATAAAAGAAATTATATTAACAAACACTTCCAGTCATGGGAACTATTAAATTTTAATCCAGTGTGGTTGGTGGATCAATAAAACAAATCTAAGGTTTTAACAAGTCCCAATTACTATATTTCATTTGAATAATCAATTAGATAGAGACAAGCTCCACATAGAGAACATCTTCAAAAAAAACATCAAAACCAAATAGTTCTTGCCTCAAGCCCCTCTTCTGTAGCCCTAATTGGTAGAAACATAAGTAGAAAAGACATTATAGAAAATCAAAATGCAAAAGATATAGATTCTTAACCCAGAGTCTCATGGATAACAAATATTGAAAGAAGAATGGTATCAATGGAAAAATTGAGATTTATAAAAAAAACTATATAAATGAAAGAACATAGAAAATCACACTAAAATAAAAATACAATTAGAAGTTGTTGTGATAATGTTATAATCCACAACATTACCACTATCACATGACCTTAATTATCTTTCATATCTTCCATCACTTGATGAAATAGTTCTATATATATTATTGTCATTGTAAAAAAGTTCAATGGTCTTATTATATGTTCTTTAGGTTCAGTTACAATAGTATTATAATGTAAACTATCTTCTGATGATTGTAATACAATGTGATGTAATAGTATTCTAGCATGTTCAAGATATTGTATGGATCTTACCATTTTAACATAACATAGAATTAGAAGATAAAATTTACAAATTAAAAACACAGACAAATAACATCATGTAACTTCAATTAAACTTGACTAAATTTTGATTTTAAAATTACATATTATGAAATGATTCAATTTAATAAAAAAATAACCAATTTTATAATAAAAAATAACAAATGAAAAATGGATGGTTTGACTGAATAGAAAAATAAAATTAAATCCTCAATAACTTTTTATAGTGACTCCCCTATGTTTTTTATATTTAATAGTTACAATTCACCCCTTAAAACAAAACTAAGAAACCTTAGTAAAAATGAATTATTCCCCTTAAATAATGGAAAAATCACATACCTTCAATTTATACCCCATTTTTATTTCCACTAATAAATATATTAAAAGAAAAAATATTAAACATAATATACACCATTTAATAGGAAAAAAATACAGATATCCCTTTATCCTATTTTTTATCCCCTAAGTATATCCATATTAATTTTTTATCTTTAGTAAATGATTAGATATAGAATTTTCTTATATATAATTTATAATTATATTCCCCTCTAATTTAAATAAATCCAAATTATATAATATATTAAAATAAAGATCATACAAATTTTCTCAGTAATTGATATCCACCTTGACTAATGACTTATCTCATATTACCGTCTGATACTTTCATGCATTTTATAAGTTCCAACCAATATTTTTAATAAAATATATTTTTTATATTTAATATAAATTTTACAAAAAATATAATATTTCTCTATAAGGCGAGAAAAGAAAAATAAACTAATCCATTTATAAATTATTTATCTGAATATTTCATCTAAATTAACATGTAAAGGTAAATTTAGAATAAAAATATATAACTTAAAATATTTTCAAATAAAAGTATATATGAAACACAAAAAATAAAATTACACTATGAAATTATAAAAGTTTTGAAAAATACATTCATAATTAAATATAAGAAAATTAATTTCATCATTATTTCACAAATTTTTACATTGTGTATATTCCGATAACCACATAAAATAGTGTTCTATGCCACTTATACTGATTACCCCTTTCTAATATAAAATATTTAATTTATTACCCTTACTATAATTTTTTTATTAATTTTAGTAGATAAGTCTTCTAGATATATTTTTATTTAGGTACTGTATGAACCGCACTCATTTTGAGGAAGTGCATATTGAATTTATAAAGGAAATATTTCATTGGGGATTTACTATTAATGATTTGTATGCACATTGGTTAATATAATGGGTGTGTGAGCTCATCTTACCTTTTGGGAGATTATTTCTAATAATATGACTGTTTTATATATTTATGACATGATTGTGAATCCATTACAAATCCCCTATATAAGACTTCTTATCACTGTACTAAATATTATATAAAACCATGAATCAATTTGAACATCTATAAATACCATAGGATCTACCAATTTCTCTTATAAATTGGTGATTCTATGGTTTAAACTAATATATATATAATTTCTCTACAGTTTATTTACATCCTGAAAAGTGTTAAGTATGAGATGTTAGGATCGATCCTCTGAGAGGGGAATGTTATTTTTCCCTATGATGGGAATTATAATCTACATATTTAATTTCTACCTAATGGGACACATCATACCTTTTAGGATTATAAGATAGGGACTATTGAGTTTCCATTTATAGCCATAAAACCATTAACAAATCTAGTAAATTTAAATTCATATTTGGTGGACTACTAGATGAATGTTTTCTAGAAATTATTTTTATAAGGCCCCAGCCTTAAACCTTAATTAATCTTGAGTTATTACAAGATTACACATTGAGTATCTTTTCGAGTTTAGAGTTTTAGAGAATTAGATCATAAAACTTGCATTACATTCCACATATAAACAAAGTGGTTACATAAAGTTAGTATTCTTCTTTCCCATCAATGGAAACATTTTTAAAATAAAACATGGATTCTTTCTTGACACTTCCTTGACACTATCATCATATCATGTACCTTTCCCTTGACCTGTGAAAAACATTTCAAAAAAACTTGGGATGAGCATAAAAAGCTCAGTAAGGGATTTAAAAATATGGAAAGAAAACATGGGTACAAATATACATAAGAATGAAATCATACTTTACCCATAAAACATGAGCACTTTAATATACCTCATCAAATCATGAATAAATCATAGAAATCATAATACATAAAGGTAACTTGAGGAATTCATAACATTCTTACGTAGGGAGTAACCCTCTTGGTTACGTTTGGAATACCCATCACAGTATATTCCCTAAATCTCTTTGGAGAAACCTTAACATTTAACACCTTCGCGTTACCCAATGCATTGGAGAGCTATATCGGGCTCAATCGCCCTTAGTTTATCACAGAACCACCCGTCTTCATAATAATGCCCAAGAACCTCAACATAATCGTATCACATAAAACATGCATAAAGGAAACATAACATTCCCACCTTTAAATCACAAGATATCAATACAACACATTGATATAAAAATGTTATGAAAACCATTTTCAATGCCAAAATAAATGAAAAGTAGAACATGGTATTTATTTTTCTTTTAAAAAGAAGGTATGTCTTATAGAGGAAGCTCAAACTCGAATAATGGTCACGGCGGCGGAGAAGTCATTGTCACCGCATACGTATGACAAAAACATTCCCTTTTTTCATTTAGTAAGTGCTTCGTATAAAAAATATTACTTTTGAATAAACATAAAAGTCAAAGGGGTTTATACACCATATAAAAGAAGGTAGTGTATAAAACAAAATATGCCTCAATGAAAGGAGATTGAGACGAAGTCCCATACCTCAGATATCAATTGACTCGATCATTATTTAATGTCATGAATAATAAACTTGAGTTAATTTCTACTTGCTTAAGAACCTTTTTTAAGTTCATTATTCCTTTTATATCACTTATTTCCATGTCATGAACACTATGTAATTATTTAAGTTAATAACGGTCGTTTTAACGATCATTGGTACTTGAGTCAAAAATAAACCCTTTATAATTACAAGTTATTCATGTATCCATTATATCCAGAATTATAATAATGATTTATATATCATATATATCTAGTATATACATGAATTTATAATATTACATAATCATTTAGAGGTAAGAAATGAAATGCACCGTTCATGTAGACGGTAAGTCGTACGTACACATGAACGCTACGTTCATTTCTATTTCATATTTTATAGAATGGAATCATAATTATATAAAGGTATATTATAATTCCAGTATAATATAATATATAATATCATATTTCCATCCTTTATATGTCCCACATATGGTATTTAACGAATCAAATCACTTTGAGGGGGCGGTAGTCCGCACTTCCTTAAATGAAGATATCGCGTTTACCAATAATGGAAACCATAAAGGTATGCACAAAATGAAAAATACAGAAGCTTAAGGAAAACATAAACAGATTATATATAATATATAAATATAGTGACATCTTAATGGCCACCTTTGATGGTGTTAAAATAATGTTGAACAATCATCGTTTCGGGAGGCATAAATTCACCATCCACGGAAACAGTATGTCCTTTAACCATTAGATGTAGGTGTGTGTAAGTGTAGATCGAATACTTATTATAACAACATCCTAGTATATTGAATATATTGTATATGTTACAAAATAAATGAATAAAAAGAGTTTAGTGGGTTGGAGAATCAAAATAAAATAAAAGGACTCAAGTGAAGACATTACCTTAAAATCGGGTAACTCCCTTTGGTTTGAGCTCAAAGGATTCCTTGGGAAGACTTCTGCCCAAAGTGAGGCTTCAAAGAGTAATATAGGGATGTGGGGAGAAAAAATGGGCAGGGTTTGGCTGAGCCAAATTTTGGCCGGAGAAAGAAAGGAAGTGATGGCAAGAGGGGGGTGAATTGCCTTTTAAAAATTAATTAACAATAAAAATCAAAGTAAAAAGAGCAGCGGAAATAAAGGAGGAAAAACACACAACTTGATAACGGAGTTCGGCTTAACCCAAAGCCTACGTCTCCGCTCCCAACTCAACCGTTGAGAGATTTACTACCGCTTGCTTTTCAATGGTTTTAGCAAGAAACCCACTAGACTTTACAGGTAGTCTAGAACCTATTACAGCTTGCTTTTAATGGTAATGCAAGAACCCACTTGCTTTTAATGGTTGAGCAAGAACCCACTAGCCTTCTTACAGATGAAGGCTAGCTCACCTATGTCTCAAGCATTTTAAAGGAAATGCTTGACCAACCTCTTCACACCTTAAAGGTGATGTGAAAACCCAAAAGAATGGAGGATGAGAGAAATGGGAGTTTGTAGGCACAAACTCAATTTAAAGCTCAAAATGAATAAAGCAATGAAAAACCGTAATGTGGAGAAGTCTTGGGAGCCAATGGATTGAAGGAGTTGATGAAGAGCGCTCCCAAGCTTCTTTGGTGGTGCTCCTTGGATGTGGAAGTGTGTTGGAGCAAGTGGGGTTCCCTTGGAGGAATGCGCCGGAGGTTCGCCAAATGATCAAAATGTGTCCCGTGGGCTTCACAAGTGTTCCAGTATTGTTCCGGGGCTTCCTAGTCCTTTATTTATAGAGGGGGAACCCTCATATGGCCTTTGGAGGACTTCGGAGCCGTTGGAAAAGGCTTCGGAGCCGTTGGGAGGCAAGTGGACAAGTCTGGTCAAAGGCCCAACGGCTAGTTTGACTGGCTCCACCGGCTGATCGGTGCAGAGCCACCGGTTGGCCGGTGCTTGCAAAATGGAGAGGCCTTCGGGCTCAGGCGCCACCGGCTGGCCGGTTAGGAGGCCACCGGTTGGCCGGTGCAGAGGCAGTAGCAAACACTGTTCTGGCTGGGTGCCACCGGCTGGCCGCTGGTGTGACACCGGTTGGCCGGTGGTCTGGACAGAGGGATGACTTCTGTCCAGGCCTCCATCGGCTGGCCGGTGGTCTACCACCGGTTGGCCGGTGGACTGAATTTCAGTCCACTTTGGCTTCTTTCTTTCTTGGCCCAATTCTTTGGCCACCTGAAATCATGCCTATCATCCAAAAACACTTAAAACAAGATTAGATAAATAAGAGAGTGATTGTGATCATGAAAATTAAACCACGAGGGGTACGAGAGGTACAACAATCTCCCCCTATTTTGATGATCACAATCACCAAAACAAACAATGTAAAAAATGAAATGGGAGGCATGATTTAAAATATTTTTCCCCCAATCAACCAAGAATTTCTCCCCCTTTGTGATTATCAAAATAGCACGGGGCATAAAACTTGATTGAGGGAAATGGTTGAAAAACAAGATAGAGTTTTTAAACCAATTGAATTTTTGAAATTTGAATTGAAAGTTTTGAATTGATAATTTTGAATTGAAAGTTGAATTGAAAATTTTGAATCGAAAATGAAAATTTTGAATTGAAAGTTTTGAAATGAAATCAAAAAGGCTTAAACGATCCTAACTCCCCCTAAATAAAAACAACAAATCACCGGGGAGAGGATTTTGGAACCGAGACAAATTTTGGCCCGGAGAGACTCGCTAAGAGGGATTTTTCAATCCACACTTGTCTAGTGGCGGTTCTTCTCCTAAGAAATTCATCACTAAGGAAAATGGTTTTGGGCCTACCATACCGGGCATTTTTGCAATTGCACTCATAAATTAAGTGCCTGGGTTTTTTACAATAATTGCAAAATTTAAATTGAGAGCTCCCCCTTACAAAAACAGTTGGAGTATGGGAAGAGGAAGCTTTCTTGGAATAGCCAATCCCTTCGGTGGTTCTAGATATCCGTTGGGAACCAAGCAATTTGGTCAAATTTTGTTCACCTTGGGTGAACTTAGCTAAGTATTCCCTTAAATCTTTGATAGTTGATTCCATGGAATCAACATCGGGAAGGTTTTAGATTTTGAGGGACAACTCTTCCTTTTCTTTGAGAAGTTGTTCTTTTTCGGAAGAGAGTTTTTTGAAATTATTTTTTAAAGCAACAAATTTGGAAGAAAGTTCGTGAAAACCTTCCTCCAATTTATCTCTTGCATGTTGGAGATCCTCATATGATAAATGATTAAAATAATTGGAAGAACTAGAGGAAGAGGAGTCGGAAGAGGTTACCTCATGAAATGCCATTAGGCATTTGTTACCGTTGTCACTTGAGGAGGAGGAGGAGGAGGAGGATGTGGAGCTATCACTCCATGTGGCCTTGAATTCCTTCTTCTTTTCCTTTTGCTTGGACTTTTTCTTGTTGAGTGGACAATCGGGCTTGTAATGGCCTTTCTCGCCGCACCCGTAACATGTTACCTTGGGCTCGGATTTTTCGTTGGGTTTTTCCTTTTGAGCCTTGCGAGATTTCTTCTTCTTGTGCTTCTTCATGAACTTGTGCATCTTGCGGGCAAGATTCTCCATTTCAGAATCGCCGCTTGAAGAGGAAGAAGAGGAGGAGGAGGAGGAGCTATCTTCTTGTTGAACTTTGAAGGCATGTTCTTTGGAACTTTGATAGGTTTGCCTTCTTTTTCAGCTTGCCTCCTCATGGTGATCTCATAGGTCATGAGAGATCCGATGAGCTCTTCGACCGGCATGTTTTTGATGTCCTTTGCTTCTTGGATTGCCGTGACTTTCGGTGCCCATGTGCTTGGTAGGATCCAAAGGATCTTCTTGACCATTGTTTCTGCAGACACATCATCTCCAAGAGATTTTCTACCATTCAAAACATCAGTAAAGCGTGTAAACATTTCAGAAATAGATTCAGATGGATGCATGGAAAAAGACTCAAAATCTTGACGGAACATGTCCAATCGAGTATCCTTCACTTTGTTGGTCCCCTCATGGGTAACCTCCAAAAGTTTCCAAATTTCATGTGAGGAGGTGCATGTGGAAACTCGATTTAATTAATTACGATCAAGGCCACAATGTAGAGCGTTCATGGCTTTGCCATCAAGCTCGAAATTTTTAATATCGGCTTGAGTCCATTTGGATTCATCGGGAGAGGAGAGAGAATAACCATGCATGACAATTTTATAAATGGGATAACCTTTGCTTCTAAGAAAAGTGGTCATGCGGGTCTTCCAATATGTATAGTCGGTTCCATCAAAAAATGGAGCACGACCCAAAGAAAAGCCTTCAGGGGCGAAAGAAGACGAAGCCATCACAATGGATCTTAAATTTGAAACCGGTGAAGGTATTACTCAAATTTTGCCTCTGATACCAATTTTTGGCCGGAGAAAGAAAGGAAGTGATGGCAAGAGGGGGGGTGAATTGCCTTTTAAAAATTAATTAACAATAAAAATCAAAGTAAAAAGAGCAGCGGAAATAAAGGAGGCAAAACACACAACTTGATAACGGAGTTCGGCTTAACCCAAAGCCTACGTCTCCGCTCCCAACTCAACCATTGAGAGATTTACTACCGCTTGCTTTTCAATGGTTTTAGCAAGAAACCCACTAGACTTTACAGGTAGTCTAGAACCTATTACAGCTTGCTTTTAATGGTAATGCAAGAACCCACTTGCTTTCAATGGTTGAGCAAGAACCCACTAGCCTTCTTACAGGTGAAGGCTAGCTCACCTATGTCTCAAGCCTTTTAAAGGAAAGGCTTGACCAACCTCTTCACACCTTAAAGGTGATGTGAAAACCCAAAAGAATGGAGGATGAGAGAAATGGGAGTTTGTAGGCACAAACTCAATTTAAAGCTCAAAATGAATAAAGCAATGAAAAACCGTAATGTGGAGAAGTCTTGGGTGCCAATGGATTGAAGGAGTTGATGAAGAGCGCTCCCAAGCTTCTTTGGTGGTGCTCCTTGGATGTGGAAGTGTGTTGGAGCAAGTGGGGTTCCCTTGGAGGAATGCGCCGGAGGTTCGCCAAATGATCAAAATGTGTCCCGTGGGCTTCACAAGTGTTCTGGTATTGTTCCGGGGCTTCCTAGTCCTTTATTTATAGAGGGGGAACCCTCATATGGCCTTTGGAGGTCTTCAGAGCCGTTGGAAAAAGATTCGGAGCCGTTGGGAGGCAATTGGACAAGTCTGGTCAAAGGCCCAACGGCTAGTTTGACTGGCTCCACCGGCTGACCGGTGCAGAGCCACCGGTTGGCCGGTGCTTGCAAAATGGAGAGGCCTTCGGGTTCAGGCGCCACCGGCTGGCCGGTGAGGAGGCCACCGGTTGGCCGGTGCAGAGGCAGTAGCAAACACTGTTCTGGCTGGGTGCCACCGGCTGGCCGCTGGTGTGACACCGGTTGGCCGGTGGTCTGGACAGAGGGATGACTTCTGTCCAGGCCTCCATCGGCTGGCCGGTGGTCTACCACCGGTTGGCCGGTGGACTGAATTTCAGTCCACTTTGGCTTCTTGCTTTCTTGGCCCAATTCCTTGGCCACCTGAAATCATGCCTATCATCCAAAAACATTTAAAACAAGATTAGATAAATAAGAGAGTGATTGTGATCATGAAAATTAAACCACGAGGTGTACGAGAGGTACAACAATCTCCCCCTATTTTGATGATCACAATCACCAAAACAAAAAATGTAAAAACTGAAATGGGAGGCATGCTTTAAAAGATTTTCCTCCCAATCAACCAAGAATTTCTCCCCCTTTGTGATTATCAAAATAGCACGGGGCATAAAACTTCATTGAGGGAAACGGTTGAAAAACAAGATAGAGTTTTTAAACCAATTGAATTTTTGAAATTTGAATTGAAAGTTTTGAATTGATAATTTTGAATTGAAAGTTGAATTGAAAATTTTGAATCGAAAATGAAAATTTTGAATTGAAAGTTTGGAAATGAAATCAAAAAGGCTTAAACGATCCTAACTCCCCCTAAATAAAAACAACAAATCACCGGGGAGAGGATTTTGGAACCGAGACAAATTTTGGCCCGGAGAGACTCGCTAAGATGGATTTTTCAATCCACACTTGTCTAGTGGCGGGTCTTCTCCTAATAAATTCATCACTAAGGAAAATGGTTTTGGGCCTACCTTCCCGGGCATTTTTGCAATTCCACTCATAAATTAAGTTCCTGGGTTTTTTACAATAATTGCAAAATTTAAATTGAGAGCTCCCCCTTACAAAAACAGTTGGAGCATGGGAAGAGGAAGCTTGCTTGGAATAGCCAAGCCCTTCGGTGGTTCTAGATATGCGTTGGGAACCAAGAAATTTGGTCAAATTTTGTTCACCTTGGGTGAACTTAGCTAAGGATTCCCTTAAATCTTTGATAGTTGATTCCATGGAATCAACATCGGGAAGGTTTTGGATTTTGAGGGACAACTCTTCCTTCTCTTTGAGAAGTTGTTCTTTTTCGGAAGAGAGTTTTTTGAAATTCTTTTTTAAAGCAACAAATTTGGAAGAAAGTTCGTGAAAACCTTCCTCCAATTGATCTCTTGCATGTTGGAGATCCTCATATGATAAATGATTAAAATAATTGTAAGAACTAGAGGAAGAGGAGTCGGAAGAGGTTACCTCATGAAATGCCATTAGGCATTTGTTACCGTTGTCACTTGAGGAGGAGGAGGAGGAGGATGTGGAGCTATCACTCCATGTGGCCTTGAATGCCTTCTTCTTTTCCTTTTTCTTGGCCTTTTTCTTGTTGAGTGGACAATCGGGCTTGTAATGTCCTTTCTCGCCGCACCCGTAACATGTTACCTTGGGCTCGGATTTTTCGTTGGGTTTTTCCTTTCGAGCCTTGCGAGATTTCTTCTTCTTGTGCTTCTTCATAAACTTGTACATCTTGCGAGCAAGATTCTCCATTTCGGAATCGCCGCTTGAAGAGGAATAAGAGGAGGAGGAGGAGGAGCTATCTTCTTGTTGAACTATGAAGGCGATGTTCTTTGGAACTTTGATAGGTTTGCCTTCTTTTTCAGCTTGCCTCCTCATGGTGATCTCATAGGTCGTGAGATATCCGATGAGCTCTTCGACCGGCGTGTTTTTGATGTCCTTTGCTTCTTGGATTGCCGTGACTTTCGGTGCCCATGTGCTTGGTAGGATCCAAAGGATCTTCTTGACCATTGTTTCTGTAGACACATCATCTCCAAGATATTTTCTACCATTGAAAACATCAGTAAAGCATGTAAACATTTCAGAAATAGATTCAGATGGATGCATGGAAAAAGACTCAAAATCTTGACGGAACATGTCCAATCAAGTATCCTTCACTTTGTTGGTCCCCTCATGGGTAACCTCCAAAAGTTTCCAAATTTCATGTGAGGAGGTGCATGTGGAAACTCGATTTAATTCATTACGATCAAGGCCGCAATGTAGAGCGTTCATGGCTTTTCCATCAAGCTCGAAATTTTTAATATCGGCTTGAGTCCATTTGGATTCATCGGGAGAGGAGAGAGAATAACCATGCATGACAATTTTATAAATGGGATAACCTTTGCTTCTAAGAAAAGTGGTCATGCGGGTCTTCCAATATGTATAGTCGGTTCCATCAAAAAATGGAGCACGACCCAAAGAAAAGCCTTCGGGGGCAAAAGAAGACGAAGCCATCACAATGGATCTTAAATTTGAAACCGGTGAAGGTATTACTCAAATTTTGCCTCTGATACCAATTTTTGGCCGGAGAAAGAAAGGAAGTGATGGCAAGAGGGGGGGTGAATTGCCTTTTAAAAATTAATTAACAATAAAAATCAAAGTAAAAAGAGCAGCGGAAATAAAGGAGGCAAAACACACAACTTGATAACGGAGTTCGGCTTAACCCAAAGACTACGTCTCCGCTCCCAACTCAACCGTTGAGAGATTTACTACCGCTTGCTTTTCAATGGTTTTAGCAAGAAACCCACTAGACTTTACAGGTAGTCTAGAACCTATTACAGCTTTCTTTTAATGGTAATGCAAGAACCCACTTGCTTTCAATGGTTGAGCAAGAACCCACTAGCCTTCTTACAGGTGAAGGCTAGCTCACCTATGTCTCAAGCCTTTTAAAGGAAAGGCTTGACCAACCTCTTCACACCTTAAAGGTGATGTGAAAACCCAAAAGAATGGAGGATGATAGAAATGGGAGTTTGTAGGCACAAACTCAATTTAAAGATCAAAATAAATAAAGCAATGAAAAACTGTAATGTGGAGAAGTCTTGGGCGCCAATGGATTGAAGGAGTTGATGAAGAGCGCTCCCAAGCTTCTTTGGTGGTGCTCCTTGGATGTGGAAGTGTGTTGGAGCAAGTGGGGTTCCCTTGGAGGAATGCGCCGGAGGTTCGCCAAATGATCAAAATGTGTCTCGTGGGCTTCACAAGTGTTCCGGTATTATTCTGGGGCTTCCTAGTCCTTTATTTATAGAGGGGGAACCCTCATATGGCCTTTGGAGGTCTTCGGAGCCATTGGAAAAAGCTTCGGAGCCGTTGGGAGGCAAGTGGACAAGTCTGGTCAAAGGCCCAACGGCTAGTTTGACTGGCTCCACCGGCTGACCGGTGCAGAGCCACCGGTTGGCCGGTGCTTGCAAAATGGAGAGGCCTTCGGGTTCAGGCGCCACCGGCTAGCCGGTGAAGAGGCCACCGGTTGGCCGGTGCAGAGGCAGTAGCAAACACAGTTCTGGCTAGGTGCCACCGGCTGGCCGCTGGTGTGACACCGGTTGGCCGGTGGTCTACCACCGGTTGGCCGGTGGACTGAATTTCAGTCCACTTTGGCTTCTTGCTTTCTTGGCCCAATTCCTTGGCCACCTGAATTCATGCCTATCATCCAAAAACACTTAAAACAAGATTAGATAAATAAGAGAGTGATTGTGATCATGAAAATTAAACCACAAGGGGTACGAGAGGTACAACACCAAAGGCTTTGGGAGTGTGGGTAAAGAGGTAGAGGTGGGGGCCTTTTATAAGAGGAGAGGAGGGGCACTCTTGGAAAGTAAAGAAATGTTACTTTATTTGAAAATATTTTTCGGATTCAAAAGGTCCCACATTGATATAATTAGAGGGTAATGTGTAAGGGTTCGAAATCCACCCATACAATAGGTTTTGGACATGTTTAGGTCATAGATTTTACATTATCATTTCATTTTATTTAAATCCTTTATTAATGAGGTAATCGCTGCATCATCATGATGTCATAAATAATTTAATTTATTTAAATTCTAAAAATTATGAAAAAAATACTGTGATGTAGGAAATATTTGAATCTCTCCAATGAATATTTATAGTCTAAAATATCATCTATGTAGACAAAATTAAAAATGTTTTAATCAGGTGATACATTCTTGTTATATTTACTTTCTTAAAAAAAATAAAAAGATAACAAGTCACGTTCCACAAAAGTGATTCCATGGGGTCCCCAAGTTTGGAACAAGATGTCCCATGGTCGGTCATGAGACAACTTGTAACCTTAGGACACATGTTGTGGTCTTTTTGTATTATTATGATATCATTTTATTATCTTTAACTACCTGATTACTCATTAATCAAGATAATTAAAGATAATTACCATCGTTACTATTCATAATGTCCAAAAACAAAAGAGTCTTGATTACATAATTTGGAACTTTTGATTCCAAATATGTAATCCATTTTACCAAATTCCAAACAAATATATTGAAATAATTGATTTAAAAATAATTTCTGTTGTCAAAACAAATAGCGGGTTTTTTTAAACAATATCTATGAAAAGTTTGGCATTAGTTTATGACCAATTCCAAAGTGAAATTATTCCTAATGACCACCATTGGATTAAATGGTAAAAATATATTCATATTACACTTTAAGACCAATTAAAAGGATAATATAACCATATAATTAAATTAAATGAAAAAGCAGTTTTGATGTAAAATGCAGTATTTTTCACTATTCATTAAAAAATGAACATTGTCAGAAAAATACCAAAAATTTATCCAAAGTAAATTTCAATGTCCCAATCATAATGAATATGTTTATTTTGACAAATATATAATATAAAATTGTCAAATGTTTGATTTAAAAAGGTTTTTCCATCAAAAGGTAGTAAAATAATCTTTTAAGAATATTAGTGTATTCCATGCATAAGATTGTATTTATTTTCATTTTAAGCCTCTAAAACACTATCTTAATCATTAATAGACATAGATAAAAATATATATTATTAATTACTTACTTGGGATGTTACATCCTTCCCCCCTTTATAAAATTGTGTCCCCGCAATTTATTTACTTATCGAATAAATAGGGGTACTTATCCCTCATTGAATTTTCAGATTCCCATGTTGCCTCTTCCATCATGTGGTTTTTCAACAAAACCATTACCTGATTAATCACCTTATTTCTTAACACTTTCTCCCTGTGGTAAAGAATTTGTCCTGGTTGTTCCTCATAAGATAGGTTCTCTTCCAGCTGAACTACCTCTGGACTCAAAACGTGAGAGGGATCTGGCATATACTTTCTCAACATCGAAACATGAAAAACATTGTGTACCTGAGATAAACTCGGAGGTAAAGCCACCCGGTATGCAACTGATCCAACTCTCTCCATAATTTTATATGGTCCACTGAACCTTGGACTCAGCTTTCCTTTCTTACCAAATCGAATCACACTTTTCCATGGTGAGACTTTGAGAAAAACATGATCACCTACCTCAAAAGATAGATCCTTCCTCCTGTTGTCTGCATAACTCTTTTGCCTACTCTGAGTTGTTCTCATGTGTTTCTGAATCAGCTGAACTTTTTCTGCCATATCTTCTACTGATTCTGGTCCCATCAACTTCCTTTCACCCACTTCATCCCAGAAAGCTGGAGTTCGACACCGCTTCCCATATAACGCCTCAAAGGGCGCCATCTATATACTGGAATGAAAACTGTTATTATATGAAAATTCAACCAAAGAAAGAAGTTGGTCCCAACTTCCCTGATAATCCATAGAGGAAGAACATAGCATATCCTCCAATTTCTGAATTGTTCGTTCTGATTGCCCATCTGATTGAGGATGAAATGTTGTACTAAAATTTAATTCAGTACCCAACGACTTCTGAAGGCCCTTCCAAAAGATAGATGTAAACCTGGGATCACGATCGGATACAATGGAGAGAGGAACTCCATGTAACCTGAATATCTCTTTAAGATACAAACGGGAAAGTATATATAGGGAAAAGGTATCTCGTATAATAAGGAAATGAGCAGATTTAGTCAAGAAATCAACAATAACCCAGATTGCATTATTACCTCGATATGTCTTCGGTAATCCCACAACAAAGTCCATGGATATATTCTCCCATTTCCACTCTGGCACTGGTAAAGGCTAAATCATCCCTTTCGGTAACTTCTGCTCTGCTTTAACCTACTGACAAGTCAAACACTTCACAGTAAAATCAGTAATATCTCTTTTCATTCCATCCCACCAGTAATACTCCCGCAGATCTCTGTACATCATAGTACTGCCAGGATGAACTGAAAATGGAGAACTATGAGCTTCACATAACAACTCTCTCTTCAACTGTAAATCACAAGGCACACACAATACCTTCCCAAATATCAAAACGCAATCATTATCAATGTTGAATTCAGGCAACTTACCTTTCTGAACTAGCTCTACCTTTTTCTGCAACTCATTGTCTTGCTTCTGTGCTTGCTTGATTCTATCTGATAGAGATGATCTCACTGATACCTGAAACAAAACAGAAGAACTTCCTACACCAAAAACTTCTATTCCAAATTTCATCAAATCCTTAACTAAAGGATCACATTCCAAATGCAACATTGTTAATGAATCATTAATTTTTAGAATCAAAGAATCAACCACTTTATTTTCTTTTCCCGGATGGTAATGAATTGTACAATCATAATCCTTGATTAATTGAAGCCATCTCCTCTGTCTCATGTTTAACTCTTTCTGAGTGAATATATACTTTAAACTTTTGTGATCAGTATATATTTCACACTTTACTCCATACAAATGATGCCTCCAAATTTTTAAAGGGAAAACAACAGCAGCTAATTCCAAATCATGTGTAGGGTAATTTACCTCATGAGTTTTCAACTGTCGTGAAGCATAAGCAATTACCTGATCATTTTGCATTAGGACGCAACCAATTCCTTTCAATGAAGCATCACTGTATATAAAAACCTCACCATTACTGGAAGGTAGTGCCAAAACTGGAGCATTCACCAATCTTCTTTTCAATTCCTAAAAACAATAATCACATTCTTTTGTCCAAATAAACTTAACACCCTTCCGAGTTAGCTTAGTCATTGGACTAGATAACTGTGAAAAATTTCTAACAAACCTTCGGTAATATCCTGCCAAACCAAGGAAGCTTCGAATCTTAGTTACATTTGTGGGTCTTGGCCAGTCTTCTACAACTTTTGTTTTTGCAGGATCAACAGTTATCCAATATTTGGAAACAATGTGACCAAGGAAAGAAATTTGTTGCAACCAAAACTCACACTTTCTGAATTTCCCATACAATTTATTTTCTTTTAAGTTTTTCAAAATAACCCTTAAATGTCTTTAATGCTCCTATTTGCTTTTAGAAAACACCAAAATATCATCAATAAAAACAACCAACATTTTTCACCTGATTCAACTGAGCCATCACTGCAGCAAACTGTTTAGTTCTGATTCTGACCATCTCAGGATACTGATTTGAAAGGTCATTTCCCTCTGTATGCCTTCCCAGAAAAGCTGTTTTGTTTCCTCTATGAAAAACCATTCTTAACAAACATGTCTCAGATGAAGCAACGTGGTAATCTTCAAATGCTGTATCATTTCAAAAAAAATATTTCTGGATAATCATTTAATAAAATTCTAACTCCTAAAGTTATCTAAACCGACCTCTGATACCAACTATAAGGCCCCATCCTTAAACCTTACTTAATATTGAGTTATTACAAGATTACACATTGAGGATCTTTTTGGGTTTAGAGTTTTAGAGAATTAGATCATAAAACTTGCATTACATTGCACATATAAACAAAGTGGTTACATAAAATAGTATTATTCTTTCCCATCAATGGAAACATATTTAAAATAAAACATGGATTCTTTCTTGACACTTCCTTAACACTATCATCATATCATGTACCTTTCACTTGACCTGGGAAAAACATTTCAAAAAAACTTGGGATGAGCATAAAAAGATCAGTAAGAGATATAAAAATATGGAAAGGAAACATGGGTATATATATACATAAGAATGAAATCACACTTTACCCATAAAACATAATCACTTTAACATACCTCATCAAATCATGAATAAATCATATAAATCATAATACATAAATGTAACTTGAGGCATTCATAACATTTTTACGTAGAGAGTAACCCTCTTGGTTACGTTTGGAATAACCATCACAGTATATTCCCTAAATTTCTTCAAAGAAACCTTAACGTTTCACTCCTTCGCGTTACCCAGTGCATTGGAGAGCTATATCGGGCTCACCCACCCTTGGTTTATCACGGAACCACCCGTCTTCATAATAATTCCCAAGAACCTCAACATAATTGTATCACATAAATCATGCATAAAGGAAACATAACATTCCCACCATTAAATCACAAGATATCAATACAACACATTGATATAAAAACGTTATGAAAACCATTTTCTATACCAAAATAA
Source organism: Viscum album (assembly GCA_963277665.1). Lineage (NCBI taxonomy): Eukaryota > Viridiplantae > Streptophyta > Magnoliopsida > Santalales > Viscaceae > Viscum > Viscum album. Next base: position 1,358,449,724 of record OY728148.1, read on the forward strand.
AAGAAAAGTAAAACATGGTATTTATTTTTCTTTTAAAAAGAAGGTATGTCTTGTAGAGGAAGTCGAAACTCGAATAATGGTCACGGCGGCGGAGAAGTCGTTGTCGCCGTATACGTATGACAAAAACATTCCATTTTGTCGTTTAGTAAGCGCTTAGTATAAAAAATATTCATTTTTAATAAACACAAAATTCAAAGGGGTTTATACACCATATAAAAGAAGGTTGTGTATAAAACAAAATATGCCTCAATGAAAGGAGATTGAGACGAAGTCCCATACCTCGGGTCCAACATGACTCGATTGTTCTTTAATGTCCTGAATAATAATCTTGAGTTAATTTATACTTTCTTAAGAACCTTTTTTAAGTTCATTTTTCCTTTTATATCACTTATTTCCATGTCATGAACACTATGTAATTATTTAAGTTAATAACGGTCGTTTTAATGATCATTGGTACTTGAGTCAAAAATAAACCCTTTATAAATACAAGTTGTTCATGTATCCATTATATCCATAATTATAATCATGATGTATATATCATATATATCGAGTATATACATGCATTTATAATATTACATAATCATTTAGAGGTAATAAATTAAATGCACCGTTCATGGAGACGGTAAGTCGTACGTACGCATGAACGCTACTTTCATTTCTATTTCATATTTTATAGAATGGAATAATAATGATATAAAGGTATATTATAATTCCAGTATAATATCATATATAATATCATAGATCCATCCTTTATACATCCCACATATGGTATTTAACGAATAAAATCACTTTGAGGGGGCGGTAGTCCGCACTTCCTTAAATGAAGATATCGCGTTTACCCATAATGGAAACCATAAATGTATGCCCAAAATGAAGAATACAGAATCTTAAGGAAAACATAAACATATTATATATCATATATTAATATAGTGACATCTTAATGTCCACCTTTGAAGGTGTTAAAAGAATGTTGAACAATCATCGTTTCGGGAGACATAAATTCACCATCCACCGAAATAGTATGTCCTTTAACCATTAGATGTAGGTGTGTGTAAGTGTAGCTCGAATACATCATATAACAACATCCTAGTATATTTAAGATATTGGAGTTTTTACAAATGAAATGAATAAAAAGATTTTAGGGGGTTGGGGAATCACAATAAAACAAAAGGACTCAAGTGAAGACATTACCTTAAAATCGGGTAACTCCCTTTGGTTTGAGCTCAAAGGCTTCCTTGGGAAGACTTCTGCCCAAATTGATGATTCAAGGAGTAAGAGACGGATGTGGGGAGACAAAATGGGCAGGGTTTGTCCGAGAAAAAGGCTTTGGGAGTGTGGGTAAAGAGGTAGAGGTGGGGGCCTTTTATAAGAGGAGAGGAGGGGCACTCTTGGAAAGTAAAGAAATGTTACTTTATTTGAAAATGATTTTCGGATTCAAAAGGACCCACATTGATATAATTTGAGGGTAAGGTGATAAGGGTTCTAAATAAACCCATCCAATATGTTTTGGACATGTGTAGGTCATAGATTTTACATTATCATTTCATTTTATTTAAATCCTTTATTAATGAGGTAATCACTGCATCATCATGATGTCATAAATAATTTAATTTATTTAAAGTCTAAAAATTATGAAAAAAATACTATGATGTAGGAAATCCTTTTAGTTTTCCAATTAATATTTATAGTCTAAAATATCAACTATGTAGACAAAATTAAATAAGTTTTAATCAGGTGATACATTCTTGTTATATTTACTTTCTTAAAAAAAATAAAAAGATAACAAGTCACATTCAACAAAAGTGATTCCATGGGGTCCCCAATTTTGGAAAAAGACATCCCATGGTCGGCCATGAGACAACCAGTAGCCTTAGGACACATTTTTTGGTATTTTTTTATTATTATGATATCATTTTGTTATCTTTAACTACCTGATTACTCATTAATCAAGATAATTAAAGATAATTACCATCGTTACTATTCATAATGTCCAAAAACAAAAGAGTCTGGATTACATAATTTGGACCTTCTGATTCCAAATATGTAATACATTTTACCAAACTACAAACACATAAATTGCAATATTTGATTTAAAAACAATTCTCGTTTTCAAAACAAATAGCGTGTTTTTTTTGAAACAATATCTATGAAAAGATTGGCATTAGTTTATGACAAATTCCAAAGTGAAATTATTCCTAATGACCACCATTGGATTAAATGGTAAAAATATATTCAGATTACACTTTAAGACCAATTAAAAGGATAATCTAACCATATAATTAAATTAAATTAAAGAGCAGTTTTGATGTAAAATGCAGTATTTTTCACTATTCATTAAAAAATAAACATTGTCAGAAAAATACCAGAAATTTATCCAAAGTAAATTTCAATGTACGAATCATAATGAATACGTTTATTTTGACAAATATAGATTATAAAATTTTCAAAAGTATGATTTAAAAAGGGTTTTCCATCAAAAGATAGTAAAACAATCTTTTAAGAATATTAGTGTATTCCATGCATAAGATTGTATTTATTTTCATTTTAAGCGTCTAAAACACTATCTTAATCATTAATAGACATAGATAAAAATATATATTATTCATTAATTACTTGGTATGTTACAATTTTTGTGGGACTTACATAGAAACATTAATTTATAATTTATCTTAATTAATTTTAAATATACATTCTACAAAATGCTTGGCTCATAATTAATATAGATCCAAGAAGAATAGATCATCTTGTTCATGCATAATATATCCTCATAAGGAGTTTATATTTCACACGGAATATAACCCAATGAAATTATTGTTTTGGATGTTGGGATTGAACCTCAGTGAGGAATATTATATATCCTAGTGAAGATAAGTCCAAACCTATGTATTTTTAGTTTCACATTTTATGTTCATATGTTAGTATATTACCATGATATTTGGCATGATGTAGTAAGGACATTTTAATACTCGCATCATGTGATTTGGATATTTTCACCATGATAGTTGTGCAAACAAAGGGTTAATTATGGATTGCACATCAGAATACTATATGTATAAATGTACACTTCTTATTATTGGTAACATAACAAATAATTATTAGTGGAATTAATGGAAATATATCCTGATAAATAATGGAACGAGTTTACACCTAGGCCTATATCGTAATAGTGTAGTAGGATGGATATGTGTAGGGATTAAGTGTAAGCATCTAGGAAGTTCCTAACCTGGTATGTGACTCTGATAACGATAGTTATTTTGGAATACACCTAGTAGAAGGCTCTAAATTTTCCTCTACATCATTTATTGTGTCAAAGTTGTCCTCTAAATGTTATGTTTAACTAGGTGTTAGATATGGGGCATCTATGATGGGAATCTTGATTTGGGAGAAGTTTCACTAGTTACCACACAATTAAGAACCTCGTTATCAAGGGAATACATAATATCTATTACTCTGATGGACTCATTTGTATGAGAGGAAAACATAGTATAATTATATTAGTATGGGAATATAAGATCTAATCCCCACATTCTGATTTGCATCGCTTGAAAATGTATCTTATGAGGTTATAGTGACGGCCTCCCAAAAATGAACTTTTTTTTAATTTTCACCTTGGAAGAATAGATAAAATGTGGTCATTTTGATGACTTCAAACTAGATATCTAACCTCGATAAAAGTAGAGAATCTAAAGAAACATTATTACTCATAATTGAGTTTCTTCAGAAAGTTCCCTACTATAGGTAGAATGCTTTATGATTTGGAGTATTGTGGTGTAGTTAAAAAATAATTCTCGAATCATCATTTACATATAGAATTTATAATCATTTTATGTTCAAAGTAAATGGTATAAAATGGAATTTATGGCTTCTTGATAATGGTTGATTCTTTACAGATGGTCCTCTAAGAACCATGTTTTTAGGGATTCTCCCTGAAGGTGCCTCACAAACTGGCATGTCGAAAGGTATAATCATGGATGTTCTTTGTGAAAAGGATTATCTAAGGATAATTTTAGTGAGTTACCTATACAATTTGATTCCAAAAATGGATTCACATGATTCCCTATACAAATGGGCTTCATGTTATTTTTCATTGTACCTTCTCTAGCGTATGATTCACAATTACGTATGGGATTTTTTCAAAAAGAGTTGATAATTTTGAGTGAAAATTTGTATTTCATCAAGGAGAAAAGTTTTTAAAATAGGAAAAGTACCATCAAATAGAATTCCCACAATATATAAATGAGTCCTGAAATCATTTTTTGAACATATGAGTAAGTTTTAGGAATAATAAATCTATAAAGGAAGAATTAATGCATGAAATGAGAATGAAGTTACAAATGAATAGTTGTCAGTTACTCTAAATGATGTAAAACCCTGTAGAAAAAAAATTATCCTCTTAAGAATCATGTTTCATGACCAGAAGTGGTGTGAGACTATGAAAGAAGTGTAGGTTCACAATGGGAACATAAAATTCAAAGAAAATTCCATCCAAAAGAGAATATACAATCATAAATTATTACTGGGAGGATGAATTAACCATGTGAGAATGAAGGATCCCCATTATTCCTTCACAAAATTATTCCAACAACGATATTTATGTGTGATCATGAAGGAATTTCTTCATGGTGAAATATGTTCTTCCACTTTTTGTTGAATTATTCTTCAAAGTAGGCCTTTACTCTTTGATGGACCACAAAAAATTACCACATCGTAATTGGGTCTAATTGGAATAAATAAAAACTATTTATGAAGAGATAATAAAGTTATCCTATAATTCATATTGTTTCAAATAAGATGAGTGGTTCATATCAGTGTACCACCTTTATAAAAGGTAATGGTGGATCATTCTATAGTTTATAGAAACAACATAGTGAAATCCTTTACTAATGGAGATCCATCTTGAATGAATTCCCTTTTCATTAAAAACATTTTTATGGTAGGTCCTAGATTTTATATGGCCAAATGGTCAATATGTGGTGAATTGAAACTCAAAACTATGGAATACATAACAATTGATGGTGATTCACAACCCTTACACATACTTTTTCAAATCTGTTGTTAAAAACAAATCATAATGCCTTTTTCCAACCAGGAGGTACAAATAAAATGATTGTTAACGTTTTATACATAGAGGACTACCTTGAATAGTAATTAATTTTATTCCACAGAAGAATAAGCTAAATTTTTTATCCCTTTCAATCCTAGGGACACTATCCATGATTGGATTTTAATGGGTAGTCACAACCCACTCAAAATTGATTTCTAATTGGAGTCACAACCCTACACTAAACCAAAAAGACAAGGATAGAAACATGTAACACTATAGAAATATGTATATATAGTGATGTTCTAACTATTGTGGAAAAAAATATTGTTATAGCTTAAAATATTCTCTATAATGAATTGCAACAAAAATTACCACACAAACAATGATCAAATGGTGTATAAAAAAGGTTCTAGCACATCATAGTTTTTTTTGTATCCCTAATAATCCTTATATATTAATATTAATCCATTAAAACTATTTATAACGTTTCTATATGAAAATGAGCTTCAATATATGATTATTTTTTGTATTTACATTGATATTTTTTACTTCTTAATAAGCTACATAATATTTTTTAAAACATAATGAACTGCATATATCATAATATATTTTTAACAAAACACTGTAAAATAATTAATAATTTAATTAATATTATAAATAAAATCAAGTAAAAAATACATAGAATAATCCCATAAATAATGTGATAATAACTCTTCATATTCATAAATATTTCAAATTATGAAATCAAGTTTTCCAATACATAGTATGAATGTTTAATCCATGTGAAAATCAATTAAATCAATACAAAAAACATCCCATATAGTTTTAATATACTTGAAATAATTAATATGCAAGTATATAAAAATTAAATCAAGATAATTTTTTTCTTTATAAATGTAGTATATAAAACTTCTAACAAATGAGTGAAATAAATCATATTGTTCAGTTTTTCATAAGCATGAATTTCAAATGACACATATGAGAATTATGTAATTCTAAAAAGGTTTTTAGGAAAAAAAAAATTCATAACAATTGTGAAGAACTCTAATTGTTGTGAAAAAAAATATTTATTTAAAAATATATTCTTTAAAAAATATATATATATCACATAAAAAAATATTTCCATGTAGGGGATTATTCTATGTGCAATGTTTTCATATAAGTGGGAAAAATGTATGTAACTGTTAATTTATACATATAATATTTCATGTTTCTAAAATTAATTCATTTAAAATTATTTTACAAATAGATAAATACACATAACAAAACTTCTCACATTGGAAAATTCAGGATTTCAATGTTCTCATGTAAGAAAATTCACTTATTCATAATTCCTCTTGAATGAAAATTCTTGTTGGATAATTTTTTGTTAAAAATTTTAAAAAGTTTAAATATTTTGATGAATAATAATTATTCTATATGAAATGTAACCCAGAAAAACATATATAATACTTTAAAATAGTATAGATTTTATTTTTAATGTTGTGTGAAATTATAATTAAGCAATTTTTGATGAAATTAACGAAACACTAGTTATAAGTATCCATCCTGAAATGTTATATAATATAGAGTCCTTAGACTGAAATCCACGTTCTTATATTCCCAAAAAAAAATATGTTTGTAGGTTGAGGTGATTAGTTCATAACTATTACATAACAAACCCATGCATAGTGGAAATAACCTCTTAGTATACAATTTTTTAAAAATATAAATATTATAAAATGAAGAATATTTTATTATCATGAAAAATAATAATGATTTTAAAAATGACCTATTATTTGTTCTTACTCATCCATAAACCCTACGAAAAAATTAAAAAATTTGGCATTAGAAATAAAGCTTAGTATGGGGAATAAAAAAATAAAATCCATTAGTCTAGTGAAAAAAATGAACACCCATAAAAATTTTATCTTTATTAAAATATTATTTTATCATATGAAACAAATAATAACGACATAAAAAACACACAATTATTTTCAAAAAAATCCATTTAAACCCATCGATATAAAATAGAAACCTTTTTATAAATCTTATAGCGTTATGTTCATAAACCATGTAAAATATAACTGGATACTAGAAAAATACATAGGAGAAACATACTCTATTAACTCCCTAATTCATTCCATTGAAGATCAGAAATATTACCCAATGTATTGGAGAGGTATATCAGGTACACTCATCTTATAAGTTGTATCAAGATCCTCGATCATAAATGATGTATCCGGATCACCCATCATATAAGATGTATCAGGCTCACCTATCATCATCTATAATTATCAAGTATTATATCATTAATAAAAATATTATTCTTGTACAATTTCATCCAAAAACTCATGAAAAACTATTATGAATTCATATTAAAAGAATTCAAATCTTGAAATACTTATTCATTCCAAAAACCATTTTTAAAAAACAATTTCTCAGAACAATGGGAAGAATGGATTTTCATTGAATATAATAGGGAATCCTATAAAGGAATATAAACATGAAATAAAAATTATGGTGGTTTTAAAACATAATTATGTTTTATACCATGAGATAGAAAAGTCTTTATTTTTTTTGAAAAGAAATTTAAAATCTACTTTATAAAATACATAAAAACATACTTATTGAAACAATTTGTAAGAAACTCAAAATATACATAAAATTATATTTATAATTATTTAATGTATATATAAATACATTTATAAAATTATTTTCAGAATATGTACTTGGAATAAAATTATTTTTAATATAAATATTTAAAACATTTAAAACATAGTTTGAAGTTAAAAGGTTCCTTACCATGAGTCAAATTCATCATGTAAATTATTTATTTTTCAAAATAATAAACTTATATTAATTATTTAACTGCTTAAGAACGGTTTTCATTTTCATTATTCCTTTTATTTTATTTATTACCTTGTTATATTCAATTACTTCATCAATTAAGTTCACATCAGACGTTTTGATGATATTCGACTCATATGTTAAAAATGACTTTGATGGGTTGACTATGGTCAAGGGTGTAATTATTCCACCATCTATAGAATAATAATCCAAAAATAAAAATAATTTTTACACATCAATTATACAGAATATAACATTGAATATAGTTATGAAAAATGAATTATTTTACAATCATTGAGATAGTAGGACATATGTATGCATGAGTAACATTTTCATTTTTCAAAGATAATGGGGAAATGGTAAATATAATTTTAGTTATTAAAAATAATGATTAAAACATAAATATAATATTATAACGTTAAATAAATTTATATATAAAAACCATGTTATGTGGTCCTAAAAAATTAATCACATCGTTATGTGGAGTGGGAAATCAACATGTACTGATGAACAACATTATCATTATTACATGTATGGAAGGATGTGAAAATTGGTTTTGTGTTATATTTAAATAATGATAAATAGTTCATTAATATATATATATATATATATATATATATATTAATTTCAAAATTTTAAAAATATGTGAAAGGTGGTGGTTGAAAATGAATTGCATCGGTTTGCGAGTGGGTAGTTAACTACACACATGAATGACGATTTCATTAATAATTTGATGGAAGAGGATATGAATATAGATGATTAAATTAACATAAAACTTCTTTGAGAATATATAATATATTGGTTCTATTATTTTATCATTTTTGAATTTTTTTTAAAGCATATATAATAAGAAATAAAATTAAAAGGCTTGGTTAATAACTATTCATCTTCTTCGGAAACATCTTTAGGTTTATACTTGAAGCCTTCCTAGGATGTTTTTATGATCAATAAAGGAATCTAGGTAATGAGGAGATATTATAAGAATGTATTTGATAATTTATTCAATAAATCATTCTCATGAAGTGTGTATAGCATAGTATATAGGGTTTCCTATTATAAGTACAATAGGGAACACAATTGTAAATTTCAAAAATATTAAAATATATTAATGTTTTACTCAAGCCAAATAGATCAGGAATGGTCCATTACGAAACATGAGATGATATATTACCAAAATAATTTCAATAAAATAGTATTTAGAAATTTTTTATGGTCCTATTAACCCATATCTTTAAGGATTCAACCCCGGTTAACCTATTTTAACCATATCTATGGTAATAGATTTTTTCAGTTTTAATATTAATTTTGAAAAAAATTAATATGGACATATATAAAAATATAAAATATGATGATATAAAATGTGGATTTTATTTTATAAAATTAAATTCATATAAGTGGAATAAATTATAAAAATTAAACTAGCTAACAGTAATGAAATACTCTTTTTCTTAAAAATGCATTTTTAAGTAGGAAACTATTTTTATTCCAAATTAAAATATAATATTAACACCAATGACCTTATTTCGATTATTAATAAAATCGATTAACTAATTTTACATTGAAACCACTTAAAAATAAAATTTATGTTTGTAAATTCATGAAATGAAAAGATAGTTTTTATTAAAAATTAGTATTTTTCACAATTCGTTATAAAAATAAAAATTTTCAAAAAGTTCTCAAAAATTCTTCCAAATAAAATTATGACTAGATGAATTCCAAATTGACATAAATTTTGTTTCAAATTAAAATTCTATAATTTTTAATTCATGATTTTGAATAAAATCATATAATGCATTAATACCAAATTTTATAAGAAATAAAGATCTTTTCATTTTGACTATATAATTACATAATTCCCTTATAACTATTATTACTATATAAAATTTAATTAATGAATGTTAATGGGATATGAAAATTATATATATTTTATTACCTTGGTTGTTACAATAGTTCTCAAATCGTAAGGAATAAAAACAAAAATGATTTTTAATTATCAAAGAGACAAATTGAGTCAAGCAGCTACATAACAAACTTCCCATTTTGATAATTTATAAAAAGAATATCATAATATCAAAAATATTTTCCCCAATTTTGATATTATCAAAAAGAATAAAAATAATAAACCTCTTTATGTTGATAGAAATATAGTATAAAAATCACCAAAATATGAAAATTCACATTATGAAAGAAAATTGATTTTTTAAATTTAGTAAAAATATTATTTTAGAAATTATTCCATTTAATTTCAGCTTGTCTTTATTTATATTTTTTCAATTTAAATCTAGTAGTTATTTTAAAAATAAATATGAAGATTTTGAACACTATTGGATGATAAAATGATCAATCCATCATAAAATGAAATTAAAAGTATAATAACAGTTTGAAAATTTTGTATACATAATTAAGGACCCACTATAAATGTTAATAAATTAAAACAATGATTTCATTTGAACAAAAATTATCAACTGTTTACCAAAAAACATATTCCAAAATTAAATAAATTTGAATGTTTTAACTTAACAAACTTATTCAGGCTCCCCTAATACCTATTCTGTGAAGTTATAGTTCCACCACACCATGTCTAAATTTTCATTCACTAAATTATGATATGTCCCAATCCCTAGTGAAAATACAATCTTGTACACTTTCAATAGAAACATATTCAATATGTATATAAACTTTTTAAACATGATCTCTATGAAAATGATATCTAACATCAATATGTTTTTATCCAAAGAGCTATAATAGTTTTTTAGAGGATAAAATATTATAGGTATTATTACAGTAAATAGGCATCCGTTGAAAATAAAACCAACACAAAAAACTATTATTTTAATCCATAATGATTATGAGCTACAAGATGCAGTTGTTAGATATTCAATTTTATCAGAACAAAAACAAACAAAATTATGTTTCTTTTAACTCTAGTAAACGCAAAATTCTCTAATAAAATGACACTATATGATGCGAATTTTCATATCTAGATTTTATCCACAAAATCTAGAAACTGAATAGCTAATAAAATCAAATGATGTTATTTTTTGGTACATTAACATATCTAACAATCCACTTTATGGCCTATAAATTAATTTGTTTTTGGTTAATTTTAAATCTATAACAAAATAAAATAGAAAACATTAAATTAGACCTTATAATAGTTAATTGAAAGAAACAACCAATCATAATTATATAATATTCAAAAACCATATGAATTTCTATATTTATCTAAATATAATTTATAATTATTATACATGAGGTTATTCATAATTTTACATGAATATCATCCAAATTTCTTAACCAAATATTTATTAAACATTAATTGATTATTAAATATACCATCCTTTAATTAAAAAATTCAAATACCAATAATGAAATTGACCTCTCCCATTATATTCAGATAAAATAAAAAAGTTATCAATTCTAAAAATTCAATATAAATATTTTCACAAGAAAATAAAAATATAATATCATTAATAAAAAATTTCACAATAAAAATATCTCCATCACCTTTCTTAATGAATAATATAGGACTGAAATTTTCTTCTTCAAAACAATTTTTTCAAAAGAAAACATGACAACCTCCCATGCTAAGATATATGATCTTATTTAAAACCATATAAATCCAATGGTAAATTAATAACATGATTATAATTCTTCCATTATTAAATATAAGGTTCCTGTAACTTACACATCTTCTTAAATATAACAATTTTAAAAAAATAAATTTGTACATCAATTTTAAACAATTTAAAACCATGAAAATTACCATGTAATAATTGTATTATAATTACTTGTAACCTAAAAACATGTATAAAGATTCTTTAAAATCTCTTAATTTTTTTAAGAATATATTCAAGAAACCAATTTAGTATTCTTTTTATTTTTTTTAAAAAAATCATCCAAATTCTGTCAAAATATCCATTTCGAACCAATTACATGATTCTTGCTATCTCAAAAAACCAAAGTGCACACATTATTTCTTACAAATAGAAAATATAAGTAGAATCATTTAAATATTCTTCAACACTCATAGTTGAAAATACAAAAGGATAATATGATAACAAAAAATATTCACAGCATATCTCTTTGTTTGAACATTTTACTCAAAATTTATAGTTATTTATCAAATGGATCATCTCTCTGAGTCTTTTTATGATTTATATCCTTAAAAACTCATATAGATTTTTATATATTGAGGTTATAAGAATAAATCTATTAGAAACATTAAAAAATATATGCATACCTTCTAACAATAAATTTTTCTCAAGATTTAATTCACGTAGAAGGGTTCTTTTTATTTCATGAGGTGTGTAATTTTTTCCTTTCAGAAATACCATATTATTGTGAAATCTAGGGGCATAAAATTTATAAAAATAGCTATTTTCGTAAAATAATATTTTACTTATGGATACTATAATTCAAAAACATGATTACTTTGATTGATTATAATTAAAATCTCTTTTTATTTTTAACTAATATATAATAATTAAAAAACCTATATAAACCTAAAAATTTACATTCTTAGAAAACAAACACATGTACATCTCATAAGGTCATCAACAATGAAAAAAATATTATTCAAAACAAACTAGTAGGTTTTATAGGAAAAATATATAAATTAATGAGGTCAATATGACTAATATTTTTTACCATTTTAATAATTTTGGAAGACCATTTATGTTCTTACCATTCAAGAAAGATTCACAAAAGAAGTTATTATCTATATTTAACATAGGTATTTACATAACATGAATATGCTTGGGAAACTTATTTAATAACATGAAATTGAGAATCCTTATTCTTCTATGCTACAAAATGTCATTTTATTGCATGTAATTTAAACATTTTACATTTTAATGTTTTAATTCAGAAAAATTTATGGTATAAATGTTGTATATTTCTTAGTTTGTTTAAAAAAGGAATTAAATTCCGTTAAAAATTAAATACTAGTTATTTTAAAATGTAACATGAATTATATCATCACATAACTTTGAAATGAATATCAAATTATGTTTTAACGCTTAAATATATTCTAATCTAGAAATAATAACTGAATTTCAAATTCAATCCTCTCCAAAATATTTTACCATTCTATTCAAATTATCACAGAATGTAATATTATCCCCGTAACACTTGTTGAATAATATAAAAATTGAATATTCACTAGTAATGTGTCTTGAATATCCACTATCCACACACCATGTGTATTTTGTAACACATTTTAGTCATATATTCAATAAAAATTGTTTTAAAAAAGTTATGGTGCCCACGAAAACATGGAACGTATAGGATTCATATATGAGTTTTTTCAAAACTCAAATAGATTTAGAAAAAATATATACTTAATATACAACATAAAAAATTTAAATAAAATATTATGTATGTCTTGTATATTTTGGAAATCTCAATAGACACTTATTTGATTTTTTATTTTTTATTTTATATTTAAAACAAGTTACAATTGACATACTTCCATTTAAATATTCAAGAAAATTATCATAAAAATGGGAAATATATTATAAAATAAAAGACTATTTATATTTTTATTCATTATATTTAAACTCATCATTTTAAAAGTATTTTCTTTACCTTTAATAAATATAGAATTATTTGATTTCAATTTTTCAATTTCATGTTTAATCCTTTCATTCTCATCAAGAACAACAATGAAATTAATTTCTTAACCTCATGTTTATTTTTCAAAAAATAAATTTTTCATTCATTTTCCACTTTTATTTTTTTTATTTTGGAATATGCAAATTTTAATTCCTTGTATGTATAATTTAAATCATCCTAAGAATCTCAAAAAAAAACTTAATATTGACATAATTTTCTTTATTGTAGTCAAAATTATTTCTATTAAGATATTTATTTTCATAAATAACATCCTTTTTTGACTTTAAAGACATTTATATAAACCAGATTTATTTTTAATTTTGTGATTGTGTCCATCATTTTATTTAAGAAGTTCATTAATGGTCATATCAGTATGTGATTTAGAAAAAGAACAACAGTCAGAAATACATACCTCTTTAACTGAAGTAATAAGTCAACTATTTTTTTATTCATTTCCAAAACTAGATTCAACACATAAATCAATATCTATGGTGTATCTACATCCAATTTTCATAACATTATTCTATTTTAGGAATTTCATATAAATTTTTTTATTCTCTATTTCACCATACAAAATTAGGCTTAATGTTAAACGTTTTCCTATATTCATACCAAATAATTTCTTCATCATCACTCTTACCTTTCCTCTTTTCCTTATAATCATATCCTGGGTAATAATTTATAGATATTATTAAATATTAATCCTTAATTTAATATCCTATATTTTCTATATGAAAAGATATATTCCTATATTATGATTTTAAATCATAATCCATATATTATGTTGAAACATTATTTTAAAAAAAGTCCATTATTCTTTGTATTTTCATATTAAAAAGTATTTTTCAATTACAATTCATTTTTCAATAAAGAACAATCAATCTCATGAATTTCATATTCAATGAAATTCCAAATTTCACAAATAGATACACTTTTAGCAAGCCACGTCTTAGGTTGTTCTCCAAGTACACTATATATAATAACTGGATTATATAAATCTTCTTCTAAAGAACATAAACTATTTAAAATCCTTGTAAATGTATAAAAATTTTCGTTTATGGTTTCATATTCACCCATTTTAAAATCCTGATAATCAGTCCCCAAAATTCCTATGTTTTCAATAATAAGATTATCCAAGAAATTATGAGTAACTTTTATAGTTTTCCAGATGTCGTCAGTATTTTCACATGAAGATATTAATCACCTTATAATTGAACACATACATTACATTATCACTACAATCTAGAGTTTCAAGATCAAAAATAGGTATTTAGTATTTATTTACTATGATACACCAATGATCAATTCTAAGATATTTTGAAAAGGCTTCCTTATGAAATTTCTTATATATGTAGTCTTTGCAAACAAAATGAAGTGGTGTTTATGTAATCTATCTATCAGTTGAACTTTTTATTTCCATCTACAATATATTTATCCCCATTAATGGTTATGTCAATTAATATTTAGCAATAATTAAAGTTTACATATAAGAGACAGGGTCAAGATATGACAGAAATCGATATGTCCTATATGGGAGATGAACAATTGGTCACGAGGTGGTAAATTTAAATTTTATAAAAATTTATTATGTTTATAATAGTGTTAATTATTAATATGATATAAATATATAAAATAAATCCATGGGGGGTTTTATAGTACTTAATATCAAATTTATTTGTTGTCTATACATCACTTATATCAACCACAAATAGAATTGAAACACATTAACTATAACATCACTAACTCTTTTATAGGGAGTCACAACCATTATAATAAATTTTTTAATCCTAGAGTCATAATACCATTACACAACCTTTTTCCAACTTGGAGGTATAAACACAACTATACCTACCTTTTTCTACATAGACAAACAACCTAGAAATCCTTCAATTTTCTACCTTGAAAAAGATCTTTAACAATCCTACATTATTCAACCTGGAGGGACCTCCTAAGACTGAATCTTCAATGGTCGTCATATCCCACTCAAATTAATCCTTTATTGGGACTCACAACCCAATACTAAAGCACATTGAAAAGGACAGAAACAAGTAACCTTGTATAAACTAGTATGGACATGGATTTTAGGAATGTATAATTTGCAAGTATCACATAAAATGAAAATGTTTTCCAAGATGAAGTATAATTAAAATCATTACACTATCAACCATGTCACAACATATAGGAAATTTTTATTGATTTAATTTTTTTGTATCCCTTACATTCCTTATATCATAGCCATATTAGTCCTACCAAGATCTATTATTATAGTTTCTTTATTCACTTCTACTATAAATTTTAATGATTCTTGAATAGTAATTGTATTTTTTCAACTCCTAAGAAACTCCACCCATTTCTCTTAAAAACAATAAATTTCCTATCATGTAATAGTTGTTTAAAAAACTCAATAGAAAATAAAAACAATAATTAATTTTCCCCAAAAATAAACTGATGTGTTCTTGGAATAATCCAACTAATAATTAAAGAATATGTCTTCATATTGAAAAATGTTCTCAATTTTAAACTTACATTCTTATAAGACACATCGTTAATGTTTAAACTATGTGATATTCAATTAAATCCTTTTAAAATACATCTGAATTAATTTTAATATACTTAAAATAATCAATATGTAATTATGTTAAAATTAAATTAGACAAAGAAACTATTAAAAGCTTTTAATAAATTAAATTATCAATGAATGAGTAAAATAGAGTATATTTCTAGTTACACATAAGCATGTATTTCAAATTCCAATTATGATAATTAATCTAAAAATTGAATTTTTCATCAAAAATCAATTCATAAAAATTGTTAAAAACTAAAATATTTTGGAAAAAAATATGTCAATAAAAGAAAAAATAATATTCAATATATATATTCACACAATGTAAACTATACTTAGAACATAGGTAAATTTATTTCACAAGTCGTTCTGACATTATTCAAAATCCCTTACATAGTAACATTCACATAGGATAATTTTACTTTTTAAATTTTGAACAGATTATAGAATTTGATGAAAAATAATTATTTCATGTGAAATGTTACCTAAATAAACATATTTAAGACTTTAAAACAAGATTTATAGAATTTTCAAAGATTTAAGAAATTAAAATTATCCAATTTAGGATGAAATGACTAAGACAGTACTACTCAAATTAGAGGGAATAAAATCAATAATATTCTATAATTTTAAAAAAATAAAGTGGTTTAGACATAAACTTAATAATTTTCTTATTAATTATCTCTAATATATTCCTATATGTCTCATGAGAATCATGCACTATGGAATTATGAACTCTGAAAAATAATTTCACCAAAAATGATACTCTTTAATGAATTGAATAAAATAAACCACATCGAGAATATGTAGTGAATATCCATAAGGTGGTTGATTTATTTGGATCATTACTCACATAGCACTTACATAGATCATCACTCGCATAACACTTATTCAAAATCATAATTTTTATAAGTTCTACACATAAATCTAACATGTTCTCTTTTGAGGTTCATATCTTTCATCTAATCAAAACACATTGTTTAAATCTATATAGACGACAGATTCTATTTTAACACAATTTCTAATATCAATGAATAAAACTGTTATAAGGGTTAATATAACTAAAAATATCATTGTTGATACCTTATATTGTGTTAGGTATCATAATGAGGCTCTTAAAACCCTTTTAACCTAGTATATTTACAATTAACTATTATTATATGGAATGTATATATGTAGCTATAGACCACAATTTGAAATTACAATTCTTATGCTTGATCATAACATGTCATTTACATGGATCATATATTCCTTAACTATATCCTTGAGATTATATTTTACAAAGGATACCCTTTATTATAGGTGCATTATGGAAGTTTCAATATTTTGAATAACTACCGACTTATTGATGAAAATCAATACTAAATCTAATTTCCCATTTCTCAATACTGTTAATCCACTTTCACACCCTCTATAAAAAATCCAAGTATACGATGGAGTTCAAAGTATGATATCTATGTTTTTAATATCTTCTCTAATTAATCATCATGGGCCATTTGGATATAATAAATAAATATAGTAAATTGTGTTATGAAAAAAAGTATTGATATTTGATAACATAATTCATCAATAAGTGGAACATCTTCCAAATATAGTCATCCATTGGTGTTTAGGAACAAACAATCTCCACCTATTATATGAATAGGTAGGTATTAGTTAATGATATATTCAATATTTGGTAGGTATCTCTATACATAATCTTATGTGAGATGAATATCTTCATATATAAATTTTTTGGGAGAGTGCAGAACAAAACCCTCCTCTAGTGATGGATTTATTCATCGGGGTAGAGAGGAAAATTTGAATGGCACTCCAACCCCACTGGATTATCCCCATTCAATAATGAGTGGATATATTTCTTCAACCTAATGGTTTTAGGAGAGAATTCAGGAAGAAAAGAAGTTTTACCTCTCAAAAAGAAAATAATTTTGGGTTTTTTTATTGTTCTATCATTGAAATAGACCAACACACTCCATTGGGGTATACAGTTTAGAAAAATGTTTCCCCAAACATCTGAAATCTGGGGTTTCTAACCATGTTCCAAAGTGGGTGCGTCTTCCCTACTAGGGATGTATGTTCGTATGTCTGGGTCATCATCCAAAAAATTTACTAGATAAAGTTCAATAAATTAATTTAGATGAACTAGTTCTTTCCCAAATGTACCACATTTTGGACAACATTTTATATGGGAGAATCCCATACCAGATCTGTGGTTTATTTGAAATTATATATGGTTGGGTGGTAGAACATTTAAGTTGTTATAAATTTCAAGGAATCATAATAATTCTTTATTATGTATATCAATTGAGAGTTCTCAACATTGTTTTCATTTTTAAAATATCTTTGAGTACCAATGATGTTACTGATGTGCTATCAAGTCAAGTTAATTTTTCCCTTTATTCAGTTTTATTTACATTATATAAAAGTTTCTCATTATGGTGGAATAATCTAGGAAGTGTATACCCTCAATATCAATTCCCATAATGGGGTTTTAGAAGCTATAGATGAAGAGATTTCTATCTGCATTTCTTATACCCATTATTATTTCATGACATAGTTTTAATGTTTATATTGTGTCTCTATTTCACTTTATTGGGGTTTGGAGTAAATGAAATACTACTTTCATAAACCATCTTTGGTTGATGTTGAATAATGAGGACACAAATGAAAGAAATAAATTTTTTCATGTAGGAATCCTTATTAACCTATCATGGGATTACTTTCAAGTATGTACAGATCAATACCGAAGTGGATTGCCAAGATAGATTCTCTAATGGGTAAATAGACCATTATCTTCTTACAGACCATTACACAAGATCAACATGAATACAAACATCATGACTAAATGTTATTACAACCAAAACACCTAGAAAATATGGGTATTTATCATCATTACAACCCATTTCCATTGAATGTGTTGTGGATTCATTACCAGTGACCCAAATTTCTAGTCATATTATTATTTTTGATTCTACTATGTAATTGGAACGAAACCAACTAGTAGGGGTTACATCTATTTTATAAAACAATGAAACCAACCGAGGAGTGGTATTTAATGATTCTTTCAGGCTTATATTAGCAACTACGTTATGTTACATAATTAGGGATTTAATATTAATGATTTTTATGCACATTGGTTAATATAATGGGATTGTGAGCTCATCTTACCTTTTGGGGGGATTATTTCTAATAATATGACTGTATTATATATTTATGACATGATTGTGAATCCATTACAAATCCCCTATATAAGACTTGTTATCAATGTACTAAAGATTATATAAAACCACGAATCAATTTGAACATCTATATATACCATAGGATATACCAATTTCTCTTACAAATTGGTGATTCTCTGGTTTAAAGTAATATATATATGCATAAGTTCTCTCTAGTTTATTTACATCCTGAAAAGTGTTAAGTAGGAGGTGTTAGGATCGATCCTCTGATAGGGGAATGTTATTTTTCCCTATGATAGGAATTATAATCTATATATTTAATTTCTACCTAATGGGACACATCATAGCTTTTAGGATTATAAGATATGGACAATTGAGTTTCCTTTTATAGCTATAAAACCATTAGCAAATCTAGTAAATTTAAATTCATATTCGGTGGACTACTAGATGAATGTTTTCTAGAAATTATTGTTGCGGGAATTACATAGAAACATTACTTTATAATTTATCTTAATTAATTGTAAATATACATTCTACAAAATTATTGTCCCATAATTAATATATATCCAAGAAGAATAGATCATCTTGTTCATGCATAATATAGCTTCATAAGGAGTTTATATTTTACACGGACTATGACCCAATGAAAGTATTGTTTTGGATGTTGGGATTGAACCTCAGTGAGGAATATTATATATCCTAATGAAGATAAGTCCAAGCCTGTGAATTTTGAGTTTCACATTTTATGTTCAGATGGTAGTATATTACCATGATATTTGGAATCATGTAGTACGGACATTTTTATACTTGCATCATGTGATTTGGATATTTTCACCATGATAGTTGTGGAAACTAAGGGTTAATTAGGGATTGCATATCAGAATCCTATATGTATATATGTACACTTCCTAATTATTGGTAACATAAAAAATAATTATTAGAGGAATTAATGGAAATATATCCTGATAAAGAATGGAACGAGTTTACACCTAGGCCTATATCGTAATAGTGTAGTAGGATAGATATTTGTAGGGATAACGTGTAAGCATCTAGGAAGTTCTTAACCTGGTCTATGACTCTGATAACGATAGTTATTTTGAAATACACCTAGTAGGAGGCTCTAAATTTTCCTCTACATCATTTAGTGAGTCAGTGGTGTCCTCTCAATGTTAGGTTTAACCAGGAGTTTGATATGGGGCATCTATGATTGGAATCTTGAGTTGGGATAAGTTTCACTTGTTACCGCACAATTAGAAACCTCATTATCAAGGGAATACATAATATCTATTAATATGATGGAATTGTTGGTATAAGAGGAAAACCTAGTATAATTCTATTAGTATGGGAATATAATATCTAATCCCCGCATGATGATGTGCATCGCTTGAACATGTATCTTAGGAGGTTATAGTGAAGGCCTCCCAAAAATGATCTTTTTTTTAATTTTCACCTTGGGAAAATTGATAAAATAAGGTCATTTTGATGATTTCAACCTAGATATCTAACCTAGATAAAAGTAGAGAATCTAAATAAACATGATTACACTTAATTGAGTTTCTTTACAAAGTACCCAACTATAGGTTGAATTCTTTATGATTTGGAGTATTGTGGTGTAGTTAAAATATAATTCAAGAATCATCATTTACATATAGCATTTATAATCATTTTATGTTCAAAGAAAATGGTATAAAATGGAATTTATGGCTTCTTGATAATGGTTGATTATTTAGAGATGGTCCTCCAAGAACCATGTTTTTAGGGATTCTCCCTGAAGGTGCCTCACAAACTGGCATGTCTAAAGGTATAATCATGGATGTTCTTTGTGAAAAGATTTCTCTAAGGAGAATTGCAGTGAGTTACCTATAGAAATTGATTCCAAAAATGGATTCCCAGGCTTCCCTATACAAAGTAACTTCATGTTACTTTTTATTTTACCTTCTCTAGCCTATGATTCACAATTACGTATGGGATTTTTTCAAAAAGACTTGATAATTTTGAGTGAAAATTTGTATTTCATCAGGGGGAAATGTTTTTAAAAATAGGAAAAGTCCCATCAAATAGAATTCCCACTATATATAAATGCGTCCTGAAAACATTTTTTTAACATAGGATTACATTTTAGGAATAATAAATCTATAAAGGAAGAATTAATGCATGAAATGAGAATGAAGTCACGAATGAATAGTTTTCAGTGACATAAAATGATGTAAAACCCTGTAGAAAAACAATTAACCTCTTAAGAATCAGGTTTCATGACTATAAGTGATGTGAGACTATGAAAGATGTGTAGGTTCACGATGGGAACACAAAAGTCAAAAAAAATCCATCCAAAAGAGACTATGCAATCATAAATTATTAGTGGGAGCATGAATGAACCATGTAATAATGAAGGATCCCCATTATTCCTTCACAAAATTATTCCAACAACGATATTTATGTGTGATCGTGAAGGAATTTATTCATGGTAAAATATATTCTTCTACTTTTTGATGAATTCTTCTTCAAAGTAGACCTTTACTCTTTCATGGACCACAAAAAATTACCACATCATAATTGGGTCTAATTGGAATGAAAAAAAACTATTTATAAAGAGATAATAAAGTTATCATATAATTCATATTGTTTCAAATAAGATGAGTGGTTCATGTGAGTTTTCAACCTTTATAAAAGGTAATGGTGGATCATTCTATAGTTTATAGAAACAACATAGTGAAATCCTTTACTAATGGAGATCCATCATGAATGAAATCCCTTTTCATTAAAAACATTTTTATGGTAGGTCCTAGATTTTATATGGCCAAATGGTCAATATGTGGTGAATTGAACCTCAAAACTATGGAATACATAACAATTGATGGTGATTCACAACCCTTACATAGACTTTTTCAAATCTGTTGTTAAAAACGAATCATGGTGCCTTTTTCCAACCAGGAGGTACAAATAAAATGATTGTTAAATTTTTATACATAGAGGACTATCTTGAATAGTAATTCATTTTATTACATAGAATAATCAGCTAAATTGTTTAGACTTTTCAAACCTAGGGACACTACCCATGATTGGATTTTAATGGGTAGTCACAACCCACTCAAAATTGATTTCTAATTGGAGTCACAACCCTACACTAAACCAAAAAGAGATGGATAGAAACATGTACCACTATAGAAATATGTATATATAGTTATGTTATAACTATTCTGGAAAACAATATTGTTATAGCTTAAAATATTCTCTATAAGGAATTGGAACAAAAATTACCACATAAACAATGATCAAATGGTGTATAAAAATAGTTATAGCACTTCATAGTTTTTTTTGTATCCCTAATAATCCTTATATATTAATATTAGTCCATTAAAACTATTTATAACGTTTCTCTATGAATATAAGCTTTAATATATGATAATTTTATGTATTTACATTGATATTTTTTACTTCTTAATAAGCTACATGATTTTTTCTAAAACATAATGGACTACATATATCATAATAGATTTTTAACAAAACTCTGTAAAATAATTAATAATTTAATTAATATGATAAATAAAATCAAGTAAAAAATTCTTAGAATAATCCCCTAAATAATGTGATAATAACTCTTCATATTCATAAATATTTCAAATTTTGAAATCATGTTTTTCCAATACATAGTATGAATGTTTAATCCATGTGAAAATCAATTAAATCAATACAAAAAACATCCCATGTAGTTTTAATATACTTTAAATAATTAATATTCAATTATAGAAAAATTAAATCAAGATGATTTTTTTCATTAAAAAGTACTATATAAAACTTCAAACAAATGAGTGAAATAGATCATATTGTTCAGTTTTTCATAAGCATGAATTTCAAATGACACATATGAGAATTATCTCATTCTAAAAAGAATTTTTGGAAAAAAATCAATTCATAACAATTGTGAAGCACTCGAATTGTTGTGAAAAAAATATATATTTAAAAATATATGCTTTAAAAAATATATATATACCACATAAAAAATATTTCCATGTAGGGGATTATTCTATGTACAATGTTTTCACATAAGTTGGAAAAATCTATGTAACTGTTTTTTTATACATAGAATATTTCATGTGTCTAAAATTAATTCATTTAAAATTATTTTACAGATAGATAAATACATATAATAATACTTCTCACATTGGAAAATTCAGGATTTCAATGTTCTCATGTAAGAAAATTCACTTATTCATAATTCCTCATGAATGAAAATTCGTGATGGAGAATTTTTTGTTACAAATTTTAAAAAGATTAAATATTATGATGAATAATAATTATTCTATATGAAATGTAACCCAAAAAAACATATATAATACTTTAAAATAGTATAGATTTTATTTTTAATGTTGTGTGAAATTATAATTAAGCAATTTTAGATGAAATTATTGAAACACTAGTTATAAGTATCTATCCTGAAATGTTACATAATATAGAGTCCTTAGACTGAAATTCACGTTCTTATATTCCCCCAAAAAATATGTTTATAGTTTGAGGTGATTAGTTCATAACTATTACATAACAAACCCATACATAGTGTAAATAACCTCTCAGTATACAATTTTTTAAAAATATAAATATTTTAGAATGAAGAATATTTTATTATCATGAAAAATACTAATGACTTTAAACATGACTTATTATTTGATCTTACTCATCCATAAACCCTACAAAAAAAATTAAAAAATATGGCATGAGAAATAAAGCTTAGTATGGGGAATAAAAGAATAAAATCCATTTGTCTAGTGAAAAAAATGAAAACCCATAAAAATTTTATCTTTATCAAAATATTCATTTATCATATGAAATAAATCATAACGACATAAAAAACACAGAATTATTTTCAAAAAAAATCCATTTAAACCCATTGATATAAAATAGAAACCTTTTTATAAATCTTATAGCGTTATGTTCATAAACCATCTAAAATATAAATGGATACTAGAAAAATACATAGGATAAATATATTTTGTTAACTCTCTAATTGTTTCCATTGAAGATAAGAAATATTACCCAATGTATTGGAGAGGTATATCAGGTACTCCCATCTTATAAGTTGTATCAAGATCCTCTATCATGAAATATGTATCCGGATCACCCATCATATAAGATGTATCCGGCTCACCTATCATCATCGATAATTATCAAGTATTATATCACTAATAAAAATATTATTCATGTACAATTTCATCCAAAAACTCATGAAAAACTATTATGAATTCATATTAAAAAAATTCAAATATTGAAATACTCATTCCTTCAAAAAACCATTTCTAAAAAACAATTTCCCAGAACAATGGGAAGAATGGATTTTTATTGAATATAATAGGGAATCCTATAAAGGAATTTAAATATGAAATAAAAATTATTGTCGTTTTAAAACATAATTATGTTTCATACCATGAGATAGAAAAGTATTTATTCCTTTTGAAAAGAAATTTAAAATCTTCTTTATAAAATACATAAAAACATACTTTTTGAAACAATTTGTAAGAAACTCAAAAGATACATAAAATTATATTTATAATTCATTAAGGTATATATAAATTCATTTATAGAATTATTTTTAGAATATTTACTTGGAATACAATTATTTTGAATATAAATATTTAAAACATTTAAAGCATAGTTTGAAGTTAAAAGGTTCCTTACCATGAGTAAAATTCATCATGTAAATTATTTGTTTACCAAAATAATAAACTTATATTAATTATTTAACTCCTTAAGAATGGTTTTCATGTTCATTATTCCTTTTATTTTATTTATTACCTTGTTATATTCAACTACTTCGTCAATTAAGTTCACATTAGACGTTTTGATGATATTCGACTCATATGTTAAAAATGACTTCGATGGGTTGATGGTGGTCAACGATGTAATTATTCCATCATCTATAGAATAATAATCCAGAAAT
Source organism: Viscum album (assembly GCA_963277665.1). Lineage (NCBI taxonomy): Eukaryota > Viridiplantae > Streptophyta > Magnoliopsida > Santalales > Viscaceae > Viscum > Viscum album. Next base: position 1,358,474,887 of record OY728148.1, read on the forward strand.
AAAAATAATTTTTACACATCAATTATACAGAAAATAACATGGAATATAATTATGAAAAATGAATTATGTTACAATCATTGAGATATTAGGACATACGTATGCATGAGTAACATTTTAATTTTTCAAAGATAATGGGGAAAATGGTAATTATAATTTTAGTTATTAAAAATTATGATTAAAAAATAAATATAATATTATAACATTAAATAAACTTATATATAATAACCATGTTATGTGGTACTAAAAAATTAATCACATCACTATGTGGAGTGGTAAATCCACATGTACTCATGAACAACATTATCATTATTACATGTATGGAAGGATGAGAAAATTGGTTTTGTGTTATCTTTAAATAATGATAAATAGTTTATTAATATATATATATATATATATTTTAATTCCATATTTTTTAAAATATGTGAAAGGAGGTGGTTGAAAATGAATTGCATTGGTTTGTGAGTGGGTAGTTCACTGCACACATGAACAACAGTTTCATTAATAATTTGATAGAATAGGATATTAATATAGCTTATTAAATTATCATAAAACTTCTTTGAGAATATATAATATATTGGTTCTATTATTTTATCATTTTTGAATTTTTTTTAAAGAATAAATAATAAGAAATAAAATTAAAAGTCTTGGTTAATAACTATTCATATTCTTCGGAAACAACATTAGGTTTATACCTGAAGCCTTCCTAGGATGTTTTTATGATCAATAAAGGACTCTAGGTAATGAGGAGATATTATAGGAATGTATTTGAGAATTTATTCAATAAAACATTCTCATGAATTGTGTATAAGATATTATATAGGGTTTCCTATTATAAGTATAATAGGGAACACAATTGGGAATTTTAAAAATATTAAAATATATTAATGTTTTACTCAAGCCAAATAGATCAGGAATGGTCCATTACGAAACATGAGATGAAATATTGCCAAAATAATTTCAATAAAATAGTACTTAGAAATTTTTTAAGGTTCTATTAACCCATATCATTAAGGATTCAACCCCGGTTAACCTATTTTAACCATATCTATGGTAATAGATTTTTACAGTTTTAATATTAATTTTGAAAAAAATTAATATGAAAATATAAAAAAATATAAAATATGATGATATAAAATGTGGAATCCATTTTATAAAATTAAATTCATATAAGTGGAATAATTTATAAAAATTAATCTAGCTAACAGTAATGAAATACACTTTTTCTTAAAAATGCATTTTTAAGTACAAAACTGTTTTTATTCCAAATTAAAATATAATATTAACACCAATGACCTTATTTCGATTATTAATAAAATCAATTAACTAATTTTACATTGAAACCACTTAAAAATAAAATTTATTTTTGTAAATTCTTGAAATGAATAGAGAGTTTTTATTAAAAATTAGTATTTTTCACAATTCGTTATAAAACAATTTCAAAAAGTTCTCAAAATTTCTTCCAAATAAAATTATGACTAGATGAATTCCAAAATGACATTATTTTTTTCAAATTAAAATTAAATAATTTTTAATTATTGATTTTAAATAAAATCATATAATTCATTAATACCAAATTTTATAAGAAATAAAGATCTTTTCCTTTTCACTGTCTAATTACATAATTCCCTTATAATTATTATTACTATATAAAATTTAATTAATTAATGTTAATCAGACATGAAAATTATATATCTTTTATTTCCTTGGTTGTTACAATAGTTCTCAAATCGTAGGGAATAAAAACAAAAGTGATTTTTAATTATCAAAGAGACAAATTTAGTCAAGAAGCTACATAACAAAGTCCCCTTTTTGATAATTTATTAAAACAATATCATAATATCAAAAATATTGTCCCCAATTTTGATATTATCAAAAAGAATAAAAAAATAAACCTCTTTATGTTGATAGAAACATAGTAAAAATACCACCGAAATATGAAAATTCATATTATGAAAGAAAATTGATGTTCTAAATTTAGTAAAAATATTATTTTAGAAATTATTCCCCTTAATTTTAGCTTGTCTTTATTTATATTTTTTCAATTTAATTCTAGTAGTTATTTTAAAAATAAATATGACGATTTTGAACACTGTTTGATGATAAAATGATCAATCCCTCATAAAATGAAATTAAAAGCTAAATAACAGTTTGAAAAGTTTGTATACATAATTAAGGACCCACTACAAATGTTACTAAATTAAAACAATGATCCAATTTGAACAAAAATTATCAACTATTTACCAAAAAACATATTCCAAAATTAAATAAATTTGAATGTTTTAACTTAACAAACTTATTCAGGCTCCCCTAAGACATATTCGGTAAAATTATAGTTCCACCACACCATGTCTAAATTTTCATTCACTAAATTATGATATGTCACAATCCCTAGTGAAAATACAATCTTGTAGACCTTCAATAGAAACATATTCAATATGTATATAAACTTTTTAAACATGATCTCTATGAAAAGGATATCTAACATCAATATGTTTTTATCCAAAGATCTATAATAGTTTTTTAGAGGATAAAATATTATACGTATTATTACAGTAAATAGGAATCCACTGAAAATTAAAACCAACATAAAAAGGTATTGTTTTAATCCATAATGATTATGAGCTACAAGATGCAGTTGTTAGATATTCACTGTTATTAGAATAAAAACAAAAAAAATTATGTTTCTTTTAACTCTAGTAAACACAAAATTCTCTAATAAAATGACACTATATGATGTGATTTTTCTATCTAGATTTCATCCACAAAATCTAGAAACTGAATAGCTAATAAAATCAAATGATGTTATTTTTGTGTACATTAACATATCTAACAATCCACTTCACAACTTATAAATTAATTTGTTTTTGGTTATTTTTAAATCTATAACAAAATAAAATAGAAAAAATTAAATTTGGCCTTATAATGGTTAATTGAAAGAAACAACCAATCATAATTATATAATATTCAAAAACCATTGAATTTCACTATTTATCTGAATATAATTTATAATTATTATACATGAGGTTATTCATAATTTTACATGAATCTAATCCAAATTTCTTAACCAAATATTTATCAAACATTAATTGATTAATAAATATACTATCCCTTATTTAAAGAATTCAAAGAGAAATAATGAATTTGACCTCTCCAATTATATTCAGATAAAATAAAAAAAGATATCAATTCTAAAAATTAAATATAAATATTTTCATAAGAAAATAAAAATATAATACCATTAATAAAAAATTTCACAATAAAAATATCTTTATCACTTTTCTTAATGAATAATATAAGACTGAAATTTTCTTCTTCAAAACAATTTTTTCAAAAGAAAACATGATAACCTCCAATGATAAGATATATGATCATATTTAAAACCATATAAATCCAAAGGTAAATTAATAACATGATTATAATGCTTCCATTCTCAAATATAAGGTTCATATAACTTACACAACTTCTTAGATATAACAATTTAAAAAAAATAAATTTGTACATCCATTTGAAACAATTTAAAACCATTTAAATTACCATGTAATAATTGTATTATAATTACTTGTAACCTAAAACATGCATAAATATTCTTTAAAACCACTTAATTTATTTTAAGAATATCTTCAAGAAACCAAATTAGTATTATTTTTAATTTTTTTTGAAAAATCATCCAAGTTCTGCCAAAATATCCATTTCGAACCAATTACATGATTATTGCAATGACAAAAAACCAAAGTGCACACATTATTTCTTACCAATAGAAAATATAATTAGAATCATTTAAATATTCTTCAACACTAATAGTTGAAAATAGAAAATGATAACATGATAAGAAAAAAAAGTCATAGCATATCTCTTTGTTTGAAAAGTTTACCCAAAATTTCATGTTATTTATCAAATGGATCATCTCTCTGAGTCTTTCTATGATTTATATCCTTAAAAAAGTCATATATATTTTTATATATTGAGGTTATAAGAATAAATCTATTAGAAACATTAAAAAATATATGCATACCTTCTAACAAAATTTTTTTATCATTATTTAATTCACTTAGAAGGGTTCTTTTTATTTCATGATATATGTAATTTTTTTCATTTCAGAAATACCATATTATTGTGAAATCTAAGGGCATAAAATTTATAAAAATAACTATTTTCTTAATATAATGTTTTACTTATGGATACTATAATTCACAAACATGATTACTTTGATTGATTATAATTAACATCGCTTTTTATTTTTAACTAATATATAATAAGTAAAAAACCTATATAAACCTCAACATTTACATTCTTAGAAAATAAACACATGTACATCTAATAAGGTCATCAACAATGAAAAAAATATTATTCAAAAAAAATTAGTAGGTTTTATAGTAAAAATATCTAAATTAATGAGATTAATATGACTGATATTTTTTACAATTTTAATAATTTTGTTTCAAAAAAGTTATGGTGCCCATGAAAACATGGACCGTATAGGATTCATATATGAGTTTTTTCAAAACACAAATAGATTTAGAAAAAAATATATTTAATATACAACATAAAAACAATTAAATAAAAGATAATGTATGGATTGTATATTTTGGAAATCTCAATAAACACTTATTTTCTTTTTTATTTTTAATTATATATTTAAAACAAGTTACAATTGACATACTTCCATTTAAACATTCAAAAAAAATAATCATAAACATTGGGGAATATATTATCAAATCAAAGACTATTTATATTTTTATTCATTATATTTAAACTCGTCATTTTAAAAGGATATTATTTACCTTTAATAAATATAAACTTATTTGATTTCAATTTTTAAATTTCCTGTTTAATCCTTACATTTTCATCAAGAAGAACAATGAAATTAATCTCTTTAGCCTCATGTTTATTTTTCAAAAAATAAATTTTTCATTCATTTTCCACTTTTATTTTTTTATTTTGGCATATGCATATTTTAATTCATTGTATGTATAATTTAAATCATCCTAAGAATCTCCAAAAACAAACTACAGATTGACATAATTTTCTTTATTGTAATCAAAATTATTTTTATTAAGATATTTATTTTCATAAATAACATCCTTTTTTGAATTTAAAGTCCTTTATATAAACAAGATTTATTTTTAATTTTGTGATTATGTCCATCATTTTATTTAAGAATTTCGTTAATGGTCATATTAGGATTGATTTAGAAAAAGAACAACAGTCAGAATTACATACCTATTTAACTAAAGTAATAAGTCAAATATTTTTTTTATTCATTTCCAAAACTAGATTCAACACATAAATCAATATCCATGGTGTATCTACATCCAATTTTCATAACATTATTCTATTTTAGGAATTTTATATAAATTTTTTTATTCTCTATTTCACCATGGGAAATTAGGCTTAATGTTAAACGTTTTCTTATATTCATAAAAAATAATTTCTTCATCATCATTCTTACATTTCCACTTTTCCTTATAATAATATCTTGGTTAATAATTTATAGATATTATTAAATATTAATCCTTTATTTCATATCCTATCTTTTCTATATGAAAAGATGTATTCATATATTATGTTTTCAAATCAGAATCCATATAGTATGATGAAACATTACTTAAAAATAGATTCAATTATTCTTTATATTTTCATATTAAAAAGTATTTTTCAATTACAATTCATTTTTCAATAAAGAACAAACAATCTCATGAAGTGCATATTCATTGAAATTCCAAATTTCACAAATATATACACTTTTAGCAAGCCACGTCTTAGGTTGTTCTCCAAGTAATCTATATATAAGAACCGGATTATATAAATATTCTTCTAAAGAATATAGACTATTTAAAATCCTTGTAAATGTATAAAAATTTTCATTTATGGTTTCATATTCACCCATTTTAAAATCCTTCTAATTAGTCCCCAAAATGCCTATCTTTTCAATAATAAGATTATCCAAGAAATTACGAGTAACTTTTATAGTTTTCCAGATATCATCGGTATTTTTACATGAAGATATTAATAACCTTATAATTGAACACGTTATTTACCTTATCACTATAATCTAGAGTTTCAAGATCAACCATAGGTATTTAGTATTTATTTACTATGATACACCAACAATCAATTCTAAGATATTTTGAAAGGGATTCCTTATGAAATTTCTAATATATGTAGTCAGTGCAAACAAAATGAAGTGGTGTTTACATAATCCATCTATCAGTTGAACTTTTTATTGCCATCTCAAATATATTTATCCCCATTAATTGTTATGTCAATTAATATTTAGCAGAAATTAATGTATACATATAAGAGACAGGGTCAAGATAGGATAGTAATAGATATGTCCCATATGGGAGATGAACAATTGGTCACAAGGTAGTAAATTGAAATTTTATAAAATTTTATAATGTTTATAATAGTGTTAATTATTAATATGATATAAATAAATAAAATAAATCCACGGGTTGTTTTATAGTACATTATATCAAATTTATTTGATGTCTATACATCACTTCTATCAAACACAAATAGAATTGAAACACATTAACTATAACATCACTAACTTTTTTATAGGGATTCAAAACCATTATAACAAATTTTTTAATCCTAGAGTCATAATTCCATTACACAACCTTTTTCCCACTTGGAGGTATAAACACAACTATACCTACCTTTTTCTACATAGACAAATAACCTAGAAATCTTTCAATTTTCTACCTTCAAAAAGATCTTTAACAATACTACATGTTTTAACCCAGAGGCACTTCCTTAGACTGAATTTTCAATGTCCGTCATAACCCACTCAAATTTATCCTTTATTGGGACTCACAAACCAATACTAAAGCACATTGAAAAGGAAAGAAACAAGTAACCTTGTATAAACTAGTATGGACATGGATTTTATGAATGTGTAATTTTCAAGTATCACATAAAATGAAAAGGTGTTCCATGATGAAGTATAATTAAAAGGATTACACTATCAATAATCTCACAATGTATAGGAAAGTTGTAGTGATTCAATTTTTTTGTATCCCTTACATTCCTTCTATCATAGCCATATTAGTCCTACCAAGATCTATTCGTATAGTTACTTTATTCACTTCTACTATTAATTTTAATGTTTCTTGAATAGTCATTTTATTTTTTCAATTCCTAAAAAACTCCACCCATATCTCGTAAAAAATAGATTTCCTATCAGGTAATAGTTGTTTAAAAAACTCAATAGAAAATAAAAACAATAATTAATTTTACACAAAAATAAACTGAAGTGTTCTTGGAATAATCCAACAGATAATTAAAGAATATGTCTTCATATGGAAAAATGTTCTCAATTTTAAACTTACATTCTTACAAGACACATCGTTAATGTTTAAACAATGTGATAATCAATTAAATCTTTCTAAAATACATCCGAATTAATTTTAATATACTCAAAATAATCAATATGTAATTATGTTAAAATTAAATTAAACAAAGAAACTATTTCAATCATTTAATAAATTAAATTATCAATGAATGAGTAAAATAGAGTATATTTCTAGTTAAACATAAGAATGTATTTCAAATACCACTTATGATAATTAATCTAAAAAATTGAATTTTTCATCAAAAATAAATTCATAAAAATTGTTAAAAACTAAAATATTTTGGAAAAAAATATTTCGATAAATGAAAAAATAATATTCAATATATATATTCAGACAATTTAAACTAGCCTTAACACATAGGTAAATTTTTTACACAAGTCGTTCAGATATAATAGAAATTAATCTATGTAAGAAAATTTTTCTACATAATAGTTTTCAAATATGAAAAATTAATTCACATAATATTTTTTTATGTTTCTAAATTCATTTTAAAAAAATATCTCTAATAGAAAAATTAAAGTACACATAGTTCTCAAATTATTCAAAATCCCTTACAAAGTAACATTCACAGAGGATAATTTTACATTTTAAATTTTAAATAGATTATAGAATTTGATGAAAAATAATTATTTCATGTGCAATGTTACATAAATAAACATATTTAAGACTTTAAAACAAGATTTATATCATTTTCAAAGATTTAAGAAATTAAAATTATCCAATTTAGGATGAAATGACTATGACTCTACTACTCAAATTAGAGGGAATAAAAACATTAATATTCTATAATTTTTTAAAAAATATAGTGGTTTAGAAATAAACTTAATACTTTTTTTATGAATTATCTTTACTATATTCCTATATGTCTCACAAGAATCAGTCCCTATGGAATGATGATCTTTGAAAAATAATTTCACCAAAAATGATACTCCTTAATGAATTGAATAAAATAAACCATATCCAGAATATGTAGTGCATATCCATAAAGTGGTTGATTTATTTGGATAATTACTCACATAGTACTTACATAGATCATCCCTTACATAACACTTATTAAAAATCATCATTTTTATAAGTTCTACACAAAAATCTGACATGTTCCTTTTTGGGGTTCATATCTTTCATCTAATCAAAACACATTGTTTAAATCTATATAGACCACAGATTCTATTTTAACACATTTTCTAATATCAATGAATAAAATTGTTAGAAGGGTTAATATAACTAAAAATATCATTGTTGTTACCTTATATTGTGTAAGGTATCATAATGAGGCTCTTAAAACCCTTTTAACATAGTATCTTTACAATTAACTATTATTAGATGGAATGTATATATGTAGCTATAGACCACAGTTTGAAATTATGATTCTTATGCTTGATCATAACTTGTCATTTACATGGATCATATATTCCTTAACTATATCCTTGATATTATATGTTCCAAAGGATAAACTTTATTATAGGTTCATTATGGGAGTTTCGATATTTTGAATAACTACCCACTGATTGATGAAAATCAATACTAAATCTAATTGCCCATTTCTCAATACTATTAATCCACTTTCACACCCTCTATAAAAAATCCAAGCATACGATGGAGTTCAAAGTAGGATATCTATGTTTCTAATAGCTTGTATAATCAATTCTCATGGGCTATTTGGATATAATAAAGAAATATAGTAAATTGTGTTATGCAAAAGATTATTGATCTTTGATAACATAATTCATCAATAAGTGGAACATCTTCCAAATATAGTCATCATTTTGTGTTTAGGAACAAATAATTTCCACCTATTATATGAAGAGGTTTGTATTATTTAATGGTACATTAAATATTTGGTAGGAATCTCTATACATAATCGGATGTGAGATGAATATCTTCATATATCAATTTTTTTGGAGAGTGTAGAACAAACCCCTCCTCTAGTGGTGGATTTATTCATCCGGGTAGAGAAGAAAATTTGAATGGCACTCCATCCCCATTGGATTATCCCCATTGAATAATGGGTGTATATATTTCTTCAACCTACTGGTTTTAGGAGAGAATTTAGGCAGCAAAGAAGTTTTACCTCTCAAAAAGACAAGTATTTTAGGTTTTGTTTATTGGTCTATCATGGAAATTTACCTACACACTCCATTGGGGTATGTAGTTTAGAAAAATGTTGCCCCAAACATCTGACATGTGGGGTTTATAACCATGTTCCAAAGTGGGTGTGTCTTCCCTACTAGGGATGTTTGTTCGTATGTCTGGGTCATCATCCAAAAATTTTACTAGATAAAGTTCAATAAATTAATTTAGATGTACTGGTTCTTTCCCAAATGTACCACATGTTGGGCCACATGTCAGATGGGAGAATCCCATACCAGATCTGTGGTTTATTTGAAATTATATATTGGTGGGTGGTAGAACATTTAAGTTGTTATAAATTTCAAGGAATCGTAATAATTCTTTATTATGTATCTCAATTGAGAACTCTCAACATTGTTTTCATTTTTAAAATATCTTTGAGTACCAATGAAGTTTCTGATGTGCTATCAATTCAAGTTAATTTTTCCCTTTATTCAGTTTTATTTACATTATATAAAAGTTTCTCATTATGGTTGAATCATCTAGGAAGTCTATAACCTCAATATCAATTCTCATAATGGGGTTTTAGAAGCTATAGATGACGAGATGGCCATATGCATTTCTTATTCCCATTATTATTTCATGACCTAGTTTTAATGTTTATATTGTGTCTCTATTTCACTTTATTGGGGTTTGGGGTAAATGAAATACTACTTTGATACACCATCTTTGGTTGATTTTGAATAATGAGGACACAAATGATAGAACTAAATTTTTTCATGTAGGAATACTTATTAACCTATCATGGGATTAATTTCCAGTATGTACAGATCAATACCTAAGTGGATTGCCAAGATAGTTTCTCTAAGGGGTAAATAGACCATTATCTTCTTATAGACCATTACACAAGATCAACATGAATACAAACTTCAAAACTAAATGTTCTTACAACCAAAACACCTAGAACAAATGGGTATTTCTCATCTTGACAACCCATTTCCATTGAATGTGTTGTGGATTCATTACCAGTGACCCAAATTTCTAGTCATATTATTATTTTTGATTCCACTATGTCATTGGAAAGAAACCAACTAGTAGGGGTAACATCTATTTTAAAAAACCATGAAACCAATCGAGGAGTGGTACTTAAAGATTCTTTCATGCTTATATTAGAAACTGCATTAGGTTACTTCATGGAGGAGTTGATTTCAATTTACATAATCATAGAAGAAAGTGACAATAATTAAAATACATAATCCACTTATGAGTATTAGTAAGCGAGGAAATGTTAATGGAATTAAATTTATTCAATCATCCTTGAGACTGGGTTCAATGAGGTTAATGAAAAGGATAATAGATACCATCAACACTTTCATAGATTAGATAAGGGGATATAACAATAAAAAATTTCATACTTTCATCTATTATGTATTTATCATCCATGAGCAATTATAATATCAAGAGTAATAATTACACTCATTCAATTTCACAAATAATTAAATGGAGTGTTTGTATTGGGCTATAAAATGAGGAACATTACCTAATTTCTAAGTAATTATGTCTTAGTGATTAGTAAGAAACAAAAATTATTGATCTTAAAAGATATGAATATCATCGAGAAATGGTTAGAGAACAATTACTAGAACAACTATTGTGTTTACTATACTCATGAAAATGAAAGGGGAATTAGTTTCATGAATCCGGAAAATGTGCCTACAATCTAGTGAAGATGATATTGAGAAAGTTGATTTCTAGTAGTTTGTCAGTGATTCCCATCAAATTTTATCCATCTTACTATATTCTATAAACCAATTCCAATTATAGTAATATTTTCTTATTTTCCTTTTCCTACAATGAGAGAGAGAGAGACTTTAAATAGTCATTGCTCCTATCCATATTTTTTTAGTGTATAAAAAATAATATTTTTAATCAATGAAAAGTCATAAAGCCTTTCCACTATCTAATTATCCATTCATTAAAACCTATGAAACATCCAATGAGTGAAAAAATGATACATTAATCCATCAAGGCATTGAATGTGAGTGGATAAGTAAATCAATATCTTCACCTTCTTGTGTAAAAAATTTAATATTCATTAACCCACTGTATCCTATATATATTCCCTTATATGGATTTAGGTAGTCCAAATAAGGAGGCATATATACCATCATCATATGTGGGAATAAGTATATAGGATAAGGTCTTTTGGATTTTGTATGTTCGTATGAGTGTACATTTTGATGTACATCAGTAAGATGGATGTATAGGAATATGCACTATAAAAATAAGAAAAGTTTATCTGAATTGGATAGGAAAAAACATTTCTCATAACATGTAATCTTGGATAAGTATAGGAATTATGGTTATAGTGGAATTTGTACTATAATCATACACTCTAGTTAGTATATTCATGTCTAGAAGTGTTAAAAAAAATCATCATGAAAATCATGAAGGGGTATTTAGGAATAATCATTCCAATGTTCAAAATAGATCAAGTACCCTAATATCGCACCACCTCACCTTTCACATGAACCATCTAAATAGATATATGATATGATGGGTAAGTAGATGTAAGTTTGAAATAGCTGAAGGGACTTAGAGACAATGGAATGACTCTTACTGAAGTCATATAGTAGACACCACCAGATTTAAGTCTTGTTTTAATATATATAACAAAATTATTCCTAATAATCAAATAGTATAATCTTAGTAGGTAAGAATAAAAAAAATTCACAAGTTACCCTTTACATGTTTTACACTATATAAGTTTTGAAACATTTCATTTTTGGACACTTTGATATTTATGAGATGATGAAATGTGAATGTCTAGAGAGTAGAGACATGAGCTTTTATAAGATCAAAATTTATGATTATTCAACCTAGAGGTGATTATATCTCTTTCTTATGGTATTTTAATTTCAT